>CM062625.1:42520992-43998492 GCA_025617555.3 Puccinia polysora | reverse complement strand
CACAACTAAAATAGGCCATGTGAAATGCTACACGGCTCAAATGGGCCATGTGGCATCCTAAACAGCCCACGTGAGCTGTGTAGAGTGCCACACGTCCCATTTGAGTTGTGTGGCAGGCTAAACAACTAAAATCAAGTTTTCTAGCCTCCACATGACTTGAATGAGGTTGTGTAGCCCCCACATCATGGTTCAGTTTTGTGTGGCACCACGCACGACTACATTCAAGAGATGTAGGGTTTTACATAACTCAAATCTAGTTGTGTTCTGTGCCACACAACTAAAAGAGCTGCAGGCTTAAAAAAAACTAAAATAAACTAAAAAAAAAAAACAGAAATAAACCAAAAAATCAAAAAATCAAAAAATATTGATTTTTTTGTTTGAAAAAAAAATATAAAATAAAATAAAAATAACTAAATTCTTGAACAACCCCAGGGGGGTTGTATACCCCCGTAAACAGGTCTAAATGGTTGTGTACAGGGGTACAAAAATCAAATATGCCCATTATGGGGGGTATATCACCCCCCAGGGGTGGCATGTGTTTGGAACAACCCTTTGGAGTAGTGTATGAGCCCCCACGCATTGAGTGGCCCTAAACAACTCACACAGGTTGTGTGGGGCCCTACACAACTCCCACAGGTTGTTTGGGGCCCTACACAACTCCCACATGTCGTGTGGGGACCTGCACAACTTCCACAGGTTGTGTGGGGCCCTACACAACTCCCACAGGTCGTGTGGGGCCCTAAACAACTCCCATACAACTTGGAGTTGTGAATTTATCATCACCCATTCTAAAATTCAAAAAGGTAAGAAAATAAAATATCTCGAAAATTAATTCAGAATCCAATGTTGATATCTCACTCTATAATTCACTGAATTAGACCCTATGGGCTTTATTTTTGTGTCATAATATCAAAGTTACAAAAAATAAATGTTCTTGAAAATTCAACTGAGGAGATTCCATTTGTTCATACCCTTAATTGTTAACTTGTCAATCCCATCTTACTGAAAATTTCTATTGAAATTCTGGATAATCTTGGATTGATCAGCCAAATGATCCATCATGAAATGGTTATATCTATTTTTTTTGAATTAAAAATCAAATTTTTCAAATCAAGTCGAAATTCTATCAAAGAAATTGAAGTATAGATAATTTGATTGATCCAATTAACCCAAATTTATCAGTTTTTTCTTGGAGATTTTATGAATTCATGATGAGTCTTTCATTTGAGCTGAGTTCTAATAATGAAATAATAATAATGATGTTGGTAATTCTGGTTCAATTTGATAGAGCTTGAGCCCTGGTTGAGATGTCAAAATGATCTCTCAGTTCTTGAGGATGATTTGGTTGGGTAGTGGCTCAATGTTGAAGGATTTGCTGGATGGAGTACAACCAAGGAGTTACCTAAATTGGAATAATTGAATCTGCTCTCAATTTAAAAAATATAGTGATCAGATTCATCATAATGTGCTCAATTTCTAATAGGAAGGACAAGTGATTAGAATTTAAAATGATGGAAATACAATCAAAAATGATTTTTTTGATTTTTATTTTTGAGAAATGCAAATTATCAAAAAGTAAAGATACAATGCCAGATGTTAAGAATATGGTAATTAAGATCAAAATTAGAGATTTTTGGAGATTTAAATGATTCATATGAATCTATCTAATTTGATGATATTCAAAATAATCCAAATTGGAATTAAAGATCAAGGACAAAACAATTTATAAATATGAGATTTACTAGAAGGTTTAGCAGTATGGAATTAAAGGGAACTGGATTTTTGGAAATAAGGATGAATAATTGCTCAAAGGTTGAACTTGGAGAGATTCTAAGTATCACTGAAAAAAGAGGTGAAAAAACCAGAAATGAAACAGAAAAGAAAATGGATTCAAAAATTCAGACCCCCCACAAACACACCTTTTGTATTAAATTAACATCATTGTGACCAATATTTTTTGGGTGAAAAAACTCAAAAAGAAATACAAATAATTTTAATTTTAATTTTTTAAAAGAAAATTTGAAAGAGAGATTGAAGGTTGATGTTTTAAAAAAATATCAAAAAGGATGTGTTATTTTTTCTTCATTTTTTTGCATTGGTTCCAATTTTTGGAGGCCCAAATTTCATCCAAAATATCATTAAAGAATATATAAAAGCTCTTCAATTTATTTGGAAAAACTTTTTAAATTCAAAATCCCCAAATTTATTAAGTAATAATGCAAATGAAATGGTCCAATAATGTGTTGTAAAGCATTTGTTTTTGTATTTTTTGTATTTTTTGGATGGATTTTTGAAGGCTTTAAAATTTCTCAGTACCTCTTTAAATTTTCTTCTGGGGATTTTAGACACCCAATATGAATTTCATTTTGGGGGTGGCTATTTTTATGCCAAAAAATCACTTATGGCAAAGCATTTTTGGTGTGTAAAGTTCCACACACCAGTAGGTTTGACATGCAAATTTTAATTTGATCTTGGGCTTGCACAGTTGCACACACCAAAATATGGTGTATAAATATTTTCTTTGGCATATTGATCTGTGCACACCATACATGGTTGCTTGTGAAAGTGTGAACAAGAACAAATGGTGTGTGAATCAGAAAAAAATATCTTTGAAAACTTGGAAAAATTATAAAAAATACTTGAAATCATGTTCAAAAAGAAACTAAATAAAGAAAATGAACTTATTTATGAGATTCAAAATAATGTGATAAAATAAATATGATAAAAGGAAGAAAATTTGTTTTATGTTTTTTCTTTAAGAAGGCCCAGGCTAAAATCACAACAAAAAAATTACTAAAAACATACCAATGAAGCTAAAAGGCTTGATTTTAGAAAAAAATCTCTATGATGACACCAAAAGACATCATTGACATCATTATAGAAATTTCTTGCTAAAATAAGGCCTTTTGGAATGCCTTCTCTTCCCTGGACAGCGTGAAGCCTTTTTAAGGTTTGAATGGATGCCTGGGGTTGTATAAAATACCATTGCATGGCATTTTGGGACCCCAAAGGCCTGGAAACATTAATTGTGACCCAGGGGGGCTAGATTAAGGCATCCAGAGCCCCTGTGAGGTCTTTCTGTGGTAGTCTTTTTTGGATGATTCAAATATGGAAAAAAATTGGGTTAATTAGATATGTGAAAAGTCCATAAATACCAATTTTTTGCAAGGAATTCAAATATGAGTTTAATCTTGTATTTTTAAAAAAATAATAGGGCGTATCAAAGTTAGCAAATCCGCCATTAGAAATTGGCCATTTTTTTTGACCAAACCCGCCATTAAAAATGGCGGGTTTCTGAAATACACATACCCCCTTACTGGCGTATTTCAAAAATGGCGGGTTTCATGAAAATGGCGGGTTTCAAACATAAAACCCGCCATTTCATACATAATCATCCATCCACCCCTCCACATGTCATATATTCCAGGTCATCATTGACGCTATCATCCTAGTCTATTTCTCAACTATCAACTTAGCATCACCATCACCATCACCACTAACAACAACATTCCTGGTCCACCAATTGCTCCAACCGCCTCACCACACTCAACCCACAACTACAACCGACGCATTCCCTCAAGGCTAACCAACAGTATTTGACATGACCACCAAAGGTACGCATTCCTATCAACTTGATTGCGTTCCTTTCCTCCTGGCACCTTAAACTGCTCACCTCAATTGTTTTACCAACCCACCCCTGAACCAACCGAATCAACTGCAATTCTCCAAAGGCCATGGTAACTTTCCGGTGCTCCCTTGATTCTTCCGACTGGTCTCACGGTCTCCCCCCTCCGTTTGAGCTCACAAATTGGTCACCAAGTCCATGATGGAGTTAGAGGCTATCGGCTCTGATTCAAACTGTTTGTTTGTGGTTATTGAGGCAGTGGTCTTATTTGAGTAAAAGAGGTCCGTTGAAAGAGCGTTTTTATTGCTTTTAGCTTTTCACGATGAGAAGTAGCCGGATGTTGATGGTCGTTAAACTAGTTACAATCAGAGCCTTATTTATAAAGAATGAAACAACGTGGGCTTGGGAATCCCCATCAAAGATCAAAAAGGAACAACCGAGTGAAACAGAAATGAGGCGGAGCTGTCTTGCGCTCTTAGTGTTGCCATCACGCGGGCACACCTTACGACTTGGTTTCGGATGACCTTGGCTTCTCTTACTTCTCGCTCCCTACGCTTGCTGCTACCTGGTCCCTTGTTGTTCAGGAACTGGGATGGCATTAAGAATCATGGGGTCAGTGTTTTGTGTACTTATGTGCGTACTAAGTCTGGACTGTTGTTCTAGCAGAGGGCATTCGAGCTGGGCTTACCGTTGTCTGCGGTATTTGTGCCCTTTGCTCCTTCCCACACCTGCCTCCGCGCTCGGTCTTTTTTTTCCTTCGCTCCAACAGTCTAAGGCAGATCATAGCTTGCCATAGCTACAAGCTTATTCGATGATGGATCATTCTAACCACATCAACGTCTCATATGGATGTATGTACTTATGCTGTTTGAGTAAACCAGCACTCAAGGTTCCATCGAGTGATCATTCATCATCACAGCCCACCTCGTCGCTTCAGAGACTTTTTTTTGTGTCAAATACAATCACAGCTCTAGGTTTTATGGTCATTACTTTTGACGTATACTTATACAAGTTCGTTAAGCGCCCCCCCTCTCTTTTTTTAGAATGACTTCCTGCACCCATCGTCCCAAGCCAACAGGAGTGGAAAGAGGAGGGAGGAAAACGAATGCTAATAGTAGTCAGATATACATAGTCGGAAAAAGACACAAAACGAAACTGCCGGTGTCTGGGCAAAGAAGGAATGAAGAGAGAGAGAGAACCCAAGATAATAATAGAATGAGTTCGAAGGGTAGGGAGGTAAGGTTCTAGATAGCTTGGTGGGATTTGAGACCTATCAACAATTCTAATCCTCAAAAAAGCAATCGGGTGAAACGTGGGATTGAGGAGCATGCTGCGTTGGAGGAATGTCAATCGGGGGATCACGATTGATTGGAGATGTTTCAGTGCGAGTACTACTTAATCGGTCTTGAATCGATGGAGCTGATTGATCCTTTGATCTCATCCTCTTAGGATCCCTTTGATGGCTTTTGATGACTGAGGATGCTTGCTTGGGTTGTGGGTCATCGCAACTCCTTCTACATTCGGTCACGCTTGCCTCCCCTTTCTTCTCACCGCTCCCTCCAAGCTCCACCGCTTTTGAGCTTGCGTCAATTTCTTTGATCGCGACCGGCGCGATCCCTGATAACGTTTGGCTCTGTTTTTGGATCATGTAGAGTGGATGGGATTCGACTAAAGATGAATAATACTTATTCAACTCTTTGTTGGATGCCTATAAAACCATAGGTGCAATTTGTCAAGATGAGTCTAGCTTAATCCATCCTTATCCATGCAATTCAAACTTCGGTCCATGTGATTTTTTTTTTTTAAAAAAAAATCACATGGACCAATGTTTGAAAAAAACAAAAAAAAACAAAGGAGGTTTACACAAACCAGTAATTGATAATCAATAGCCAATAGGAACTCACGTTCCAATAGATTAATGTCAGTCGGAGAGATTCCGCCAACCTTAGCGTATCTAGCGTTTGAGTAAAAACTATTGCAGATAAACTTTGAGCCAACGGTGACTGAGGTGATACAAAACCTATGGACAGTCAACAAACAGATTGTAAATTTGGTCAAGTTTCTACAGATCCAATCAATTTAATTCAAGATCAAGATTAAACAGATTTGTTCTGGATTGGTATATCTATAGATCCTGTTCAGATAATCTTTAATGCTGATTGTCGGTGCCGATTGATATTATTTCGAGTCTCTTTATTTCAGAACTTATAGTAACTCTTGTAGCAGTATATTCTGCACTTTAAGCTTAGCTAGTAGACTCAAGGAACGGTTGCAGGCAGGAGGGTGATCAGACCTATCTTTATCAGGCTCCACTGAGGATAGTCTTAGCTCCTCCTGGATGCTGCAGCTGTCGATGAGGGTGGTTGGCTAAGTATCAAGGGTTCGGAGATTGGTGGTCGGATGTTGGTGGGGGATAGGAGTGAGTTGGGACTGGTCGAGCACACGAAGAGGAAAGGGGATAGAGAAGGAAGAGAGACTGAGGGAAACGAATTCGGATAGTTCGACGTAGGAAGTTTTAGATGATCTACTGAGACTCGGGCTTCGGGCGCTACTCCGTGATGCGGACCTCGCTGGCGCAGTAATTCACCTGACATGCCTGCGGGGTCATCATCGTATTGACGTCGAGGGATCTTTCACTTAACACTCCTCCTAGATTCCGAGGAGGTCAAGTGGAGCTGTAGTCTTGCCTGTACAACCTTTACATACCCGAGGGGCTTGGTGAGGATGTCTGCGATCATCTCTTCCGAGGGGGTGTGTTCTATTGACAGAAGGGATTTCCTTACCAAGTCCCGTATGTATTGGAACCGTACCTCGATGTGTCTGGAGTTGGGATTTAATTGAGCCTCTTTGCTAATGAAGTTCGCACCTTGATTATCGTTCTTTATCTTGGGTTTGCCGATTGCGATTCCCATGCTTAGAACAAGTGTCGACAGCCATCTGATTTGCTTGGCGCAAAGGTTCATAGCTATAAACTCGGCCTCAGTGGTGGATTGAGCCACTACCGTCTGCTTCTTTGTAGTCCAGCTTCTCGGATTTCCGTACAACGTTATTACACATCCGGTAGTGGACTTTTGAGTGATTGTTGATCGACCGTAGTTGGCATCTGCCCAGCCACACAATTGATCATCTTTGTTCGTCGACTTCGTAAACAGCAGTCCTACCAATTTTGTCCCCTTGAGGTAGCGGAAGAGATGTTTGACCATCTTCCAGTGCGCTAAGGTTGGTTTGTTTGCGAACTGCGACAGTAGGTTGACGGTGAACTGGATGTCGGGGCAAGTGTGGGTAGCCAGATTTATGAGGTGTCCAAGAGCCTTCTGCATGGTCTTGACATCAAACTTGGTGGATTCTTGGCTGATGACGTCGTGTATGTTCATAGGAGCAGGGGCCTTGACTATGTTAACGTTTTCAAAGCCAAACTCAGACAGAGCTTTTTCAGTAAAGTCCTTCTGGTGTAGTTTTACCAAGCCATCGTCGTTCCACTGTAGGGTGTATCCCAAGTGTTGAGTTGGTCGCTCTTGCACTTTGATCTTGTAGTGACCCCCCAACAAAGTCAAGAATTGCTCAATCTCGGCACGGTCCGCCCCTACAATCAATCCATTGTTGACGTGAATGTGCAACCAAAGTGTTTTTGCTTCATTCATGAAGATTGACTTGTCTCCGGTGGAGGGTGTTAGGCCCAGGGTTGCTAACGTCGATGCCAAATGTGCCCGCCAGCACCTAGGTGCTTGCTTTGTGCCGTACAGTGACTTGTTTAGTCTCCATACCCAGTCCTCCTTCCCAGGAACCTCAAAGCCAGCCACCTGTGCCACATGAATCACGGTGTCAATGTTGCCATAAAGGAATGCTGTTTCAACATCAAATTGGAACACATTATAGTTGTGCTGTACCGCATCCGCCAAAAGTACTTTCATTGACTTGCTCCGCCCCACCGACAAATACGTGTCTAGATAGTGCCGCGGGTATTCTTGATGATTTCCGAAACACACCCAGCAAGACTTGCATTGTGTTATTTCCCCAAATTTGTTCTTTTTACGCACCAGCTGCCACATTCCCCCTATTACCTTATCATCAGCTGGTCTAGGTACCAACGTTCCGGTCTCTTGCAGGAGGTGTGAATTATGTCCTCGGTCATTGACTGTATCCACAAGGGACGTTCCTCCGGGTCCAACATTGCTTTTTCCACCAAAACTACTTTGCTGATGAGTATCTCATCATTGTCCTCATTGTGAGTCTCTTGCTGTTGGCCCCGGCGGGATTTGGTGACAATTGCTCCGCGGTCAATGTCAGAACTAATGTCCTTTGGAGCTTTATCGTAGTAAGGAACATACGTGTATCCCTTCTTTGCGCTCCGTGGGGGGGGAGCAGGTTGAATAACGGGAGGCTGTTCTTGGTGTTGGTCATTGCTATGCTCCATCTTGGTAGGTACAACACTGGTGCTTGGTTGAACTTTGGACGGTGGAGATAGCGGTGGCGGGTCAACCGAGGTAGTTTGACTTGATTGAACTTCCCACAGAATGTTTACCACCGTCGGTTGACGCAAATCCATGCCGTTTCTTCTGAGTGCAGATAGACACTGGGGCAGTGCAGAAGCAGGTTTTTTGAGTGAT
Source organism: Puccinia polysora (assembly GCA_025617555.3). Classification (NCBI taxonomy): domain Eukaryota; kingdom Fungi; phylum Basidiomycota; class Pucciniomycetes; order Pucciniales; family Pucciniaceae; genus Puccinia; species Puccinia polysora. Next base: position 43,990,260 of record CM062625.1, on the reverse strand, counting down.
GAATGGCAGTTGTACAAAAACATCACTTTTGCTGGCGTAACATCCCGGCTTACCACTATCTGCTGCTTGGTAGGATTGATGAAGTGACCAGCGTCAGAATATGGTTTGCATCCAAGGAAAAGCAACAGCCTCGATTGATGGTCAAGTTTGTTACCTTGAGGCGAGTGTACGTTTACTTTAAGTCCAAACGGTATCAGTGATAGCACGTTTTGTACCGGTTTGATTGTGGGGTTCACAGCAATTAGAGTGTTAACAGGTGATTCCCACGCCAGTGCCGCTGAAGGTAGTACATTGATTAGCATCAACGCGTAACGAGCTGCTTCATCCCAGTAGCTGATTGGGACCATTGACTGCGCCAAAATGCATCGCATTTTGGTGAGTATTGTTTGGTTAAACCGTTCTGCTAATCCGTTTATTTGGGGTGAGTTAGCTGGACCTTGCCCAAGGACTATTCCTTTGGCTGATAGGAAAGTGCATAACTCTGTTGACATGAACTCACCTCTGCAGTCGCAGTGGAGGAAGGCGGGAGTGGTGTTGAGCTGATTCCTTATTTCATGTATATAGCTGGTGATCTTTCCCGGTACGTCAGATTTATGTTTGACAACATATATTTGATTGAACCAAGAGTAATCGTCTATAATTGCCAGAATGTAGGAGGCTGATTGTTTGCAAGGAGGGCTGATTTGGAGCACGTTGAGGTGGAGTCAATGGAAAGGTTTGGTGGAGGATGGGAGAGGGTTGGAATGAGGTTGACGCCTCATTTTGCATTGGATGCAAACTTTGCAAGAGGTAGAGGTAGGGAAAGGAGTGGGAAACGGAATATTATTCTGTGACAGGAACCGTTTGAGATACAAGTCGGACGGGTGGCCGAGGCAAATGTGCCAGTCAATGGGGTCTTCTGTGGGGTTTACCAAGTTAACGTCATTCATTGGGTTGTGATAGGAGACGTAAAGGTTGCCTATTTGAGGGAATCGGTATACAATCTGATTTGCTCTTTTAACTAGCACAATCCAATGCTTGTGTATGACCTTCAGTCCGTGATCCTCAAGTTGGCTGGCTGAAATAAGATTTCTCGGACCCTTAGGTGCGTAAAAGACAGGATGAATGATTGTCCCCCCAAGATCCAGCTTACAAACATGAGTGATTTTGATGCTGCCGCCATACGTGTTCAGACATCTGCAAACCGGTTGAGCATCATGGATGAGTGGGAAGTGACACACGGTAGACCTAGTTGCACCAGAGTCGTATACCAGCTCGCGCGACGAATCTTTGCAATCATTGACATTGAAGATGTTGTCCTCTTGCACAAGGAAGCCGCAATCTTCTGGGTCAGCAGTTTCATTCACTGTAAGGTTGGCCCCTTCCTCGTCCAGGTCTGGCTTGTTGTCCTCTTGTTTGTCTTCCTCAACGGCGTTGACAGAGTTTTCCATCTTGAGTTGCCAAAGTTCTCTATCTAATCTCTCTATCTGGGCCACAATGTGACTCTTGTCTGGGCGCTGTGGATTTTTCTTTGTGGGGACAGCCAAACGCGGATTGAACGGTTGCTTTCCTTCGTCGTGGTTGAAGGGTTTTTGGATCGACGGACGTTGGAGCTTTTGTTGACGTGATACGTAGTAGGACGACTCAGTAGCATTTGACAATTGCCTGGAGTCTTCAAGCATGACTCAGTTTGAAACTGTCTCCAGGGTAAACAGACATAGGTCGTAAAGCATGGAGATGAGGCTGGACATCACTTTGTCAAGTTGTAGGCTCTTGATGAAGAGTATAGCAGCCAGTCCAGTGGATACAGTCATTACCCGTTCTTCAGTGGGTTGGCCCTCGATCATCTCTGACAAATTGACGTAGGCGTCTTTGAATGCCAACATATGCTCACGTAGACTTTTACCTGGTTTGTATGTGATGTTTACCAGTCGGATGAGTGCATCACCGACAACGATTAACCAGCTTTCTCCACATTTGAGGGCAAGAGCCTGGTATGCTCTAGCAAAATTGGACTTGCTCGACTTGATACACAATTGAAGATCCTTGTCGAAGGAGGTTCTGAGGAGGCTGAGGGCTATTGCGTTCTTACGTCTGTAAGTTTTTGTCGCTGCATTGTCCTTAACCCATTTGTTGTTAAGTATTTCCTTGTGTCCTTTGCCTATACAAATGTCCTCAAAGGCGCTCTTCCAGTCGTGCCAATTGTATCTGTTGAGTTTGACAATCTTTGTTTTTGTGGAGTAATTGTCTTCAGAGTCATTGGAGGAGGGAATGTTGATGGGTTGTCCACCGGTATTGGCCATAATTGTTGAGCCCTGTTGGTGTCTGATATCTGCTCAAGAGTTATAGGTTCTAAGAGATGACTCTTGCTACCATGATATTATTTTGAGTCTCTTTATTTCAGAACTTATAGTAACTCTTGTAGCAGTATATTCTGCACTTTAAGCTTAGCTAGTAGACTCAAGGAACGGTTGCAGGCAGGAGGGTGATCAGTCCTATCTTTATCAGGCTCCACTGAGGATAGTCTTAGCTCCTCCTGGATGCTGCAGCTGTCGATGAGGGTGGTTGGCTAAGTATCAAGGGTTCGGAGATTGGTGGTCGGATATCAGTGGGGGATAGGAGTGAGTTGGGACTGGTAGAGCACACAAAGAGGAAAGGGGATAGAGAAGGAAGAGAGACTGAGGGAAACAAATTTGGATAGTTTGACATAGGAAGTTTTAGATGATCTACTGAGACTCGGGCTTTGGGCGCTACTCCGTGATGCAGACCTCGCTGGCGCAGTAATTCACCTGACATGCCTGCGGGGTCATCATTGTATTGACGCCGAGGGATCTTTCACTTAACACCAATCTCAAATGGAATTGATTCAATGAGGATGAGGTGAGTGGGATTTGATTGTTATGATTGATCAATTGGTTCAACATCCCAGCTAATTGAATCTCCAACCCAATCATTCATTCAAAGTACGTAGCAAGTAGTTTTTTTAAATTCATCAGTCATTTGGTTTGTCAAATTCATCCAGGCCGTGGTTCATCCACTTCAAAGAAATCATTCCGATTGCAGATTGCGATCAACGTGTTACATGGCGGTCCATGGGAATTTGAGGCAAAAGGGGGTAATGGGGTAAGGCAAAAAAAAAGAGGGGGGAGTAGTAATGATTAGCACCAGTCAATATCCTTTTATTCATTCATTCATTCATATATCTGTTTTCTATTATCTTAAGTGACATTTGGGCACTGTGTGATTGTCATACTTTTGTAAATCTGCGACCATTAGGGCAGAGCTGTAGCATCCTTAATGTCCCCAATCTGAGTTAATATTCACACCCAGGTTAGCATCTTAAGTGCAGGGTGCAGGCAACACCCATTGACCCCAAGCCTGCCTTGGCTGGTTCAGAACAATATTTTCTTGGTAAAGATAAGACCCGGTCAAGAGATCAAGCTCAGGGGGTCCATGTTTTTATCGGTGACTAGCTGATCACCAAGTGTTGAGCCACCACTGACCAAAATAGAGATTGATCCGGGTAAATTGTTGTATTCAAGGACACGGACAATGATCTTGTTCATTGTGATCACCATGAATGGGGTCCTTGGAAGATTTGAGGACATGGCCAATGATCTTGTTCAATGCGATCACCATTGATGGGGTCGTTGGGGATGGTTTCCAGATGGCGGTATTACCAGTGATGAAGTAGAGAGCAAAATTCCTTTAGTGGCCAACATAGACATGGACAGGTGAATAATTGGAATCCCATGGTGAGTGTTTGGGAAGGAGATAGTTGAGTTGGATGAGAATGAGAATGGGAGTCAAGAGAGAAAGTGAAGAGTGAGTGGAACTGGGGAATTTTGGATGGCTTGGGTGTAGTTAGTGATCTGATGGGAACCGTAGCTCTCTGGAAAGGAGCCATGGGTTGAGTCACTAGTGGGTTGATGAGGAGAATTGGAGTAGGAGACAAAGCTGGGGTTGAGTTTTTGAGGATCCAAATCAAGTATAAACCCAGGGTTGGGATGTGGTGCCCTCTTTGAGCGCTGACCTTATATTTATACTATGCTTGAAAAAACCCACTTATTCCATGTTAAATTTGACACATCTGATCTGAAATAAGGGGGTTTTTATTGATTTTTAATGGCGGGTTTGAAATGGTGGATTTGGGTTGAAACCCACCATTTTCTAATGGCGGGTTTGCTTAACTTTGATACACCCTAATGCAATGTAAGAGAAATGAGAAAAATGAAATAATTCATTTTGTTCACAAAAAATGGAATATTTCCAGTGGAACCTAAATACCTTTTTCCCAATCATAAGAATACACCAATTCAACTATAGGAATTCAAAAATTTTGGAATATGCAAACATAAATATAATCCAGTACATAAATAATTACAAGAAATATGAAAAACAGGTTTCTCTGAAGAAAAGTAAATATTCCTGATAGAATTTAAATACAATGGTACCCAAAATTAAAAAAATAGAAAAAATTCAAAATATCTCTATTTCATGAGGGAATTCAAATATTTGAAATATTTCAAAAAAGGTTTCACCAAGTACAGAAATAAAAAAATCAAACATAAAAAACTGATCATTGAGAAAAATCAACTTTTTATATTTATTTGATCATGCATGCACTTGATGGAGTTCTGTTTTTAATTTTTAATTATATTTAAATTATCCTTATTAGATTATTTCATGTGGAATCTTGCCAATTTTTTTTTCTTTGTTAAAAGAGATTTATGTTTCAATACAAGAAATAGTTTTTATTCTAATAAATCAATTTTTGATTTCATCATTCTTATTTTGCTACTCAATGAATTAATTGTTGGAATAGTTAAAAATATATTAATACCCCTCAGATTATTGGTGTATATAGAATTTCTCTATATTCTTTTATTGTTGTGGTAAGGTATTCAAATCTCACATTTTAATTCACAGAAACAATCTTTTTGCATTTTATTTTTCACGTTTTTACTTAATGAAAATGTTTTTGGAATATTTCAATATGTTTAAGTTGTCCTTTTAAATGGATATTTCTTTGAATTATTTTTTAGGGGCATTATTTTTCTCATGGGTGCAATCCGTTGAGTCATGGAATTTTGCATCCATGTGCAATTTCTACTACATGGAAAAATACTTTATTTAACAGTTGTTTCAAGAATTCATATTTTTTTGAATTATGACACTTAATTCCAGTAGCTAGGTTCCATGAAACCTTAAACTCAATCTTCCATAATTTTGGGGGCATTAGAACGCATTAAAAAAATGTGATAAAAGATTAAAAAAATCCAATAAAACGATTCTGTAATGGAATTTTGGATCATTCTTTTTGCATTTTTGAATGATTTTTTTAGTTATTTCAGACCTAAGAAATTAGTGAAAACAAGAAAAGAGCTGTATTATATTTCTTTCAGATTTTTTGGATGTATTCTTTTACCTTAGAAAAATTCATTCAAAAAATCAAAAAAGCCAAATTTCTCATTGGAATTTTGCATCCTTTTATTGGCCTTTTCAATTCATGTTTTTTGATTATTCAAGCTCTCAGAAATTTTTTGCAAAAAATCAAAGATATTTCTGATATTTTCTTCAGATTTTTTTGATTTATTCTTTTACCTCAAAAAATTCATCCAAAAAATTAAATTTCTCATTGCACTTTTGGATCCTTTTCTTTGGCTTTTTAATTAATTTTTTGTTGGTAATTCAAGCTCTTAGAAATTTGATAAAACTTTTTTCACACCTCACACTTAGGAATTATTGTCTTCATCACTTTGACATGTCCTCTCCTCAGTACCATCTACCTCAGTCTAAAAGCGTGACACAAATAAAGCACAACATCAATGGTGCAATCCGCTACTTCCTCTGGCTCGCGTTGACCTTCCAATCTTGGCGACCAACTCAGTATATACTAGCAAACTTCGGGGTTAACTCCATACCGGTTGGCCATCCATTATGAGATCCAATCTCCTTCCCTGGCCAATCAACAGCCTCGGACTTCCATCTTTGGTCATGCATTGTTTGTTAGTTTGCATCTACGTCTAACTAAGCCATCATTACTGTACAGTTTGCAATTGGACTAGTCCCTACCCTGCACATACACTATTACTTCTCATTTGCATTACCTTCAACGTCACTTGCTCCTGTCCCAATTTGTCATACAATTGTACGCTCAGATTCTATTGTCTTGCACTTATGCTATGACCTTGGATCTGTACTACTGCTTAATTTCCTATCCCATTCCTGTCATTCATTGCCTCACCGCTTCAACTGTAGTTAGATCATCACCAGGTTGTATCTAGTCACTTTGGATTACCTTATAAGGGCTATCCCCTTGCCTGATGATTGTCTCCTCAGTTAGTTAATTTTATACGTTGTTGCATTTTCCTAAAACCTAGTTATCACATTGGACTCAGGTTGAAGTTTCCTTCTTTGGAACACATTCCATTCCTCTCGCCGTTTGTTGAGTGGCATAACCAAGTTTGCACTTTGCAACTGAGTCTTGCTACTTGCACTTGCCCTTGCACTCAGCATTCCTTTGCGCTCACAATCATCTAAGAATTGCCCTATAGTATGTGGGGTGATCATGTGACAGTAAATTAACTAACTCAACTAATCTATTGTAGCTTGCCAACCTATAGTAGACTTCTTTTTTTTGATGTCACGTACTTGCTCAACCAGGAACGCTTCCCTTGCCCCTTACAATGATGAGATCCATTGGGTAGGGAGAAATAGCGCTCCTCGGGCCCAACAACCCTTAGATCCCGTTCCTACTTCAAAATTGCCATCTGTTTGACCCCTTGATGATCCTCGGACTCCTTCACGGGATGTTCCAATGGACCCTCTCACGGAATTTGCAGATTCCAACCATTCTTCCAATGAAACCTTGACTTGTGGTAGACCAGGGGTTTGCACTACTGCTACCAAGCCCGATGGTCCGACCCTGCTTTCAACATTGATACAGGCCCTCACTCATGGTGCCCAGCGATCTAGTCCAAGTACTCCTAGCTTTAGCACTCCGGGCATGAAAGAACCCAATCACTTTATGGGAGAACACCCTCATAAGCTTAGATCCTACCTACAGTCTTGTAAAATCATCTTTTCAAAGGACTCCAAAAATTTCCCTTCCAATAGGCATAAAGTTATGTATGCTTCGTCCTTCTTAGGAGGTAGAGCCTTGCGGTGGTTCAAACCATACATCAAACTTTTGTCCAACAACAATCCCATGTGTATTCTCAACAACTGGGACAGGTTTGAGAAACAACTGTTCACCCTGTTTGGCAACCCCAATGAAGTTCAAAATACCAAATACAAGCTTAATAGTTTAGTTATGAGGGAAAATAGTAGAGCTTTGGTTTATATTTCTCATTTCCGAACCTTGCAGTCTTGCATCCAGTGGAACAAGGCCGCTCTTCTATTCCATTTACAAAAGGGTCTACCAGCACGCTTAATCAAACAGCTCGCAGTTGGGGGTCATAAGACAACCTTGCTTCAGCAGCTAATTGATTGAGTGATTGAGCTTGATAATGGCTATCACGACAAGAATCTCTCTTGGTGAAACAACCATGGACCGTCCACCTCAACTCCGAGGGTGGACAACTCCTCAAAGCAAAACACAAGGAACCCAAAACCATCCAAACCAACCCCAACTTCAAACTCCAACTCAAAAGGGAAAAACGTCACCAAAACTCCAAAGTTCTTGGACAAACAAACTGGGATGCTACGGAACAAGGAATGGCTATGAAGGGAAAAGAATGGGCTGTGTATGTATTGTGGAGGAAAACATGATGTTGACAGTTGTGCAAAGCGGTTAGCGCGTGAAGCAGCTAAGCAGTCAAAAAATTAGCTTGTAGTTTTTCTGACACTTGCAAGGAAAACTACACATTATCTAAATCATTGCAAGTAAATCTTTGCACTTGCAAGTCACTAGGTGCTCTGAGTTTGAGATTTATCCTATTCCATTCCGACAACACTCCTTATCAAGTATTACTTGACTCCGGCGCTAATGTTTCCTTCATCAGTGAATCTTTTGCCACTTCCAAAAATCTTATGCGTTCCAAGATAGATAAATTTCCTATCTATTTAGTAAGTAGTGCAACTGAACCGTCTTATTGGGTTTCCCAAAAGGCAAAATGGACCTTTGCATTCTCCAATTTCCCCAGCTTCGAATGGGATTTATTTGTCTTGGCTATACCCGGAATGGATGATACCATTCTAGGCCATGATTTCCTAGTTTACTGGAATCCGGATGTGAATTGGCAAGAAGGAGTAATTAAACTTTGAACCTTGCACCCCCAGAACGCTAATCTTTCCATCAATCAGGAATTAAACAGCCTACCTGACACTGTCATTGAGTTGGATGGCACTTTTCCGCCAGGAGATTTGCAATATCCTGACCTTCATTCCCAAATTCCCTCTTCAGATTTAGGAGTTATTGCTTACCTATCCAGCTTACCTCTTTTCTGTTCCTTTGAAGAGAAACAGACACCAACCAAACGGTGTATTTTGAGCTCCCTAATCCTCTTGCACCATGCGAGCACCTCAAAACCCAGTGCTCAAAGATGACAAGATTGAAGATTTAGAAATCATTCAAGAGTCTTTACCTTTGGCTTATCATGACTTTGCTGCCGTCTTCTCAGCTGAAAAAGCAGATAAACTGCCTCCATCCCGTCCTTACAATTACAAGATCAAACTTACTGGCCCACCTCCGGCACCAGGACCAGTTTACTCTCTCTTGACTCAAGAATCAATTGCCCTTCAAGACTACATTGCAGAAAATGTAGCGAAAGGATTTCTTCAACCAAGCGATTCGAATACCAGTTCACCTGTCCTATTTGTTCCAAAAAAGGATGGAAGACTTTGCCTTTGTGTTGACTACAGGAAACTGAACCAGGTAACCCGGAAGAATGCCTATCCAGTACCGCCTATGTCACATCTCCTTACCCTCTTCCATGGAGCTGCTTATTTCTCAAAGTTAGACCTTCGACGTGCCTATAACCTAATTTGCATTAGGGAAGGTCATGAGTATTTGACCGCAATGAGAACCCGGTTTGGCAGTTATGAGTATACCATCATGCCTTTTGGCCTCTGCAACGCTCCTTCCACTTTTCAACATTTTGTCAAGGATGTTTTCTCCAATCTCGTAGGTAAACACCTCATGGTATATCTCAATGATATACTAGTCTACTCAAGGAACCTCAAAGATCACATTGCACATGTGCGAGAGGTGCTGCAGCGACTTTGCAAGAATGACCTGTTTGCAAAAGCCTCTAAGTGTGAATTCCATTCCTCTTCTCTTTGGTTTCTAGGTGTTTTAGTCTTGCAGCAAGGACTATCAATGGACCCAGCCAAAAGCAAACGCATATTGGAATGGCCCCAACCTTCTTCCGTTAAATCCCTTCAAGTTTTCCTTGGTTTCAGTAATTTTTATAGAAGTTTTATTGCGCGCTACGCCAAAAAAACCGTGAATCTTACTAACCTTCTTCAAAAAGACACTCCTTTTGTTTTTACCAAACAAGCTGCTTTGGATTTCAAAGCTCTGAAGAAAGCGTTCACCACTGCTCTGATACTTGCTCACTTCAACGAGCTAGCTGGCACTATTGTCAAAACAGACGCAAGCAAATATGCAATTGCAGGAGTAATCTAGCAGTTCTCTTCCTCCACTTCTCTCTTTCATCCCGTAGCTTTCGAGTCTCACAAGTTGCTTGCTGCAGAGCTTAACTATGAGATTCATGACAAGGAACTTCTTGCAATTGTTTATTTCTTGAAGAAATGGCGTTCATAACTTTTGAGCCTTAGGGAATCCTTTGAGGCTTTAACTGATCACAATTCTTTGAAGTATTTCATGAGCTCAAAAGTCCTCACACATAGACAGGCACAATGGGCCAAATACCTCTCCAAGTTCCACTTTACAATCACTTACCATCCTGGGAAACAAGCGGTAGTTCCTGATGCTTTATCACGTTGGGAAAACGTTTACCCAGGGGGGGGGGGAGCACATTGGCCAAAAACAACCCTGAAAACGTTAGGACACTCTTCTCCACCCAATCTGCTCAACTCAGTTTGATCATTGCTCACTTGCAAGATTTGGCTTCCAAACTCTGACAAGCTCAACGCGACAACCCCAAGTGCATCAAACTTTGCAAAAGTGCAAACTTATGAGATAGTAGTTACAGTGTTGATGGTAATGACTTTTTAGTCTATGATAATTGTATAGTAGTACCAGATAATTCTTGCATTAAGTTGGATATCTTTGAGTCACGGCACAATTCTCCGCTTGCTGGTCATCATGGGCAGGATAAAACCTACCAATTGATTGCACAAGACTTCTACTGGCCTGGTATGACCAAAGAAGTAAAAGACTATGTTAGCGCGTGCTATGATTGCAATTGTAACAAGTCCTCCAAACACCGGAAGTATGGGCTGCTCCAGCCACTTCCAATTTGGCCTTGTCCTTTGCACTTGCTTTCTATGGATTTAATCTCTCAATTACCTTCTTCCAGTGGATATGATGCTATTCTAGTAATAGTAGATTGCTTCTCAAAGATGGCTTTATTTTTGCGCAGTAATGTGACGACCTCTTCAGAAGACTTAGCTAACTTGCTCATAGAATATGTATTTTCAAAACATGGTCTCCCTGATAATATAGTTAGTGATTGTGGATCTCTGTTTGTCTCAAGCTTTTGGACCTTTCTATGCCAACATTTGAAGATCACTCGCAATTTATCAATGGCTTACCACCCAGAAACGGATGGGCAAACCAAGCAAGTTAATCAGATTCTCAAACAATATCTTTGAATGTATGTCGCCTATCAACAAGACAACTGGTCGCAATGGCTCCCACTAGCCAAATTTGTCTACAACAACTCCACTCATTCCTCCACCAAACAGTCGCCCTTCCAAACTCTTTATGGTAGAAACCCAAATTTCTCTTCCCTTCACGTAGCACCTTCTCAACCTGCTACCGATTACCTTGAAAAAATTCAATCCCTTCAATTGCAACTTTGAACCAACCTCAAAGAAGCAAATCAGCGCTATAAGGAGAAAGCAGACCAATCTTGCACTTTGGCTCCAACCTTTGCAGTAGGAGATCAAGTATGGCTCAATGCTCGCAACATTTGCAGCACTCGCCCAACTTGCAAACTCTCCAAAAGAAAGCTTGGCCCCTTTAAAGTAGAATCAGTCATCTCCCCTAACGCCTTTAAACTTACTTTACCTGCAAAATGGAAAGGTATCCACCCGGTCTTTCATGTGTCTCTCCTAGAGCCAGCTTGAGTCCTATACCCGGGCAAGACTCATCCCCCTCCTGAACCGGTCACTGTCCTCAATCATCAAGAGTGGGAAGTAAGCCGTATTCTGGATTCCAGGTTACGCAAAGGAAAACTTCAATACCTCGTCAAATGGTCTGGCTTCCAGTCCAACAAAGATTGCGCCTTGTGGGAACCAGCCCATCACCTTTGCAATTCACCCAATCTGATTTGAGACTTCCATGCAAGCTACCCTTGCAAACCTTGACAATCATGATTCCATCCCATCCAATCCCATTACATTCCACATTCCATCCCATCCAATCCAATCCCATTTCATTCCACATTCTACCTCATCCAATCTCATTTCATTCCACATTCCATCTCATCCAATCCCCTTCCATTCCACATTCCATCTCATCCAATCCCCTTCCATTCCACATTCCATCTCATCTAACCCCATTTTACTTCACACCAACATCCCATCAGTCAAACCCTCCATCTCACCATGTTATTCCTTTTTCTCATTTCCATTTCATTTCTACTACATAAAAACTTCATTCCTTATTAAAAAAAAAGAAAAAAAAAGAGAAAATATATATTTATAATAAATAATTACAAAGTTTCCTTTACTTCCTTCTCCACATCCTCCCAATTTGCAGTCAATTCCGCAACCATGGATTGAAAAGTATCCTGGTCTTCATCATTGATTAGTGCGGACATCCTTTGGAGAACTAGCACTTCTGTTACAATATGCCTCTTGAAGATTTCCTTGCACCTTGCAATCCAAGCTCACTTTGGCCAAGCATTCCAACCACCTTCCTCCAAGAGCTCTTTGTACGCTCTCTTCCTTTGGCCTCCCAACGTGCCTTCTCCAATATTGCCCGTCAGCCGCCTTGCATCCATTTTGACCGGCCCTACAACTCCCACCGCATCCGCTTTGCCTTGGCCCTCCATTCCTTTGGTTCCATCCACTCCATCCCTTCCATCTCCTCCATTCCCTTCTCCTAATTCTTCCGTTCCTTCTCTCCCTCCATTTCTGTCTCCTCCATTTCTCAATCCTCTTTCCGCTTTGTTTCCTTCCTCCTCCCTTGCTTCCTCGGCTATGACCCCGACCAGTTCCGCACCGGGCACTTTGCCTTGCACCTTGGCATTCATCTGGGGCCCCGGGAGTTCAGTCGGCGGTCCCCAGTAAGGTGGTGGTGGTGGTGGTGTGTTCGTAGTATACCTTCAAAAACGGGGCAACACTAGCAAAACAAGAAAAATTTAGTTACTATTTTTATGATAATTAGTCAGTCCAGATTAGTAATCACCAGGAACTTGAGTCCCCAAGTATTCAATCTCCGGCAAAGGTGGTATCTTGTAGTTAACCCTTGGCGCGGACCTACCACTCTGCATCTCCCTCAATGACTCTGCGGTACCCTCAACAGTCGCCTCAACATTTATAGGGAAATTGCAGGCAACTTTGCAAAGGCAACATTGCTTGCACTTGCCTCAAAGGCCTTGGACGGCAGTACTAGGGACACATTGCTTGTTTTGGCAAATACAGTTTTTGCAACAGCGGGACAACAATGACAACATTTTATATAAAGTATAAATCTATTGAGTCATGAATTAAATAATATGTAAGGGTATACAGTAGTTATTAATGACTTGAATTTGATGGGAAAATTTATCTGAGCGCTTGCAGGAGCTCGCGTCTTTATACCCAGGCAACTGTCATGCCTTGCACTTAGGAATTATTGTCTTCATCAATTTGACATTTCCTCTCCTCAGTACCATCTACCTCAGTCTAAAAGCGTGACACAAATAAAGCACAACATCAATGGTGCAATCCACTACTTCCTCTGGCTTGCGTTGACCTTCCAATCTTGGCAACCAACTCAGTATATACTTGCAAACTTTGCGGTTAACTCCATACCGGTTGGCCATACATTATGAGATCCAATCTCCTTCCCTGGCCAATCAACAGCCTCGGACTTCCATCTTTGGTCATGCATTGTTTGTTAGTTTGCATCTACTTCTAACTAAGCCATCATTACTGTACAGTTTGAAATTGGACTAGTCCCTACCCTGCACATACACTATTACTTCTCATTTGCATTACCTTCAACGTCACTTGCTCCTGTCCCGATTTGTCATACAATTGTACGCTCAGATTCTATTGTCTTGCACTTACGCTATGACCTTGGATCTTTACTACTGCTTCATTTCCTATCCCATTCCTGTCATTCATTGCCTCACCGCTTCAACTGTAGTTAGCTCATCACCAGGTTGTATCTAGTCACTTTGGATTACCTTATAAGGGCTATCCCCTTGCCTGATGATTGTCTCCTCAGTTAGTTAATTTCATACGTTCTTGCATTTTGCTACAACCTAGTTATCACATTGGACTCAGGTTGAAGTTTCCTTCTTTGGAACACATTCCATTCCTCTTGCCTTTTGTTGAGTGGCATAACCAAGTTCGCACTTTGCAACTGAGTCTTGCTACTCGCACTTGCCCTTGCACTCAGCATTCCTTTGCGCTCACAATCATCTAAGAATTTCCCTATAGTACGTGGGGTGGTTGTGTGACAACTTTTAAAGATCTTTGTGATTTTTTTGCATACTTTTTGGATGTATCACGGGCCTCCAACAATTGAATCCAATGTAAAAACACTTCCAATTAACACATCCATTACAATATTTATTTTTACATCTGGAATCAAACTTTCCACAAAATTGTTTTGAAAGAAATTTTGAATTGAATTTAAATATCCAACTTGTATTTTTTCTGAATGATTTTCACATGTTTTACCCCCCATTATATAACACAATGAAAATGATTCAAAAGAAGAGGGATTTTCAGTTGTTTTCATCATTTTTTGATTTTTTGTCCTGAAAGGGATGGTTATGAGATGAAATATTTGAAGCTGGATATTTGAATGAATTTATTGAAGCTTTCCAAAAATATTTTTTTTGTAATTTTTGAGGAAATATTTGTGTCTAAAAAACCAAACCAAAAAAGCATTAGAATAAAACCCTCTAGGTTTGTGGCCCCCTTCTTTGAGCCCTTTGGCATGCATAAATTCAATGTGAATCAAAGATTTTTCCTTGGCCCCCACTCACCTTGGATTTCTCCAATCATCTTATAAACAACCAACTGGACCACTTCCACACACCCATCACCCCCCACCACACCCCCCCGTCACCACACCACCCCACTACCACGCCACACCACCCCTACCACACCACACCACACCACACCACACCACACCACACCACACCACACCACACCACACCACACCACACCACACCACACCACACCACACCACACCACACCACACCACACACACCACACCACACCCACACCACACCACACCACACCACACCACACCACACCACACCACACCACACCACACCACACCACACCACACCACACCACACCACACCACACCACACCACACCACACCACACCACACCACACCACACCACACCACACCACACCACACCACACCACACCACACCACACCACACCACACCACACCACACCACACCACACCACACCACACCACACCACACCACACCACACCACACCACACCACACCACACCACACCACACCACACCACACCACACCACACCACACCACACCACACCACACCACACCACACCACACCACACCACACCACACCACACCACACCACACCACACCACACCACACCACACCACACCACACCACACCACACCACACCACACCACACCACACCACACCACACCACACCACATCACACCACACCACACCACACCACACCACACCACACCACACCACACCACACCACACCACACCACACCACACCACACCACACCACACCACACCACACCACGCCACACCCAACTTCACCACACCAAATCAATCATCACCCCACTGCACCAAAAACCAATCATCATCCACACCAATTATCAATAAAAGAAACTCAAAAATCAAAATTTACAAGATCAATCCTCCCTAATTTAAATCTTCAATCTAAATTTCAATTTTTTATCTCCTCAACAACAGTTTTGGAACATTATAAAATTTTCACATCAAATTTTCATCTAATCAATATACCTCAATATATAATTCTAAAAAAATCCTTTCTTCACTCAATTTCTCCTCAATATATTTCTGAAAAATCAATGCCTATCTTCAATTCATTTCTTGAAGGTAAAATATATCTTAACAATGGCTCAAGAAAGCATCCACCCAATTTTCTCAACTGCTTCACCAGGCACATCATCCATTATATCATGTAATAAAATTAGTGATTCAACTCCTTCTGATATCTCATCATTTAATCAAACTCGTGATTACACCCATCTTGCCCCTCCTCCTGAATCATGAATTAAAAACGAGAAGCCGGTTGAGGCTATCCAATCATTGGCAAATTCCCATGGATATGCCATATTCACCAGAGTATACAATTGCAAGAAACATACCTAAACTTGTCAATGTGACAAATCAGGGGAATATAAACCCAGAAAAGATACCACCAGTCTAAAAAAATCAAGAAAGAACAATTTTACTTTCAGATTAACAGGCAATTTTTCAAAAAAATTGGGTGTCTGGATGGTAAAGTTTATATTCCCAGACAACAAACATACCCCTTCCAATCATCCTCCCACTCTTACCATTCACAGAAGAACTCAAGGGATAATTTTGGATTAAGGGCTTTTCAAATGGCAAGGAGAGAAATGAGACGAGAGATTTATGCCACAGGAGGCTACAGAATGACTCAAGGGGTCCAAAAGGGACCAGACTTGGATGGGGGCTTCAGTGAGTGGGCCCAGATGAGGAGGAATGATCTGATGGTTTTCATTCAAGAGATCATAAAAGAAAGAGTATGTATAGAAAAGAGAAGAACCAAAAGTTGGGAATTTCAACAAAGAGGAATATTCAATAAGATAAGATGTGATGAAATGGTTGAGAGTAAGAGTTTTAAGATTAGGATCACATAGGCTAAAAGTAGTGACATTTTTGTATCAGGGGCCCGTGAAATATATAGGATAAAATGTTTGGAAGTCTACAAGTACTTGAAATGAAGTAATAGGATGGAATAGACAACAATAAGTATCAGGAAAAGGTAAGGTGGTTGTGAAAGCTAAATGTATCACAAGCATACAATAATATAGATAAATTGGTCAGAAATAACTACAAGTGTTTCAAGCATATACAACACTAGCAAGTTAATAGAGTGCGCTGAGAGAGGGAGGTGAACTATCAAGATGATGAAGTCAAGGAATCAAAAGAAGCAAAAGGAGATGGTTGGAAATTCAACAAAAACTGGATTCCCCACCTTAAAAATTTTCAATTGACTTATAGAAAACTCCTCATATCCCTTCCATAACAATTTTGATACTATTTCAATTAAAAGATACTAAATTCAAAAAGCATCTCCTGAAGGCAAATAAACCATGGAAGCACTCATACTGGAACTCCAGAATCATTTTTTTCTACAAAATGGACAATGTGGATGACCATATAAATTATTTTTTTCATTTAACCCCCTGGTTCCAAGAAACATCTCAAAAATTTCCCTAACCTGATAATTATGGACTGTACATAAAAAAAAAACAAGTTTGGAATACCTCTTCTTCATACTGTTGGGGTAAACAATTGTTCAAAAGATTTCTCAGTTGCATTCTTTTTTTTATCTCAAGAGAAAAAAGAGAAATATGAATGGGCCCTTAATCAAATTGTGGATATTTTAGAAGATCAAAATAATATTGTTAAATAAAAAGGAAAATCCCTAATTAGGTCCATTGAAAAAGTTTTCCCTTGTGTCATCATCTTCTTTGTCTCTGGAGATTTGTAAACAATATTAAACCCCATGACAGGAAGCACTTCAAATATGAGGATGAATGGAAGCTTCTCAAGAAACAATGGAATCAGTTTTTCTATTCCAACTCTGAATCAAGCTATAAAGAGAACTTCACCATAATTTATCTTTTCTGGAATACTCCCATGTCTGACTAACTTCTTGAGAACTGGATTCCTCTCAAAAGAAAATTTGTCTCCTATTTGGCCAACAAAAAATCTCAATTTGAAAATACAAGTATCTCAAGGACAGAAGGAATACACCCTTAAATAAAAAATTTCATCCATTCATCTATTGGCTCTTTTGATAATTTAGTTCAAAAAATTTAAAACATTATCCTCATCCAAAACCATGAGACTTATTGAAGCATATAATTGGTTAACCTCACTGTCTGGATCATCTCTCTGGAAGGATCAGCCAATTTTCCCTCAAAAACATTCACTAATTTCATCAAGTTCCTAAATTTCAACCACTTGCACTAAATGTGATTAATTTTCTTATGTAAATAGGCATACCATGTATCCAAAAAGTGAAATAAGCTATCATTAAGGGTGACCTCTTCCAACTCATGCCAACTGCCTAAAAAAAGCCACCAACCAGAACTCTGTAGCCTGGTTGCTCCATCATGTCAGGGGATAGTCATCCGAGCATTGAATTAAGGGAGGATGTTGGAATCTTAGAATCAGAACTTTTTATCCTCAATTGCATTTAATTGACCCCTCCTCAGTTAGTTTTTTTATTTTTTTTTGAATTCAATGCTAAATGAATAATTTCCTGATTGATTTTGGTTTTTCTTTCTCCAGTAAACTCTTAACCCTGATTCAAATGTAGAATACGCAACCCTTGATTTTCCATCCAAATTAGTAATGAAAAAATATATCTCACTGAAATATTTAAAAAATTGCACAAGTTGGCACCTGGAGAGCAGAAATATTATCTGGGTCAAACCAAGAAGCTATACAGTGGAAAATATAAACTTCTCCTCATTCAAAAGTCCAATTCCACTTAAAGATAAAAAATAAAAGGAAGACCCAAAGGAGCAGCCAATAAGCTTAAAAGAATCTCACAGTACTCAAGTAAATCCACCCATCTGGTTTTTAATATTCAGAAGGGCCCACAAGGAGAGGAAGGCCACAAGAAAAATTCACAGCAAATTCAAAGGTCAATAAACATTTTTTTTGAAAGAAATCTGAAATTTAATGATTAATTTTTTTAATGTGTTCAGGTTTCCAGGAAGTGGAAATCCATGAAGGGAAAGGGGAAAGGAAGGAATAAGGAGGAATCAGAGGAAGAGGTAACTTTATATATATAAATATTTTTTTCTCCAATGGAATTTTTTTTTAATGAGTCCTTTTCATTTTCATAACATAGGATGATTTTCTGCTTGAAGAGGATTATTTAGAAGATGAAGAGGTTCCGGATTGGGATGAATTTGAACATTCAGAGGATGAAGAGCTGGATGATGTGGATGTCATTCAGATGCTGAGTTTTTGTTTGGTTTTATTTTTTTTGATTTTTAGGATATTATTTTTCATTAATAATATTTTTTTCATTCAAATGTTTATAAGAGGTCTACAACCATTGTGAATATTAATATTGATTCTCCTGAATAAAATTCTGGGAAAAGAATCAAGAGAATTTTGAGACTGTGAAAATGAAGATGTGTCTGGTGGGAGTTTAACCCACAACCTCAGATAGACTGAGACACATACTAGAGTGCTTCCTTTACCAACTAGGCTACAGACGCTTGTGGCTGCTAGGGTTGTTTGGTATTACTGGTCTAGGTTCAACTGCACAGCCTCCGTACTGTGGTGATACATCATGTTAGCAGGTTTAACCTCAACAGAGAAAAAAAGTAATACAATGGAAAAGGTGATGCTCCTTTCCATCCTCCTAGAAGGAGGGTATTGGAAAAAAAGCAGAAAAAATAAGTGACAAAGTGAGTACATTTAATAATATCTCATTTTTCCATTTTTTCTGATTTTTTTGCGGGGTTTTCCTCTAGGTTTTCCACACCTTATCTTGTTCTTCTTCCAGAATCTTTGAAAAAGTCTCAATGAAGAAGTGAGTGTTATCTTTAGACAATATTTCATGTTATAAAAATAATTATGATTTTTTGTTTTAGTTCCAATACAAAGACTTTATTTCAACCAAAAAAGAACTCCCCATATATCACATTTTCAGGATGTCATGGGAGATGGGAACTGTGGATTTAAAGCAGAAGCCATTTTTTGGAGGAGGAAAGAAGAAGACTGGATTGAATTAAGGAAAGAAAAGCTGAAAGAGCTTGATTGAAACCCAATTTTCAAGGAGAAAAGATTGCTGCATGGAATTGGGGAAAAAGCTCTTGGAGAAAAAAGAATGCAACTGAACCATCTTTCTGGACCAGCTCCCATAAATATGCAGATGAAATTTCCATGCCATGCTTTCCTTCTTGCTGAAACATATAAGTGTCTAGTGGTTCTGTTTTCTTCTTTAATCCATTGCACTTATTTTCCCCTGAATTCCCCTCCCACTCCAAATTCCAAATATTCTATTATTTGCACCATTCCTTTAAAAGATTTGAGACATATAGTCTCCTTCACGTTCAAGTCTGATCATTGGTCAGCTACCAAAATATATCCTTTTTTTAAAAGATTTGTGACCAAGGATTCAAAATCTGGTAAAAGAATTATTCAAAAACATTTAGAGATTGGTAATGAGGGTTTTTTAGCTCCAGGAAAATCAACCAGATCCATAAAAAAATAATATTTGAATAAAATTTAATATTTTTATCCATATTTGTTCTTTGTTTTTTGATTTTTTGAATGAATTTCTTGAGTTAAAAAGATAAATCCACAAAATATGTAATAAATATTAAAAATATATTTGATATTTTTGTAAAATTTCTAATAGCTTTAAACAATAAAAATAAATGAATTAAAAATTCAAAGAAAAAGATTCAAAATTGCAATGAGAAATTTGATTTTTTTGATTTTTTGAACCAATTTTTTAAGGTAAAATAATACATTTGATAAATATTAAGAAAATATAAGAAATCTCTTGAAGTTTTTTTGCCAGAATTATGAGATATTGAGTAACCAAAAAAATGGATTCAAAAGGAAAATAAAAGGATGCGAAATTTCAATGATAAATTTGGTTTTTTTGGTTTTTTTGATTTTTTTGATTTTTTTGATTTTTTGATTGAATTGTTTAAGGTAAAGGAATACATCCAAAAAATGTTAAAAAACTATCAAAAAGATCTTTGGTTTTTGTTTCAAATTTCTGAGGGCTTAAAAAACCCAAAAAAATTAATGAAAAGGGCAAAAAGAATATCTAAAACTCCATTGAATAATTTGTTTTTTTCAGTTTTTTGATTACCTCTTTGAAAGGGTTCTCATGCCTCAAAATCATAGAAAATTTAGTTCAAGGGTTCAAGATACACAGCTACTGGACTGCAGTGTTGGAATTAAAAAAAAAATGCATTCTTGAAACAACCAAAAAATAAAGTATTTGTCTGTGTGGCAGAAAGGGTGCATGAACTTCAATTGCTGTTAATTAATAGATTGCACCCATTAGAAAATTATTGCCAATTTTATATTAAAAGTACAACAGTATTTAACTTCTATCAGAAATTTTGAATCTTCTTCAAAGAAGTATTTTTCATATTTTTTCCATAATTATCTATGTTCTGGATGATGTTTTGTTTTGCTGATTCAAAAATTGTAAATTACCAGAATTAAATAGGTTTTTGGGCATTAATTCTCTCACGCCCCCAATCCTTCATTTCATGGAATATTACACCAACCTGCCATTGCACGCCTCTGCCGCTACATGGACAAAAACTTTATTTCACAGGAATTTCAACAATTCATTTTTTTTGAATTCTGAAGCCGCAGTCCCATATCTGGGGTTTGAAAACCCCAAAAAATCTGTGGTAATTTTGGAGGAATTAGAAAACCTCCAATAATGGAATCTAAAAATGAAAGGATTGTGCCACAACCAATTTTCCCATGGGTTTTGAATCCTCATTTTTTCTATTTTGATTATTTTTTTTTAGTTCAGCTATCAGAAAGTTCAATCCAAATTCAGAGAGCTTTCCAATATTTCTTTTAGATATTTTGGAAATGTCATTTTACCTTAAGAATTTCCTTCAAAAAACCACAAAACTTCAATGTCTCATTGGACATTTTTATCATTTTATTTTCCTTCTGATTTCATTTTTTTGGTTTTTCAAGCCATAAAAAATTAAAAAAAAAAACAGAAAAAGAGAAATTTGATATTTGTTTTCAGATTTTTTGGATTAATTATGTCACCTTAAACAATTCCTTCAAAAAACCAAAACATTGAAAAAATTCAATTTTTTCATTAGAATTTTGAATCCTTTTGCTTGCTTTTTGGATTATTTCTTTTGGTGGCTCAAGGTTTTATAAATTCAAAAAAAAATATTAAAGAGATCTTCAATAGTTTTTTCAGAATTTTTTGATGTCATTTTTTACCTTAAAAAATTCCTTCAAAAAACCCAAAAATACAAAAAATTGAATTTTCTCATTGGATTTTTGGATCCTTTTGTTTGCCTTTTAAAATAATTTTTTTGGGGAGATTAAAGCTTCCAGAAATTTAAAAAAAGAAAAAAAGCTTCTTCATTCTTTTTAAAATATTTTGGATGTATGCATACACCTTAAAAGCTTCATTCAAAAAAATCAAAAATAAAGAACAAAGATGGATACTGTTGGAGTACCTGGATTACTCCTCTCTTGTGTATTTCCTGAAATTCTGTTTTTGTTTTTTTTCTTTTGTTCATTTTCTGTTTTATTTCTGTTTATTTCAAATGTATTGTGTTCTTTATTTTCTTTCTTCTTTATCAGTCATCAAGGTGTTCATTCTGGTCTGCTTCTCACATTTATCAGGCGCACAATTTCTGATATGTTGTTATCTAGAGTCACAGATAGTGAGATGTCAAAATTTCCGTGACACTCACTGATATGCCTATACCTGAGGTCAGAATGGGAGTCAGAAAGACAGATTCTTTTCTCATCCTTCTGTTCTGAATTTCAATCTCTGCATATCCTTGGGTAAGTAATGTTTCTTTATCAATTTTGTTCTCTCTTATTGTCTCATTCAATATTCTGAAATTGATCCTTCTTTTCTGACTTTCAATCTCTGCATATCCTCAGATCCAACAGGTCATGAGCCCAGATCATCTGCATCCTAAAAAAAAACCCATAGAAGACCAACATTGGAAGGATAGGTCACTCTCAGAGTGTTGATAACACTTATCACAATGGATGAATAATCCTCTTCTCACCTGGTGCTCAAGACACCATCAATTATGCCTCTCAACGCTCCTAGATTGGAATTAAAATATATTGACTGGTCCCTGATACTCTGAATCAATTTCCAAGCATCAGGAGTCAGCTATCTTTTCAACAAAAAATCATCAAAAGTTGACCCAATTATATTGTCTTGCAACAATCTAGCTTTTTGTTTGGTAATCTTGAGATCAATTGGATTTTCCAACTTCCCTTAAATAAGAAAATATGAAGAAAGCATGGCGGGAATGTGGAATTCTCTTAAGGATGCTCACCAAGATAACTCATCCGGAGGTCAAATGTACTGGATGAGAAAGCTTCTCCTCACCAAACTCAACAATAAGGACATGCTGATCCATTTAAACAAAATTGTATTGTATGGAGAGAAATTGTCTTCTCTTATCACTCAAGAAAACCAAATTACAGCGGACAATCTGCAATCAACGGCTATACTTCTCTCACTTCATGAGGACTGGCTTGGATGCATTTCAAGCATGATGAACAAAAAATCAGTTCCCCTATCCAAAATTATATCCACCCTTAAACAGGAAAATCTCCAACAATAAACAAGAAACAAGGAAGTTAGCGTGAGTTCTACAAACACCAAACATCAACTACAAAAAAGGGAGAATACAAAATCAAAATCAAAGCCCCAAAATAAGACCTACTACTGTACCAACTGCCATACCAAAGGCCATTCATTCTCACAATTCCCCAAAGTCCTAGAAGCGCTTGAACAATCAAAGAAAAACTCTTTTTCAAATAAGGGTTGATTTTCAAAACAAGGATCTGTCAACGCAAACCTCAGAAAAACAAGCAGAGAAGACAAATCAGATGAGGAAGATGAAAAAAATTTCTCTGACTCAGAAATCATCATTCACAGTTCTGGCTTGGCTTTTAGCAATCTCACCCACTGCAACATCACACCAAATAGAGATTTCAATCTTGACTCAGGTTGCTCTGTCTCCATGACACCTTAAAATTTCCAAGTTGAAAACGCGAAAGCAAATGCTAAGAAAATTAGACTGGCGGATGGTTTGACTATACATGCTGCGGCTTCAGGATCTCTTAATCTTTTGTTTTGTATGGTCAATTCATTAGTTGTTCCCAAACTCCACAAAACGCTGCTATCTGTGTCAAACATATACAATCAAGGATACTTGGTGATGTTTTCAAAGAAGGACTGCAAGATATTATGTAAAAATGCAGTTGACTTAATTTCAAAACCCCTTTGATCTGGGTATTGAAGAGGAACCTTATACTATCTATCTCATCAATAAGTGATTCATCATGTCTGAGCTTCCTCCACTGTCTCACAATCTTCTGAAAACAGCCTTTTTTTTTCACTGCAGGCTGTCACACTTAAATCTAAAATCCCTGAAAAAGGTCCTAAAAATGCAAAATGTCTCAGCCTATCCTCACAACAAGCTGGAAGTTTGACAATGTGAGATTTGCATCAAAGCTAAAATGACTTGAATTCCTTTCCAAAATTGTCTAAGTTATTGGTCAACAAAGCCAGGAAAAATCATTCATTCCAACCTATTTTCATTTAAAACCACATCTTGCAAAGGATATAACCATCTTGTCATATTCATCAACAATTGCTCTAAAGCTATATTTTTCTATCCCATTAAAAGCAAGTTGGATGTTTTTCAGTGTCTTAAAGTATTTATTCCTTTTTTTCAGAATCAATACAATTATCCAGTTGTCTCCCTACAAACCAACCACAGTGGTGAATATGTAAACACTAAACACTAAATTAAAGAACTAAATTGAATCCAAAGGAATCACCTTGGAACACGGTACTCCTCACTCTCCTCAGCTCAATGGGGTAGCTGAATGGTCTAATTGAACCATTTTGAATATGATCCGCACCTCTCTCACCACATCAAAAATTCCTGAATCATCCTGGGGAAACGCTCTCCAAAACTCAGTTTTAGCCTTAAATTCTTATCCATTAAAGACACCACAGGAATTTGTGTCACCAAATTCAATCCTCCTCAAAAGCAACATACTGATGACATATCTACATCCATTTAGTTGTCTCACATGGTAAAAGGTCCCAAAAGCTAATTGATGAAAGCTCAACAATAAAGAAAGGCCTTCTCTGCTCCTGTCCTACCTCTCCAACAACAATGGCCACCAACTTCTTGACCTAATCAGTCAAAGGGTCATCAAATCTAGAGACTGTATCTTCAATGAAACCATATTCCCTTACAAAAACTCATCCAATAAGTCAGATCTACATCACTCACCCCATTTCAAACTACCTTGGCCTTCTACCTTCAGCTCTCCCTGTTGGAATTCCTAGTTGACTGTCTCTATGCTACTCTCTCACTGTTTCCTATTTTGTTTCTTTTCTTCTTACTCTGTTTCTTTTCTCCTTGTTCTTTGTTCTCTGTTCTTCACTACCTTCTCCTCTCATGTTTTGCCTTCCATCTCACCTCTCTTCTCATCAGCCTGCTCCTCATTATCCTTGACCCCAAGCTTGCGCTCTCCCTCGTGATCCTCCTGTGACTGCCTCACTTGCACGTAACATTCCCCTCATGGATCTCTTCCGTGCTCCAACGTCTGACCCTGGATCACCACCATCATCTCTAAAACAACAACCATTGACTCTTCCTCCCTTATTTCGACCATCACCTCCCCAAAAGCCACTCTCAACCACCCCTTCTGGACCTCAACCTACCTCCTCAACTCTCAGGCGCTCTTTCCTCACTCAGCCTGCTTATTCGTATTCCCTCTAAACATTCCGCTTCTTCACTCATCACATTTGTGCTCAAACTTTTCTTTCCTTTCTCAACCTTCAAATCTCTTTCCTTGCTCCCCCACCTGGACACGCAGTCACTGAGTCCCTTAGGTATTTCTTTCAACCACTTCACTTTCTCTCATTCATTTCACGCTCTTTTCCACTTGTACTATGTTCATGATCTCTTTATCCTTCCTATGCTGAAATAAACATCCCTTAGTTTCATTCTCTTAACTCTTCAATCCCCCCCTTACTTGTCCCTCTTCTCTTTCCCTTCCCTCCCCACGCTCAAACTGCCCTCCCATTCCCAATTCTCCTTCTTCCTTCCCTGCTGATCCATCTTCATCTTCTCCCTTTCACCCAGTTTCCTTTTCTTCCCCCCCAGTTTCTTGTACCCCTGCACCGTCTTTTCCCGGTCTTCCCAGGCAAACCAGCAGCAACTCCTCCAGCTTGGACTGCTTTCCCAATCTGCCTTCTCCCATGCAACCGTCATCCATCCCATCCTCACCATCTGAGCCATTGCTTTTGCCTGTCACCTCCCCTGTTTCCCCTTCTATTCCCCCCTCTATTCCCTCCTTGCCTCCTGGTTCCTCCTTGCCTCCTTGTCCCTCCTTTCCTCCTTGTCCCTCCTTGCCTCCTCATCCCTCCTTGCCTCCTTGTTGATCCATCAGGTCCTGTTTCCCACCATCCCAGTATGGCTATTTCTCTTGGTCCGCCTCTGTCAAAGACGGTCCAACTCAATCAAAGACAATCTCCAGGCTCCCAAAACTTGGAAGCAGCTCTTCCGCTCCCCCCATTGTGGCCGCTGGATAACCTTGGCTCAAGAGGAAATTGCCTCTCTCAAAGCCATGAAGACTTGCACTCTTGTTCCCCCTCCAGTGGTGTAAGACTCCAAACGCTGCTAAGCCGCATGCAGTTCTGTGGAGAGGAAAGGTGCTGTTTAGGCTGCCCTCCAAAGAGTTACAATAATATTTAAATGTAACCTGAATTGAGGTCCAGGAACTTGTAAATAAGGAATCAATGTAAGGGATGAGTTCAGGAATATTTGGTAGCAAAGGAATCAACACTATCTGAGGCAAGATGATGGAGGGAAAGAATTGAACAAAATAAGTCAAATTTCTGTCCAGAGTTCAATGGAAAAAGCAGTTTCAAGTAACAACGTTCACAAGCTAATGAATCTGGTTGTTAGCAGAAGATTAGGAAAGATCAACTCAATAACAACTAACCTCCAGGTTCTTTATGAACATGCCCAACTCTCCCCAATCAAGCGCTTGAAGGGGACCAAATAACTGTGGGTGGCTAAACAAAACAAAAAAAATTTGGTTGTGAAGCTCTAGAAGAAAAGCAATAACAGATTCAAACAAGAATAGCCCAACAATTCTCAAGGCACTCAAGAGCAGCATGGCTGAATTCAAATTTAAAGAATAAAGGGAGGTCTAACACTCCAGGTTTCAAGCTTAAAGAAACCTCTCAGTCAAACTTGACTGGGCCCGGAAAGATGATCAGGGAAGGATCAAGACAAGTATGGTTAGAAAAAGGGAACAAGGAGTGTTATAACACACTCAAGAATTCCAACAGAAAGAATTCTCTTCAACAAGCAAGGCTATGGTTGGTGATAAGGATCAGGGTCACAGATGGATGGATCAAAAATTTGAGTATGGAGGCTCAAAGGATCAAGGGGAAATCATGAATATACCCAGCATGAGGATGAATTTACTTTGATTACAGGGAGGGGAAATACACACACACTCCCATGGATGATTCAGAAAAAAGCAGGGGAGAGCACCTCATTTTATAGACCAGAGGCCTGTAGACTATTTACAAGAGATGTTTAAAAATAGAGTGGAAGATTTTTTTTTTTAATAATTAAAATAAAAGATCAGGCCAAGGGAAGACATCAGCCCGTGCCAATGATGGGCCCGGGCAGGTGAAAATGACAGGGAAGGCCTGCGCAGGAAAATGACTTACAGGCCTGGCCAATGGATGACGGCAGATGAGGGGCAGCGGGCCCTGGGTGACATGAAAAGGGGATCTGCGCAGACTAATGATGAACCGCGCAGGAGACCTGAGATCTCATGCCGTGGATTGGGTGTGAATGTTCCAGCAACCGCAAGCATTTCTTGCGGTCATTGGCCAATGGATTGGGATAGATCTTGGGATGGATGGAGATCAGATGATCTGGATGGGTTGAGAGGATGATGGGATGGGATGATCAATTGAACAAAAATGGGTTGAGGTTGTTGTTGACAAGTTTGAATTGATGAGTACCAATGAGATCTAATTGAAGGATTGAGTTTGATGGATCAATGATGATGGTAATAGTGGTGGATGATCACCGACGACCGCAAGCAATGCTTGCGGTCCTCAGTTGATGGCAGCGGTTGATCAGATGATGGATGATGGATGCAGTTGATTGGATGGGTTGATAATTTCATCTTTGTCATCCTCTAGTTTGGATAGCTCATTGTTGTTTGAAAATTGGTTTTGATGTTGATGATGATGACAATTGGAGTCAATGGCCATCTGCAGGCGCGTTTTGGAAAAAAAAGGAAAGACAGGGAACTGAAGGACAAGGGGTGAAGCAAGGAAGACTTGAAAAACAGGCACTGGGATCTAGGAACTAAGAGATATTCCTAGAAAACTAGGAGAAGGGAAGGCTGAGACTTAGAAACTGAAATAGGAAGTTATTCCAAATTCTTTTTTTCCTTTTTTTAAATGAGGAATAAAAAATCATCAAAAATTTCAATTTTTACACAGTGGTCTTGAGGTGCCCAGATTTGGTCCCCACATCTCTCCCCACTTACAGACTGTCCCTAGTCTGCATCCAAGTTTGATGACATGAAGAGGAAGAGAAGAAAGGAATTTGAAGCAAAGAAAAACAGCCATTTCTTGATCTTGAGAGGGATTGAAGAGTTGGAAAAATATCTTGATCCATCCAAAAGAGCCCTAGATTTGGTAAAGATAAAAAACAGAAGGCTTCCAAGGTGCACACGTATGTGGCATACAGTAGAGTTGACAAAAAAAATGCAGCAAACAGCCCTGGTGGTGCATGTGTTCAGCAGAGAACCTTCTGGCCAGTGGAGTACCATCCAGCTCCTCCAAATTATAAGATCCACCTCTAACTTAGAGAACCAACCCATAAGGACCATTCCAAAAATTTGAGAAAAGCTTTCCCCATTGGGTCTCCAAAGATCAATTCTAAGCTAAAACTAGATCACCAGGGTTCAGGGAGTCCCTGATTTGATGGAGTGCTTGCCTCCCAATACTGGACTGATTTTGCTCTGGACTCCATCATCTTCTGATAAGCTTCATCTCAAACATCTCCACTTTGCTCCAGTTGCTTGGATATAGCAAATAATAGATCAGTAGTTGAGGACAAATTTTCCAAAGGGATACCCAAGAAAGATTCCATTTCCAGATCCAAAGGGAGTACTTCTCTTTGGCCAAAGATGATTTTGTAAGGTGAGTAGCCAGTAGTCCTTTTGTTTGAGATTCAATCAGAGAAGAGAAAAAGAGGAAGGAATTTGCAAAAATGCTTGCCACTTTCACCAGCAAGCTTAACAAGTGCAGCGTTCATAGGTACATGGCCTTGTTCCACCATTCCTTGGCCTTCAGGATAATAAGGAGTAGTAAATCTATGTTGTCCAGGGAGAGATTGGATCATTTCAGCAAGTTTGCCACCAAATTTGGAGCCACCATCAGTAGAGTAAGATCAAGCCAGGCCATAACACATTGTCCAGGTCTCATAGAGGAAAGCTGCCACTGATTCAGAGCTAATTTTCTTAAGAAAATTTGCTTCAACCCATGCAGAAAAATAATATCTAGCCACAATGAGGTACTTAGAACCACCTGCCTTAATATGAACCACATCCATAGAAATCCTTTCAAAGACAGTGGACTCCCCAGTGGGATAAAAAATTTCAGCTGGACTCCTAAGATCATGTTTTTGACAAACTTCACAACTCTTGCACCATTAGGAGACAGATTTATTCAGAGATGCCCACCAGAATTGTTTGGATAATTGTTGATAATTTTTGGTTTCCCCACGATGACCAAGACCTTCATGGAGACTTTCAAGGATAGAATCTTTTTTAGAAGGGATAGTAGCAACAATAAGGGCACAAGGGTTTCCTCTTTTCATAAGCCTAGAGGCTTGGAAAAAGAAATTAGAGGAATTTCTTTTAAGATATCAAAATTATTTAGCAGAGAGATCAGGAGGTTTTTGGAGAGTTCAAAGGTACTGCTTTAACTTAAGCCAGAAGCCTTGTTGAAAGCCAGAATAAACTTGAGAAGAGAAAGAGAAGACAGGTTGTATTAAAGGTTCTTCTTCATTGTAATCCATTCCAAAATCAGATTCATTGTCTCCAAGAGGTTGTCAAGATAGACCATCAGGCATAGTGAAAGATTTCCCAGGCCTATAAACAATATCAAAAGAAAAAAGCTGGATGAAGGCAACACAACAAGTCATAGGAGCATTGGGGAGGCTGGGAGCATTTATCATCTCAATGATGGATCAAGCATCAACTTGCAGTTCAAAATTTTGGCCCCAGAGAACAGTTTGAAGTTTCTTCATCATTTGAGCCACACCACAAAGTTCCAATATGGGCTGAGAATACCTAGACTCTCCTTCTGAAAATAGCAAAGATTCATAATGAGAAGGACATACCCAACCATTCTCATCTTCCTGAGTAAGGACAGCCCCAACAAATTGATAACTAGAATTGACAGCCAGCTTAATCTTGCCAGCCCCAGGTCCATAAGCAATCTTTTTCAAAACCATATCTTTTCCAACCATCATTTTGAGCAACTGAAAAGAATTATCACAATCTTGGTTCCAAATACATTCAGCATCTTTCCTGGCTAGATGACGTAAGGGTGCAAATATTTTGGATAAGGATGAGATAAATATTCTAACATAAGTTACAACACCTAGGAAGCCCCTAAATTCACTGGGATTGATTGGAGTAGGACAAGAGATGATCTTGTTGAATTTGGCTGATGCCATCCTTCTTCCTTCCTTGCAGACCACATGACCAACAATTTCCAGAGCAGGGAAACAAGTGGCCAGTTTGGATCCAGAGAAATTAAGGCCAGATTCCTCAATTAAAAACAGAATCCTTTCCAAAGTATTAGCATATTCCCAGATAAAGAAAAGGATTCCAGAATGCCAAGGTAGGAGCTCATTGTCATAGTCAGAAACTGGACCTTTAATTCCACAATTGTCAATAAAGATACCAGCATGATCAGGGATTTCATCCTGGAGGATCCACATCATCTGAGCCTGATAGACTTCATCCAAATTAGTGGCACCTTGAGGCAATTGAGTAAGTTGAAATCAACCAAGAGGAGTATCAAAGGTAGTGAGAGGGAAAGAAATAGGATCTAAGGATTGTTTGTCATAGCCTCCAATAATTTCCCCTAGACCATAGCAAGCTCTCCCAGAGAAGGATTTGACAAATTCTTCAGTAGCAGGAGGAATACCAGATTCTTTAATAGTATTTTATTAAGAGGTTGGAGATCATTAACTATTCTAAGTTTACCATTAATCTTGAGGGCATAGAAGACAGGGCTGGAATAACTAGAGGTTGACTGCTCATATAGGCCAATAGAAACTTTTTCTCAGACCAACTTTGTAAACTCATCAACTTTAGCAGCAGGGATAGGGATCTTCTTCTTTTGCCAAGGATCATGTTCAACTACAGGAATGATATAAGGGAGGCCTTAGGATTCTTTCAAGAGACCTCTCTCTTCTCCACAGAAAGCAATAGATTTTTCCCTTAGAGATAAGACTTTTTTGATCAAATTTAACTCATCAGGAAGAAGCCATCCATCTGGACCAAATTTGAACACCTTTAGACTTTCTCCAGTGACTAAACCATTGGTCACAAAGGGACCAGTAAGAGATTGAGGAAGACCACAGTAAGGATCACAAGATGAGGGAGGAGGCATAAGAGGAGGATTGAGGTTGAGAGGCATGGCCTGATTAACTTGATGGACCTTCTTGGCAACTGGCTTGTACTTGGTGGCAAAAAAGAGAAGTTCCTGTTTCCTCCAAGAGTTGACCAGTGAGACTTGATTACAAAAACTGAGTCCAAGTTCCAACATTTTCCATGTTTGATGTTCTGCAATATCCTTGAAGGGTTCCTTTTTGATAAAGGGAGAACCAG
Organism: Puccinia polysora; assembly: GCA_025617555.3. Lineage (NCBI taxonomy): Eukaryota > Fungi > Basidiomycota > Pucciniomycetes > Pucciniales > Pucciniaceae > Puccinia > Puccinia polysora. The sequence continues at coordinate 43,959,008 of CM062625.1, read as the reverse complement.
GAGATAATGCGTTGCTCACATGTGTGGCACAAGGTGGGGTTTTGAAAATGATGGTAGAAGGTTGCCCTGGCAGTGCACAATTGGGAGGATTTACTTGTACCCCAAATTGCCTCCACTGAAGCCCATATTCCTCCATAACAAAACCACCAAGAATAGAATTGAGATCAAAATATATTTTAGACTCATTATGGAGATTCAAACCAGAAATGAGAGAAGATTGATCAGACCTAAGATTAAAAGGAAAAGAAGACACAACAGATCCAGAGAAAGAAGGAAAAGAAATATTTTTGGTTTTTTCTGTTTTGACATGTTTTTGATTTTTGTTATTTTCTAGTTTAGATGAAAAAGATGAAAAGAATGAAAAATAAGCCTGGGGGATGAGAGTTGACTCTTGAGTTGAAGTCTGAGGCTGAAAGGAACTACAAATATTAGTAGGATCAACCATTACCATGAAAAATGAGAGCAATTGGAATTGTCCTTCTGCTTCCCCTTTAAAGATGATTTAGAAGGATGACCTGGAAAATCAATTTCCCAAAAACCAGAATCCAAAGAACAGAGAGGAACTTCAATATTTCTACCATCAGAATCAGGGAGAAGAATTCTCTCCCCAACTTGATTGGAAAAAATCAGAGTAGCACCAAAATCCATCAAGAAAGGTTGTCCCAAGATCATAGGCCCTTCCAAACAAGTGATCCAAAAATGACAGGTTCCAAAAATATTTTGACCAATCCTGACTGGGAAATCTTCAGAAATACCAACCAATTCACAAGATTGATCACCTATCCCATAGACTTCAGAATTGAAGCTGACCCTATGACTGAGTTTGAGTTTACAGGCCATAGCATCCAAAATTAAGTTGAGCTGAGATCCAGAGTCCACAACAGGAGAAACAGTTTTAGCTGAGAAACCAAGATAACAGGGGAGGAAACCAAGAGGAAAGGAGTAAATATTGGAATTGGAAGAAGGACTAGTTCCACCAGAGTCCTCCATCAAATTTCCAGAGGATACTTTTAATTCATCAGGACCAATCTCCACATGTTGACAAGAGACCCATTTCTTCATTCCTTCAGAAACAGATGGAGAGATTGACAGGAGTTCAGCCACAGATAGATCAGGAATTTTGAGATCACAAATTTTCTTTAATACTCCTTCCACAGCATTGGGTATTCCTTGGAGATTCCCCTTTAAAATCAAACTATGGGCTGGGTGGGGGCAGGAAGTTCAGGTGAAGCAGGAACTAAAGAAGGATCAGAAGGATGAGGTGACTTGGATGAAAGAGGAGGATCTGGGTGATCTGGGAAACTTTCCATGAGTGCCTCCTTTTCCACCCCCATTTCTTTTACATCAGAGGAAGGAGGCTCATGTGATGATTGTTGTTTGACTGGTTTTCAAAGAATTGAAGTTGGAAAATAAGGGGCTTTGTGAGGTTAATGTTTCTTGTGTTGTTTCCAGGCTGTATCAGATTGATAAGTAGTCCCAGAAAGACTAGAGGAAGAGATAGCTGGAGGATACCAAGGTTGAAGAGTACCACAGGAAGATTGGAAATCAAAAGAAGCAAGGGATGCTTTCATTGAAGTTGGAGGCTTATAAGAGGCCAACACATGACAAATAGGGAAAGAAAAATTGAAAGGGATCAGAGAACCATTCAGAAGAAAGAAATTTTTCCCCTTCTTCTCCACAAACTTTTCCTTTATATCCTTCTGGAGTTCCAACCATTTTCCAGTTCCATGGCCTTCCCTATGACAGTAGTAACAGACCAGAGTAGATTTAGGGACAGAAGTAGAGGGTTTAGGAGGAACTAGAGAAGAAATATTTTGATCTATTTGTTCTCAAAATCTCAAAGCATCTTAGTTATTTTGCCCAAAGTAGTAGGTTCTCAAGTAGAATTAGGATCTGCTTTAGGTCTTTTATCTGCCATAATCTTATTCATAATATTGTTGGACTCTTTAAAAGAAGGAGCATGGACTGGTTCAGTGGTTCTAGGTTTTTCAAAATTTAAAGCAGTTTAACCTTTCATCACTTCATCCACAGTACTCCTAAGGATAAGGAAAACAGGGAGCTTGAATCAATTATCCCTGGTGGTGATCATGGATCAAGAGTTGACCAATTTGCCTTTAATCCTTTCCTGCACAGCCAACAAAAACAATTGGAAGAATTTTGCTCAAACTTTGTTCACTGAATCAATGTGATTGTTTTGGATAAGATAGCTTTGGATAGGTTCCTAAGACTTCCTCAAAGACTGGTAGTCAGAGGCTGAAGAGACACCATCCATTGAGATACAAGAGCATCCAAATCCTGCAAAGTAAACCAAGCTACATCTATTTTAACCCAATATGCCAAAATTGCCTCCCTCAGAAGCATCCAGGTGTGGGATTTAAATCCTTTGAATGACTTGATTACTTCCATAAATTCATCAGAGGAGATAAAGAATTGTAACTGGTAGGCCATATTGTATTTGCTTGCTCCATCCACTTAAGCAGCCATTCTGTAAGAGTCCAAGAACCGTTCAACATTTACCCCATTGAACCCTAATTTCTTGTTATGAGGTTTGATCTTGACAATCTTTGGTCAAGAAAAGGTGGTTGGAGGACCAGTATATGACATTTAAAATAACAGAATTCCTAGAGGACCCAAAGAGCAGATTTCCAAAGTGGCTCAAAAGTGTGGCAAGAGTAGGGTTTCACAAAAAACAACAAGTACCTTGCCCGGATGATGCACAAATTGGGAGGACTTACTTCTAGGATAAGTTTCCTCCACAGATCAGATCTGAGAAGAGAGAGAGAAACAGAGAAGAAAAGAAAAATATTTGATCTTGAAGTTTGATTCCAAGTGTTGATAATTACCTTGGGACTGTAAATCCCAAGGTTGCTGGTTCGATTCTGGCCCAGGGGGCCAAATGTAATAATCCAAACGGTGCTAAGCCGCAGGCAGTTCTGTGGAGGGGAAAGGTGCTTTTTAGGCTGCCCTCCCAAGAGCTACAATAATATTTAAATGTAACCTGAATCAAGGTCCAGGAACTTGTAAATAAGGAATCAATGTAAGGGATGAGCTCAGGAGTAGTCGGCAGCAAAGGAATCAATACTATCTGAGGCAAGATGGTGGAGGGAAAGACTTGAACAAAATAAGTCAAAGTTCTGTTCAGAGTTCAATGGAACAAGGCAGTTGCAAGTAAAAACACCCACAAGCTAATAACTCTGGTTGTCAGCAGAAGATTAGGAAAGACAACTAAATCCCAACCAACCTCCAGGTTTTCAATGAACCTCCCCAACTCTCCCCAATCAAGCGCTTGATGGGTACCAGATAACTGTGGTGGCTGAACAAAAAAAAAGAAATTTGGTTGTGAAGCTCTAGAAGAAAAGCAATAACAGATAAAAACAACAATAACCCAACACTTCTCAAGGCACTCAAGAGAAGCATGGCGGAACTCAACTTTAAAGAATAAAGGGAGGTCTAACACTCCAGGTTTCAAGCTTAAAGAAAACTCTCAGTCAAACTTGACTGGGTCCGGAAAGATGATTGGGGAAGGATAAAGACCAGTATGGTTGGAAAAAGGGAACAAGGAGTGGTATAAAACAATCAAGAATTCCAAAAGAAAGAATTATCTTCAACAAGCAAGGCTATGGTTGGTGATAAGGATCAGGGTCATGTTAAAAGGATGAGAATTGATTTAACTTAAAACTGGGAACTGGTAAGATGAAAACAAATGAACATCAGAATAAGAACAGGAAGATGAGATGAAACCACAATCACAAACATCTGGCATTGAAGATCTAATGAGAGATTGGCGGAGATTGATGGACAAGACGTAGTTCGACGATGATGATTGATGAGCTTTAGAGGATTGAGTTGAGGTTGGGAAGTGAAGCAAATGAAGGGATCAAGATGAATGAAACTAGCAGGAAGATTGAGGTCAATACGTGAGGAAGTCAAATGTCAAGAAGAAATCAAGAGTCATATCTCACCGGGCAGGCACACAGAACAGTTGGAGAATTTGGTATGAGAAGAGATGATCGGGATAAAATGAAAGAGAAGGACTGAGAAGATGGGATGTACAGAGGATGATGAGAAGACCCCGGATTGAGACGGATTGAGATTCGAGAAAGATTTGAGGTGATTGAAAGATCGCCTGGCTGAGTTTTGCGGACGAGTGAAGTCTTGAGAAGAGGACCAGATTTGGAGTGTCTTCACTCGTCTACTTATCCGCGCCGTCATTTAGTGAGTAGGCGGTGGTAGAGTAGGAAGCAGAGATTTAACACCCCACCATGCCCAATGAGATATAGCGATGAGAGACATAGGAATGAAACAATAAATAAAAAAAAATCAAGTACGAGTTTCCCCAGAATCAGAGCGAATAAAAGGAAACAGAAGGGCAATGCTTTGAGCGGAAGATGCTTTGGTCAGTGAATCTGCTGGCATGTCAGATGACTTCAACAGTTTGATCTCGATTCTGTTGGCTGAAAGCTCTTCCCTCATTCCCTTAGTCTTTAAGTCCAGATGTCGAGTTTTTGAGTTTGATCCAAATTTGCAAATTTTGTCGTCCAATCTGCTATTTTCAATGTTCAATGGGATTGTCCCCAAAGATAAGGAAAAGATTTTGTTAACGAGAGCCTTAATCCAAGTCGCTTCATGAAATCATTCCACCAGAGCATTCAACTCCGCGTCAGTAGAACACCAAGTGATATTTTTTTGCTTACAGCTGTTCCAGGAGACAAGGCTTCCGAACACAACACACAAATAACCTGTTTGCGATTTATGAGTATTGGGATCATCAGCCCAGGACGCATCAGAGAACGTTTCCAGAGCCTCAGGACCGGTAATTTTGAGTTCCAGTTGATAGTGTTGAGTTGCCTTCAGGTACTTCCATGTTTTCTTCAGTTCTTTCAAGTGATTGAGTCCTGGTTTGACATTGAACCTTGCTAAACTCAATACTGCAAAGCTGACGTCAGGTCGAGTGTAACACGCGATGTGATTGAGTGAACCTATCGCGGATCAATAATTGATGTTGAGTGCTTTGAATGCTTCGTGTTCTTTGTCTGTAGCGGGCTTGAGTTGCAGATTACGAGTGAGCGGCATGGACAATCCTTTGCAGTTGGTCAGGCCGAGTTCTTGAAGACCATGTTGTATGTGATTCGGTTGGCTGAGGAGTATTTTTTCGGATGAGACCTCTATTTTCATCCCAAGTATAGTATTGGGGTCCTGACTTGTCGATCCCTTGAACTTCTGTAGAAATTTTTGTTCAAAACCCTGACCATTGCCCACGAGGATCAAATTGTCAACATGAAAGAATAATTGGGATTTGCAGTCTTCTGACAAGTACAAAAAAGGATTGCAAGCAGATTCGTAGAATCCAATCTCCTTGAACCAGGTAGTCAGAGTCTCATACCAGTTCTTCGGGGATTGCTTCAATCCATACAATGATTTCTTAAGTTTGAGAAACTTTGAAGGGCGATTCAAACCTTTAGGATTTTGTATGATAACCTCCTTGTCAATTGCTGAATTTAAGAAAGCACTTTTCACGTTGAATTGACGCACTTTTTGAGAAGATTTTAGTGCGTAGACTAACGGGAGTCAAAGGGTGGAGGGTTTTCCCATAGGGGCAAATGTTTTGAAGAAGTCAATCCCCTCAATTTGGTTAAAGCCTTGCATGCACAGACGTGCTTTATATTTGATCGGATCCCCATGGCAGTTTTCCTTCACCTTGAAGATCCAAGTTGTTCGGAGCGGATTCAAAGGCTCGGGCCCCTCGTATTCTTCCCAGACGTCAAATGATTCGATCGAGGCCAGTTTGCTATCCATGGCGAAAACCCACCTGTCACTTTCATCACATCCGACGGCATCTTCATAGCTCTTAGGTTTGTAATAGTGAAAGAACCCATATTGCTGTGGTGGCTTGATAGTCGATTGATCTCTGAGGACCCGCGTTGGACGATTAGGTTGCTGAGTTTCACAAGGTTGAGTTCGTATATTTGTTGGAGGCTGGCTTACATTGGTATTGGGCCCTTCAGGGTCCGATACCTCTTGATCCAAAGGGGTGTCGTGATCATCCTCGGAGGATGATTCATCTTTGGACACCGACCGATACTTGGTAAAGGCCGGATTGTCTCTTTGAAGATGCCCACCTAGAGGTTGACCTAGTTCTACTCCCGTCGTCTTAAAGGTATCCCCCCCATCGTCGGTTGAGATCGTCAGAATTGAGTTGAGAGGACTAGCCATTTTTAGGAACTTGACATGTTTAAAAGAAATGATAGCATGAGTCTTGGTTAAGATGCAATATGAACGGAAGATAGGATTAAAGCCTACTAAAATTCCTTCTTCCCCCTTTTCCTTAAATTTTTGGCCCTTGTTGCGTCTAGAAAGTAGATATACGCAAGGGCTGCCTATTGGTTTGAGGTAGGAATTTGGCAATGGGTAACCCTGAATCCGGAACCATGGTGATACCGACTGATCTTCTCTGGGGATCTGATTAAGCATAAGAGCGCTGGATTTGATAAATTTGTGCCACAGGTAGGCAGGCAGCTGCGCGTCCTTCAACAACGTCCGAGTAGCTTTGATGATCGTTCTGTTAGCTCGTTCAGCCTTTCCATTATGTTTGGGATGGTAAGGTTCAGAGATAATTTGCCAAATGTGATTCCTGTCGTAAAACGTTTTGAGTTTTCCATTGACAAACTCGGTACCACCGTTGGAGCAAACTTCCGATGGAAAATAACCTCTTTGTCGATGCTCTTTTTCAATCAAGTCAATAATGACCTCAGGAGTTTCCTCCTTTGAGGTTAGAGGAAAAGCTCCAACGTACCCCGATGCACTGTCCACGAGAGTGAGAATGAATCTATGACCTGCCTTAGACTGCGGCTTGAGAGGACCCATGAGGTCCAAGTGAATTCAATCAAATTCCTTAGTTGCCTTTTTGGAGGTATCTTTGAACAAGGATTTTGTGATTTTGCTCTTGATGCAGTGGATGCACTCAAACTGCCTTTTAACCTCAGGAGGGATATGTTTGGTGAAACCTTCAAGTCTGGCTATAGAAGCGTGGCCGTGGTTGCGATGGATCTAGAAAAGTTCCTCGTCAGCAGTCCACGTCAAGTGAGAGCAGTGAGGGGTGAGATAGTCTTGATTGAATTGGGGAGTTTCCAGTGAGTACAAGTTATCAACAATTGTTCCACCGAGGACATTGATACCTTCTTTGGTGACACTGAACTTGTTTTTGTTCGCAAGTAATGTACATCCAGCCTGATTGAGTGCTCCTGCGCTTATTAGATTGATGGTGAGACTGGGCACATAGAGGAAGTTGGAAAGTTCAAGAGTGAAATTATCCCAGACAAACTCCACTGTACCTCTACCCTTAATCTCAAGTTCGGAGACCTCCTTCCCGGTTTTGATAGCCTGGTTGCAGTACGGAGACATCTCCTTAAAATAACAACTATCATTGACCATGTGGATTGAGGCGCCACTATCTAGAATGAATTTCAATTTCGTATCCCCGTGATTGATCCAAGTCGTTAGCAGGGCGAGATAATGTGCGACCGGGTTTGTTTTGGAAGGATTTTTCCGCGATCTCCACTTAGCTTAGTCTTCTTTCCACCAATCGGGGGAAACTTTGGGATGTAAATGCCAACAGTTATCCGCCAAGTGATGTTTGTCCTGCTTTGGGTTGTGGTAGCCCTTGGTACACCTCCAACATTCACTTTGCTTGTCACTATGAGTAGCCAAAGGTCTCAAGTTGATCAGAGCTACCTCAGACCGTGAATGTTGGCTGTCTCGAGTCTTCTGAGCCTTGGATTCATTTTTGAGCTGAGTTAAATGATTTAGAACATACTCTACTGTAAGTTCTTTATTGGTGTGCATGATTTGTCGTTTAAAATCTTTCATTGCTTTGGGGAATTTGAAAAGAAGGAGATACGCCAGAATGTCGTTGGTAAGATGATTCCGACCTCTGACATTTTCTTGATGCAAACTTTTGTCCTCATAATGAAGTCTTCTATCTCGTCAGGACCAAAATGTAAGTAGAGGAAGTCGTTAAATACCCTAGCTCTGTTGGATGCTTGAGAAGAGGCATATTTGTCAATGATTGCTTTCCACAGCAGCTTCGCCGAGTTTTTGTTATGCGAGGTGACAACATTATTGTGGGTAGAAGGTTCGAGCCAAGAGATGATAAGAAGTTTGATTTCATCATTGAGGTCGTGGTCCAAGTTGGAGGTTTCGTCATTGATCAACCTGGAACATCCGCGAACATCTAGAATCGCGTCCATCTTATCCTTCCATACGCCATAATTGTCTTCGCTGAGTTTTGGAATAGTGTCTAGTGCGGACTTCAGCATAGCCTTCCGGAACCCTTTGGAGATCAAGCCAGTGGACATTTCCCAGTAGGATTATCTAGGCGATGAGATGAGATTCGATAGAGCCGTCCGTTCGGCTTTTAACCGTTTTAAAAGGATGAGAATTGATTTAACTTAAAACTGGGAACTGGTAAGATGAAAAAAATGAACATCAGAATAAGAACAGGAAGATGAGATGAAACCACAATCACAAACATCTGGCATTGAAGATCTAATGAGAGATTGGCAGAGATTGATGGACAAGACGTAGTTCAACGATGATGATTGATGAGCTTTAGAGGATTGAGTTGAGGTTGGGAAGTGAAGCAAATGAAGGGATCAAGATGAATGAAACTAGCAGGAAGATTGAGGTCAATACGTGAGGAAGTCAAATGTCGAGAAGAAATCAAGAGTCATATCTCACCGGGCAGGCACACAGAAAAGTTGGAGAATTTATTATGAGAAGAGATGATCGGGATAAAATGAAAGAGAAGGACTGAGAAGATGGGATGTACAGAGGATGATGAGAAGAACCCGGATTGAGACGGATTGAGATTCGAGAAAGATTTGAGGTGATTGAAAGATCGCCTGGCTGAGTTTTGCGGACGAGTGAAGTCTTGAGAAGAGGACCAGATTTGGAGTGTCTTCACTTGTCTACTTATCCGCGCCGTCATTTAGTGAGTAGGCGGTGGTAGAGTAGGCAGCAGAGATTTAACAGGTCACAGATAGATGGATCAAAAATTTGAGTATGGAGGCTCAAAGGATCAAGGGGAAATCATGGATATACCCAGGATGAGGATGAATTTACTATAATTATGGGGAGAGGACATACACACACACTCCCATGGATGATTCAGAAAAAGAAGGGGAGAGCAACTCCTTTTATAGAACAGAGGCCTGCAGACTATTTACAAGAGATGTTTAAAAATAGAGTGGAAAAAAAAGGTTTTTTTTATTAATGAAAACTAAAAGATAAGGCCAAGGGAAGCCATCAGCCCGTGCCAATGATGGGCCTGGGCAGGTGACAATGACAGGGAAGGCCCACGCAGGAAAATGACTGATGGGCCTGGCCAATGGATGACCTTGGATGAGCTGCAGCAGGCCCTGGGTGAAATGACAAGGGAATCCGCGCAGACTACTGATGAACCATGCGGGAGACCTGGGAGCTCATGTGGTGGATTGGGTGCAAAGGTTCTGACAACCGCAAGCAATGCTTGCAGTAATTGGCCAATGGATTTGGATAGATCTTGGGATGGATGGAGATCAGATGATCTGGATGGGATGGGATTATTGATCAAACAAAGGTGGGTTGTTGTTGTTGTTGTTGATGAATTTGAATTGATGAGTACCAATGATACCCAATCAAAGGATTGAGTTTGATGGATCAATGATGATGATGATGATGATGATGGTGGTAGTGGTGGATGATGACCAAAAACCGCAAGCAACGCTTGCAGCTGTTGGTTGATGGCAGTGGTCAATTGGATGATGGTTGATGGATGGGGTTGATTGGATGGGTTGAAAATGTCATCTTTTTCATCCTCTAGTTTGGATAGCTCATTGTTGTTTGACAATTGGTTTTGATGGTGATGATGATGAAAATTGGAGTTGATGGCTGTCTGCGCGCGCGTTTTGGAAAAAAAAAGAAAAAAAGGGAACTGAAGGACAAGGGTTGAAGCAAGGAGGACTTGAACACTGGGCACAGGGATCTAGGCACCAACAGATCTTCCTGGAAAACTAGGAGACGGGATTGCTGAGACTTAGAAACTACAATAGGAACTTACTCCAATTTTTTTTTATAGGATGATTTTTTTTAAATGAGGAATAAAAAATCATAAAAAATTTAAATTTTTCCACAGTGGTCTTGAGGTTCCCAGATTTGGTCACCACAGTGGACAGGAAGATTTTCCAATTCAAATGGGTCTTCAAGGTGAAATTTTGTGAAGATGGTTCCATCATCAAGCTCAAGGCCCGTCTGGTTGCCATGGGTTTCTCTCAAATTCATGGTCTTGACTTCTCCAAGGTATTTGCCCCCATTCTGAAACTTGAGAGCCTCTGCCTCATCTTCTCTCTTCTTGGCCATAAGGACTGGGTAGGTCTTCAAATTGATTTCAAGACTGCTTTTCTCAACAGGCATCTCAAACCTCCTGTCTACATATCACACCCACCTGGTTTTGAGGACCCCTCCATGGATCACTGGCTGGCTGCTCTCAGAATTCTTTGATACCTCCAAATAACACATGACCTCAGACTTGTACTAGGTGGGATCAATCTTGATCTGGTTGGATACACGGACTCTGATTGGGCTGAAGACTGCCTGGTTCGCGGTTCTACCTCTGGCTACAACTTCAGAGTTGGTTCTGGTGCAATATCCTGCAAGTCAAAGAAACAGTCCACTGTTTTGCTTTCAAGCACCAAAGCCAAATATAAAGCCGTATAAGGCTTGTGCAAGGAGGGTCTGTGGCTTGAAAATCTCCTCAATGAACTAAGACTTTGCCCACCTGATCCATTCAAGCTATTTGTTGACAACAGTGGCGCGGAAGCCTTAGATAAAAATCCTCAACACCATGCAAGGAAAAAACACATTGATTCAAGACACCACTTCATTTGGGAGTGTGTTTAACAGGGTGTCTTCTTTGTTCACCACATGGCAAGTCAAGACGTTCTTGCAGATATGTCCACCAAAACCCTGTCTTGTGTTTAATCCAAAGACACTGTTCTCTCTTCAATCTTGGCTAATGTGCTCAGCAAGGGGGGGTGTTGGACTACATGGATTATTCCTCTCTTGTGTATTTCCTGACATTCTGTTTTTGTTTTCTTTTGTTTATTTTCTGTTTTAATTCTGTTTCTTTCCAATGTCTTGTGTTCTTTCTTTTATTTCTTCTTTATCAGTCATCAAGTTGTTCATTCCGGTCTGCTTCTCACATTTGTCTGGCACAAAATTTCTGATATGTTGTTATCTAGAGTCACAGATAGTGATATGTCACATTTTATGTGACACTCACTGATCTGCCTATACCTGAGGACAGAATGGGAGCCAGAAAGACGGATTCTTTTCTCATCCTTCTGTTATAACTTTCCATCTCTGCATATCCTCAGGTAAGTAATGTTTCTTTATAAATTCTGTTGTCTCTTATTGTCTCATTCAATAGTCTGAAATTGATCCTTCTTTTCTTGCTTTCCATCTCTGCATATCCTCAGATCCAACAGATACAAATATGAAATTTTATTCAAGTATGATTGTTTTTATTTTTATACTTGATTTTATGAGGGCATATCAGAGTTAAGCAAACCCGCCATTTTTTAATGAAGGGTTTCAAACCAGCTCCTCCATTTCAAAACCGCCATGAAAAATCAAAAAAACCCATGTATTTCACATCAGACATGTCAGAGTTACCTGGAAATAACTGGGTTTTTTCAAATAAAGTATTTAAAGGCTTCCACCACCTGTCCACTTCATCCACCCCTGGCTTCCCACCTCCTTCTAACCCCAACCTCATCAGAAAAAAATTTGATTCATTGCTCTTCATCTCTTAATCACTATCCTCATCACTTCATCACTCTCATCCATTTATTTCTTTCATCACATCCAGCTAACTATCATCCAATCACTATCCTTATCACTTCATTTCTCTCATACGTTTATTTCTTTCATCACATCCAGCTAACTCTCATTGGATCACTATCCTCATCACTTCATCAATTTAACCTTGATTCATAAATCTCACCACTTTATTGTTTTCATCACATCCATCCTCTCATTCCTTCATTGCTTCATTTCTTCACCACTTCATCACTCCATTGCTTCATCCCTTGATTGCTTGATTGCTTGATTGCATCATATCTTCATTGCTTCATTGCTTCATTGCTTCATTGCTTTATCTTTCCTTTCATCAAATCCTAACTCTCATTGCTTCACTGCTTCATCACTCAATTGGTTCATTGGTTCATCCCTGATTTCATCACATTGCTTCATCACATTGCTTCATCACTTCATTGCTTCATCCCTTCATTCCTCTTACTATTTTTAAATGGACCCTCAGCAAACCTCCCCCCCCAAGTACACTTGACTCAAGCAAAAATCCCCGAGGAAATGAACATCCAACAATTCCCCCCCATCAGCTTCCAAAGGCTCAAGTCAGCTCAACAGAGCTGATCACATCATCCTGGTAAACTGGCTCCAAATTCCCTCCAACTATGACACTTTCTTTGGATCAAACCAACAATGAAAAACAAGTTTGCCAACCTCCATCATCTAATTTTAATGGTTATCTCCTGATGGAAAATGAACTAAATAATAAATCAAGGTATGCTTGCTCTTTCATCCAAACAAATGAGGAAGCAATTCATGAAATATCAAAACAAACATCTCCTCCCATATTGTTCCTCCCAAACGTTTACTATGATTTGGGTGAGGATCAAGAAGTGATTCAATTCATTGTAGAACATTTTGAGGGTTGCAAGCCCTATTAATTAGACGTCTCAATGTTTTTCAAATCATCTCCTCCCAAATGCATACTTTGATTGGGGTGAGGATCAAGAAGGGATCCAATTCATTGTGTAAACGTTTGAGGTTTGCAACCCATATTCTATCCATTTCTCTGCATTTTTTTCAAATCATCTTGTCCCATCTTGTTCCCTCACATCCACATACTTTGATTGGGGTGAGGATCAATAAGTAATTCAATTTTTTGTATAAACTTTTGAGGGCAGTGGCAGATTTATAACCCAAAATATATTTGCACACTATGGGAGTTGAACCCATCACCTCAGCCTCAGTGAGTAACGCTTTAACCACTAAGCTAAGTGTGCCATTGCCAGATGAGCCAATGTGCCTGTTCAAACACTCAGCCTCACTACTACACAGCACACCACTCATCACCACACCAAACACTCACCACACCACAAACCACTCACCATCCATCACCACTCCTCAATAAAAACAACTCAAAAATCCTGGTCAATCGGTCAAAGGGGGGGGCCAGTCAATCATCCCATCAGTCAGTCAAAGGGGGGGGGGCTGGTTGATTGGCCCCTGATCAATCAAAGGGGGGGGGGGCCAGTCAATCAGCCCATCAGTAAGTCAAAGGGGGGGGGGCTGGTTAATCAGCCTGTTGGTTGGTCAAAGGGGGGGGGGCCGGTCAATTGGCCTGTTGGTTGGTCAAAGGGGGGGGGCCGGTCAATTGGCCTGTTGGTTGGTCAAAGGGGGGGGGGGTCGGTTAATCAGCCTGTTGGTTGGTCAAAGGGGGGGGGGGCTGGTTGATTGGCCTGGGTGGGGGGTGGTCAAAGGGGGGGGCCTGTTAATCAGCCTGTTGGTTGGTCAAAGGGGGGGGGGCGGTCAATTGGCCTGTTGGTTGGTCAAAGGGGGGGGGCAGGTCAATTGGCCTGTTGGTTGGTCAAAGGGGGGGGCATTCAATTGGCCTGTTGGTTGGTCAAAGGGGGTGGGGCCAAGGGAGGAAGCAGGGGCAGAGTGGTTAGCAAAAGTGCAACAAGGGGGGGGGGGGTGGATTGAGAGGGAGGTAGGAGGGAATACCCAGGTGGGCTGGAAACAAAGATGGGAGGGGAAAAGGGCGGTGTTAGCAAGTAAAATAAAAAAGGGAGTTGAGATAAGGAGACTGAACTGGAGATAGAGATAGTGATGTTTGGTTGGTGGGTGTGGTGAGCCTGTTGTTGGTGGTTAGTGGTTGAGTCCAATGAGTGGTGAGGAGGAGGAGGGTGAGTGGTGGAGTCCAATGACTGGGAGAGGAGGAGAAGGAGCGCATTTTAGGGGGTGACTGGGGTCCACTTGTGGGTGACTGAAAAGATCAATTTTCTGGCTTGGTAGAAGATCTCCAAGGCTTGAGGGTGAGAAGGATGTGGAGGTGTGGATGGGTGTTTTGCATGTGATGGGATGTGTGTGATGTGATGGAGATGTGATGTGTGTGATGCAATGCAATGGAGATGGTATTGGTATGGATTTGCTGAGGTAGAGGTGTTCATGGGTTGCAATGGATGGTGGATGGATTAAATGGCGGGTTTGATGTTTGAAACCTGCCATTTTCATGAAAACCGCCATTTTGACATACACCAGCTAGGGGGTATGTGTATTTCAGAAACCAGCCATTAAAAATGGCGGGTTTGCTAACTCTGATACGCCATATTGGAGGGAAAAAAACCTCATTACCAATGTCTAAATTTTTATGAATAATTTTTTTCCAGGATTTGAAATATTTTGTCACAAATATATTACAAAGTGGACCTAACCTGGGAGCTGGCCAATTATCAGACTTGAACTTCAATGTGACTATTTTTTTGAAATCTTCTAAAAGAATGAAAGAAATAGGAGAAGATGTGGAAATGGGCCGGGAGGGGAATTCAGAGGAAGATAAGTGCAAGGCATTCAGAAAGATAGCAGGACCACTGGTCACCTATATGTTTCAGCCAGAAGGAAACCATGGAATGGAAATTTCATCCATGTATTTATGGGAGCTGGGCCAGAAATTTGGTTCAGTTGCCTTATTGCTTCTTGGAAATTTTCACCCTAGATATCACACAGTAATCTTGGATCCTAGAAAATTTGGTTTGAATCAAGCTCTTTCACCATTTATTTCCTGAATTTGATTCATTCTTCTGGGTTCCTCCCTAAAAAAATGGCTGCTGCTCTAAAGCCACAGTTCCCATCCCCTATGACATCTTGAACATGTGATACATGTGGAATGGCTGTTTTTGGGGAAATAAAATATTTGTATGGGAACTAAAAACAAAAATAAGAATTATTTATATAATAAAATATGCTCTGAATATAAAACTCACTCCTTGAATTGAGAATTGTTCAAAGATCCCAGAAGAAGAATACAATAATGTGCAGGAAATCTGGAGGAAAAACCCAAAAAATAATCAGAAAAAATTAAAAAAAGAGAAAATTTTTTATGTACTCACTTTCTCACTCATTGCTGTTTCTGTTTGTGCTAATAACTTCCTTTCAGGAGGATTTTAAGGAGAATCAAAATCCTCATTGGATACCTTTAGTCTCTTGATTCTTGCCCAGGATTGTATTCAGGAGAAGCAACCCGCTTATTCACAATGGTTCCAGACCTCTGATAAAGGTTTTAGTGAACAAATTAATGAAAAAGGATATCCAAAAAAACAAGAAAAAATTAAAGAAAATGAAAGCTCACCATCTTAATAAAATCCAAATCTGGAAGCTCTTCATCTTTTGAATCTTCACCTTCATTAAAATCTGGAACCTCATCATCTTCTGAATGTTCCTCTTCATTCAGGAATTCACCTTATGTTAAAAAAATGAAAAGAACTCATTAAAAAAAAAACAATCCGTTGCAGAAGAAATAAGTAAAGATATAAAATTACCTCTTCCTCTGATTACTCCTTTTTTTCCCCTTCCCCCTCCCCTTGATGGCCTTCCACCTCTTTGAAACCTGAACACATAGGAAAAAACATTAATTATGAAATTTGATATATTTTCTTTTTCTTTCCCAAAAAATGGTGACTGAACTTTTAATTTGATATTAATTTCTCTTTTGGCCTTCCTGTTTTCTTGGGTCCTTCCAAATATTCAAAAAAAAGATGGATCTCTTTTACTCAAGGACTGAGAGATATTCTTGAGCTTATTGGCTGCTGTAACAAGGGCTGCTGGAATGCAAGCAAGGCTTGGAAAAAGGGGACTCTACTCATAGTAGGCTTGGGGGAAAGGCTAAGGAAGAATTCTACAAGGCGCAGAGAAGTTGATAGAGTAAGATTAGAGTGCTTAGCTGAAAATTTCTACAATGGAATTCATAGTAAGAAGTAGCAAACTGATTTCTTGGGGAAAAATCAGGATTGAGGAAGAGGAGGCAACTTTCAATAGACAAATGGCTGGAGATACAGCAGAGGTACAAAGGGTTGGGGCTTGGACTACATATGTATTGAAAAAAGAAGTCAAGGTAACGGAGAGGACTAGTCAGGTACGGTTGCTACATTGGGATAGGTTGGATACTAGATTGGAGCAAGGACAAAGGTCTGTGCTTTGTGAGTTGGGAGTGTAAAGTGTACATGGGAGTCATGAAAATACATAATAAGCAGAGAGACTAAGTAATAAAATCAAAAAGAGGATGTTCAGAAGGATTAACAAAGGGTAAACAATGATGGAATATGGGATAGACAGCTGAATAAGGCTAGAGGATATGCAGACCTGGGAGATTAAGTATGTGCAAGCGTATGGAGTCTATCTCCATGATGTATGAGGCTAGGATATATGTAGATATCTAAGGCATGAAGAGCCTGAGGATATGTAGATGCTGGAGATATACTCAGATAAATCTCCTAAGGCCCTGAGGTTGAATTTCCTTGGTTAGTGGATTAGACTGAGGATTAGACTGAGTTAGGTGTCAATATGAAAGCTGCTCCTTTGGGTCTTTCTCTTAATTTGAATTTTTGAGTGGAATTGGGCTCATGAATCAGAGTGAGTTTGATATCTTCAAATGTATAGCTTCTTGCTTTCACCCATATAATATAACTGTTCTCCAGGTGGCAAATTGCTGAATTATTCAGACAGTTCAGTGAAATATAGGTTTTAATTACTTTATTTGGTTGGAACTTCAAGTTTTTATAATTAATTTTGCATCAGGCTTGAGAGATAACTGGGGAAAGAAAAATCAAATTAAATCAGGAAATCATTAATTTGAGGTTGAATCCAAAAAAAAAGAAAAAAAAACTTAATGATAAGGGGGCTTTGAAATGCCATTGAGGATGAAAATCTTCAAGTTGGAAGATTTCACCATTTCTGATAGTCAATTGCACTTTGTGAATATATGGTATACCCATTTAAGAAGATTAAGAACAGTTTTTGCAATTGATGGAACATTCAGGAACTTGATGAAGTTAATGAATGGTCATGAGGAAATAGTGGCTGATTTTTCATGATAGATAATCCACGCAGTGAGGCAAACCAATGAGATGCTTGAATTGTTGCCAAGATGCTTCAGTAGAACTATCATGGTTTTTTATGGTGTTTGAATTGTGAATGTGTTGAACTACATTATATAAAGATCCAATAGATGGATTGATGAACCATTTGATGTAGGAGTAAAGACATTCTGTTGTTGAGGTACTTGTGTTTCCAAAGTGAAAGTGTTTGTTTGAAAGATTGGAGGAAATTTTTCTTCTAAAAGGAATCCAGTTCTCAAGAAGGTAGTCATAATTTGGAAAATTTCAGAAAATAGAAAGTTTGGGAAAGTTTTTTGATAGCTTGATTCAGATTTTTAATGGACCAATTGATGCAATTTTTTCTGAAACAGCTTCCATTCATCTTCAGATTTGAGGTGCTTTCTGCAGTGGGTTTGAAAATTTTTGGAAAGGTTTCAAAGACAGAGAAGATGATGAGAGGAAGGGAAAACTGTTTCAATTGAAACAACAAGGGCTTGTTCAGTTTCTGTAAGAATCACACTAGGTTATTTATCTTTTAAAATTTCCTGAAGTTGAGTCAGGGCCCATTAATAGTCTTTTTTCCCTCTTGAGATAAAAAACAGAAGGCAACTTAGAAACTTCTTGAACAATTGTTTACCACAAGAATATGAAGAAGGGGCATTCAAAAAGTTTTTGTTTTATTTTTACAGTCCATCATTATGAGAGTTGGGAAAGGTTTCACATGGAATCAGGATGTGAAATGAAAAAAGAACTGATTTGACCATTCATGTTGTTCATTTTGTTCAAAAAAGGAAAATTGGGGAGTCCCAGTATGAGGGATTCAACAGGAAGTTTGCCACCAAGGATATTATTTTTGAATTTGGGATCTTTTATTGTAAATAGTATTAAGATTTTTATGGACAGGAGATGATGAGATTTTTTTGAAAAAAACTTCACCGATTCTCCTCAGTGATGCTCAACCATAAGCCAGACTCAATCATCAGCAAAATCAACCTTCTATCCCTGGATCTACATGCTGCACCTCCTGAAGTATCTCCCTGACTTCCCTGCAGGACCTAGACAATCTCCCAGGCTTACACGCTCTCTCTCTATGGCTTGGTGAATCCTCATCTATTCTTCAACTCTATCTGCTATGGGATGTAAATACTTTACACCCATAGTACATAGTCCTGGCTGGACAACCCATACTTCAGTTCAGTAAATGCCACAACTTTCTGGAGAGGCCCATCACTCAGTTTGTAAACCCAATTCCTCAAGCCCAATTGGGTCAACATTTAATGCCATGGCGCATCCCAGCCCAAGCACCAGTAATCCCTCTCAAGGGCTCCATCCAGCTCTCACATATACTGGCTTCTCCTTCCTTCCTGGACTATTTCCCCTCAAGGAATTAGTATACTAATTCTTATTGGTTAGTGCCTTTTAATAGGCGTCATATCAGCACAAGAAAGCCAACCAGCTGACCTTCCTCATCTCAACTATCCCTTTGGTGTTACTCTTATAGGATTCAACCATCAATCTACTTCAGAGCCTTAATCCTGGATTCTACTTCTCCTTATCATTTTCATTAATTTACTTATTTCCATTCCAATCTTTTTCATCCCTCAATCCTGAGTTCTGTGAGCAGTAGTGCTTGTGCCCTCAGCCCCTTGCACTTCTGGGGTGGTTTTTACAGATGTTTGTATAAGAGAGTTGAGAATTTTTAATTGGGGAACTCCAGCTTTGGTTAAATTTTGAACCATCTCCTGTTGCTTCCATTGAATTCTTCGATGGATGGGATGAGTTGAAGGATAATTTGAAGGTGGATGGTTGTAGTCTGGACATATTTCCTTTACCACCCAGAAACCCAATCTTTTGGAAAAATTTCCTGATAATCTGGAAGGAAAATTAGTCCTTCTTGATTTTTTTAACTTGGTGGTATCTTTTCTGGGTTTATATTCCCCTGATCTATCACATTGATAATTGTAGGTATGTTACTTGGAATTGGATACTCTGGTAGATATGGAATATCCGTGAGACTTTTCCCATGATTGGATAGATTCAAAAAGCTCCTCCTTTTGATTATATGATATCTCAGAAGGAGGGGACAGAGGGGTTAAATAATGAGTTTGAGTCAATGACAAAGGAGAAAGAAAAGTTGAATTGCAAGTTTGGTTAGATGAGATAATTTATAATGGGCCTGGTGAAACAGTTCTGAAAAGTGGGTGGATGTTTTCTTGAGCCATTGCAAAAAGATATAATCTTTGTAAAAGAAG
Organism: Puccinia polysora; assembly: GCA_025617555.3. NCBI lineage: Eukaryota > Fungi > Basidiomycota > Pucciniomycetes > Pucciniales > Pucciniaceae > Puccinia > Puccinia polysora. The sequence goes on along the minus strand of CM062625.1, from coordinate 43,939,543 downwards.
AATTTGAGATAGGAGTTGATAATTGAGAAATATATTGAGAATTAATTGAGTTCAAAAAGGTATCCAGAGACTTGATATAACATGGCAAAGCATTTTTTGAACGTATCTGGAGGGTTGAGTTGTTTTTGTTGAGGAGTGGTGATGGATTATGAGTGGGTTGTAGTGTTGTGTAGTGTTGTGTTGTGTTGTGTTGTGTTGTGTTGTGTTGTGTTGTGTTGTGTTGTGTTTTGTTGTGTTGTGTTTTGTTGTGTTGTGTTTTGTTTTGTTGTGTTGTGTTGTGTTGTGTTGTGTTGTGTTGTGTTGTGTTGTGTTGTGTTGTGTTGTGTTGTGTTGTGTTGTGTTGTGTTGTGTTGTGTTGTGTTGTGTTGTGTTGTGTTGTGTTGTGTTGTGTTGTGTTGTGTTGTGTTGTGTTGTGTTGTGTTTTGTTGTGTTGTGTTGTGTTGTGTTGTGTTGTGTTGTGTTGTGTTGTGTTGTGTTGTGTTGTGTTTTTTTGTGTTGTGTTGTGTTGTGTTGTGTTGTGTTGTGTTGTGTTGTGTTGTGTTGTGTTGTGTTGTGTTGTGTTGTGTTGTGTTGTGTTGTGTTGTGTTGTGTTGTGTTGTGTTGTGTTGTGTTGTGTTGTGTTGTGTTGTGTTGTGTTGTGTTGTGTTGTGTTGTGTTGTGTTGTGTTGTGTTGTGTTGTGTTGTGTTTTTTTGTGTTGTGTTGTGTTGTGTTGTGTTGTGTTGTGTTGTGTTGTGTTGTGTTGTGTTGTGTTGTGTTGTGTTGTGTTGTGTTGTGTTGTGTTGTGTTGTGTTGTGTTGTGTTGTGTTGTGTTGTGTTGTGTTGTGTTGTGTTGTGTGGTATGGTATGATATGGTATGGTATGGTGTGGTGTGGCATGGTAGTGGGATGGTGTGGTGGGGGGTGATGGGAGGGTGGAAGAGGTCAAGGGGGTGGTTTATTATAAAATTTGAGAGCTCCTAGATTTGTTGAGGTTCCAGGAAATATTTTTTCAGTCATATTGAATTTATGCCTAAGACAGGGCTGAAAGAAGAGTCTCAGGACCCAAAAGGGATTTATTATGATGCTTTTTGGGTTTGTTTTTTGAGGCACAAATAGTGCCTGAAAAATTACCAAAAAATAAGTTTTTGGAAAACTTCAGATGGTACTTTCAAATATGCAGACTAAAATATCTCAAATTATCATCATTTTTTCATAAAAAAATTAAAAAAAGGATGATTAAACAGAGACAACTATTTTCTTTTGATTTATATTTATTTTATTTGTAATTTGAGGGGCACAAAATGTGACACGCAGTCAGAAAAAAATTGTGTTTTGTTCTTTGGATTCTATCCTGAAGTTATTTTGGAAAATATTTGCAAAATGTTTGACACCAGATGTAAAAAAAAACCATTGCAGTTGATGTATTAATTTGAATTTTTTTTAAATTGGATTCAATTTTTGGAGGCCCAGGATACATCCAAAAATTCTGAAGGAAATATTGAAATAATCTTCATCAGTTATGTTGCATTTCCAAAAGCTTGAATTACCAAAAAAAAAAAAAAAAAGAATAAAAAAGGCAAATAAAATAATCCAAAAGTCTAATGAGAAAATTGATTTTTTTGGTTTTTTGAAGCAAATGTTTAAGGTAAAATGATTCATCCAAAAAATATCAGAAAATATTTGGAATTCCCTTTGAATTTTCTTTTGAATTTTTGATAGCTTGAATTTCCAAAAAAAATAAAATAAAAAATAAATCGAAATGAAAATAAAAGGATGCAAATGTCCAAGGCAAAATTTGCTTTTTGTGATTTTTTGGTTTTTTGAAGGAATTTTTTAAGGTAAACCAATATGTCTAAAATATCTAGAAAAAATATTGGAAACTTTTTGAATTGTTTTAAAAATTTTTGATAGCTGAAATTACCAAAATAAAATAATTAAAATGGCCAAAAAAATGTTCCAAAACCCATGGACAAATTGGTTTTTTCCGAATATTTGAACTTTTTGATTCCATTTTTGGAGGGTTTTGAATGCCTCCGAAATGAACAAATTTTTTTGGGGGGTTTTCAAACCCCAGCTACAGGATTGAAGCCTCAGAATTGAAAAAAATGAATTCTTCAAATGCCCCTGTATTAAAGTATTTGTCTGTGTAGCAGCAGAGGCAAACGATGGTGGTTAGATGTAATATTCTGTGAAATAAAGTATTGGGGGCATGAGAAAATAAATGCCCTAGGTTTTTGTAGAAATCCTTTATGTTTTTTCTTTTTTTTTTTGGTGAAAATGTATTTATATCCACTGGATAAATATTGATTTTTGCAAGGAAATTGATGTTTTATCATTTTAAAATTTTCATACAATGGATGAAGTTTTTTTCCAGATCTGAGTTCAAATTTGAATTCCTTGCAAAAATTGATAATCATAGAATCTTTAAACATTGAATTTACTCAATTGGAGTCCATATTTAAACCATCCAAAAGATTCTACACCAGAAAGATCCCGCAGGGGGTCTGGAGGCCTTAAATAGGCCCCCCCATGGCCTCAATTAATCTTTACAGGAATTCGGGGGCCCCACAGCCCATTAAATAGTGTTTTCTCACACCCCAGGAATTATTTCAAAAATTAGGATGGCTTCCCAACTTCCTGGGGTGAGACAGAACGCCAAAAGGCTTGATTTTAGCGGAAAAAGTGCTATAAAAAGACCAATGATGCCTTTTTCCATAATTTTAGATTTTTTTTTGCTAAAATTTAGCCTTTTGGCTTCATTTTTATGTGTTTAGTAATTTTGTTTTCATGATTGTAGCCTGGACTACTTAAGGAAGAAAAATGAAGCATATTTGTTTCCTTTCATCTAGTTTATTTTATCATATTATTTTAGATCTCATCAATAAATTTATTTTCCATATTTCATTTCTATTTTAACATTTTTTCAATTATTTTCAGTCATTCTTTTGAGGTTTTGAAGGATTTTTCCTTTTTTTTATTTAAATACCATTTGTTAGTTTTCACAATTCTAAATTCCACCATGTATGGTGTGCACACATTCACATATCAAAGAAAAACATTTATACACCATATTTTGGCATTTTCAACTGTGAAAGCCCAAGATAATGTGAAACTGTGCATGAAAAACCTACTGGTGTGTGGAACTGTTCACAAAAAGAATGGTTTGCAATAAATAATTTGGTTGTGTCTAAATAGACACCCCAAAAAGAAGATACAAATTATGAATTGACTTTTGGGGACAATTGTGAGAATTCTTTGTTAAAGAGTTTTTGGAATATGAAATTTCATGATGGACTCCAAAAGGTTGCAGATTATCTCCAGTATTTTAGGCAAATTTGTGAGGGTCTCAATGTCTTTTAAACACTGAATTAAAGTAAGAAAAATAAAGAATCAGGACACATGTTTGAGAATTTTGTTGTAAAATTATCCTAGGCTTGTTTTCCACTTCTGAGGCTTTGGAAATATTCAAAGCTTTTGAATACACCCTCAAAAAAATATGCAGCATTTCCTAGAGGTAATTTTGCACTAGAAAAGTTTGTATGAGTGCATTTTCTTGGGTTTTTTTCTTAATTGATTTTTTTTGGAATCAATCAATTGGTCATGATTTTTAAGAATTGATATTGAAAATCAAGACATTTCAAAAAGCTTTTTCATCTGAAAGCACCAATTATTTCTCACCGGTGAAATTTAGGTTAAATATCCAAATTTTTTATTCAAAATATCTCATTAAAGAAACAGAAATGAAATTTATCAGAAGGAAAATAAATTGAAGTTAATCAAATATTTTGAATATATCTGGTTCTGTTTTGAATGGTTTTTTTGATAAATAGAAAAATAAAATATGAGAGAAAAAAAGTGCACAAAAAAAATAATAAAGGACATCATTTTTTTAAATCCCCTACACTTAGACACATGTGTAAACTATCTCTATCCCCAACAATAAGCCTCCACCCGTATTTCCTTGGACTCATTGGTATGTCAAGAAATTTGGAATTTCAATAAATGCCACCTCAGTTGCGTAGCTGGTTGTCTCAAATCCCCAGAAAAAAATTTAAAGAGGTATTTAGATATTGTAAAGCCTTCAAAAATCCATCCAAAAACTCCAAAAAATAAAAAAAAACCTTTCACAACACAATATTGAAGCATTTCATTTGAATTTTTTCTTGATATATTTTTTGGATTTTAAATTGAAAAAATTTCTTAAAATAAATTGAAGAGAATTGAAATGTGCTTTGATTTTTTTTTGATGTAATTTTGGCCTCCAAAAATTAGCACCAATGCAAAAAATAAAGAAAAAATAATATGCCCTTCTGATATTTTGTTAAAAATTAAGCTTCAATATTTATCTCAAATGTTATTTTTTAGGCCATTAGAAAGAAATCAAAAGGGTAAGATTAAAATTATTTTTATTTTTTTGAGGTTTTTCACCGCCAAAACTCTTGGTCACCATGATAATAATTCAATTCAAAAGCTGTGTGTGTGTGTGTGGGGGGGGTGTCTGCATTGGTGAATCCAATCTTTTTTCTGTTTCAATAAATACAAAAATAAATCAAAAATAAGAAAAGATAGAAGACATATACGTATAGTTTTCACACCTAAAATTCAGTCAGAATTGAGGTGTTGTGTATATTTTAGGAGTTACAGAGGGAAATGTGTTTTTTCACAATTCCCGCACGCAGCGCGGCAGCCAATGCACCGGCGCGCGGCTGAGATACAGCCCTTTCACTCCGTCAAGGTTGTGTACCCAGCCCCAGGCCTCTGACAAGTACGCAGCTGCGGGAATATGGGTTGACAGAGTGACAGGAGGCCTTAGAGGGTTAGGTACCGTGTAAAAATGCTACAACCCACACGGGAACATTCTACATATGTAAGAAATGTTCCCATGGATAGTAGATGGTCTAAAAGTACATAATATTATATAAAAATACTTAAATAACCCTTATACATATTTTTTATTAAATATAATTCACAGTACCAAGAATGTCGAAAATAAGACAATGACAACTTCTAAAAATATATTAAAATACTTTAATGTACTTTTATGAGAATTTCTATGCATCAATATCTTTGTGATATACTAAGAAAACTAATGATACAAAAATATTACATGAATTCCCATGACTTATATTTTGAAGTAATTATTGTAGTAAATCAACTGGAACTCAAAAATAAGGAGTAAAATCAATATCATGACTTTACTCCAGTTATTTAATACATAATGGGAACTCACCTGACATCAGGATGTCCATAGAAATTTCTATTTAAATAATTATTAAATTACTGGGAACATTTACAAAGATTAATTAATTAAATAATACATAAATAGGACAAATTAGTGTTATTCACACATCCTAATATCTATTATAAAGTAGAATAATTCCCATACCCTGAGGGATTAGATGCTACCCGTGCTATAGCACCAAAGACACGGGAAAGAGTACCACTGGTTACCCTGTTAGCCTTAGTTTCCATCCCTTTGAGCCCCTGTACCCCTCAGAAGGATAGTATTGGGACTCCAAAAGCAATAAATAAAGATCTCTTTTGAGGATATTGATGTGCAGAGACACAGTTATATATATATCCAGACAACGTGCCAAGGTAATCAAGTACTTATAAGTGATAAGTAAGTGATTTATGTCTAATTCTGATCAACAATATCCGTCCTGAACCTCTTTTTTATCAATTAAAACTGCTGAACAACCTTATAACCCCAGTATACAGGTTTAACCCATCAGTGCACATCCCAAAAAGATACCCAAAGGATTCAATAATATACCAGTGAGTTTTATTATCCTTTATCTGTCGTGGCAGCTTGGTTACAAGGCCCTGCCACTCCACCGTATATTTTATATACATCTTATCTTTGGGCAAAATATCCTTTAAACTAAAGAGCCCAAAGTAACAAGGACTACCTGTTTTCATACTGAAATCCCTGAAGAGAGGTATTAAAGATCCCCAATATAATTGTTGCCCCTCTATAAAAATATTTAATAATCAAATTATTCATATTGATTTATAACAATAAACTATAACCAAACCAATTAACCTTGCAAAAGCTTAATACAGATATTATACAGATTTTTGCTGCATTTATTAAATAATATATTTATTATTGATTCTATCACCTCTGGTAGCTAAAGGATAGCAAGGGTCTTGGCATCCAGGAGGCTGAGAATTGGGGGTCTGGCCGGAAATTATTCCATTTTTCTATTTAATACCTTGGACAAGACATTTCACGTAAAAATAAATCAAAGATAAATTTATCTGACTTTATAACCATGATTTATCATTAAATTCTTTTGCAGTGGATTTAAAAACCAATGCAGAATTAATAATATATTATTTAAATCTTTTAAAGATAATAAAAGAAGAATATATTAAAAATTATAAACCTACAGGTTGGCAAGCTTTAACTCAAGCTGAGCAACTCAATATCTCTTCTGTATGTAAAAACTTAGATAAACTCCTTGAAAAATAAGATCTTGAGAGGCGTATCAACTTTCATGCTCTATTAAGGAAACATAAAGCTTGGAAGAACTACTGTATAAATTACTTTCTGAAATATAAAAGGAAGTATACAACTTGTATTACCATATTATTTTTTAAAAATAATATTAATATATTTTATTGACCAATGAAAGAAACCTTTTATTTACATCAGTGAACCCTCCTGTACCGGAAACCACCGTCACTGAAATTGATTCATTGGATCAAGAAATCCCAGATATCTCTGGAGGCCCTGAAAATATTGATTGGGCAAGTTTAGACCCCATTGGAACACACCCAGACCACTTAGGATTACCTAATAAAGATCAATTTAATCCCAATAAAGTCTTGGTACCTTTGAACATCAACTTAAGTGAGTTTTGAATAAAACTTATTTTTACGGATTTTTTCTGTAAAATACTAATAAACATTTCATTCAAAAATGAATAGACGTAACACAAGATCCTCAGGGAAAATTCCCTCCTATGGATCTTTGCCAACAGCTCCCAGTAACCATGAGACAACCAATAAGGACAACCATGAAGGGAATGGAACCCGTCAATCAAATGTTGATGTACAAGGAGCAGCACCAATTACTTCTACCCTCTCCCAACCTAGAGCAGGAGAAGGTAGTAGAATGAAGCCACCCTCCTTTACAAGAAGATTCCCTGAAGCCACCCCAGCAGAATCTGGCCAAGGACACCAGGATCAAAGACTTAGTCAGAGAGCATGTGAAATATTTGGAAGAGTTCAAAGAAGCACAAGCAAAGGAGGACATGGTGTTCATGAAAAAGATAATCTTCCAGGTAAACGCCACCCAGATAGCTCTTCAGAGAATGATTCCAAGGAAAGAGGTAGAATCCTACTTAGAAAAGTGGAATCCTTGGGATCAATCAGCCCAACTGAAAGGCAAAGGATCAGGAAAGAAGAGATCCTCTTCCCATCCCAAACCAAAGGGAAAGAAAGACTGGGATCAGATAATTTCCCTAGCTCAAAAATGGAAAAAGGTTTACAACAATTAGCTTCTAATTCTGAGCCCAGACAAACCTCTGATTTAATTACTTCCTTTTCTAATGATATGCGTCATAATTTCAAAATTGTTTGTGAAACTTTGGATGGTGTTTATAACCAAATGGATAAATTGACCTCAGTGGTAGCCAAATTGATTAATAACCAAACAAAGAGGGTAGGAATGGAAGAAATCAAAGAAAACACAGAACAGTTATTGGAGACAATTGATCAAGGTAGGATCAGACAGACTCAAAAAACTGAGAATATGTTATCAGAAATCCAAGAAGATTTTATTATTTCTTTCCAACCATTAAAAGAATAATTGGTAACCACTACTAACAGCTCCATTCTATCCCTTAGTGAAAAACTGGATGTGCTTAATAACAAAGTGGACCTCCAACTTAATCTGATCAAAAATGATCTTAGAAACTTAAAAGTCCGTCTGACCAACCCCTTGGGGAGTACCACAGAGGAACCAAAGCCTCCCAGACAAACCACTACTCCTTATGCACCACCCTTTTCAGGAATGCATAGTAGTGACACCTTTAGGCCTACTCCTACCCCTGAGATGGAGCAAGCACTCAAACCGTTACCCCCTATTTCTGAATGGCCCAAGTTCTCCGGTGAAGGAGAATACAATGATATAAATTTTATTAAATTTATTGACTACACTATTAAATATTATGACCTACCATAAGCTATAGCTGTAGTCAGGCTGCCCAGACTATTTGAAGGAGTAGCCTTTGTAAAGAGTCAGATGCGTGGACCTCACTACCATGGCAGGTTCATCAACCCCGCGCACCATCCCTGCGTGCACCATCCCCGCGGGCTCACTGTCCCCGCGGGCACGCTCACTAGCCAAGACATTGAACGCGCCCAAGAGCCATGAATAAAACCCGCACAACTCAAGACAAACACCAGCTGACAACTTGGAAGACTCTCAGCTTTTATTTTATTTTTCTATTTTCTTTTCTAGTTTGTATTTTCTTTTTCTCATCTCATATCATTGCGAAAGCAGAAAGCGTCGAACTTGGTCAAACCCTTCATCAACATCTTTCTTGATGGTCGTCAAAGCACTCAACTTGACACTCATACAACAAGTCCACGAATGCTCTTCAATTGGTAAGATGATCTCAAACTGAAGATCATTTGGCACGTAGCTTAAGCTTTTTGGAATCTGTCTTACCGGTTCAGTCTTGTCAGGTGTTTTTTTTGTATCATCTCATATAGCGATCTCATATAGACATAGGCTAATCGGGTAAAATTCTCATTGTGTTGGTTTCCTCATTCTTCTACATTCTTATACAATCATTTCCTGGTTCTGTTTATCCTGACTCTCATTCATCTTTTCATCTTCATATTCTATAGCTTGCTGTTCAATCATCAATCAAAGTTATAGCCTTGGACTGGTTTATCAGTAAAAAAGAAGAATTAGGATCCTTACCACAGAAGTCTTGGAAAATTCTGATTAAAGAACAATTTGGTTCTAGAATGTGGAAAAGAAAAATGATGAAAATTTTGAAAATTCCTCATTTGACCCCTCCAAGGATAAACCTCACAAATGTTTCTTGGAACAGAAGAAAAGGTTGGATTGCTTCTATCCAGATGCTGATAAAGAGGAAGTAAATGAAAGAATGCTCAACCTACTTCTGTAGAAATCAATAACATCCATGGGGATTCTAGCTTGCCCCAAGAATGGGATCCTACCATAATTGCTAGAAATATTACTGATGTCAAACCATTAACAGTTAAACCTATGAGTGGGAAAAGTTAAGCCACTGGTCAAACTCGTTATGCAACAGGATTGTATAAAGACAGAACTATAAGGTTATTATTGGATAGTGGAGCTTTTTGCTTATGTTTCTGTGCTGAATTCTTAAACAAATGGAATCCCAATTTGGAAAGAACACCTTCTGCCCTTCCCAAAAGCCAGGTTCAGCTCTTGCAACTCTACCATGAATGCTATTGGAGTATGGACTGCTCCTATAATACTACCTCATACTAAAGGATCTTTGAGGATACAAGTGTACTTTTAGTATTGCTCAACAGACTATGTGACTACCTGATACTGGGTAATGATGCCTTATTTCTGTATGGTATAGATGTGTTCCAGAGTAAAGGGAGATACTTCACAGTAGGTAGTAATTGGGACAAGAAGTTTAAGATATGCACCATTCAGTCTAGCTTCCCCTCCATTACTTATCAAAAGAATTTAGAAGAATTTGACCAAGAATATTTCTATCAAGCAGCTCTGAATATGAAACTTTCTGAGGAACAGAAGAAAGATATATTGACAGTCTGCTTTGAAAACCAAAATAATTTTTGTACTAAAGATCATCCCAATGGTGATATTAAAGGACATGATATGGTATTGACATTGACCATTAACCCTACTTATCCTCCAAACTTAAGAAGGCCAGCCTATTCTTCTAGTCCTAAGTCTAGAAACGCTCTTGAGGAACATATCCAAGAACTAATAGACTTACAAGTATTAAGGAAAGTAGAGCATAATGAACAGGTAGATGTGACCACACCTGTAATCATAGCTTGGAATCATGACAAGTCAAGAATGGTAGGAGACTTCAAAATGCTCAATAATTATACTCAGGCAGATTATTACCCTATACCCAGGATTGATCATGCTCTGCATAACTTGTCCAAGGCCAAGTACATCACTACTATGGATATGCTTAAAGGTTTCCACCAGATACCAATAAGTCCTGAAAGCAGGAAGTTTATGAGAATAATCTTTCATTTGGGAATATATGAATATCTTAGGATGCCCTTTGGTATAAAGAATGCCCCATCACACTTCCAGAGAAAAATGGATACAGTTCTAGGTACATAAATCAGACAAGGATGGATGATGGTATATATAGATGATGTTATCATATACTCTGATGATTGGGATACCGATATTAAAAATGTAAGATTAGTACTCCAGACTATCTCCAGAGCAGGATTGAAGGTTTCCATGAAGTAATGCAACTTTGGCTATGGAGAATTGAAAGCCTTAGGACATATAGTCTCTGGTCTAACTCTAGCTGCTGATCAAAATAAGATAGCTGCTGTCATGAATAGACCTATGCCTCAAAACACAACAGAGTTACTTTCTTTCATTAGTTTTTGCAGGTATTACAGACAATACATACCAAAGTTTGCTATGCTAACTAAGAGTCTGTATGAAGTATGCAACAACAAAACTCTATTTGAAATGAATCATGAGAGACTGAAAAACTATGAGGAACTAAAAATAGCTATGACCTCCACTCCTTTACTCATCCAACCAGATTAATCCAAGCCCTTCAAACTGTACATTGACGCCTGTATGGAAGGGTTAGGAGCTGCTCTATATCAAGAAAGGATAGAAGAAGACAGACAAGTAGAGAAACCAGTACTCTTCATATCTAGACAGATCAAAGATATGGAAAAGAGATATGGAGCCAGTCAGTTGGAATGTTTGGCACTAGTATGGGCTTTAGAAGAGCTACATAATTACTTAGAAGGCACCACTTTTTAAGTAATCACAGACTGTAATGCTGTAAGAACTCTTATGAATATGAAAACTCCAAGAAGACATATTCTCCAGTGGCAAATTGCTATACAACAGTATAGAGGTCAGATGAATATAGTGCATAAAGCTGGAGCTAAACATCAGATTGCTGATAGTCTAAGTGGGAATGCTTTGCCTAATGACTCTAACAATCAAGCATATGACCCTGAAGATCAAGATATTTTTCCTATCATGAACATCAATCATTTTGAATTGAATGCTCCAATGATTGGGATCCACTTATGTGAATTAGATACTGCTTTCTTCAACCTAGTAAGGGACAACTACTCTCTTGAAATCAAGCTGCTGATGAAAATTATGGAGTGTGAATACCCAGAAGCAGCTCTGATAAATAGCCTACCTGCTTCATTACTTAAACCCTATAAAGCAGGAAGGTTTACCTTTTGGGATGGTCTCCTTTACTACAGACACCAACATTCCAGTGTATTAGTACTAAGCCACAAAGAACATATACAACATATACTCCAGGAGTGCCATGAAAACTGTTCATCAGGGAATCTATCCACAGAAAGATCCTTGGAAAAAGTAAAACAAACTGCTTGGTGGATAGAATGGAAAGAAATCACTATTAAGTATGTTACTAGCTGCGAGACCTGCCAAAAATCTAATAAAACTACTGGAAAAAGGTTTTGACTCCTACAGAAAATCTCTGAACCTAAAACAAGATGGGAAATCATCAATATGGATTTTTTCACAAGCCTCCCCCTGGAGGTACTCATTCATATAACTCTGTCCTAGTTATAGTTGACAGATATTCTAAGAAGGCAAAATTCTTACCTAACCACAAAGAAGATAGTGCTATGTATGTAGCTTTACTATTCTGGAACAATATCATAGCTGATGTGGGTATACCAAAGATTATAATCAGTGACAGAGACCCCAAACTTACCTTCAAGGTTTGGAGGAATCTACATGATATACTGGGTACTACTCTAGCATTTTCTACAGCATAACATCCCCAAACTGATGGATTAGCTGAAAGAATGATACAGACCCTAGAAGATATGTTAAGAATGGTCTGTAGCTTTGGTATAGAATACAAAAACTCAGATGGTTATTGCCATGATTGGGTAAGCCTACTCCCAGCCCTAGAAATGGCTTATAAAAGCAGTAAACATTCTACTACCAAAGAAGCTCCTTAAATACTAGAAAGAGGATGGATTCCAAAACTTCCTAGGAATAACTTTACCTCAACTTAGCCACTATTCATCCAAAATCTCTTGACTTTAAGAAGATGAAAGATCTGGAAATTAATCATGCTTGAAAATGTGTAGAAGAAGCAGTATAATAAAACAAACAAAGATGGGAAAAATCACACAAAGAACCTGACCTTAAAATATGAGATCAGATCTTGATATCTACAACCAATTTCAACAATCTAGCAGGTAACAGAAAACTGAAACCAGACTTTGTTGGACCATTTGTTATCAAGAATATGCATGGCAAAAATGCTTTGGAAGTAATCTTGAGTGAAGAATTATCAAGGAAACACCCAGTATTTCCTGTTAGCCTAGTCAAACAATTTCAACCAAGAGAAGGTAGCAACCTCCCTCCAGCAATAATCCGAATAGAACCTGACCCTGTGAAAGAAAAAAGGGAAATTCAGCAGCATTGAGAGACAAGAAAGAGAGAGTACAAGGAAAAGATCTTAGACTATACTTAGTAAGATACAAAGGAGAATCTGCAGACAAAGATGAATGGTTACCAGAAAATAACATACTTGATGGACCAATACATCTCAGAAACTACAGGGCCAGCAAAAGGAACTGAAACACACATGAAGTTAATTTTCTCCCAAACTCCTCCAGATTTCTTCAGATATGGCCATATCTTGGAGTGGGGGAATGTCAGCTTGCTACTATTGCAAAGCAAGCTGCAAAAGTAACAAAAATTACATAAAAAAAAATAATATAATTAAAATAAGAAGGGGTAAGAAAACCATAAATATTCTTACAGAAATTGATTCTCCACCCAAAACTTAGGTAGGGTCACTCACTGACCCCACCCTTGAAATCAAACTCCTTATATTTTTAAATAATTAAGGAAAGAAAGACCAAAATACCATGGCTCCACTATTGAGCTTTTGGTCAATTGAATATTCCACAAGTATTTTCACGTATAGGTTTCACACCTAAAACTCAGTCAGAATTGAGGTGTTGTGCATATTTTAGGAGTTACGGATGGAAATGTGTTTTGTCCCAATTCCCGCACGCAGCCGCAGCAGCCAATGCACCCGCGCGCGGCTGAGATACAGCCCTGTCACTTTGTCAAGGTTGTGTACGCAGCCCCAGGCCTCTGACAAGTATGCAGCTGCGGGACTACGGGTTGACAGAGTGACAGGAGGCCTGAGAGGCTTAGGTACCGCGTAAACATGCTACAACCCACACAGGAACATTCTGCATATGTAAAAAATGTTCCCGTGGATAGTAGAGGGTCTAAAAGTACATAATATTATATAAAAAGACTTAAATAACCCTTATAAATATTTTTTATTAAATATAATTCAAAGTACCAAGAATATCAAAAATAAGAGAATGGCAACTTCTAAAAATATATTAAAATACTTTAATATACTTTTATGAGAATTTCTAGAAATCAATATCTTTGTGACATCCCAAGAAACCTAATGATGTAGCAAAATTACATGAATTCCAATGACTTATATTTTTAAGTAATTATTTGAGTAAATCAACTGGAACTTGAAAATAAGGAGTAAAATCAATATAATGACTTTACTCCAGTTATTTAATACATAATGAGAACTCACCTGAAATCAGGATTTCCGTAGAAATTTCTATTTAAAGAATTATTAAATTACTGGGAACATTTACTAAGGATAATTAATTAAACAATACATAAATAGAAGAGATTAGTGTTATTCACACGTCCTAATATCTATTATAAAGTAAAAAAATTCCCATACCTTGAGGAATTAGATTCTACCCGTGCTATAGCAGCAAGAACACGTGACAAGCTACCACTGGTTACCCTGCTAGCCTTTGTGTCCGTCCCTTTGAGCCCCTGTACCCCTCAGAAGGATAGTATTGGGACTCCAAAAGCTATAAATAAAGGGCTCTTTTGAGGATATTGATGGGCAGAGACCCAGTTATATTTATATCCAGACACCGTGCCAAGGTAATCAAGCACTTATAAGATATAAGTAAGTGATTTATGGCTAATTCTGATTAATAATATCCGTCCTCAACCTCTTTTTTATCAATTAAAACTGCTGAACAACCTTATAACCCCAGTATACAGGTTTAACCCATCAGTGCACGTCCCAAACAGATACCCAAAGGATTTAATAATATACCAGTGAGTTTTATTATCCTTTCTCTGTCGTGGCAGCTTGGTTACAAGGCCCTGCCACCCCACAGTGTATTTTATATACATTTTATCTTTGGGCAAAATATCCTTTAAACTAAAGAGCCCAAAGTAACCAGGACTATGTTTTTTCATACTGAAATCACAGTGATTTATGGCTAAGTCTGATCAATAATATCCGTCCTCAACCTCTTTTTTATAAATTAAAACTTCTGAACAACCTTATAAACCCAGTATACAGTTTTAACCCATCGGTGCACGTCCCAAACAGATACTTAAAGGATTTAATAATATACCAGTGAGTTTTATTATCCTTTCTCTGTTGTGGCAGCTTGGTTACAAGGCCCTGCCACTCCACCGTGTATTTTATATACATATTATTTTTGGGAAAAATATCCTTTAAACTAAAGAGCCCAAAGTACAAGGACTACGTGTTTTCATACTGAAATCCCTGAAGAGAGGTATTAAAGATCCCCAATATAATTGTGGCCCCTCTATAAAAAATATTAAATAATCAATTTATTCATATGGATTTATAACAAGACACTATAACCAAACCAATTAACCTTGCAAAAGCTTAATCCAAATATTATAAGTATTTTTGCTGCATTTATAAAATATGATAAGATTTAGATGAATTAATTCTGAACTGAAAACCAGCGGACTAAAGATATGAGTTAGAACCATGAGGAACAAGACAAGGATTGAGACCACAAGATTGAGTTGGGTTGTCAGAAAAATCATGTAGAGACAATCTTGAGGATTAGTTTCTTACCAGGCATAGATTGGATGACGGAGAGACTCCAGAACAGGGTGGAAGGATTGAGTTGAGGAGGATTTGGGTTGAGAAGATAAGAAAAGTAGAAAAAATAAAAGTAGAGAATGATCAAGAGAAGAGAATGAGAAAGAGATGAGAAATTGACAAGAAGGAAGGAAATTGAAGAGAGGAAAAATGAAGAGAGGAAAGTTGCCAGAAGTTCACCCGGGTCATCTCGGAAGGTGGGAGACTGGGATGGTACAGACATGTCACAAAGACTTGTCTCAGTTTGTTTGCGGAGCTGCTGGGACAGAGACTGAGTGAGAATCAGAGCATAGGGAAGAAGAGGATGGTGTTAACAAAATAATATATCTATTATTTATTCTATCACCTCTGGTAGCTAAAGGATAGCAAGCGTCATGGCATCCAGGAGGCTGAAAAACCTCCTGTGAGAGATTTTCCTACTAGGGAAGAGGCACAAAAATATTTTAAAACATGGGAAATGAATCATTCTTACGCTTTAACAGTTTTCAACTCAAAGAATGATAAATTTGTGGATTTAGCCTGTGATGGACATGGTTCCTACTCTGGGAAATTTCTCACCAAAAAAGCAAGGAAAACTCACAAAAATAAGGTTGGGTGAAAGTTTTTAATCCATGATCATTGCACAAAGGCAGACCCCTTGTAGCAAATATCCTACAGCCATGATCAAAATAACCATCAAACATCTCCACATTCCTCAGTGCATCCTCACCTGAGGAGAACCCCTGGGATGGACTTAGTGAATTTAAAAGAAGGCATAAATGATGAGCTCAATACACTTCAACTCAAAAAAAATTGAGAAAAATTTATGGCTTCAAATATGTTGATGACCATACAATCTATAAAACTAAGGAAAAGGTAACACCAGCAGGACTCAATAGAAAATTTTTTATGGAGGTCCTCTTTGAAAAAATTGGTGATTCAGGTTGGGTTCATCAAGAAAAATTAAGTGGAGAGGGTCACTTGGAGGCCCTATTCTTGGACAACCATGAGTAATTAAAGCTTTGGAAGCAATTCCATAATATTGCTATGTTGGATTGTAATTATAAAACAAATAAGTAAAACATCCCCCTATTGCATGTTGTAGGAATTAAAGCCAAATGTAGAAATTCCACAAAAGCTCTTGTTTTTATAAAAAGAGAAACATTTCAGTTCTACAGTTGATCTGTAAATGCACTAAAGGAGCTGGCTTATGATCCTGAGAGACTTCCCAAAGTATTTGTGATGGAATTTGAAAGAGCTTTGATTTGTGCTATAGAACAAAGTTTCCCAGAGTAAACAAGACAGTTTTGTCAGTAGTAATTTTCTAAAAAAAAAAACAAGCAAACTGTAAAGTGCGCTTGAATTATTTATTTGAA
This sequence comes from Puccinia polysora, assembly GCA_025617555.3. NCBI lineage: Eukaryota > Fungi > Basidiomycota > Pucciniomycetes > Pucciniales > Pucciniaceae > Puccinia > Puccinia polysora. The sequence goes on along the minus strand of CM062625.1, from coordinate 43,923,012 downwards.
GGATGGCAAAGCTTTATGTCTCTGTGGGGGAAGTATGAGGCCTCTAAAGCCAAGGAGGAGGCTGAGTTCAATGATGCGGAACTTAGAGTAAGTGTCAAATACCTGCCTCTAGTTTTAATCTTCCATGTTTTGTTTTGTTTACATTATGAATTGTATAAAGTTTTTCTTGGCAGACCATGAGGATGTGCTTGAGTACATGTATCATAATATATTCCATATCAAAGAGACTTTTTTGAAGGCTTGGACTTGCAAAGACCCTGACTTTGGAAATAAAAAAAAATCTTGGGTTGAAGGGGCCCATGCTACTCTTGAACAATTCCCCACAAATAATTTGGAAAACATGTTGAATTTTTGGAAAAACCTAGAGGGAACAGTTTTTCAATCAAATTATATTGGTTCAGGCTGCCCTTTACAAATCCCAAATTAAGATAGGAGTATTTTTCCCTACTAAACTGTTACCATTGGGATAAAATTTGCCTTTAGAGGCAATTAAACTTTTTGTGGAAGAATTAGAGAGGTTAAAGCAGAACCATGATGGGGAAATTTGCACCAAGTCATACTCCAAGAAAATGGGTTTGCCCTGTTCCCACCAGACAGGTGACCTACTAGCATCAAGAGGATCTGTTGTCCCTGAGGATGCTCATCCTGAGTGGAGGTTGGATTATGATCCTTGCAGTTCTAGTTCTGTAAGTTGTTTTAATGGGATTAATTCTCCTTTATTAATGCATTTTGATAATTTTTTTTTGAATGATGAGTTCTGTTGAGGATGTAATCCCTGTATAGGGAAATAAATACGCAAATATTGGTTTTATAAAGTCAAATCTATTAACAATGGAAAGAGAAGGAAATTTGAATCATAATGAAAAAATAATTATGTAAATATGTTCAATAACATGGAAGTTATTAAGGATTCAATTCCTGTGAAACATAACACAGGAATGTCACAGAGACTCAGTCTCAGTCCGGTGACTCAAGAAGAGGAGCAGGATGATAGCTCCAATGAATAAATGCAAAGAAAGAGAATAGATGCAACACATCTATTACTTTAGGATGAAATAAATAAAGCTAATGCTGAAAAGAAAGAATAACAAGAAATAAAAAGTAAAAGTAAAGGAGAAATGCCTGAAGCTTTCAGGTTCACAAATACTCCAATTGTTACACCAAGGAAAAGAAAGGTGAATTACAGGTGGGCCTGGAATAAGAAGAACCACTCAATAAATGCTGTTGAGCATTTCAAGTTCATCTCAGAACATTGTAACTTTCCCAGAAAGAGAAAGCTCCAAATCAAAAAAATATCACAAAGAAAGAAGGTGTGCATTCAAACCCTCTCTCACTAGTTGTAAATTGTTTCTTTTTTATTTCATCCAGCCTCATGCTATATGTTGAATAGCATAAGTGCCAGTTGAAACCAATGGTGAAGATGGGAGCTCATCAGTATTTAAGAGCGCATCTCACCATCATCAAGTTTTATTGATCTCATCTCATACTCTCATCCACATTCACATTCACATTCAAATTCATTTTTATCACAAATAAATCAACTTTTATTTACATTTTATTATTAACTCCTCTACCAAACAAATTTCTAATCCCCATAGTTCCTACTTTAATCATATTTGATCCTTTTGAATTTTGAAAGGTTGATGTTGATGAAATTCTCAAAACTTATCAGTCACATGAGAAGCTTAATGCAATGACCTTGTGATACCCTGAACAAGATTATATGGGGCTGTTGAAGCAATTGATTCAGGGAACAGAAAATTATTGGTCAAAGCCAAGACTTGAGTCTAAAGCTTTAAAATCAAGCAGAGACCGCCAAAATTGACAGATAACAAAAGATATCCTTCTAGATTCAAAAATTTTGAAAAAGCACCTTAAGCAGGAAAAGACAATTAGAGGGGAACCAAATAAAAAAATACAAAAGATTTTAAGTATTTTATTTTGTAAAATCTCATTTGTTTTTTCTAATGAACTGATGCCAAAATGATTTCTGTAGTGCAAGGAAGGATCATCATCTGAATTTCATAGTTCAGTCAAAAAAACTGAAATTTCATTAGGGTCCCTTCCCTTGGAATCAGATTTCTTTTCAAAGGAGGAAGATGAAGAAATGGACGAGTCAAACAGAAGCTCATCTTTGGTGAGTTTGAACAGGAGCTCATCTTTGGTGAATGTTTTTTCCTTTAATGAGATTGGAGTTTTGGCTAACTAATTGTTGATTTTAGAAAGTGAATTATCTTGATCAAATTCTTGGAAACTTGCAAAAGTTTTGGGGGAGTTTTGGGATCTGGTTGGCAATGGAAATTGTTGATATAGAGTCATTGCTAAATCACTGGGTTATGATGAGCATGGATGGTTTCATGTGAGAGGAAAAATAAGAAATGATATGCTATGATCCTTGGTGACAGTAAAGAAATTGAAAAAATAGAAAAAAATACTTGATTTTAATGAAATCAATGAATAGATTTCATCTTCAAAATGGCTTTCAAAGTTAGATATGGGTAAAATAATAGCAGATACTTATGGAAGACCAATATATTTCATTTCATTGGATTCATGATGTACTTATACTCCTATTAAAATGGGGGTAAAAGAAGCATCAGAACCAATATTGATTTCATTTGTTAATAATAACCATTTGGTCTAGCTTGTACTGAACAGAGAGGTGATTCCAATCCTGCCCATGGTTTCCAAAAAAAATTCAATGATTTAAAAAAAAGCCTCTTGTTGGGTTGACCACCTCAAAGATCAAATTCAGTTGTATTCTAATTTAAGGACGTCATTTTGATTTCATCATTTGGGTTTGGGTTTTGGTGCTGATGTGGTTATTCAATTAATACCAAGGGTTTTCAAATTTTTAAAATCATTATTTTGAGTGTTTTGAGTTAAATTCATTATGATGAGTTTTTTGAATGAGATTTTATTGGTAAGTCAGTTCAACTTGTGTTGGGCTGATCCCATCATAAGGAGTATTTTTACTTCTTCTTCTGATGAGATCAGCTTAAAAAAAGTTGAAATTATTTTTTTTTGGTGTTTTGACTTTAGGGATGGTCAAGTGACTTGCCTTTTGTTTTTGTGTTTTTACTTTAGGGCTTTTGAGGTTAATTGTATTTTTTTTGGTATTTTTACTTTAGGGCTTGCCAAGCTACTTGTTTTTTGGTTGAACTTGTAATTTTTTACAATTTTACTTTGGGGATAGTCTAGGTTAACTTGTGTTTTTTGGCACTTATAATTTAGGAATGCTCCATAGAATCTTTCATTTTTTTATTTAATTTTTGCTTTTTTGTTTGTGTTCAGTATTTTTTTGTTTTTCTATTTGGGAAATTTTAAATTCACAGCTCATTGAGCCTTGCAAACTATTCAAAAGGGGCGTGTGTCACACAACATGGTCCAATCGGAGCCCTGTACAACCCCCAAAAGCTCAAAGAGCTGCGTGGCCAACCCATGCTGGTCTGCTGGCATGTTGAATCCCACACGCCACCGGACTGCGGTGAGCCAAAAAAAAAAAACAAGAACAAAATGGAATGAAAGGGCACTAACATAACCCATGAATCAAATCAACCTTCCAAAAAACAGGAATAAAGCAAAAAAAAAGAAATCAAAGAATGTTGATTTTTTGGTTAAAAAAAAAATAAAAAAAAAAAAATTTTGGACTATGCAATGGACTAGCCATAAAGTAAAAAGGGTAAAAAAACACAAGTAAATGGACTAGCCCTAAACTAAAAACACCAAAAAAATGACAAGTAACTTGAAAATCCCAAAGTAAAAACACCATAAAAAAGACAAGTAACTTGACAAGCCATAAAGTAAAAACACCAAAAAAATAGAAGTAACTTGAAAAGCCCCAAAGTAATTTTAACTTGGCTGGCCCTAAATTAAAAGGGCCCAAAAATGAAAGAAGTCTTTTGACCAGCCCTAAAGTAAAAGTTCCCAAAAATATAGAAGTCTTTTGACCAGCCCTAAAGTAAAAAAACAAAAAAAAAACATGTTCAACTCTCATTCAAAACACTCAATATAATGGTGTTAACTCAAAACACTCAAAAAAATGATTTTAAAAATGTGATAACCCTTTACATTTTTAGAACTTGATAGCTGCATTGGAATTGAAATTTATATGAAACCCAATGATGCAATAAAGTCAAAGTCTAGTCTATAATATCTATAATCCAGAATAAATTTGCAGTTGATCTTTGAGATGATCAACCCAACCAGAGGCTTTTTTAGAAATCAAGGAACGTGGTTTTGCTACAATGGGCGGGATTGGAATCATTTCTACCTCAAGTAATAATAGAAACCAGTGGATATTGTTTACAAAGGAAATGAAAATTGGATCTGATTGATCAGTAACACCATTTTTCATTGGAGTATAAGTCTTGCACGTCTCCAATGAAATGAAAAATATAGGTCTGGAATATGTGTCCGCTATGATTTGAACCATATCTAGTTTAGCCAGCCATTTGGAGGAGGGAATATTTTCATTGATTTCTTCAACATCAAGTCTTTGTTTAATATTTTCAACCTTCTTTTCACCCCAAGCATCTTAATGTAGCATGATTTATGTTTCTCTAATGTTTCAATCATTTCCTTCCTAACTTTGAACCAACCCTGTTCTTCATAACTAAAAGACTTAGAAATGACTCTAAATCCGCAATTTTCATCTCCAATTGGATCCCAAACCTCACCCAAGAATGTATGGAATTTCTAGGGTATTTGATTGAGGTATTTCACATTTGGTTCCTATCATGAAAAATAACTTAGGATTCATTTCTTTAATGAGATAAATTAAATGAATAATCACCAAAGATGAGCTTCTGGTTGAGCTTTTCTGCACATTCTCTTCCTCTGAAGAGGATTCTGATTCAAAATTAAGTGATCCCAATTAACTTTTGTTCTCTTCCTCTGAACTATGAAATTCAGATTCAGATTCTGCCAACTTTGACTTATAATTAAACATTAGATAGTAACTAAGTTCATTAAACCCAAAAAATGAACATATCCCAAAAGAAAAGACTTACAATCGTTTGTCTTTTCTTAATTGGAGCCCTTCTAGTCCTTTTTTACCCCTTGATTTCTTTTTCAAAATGCTCAAACCAAGATGGTTGTCACCGTGTATCTGTCAATTTTGGCCTTCCCCTATTTGATTGTAAGACTTTAGGTTAAAGTCTTGGCTTTGATTGAAATTTTGTAATCTTCTGATGATATACTTCAATAGGCTGCTTTGCTCATGATCTGGAGATTCCAAGATAATTGAATTCAATTTTTCACATTACTGAGGAAAGCTTAGAATTTCATCAAAATTGCACTTGAAAAATTCAAAAGGATTAACCATTAGTGAATTAGCATTCATTAATCAAGAAGCATTAATCAAATAGTGATTTGAACAATCCAAATTGAACAATCCAAGTTAAGACAACTTACAGAACTAGAACTGCAAGGGTCTTAGCCCAACCTCCACTGAGGATGAACATCTTTGGGTACCATGGATTCTCCCAATGCCAGATGGTCACCTATGTGGTGGGAACAGGGAAAACCCATAGTCTTGGAATATGACTTGGTGCACACTTTTCTATCATGATCATGTTTAAATTTCTTGAATTTTTCCCTAATAAGATGAATTGCCTCTAAATACAATTTGTAACCCAATGGTAAAAGTTCAGGTGGAAGAACTTTCCCTAACTTTATTTAAGAGTTGTAAAGTGACACATGAACCAATTTAATTTGATTCAAAACAGTTCCATCAAGGCTTTTCCAAACATCCAACAGGTTTCCCAAAGAGGTTTCAAGGGATTGTTTGAGAGGTGCATGGGCCCCTTCAATGCAAGATTTTGTTTTGTTTCCAAAATCTGGGTTTATACAATTCCATGCTGTTACAAACGTCTCTTTGATACGGAAAATGTTATTTTCCATATACTTGAGTACATCTTAATAGTCTTGAAAGAAAAACTATACAAGTCAAAATGTCAGAACCCAAAACTAGGAAGAATAAGAAACAGTGATTTGGACCTACTATGAGTTCCGCATCATTGACCTCTGCCTCCACCTTGGTCTTTGAGGCCCCATACTTTGAAAACAGAGTCATAAAGCTTTTCCATCCTTCAACTTCATAAAAAAAGTGTGCTTTACAGTTTGCTTGTATGTTTTTAGACAAGTGCCAAGTGCAAATTTTTCTTGATGACTCAGGGAAGCTAGATTCAATAGCATGAATCAGAGCTTTTCCATGGTCCGTCACAAAGACTTTTGGAAGTCTCTCAGGATCATAAGCCAACTCCTTTAATGCATTTAAAGACCAAATTTAGAAATCAAACGTTTCTTTTTTTATAAAAACAAGAGCTTTTGTGAAATTTTTCCAATTGGCTGTCATTCCTACAACATGCAATAGCGGGGTTTTGTACTTATTTATCTTATAAGTACAATCCAACATATCAATATGATGGAATTGATTTGAAAGCTTTGCTGCCTCAGGATGTGCTAAGTACAGGGTCTCCAAGTGACCCTCTCACTGAACTTTGACCAGTGAATCCAACTTGTTTCTTCAAACTGTTCATAGAGTACCTCCATTACACTTTGCCCCTTTAGTTCTGCAAGAGTTACCTTCCGCTTAGTGTTATAGATTGTTTGGTCATCAACATAATCCTGCCCATCAATCTTGCTCAATTTTCTCTTAAGTTGTAACGTATTGAGCCCATCTTTCATGCCTTCCTTAAGTAGATCAAAGGCTTGCCCAGAGATTCTCCTGAGTTGAGTATGCACAGAGTGATTTTCAGATGGTTGATGGTTATGTTGGGGTTCTTTATAGGAGATTTGCCACAAGGGGTCTGCCTTCATGAAACTTGAATGGATTAAAAAATTGCACCCAACCTTCCTTGTGTGAGTTTTTCTAGAACGTTTGGTAAGAAGTTGTACTGAATAGGAACCATGGCAATCACAGGCTAAATTAAGATATTGATCTTTCTTTGAGTTCAAAACCGTCAGAGCGTAACAATTCTCCATAGCCCATGTTTGAAATAGTTTTGTGCCTCTTCCCTAGTAGGAAAAGCTCTTACATGAGGTGGGTCAAGTGGATCTGTCATAGTTACATAGTTATATTGATGGCATGCACTCCATCAGTTTCAATAAAATTAAATATGGAATAGACCTGTAACATAAAATTCAACTCACAACCCAAGTTCAAATCCCATGTGAAAAATTTTGTTCCTTAATTGCCACCCTTGATGAGAATGCAATTTTGGCTTCCAATGTTTCATTACCCAAATCCTTTTTTCTTTCTCCAAAGCAATTTTCATGCGACTATCAATGTAGAAATTCCACACAGACATGTCAGAAGAAGGAGGCATTGCCACTGTTCCCATGCAAGAAAATTCAATGGTATACTTCAGTATTCAATGCAACTTTCAATTGAACAAACAAAGTTTGATCACTTTTGAGTTGCAAAAGAATTGTTTGCAGATTTTTATATGATTTCAATTTTCACTTTAATTTCACTTTTGTTTCACTTTAAAGTCAATTTGGAATCCCTAGGTGTGCAACAACAGTCCCACAAAGTATGCGTTGATCCCAAATTTAGTTTGACAGAACCCAAGCGTGGTCCAGGGGGTGCCCACCAAAAAGTATGTGTTGATCCCAAATTTGGTTTGACAGAACCCAAGTTTGGTCCAGGGGGTGCCCACAATTCTGGCACAACTTCAGGGGGGTTGTGCACCCCCAAAAATGGTGTTTTTGAGCCATCCACGGGGGTACATTCCCTGAAATCTCAGTTTTTGGGGGGTTAACGCCTCCTACACAACCCCACAGAGGTTCGGAATGTTTGAAACGGCCCTTTGTAGCCGTCCATGGGCCCCCACCGCTCATTTGAGCTGTGTAGGGCCCTACACGACTACCACACAGTTGGAGCTGTGAATTTAACATCACACTTTTTGTTTTTTATTTTTACTTACTTTTACTCAATTTTTCTTAATTTTACTTAATTTTACTTATTTTTATTTTATTATTTTTTTTAAACAAAGAATCAACATTTTTTGATTTTTTGGTTGATTCATGTTTTTTATTTAGTTTATTTTAGCTTTTTTTTTTTGGTTTTTTGTTTTTATTTTTTGGCCCACAATGCTTGTAGTTGTATGGCATGGAACACGACTACACTTTAGTCGTGTAAAGCTCCACACAACTTAAATGTAGTCAGGTGTGGTGCCACACAACCCTGGTCGCTGTGTCTGGGCGGCACAACTAAAGTCAAGTTGCGTGCAGGCTATGCAACCCAATTGTAGTTGTGTAGCATGCCACACGGCCCAAATGAGTTGTGTACACGGCGCATTTGGGATGTGAATTTATCATCAACCATGTGGGAAAGCAGTTTTGGGGGATATTAAGTCTTTTTATTGGAATTGAAAACAAAAATCAGAATTATTTCTGGAATGCAATACATTTGAAATATTTAACTCAGTTTTTCCAATTGAAAAAATCCTCAAAATTACAGAAAAAGGATATAAACATGCGCAGTAAATCTAGAATGAAATCCAAAACAAAAATCAGAAAAATTGACAAAGTACAGAAATCAAGGAATTCCCTTAATTTCTCACTTGCTGTGGTTGAAATTTGTGCAAATAAATTTTTTCAAGGAGTATTGCAAGGGGATTCATCAGATTTATTGTAGGTCTTTATCATTGATTATTTTCCAAGTATTTTAATCAGGTAAGATAATCCTCTTATGGAAAATGGTTCCAGACCCCCAAAAAATATCAAATTCAAAAAACTGATGAAAAAAAATTAAATCAAATCAAAAATCACTGTCTTAATTAAATAAAATTCTGGGAGCTCCTCATCTGCAAATTTATCTTTAGTCACAAAATCATCCAATTTCAAAAAAGAAAAAAATGCATTAAAGGAACAATTTATAATTCAGAAAATAAATTGTATTTATATAAATTTAACTCTTCCTCTGATTCATCTTTCTCCTTTCCCTTAAAATTTCAATTTTTCCCTTCTTCTTCCTCAAAAAAATAATAAATAAATAAATAAAATCAACTGTAAAACTTGATGAATTCTGCTTTAAAAAAGATTAATGAAAATAAAAATTTCCACAAATTTATTCCTTGGAACCAATATCCTCTGTGTTCCTTCCAAATACTCAAAAACAGATTGATTTCTTTTAATTGATGATTAAGAGCTTTTTTTCAAATGATGGGCTGCTTCTTTTAATCTTACTTTGGATTTTGATCTTTGAGTAAAATCATGATGTTGGATTTAGAAAGGTTGATACTTCCCTCCTAAAAACTCATTCATTTAACCAAGAGAAAATTGTTCACCAAGTTTCAATTTGGGGAATTAATAAAAAGGGTTATGATCTCCCTGCCATGTGGGCATGGTGTTGGGGCCCTACACAGCCCAATGGACTAATGGGGGCCCATACACGCGTCCAAAAAGCGCTTGCAGGAGTTTTGGACGCGTCTTCACGCGCCCAAGAGGTTGTCTCAAATGAAGGAATATGGAGCGGGGGAAGTTTTGGAGCAAAAAAGAGTTTGAGATTTCAAATTGAAAAGAGCTGGGTTTAATTTCTTTTTGAGAGCTTCACAATGCGGTGGATGAGGAAAGATGCAGGTGATGGTACGGGGTGATGAAAATTGATGAATATCATGAAAAAACAATGAAAAGGATGGGGTTGACCAAAATACAAGGACATAAGAAGCATTTGTTTAAATAGGTGGAAGCGCTAGGTACAAGTTGGCATGGATTTCTTCAAGCGGTCAGGGCCACCTTGGGTCTTGTTGGGGTGGTCAAGACTACTCTTGGTCTGGCTATGTTTTGGATGGCTTGCCAATGGTTTGGTAATTCACTTTGCCACCATCAAGGGTCCTTTGTGGCTTGGACAGCCTGTGTGTGGGGGGTGTCTATGAAAAAAAGATGGCTTGTTAGTTCTAAAGGGCTGTGGCTGGGCTGGCTATGCAGAATTTTGCTCACCTCTTGTCCTGCAATCTTGGTCTGATGTTTGCTTTCTCATGGATCTGTTATTGATCACCCAAAATCAAACACGCGTGAACCCCAGGAGGCCATATACCCCCCGTACACGGTGTGGTGCCCCATCCTGGACACCCTGGCTGCCTTAAGACCTCAATCCATAAACTGTTGCGCAAACTTACCGCCCGGCCGAACAACTTATCCTCAGGCTCATCCAAACCATTATTTACCCGCGCACGCGCGCCGCGCCGCGCGCGCTGCGCTTCCATTATCCGCGTCGCGCGCGTCGCGCGTCCTTTATCCGTGTTGCTTGTCATCTCCGCCGTTGTTATAGCACGTCCTCATCTTTGTTGTTGCGTGTCTTCATCTTTGTTGTTGCGCCTCCCAATCTCCTCATTGCTACCGTCGCGCGGCGCTCATCCATGATCTACTGAATCCATCCCGACCGCACCCGCAAGCATTTGGCAGATCCTTGACCAACGCGAGTGACCACATGGTTGCCTTCCCTTTTCCGCTCTATTTGTAGAATCCGTTGTATATAGTCTAACAGGGCCTCCTGCCCATATAATGAGGGGCTCTCCCCTGCCTTTTATCCCAGCAGCCCAGCATCCCAGCATCCGAGCATCCCAGCATCCCAGCATCCGAGCATCCCAGCATCCCATCATTGGAGCATCAGAGAATCCCATCATTCTATGAGACCATCATCATAAGCAATTTATCCGTGGGCATCCTTCCCCACTTATCTGAGCAAATTATCCGGGTATATCTATGATTGCCCCTTGATCCTTTGAGCCTCCATACTCAAACTCAGTCCTTGTGACTTTGATCTTTATCACCAACCAATAGCCTTGCTGGTTGAAGAAGAATTCCTGTCTGCCTGAATTCTTGAGTGTGTTATACCACTCTGATCCCTTTTTCCGACCATACTGGTCTTGATCTCCCCTTGATCATCTTTCTGGAGCCAATCACGTTGATTGAAGAGGTTTTATTAAGTTTAAAACCTGGAGTGTTATACCTCCCTTCTTCTTTGAGGTTGAATTTTGCCACGCTATTCTTGAGTTCCTTGAGAAGTGTTGGGATATTATTGCTCAAATTTGTTATTGATTTGCTTCTAGAGATTCATAAACAAATTGCTTTTGTTATGTTCAGCCTCCCACAGTTATCTGGTACCCTTCAAGCGCTTGATTGCGGAGAGTTGGGCAGGTTCATTGAGAACCTGGAGGTTGGTTGGGATTGAGTTGATCTTTCCTAATCAGCTGCTGACGACCAGAGTTATTAGCTTGTGGGCGTTGTTACTTACAACTGCCTTGCTCTATTGAACTCTGAACAAACCTTGACTTATTTGTTCAAGTCTTTCCCTGCACCAACTTGTCTCAGATAGTGTTGTTTCCATTGCTACCGACAACTCTTATCCCTCTTCTCTTGTTTTGATTTCTCATCCATAAGGTTCTGGACCTTGATTCCGGTTACATTTAAATATTATTTTAACTACTAGGAGGGCAGCCTAAACAGCACCTTTCCCCTCGACAGAACTGCCACGGCTTAGCACCGTTTGGAGTCTTACATTTGGTCCCCCGGGCCGGGATCGAACCAGCAACCTTGGGATTTACAGTCCCAACTTGAAGAATCAACTCCGAAATCCTATCCAATTTCTCTTTCTTTTTCTGTTTGTTCTTTTTTTTCCGATCCGTGGAGGCAACTTGGTCTAGAAGTAAGTCCTCCCAATTTGTGCACCGCTCGGGCAAGATACTTGTTGTTTTTGGCGAAACCCTACTCTTGCCACACTCGTGAGCCACTTTGGAAATCTGCTCTTTGGATCCCCTAGGAACTCTGTTATTCGATATGGCATCTCCCGCTACTCCAACCGCCTCTGTTCGACCTAAGATGGTAAAGATCAAACCCCAGAACAAGAACTTAGGCTTCAACGGTACAAATGTTGAGCGATTCTTGGACTCCTACGAAATGGCTGCTGAAGTAGATGGAGCTAGTGAATTCGATATGGCTTATCAGTTGCGATTCTTTATCTCCTCAGATGAAGTTATGGAGGTAATCGAGTCTTTCGAGGGATTCAAAGCCCACAACTGGACGCTTCTCAGGGAGGCTATGTTGGCATACTGGGGTAAAATAGATGTGGCTAGGTTTACTCTGCAGGATTTGGATGCTCTGGTTTCTCAGTGGATCTCCAATGGTGGTATTTCTTCAGCCTCTGACTATCAGATTTTTAGAAAGTCTTGGGATCCCATTCAAAACTATCTTATCCGAAACGATCACATTGACACAGTGGACGAAATATGAGCAAAGTTCTTCCAATCTTTTTTGTCGGCTGTGCAGGAAAGGATTAAAGAAGAACTGGTCAAATCTGGATCCATGATTACTACCAGGGATAATCGATTCAAGCTCCCTGTTTTTCTTACCCTTAGGAGTACTGTGGATAAAGTCATGAAAGGTCAAACTGCTCTTACCTTTGAAAAGCCTAGAACTACTGAACCAGTCCATGCTCCTTCTTTTAAAGAGTCGAACGATATTATGATTAAAATGGAGGCAGATTGTAGGCCTAAAGCAGATCCTAATTCCAATCGAGAACCTACTACTATAGATGAAATCACCAAGTTACTTAGAGCCTTTGAGAACAAAATAGATCAAAAGATTTCTTTGCTAGCTACTCCTAAAACTCCTTCTTCTGTCCCCAAATCAACTCTGGTCTGTTACTACTGTCATAGGGAAGGCCATGAAACCGGACAATGTCAAGAACTTCAGAAGGACTTAAAGGAAAGGTTGGTAGAGCAGAGAAGAAACAATTACTTCCTCCCTAATGGTGCCCTAATCCCTTTTGACTCGTCTTGTCCTATCCGACATGTGGTGGCCTCTTACCAGCCATCACCTCCTGTGAAAGCATCTCTTGCTTCCTTTGAATTTCAATCATCCTGTGGTACCCTCCAACCTTGGTATCCTCCAGCCATTTCTTCCTCTAGTCTTGCTGGGACTACTTATCAATCTGATCCAGCCAGGAAACGACATGAGGAACCTAAACCTCATAAGGCTCCTTCCTTGCCAACTTCAATCCTTCAAAAACCCGTTAAACGTCGATCAACACTTGAGCCTCCTTCCTCTGATGTAGAAGACATGGAGGTGGAAGAGGAACCACTCATGGAAAGGTTCCCAGATCACCCTGATCCTTCTCCCTCACCTCAACCTTCTAATCCTATCTTAGATTCTGTGTCACCTGAACTTCCTCCCCCCACCCAGCCCAAAGTTCGATTTGAAAGAGGCATCTCCAAGGATCACCCCAATGCTGTGGAGGGAGTATTAAAGAAAATTTCTGATCTCAAAATTCCTGATCTATCTGTGGCTGAACTCCTATCGATCTCTCCATCTGTTGCTGAAGGAATGAAGAAATGGGTCTCTCGTCGACGTGTGGAAATTGGCCCTGAAGAACTCAAAGTCTCCTCTGGCACTTTAATGGAGGACTCTGGTGGAACCAGTCCTTCTATAGAATCCAATCTTTATTCCTGTCCCCTTGGCTTTCTTCCTTGTTATCTTGGTGACTCAGCTAAAACTGTTTCTCCTCTTGTGGATTCTGGATCTCAGCTTAACTTAATCTCGGATGCTATGGCCTGCAAGCTCAAACTTAGTCCTAGGGTCAGCTTCAACTCTGCAGTATATGGGATAGGAAATCAAGCTTGTGAACTGGTTGGTATTGCTGAAGATGTACCGGTCAGGATTGGTAAAAATATTGTTGGAACCTGCCATTTTTGGATTACTCGTTTGGACAGTCCTATGATCTTGGGACAACCCTTCTTAATGGACTTTGGTGCAACCCTGATGTTTTCTGATCAAGTTGGGGAGAGAATTCTTCTCCCTGATGCTGATGGCAGAAAAATTGAAGTTCCTCTTTGCTCTTTGGATTCTGGTCATTGGGAAAGAGATTTTCCTGGTCATTCTCCCAAAACATCTTTTAAGGGGAAGCAGAAGGATAACTCTAGTTCCTCTCATTTTTTAGGGGAATAGTTGATCCTACCAATGATTGTAGTTCTTTTCAGCCTCAGACTGAAACTCAAGGGTCAACTCCCATCCCTCAGGCTTATTTTTCATTCCTTTCATCATTCTCGTCTGAGCTCAAGAATATTAAAAAACAAAAACATATCAAAATAGAAAAATCCAAAGATACTCCTTCTCCATCTCCTTCTCTCTCTGGATCTGTTGTGTCTTCTTTTCCTTCTACTTTTGAGTCTGATCAATCTTCTCTCAGTTCTGGTTCCAATCTCCGCAATGAGTCTAAACTAGATCCGAATTGCAATTCCGTTTTTGGTGATTTTGGTATGAAGGAATATGGGCTGCAGTGGAGGCAATTTGGGGTACAAGTAAGTCCTCCCAATTTTGCACTGCCAGGGAAATCTTTTACCGTCATTTTCGAAACCCTACCTTGTGCCACACATGTGAGCAACGTATTATCTCCTGGTTCTCCTTTTATGGAAAAGGAACCCATCAAGGATATTGCAGAAAATCGGACTTGGAAGATGTTGGAACTTGGACTCAGCTTTTGTAATCAAGTCTCTCTGGTCAACTCTTGGAGGAAACAAGAACTTCTCTCTTTTGCCACTAAGTATAAACCAGTTGCTAAAAAGATCCAGCCAGTCAACCAGCCTATGCCTCTCAACCTCAATCCTCCCCTTATGCGTCCTCCTCTATCTCGCGATCCTTACTGTGGTCTTCCTCAATCTCTTACTGGTCCCTTTGTGCCTAATGGACGGGTCACTGAAGAACGTCTGAAGGTGGTCAACTTTGGTCCAGATGGATGGCTTCTTCCTGATGAGTTAAATTTAATAAAAAATGTCTTATCTCTAAGAGAAAAATCTATGGCTTTCTGTGAAGAAGAGAGAGGTCTCTTGCGGGAATCCTATGGCCTCCCTTATATCATCCCTGTAGTTGAACATGATCCTTGGCAAAAGAAAAAGATCTCTATCCCTGCTGCTAAAGTTGACGAATTCATCAGGTTGGTCCGGGAACAAGTTCAAACTGGCCTGTATGAACAGTCAACTTCTAGTTACTCCAGCCCCGTCTTCTGTGTCCTCAAGAGTAATGGTAAACTTAGAATAGTTCATGATCTTCAACCTCTTAATAAAGTTACTATTAAAGACTCTGGTATCCCTCCTGCTACTGAAGAATTTGTTGAATCCTTTGCGGGAAGAGCTTGCTATGGTCTAGGGGATATTATGGGTGGCTATGACAAACGATCCTTACATCCTATTTCTCGTCCTCTCACTACTTTCAACACTCCTCTTGGTCGATTTCAACTTACTCAATTGCCTCAAGGAGCCACCAACTCGGTTGCAATCTATCAGGCTCAGATAATGTGGATCCTCCAGGATGAAATCCCTGATCATGCTGGTATCTTTATTGACAATGGCGGAATTAAAGGTCCAGTATCTGACTATGATAATGAGCTCTTACCTTGGCATTCAGGAATTCGTCGTTTTATCTGGGAATATGCTACTACCTTGGAGAGGATTCTGTTTTGAATCGAGGAATCTGGCCTTACTGTCTCTGGATCCAAACTGGCGGCTTTTGTCCCTGCTCTGGAAATTGTCGGTCATGTGGCCTGCAAGGAAGGAAGAAGGATGGCACCAGCCAAAGTCAACAAGATCATCTCTTGGCCTACCCCAATCAATCCAACTGAAGTTAGGGGCTTTCTAGGTGTTGTCACTTATGTTAGAATCTTTATCCCATCTTTATCCGAAATCTGTGTACCCTTGCGTTGTCTAACCAGAAAAGATGCTGAATGGATTTGGACCCAAGATTGTGAATGTGCTTTCCAGCTACTCAAAAGGATAGTTGGTGAAGACATAGTTTTGAAAAAGATCTCTTATGGACCTGGAGCTGGCAAGATCAAGCTGGCTGTTGATTCTAGTTATCAATCTGTTGGGGCCGTCCTTACTCAGGAAGATGAAAATGGTTGGGACCGTCCTGCTCTTTATGAATCTTTGTTGTTTTCAGATGTAGAATCTAGATACTCCCAGCCCAAACTGGAACTCTGTGGTGTGGCTCGAATGATGAAGAAACTTCAAACCGTTCTCTGGGGCCAACATTTTGAATTGCAAGTTGATGCTTGATCCATCATTGAAATGATCAACGCGCCCAGTCTTCCCAATGCTCCTATGACTTGTTGGGTGGCCTTTATCCAGCTTTTCTCTTTTGATATTGTTCACAGGCCTGGAAAATCTTTCACCATGCCTGACGGTTTATCTCGGCGACCTCTTGGGGACAACAAATCTGATGTTGGAACCAATTTCAATGAAGAGGAACCTTTAATTCAACCTATTTTCTCTTTTTCTTCACAAAATTATTCTGGCTTTCAACAAGGCTTCTGGTTTAAATTAGAGCAGTACCTTTCAACTCTTCAAAAACCTCCTGATCTCTCTGCTAAGGAATTTCGATCTCTTAAACGAAGGTCTTCTAATTTTTTTGTTCAAGGCTCTAGACTTATGAAGAGGGGCAATCCTTGTGCTCTTATTGTTGTTACTATTCCCTCTAAACAAGATTCTATCCTTGAAAGTCTCCATGAAGGCCTTGGTCATCGTGGGGAAACTGAAACTTATCGACGATTATCCGAACAATTCTGGTGGCCATCTTTGAAGAAATCCGTCTCCCAATGGTGCAAGAGTTGTGAAGTTTGCCAAAAACGTGATCTTAGGCGCCCAGCCGAAATTCGTTATCCTACTGGGGAGTCCACTGTCTTTGGAAGGATTGCTATGGATGTGGTTCATATTAAGGCAGGTGGTGCTAAGTACCTCATTGTGGCTAGGGATGATTTTTCTGGATGGGTTGAAGCAAAATTTCTTAAGAACCTTAGCTCTGAATCAGTGGCAGCTTTCCTCCACAAGACCTGGACAATGCGTTATGGCCTGGCTTGATCTTACTCTACTGATGGTGGCTCTGAATGTGGGGGCAAGCTGGCTGAAATTATCCAATCCCTTCCTGGACAACATAGAGTTACTACTCCTTATTATCCTGAAGGCCAAGGCATGGTGGAACGAGGCCATGCCCCTTTGAAGGCTGCACTTGTTAAACTGGCTGGTGAAAGTGGCAAGAATTGTCGCAAATTCCTTCCTCTTGTTCTCTTTTCTGATTGAATCTCAACCAAAAGGACTACTGGCTACTCACCTTATGAAATCCTCTTTGGTCAAAGAGCAGTCCTTCCTTTGGATCTGGAAATGGAATCTTTCTTTGGTATCTCTTGGGAAGAGGTGTCCTCAACCACTGATCTGTTAGTTGCTAGATCCAAGCAACTGGAGCAAAGTGAAGACGTTCGTGATGAAGCTTATCAAACAATGATGGATGCCAGAGCAAAATCCGTCCAGTATTGGGAGGACAAGCACTCTAATCGAATCAGGGAGCCCTTGAACCCTGGTGACCTAGTTTTAGCTTATAATCGATCTTTGGAAACCCAGTGGGGCAAGCTTTTCTCTAATCGTTGGAATGGCCCTTATCAAGTGGTTCATCAAGTTAGAGGTGGATCTTATGTTTTGGAGGAGCTGGATCGTACTCGGTTGGCCAGAAGGTTCTCTGCTGATCAAGTCAAGAAGTTCCATTGTCGTGGGGGCAACTTATCTCAGAAGTAAGTCCTCCCAATTGTGCACCACCAGGGTCATTTGCTGCGTTTTTGTTGTAAAACTCTACTGTATGCCACATATGTGAGCACCTGGGACGCCCTCCTTGTTCTATTCCTGCCTCTTCTAGGGTTCATTTGGAAGAATCAAGATATTTTCCTCAACTCTTCAACCACTCTCAAGATCAAAATGGCCATTCTTTGGTTTCAATCATCTGTCTTTCCTTTCTTTTCTTTCTATGGCATCAAACTCGGGAGCAGACTAGGGACAGTCTGTAAGTTGGGGAGAGATGTGGTGCCCCATCCTGGACACCCTGGCTGCCTTAATACCTCAATCCATAAACTGTTGCGCAAACGTACCGCCCGGCTGAACAACTTATCCTCAGGCTCATCCAAACCATTATTTATGCGCGTCGCGCGCCGCGCCGCGCGCGCTGCGCTTCCATTATCCGCGCCGCGCCGCGCTCCTTTCATCCGCGCGCGTCGCGCGTCCTTTATCCGTGTTGCTTGTCATCTCCGCCGTTGTCATAAGCACGTCCTCATCTTTGTCGTTGTGTGTCTTCATCTTTGTCGTTGCGCCTCCCAATCTCCTCATTGCTACCGTCGCGCGACGCTCATCCATGATTTACTGAATCCATCCCGACCGCACCCGCAAGCATTTGGCAAATCCTTGGATCCGTCAAACCTCCCATCGCACTTGACCTATCAGTCGTGGATCTCAAGGCCGTCAGGATTTACTCAACTTCCTCAAACCAATCTCCTATCCGCCCATCTGCGCTCTCATGGACTTCATCCGTCACCTTTCCTGGGACTCTCCCACCGGCTTCCGCCTTCGGACAAGGGGGTGGGTGACTCTGGTATTGTTACGCGCGCCCATCCACAGACCGACGCGAGTGACCACATGGTTGCCTTCCCTTTTCCGCTCTACTTGAAGGATCCGTTGTATATAGTCTAACAGGGCCTCCTGTTCATATAAGGAGGGGCTCTCCCCTGCCTTTTGATCCTAGCATTCCAGCATTCCATCATTGGAGCATCAGTGAATCAGAGGATCCAATCCATCCTAGGAGACCATTCATCAGTAATCAACTTATCTGTGGGCTTCCTTCCCCACCTATCTGAGCCATTTTATCCGGGTATATCCATGATTGCCCCTTTGATCCTTTGAGCCTCCATACTCAAACTCAGTCCTTTGTGACCTTGATCCTTATCACCAACCAATAGCCTTGCTGGTTGAAGAAGAATTCCTGTCTGCCTGAATTCTTGAGTGTGTTATACCACTCTGATCCCTTTTTCCGACCATACTGGTCTTGATCTCCCCTTGATCATCTTTCTGGAGCCAATCACGTTGATTGAAGAGGTTTTATTAAGTTTAAAACCTGGATTGTTATACCTCCCTTCTTCTTTGAGGTTGAATTTTGCCACGCTATTCTTGAGTTCCTTGAGAAGTGTTGGGATATTCTTGCTCGAATTCGTTATTGATTTGCTTCTAGAGCTTCATAAACAAATTGCTTTTGTTTTGTTCAGCCTCCCACAGTTATCTGGTACCCTTCAAGCGCTTGATTGCGGAGAGTTGGGCAGGTTCATTGAGAACCTGGAGGTTGGTTGGGATTGAGTTGATCTTTCCTAATCAGCTGCTGACGACCAGAGTTATTAGCTTGTGGGCGTTGATACTTACAACTGCCTTGTTCTATTGAACTCTGAACAAACCTTGACTTATTTATTCAAGTCTTTCCCTGCACCATCTTGCCTCAGATAGTGTTGTTTCCATCGCTACCAACAACTCTTATCCTCTTCTCTTAGTTTGATTTCTCATCCATAAGGTTCTGGACCTTGATTCCGGTTACATTAAAATATTATTTTAACTCCTAGGAGGGCAGCCTAAACAGCACCTTTCCCCTCCACAGAACTGCCACGGCTTAGCACCGTTTGGAGTCTTACAACGCGCTGTCGCGGTACCCGCGCAAGGATCCGTTTGAAGGAGCGTAACACTTGGATGTGGAATCTCCGGTTATCCGGGTGGGCATGATGGAGACAGAGGTTGCCCTTCCGCTGCAGCAGTCCGGGCTATACGCGATGTTGTTCTTCTTTCTGCAGGGTCTCCAATTTCCGGAAGGTACGTCGGAAACGGTAATTTGGTGGGCAAAACGGCGGACGACCAACTTCTATTTGCAGGAGGGGTAACTGTGGCGGAGGTGCACCCCCGTGCCCCTGGTGGTCGCAACATCAAGGAGGGACCAGGAGGTGATTCTGCGGTGTCTTCACAACGACCTTGGGCATCGAGGCGAGATTGAAACGCGGCGGCGGGTGAAAGCAAGGTTCTGGTGGCCGGGGGTGGTACGCGCGGTGCGCGAGTGGGTGAAGTAATGCAAGGCTTGTCAGAGGCGGAGTTCTAGGCTCCCGAGGGAGGTGGGTCACCCTACAGGGGAGGACGCCTGGTTCGGACGGGTCTCCCTTGATGTGGTTCACATCAAGGGGGGGAAGTTTGCGTACCTGCTGGTCGCGCGGGACGATTTGTCAGGTTGGGTCAAGGCGCGTCCACTGGTTAAGCTGTTGGCAGAAAGGGTCTCCCAGTTTTTGGAGGAAGATTGGTTCGCGCGGTATGGTTTGCTCTGACTGGTCACCGTCGACGGGGGCGCGGAGTTCCGAGGCCGCTTGATGGGGTTAGTTCAGAGCTGCAGGGCTAAGTTTGGGCGGGTCACCAAGTACTACCCCAAGGGTGCCGGGATGATTGAACGCGGGCACCAGCCAATCAAGGACGTGCTGGTGAAGATGTGTGGCGAGGACGGGAAGCGGTCGCAGGAGACCCTTCCGGTGGTCCTCTTCGCAGACAGGATATCGGTCAAGCGCTTGACGGGCTACTCGCCTTATGAACTCCTCTATGGACAGCACCCGGTCCTTCCGGTGGACATCCAGCTGGAGACTTTCTTGGGCATCAATTGGTGGAAGGTGAAGACCTCCGCGGAGCTCGTCGAGGCGCGCGCCAAACAGCTTCTCCGGCGGGACGAGACCCTGGCAAATGCCGCAGATAGGTTGCAAAAGACCAGGACGGCGTTGGTCCGCTACTGGGACGAGCGCTGTTCCCATCTTCTCCGGGATCCGTTGCGGAAGGGGGACTTAGTGTTGCTGTACAACCGTAGTTTGGAGTCTCAGTGGGGTAAGCTTTTTGCCAACCAATTGAACGGCCTCTTCTGCGTGGCATCCAAGTTCGAAGGCAGGAGTTATCAACTCAAGGAATTGGATGGGGCGCCGCTCAAACGGAAGGCAGCGGCTTCGCACGTGAAGAGCTTCTTTGCACGCGGCTCCACCTCCTTCGAAAAGACGGCTGGCGATGGCACGGAGGCGCGGGACAAAGCCAAGGGTCCAGAATCGATGGGTGGGTCGGGTTTGTTGGTTGAGGAGGAGCCCGCGCTTGATGCGCCGCCCCGGAGGAGTAAAAGGCTACGAGTCGCTGGGGACAGTCGTCAAGTCAAGGGGGGCGCGAGTAGGGCAAAAACCTGATTTGGTGAGGGGGTGTTCTAGCCGGTTCACAGCCGGGATGACTAGACACCCCAGAATGTCCATTTTCCTATTTCTTGTGTAAATTGGTTTCGCAAATTGGTACTGGTGTCGGCTATGTTTGGTTTTTAGGGACGCAGGCGCGGCGCGAGCCAGGTCCGTAAAGGCGAGGACAAGCCCCGCGGATGGGCACGCGGGACAAGGAGCGGAGGCCCCATCAACAAAAAAAAAAAAAAAAAGAAAAAAAATAATAATAATAATAATAATAATAATAATAATAATAATAATAATAATAATAATAATAATAATAATAATAATAATAATAATAATAATAATAATAATAATAATAATAATAATAATAATAATAATAATAATAATAATAATAATAATAATAAATAATAATAATAATAATAATAATAATAATAATAATAATAATAATAATAATAATAATAATAATAATAATAATAATAATAATAATAATAATAATAATAATAATAATAATAATAATAATAATAATAATAATAATAATAATAATAATAATAATAATAATAATAATAATAATAATAATAATAATAATAATAATAATAATAATAATAATAATAATAATAATAATAATAATAATAATAATAATAATAATAATAATAATAATAATAATAATAATAATAATAATAATAATAATAATAATAATAATAATAATAATAATAATAATAATAATAATAATAATAATAATAATAATAATAATAATAATAATAACATATAGTAATCTTTTTCTTTAAGGTTTGGATCTTTTTCTCTGTTCTTCTCTCAACCTGTTGTCTTGTGTATGGAGTAATGGGTGCGGATTATGGGTGGAAAACGCGCAGGACGAGTCTGATTTGGTAAGGGGGTGTTCTAGCCGGTTCACAGCCGGAACAGCTAGACACCCCAGAGTGTTTGTTTCCCTTATGTCCTCTTCCTCTCTCTTGGATAACTGTGTGCGCGCGCTGGTGTAGGGTTGTTTTGTTTATTGCAGGGTGGGTACAGGGAACTGTGTGGCAGTTCGGCTGGGGCGGACCAGGTACCTTCCGGAAAACTTTGTTGGCTCAGTGCACAGGCGGGGCGCGGATCTCAATTTTGTCTCATTCTCAACCTCGCTCTCATTCTCAATCTCACTCTCACTCATAAAGCGCGTACGCGGAATTCTCTCAAGGCTCTCACAAGATGGCGCGGCAAAAGTCTTTCTTTGCAAAAGGGCGCGGAATAGGAACTATAAAAAAAAAGGAAAAAAAAAAAAAGAAAAAAGAAAAAAAAAAGAAAAAAGAAAAAAATAATAATAATAATAGTAGGAAAAGGGGGGGTGATCCGTCTAATTCAAGCGGGTCCTCATCATATCCTCCGCGTCCGCGCGAGCCGCCGCGACCAGGGTTTGGAAGGCCGCCAAGAGTTCCCGACGGTCATCAGTGGTGTGGGCTTGAGGGACCGCCAGGAATTGCCGGAGTAGCCTGTCCGCGTTGTCCACCATCGCATCAAACCTCGCAAGCGGGAGAGCCGGGAGGACAGGAATTTCCGGAATTTCGGGCGGGTTGGGGGGAGGCGGGACCGGGGAGAAGGCAGCCTCCGGGGGACCATCTGGACCGCTCGGACTGACAGGAGGCAACGACGGGATAATGATGGGTGACGCGGGCAGTTGAGAGGTGCCTCGCGGGGTTGGGGGCCTCTCGTCCGAGTCTGACAAGTGATAGGAGGCCGGAGGAGGGGTCGGGCTTGGAGCCGGGGCTGGGAGAGCCGGAGCTGGAGGAGCCGGAGCTGGAGGAGGAGTGGGAGCCGGAGGAGGACCAGGGGCACAACGCCGGAGAATCTCATCAAGGCGCGGGTCCCTCGCGCCTTGCGTCAATCAAACCCGGTCCGCCCAGAATTGCATGGCCTCCCAGAACGCCGCGAAGTTTGGGTAATTCTCCTTGCGTGGAGGTCCAGCGCAACGGTAAGGAGAGGTGGAGTTGCAGTCCGAGTTTGGGGAGGGACGGCCAGGGGGCAATCAAGGAGGAGTCCACGAGTGCTCCAAGACCGAGTCATTGTCCAAAACCACAAACGAGTCCAGACGGGCCCTCTTGCGCGGCCGGGGACAAGAGCCAGATGTGGGTGGAGGGCGTGGCATACCCTCCCCCAGCGAGCAGCGGCGGTGACCGCAACGGCAGGAACTGCAGGCACGTCGACCAGGGACGATTGTGCAGACTAGCCCGTTCCGGGCACAGTAATTGCATGGGATCATGGCGATGGCGGGGAGTGGAGGAGGAGCGCGGCTAAGACGGCTAGGGGTGGACTGGGGGAGGGGGTGGAAGTGGTTTGGTAGGTGCGGCAGGGGCGAGGTAATGATGGAAGGACCTCTGGGGACAGAACTCAACTTGGGGGGGGATGTGGTGTTGTATTTAGAACCCCGGATCAAGAGCTGCGTTGGGGGCTGCGCGCTCAGAAGTTGGGTAGGTCGGGCTCAGCATCTGGCGTGCGCGCGGTCTCAGCAGTGCCTGCTGCGGGCTCAGCAGCAGTCGCTGCGGGCTCAGCAGTAGGGGCTGCGGGGCTCAGCACCAGGTATGGGTCGGACCTACCTTAGGCGGCGCCGGACTGCGACCTGCCCGGAAGAAGCGGACCAAGTGATGGAGCTGGCCCAACCAAGCTTGCGGGTGGCTAGTCTGGAAGGCAAGGGCAGAGCAATCATGGGCTATACGCGCTGGGGAGGCCCGCGCGGGCATAAGCGTGGGCCGACCCGCGGATTGTGGGATCCGCAGACAGCGCAGACGGAAACACTGGGGGCTCCGAGTAGGGCGCGGCGGAGGGCCCCGCCATGAGAAGGACGAACCAGGCTACGTTAATACTGAAGGGCGCGGGTAATGGCAAGGGATGGAGGGATAGGGTTGGGCTAGGGTTCTGCGGCTTAGGGTTGTATTTCATCACTCGTTCTTGTTGTTTGTGGTCGTACTTAGGCTAGGGTTGAGGGGGGGGACTCAAGACCTCACCCTCAACTCCGGGTTGGGGAGGATCAGGATCATCTTACGGAAGGGGGAAGGAAGTAATTTCTTCATATCATCACTCTCTCTTCTTAAAACCTCATTGCGCCCAACCATCTTACAGACGCTAGACCAATAATCTCCGGAACTCAGGACAACTTGTGATGGTAACTCTTCTTAAGTTTCCACAACGTGAGGGGGGAAAGGGAAGAAAACTAAGGCAGGGGATATGATTTTAATAGGCACCTTTCATTGAAAATTCCCATCTCTAAACAGGGAGAAAAAATTACGTTTAAAATTAAAGGTTTACTTGTCAATAAAAACCCTTTTCAGGGACAACAGATTTGTAGACAGAGTTGGGAAAAGTAGGAAATCTTTCAGTCAGATCTTGTTGTGCTTTTTTTTGGAGGAGGACTTCTCCCTTAACCTTTACTTCAACTCAATTCCTGCCACTGCTTGTGTTGATCATTGCTTCTTCTGCAGTGCATAGTTGCAAGAACAGATCAGGATCAGCAATAATGTGATTGGAGGATCCTGAGTCCAGGACAAATCTCAGAGATCCAGGAGGATGGGACAGAGATAGACAGCTAATTTAGGTTTCAAAGTCCCATTGAATTGGCTGAGTTGGGTTCTTGGGTCATAGGTGGGGATACAGAATCCAACACTTGTGCTTGGGGTGATTGGCCATGGTATTGTGTTTCTTTGGCTTGCATTTGCCCAAGGCTTTGGTGAAGAGAGAGGCCAGTTTTTGAGGTCCCAAGGATGCACTGTTGTTCATTATTTGTTCATTCACATGAATTCTGAGATGATTGAGAACAGCATTGGGATTGATCTCAGATTGGACGTTATATTGAGTAATTTTCTGCTTGAAGTTTCTCATAGAGTCTGGAAGCTTTTCAAGTATCATATAGGTAAGGATGTCAATAGGAAGAAAAATGCCAATGTCATGAAGTTTTTTCACACTGGTTTTCACCTCAGTAATAAAAGATTGGATGTTTTTTTTTCAAAAGATATACAGGAGAATTGACTGTATACCCTGGCTTGATTCAAGGGTTGAGAGGACACAAAGTGTTTGAGGATGTCCTTCCAAATTTCTTTAGAACTTTCCTTGTTTTGGGCAGTGATTAGGTTAGTATGGACCAAGGACAATAGCTTGGAGATGAGGATTGAGGTAAGAATGGAGTTTTCAGTATGTGAAAGACTCTCAGAATCTGATCCAATTGCATCCTTGAGATGAATAAGACTCAACAGGGTATTGATATGAGTTCTCCAGATGGAGAAGTTTTCCTCAGTGAGAACAGGAATGGATTCAATTGTGGGTTTGATGATGGTCAGATTTATTTCATCCATGTTAATTGCAATCTGGATCTGGTTGTGTTCATTTGGGGTTGAAAAGGTGGCGTAATGTGGCTTTTAATTGTGATAGAATTTCATTCTGCAAATTATTCTTATAATATCAAGACCAGACTGGAGGCAGAAGGCATTAACAACTCAGAAAAAGATGAGGGAGTAAAAAGAAAAAAAGAAGGCTGAAAGGGAAGATCCTACCCCGGATGACAATGGACTTGATGTGACACAATTTGAAGTAGAAGACCAAGAGAAGAAGGGACAAGAAGAGCCAGGAAACTAGCACAACAGATTGATGAGAAAAATAAGATAAGGGAGACACAGACCAGATAATACTTTTCTCACCAAATAAGAACAGTCATGCAGTAGAAGACAGTTAGCAAGGATTGAAAAAGGTCTCAGTGTCAATGAGCTGAGTAGCCTTGAGAGAGTTGAGCCAAAAATGTTGGAAGTCCAGTAGGCGTGAGATGGTGAGTTTTGAGGTCAATCTTGTGAGGAGAAGAGATTGAAGGAGGCGGACCAGAGTTTTGAGAGGAAGAAGATAGATCAGTCGCGGAGAGAATGAGAAAAGAGACACTGTCAAAGGAAGATAGGAACAGAGACAAAGTAGAAGGAAGATAAGGCAATAATGAAGTATTTGCAGCGTAGGCAGGAGAGACAACACCAGACTTGGAGTTGGAAAGAGAGAGAGAGTCAGGATTTCAACCTAAGCCATTATTGATTCAATTGAAGAATCAGCAAGAAAACCCCAATCTTTGATCTGGGACCCTTTCAACTGTGAATTTGTGCATCAACCTTGTGAGAAAATTACTTCAAAGTAAGTTAGTTTCTCCCTGCCTAAATCTGTGTGATGTTAAGCCCAGAAAAACCGTTCTTCATTTGTGTGTTATGCCTTTCAAGTAATTCAGAAGGAAACCATTGTCCAGGGTCTCATACTACCCTAAGTGACCCCTTGAAGAGAGGCTTTGTAACTGTAAGGATTTCCAGTTTTGTATAAGCTGTGGCCCCTCTTTAAAAAATATTGAAAACCATTCAACCAAACCACTTACACCCTTGCACCAGCTCCCATAATATTGATCATTGAGCTTTTTGCTTGATTTTTACTTGGAATATTATTATTCCATTATTGCATCAATTTCTGTAGATAAAGCACTGCAAGGTTCCTGGCATCAGGAAGCTGACAGTGGTGTTGATTGATTGTGAGGATGTTTTGGGTGGTGAGTGGAGTCAAAAGGTGATTTGGTTGTTAAGGAGAGGATTAGAGTGCTCAAAAAGCTGAGGAGGGAATAAAAAATAATTCAGAATAATGAAATTGAATATGATATTATGCAAGGGAGGTCAAAAAAGCAGAACCTAGCCTAAATGGTGTTTATTTCCTTTCCTACTTTCCCCGGATTATTTGGTTTCATTTTTGAGGCAAAAATAATGCCTGAAAAATCAAAAAAGAATAATTTCTGAAAATTTCAAAAGGCTGTGTTCAAAAATACCAAATAAAATATTTCAAACTAAAAAAAAATGGTTGATAAAAACAAAACCTAAAATTGACTGAAAATTGCACAACCCTCCTCCCCTTTCATATTCAATTATCATGATTTTGACCAATATTTTGGGGGTCATTATCCTCAAAAAATCTATATAAGTATCATTTTGAATATTTTGAATTCTTTTATAAAGGCCTAAAAATAAACTTGAAAGAAATGTTGAAGCTTGGTGTTCAAAAAAAAATATTGAAAAGGATGAAAATTTTTTTCCTGTCTTTTGCATTAGTCCCAATTTTTTGAGGCCAAAAATAAATAAATAAAATAATAAAAAATACGGTATTTCAAGCTTGTCTGGGTAGAATCTCAAGTTCCGCTTGGAACAGGGCCCAGCAGGCTTGGATGTGTGACCAGCAGGCTTGATTTTTGCATCAAGTTGTGCTGCGGATCTTGGCACACAGCCAACCTCCCATTGGCCCAAGCCAAGCTGTTGAAAACCCCCCCATTCCCTCCCCCCTTACTTGCTACCTACCCATTGATCCTCTCTCCCTTGCTACTGGTCTCTTCCTTCAACCCTTGCAACCCAAAAATTTCCTTTTTTTTTCTCATTTAACAAGTTGTAACTACTAGTGTGTTGAGGAAAAAAAAAATCCCTCCATCACCAAGTTGGCGGGCGTGGCCAATTGGCTTGGATATTGGCCAAGTCAAACTTTTTCCCAACCCAATAAAACTTGGCTGTGTGCAAAGTTGCACTTATCAACGTTCCAAGCGTGCTTTAGGGGGTGCCAGGGGGGCTTTAGGGGGTGCCCAGCATGCTTTAGAAAAAAAAGTGGCTAATTTGGGCGGGTTCCCAAAGAAGCTTGATATAACATACTTGAGAGGTCTCCAGTTTATTTCAGGAACATGTTAAAAATTCAAAATAACAAAAGAAATTAAGTAAAAAGGCAAAGGAAATGGTTCAAAAATATACTTTGGAGTTTTGGGTTTTTTAATTTTATGATGGATTTTGGAATTCCTCAAAGTAATGAAATAACTCTGTAGTATTTCTTTCTTATGGTTTTGGAAGAATAGCTATCAATCTGCAATAACAGATATTGAAAATTTTTTTTTTTTGAAACGCCCATGAGTTTAAGGAAATACCTGGGTGGGTTTTACATTGGAGAGACATAGTTTACCCATGAGTTTGAGGACAGGGGACATGACAAAAACCTTGAAGAAATGTGCTCCTGAGAATTAAGGAAAATTGAGTTTTAAGAATTTTTCTGAAAGGTTCAATTTTTTTTTCAAATTCTGGGAAGAATATATCTGAAAATTATTGCAGAAATAAATTTTTTTGATGATTGTAAACTTCTCTTAGAATTCTGATGTTTACTCATTCTCACTAAAACCATGTTTATGATTCATCCTTAAAAATCAATTGTTTGATACTAAAGTGGTATGCACTCCTATATAGCAAGTCAGGAACAGGAATTTGAGCAGGAACAACCCAAATTTGATCCAGGGGCCTTCCCTTTACAGCCTGGTTGAATTCACAAAACCGGCATATGAAACCACCCAAACCTTTTTTGAAATGAATTCCACTGCTCCAAATAAAATTTTCAACAATCCCCAGTAAAGTTTGAACAACCCTCACCCAATCTTCTATCAAATTTAGCGGCTAAACTCTCACCACAGTTAATTTCAACATAAACCTCTCAATTTTGAAAAATAAATGCATAAGGGACTTTTTCTTGATACTTTTTTCTTATTTTTGGACTAATTTTTGAAGGGGATAAGACCCCTCAAGAAATCTGCAAAGTAAAAAATTGGGGTTTCAGAGCACAATCACCTTGAAGAAACTGTCAAAAATTCAATTTTTAAAATTCCAAAAAGTGCATCCAAATCAGAAAAAGGGCATCTGTTCAAGGAATCCCAACAAATTGAAAGTGCAGAGATTTTCAGGGTTAGGTTCATAAAAAATATGATGCCCCATTTCTGTTCATTTTATTCTATTTTTGTAAAGAAGAGAATTCATCCCACAGAATATCATTTTCTCATTTGAATTCTTTTTTTTAAAAGTAAAACATTGGCTGCCTTAAGGAAATTTGTAATTTTTCTTCCTAGCCATATTTGCTTTTTTCCCTGATAAGTTATTGGAAATGAAAAAACTTTAATGAAATTATTAAATAAAAATTGAAAAATAATTCTCATTTATCTAATTTCTTTTTTCAAAGGAAAAAACCTATGCTGGTGAAATCTCATCTCAGTTGGAATATTTTTCTTTTTAATGAAAATATTATTTGTTTTGACAAAGTTTTCAATTTTTTGTTTTAGTTAAAATCAATTATGTGCTGGATGGTTTATCATAAATAAAAAAAAAAGCCCCAGGCCAAACTCAGGATAAAAAAAACAAATCCATGCCATTTTGAAAGTGACAGTGTTAAATTTGAAACCCTACATAGCTCAAATTTGTTGTGGGGTGCTGTTCAAAACTCCAGGGTTGTGACAAAAAAAAAATAAAACAAAACCAAAAAAAGGAACAAAAAAGGAAAAAGAAAAAAAAGCATAAAAAAAGAAAAAAGAAAAAGAAAAAGAAAAAGAAAAAGAAAAAGAAAAAGGACAAGAACAAAAAGAAAAAAGAATGGAGAAAAAAGAAAAAATATTGAAAAGATTAAAAAAAAAACAAAAAAGGAAAAAAGGAAGAAGAAAAAACAACCCTTGGGGCTCCTGCAAGTTTTAAGCAACTTTTTTAGCCACTCTTTGAGTTGTAAGAGGGGTTCACAACTCATTTGGGTTGTAAACAGCGTTTCACGCCCATTCTTGACCCTGGTTTGTGAATTTATCACTGCCCTTTTGAAAGATTTGTATTTTTAGAATTTTTTGCTAAAATAACACCAAAAGGAGCCATTGGCATGATTATAGTAAAACAATGACTACATTCATGTGCCCTGGAATTAAATTTCACGCAAGGAATTTTTTCAGCCTTTGTAAGCTTTAAAGGACTGCCTGCAGTGTGAGAAGAAAAATTTTTATGGCGTTTTATACCCCAAAAGTCTTTCAAATATTAATTGAGGCCCTGGGGGGATAAAGTAAGACCTCAAGACCCCTGGTGGGGTCAGTCTGGGGTGATGTATTTTGGAGAATTGAAATATGGACACCAATTGAGTAAATGTAATATTTCAAAGTGCAATCAATATTAATTTTTTGCAAGGAATTCAAATCTGACCTCAATTTTTTTTTAAAAAACCCTATAAAATGTAAGAGCAATCAAAAAATGACAGAAATTCATCTTGTTAATAAATATGGAATATTTAAAGTGGAACATAAATAAATTTGTATCCACATAAAAAAAATTTAAAAATGCTAAAAATCACTATTTGAAAATTCGAATTAAAATTTCCCAAGTTTTTCAACACAAGAAAAATAAATGCAAGAAATTATCATAAGCATTATGAAAAAATACCTCTTTGAACAAAACTGAAGATTTGTGATGGAATTTGAAAAAATTGGTACCAAGCATAAAGAAAAAAAAATAGAAAAATACCAAATATATCTATTTCACAAGGGGCATACAAATATGTTGAAAAATTTCACTAAATTCTCATAAATTAACTCAATAAACACATAGAAGTCTTCCAATCCAATCCCAAAACACCATGCTTTAATGGGGGATGTAATTTTTTTCCACAGATCTATTGAATTCCAATGTTCTATTTCCCAGTTATTAAAACCCCTACTGGACCTATGTCCCTTCCAAAGTTTATTAACTGATGCAATTGGAAAATATTTCTACAAGAAAACTACCTATTTAATCATTTTAAAGCCCATCAAATGAAATGAATTTACCAAATAAATAAATAAAGGGGAATTTGATTTTTTGGGAAAATCAAAAGGGACAAATGTTAATGATTGTGCACTGGATATCCACATTATTGGGCGTTCATGAAGGTTGGTCAGCACCTGAAACAAATTTGGCAACTTCATCCAATAATTTTTGGAGACCTTCACACTATCAGAATCAATGCTGTCTAGAACTTTATCAAAAGACTAGGGATCACCAAAGTCCTTCCAAAGACTTTGAAAAAATGCCTTCTTTCTATCAACTTCTGTGTTTATTTCTGACATCAGAGAATTTTCCCCAATCCTGATGGGCCACAGAATATTTACCAAAATTACCACCTTGGGAGATTGTAGACATATTCCACAGAATCCAAAAAACCACTTTGAAACTGAGAAAAAAATCTACTCCATTAATATAAGTTAACTGGAATATCAGAAATTGAAGATGAATGAAATGTTTGCATGGCTTAATTGAATTAAGATTGCAGTTTCTTTGCAGGAGAATGGTTATTCCCAGATTGAGAACTAAACAATAGAATTTTCTTTTTTTCTAATTCAGCTTTGATTTTATCATGATTTTTCTCTTGAGCTTCATAATATTCCCTTTGGATTTGGATTTTATTTATTCTTAATTATTGTTTAATTTTTTCTGGATCTTTTTTTTTGGCTTTGTATATTGCCTTTCTCTCATTTCTTCAGTATTTTTTTTGATATAAATTTTGTCTTTCCTTCAGATATTTGGCACTTTTTTAATATAAATCTGGTATATTGCCATTGGATTTTCAGTTTTTTTGATTTGAATCTTTTTTTGCCTTTTTATCTCCATCATACTTTCTTTCCATGTGTAATATTTCTTTTTTTTTAAGCTTCTCTTTGGATTTTTCTCAAATAGCTTCATGAGTAGCCCTCCTGATCAATTTTTCCTGTTCTTCATAAGCAGCCCTCCTGATATGCCCCTGTTCTTCATAAACATCTCTCCTGAGTTTTTTTGTGTTCCTGCAGTGTAATTTGAATCTCCAAATCTCTTTTTCTTTCCTTTACTCTTCATGCATCTCATTTTCCTCTTCATTTCTTGTTGCCTGATTTTGTATTGAAAAATCTGTTATTCAGTTTCAATAAAATGAAGGACAACTTCTTTTATAATACTGATTGGAGCTTTTAACAGGGGCTGAGGCCTTCCCCTTGTGGTTCCCAGAAGATTGGGAATAACAAATTATGTAACTTGTAGCTTCCAGAAAGAAAAATTGGATTTTTTCCAACATCTGGAGTTCCTATTTGCTGGAAGACATCTGAAACTAACAAAAATATATTTTTGATTTTGTTCAAAACTTATGAAAATAAATTAAACCCCAGAATCATCATATTCAGAAGTCACATGAAGATTCCATTGTGAATGAAAATCATTGGGTTTAAGTAGCCTTCCAGAATGCCCAATTTGATGTAACATTTGAATGTGAGGGATTACCACAGACCTGAATTAATTTATTTTGCATGATTTTATTTTTTTTGCAGTTATATTGGAATATCTTTGTTTGAATTTGATGAATTAAAAATGAGGATTATTCCTGTGAATATTATCAAATAAATCTCGGAAATTCATCAATTTTTTCAAAGATTGGCTAGCTATGGTTGTGTTTGTCTATTTTTTTAATTAACTATTTTCCTTTTGATTGTTCCCAGAAATTAAAATAAATCCCCTTCTGAATGACCCAAGTCGGATTTTATATAATAATTGGCAAATTCAGCCCTTGAAATAGTTTTACTTCAAAGATGCAAGTGGTTGGAATTGCACAGGGCTAAACAAGTTTCCTGTTCTTGATCCAGAATTTCCTGATTTAATGTGACAAATGAAATTATTATTCAATGAGGGAATAAAATATTGAAAAATTAGATTTTCGGTACTTGATAGTTCTTGATCCAAAAAAATTATTCCAAAAAGAAATAAATGAGTTCCAAATATACTTAGAACTGAAAGGTTTTTTGCACCTGAACAATATGTTCTTTTTGATATTCCAAGTGAAAATGAGGTTAAAAATTTGATGAAGGGTGTTTAAAATTCTATTTTTCACCCTATGAAAAAAATTTGAATCAGATTCACTTTTTTCTTGGGAATTGCCAACAAATTTATCCTAAATTGCATTCAAAAGAGCTAAGTATCTGTCTTTTACAAAGAACTTGCCAACATCTCATTCAGACCTAATTGATAAGAGCTTTGACAAAGCCCAATAGTGAAATTATTGGGTTTGATGGATCATCAGGTTAAATACTATTGAAAGCTTTTGGCCTGTTGAAGCCATTCCAAAAAATTGCAACAATGGATATTTATGTGATTTTTTCTGGTATTTTAAATCCATTATGCAAACATGATGGAATTTTGTAGCCAAAGATAATGATGAAGGGTGAGAGAGTAGAAATGCTGCAAGATTTCCATCTGATGAGGTCATCAGTGAATTTTTCAATTTTTCAGATCATGTGCTCATCAGATTCAAGAAACATCCAAGAGATGATTTACTAGAAATGACTTCTTTCTTCATTCAATTTTTCATGTTATAAATGTGTTACTCTTGTTTAAATTGTTCCTAAATTTCTTTTTAGGTATTAAAAAAAATTGAGAAGGGAAACCTTCTGAGATCATGTATCTTACTTTGAATGAAATTTAAAGTTTAATTCTTCAATGAATTGATTGACCACTAGGATCAAATCCCAGATCATGCTTTTGTTCCAGATCTCTTAAAACCAAATTCTAATGACTTGGATTTATTATTTTTGATCCATAAATATTGAAAGGGAGATAAATTTTCCTTGGGAGGTCTGATTTGATTAAAGAATATGATTTTTTCACTATTAATTCCCAAGGATAGATTCAAATACAAATTATTGTCCCTGTGTGAAGTGATTATGCTTGATACATAACCATGATAATTTTATAAATTTTTGGAATCCTGCATCAATTCAGAATAATTTGGGAAGCAAATTTCAGGAGGGGTCTTCATATGGGGCTTGGATATAAGAGACTCATGCTGATGTTTTTGATTATTCACAGAAGAAATGTCTTGATCTTGATGAAACACATCAGTTCTACCTTCAGCATCCATATAATCATACTGAGACAACTTGTGAAGTTCTTTAGTTATTTATGGTTGCATTATTTTCCTGGTATAATTTGAAGGAGCAATATAAGGCTGGGAAATTAAAATAAAAATAAAATAAATCAAAAATGAAATCATCATAGATCAGTGAACAACTATATTATTTCCAAAGGTTAGAAAGAAACATTTTATACCTAAAATTTCTGTGGGAAAGCTAGATAAATATGGGAGTGAAGGCATGGAATACTTTCAAAGTTTTTTTAAATGGAATAAGCATTTTGAATCATATTAGATTGTGGTTAATAATTTGGGGAAGGTTGATTGTATTGGGAATATTTTCTAGATTCAGGATAGTTTTCTTGGCCTTGATCTGGAAAATGATTTTCAGATATTCAAATAAAATAATTAAAACATAAATAAGTCATTATAAAAACAAAATCAATAAGTTGTGATTGTTCAAAATAATGAAGAATAAATAAAAAACACCTTGATTGGCTGTGGGAAAGGGAATTCTTTTCAGTTTTTTTTGAATGAAATATTAATCATTTTGTTATGGTTGAAGGCCTTGGGAAAATTTTTGAGCCTCTCTGGTGTCATTATATAGTCTGGGTTGGGAACTGTGCCGCGGTTGGCACATGCAGCGTTTGGTATGTCAGGCTCAGTGTTTGGGATTCCTGCAGTCTCAGGGGTGGCCGCTGTGGGCTCAGCAGCAGCCACAGACGGCATAGCAGTAGGCGTCGTGGGGCTCAGGATACTGGGCGCTGGTCAGGCTTAACTTGGTGTGGCGGGTTGTGTCCCACTTGGTGTGGTATTTTGATATAGTCTTGGCTGGGAAACATGCTGTTTTCTGTGCCCTCAGCATTTGGTAGGTCAGGCTCAGCGTTTGGGATGCGCCCCGTTTCAGAGGTGGCGCTGCGGGATAAGCAGCAGCTGCAGCGGGCTCAGAAGTAGGCACTGTGAGAATTATTGGCCCAAACTCTTATTCAAAGAGCAGTATTTAAAGCAAAAGAAATGCTGAGACAATAATTTCTTATGATTCATCCTTAATTCAAGGCAGCGGCAATGGCAAACTTGTAAATGTGAATGAATTGATTAATGAATGGATGGAAAACAGCAGGGATAAAAGCTCCTTAAATACAAAAGATGATGCTCATGTGCAGCTCATGTAAGAATAATAAAAACGCGAAAATTCCCCCCAAATGAAATCTACACCCCAAATGAAATCTACAGGCTCTACAAGCCCTGTTACTTGGTTTGGGCTTACTAAGCCAACTTTGAATTATTTCTGAACCCTTTTGAGCAGCCTATACCTGTCAAATTTGGTTTTTCCACCCTCACAGGGCTGAACCAGCCCCTGGCTGGTTGTCTATTACAACCAGCCCTGTTACCTGGTCACATGTCTGTTCTAAACGTACTTGCCCTTTCTATAGACTCAAAGGCCTGTTTGCCTCCTGAAACCAGGCCCCTAGCCCTCAAAATGGCCAGGGTATACCCAGAATCACGCTGGGTCTGGCTAAGAACTCATGAGCGGGGGGTGTAACCAGCGGGTGTGCGTGCCCCCCCTCCTTCACTCAATTCCAGCTCCAGGGGCCCTGGGAGTCAATAACCCCAGGTTTTTTCACACAGAAGGTGGGCTGGGTGGTGTTCAGGCCCACCCAGCCCCATTGGTTGCCTCCCCCTTGGTAAATGGGGGGGGGGGAGAGATGTCAGAATTTTCATTGGTCATGAGGTGCGGGGGTGATCAAGTCCCCTCCCAACTCACCTGTGGGCTTTTTTGCAACTGGATGGCTGGTCTGGTTGAGGAGGGACCAGAAATTCTCCCTCCCCCTCGCAACCAAGTAAGGGGAGGGAGGGAGGCAGTGGCTGCCAGCCCCCACGGCCGTGACCCAACTTGGCAGGTGGGGGGACTCTAAACAGAGTCCCCGCCCCCTACAACCGCCCCGCGCGGGCCAAAGGGCCCCACAACAGGCCCCAGCTGATAAAAAAGCATCCCCAAGTGGGCTACAACACAGGAGAGGCCCCAATGGGCCGCCAAGGCCCAATAACCTAAAAAAACATACTGTGGCGGCCCAGCCTTTCCGGCAAAGTATGTCCATAATAATGCTTGGGCCCATAAATTCCCAGATAAGCTCATATGGATAAGGTTACCCATCCAACCTGACAGGCCCATCAAGACCCATGTCCCAATTGACTTGGAAAACATGTTTTGGCCCCCAAATGCCCAAAACCAATAACATCCACATAGGCCCCTGTGGCCCAAGAAATGTCCAATTGGCCATGGAGGCCCATTTGCGCATTTCATTTGGATTACAAACTAATATGCACATTACCTGAGTGCATCTGTATTTTAAAAAACCCCCTTAATCAAAAAGGGATGCCATTTGCATACTAGACACAAAGTCTTGATGTTTGTTCTTATCTAACACCTTAGTTAAGATATCTGCAATCATTGCTGCAGTGGGCATGTACCATAAAACTATCTCTTTGCAGTTTAACGCATCACTTATATAGTTATAATGAACATCAATATGTTTTTTTCTTGAGTGGAAAACTTGGTTCTCTGCCATCACAATGGCGCTCTGATTATCAGAATACAAAAAATCAAACCCTTGCGGTTTATGTGTATCCTATAAGACCTTTCTCAACCATTTTGATTCCTGTGAAGATAAAAGATAAGCTCTGTACCCTGCTTCTGTTGATGAAAGTTTGGAAATACATGACACTAAATTCTTCCCTAAGAAGGATAAAAAACCACTTTTTGATTCCCTAATGTTACCATCTGCCTAACTTGCATCAAAATAACCAACCAAGTCAAAGTTTGCTGAATTTTAAAACTGCAGTCCGAGACTGATTGTTACTTTTAGATACCTCAGAACTCTCTTAAACGCTGGCCAATGCCTCATGCTAGGTCTCTCTAAGTTTTGTGACAAAACACAAATTGAAAATGAAATATTTGAACTTTAACACTGCCCAAAATAATTTAAAGATCAAATAGCTGACCTATAATCATTCCCCAATTGGACAAAATCTGGATGCTCTTCATCTGTAGGCTTTTCTAACCAAATTTTAGACTGCGTTGGAGTAACAAAATCTTTTGCATCCTCTAAGCCATACTGCTTAACTAGAGCTGAAACATAATGGTTCTGATCCAACTTGATACCATTCTTGCTTTTACTAACTTTCATTCCTAGCACCTGCTGTTCCAGAAAAAGATTCTTTATCTTCAATTCCTTTTTAAGTGTCTTCATTACTCTCTCCTTACCATTCCAAATAATGATAATTTCTTCAACCCAAAAAAACAAAATTGCATCCTTTCTCACAAAGAGACAAGGGTTGGCCTGACTTTTCCAAAAACCAATCTCCATCAATTTCTTGTTCCTAGTGTTATACCATGAACTACCTGCTTGCTTTGATCCATACAGGGATCTACACAGCTTGAGGACATATTCCCCTTTATCTGCTGGGAGGAAACTTCTCACACAGATTTTCTTCATAGTTTCTGGCTTGGTCTCTTCCACCAATTCCTTGAAAACATCAGCAATTGACATATACAAAGTCTCCTCCTCTTCAATTTTTTCATTCAAGTATGCAGTTAAAAAATCAGCTTGTCTGATTTGTTCAGCCAACTCCACTTCCAAAGCAGAAATGTACCTGAAGGTGGAAAGCCTTCCAGTTGGTGAGAAAGTCTCCTGGTAATCAATACCCTCTTTGTGATTGAAGCCCTGTGCAGGGAATCTAGCCTTGAACCTCTTCAAAACTTTATTAGTATCAAACTTCTTAGTCAAAACTTATCTAGAACCAACAATTGTCTTTCACTTTGGAACTTAATCCCTCTTAACCACTTCAAAAAAACTATTATTGTCCAGAGAATCAAATTCCTCAAAAATAGCTTTCTTCCAATTGGCTCTCTTTTCGGAATTCATAGCTTGACCAAAGCTATTTTGATTTACTCTATTCCACGCCTCTGAACTTAACAATAGAATCTCATTAAGCATACACTGTTCCCAAAGTGTATCTTCCTCATATTCTGCAGAAGCATAATGGGACTTCCATTCCCCATACATATCAACAGGTATTCTCATCCTGCCACTCCTTCTAACTGGAGGTGGAGGCTCATCAGGTTCTGATTCCACAGATTCCCCTGAAGCGGGTACTGAACCCTCCTGTGGAACGTCTGCCATCTCAATGTCATCATTAAGAACATTTTCCCCAGCCTCTGCTAGTGAAATAGGCTCTGATTCTATTTCCTGCTGTGATTCCTGAACAGCAACATCTTCACTCATCTTGAGTGGAAAGGTACCTTCTTCAAATTTTACATCCCTACTATGGATAACCTTTCTTTTCCTTTGACAATAAATCCTATATGACTTACTTATTAAATCATAGCCTTCAAGTGCCCCTGTTCTGGCTTTAGGATCAAACTTGCCAACCATCTCATTATTGTGAACACTATAATTAACTAAGCAAAAAAGTTTTCTTAGGTGTGACATTTTGTGGTTAAACTTAAAAAAATGATATTGCAGACTCTTCCCATTAACACTTACTATGGTGTGTAACAGACACACTTCAAACACCAACTCAGCCCATAAAAACTTTGGTAGACCAGATTGATCCATGATAGTTCTGAATTTTTCCAAAAAATTCCTATTCATCTTCTCAACTATTCCATTGTTTGGTGTAGTACTAGCATTAGTAACTATATGAGTGATTCCATAATCGTTCAACAGTTTCTCAACCTCTTTACTCACAAACTCAACCCCTCCATCAGTAATAACCCTATTGATCTCCTTCATCAAATCTTTCTGTTTCCAGACTTTAAAGATTACTTAAACCTACTCTGTGGTCTGATCCTTTGATCTTAGTGGTTTTACCCAAAAAATAATTATTTGCTGTATTAAATAAATTGATGAAGTATCTTGGCCCTCCAAGGGACACTGGTGTAAACAGCCCCGCAAAATAAATGTAAAATTCCTCTCTAGGAACTTCTGTGAAATCTCTACTCTTTGAGAACAAATTTCTGGTCTTGGCCCCAAAGGTACATATTTCACAGTTGCTTTCCTTCACCTTGTGGCCACTTCTATTGTGAGAAACAGTGCTCTGAGCTGAAAACTTGCATAAGTTAGCACAGAGAAACTTATTCCAAACTTTTTCACTCAGGATAGTGTGAAAAAAAGAGTTTGTAACCAAGAACAGGCTGCATTATTTGATTTCAAACGGCAGCATTTGAGTTAATGAATAAATTCAAATAGAAAACAATGAGGAAATAAAACCAACAGGCTAATGATAGGCTAAGAGTAGATCCAATCTATTTGCGTCTATAAGGAGCTTAGATGGTAGTTCTGGATTCAAGAAATGATCAGTAGACTGAATGGACAAGTGACCAGAGCAGGTAGATTTTCAGTGGCCTGATGAACCCAAATACGAGTCCATTTGAGATTGAATTGAATAACCACAAGTTTTAATTGATGCGCCTTGAAAGATCTATGAAGAGATTATCAGAAGAGTTGACTGATGAATGAGTTGAACTGATCTTCCTTACTTTATTCAGACTGGATGCAGATGGTTTTTAGTGAGTAACAGAGATGTTTATTTGTAGCAAGAGATGGAGATTGGATCATATAATCCTTTTGTTCAATGGTATTGATGACAATGAGTCTTGAAGTTTTTGGTTGAGTCTTGAGTGAACTGATGCACCAAATGGTTGAGCAATCAGAGGATGGAGAGCGGGAATGTCCGCATTATAAACACCCGCAGTCCGGCATTGTGTGAACCAAGGAGAGAGAAAATAATCAGAAGAAAATAGGAGATAAATTAAAAAACAATAACAACACTACGCACCTGTCAACAGCAGGGCCACAAAAGGATAACTCAGAAAGGATGTGGAGGTCTAGTTAGAGACAATGAAACAACAAAGTAAGACTAGAATTCAACACACCCCCACAAATCATACATCAGTGGATTAAAGAGCTGAAAGCATTTACAAGTCTGTTCTTCAAGTTTTTGTAAGCTGCCTTGGTAAGAGAATTGTTAGTCATTGACAGGGACAAGATAAGTTTGACTTCAATAAGACCAAGTTTGAGATCATCTCTAAGGCTCTTTGTCTTCAGATTGATGTGTTTGGCCTTGGATTTGGATCCAAACTTTTTTATCTTTTTTTTCAAGTCCCTTGTTGTCAATTAGATGAATGGGCCATCTGAATGGTGTGCAGTATATTTCTTTGATGAGTTTTTGTAACCATTGAGCCTGTAGATTGCATCTGGAAAGTGCTATGCATTCCAATTTGGTTGGGGAGTGCAAACTACATTTTTTCTTCCTACTGGTTCAATAGAGAGGACTTCCTTTGAATGAAAAAAGGAACCCGCTTTGAGAGACTCTTGACTCAGGATCATTGGCACACGTGGCATTGCTGAAAAAAACCAGTCAATCAGAAATAGATCTGGGTCAAAGAGTGAGAGTCAGATCCTTAGTGTTAGATAAATATTTCCAGATATGCAGGACTTTGTTCCAATAACTGAGTCCCAGTTGATTACTGTGTTTAGCTAAGCTCAAAACAGCAAAGCTAATGTCTGGTCAAGGTAGACTTGCTATATAGTTCAGGCAACCTATTGGAGGCCAATAGTTAGTCTTCAAGCCTTCAAACTAGTTTTGATCTTATTGATTTGCAGAGATCAGATGAATTCCAGGAGTGAGTGGAGTGACAACCGCTCTTTAGCTCATTAGATCCAGTTCTTTTAATCCATTTTTGATATGGAGGGGTAGTGAGAGGTGTATCAGCCCATTGTTCCTGATAATCTTCATTCCAAGAAGAGTTGTGGAAAAATGCGCAATGGAATCTTTGAATTGGGTAAGGAAATTCTCCTTGAATTCTTTTAAATTACCTGAAACTAACAGATCATCAACGTGAAAGTAGATGACTGACAGCTGATTGTTGCTCAAGTACAGACAGGGGTCAAATTCCAATTCAAAAAAGCCTTGAGCCTTTATCCATTTTCTAAG
Organism: Puccinia polysora; assembly: GCA_025617555.3. Taxonomy (NCBI): domain Eukaryota; kingdom Fungi; phylum Basidiomycota; class Pucciniomycetes; order Pucciniales; family Pucciniaceae; genus Puccinia; species Puccinia polysora. The sequence continues at coordinate 43,882,256 of CM062625.1, read as the reverse complement.
CATTCAATACCAGTTTTTTGAGGCTTGTTTAAGTCTTTCGAGAGATTTCTTTATTCAAAGGAATTTCGTCTTCCTGTTGCACCCATTTGGTGTTTGAATATACAATTGCTTGTCGAGTTCAGAGTGTAAGAACGCTCCTTTCACATCCAGTTGAATATAATCCAGGTTCTTATTGGCTATGTAAGTTAGAACCCCTCTTAATGAGGCTGCTTTTCCAGTGGGAGTGTAGGTTTTTAAATAGTCAATTCTATACTTCTGGTCGAAACCCTGAAGGAACAGGCAAGTTTTGAGAATAACAGAGTTTTTGTGCGCATTTTCTTTAATTTTGAACACTAGAACTGTATTGAGTGGGTTAGTTACTATTTTATCCTCAACTTCTTCCCACACACCCAGTTCTTCAATGTTGTCGAATTCTTTCTTTGTTGATTCCATCCAACCGGGAAGTTTCAACACCTCTTCTAGCAACTTTTGTACAGTCTCTGACAGGAAGCCATACCTTTCAGGTCTTGATAGAGTTTTTCAATTTCTTATATTGGGCATCAGGTCATTTTGAATTTCTGAGTTACTTTCAGAGGATTTCTCCAAATTTGCATTGGACACCTCTTTGATAGAGACAGTTGTGTTGTTGTTGTCAGTAGTTCCTTGAGGGATCTCTTGGTTATTGATGACAGGTGAAATTGGTTTAATGTTTAAGGTACTATTATTTTCTTTGACAGTAATTGTGATTAGTTTTTGATGATTGAATATTACATGTTTTGTATTGATAATCTTCCCAGAAGGGGACATTACTTTTTTCAATAGAAGTGAGGGATTGAAACCTACTAGAAAACCTGGGGCACCTTTCTAATTGAGTTTTGATTTGATTTCTGTGTTGTTGAGTCGGTAAGTGAGAGAGGTTCCTAAAGGTTTGACATAGTTCTTAGGGAGAATCTTGCCATGCATTTTCTCCCATGGTGACAAGTCACCTTTTTGTTTTGGGATTTGGTTCAGCATCAGACTGCATCCCCTAACTACTTTGTGCTAACACAATTTAGGCAAGTTGGATTCCGCAATTGTTGCCCTAGCTGATTCAACAATTGTCCTGTTTTCTTGTTCAACTCAACCATTGTTTTGAGAATGATACCGCTTGCTAACTGTTTGATTGATGTGATGAATCCTATAGTATGTCTGCAATTTGGCGTTGACAAAATCCCCACCTCCATTGGAACACACCTATTTGGGATAAAGGTTGGTTTTTAAATTCTGATTTTCAATAATGAATATAAGAGTTTTAGCCGTATTGCTTTTATTTTTCAGAGGAAAGCATGAAATTTATCCAGAGTGGGAGTCAATGAGGTGGAGAATGTATTGGAAACCGCCTTTTGACACAGGATTTATGGGACCAATTAAATCTAGATTGATTTTTCCAAAGCATTGCTGAGCAGTCTGCTGTTGATGATTGAAGGATTTGCGAGTGATCTTAGCATTGTTTCAGCTGACGCATTTAAAGCTGTTCTTTTGGGAATTTGGCATGGAGAAGTTGAGATATTTCTCAATCCTGTTGATGCTAGCGTGTCTCAATGATTGGTGAATAGACAGGAGCTCTTCATTGGAATAGTATTCTTGTTGAGATTGGTTTGCTTGCATGTTTATTACAAACAAGTTATTTTGAATGTAACCTGAAAGGAGAACTTCATTTTTCAGTAGCAGTTGGAAGGTGCATGCAGCGGACTTGGAATTGACCTGAAGTTTGGAACCTCATAACATGAGCGCGCCTAGAGAGATCAGATTAATGGTAGATTTGTGAACCCAAGCAACGTTAGAGAGTGTTAGATTGGCATTTTTTGTGATCAAAATGGCATCCCCCATTGCTTCTATTTTTATGGCAGCATCTTTCTTTCCAGTTAAGATTTCCTGATTTCCATTTCTTTTATTCAGTGAGAGGAATTTTCTCTTGTTGAAAATCATATGCTTTGAAAATCCTGAATCAAGGATGAATCTATTTGGGGAGAGATTTTCTGAGAAGCTAAGACCACAGAAGAAAGAGTAGAAATGCGCTTCTGGACAATCTTTGTGCTTCCCCTTTTTTCCGCGGTTGTGAAGATTGGGTGGCTTGAGTTCAGGAAATTCAAACCAGCAAGAGCTGGCAGGATGGGAGGTGAAAGTTGGATTATGTTTACCGTTTTTGCATCTGGGTCCTCTGTAGAGAGCTACATTGACTGGTTTGACATGGTCCCCTTGAGCTATTGCCTCATTTTTGTGTTGTATTAGATGATTGAGAACTATATCAATTTTCATTTCCCCATTCAAATGCATGATTTGTGACTTCATATGCGACATTGAGGATGGGAATTTGAACAGAAAAAGGTACGCTACAATATCCAAGGGGAGATCAATCCCAACTTTGGTCATTTTCTTTGGATATACCTTGATGGAAGTAACAAAGGCCTCTATATCTGAGTCCATGGTTGGATGCAGGAATCCATTGAAAACTCTCCACCTGCTTGCATATTGAAAGGAGGCAAAGTGAGCTTGAGTTGCCATTGAGATCAGTTTGGCGCTATCTTTGTTAAGATCATCTATGATATTGTTGTAGGTGTTTGCATTGAGTTTTGGTATGATATTAGCCACAAATTCTTGATTGATCCCTTCTTCCAATTCCGTAAGCTCTTCAGGATCATTCATTATATCAAAAATCCCTTGAAACTTGAAGAGTTTGTCAAATTTTGTCCTCCACATACTGTAATTGTTGGCCTTGAGTAGTGGCGTCGATTCAATTAACAATTTGATTGCAAGTGATTTGTAGTTGGTAGAATCCCCTCCTGATCGTGGCGTCAAAGATGGCCCCAATTGCTACATTGCCGACGGCGCAGGCTTTTAACCATGTGAAAAAAAGAGTTGGTAACCAAGAAAAGGCTGCATTATTTTATTTCAAAGGGAAGCATTTGAGTTAATGAATAAATTCAAAAAGAAAAAAATGAAGAAATAAAACTAACAGGCTAATGATAGGCTAAGAGTAGATCCAATCTAGTTGTGTCTATAAGGAGCTTAGATGTTAGTTCTCGATTCAACAAATGATCAGTAGACTGAATAGATGAGTTTTCATAGCAGGTAGATTTTCAGTGGCCTGATGAACCCAAAGACGAGTCCAGTTGAGATTGACTTGAATAACCACAAGTGTTGATTTTTGCGCCTTGAAAGATCTATGAAGAGATTATCAGAAGAGTTGACTGATGAATGAGTTAAACTGATCTTCCTTACTTCAGTCAGACTTGCTGAAGATGGTTTTTAGTTAGTAATGGAGATTTTGATTTGTAGCAAGAGACGGAGATTGGATTTTATAATCATTTTCTTCAATGGTATTGATGACAATGACCCTTGAAGTTGTTGGTTGAGTCTTGAGTGAACTGACGCACCAAATGGTTGAGCAATCAGAGGATGGAGAACAGGGATTTCTGCAGTATAAACACCCACATTCCGGCATTGCGTGAACCAAAAATAGAGAAAATAATCAGAAAAACATAGGAGATAAACTGAAACAATCACAACACTATGCACCTGTCAACAGGAGGGCCACAAAAGCATAATTCAGAAAGGATGTGGAGGTCTAGTTATAGAAAATGACACAATAAAGTAAGACTAGAATTCAAAATATAGTTCTCCCATCCAAATCAATAGAAAAATTATCTTCTTTAAGATAAAAAACATGGAACCCTTTTTTCCAGGGAACTGCAAGAGACACAAGGTTATAAGGCATATCTGGTACATAGAAAACGTTCTAAAAAGATATTTTTAAACCCAAGTGATTTGCAAGAATAACTTTTCCAATTCATTTAATCTGATTATTTTTCTTCCTTTTTTGCCAATATTTCCAGCACCATCAAAATTTCTAAGATTTGAAAACAAATTTGGCTCAAAAAACATGTGGTCTGTACAACCATAATCAATCAAAACAAGAACATCCTCCTTCAATACTCCTTTAAGGAAAGAAAAATTATCAGCCACTGATAATTTCTTATCATCAAGGTTAAGATTACCCACTTCATAATCAATCAAGTCCATTTCTTTTTCCTCAATGAGCTTTGCCTTCTTGTTGGGGACATGTTCCTCAACAGCCTTTTCTGATGGGCATTCCAATTCCACCATAGCAATGTTCTGCATTGCAAGGTTGAAATCCTTGTCTTGCTTGTCTTCTTTTTCAGACTTCTTCCTCTTTTTGGCCTCCTTACCATCCTTTGATTAGTGCCCCTTCTTCTGAAAATAATTACATAAGACCTTTTATAACTCCCTCTTGGCCTTTTCCTTCTTTCCATATTTTCCTGTCTTTTCAACCAGATAAGTTCCTGTGCCCTCCTTAATCTTAAATTGAGGATCATCCTTTTCAATTCTCTTCAGCGCATCCTCTTCCCCAGGAAGTGGATCCAATTAAGATATAATCTCAACCAAGGACTCATAATCTTTTGGTAACTTCTGGTGAATTAAGAGTGATAAAAACTCAGGATTCATGTTCAGCCCAGATGACTTGAACTTAGCAATGCTTGATCTTGCCTCCCCAAAAAAAATTTTTTAAAGTTGACAAATTTCAACTTAAAAAACTTATTGAAAGAACGCCCCTTCTGATGAACAGAATTACCAGCAGACTTTTCCTTGAGCACCTTCCACAAAATGATTCCCATCCTCCTTTGTTCCTCCTTTAAAGTGTCAGCAAACCATGCCATATGAATTTCATCCAAATGCCTAAGAATGAGATTGTAAGACTTATTCTCTACCTCTGAACTAATCAAGGTATCATCTGAATCCACAATCTACCCACAAAAAAAGTTTTCCAGCTCACTTTCCATTAAGACAGACCAAGCAGTGTAGTTTTGACCATTCAAAACAATCTTGGTGGAGCTGGATTCTGGGATAAAAGACATCTTGGAAAAATTGAGGTCCTTGAGGTTTTCCAAAGTAAGGTATATGGTTCTATCTTTCATGGAAATAATGATGATGATGGTACTGAAAATGAGAGAGAATTATTTTCCCACAAGCGGAGTCAAAGAGCATCATTCCAAGCAAAATGAATTCTGAGACAATAATGTCTTATGATTGATACTTAATCTGAGGCAGACGCAATGGAAAATTTTTGAATGTGAATGAATTGATGAATAGATGGATGGAAAACAGCAGGGAGAAGATCCACTGAAATAAAAAAGATTGTGCTCATATGGAGCTCATGTTATGACCAGCAAAAGGCAAAAATTCCGCCCCAAATGGGCTCTACAGGCTCTACAAGCCCTGTTACTTGGTTTGGGCTTACCCAGCCCACTTGGAAGTAGTTCTGAAACCTTTTGACCAGCCTATACCAGTCAAAATTCATGTTTCCACCCTTACAGGGATGAAACATCCCTTGGCTGTTTGTCTATTACAACCAGCCCTGTTACCTGTTTACATCTCTGTTCTAACCGTACTGGCCCTTTCTATACACTCACAGGCCTGGTTGCCTCCTGAAAACAGGCCCCTGGCCTGGTTGCCTCCTGAAACCAGGCCCCTGGCCCTCAAAATGGCCAGGGTGGACCCAGAATCACTCTGGGTCTGGCTAAGAACTCATGAGGGGGGGTGTAAGCGGTGGGCATTCCTGCCCCCCTCCTTCACTCCAATACCCTGGGGAGATGATCAAATTCCCCTCCAGGGGCCCTGGGGGTCAATACCCCCAGGTTCTCCCACAGAAGGTTGGCTGGGTGGTGGTCAGGCCCACCCAGCCCCATTTGGCATCTCCCCCTTGGTAACAGGGGGGGGGAGATGGCCCCATTGTCATTGGTCTTGAGGTGGGGGGGTGATTGAGTCCCCTCCCACCTCACCGGTTGCTTTTCTTGAAACCGGCTGGCTGTTCTGGTTGAAGAGGCACCAGCCATCCTCCCTCCCCCTTGCAACCAAGTGAGGGGAGGGAGTGAGGCAGGGGTCGCCACCCCTGCAGCAGCAACCCAACTTGGCGGGTGGGGGGACTCCAAAAAGAGTCCCTGCCCCCTACAAACGCCCTGACCGCGCCTTTGGGCCCCAAAACAGTCCCTGGGCAGGCTGCAAGAAAGGCATTCAATTTGGTGTCTCCACCCTCAAAGGGATGAACCAGCCCCTTGCTGTTCATACCAGGGCTGGTTGTCTATTTCAACCAGCCCTTTTACCTGGTTACATCTCTCTTCTAACCCTACTGGCCCTTTATATACACTCACAGGCCTCTTTTCCTGCTGCAACCAGGCTCCTGGCCCTCAAAATAGCCAGTGTGGACCCAGAATCACTCTGGGTCTGGCCAAGAACTCATGAGGGTGGAGTGTTGTTACAAGTATGGCTGGAAACCAGGACCACTAATGAATTCCAGATTGATATGATGAAAAAAATTAGAATGGGAAACAAAGCAATGACAGGTTCAGAAAAAGGAATCAACAAAGGCGGTGGCTGGTTTGAGATGATCAGCATTTAGCTGATTCAGAAATTGGATGCAGGTTCTAGGAGAATGAAAACTGGTGAAACAGGTTAGAAAGTTTGACTAGTAGTTAAGAAACTCACATCTGCATAAAAAAAAAAATAAGTGTGAGCTTTTTTTAAGGTTCCCTGAGATATTCAGATTTGATGAAATTGAAATACTGAGGAACAGAAGTGAGAGTTCAGTGACTTGAAAGTTGGACAAGTGCTGAATTAGAAGTTACCAGCTTTGGGACACCTTGCAGCTTTATGGATTGTTGATGTCAACATAGATGAAGGAGTAAGTTGGCAATGAAGAGGAGATTTACATTGGGATGGATGAGAGATGAAGTAAAAAAAGAAAAGCCACAGCTGGTTGGAGAGATGAATGGATGCATCTAGGTAACAGTGTCCTGTGCTTCTCAGATGGAGAATATGCACTAGGGTTCCAGTTGCCCCTGACTAGTCACCTGGTTAGTATAAGCGCAACTGTCAGTCTTGGTTTAAAACTCCAACATCCTCCTTTAATTCAGTCCTTAGATGATTATTTACTAACACGATGAACCAAGCAAGCAACTGATTTTTATTGGAAGGTTTTTTTAATCATTTGGCAACCATTTCTTTGCAGAGAATGAATTTAATAATGATTTAATTTGATTTCAGATCTTCTCTGAGCCCTTTGATCTTGAGATCAATGAATTTTGTTTTTGAATTGCACCCAAAGTTTTTTATTTTTTCATCAAGTCCTTTTTTGTCTATCAGATGGACACTTGGAGCAATGGGTTTTATCCAAGGCTCATGGATTAAGTGATTGATCCATCTAAACTCCAGCTGACCATTTTCAAGGGAATTTCATTTGGCTTTGGTTGAGGATTAGGTGATGTTTTTCTGTCTCCTGCTAGTCTAGTATAGGGGTGACCTGTGAAAGAAACAAATGAACCCAGATTGGGAAGTTCTGTCAACCATATTTTCTGCCCAGGTGGAATGTCTGTAGCAGGTCAGATTGAGAAAAATTTTCTTCTTGGAGATGAGAAGATTTTGATCCTTGGTGCTGGCCAGATATGTCCACACCTTGAGCACTTTCCACCAATGATTGATACCAGGTTTCCTCAAGAATTGGGCAAATTAAGAAATTGCAAAACGTTTGTCTGGGAGTGCCAGTCCAGAAATGAAATTGAGTCTTCCAATTGGGGATTGGTTGTTGAATTTCAGGCCCTGAACTCTTCCTGTTCTTCTACTTTCTCTGGAAGCAGGTGGATAACTGGGGCGCAAGGAGCACTTGAGGAAATTTTGGATCCTTGGAGGTTCAGCTGCGACAGCCCATTTTTGATGTGGAGTGGAAGCAACAGTTTTAAGGCATCTTTGGTGCGTTTGACCTGCATTACTAATAAATTGTTTGATTTTGGCATAATGAGTTCTCAAATTTGCTGAGGAATGCGTTTTTGAATTTATTTAAGTCACCTACCACAAGAAGGTTGTCCACATGAAGAAATAGAGCTGATTTACTTTCATTCCCAATTTAAAGAAATGGGTCCCCATTGGAGGGGGTGAGTCCTTGGAGTTGGATCCAGTTACAAAGCATTTTGTACCAATTTTTTGGAGCTTGTTTGAGTATTTGAAAGGATTTGTTTAGCTTGAGAACAGGAGCTCTTCTGTTTGACCCAACAGGTAGTTGTATGAACACCTCCTTGTTCAATGATGCTTTTAGAACGCACTCTTGAAATTGAATTGAAGCATTTGAAGATTTCTTTTGAAAGCAAGCAGAAGAGAATCTCTGAGAGAAGCTAATTTACCAGTTGGGGCATAAGTGTTGAAGTAATCTATTCCATATCTTTGGTTCAAACCTTGCACGCAGACCCAGGATTTTTAAGTGGGTTCTTCTCCATGGGTGTTCTGCTTGAATCTGAATGCATAGTTGAAATTGAGGATGTTTGCAGTTTTGCGACCTTCATGGTCTTCCCATACCTTGAAACCTTCACATGTGGAAAGTTATTTGTTCAATGATTTTGGACATATGTGATATTTAAGTGCTTCCTCAGGAATTTTGGGAACAAAAACACTGTAGTATCCATAATGTTTGGGAGGCCAGATTGAAGATTGATTTTGAAGGGTTCTGCTTTGGTAACTAGCTCCAATTCAAACTGTTTGGCCTGATTGATTTTGGTATCCAATTCATTTAAAGAGTCCTCTGATTTGATTCTCACAGTTTTGTTGGTTCTTTTGGAGTTCTTTGAAGGATCCTCAGTGATGTTTTGTCTGGAGATTGGTGTTTCTTATTCTGATGATGAATAGGTGTGTTCTGGTAAATTTTTCAGGCTTTAATTGGTTGTGTGAAAGAATTGAACACCATTTTTTTTTGATTACCTTTTCACTTTGAGTCAGCTTGCAATAAGATAGGAACTTGGCTGATTACCCTACCAATCTACCTGGGAGTCCTTTTTTGTCAAATTTTCTTTGAGAGTAGTTTCCTAGATTGAGGTAGGTGAGATCAAGCCCTGTAGATTTCAGATAGCCATTGGGTGGTCAAGACCCATGCATTGATTCACAAGGTATCACACCATTGCTTTTTGGAATTTGATTTAGTGCAAGTGCACAACTCTGGATTGTTTTGTGCCAGTATTATTTTGGAATTGTGGAGGCAGAGTGTGTGGCCCTCATGGATTCAGCGATGTTTCTATTAGCTTTCTCTGCTCTGCCATTTTTTTGGGGTGATAGGGCTCAGAAACAAATCTTCCAATTCCCTTTTCTTTGAAGAACTTGGTTAATTCTTTATTGATGAACTTGCCTCCACCATTGGAGCAGAATTTGGTGGGAAAGTAGTTGAGTTGATTGAATTCTTTGAGCAGTTTGAATTTGATATTTTTGGATGCATTCCTATTTAGCCTGAGAGTAAGACAGCTGATTTACCCACTGTGGTTTTCCAAGAGGGTCAATGAATACTTTTATCCTCCCTTGGCCATTGACGTGATGGGACCAATTAGATCAGCATGGATTCTCTGCATGGTTTTATCAACTTTTGTGGATGATTCCTTGAATTGGGATTGTTTTATCTTGCTTTTGTTGCAGTTCAGACAACTGAATGATTTCTTAATGGAGTCTGGAACTGATTTTTGAAGATACTTTTCCAATCTTGACAAACATGCATGTCCAATTTTGAGATGAAGATTGTTCAGATCTTCTAAAGTTGCAACGTAGCTTTGGTTGATAGGGATGTCAACGTATAAAATATTGTTGTAGATCTTCCCATGTAGGAATGGCTTTCACTGCAGCTGCATTTCAAACTTGGCAGGGGTACTCTGATGATCGGTTATAATTTTTGCTCCTTTGCTCAAGAAAAATACAATCTACAGAAGGTTGACACAAAAGGGAGTCCAGGCTGAATCTTGGAGAAGGATAGTGCTGGATGGAGAAATGAGTCACACATTGCCTCTACCCATGATAAAAATCAAGGCCCCTGGTTTTCCCATTTTGACTACATTTGAACCATCTTTGGCAATTATTTGATCAAATAGATGCCTTTCCCAAATCATATGAATTGAACAACCCAAGTCTAAGATGAATTGAGGGGGCTTGTTGGAAGTGTTATGAGAGAGACAGTGCAGGAATGAGAAGAAGTTTTTCACATCAACTTGATTTTTCTTTTCTTGTTTGCGCGGCTTGAGCTCAGGAAATTCTACCCAACATTTGTCTTGAGGGTGATTCCTTACATTGGGTTTATGTACACCGTTTTCACATTGAGGATAACTGGAATAGAGATTTAAGTCTACTTTAGAGCTGGATTCTGTTTCATTTTTCTTGGCATTGTTCTTGTTCTTGTATTGGCTCAGATGATCCAAAACTTTCTTGACTGAGACTTCTTTGTCTCCATGCATGATTTGAGAGGCCATGGACTTGAGAATGTTGGGAAATTTGAAAAGCAAGTATGGCAAGACATTGGAGGGCAATTCTATCCCGACTTCAGAGTTGTTGTTGAGGTGTAGTCTGACAGTGGTCAAAAAACTTTTGATGTTGAATTCACTGAAGGGAAGATACAAGAATCCATTGAACACTTGGGTGCGATTTGCTGACTGGGATGAAGCAAATTAGTCCTTAGCCCCTATCCATATTTCTTTTGCATTCCAAGCGCTTCCTGGTTTTATGATATTGGTGTGTGTGGATGGTTTGATTTTAGCCAGAAGAAATGGTGCTATGTCTTTTTTCATTTCTGGATCAATTTGGATTCTGGGGTCTGGGTTCTCCAGGATTTGAAGTATTCCTTGTATTTTGAAGAGAATTTGCATTTTGCTCTTCAAAATTGAGTAGTTTTCTTCATTGAGCAGAGAAGTTGATTAAATAAGTGTTTTGAGAGCTATGTACTGCCTTGAGTTGTTGCCTCCTGGTCCTGGTGTGATTCAATCAGCCATTGTAGAGGACTTTGGCTTTTAAAAATTTTTAAAGTACGGCTGGAAACCAGTACCACTGATGAATTCCAGATTTATATCATGAAAACAATTAGAATGATGAAACAACGTGATGATAGGTTCCAAAAAAGGAACCAAAAAAGGAGTTGGCTGATTTGAGATGATCAGCACTCAGCTAATTCAGGCTTTTTATTTCAGGGGCTTGGAGAATCAACACTGGTGAAAGATTTTAGAAAGTTCATCTAGTAGTTAAGAAAATCACATCTGTGTACAGAGAAAATAACTCTGAGCTGTTTTTGATGTTCCCTGAGATCTTCAGATTTGATGGACTTGAAATACTGAGGAACAGAAATGAGAGGTCAGTGACTTGAGAGTTGGACAAGTTCTGAATTAGAAGTTACCAGGTTTGGACACCTTGCAGCTTTATGGAGTGTTGACATTGACTGAGATGAAGGAGTAAGGTGGTGATGAAGAGGAGATTGAGATTGGGATGGATGAGAGATGAAGGAAAGAAAGATAATACACAGCCAGTTGGAGGGATAAGAGGAGGCATCTAGGTGACAGTGTCTTGTGCTTCTCAGATGGAGAATCCGCACTGTTGTTCCAGTTTCCCCTGACTATTCACCCAGTTAGTATGAGTGCAACTTTCATTCTTGGGTTGAAACTCCAACAGGTGTAACGGGCGGGCGTGTGCACCCCCCCTTCTTCACTCAAATCCCCCTACAGGGGTCCTGGGTGTCAATACCCCCAGGGGTGGTCACACAGAAGGTGGGCTGGGTGGTGGTCAGGCCCACCCAGCCCCATTGGTTGCCTCCCCCTTGGGAACGGGGGGAAGGGGGGGGGATATAGCCCCACCATCATTGGTCTTGCGGTGGGGGGGTGATAAGGCCCCTCCCACCTCACCAGTTGCCTTTTTTGCAACCAGCTGGCTTTTCTGGTCAAGGAGGGACCAGCCATCCTCCCTCCCCCGCGCAACCAAGCAAGGGGAGGGAGGGAGGCAGGGGCTGCCAGCCCCCGTGGCAGTGACCCAACTCAGAAGCCGCAACCAAGGCTGCAAATCTTCAAACAGGGGGTGGGGAGACTCCAAACGGAGTCCCCTGCCCCCTAAAACAGCCCCCACAGGCTTTTGGGCCCCACAACGGGCCCCAGGTGAGAAACAAGCGGCCCTGAGCAGGCTGCAACACTGGAAGCGGCCCCAATAGGCTGCCACGTCCCAATGACCTCATAAAAACACAATTTGGTGCGCCAGCCCGTCTGGCCAAGTATGTCAATAATAATCCTTGGCCCCATAAATTCCCAGATAAGCCTATCTGGTTAAGGTGGCCAATCCAACCTGATGGGTCTGTCAAGGCCCATGTCCCAATTGAGTTGGAAAATGGTTTTTGGCGCCCAAATTCCCAAATCCATTAACATCCAAATAGGCCCAAGTGTCCCACGCGAAGTCCAATTGGCTGTGGAGGCCCATTTGTGCATCCCATTTGGATGAGACAGTAATATGCACATTATCTCAGTGCATTTTTATTTTAACAGGCGCTGCAGGGCTCAGCATACCTGGTGCTGGTTGGGATTAACTTGGTGTTGCGGGTTGCGTCCCGCCTTGACATCAGAGGCCCAAGAATTGAGCCAGTCCAACCAATTTTTCAGGAAGCTATTTTGGGAAGGTGGAGCAGGGCGGGCGCGCGCAAGCACGGGTCAAACCCGCAGGGCAGCAAATTACGCAGTGCGCTGGATGGATACGGACAATGCAGGGGGGCTCCAAGTAGGGCAATGTGGAGGGCCGCGTCATGAGAAGGACAAACCAGGGGTGTGTAACGTTAGGTGGGCTTGAGGGTGGTTGGGGCAGGGGAAAGGGTTAGGGTTAGGCTAGGGTTCTTTTTTTTAGTTTTTCTTTTCAATTTTTTGTTGGGCTGTCATTGTGCTTGTAGTTAGGTTAGGGTTGAGATTTGGGCATGAAGTCTGCGCTCTCAATTCCATCTTGGAGGATATGGGAGATGGATAATGGTGTAAATTACGGAAAGGAAAGGAAAGGAAGAAAATTCATCTCTCTCTCTTGCTCTCTTGAAACGGGTGCATCCTTATCCTTACAGAGGCTAGGACCATCAATTCTGGAACTTAGGGACAACTATGGAAGTTTCTCTCCCTTTTTTCCACACTGCTTGAGCTTTGTAAATATTCTGGTGATAACTTGGAGCATCATGCAAAGCATGGTTTTTTCTATAGCCTGGGGACCAAGAAATTCCTCATATTTCATACCCCAAGGAATAGTGGAAGGATTCTGGTAATTCAATTCAGATTTTTGGAATGTTGTTTGAGGTGGATAATGAAAATTTCAAAACATATTGGAGAAATTTTATGCTGAAGAATTTTTAAAACTTGAGTCACCAAAGGGATTGAAAGATAATTGGTTTTAAATAATATTAATTGGGCTTTCTTGAGATAGGGATTTTCTTATTTTTATTTCATCATATTGAGAATTATATTTTTTTTTTGGTGTTTCCCTTTTATCAATATGTTAACTTTTGAGAATTTGGGTTGGAAAAAGGGTTGTGGTGAGATAATAGTGATGAATATCTCAATTTTGAGGACAGAAAAAGTAATTTCAGAGTTCCCTTTTACCCCTGAAAAGAGGAATTTCTTTGGGATGACATGAAGCCTGTTGAGAATACATTTAAAAAATTCATATTCTTATAAAAATGTACCTGAAATTTTTCAAAAAATTGAAAAAAATGATGTTCAAACTACGGATCATTAAAAAAAATTAGCTTTTTATGTTTTTGAATAAGACTGAAATATAAATAAGGCATTAATTTTCTCACAGGGGCAATCCCTATGAATCAAGGATTTCCATATCTGCACACCATCACTCCCACAAGGACAAAACCTTTCTTTGACAATTGTTTCATGGATTAATTTTTTTTGTATTCTGAAGCAGCAGTCCAGTAGCTGGGTCTCTGAAACCCTTAAATTTAATCTTTGGTAATTTTTAAAGCTTTAAAACCCCTTCAAAAATTCAATCAAAAAAAGGAATGGGTGATGTTAAATTCACAAATCCCAGTTGTGTTGGAGTTGGGTAGGGCCCTACATGTCCCAATGGACGCATGGGGTCCCATAAACGCGTCCAAGACTCGCATGTGGGCAAAAACACGCGTCTGGAAAAGCCCAAGGGATCATCTCAAACACACCCGACCCCTTGAGGGCCGTATACACCCCATAAACCGCGGTTTTGAGCCGTGTTTGGGGGTATGGGGCCCCCTGGGGTTGTGAAATCTTTTTTGGTCCCCCTGGACCACATTTGGGTTCAATCAACTTAAATTTGGAATAAACCCTTACTATCTGGGACTGTTGTTCCACATCTAGCAATCATAAAGTGACACTTAAGCAAGATTAAAGTGATATCAAGTGAAATTAAAGTGACACTATAGGAAACTGAAAATCAAACATCCCACAAACTTGATCTTTCTCATCTTGAAAGTAATAAAAATTGGTAGTTGTTAAATTGAAATTGGATTGAATACTGAAGTATCATTTCATTTTTTTTTGAATTATGGGAACATTGGCAAGCCCTCCTTTTAAAATGGCCAGGTTCAAGGACTACATTGGTGCAATCAACAAAGCTGAGGAAAAGAAGGATTTGGTTAATGAATAATTGGAAGCCCCAATTGCTTCCTCATGGAGGGTGACAATTGAGGAAAAAAATATTTCCCAAATGCACATGACCTCTGGTGGTGAGTAAAATTTTATGTTATTGGTCTTTGCTTTATTTAATTTGATTGAAACTGATTGAGTGCATGCCATCAATATAACAATGTAAATATGACAGATCCACTTTCCCAAGCTCCTGTGAGAGCTCTTCCTACTAGGGAAGAGGCAAAAATTTATTGTCAAATATGGGAAATGAAGCATGGTTATGCTTTAACAGTTTTCAACTCAAAGCGTGATAAATATTTGGATTTAGCCTGTGATAGAAATGGTTCCTAATCTTGGTGATTGCTCACCAAAATGTCAAGGCAAACTCACACAAGGAGGGTTGGGTGCAATTTTTAATCCTTACTATTGACACAAAGGCGGATGTCTTGTGGAGAATCTCCTAAAAGAATACAATGAACCATTGCCACACCCCTCAGTGCATGCTAAACAGAGGATAATCTCTGGTGTAGGCTTAGACAATCTAAAATAAGGCACAAATGATGGGCTCAATGACATTCAACTCAAAAGAAAATTGAGCAAGATCAATGGTGGAAAATATGTTGATGACCAAACAATCTATAACACTAATTGTAAGGTAGCGCTTGAAGAACTGAAGGGAAAAAGTGTTATGGAGGTCCTCTTTCAACAACATGGTAATTCAAGTTGGTTTCATCAAGCAAAATTCAGTGGAGAGGGTCAATGGAGGCCCTCCTCTTGGCTCACCCAGAGTCATTAAAGCTTCCCAAGCAATTCCATCATATAGCTATGATGAGTTTTACATATAAGACAAATAAGGACAAAATCCCACTATTGCACATTGTAGGAATTACTTCAACCAGAAAAATTTCCCAGAAGCTCTTGTTTTATAACAAGAGAAACTTTTGAATTCAACAGTTGGTATTTAAAAGCGTTAAAGGATAAGACAGTGCAGTCAATGGAACTTGTCTAAATACATACAAGCAAACTGTAAACTGTGATTTAACAATGACATTGAAGGTTGGAAAAGCTTTATGTCTCTGTGGGCAAAGTATGGGGCCTCAAAACCAAGGAGGAGGCAAAGGTCAATGATGCAGAATTTAGAGTAAGTGCCAAATAAATTTCTCTCCTTTTAATCTTCCTAGTTTTGGGTTGCTAAAATTATGGCTTGTATAAAGTGTTTGTTGGCAGACTGTGAGGATTTACCCAAGTATATGGGTCATAATATCTTTTTTATCAAAGAGACATTTTTAACGGCTTGGACTTTCAAAAACCCAGACTTTGGAAATAAAAAAATGTCTTGGGTTGAAGGGGCCAATGATACTCTCAAAAAATCCCTTCAAAATTGTATGGAATAATGTTGGATGTTTGGAGAAACCTTGGCATAAAAGTTTACAATAAAATTAAATTTGTTTAGGCTGCGCTTAACAACTCTCAAATAAAGATTGCAATAGTTCTTCCTACTGAACTGTTACCATTGGGATACAAGGTGTCTTTAAAATCAATAAAACTTGTTGGGGAAAAATTAGAGAAGTTAAAGCAGAATCATGATGGGGAAGTGTGCACCAAGTCATACTCAATGACTATGGGTTTGCCCTGTTCCCACCAAATAGGGGACCTTCTAGCTTCAAGAGGCTCTGTTGTGCCTGCAGGTTTCCATCCTGAGTGGAGGTTGGATTATGACCCTTGCAGTTCTAGTTCTGTAAGTTGGTTTAAGTTGGATTTTTCAAATCATTTTGGATTAATGCTTTTTGAATGATGATTCCTACTTGACTAAACCAATGATTCCTACTTTACTAATATTTGATCCTTTTGAATTTTTCAAGGTCAATGTTGATGAAATGCTCAAAAATTCTCAGTTACATGAGAAGCTCAATGCGATGATCTTGAATCATCCTGATCAAGATTATCACGGGCTGTTGAAGCACTTGATGAAGGAGACGGCCAATTATCAATCAAAGCCAAGACTTGAACATAAAGTCTTGTAATCAAGCAGAGGCTGCAAAAAATTGATGGATACCCGGAAAGATCCTTCTCAATTTGAACACATTGAAAAGGAATGTAAGCAGGAAAAGAGAAGTAGATGTGCGCCAAAGAAGAAAATGGAAATGATTTTAAGTCTTTTATTTTGTGAAAGGTTCATTTTTTTGGTTTAATGAACTGATTGAGAAATGTTAATAGTCCAAGTGAGGCTCTTCATCTGATTTTCATAGTTCAGTGGAATAGACTGAAATTTCATCCAGTTTGGTGCTGTTGGAATCCAATTACTATTGAAAGGATGATTAAGGGGCAATGGAGGAGTCAAAAAGAAGCTCATGTTTGGTCAGTGGTGATTCCTTTAATTGGATTAAAATTTTGGCTGACCAACTTTTGATTTTAGGAAGTAAATTACCTCAAGAAAATACCTGAGAACTTACATATGTTCTTGGTTGAGGTTTGGTACCCAGTTGGTGATGGAAATTGTGGTTTTAGAGTCATTGCTAAATAACCTGGGTATGATGAGGATGGATGGTTTCAAATTCAGAAAGGAATGCTTGAAACATTGAGGAAAAATAAGCCGTGCTATTCTAAGATCCTTGGAAGCAAGAAAGATTTCAAAAAGATAGAGCAAAGACTTGATGGTAATGAAATCAATGAAAAGATTGCCTCTTTGAAATCGCTTTCAAAGCTTTACATGGGTCAAATAATAGCTGATACTTATGGAAGACCAATATGTTTCATTTCATTGGAATCATGTTGTTCTTTTACTACTATGAAAATGGTGGTAAAAGAACAATCAGATCCTATGTTCATTTGCTTTCTCAAGAATAACCATTGGGTCCAGCTTTTACTTAAGGGAGATTTGATTCCAATCTTACCCATAGTTCCCAAACCACGTTCCATGATTTCTAAAAAAGCAGCTTGTTGGGTTGATCACCTCAAAGATAAACTTGAGTTTTATTCTGAATTATAGATTAATTTTATCATTTGGGTTGCATCTAAAATGCTGATAATTTAATTCTATTAGTATAAAGGTTTATCACATTTTTAAGATCATTATGTTGGGTGTTATGAGTTAAAATCATTATGATGATTATTTTGAATGAGTTTTTTATGGGAATTCTGTTCAACTTGTGTCTGGATGATCCAAACAAAAACTTAAGTTTTGTCAAACTTGTGATGGGATTATCTTACCAAAAGTTGAAATTGTTTTTTTTTTTGGTGTTTTTACTTGAGGGCTGGTCAAAAGAGTTGTATTTTGTTTTGGAACTTTTAATTTAGGGATGGTCAAAAGACCTCTAGTATTTTTTCGCTGGTCAAAAGAATGGTATTTTTTGGCAATTTGAGGTTAGGACTGTTAAAAAGACTTCTTGCATTTTTCGGACCTTTTACTTTAGTGCTAGTTAAATGGAAATTGAATTTTGTGCTTGAATCTTATGACAACTGGTTGTTGTCTTCAGTGTTTATTTTTATTTTTATTATTTATTCATTTTTATTTCTTATTTTTTTGCTCAGTGATGATAAATTCAGGATTCCAGTCGTGTGGGAGTCTTGTAGGGCCCCACACAACCTGTGGGAGTCGTGCAGGGTCCCAAACAACCTGTGGGAGTCGTGTAGAGCCCCACACAACCTTTGTGAGTTGTTTAGGCCCCCACAAAAGCTGTTGGAGTTGTGTAGGTCTGCTCAATGCGTGGGGGCCCATAAACTACTCCAAAGGGTTGTTCTCAACATGCGCAACCCCTGGGGGGTCATAAAGCCCCCATAATGGGCATTTTTGATCTTTGTACCCCTGTACACAACCATATTATTTATTATTTATTATTTATTATTTATTATTTATTATTTATTATTTATTATTTATTATTTATTATTTATTATTTATTATTTATTATTTATTATTTATTATTTATTATTTATTATTTATTATTTATTATTTATTATTTATTATTTATTATTTATTATTTATTATTTATTATTTATTATTTATTATTTATTATTTATTATTTATTATTTATTATTTATTATTTATTATTTATTATTTATTATTTATTATTTATTATTTATTATTTATTATTTATTATTTATTATTTATTATTTATTATTTATTATTTATTATTTATTATTTATTATTTATTATTTATTATTTATTATTTATTATTTATTATTTATTATTTATTATTTATTATTTATTATTTATTATTTATTATTTATTATTTATTATTTATTATTTATTATTTATTATTTATTATTTATTATTTATTATTTATTATTTATTATTTATTATTTATTATTTATTATTTATTATTTATTATTTATTATTTATTATTTATTATTTATTATTTATTATTTATTATTTATTATTTATTATTTATTATTTATTATTTATTATTTATTATTTATTATTTATTATTTATTATTTATTATTTATTATTTATTATTTATTATTTATTATTTATTATTTATTATTTATTATTTATTATTTATTATTTATTATTTATTATTTATTATTTATTATTTATTATTTATTATTTATTATTTATTATTTATTATTTATTATTTATTATTTATTATTTATTATTTATTATTTATTATTTATTATTTATTATTTATTATTTATTATTTATTATTTATTATTTATTATTTATTATTTATTATTTATTATTTATTATTTATTATTTATTATTTATTATTTATTATTTATTATTTATTATTTATTATTTATCATTTATTATTTATTATTTATTATTTATTATTTATTATTCATTATTTATTATTTATTATTTATTATTTATTATTTATTATTTATTATTTATTATTTATTATTTATTATTTATTATTTATTATTTATTATTTATTATTTATTATTTATTATTTATTATTTGTTATTTATTATTTATTATTTATTATTTATTATTTATTATTTATTATTTATTATTTATTATTTATTATTTGTTATTTATTATTTATTATTTATTATTCATTATTCATTATTTATTATTTATTATTTATTATTTATTATCTATTATTTATTATCTATTATCTATTATTTATTATTTATTATTTATTATTTATTATTTATCATTTATTATTTATTATTTATTATTTATTATTTATTATTTATTATTTATTATTTATTATTTATTATTTATTATTTATTATTTATTATTTATTATTTATTATTTATTATTTATTATTTATTATTTCTTATTCATTATTCATTATTCATTATTTATTATTTATTATTTATTATTTATTATTTATTATTTATTATTTATTATTTATTATTTATTATTTATTATTTATCATTTATTATTTATTATTTATTATTTATTATTTATCATTTATCATTTATTATTTATTATTTATTATTTATTATTTACTATTTATTATTTACTATTTATTATTTATTATTTATTATTTATTATTTATTATTTATTATTTATTATTTATTATTTATTATTTATTATTTATTATTTATTATTTATTATTTATTATTTATTATTTATTATCTATTATTTATTATCTATTATCTATTATCTATTATTTATTATTTATTATTTATTATTTATCATTTATTATTTATTATTTATTATTTATTATTTATTATTTATTATTTTTTATTTATTATTTATTATTTATTATTTATTATTTATTATTTATTATTTATTATTTATTATTTATTATTTATTATTTATTATTTATTATTTATTATTTATTATTTATTATTTATTATTTATTATTTATTATTTATTATTTATTATTTATTATTTATTATTTATTATTTATTATTTATTTTTTATTATTTATTATATATTATTTTTTTTTTCTTATTTATTATTTATTATTTATTATTTATTATTTATTATTTATTATTTATTATTTATTATTTATTATTTATTATTTATTATTTATTATTTATTATTTATTATTTATTATTTATTATTTATTATTTATTATTTATTATTTATTATTTATTATTTATTATTTATTATTTATTATTTATTATTTATTATTTATTATTTATTATTTATTATTTATTATTTATTATTTATTATTTATTATTTATTATTTATTATTTATTATTTATTATTTATTATTTATTATTTATTATTTATTATTTATTATTTATTATTTATTATTTATTATTTATTATTTATTATTTATTATTTATTATTTATTATTTATTATTTATTATTTATTATTTATTATTTATTATTTATTATTTATTATTTATTATTTATTATTTATTATTTATTATTTATTATTTATTATTTATTATTTATTGTTTATTATTTATTATTTATTATTTATTATTTATTATTTATTATTTATTATTTATTATTTATTATTTATTATTTATTATTTATTATTTATTATTTATTATTTATTATTTATTATTTATTATTTATTATTTATTATTTATTATTTATTATTTATTATTTATTATTTATGATTTATTATTTATTATTTATTATTTATTATTTATTATTTATTATTTATTATTTATTAATTATTATTTATTATTTATTAATTATTATTTATTATTTATTATTTATTATTTATCATTTATTATTTATTATTTATTATTTATTATTTATTATTTATTATTTATTATTTATTATTTATTATTTATTATTTATTATTTATTATTTATTATTTATTATTTATTATTTATTATTTATTATTTATTATTTATTATTTATTATTTATTATTTATTATTTATTATTTATTATTTATTATTTATTATTTATTATTTATTATTTATTATTTATTATTTATTATTTATTATTTATTATTTATTATTTATTATTTATTATTTATTATTTATTATTTATTATTTATTATTTATTATTTATTATTTATTATTTATTATTTATTATTTATTATTTATTATTTATTATTTATTATTTATTATTGATTATTTATTATTTATTATTTATTATTTATTATTTATTATTTATTATTTATTATTTATTATTTATTATTAATTATTTATTATTTATTATTTATTATTTATTATTTGTTATTTGTTATTTATTATTTATTATTTATTATTTATTATTTATTATTTATTATTTGTTATTTATTATTTATTATTTATTATTTATTATTTATTATTTATTATTTATTATCTATTATTTATTATCTATTATCTATTATTTATTATTTTTTATTTATTATTTATTATACATTATTTATTATTTATTATTTATTATTTATTATTTATTATTTATTATTTATTATTTATTATTTATTATTTATTATTTCTTATTTCTTATTCATTATTCATTATTCATTATTTATTATTTATTATTTATTATTTATTATTTATTATTTATTATTTATTATTTATTATTTATTATTTATTATTTATTATTTATTATTTATTATTTATTATTTATTATTTATTATTTATTATTTATTATTTATTATTTATTATTTATTATTTATTATTTATTATTTATTATTTATTATTTATTATTTATTATTTATTATTTATTATTTATTATTTATTATTTATTATTTATTATTTATTATTTATTATTTATTATTTATTATTTATTATTTATTATTTATTATTTATTATTTATTATTTATTATTTATTATTTATTATTTATTATTTATTATTTATTATTTATTATTTATTATTTATTATTTATTATTTATTATTTATTATTTATTATTTATTATTTATTATTTATTATTTATCATTTATTATTTATTATTTATTATTTATCATTTATCATTTATTATTTATTATTTATTATTTATTATTTATTATTTACTATTTACTATTTATTATTTATTATTTATTATTTATTATTTATTATTTATTATTTATTATTGATTATTTATTATTTATTATTTATTATTTATTATTTATTATTTATTATTTATTATTTATTATTTATTATTTATTATTTATTATTTACTATTTATTATTTATCATTTATCATTTAGTGGAGGCTAAAAAACTTGATTCTAGTTTTTTAGCGTGCCACACAACTCAAATGGGACGTGTAGCATGCCACATGGCCCATTTGAGTCTTGTAGCATGCCACAAGGCCCATTTGAGTCGTCTAGCATGCCACACGGCCTATTTGAGTCAAGTAGGGTGCGAAACGGCCCATTTGAGTCATTTACACGAATCTACACGACTCAAAGAGTCGTGAATTTGAGATTAACCTTTTTTTTTGCTAGTTAAGGTGAACTTGAATTTTTAACTTGAATCTGAAGACAAACAGTTGGATGTCTTCAGTGTTTATTGTTTTCTTTTTTATTTGTTTATTTATTTTTATTTATTTATTTATTTATTTATTTATTTTTATTTATTTATTTTTATTTATTTATTTTTATTTTATTTCTTATTTCTATTTTTTTTTTGTGACCAAAAAATCAACGTTTTTTTGATCTTTTGGTTGATTTCTGTTTTTTTTTGTATTTTTATTTAGTTTTTTCAGTTTATTTTATAACCTTTATTTTTATTTTATTTTTATTTTTATTTATTTTTCCCTCCCGAATTGTAGCCATGTGGCATGGTAACATTACTAAACTTTAGTTGTGTACAGCCCCACACAACATGAATGTGGTCGGGCTGGCCATGTGGCATGGCAACACAACTACATTTGAGCCTTGTGGGGCTCTACAGGCCTCAAATGTAGTTGTGCGGCCACCACATTGCAGCCCGGTGCCGTGTGGGGTAAAGCCTGACCACACTCACCAAAACCAAAGAAAGAGTCACCAATTCCTTCCAAAAAATACATATTTATTTGATGGGTCCTTTGAATCCAACAGCCAGAGGAGGATTCCAATACATTCTCAATATCCTCAGCTCTTTCGTGGGATATATATCCTGTTTAAAATCAATTCAAAAGATGATACTTTGTAAACAATTATCTTCATAATTTAGAATGAAAACAGGAGAAACAAGCACTATCCAAAAGAAGTTTTCTCATAAAAAGGTGGAAAATTTGTCAATAGCAACCTGCAGAAATTATACATAAATCTTCAAATTAACCAAGTTGCTAGCAAGCCATACCACTCCAAAAACCACACAAGAGTTGAGCAATCTAATAAAAATACATAAAATGTCTCTGGAATGAGGTTGTAAAAATTTTCTTCCTGGTGTTAAATCATAGGCTGATGATAAATTCACGGCTCAAATGTGCCGTGTGGCACGCTAAAAAACTACAATTGAGTTGTGCCGCCTCTACAAAACTTGACTGTAGTTGTGTAGCCCCCACACAAAGGTTCTGTAACGTGTGGCACCCTACACAACTACATTTGAGTCATGTGGGGCTTTACACAACTCAAATGTAGTCGTTTAGCATGCCACACAACTATATGTTTTGTGGTCCAAAATAAAAAAATAATGAAAAATTGAAATAAATTTAATAAAAATTTAAAAAAAACAGAAATCAACCAAAAAATCATAATATATTGATTTTTTGGTTAAAATAAATTAAGGTGATTAGTTTTTTCACGCCCCCAAACCTGGAAAACACACGTTTTGGATGTCCCCACAATTTCCTGAAACATCCCCCACCCACGCGGTAAACCTGGAAAAAACATGGTTTTTGGGGGATTTCAAAAAAAAATACTTGGGGATAGGGGGGCATCTCAAACCCCTGTAGAATAAATCCTAAGAATTTTTTCCATATTTAAGGCCTTCAAAATTTCCCCCACAAAACCAAACAAAAACCTCCACATCTCAAATCTTTTCACATTTTTAATCTTTTTTTTGTTGATTATTTTGAAAAATCAAAAAAGAAAAATTTTCCAAATATGGCAGGCGATTCAATTATAATTTTTTTGGAATTTTAGTACTTCACTTTCACGCCAGGAAATGGGATTTACACAAAAAATGAGACATTATTTTCAACTCTTTTTTTTTGTTATTTTTCCATGAGATTTTCCAAATTTTAACTTTGAAGTATATTAGTGGGCATTTTGAAGGGCCCAAAAAAATTTTTTTGGGGATTTTTAGAATCAATTATTCACCCAGAAGAAATTTGATGCATCTACAACAATAATAGGAAGTGTCTGTCATGGGGTGCGTTTTGAAGCAATTTCTGATACTATTTTGATTCTTTTTATGGACCAAATGATTTTAAATTTTTAAGATGAATTTCAAATTAAACATAAAAATATTTTTTTCATATTTTTTGGACCTTGCTTTGGCCCTCAAATGACTTACCTCAAAATACCATGTTTAACCCCCTTTTTGGGGTAGGTCCGCATTTTTGGGATCTTTGATATGAATAATCTGAAATTCAATATAATTTTTAATGATTTAATGCCTCCTTCTCAACTCTTGCGGCTGTCCAATCCTTTACTCAACCACAATATCACCTGTAAAAATTTAGAATCCACTCCACACCACACCATCATCACCACCATCACCAATCATCACAACTCAACACCAATCAACCAATCACACATCAATACTCAACACAACTCAAAAAATCAAATTCAACACTCCACCTCAAATAAATGGACCCCCCTGAATACAAAAACTCAATCAAAAATATAAAAAAATCAAGTCTTCATAAAAAAAACATCTCAAAATCAAAATCCCAAAAAAAAAGTGTATGAACAACACAGAAACCCACTTTTACTATCTGCCTCTGCTGCTTCTTTTTCTGCTCCACTATCTGCCTCTGCTGCTTCTCATTCTACTTCTTCAACTTATTTGTATCATCCCCATGATTTTACCCCTTTGGCTCCTCCACCTGAATTATCATATCATTCAAAGAAGGACCTTGTGGATGCTGTTCAAGAGTGTGCTAAATCTCATGGATATGCCATTTTCACAAGTCTCCAATACTAAAGAGCAAATATATACTTCCCAATTTGACAAATCTGGGGGATATAAACCCAATTTGCATAGAAAAAGACTTTGATGAACTAGAAAAACAAACTGTCCCTTCAAATTTTCTGGAAGCTTTTACAAAAAGTCTGGTCTTTGGGAAATAAAAATCCAATTCCCTGATCACAATCATCCTCCATCAACTGATCCATCCACCCATCCAGTTCATAGAAGGATTCAGGGTGATCAAGAGGATATGGTCATTTATTTAACCAAAGCTGGGGTTCCTCCCCAGAAAATTCATGATTCCTTGATGAAGTCCTCCAATTCTCCTGTTCACACAACCCTTAGCACAATCTATGACAATAGATCAAAAATTAAAAAATAAAAACTGGAAGCAAACTCACCCATAGAAGATTTAATAATGTAATTAAGAAACTCTTCTTTCAAAAATAAAATCAATAATCAAAATGGTCATTTAGTTGTTTATTCATTTCTTACCCAGATTCTATCAAATCAATCAAACTCTTTCCATAAGTATTAATAATGGAATGTACAGTGGAAGGAAAAAAGTTTTCCCACTGTTGTGAGATGCTCAAGGGTGCAGGCAACTGCAATCCTGGAATTCTGTTCGCGCAACCTTGATCAAAAATCAAAAATCAACCATATTTTGTTTTTGGCTTCATGACCATTTTTGATGTGGTCTATCCAATCAGGTGAGTCTCTCATTCTCTTTTAATCAATTTTGGTTTCAATTAATTCTATTTTTTTTGTGCTGATTTTATGGTTTTTGGACCTGCTTTTATTCTTTCAGTCAAAATTTTTCAATAGATCCATTTCAACTGAGGCAAAGAAGAAGGAATTGTAAAATAAGGTCAAGGCAAGGATTGTAGAGATGTAAAAAGGTGGAATGACCGGCAACAAGATCAGCAAGTATTTGGGCATCAACCGTTACACCATCTACAGCGTCATGAAAATTTAAAACAAAAGAGGGATTGTAGACAATCTAAAACAATCAGGTTGACCCACCAAATTGACTGATTGAGATGTTTTCCAGGTCAGTCGTGTCTTGAGAAGCAAGAGATGGGCCAAACTCAACAAACTTTCAAACTCAATCACCACAAGCGTCTCAGCAAGGACACTCCAACAATGTGCCCATCAACTTGGCTATTGCTGCCAATTTGCTGCTCGAAGTCCTTTCTTGAATAAGAAACACCATAAAAAACAATGATCACATGATTACAAGTGACATACCAGGTAAAAAAGGGTACCTTTGTCCTCAGGTATGTCACTTGTAATCAATTGATTGTTGTTTTTTCATGGTGAACCACAAGAGTCAACTTCTTGAATTTGCCCATTCCCATCTCCACTGGACCATCAATGACTGGATGAGGGTGATATTGACCAATGAATCCTCCTTTGAAATTGGAAAGAACACTCAGCAAGTGAAGGTCTGGAGACTCCCCCATGAAAAGTACAAATCAACATGTCTTGCCCCCACATTCAAGAGTGGTCAAACAAAAATGATGATATGGGGTGCTTTCATGGGTGAAATCACCTCCCCAATTTTTTTCAAGGCACCAAAAAGAAAAAATGCAAAAGATTTCATTGAAATTTTATAAAAAGGTGCTTTGGGACCTTGGATTTCAACAATCAACCATCAAGATGCAATCCTAATGGAAGATGGCGCTGCAGTTCATAAGGCAAAAATTTTTGAACAGTGGCAAAAGAAGAAAGGGCTCAAAAAACTCAAATGGCCATTTCAATTAAAAGACCTGAATCCCATCAAAAATGGTTTTTACAGCTTGAAGAGCAATATTCAAAAGCTTTATCAAACAACCAACCTGAATGAGTTGGAGAAGGCCCTCAAGAGTGCCTGGGAGGATTTTCCAACGCAGAAGCTCATTCATCTTGTGGAAAGCATGCCTCAACAAATGAGAGCTTTCATGAATGCTAGTGGTGGGTCTACTCCTTGGTAGACCCCTTTTTTATATTTTTTTTGGCTTTTACGTATTGCCAACAGTCTCCTATCCATTCATGTTAAGCCTCAAGAAAAATGAATGGTCCAGTTTTTTTCATTTTTTTTTCTGGAACAATGTGACCCAAAGGAATATTTACCCCATTTGGAGGATTTATTTCATTTTATTTTTTTCCAGAAAACAATGTATTTTCAATTTATAAGATTCACTGCAACATGATTAACAGGCATGAAATTATACAATCAGAATTTTTTTTTACTTTTTTTTTCATTTTTTTGGTTTGGAAAATGGCAAAGAAAAACTGGTACACAAAAAAAAAAATTAGTGGGACAACTTTTGTCACCCCACTGTATCTATAAAACCAACAAATTTTCCATTTTTCTTCTTGAAATTTTTGGGATGAAAAACTGTGCTAGAAAATTCTCTCTTGGTTTCTGTTCCCTGTTGCAAAAAAGAAAGGAAGACTATAAATGGGCTCTCAAACAACTTCATAAATTATGAGAACATGAAAAACCCAAAGCCATTGTGACTGACAAAGAGAAATCCCTGATTCATTCAATTGAAACTGTATTTCCCAACTCTAATCATTTACTCTTTTTCTGGAATATCTTCAAAAACATTCAAACACATTTTAAGAAACACTTTAAATCTGAAGAAGAATGGATGATATTTGGAAAACAATGGAATATGCTTGTCAAATCCAAATCTGAAAATTCTTATCAAGATAATTTTACCAAACTGACTGTAGTCTGGAATCCCCCTACTTCTGACTACCATCTTTGAAACTTACTTCCTCTAAAAAGGAAATTTGTTTCATATGCTGCAAACAAGCGCCTGAATTTTGGAAATACCAGAACATCCAGAAGAGGAGGGCTTCATTCTTATGTCAAAATATTTATCACAACTTCTTCTGGTTCCTTCTTTGATGTAGTTCACCAAATACAAATTCAGTTTTAATTGAACTCCATGAAACTGCCATTGAAACTTCTAAGCAAGAATTCAATAAGTTGATTGTTCTCCCATTTTGTGTTAAAAACCTCTCAGGAAAAATGAGCCACTATTCTCTAAAGATTGTGCATTTCTTTCAAATTTCAGCAGAAAAATCAACCACCTGTTATGATGGTGATTATTCTTTCTATTTGGGGATTCCTTGTGTACAAAAAGTGAAGAAGGCAAATCTCAAGAAGCAACAACTTTTGCTTGATGATTTTCATGGCATGTCAAACCTCATATTGCAAGTACTTTTCTCTTTTCTTGGAGAAACAAATAATTCTCACATTTATTTCTGAAGTTTTTTCTTTGAATTTTGAATTATTCATAGCTTGATGAGAAGGGGTCATGCCAAACTTCTCAATCATCTCATGAATCACCTTCCCAATTGACCAACATACACCTGTTTCAGAATTGAATCTTTGATGAATTCCTTAAATTGCGCCTAGGAGAACAACATTTTTACTTTAGAGAAATGATGAAATTGTTAAAAGGAAAGTATCAACTGACTCCCATTCCAGAAACCCTATCAAAGGAAGAAAGGAAAATTTGAGGGAGAGCCAAAGTAGCCCCCGATAAAAGCAAATGATTTTCTCAGCTTTCATCTAAGAGGGATCCATCTGGGTTTGAATTTGTTGAAGTAACTGAGAGAAGAGGAAGACCAAAGAGAGACCAAGTGGTTAATTCAATGGTAAGTTTTTTCTTATTTTTGTTTTTTTATCCCTTTCTGTTGAATTTAATTTAACAGAAAATGGTTGGAAATTGGTTTTCTCTTATTTACCAAAATGCTGCAAACTAAGAATTTTGAAAATCTCATGGAGAAAGAACAAAAAAAGAATTGAAAATAATGTATCATCTTTTATGCAAATCCCATTTTCTGGCAGGAATGTGAATTACTAAAATTTTTGCAAAATTTTAATTGAATGTCCTGCCATATTTGGATAATTTTTCGCTTCAGTTTTCTCAAAATGATCAACAAAAAACAATTAAAAATGTGAAAAGATTTGAGAAGCGGAGCTTTTTTTTAAGGCCTTAAAAATGGCCAAAGTTCTTAGGATTTATTCTACAGGGTTGGAGATGCCCCCCTATCTCCCAGTATTTTTTTTTTTCAACAACCCCAACAAAACTGTGTTCTTTCCAGGCTTACTCCGTGGGTGGGGGATGTTTCAGGACGTTTTGAGTATTTCCAAACCGTGTTTTTTCCAGGTTTGGGGGCGTGAAAAACTTAAAGACCTAAATTAATTAATTAATTTATTAATAAATTAATTGATTGATTGATTAATTGATTGATTGATTAATTAATTGATTGATTAATTAATTAATTAATTAATAAATCAATAAATAAATAAATAAACAATAAATAAATTAATAAACAAAGAAATAAAGACATAAATCAATAAATAAACAAATAAATGAATGAATACATGATTAAATGAATAAATAAATAAAGGGAATTATTTTTTTCACAGGTGCTACCCTTAAACTCACGGGGGTACTACATCCCCACAATGTCCAGTATACACAGACAAATCCTTGTTTACATGGACGTTTCAAGAAAGTTTTTTTTTGACATTCCAAACAAGCAGGCCTGTAGATAAGTTTATTCAACCCTTATGGCTAATCTTTTATAAATTTGGGACCAGTTAAACCCCTTCAAAAATCAAATCAAAAAATTAACAAAATCCAAAAGAAAAATCATTTTTGGATCTGTTCCTTTGGATTCTGGCTTAAGTTTTTTTTTGGTAATTTGAACTCTCACATTATTTATCAATCAGCTGAAGAGCTTTAAAATAGTTTTTTTGAGTTTTTGTGGATGTATCCTTGGCCTCCAAAAATTGGATCCAACATAAAAACACTTCAAAATAGAATATCCTTTTCAATTTTTTTTTCCTTTTCACTTCTTTAATCAATGTTTCACTTATTTTTTTTGGTTAAAACTTGAAATTAACATAAAAATAATGGATGAAAAATTTGGCTGACGTTGAAATATATGTTTTACCCCACCAAATATTTGTCATAATGAAAATAATTGAAAATAAAAGGGGTGGTCTTTTCTTATTTCTGTATTCTTTGTTGTGTTTATTTATGAAAATTTGAGTTATTTGAACTTCAAAGTTTGAAACAGGCCTCTCAAATTTTTGAAATATATTTTTTTCCTTAATTTTTGAAGCACTATTTTTGCACTAAAAACAAAGTCCAACAAGGAGGGCAACAAACCACCCTCTGGGCTGGGGTCCACTTTTTTGAGTCCTCCATGCATAAAACCCTAACCATTCCTGTTCAATATGAGTTTAAAATTTTTCCAGGCCCTTTTGGAGCACTCCCATCCTCCCATCATCCATAGAAAAAACCTCCTCTACCCACCCACCCCCACCCATCACCCCCCATCACCCCACTAAACCACACCACACCACACCACACCACACCACACCACACCACACCACACCACACCACTCCCCTTCAATATGAAAAATCTGGAGAATATAAACCCAGTAAAGATCCCAAAAAATAGCAAAAAACCAGAAAGACCAATTGCCATTTTAGATTATCTGGAAATTTCTCCAAAATATTAGGTCTCTGGAAGGTTAAATTTATTTGTCCGGACCACGACCATGCCCCGTCAGATTCTCCTTCTACTCATCCAATCCATAGAAGAATTGATTTCAAGTAACCGGAGAATGTAGAAAACATAATAAAGGCTGGTTTTCCTCCATTAAAAATTTTGAATTCTCTTATAAGAAAAATCCTCAACTCCAGTTCATACAAACCTCAGTACTATTTATAAGAAATATTTCAAATCCAAAAAAAATATCTTGATGGAAAAACCCCAATTGAAGCTTTAATAATGGAACTCCAAAATTCTTCTTTTTTTTACAGAATCAAAAAATATTGATGGACACATCACTTCTTTATTCATTTCAAATCTTGATTCCATGAAACTTCTAAAAAATTTCCTACTCCTCTCATGATGGACTGCACATATAAAACAAATAAATTTGGGATTTCTCTTTTTCATATTGTTGGGGTAAATAATTCTTCAAGAACTTATTCAGTTTCTTTCTGTTTCTTATCTCAAGAAAAAAAAGATAACTATGAATGGGCCCTCAATGAACTTCAGGAAATATGAGAAAATAAAGAACCAAGGGTTATTGTGAAAGATAAAGAAGAAGCTTTAATCAGTGCTGTAGGAAACTTTGTCCCATCTTCTCATCACCTTCTCTGTCTCTGGAATATTTTCTAAATATTCAAACCCACTGCAGGAATAATTTCAATTCTGAATAGGAATGGAAGCTCTTTTAGAAACACTTGCATCAATTGGTTGACTCTAAATCTGAAGCTATTTATCGGGACAATTTCTCCAACATTTCTCTATTCTGGAATGCTCCCTCATCAGACTACCTCCTTGAATAATGGTTCCCACTCAAAAAATTTTTTTCTCTTACTTGGCCAACAAATACTGTCATTTTGGAAATACAAGTACATCAAGAATAGAAGGCCTTGATTCTTTAATCAAATGCCTCATCACTTCCTCTAAGGGCGCCTTTTTGTGTGTTGTTGATAAGATATATAATTCTATTACCACCCAAATTCATGAAAGAGTTATTAAAGCCTCCCAGCAAGTTTTCAAGCATGGCATTGGTTTTCCTCACTGTGTGGAGAATCTTTCCAGAAAGATCAGCCATTATGACCCCAAGACCATTCACTCATTCCATTAAGTCTCTGATTCTTCAACCACTTGCATCAAATGTGATTACTCTTCTCATATGTGTATACCATGTGTTCAAAAAGTAAAATAAGCTATTTTCAAGGGTGAAATTTTCGAAATTGGGGATTTCCATCCTTAATGGCATGTCAAACCCCCCTTTTCAGTAAGTTTTTTTTTCTTTATACAAGTTCAAATGAATAATATTATGATTAATTTTTAACATTCTTTCTGCAGTTAAATTCCAGCCCAGACTCAACTGAAGAATCACCCAGACTTGAAAAGCCCTCAAGATCAACCAATGAAGATAGATATATTACTGAATTGTTTGAAAATTTCAAAAATTGCCACCTGGAGAACAAAATTATTATCTGTGTGATACACAGAAGCTTTAAACTGGATATTATCAACTTTTTCTGATTCAAGAGCCCCATTCTACTCAAAGATCCAAAAAAAGAGGAAGACCCAAAGGAGCAGCAAATAATTTCAAGAATATCTCTCAATCCTCAAGTAAAAGGGATCAATCTGGCCTTGAATATTTAGAAGCACTGTTGGAATTCTGCTGTTTTCTGCTCTCACTTAAGTCCTCCAAATCTGAATCAACTACACTCCTTATATTTTCATTATTCAATCATTGTTATAGCCTCATAAAAGTAGTAGCATTATAGTAGATGTCTCCTCTTGCTTCTCTAATCAGTTGTTATCCTTGATTGTTGAATTCTAGGTTAAGTTATGAATATGTCTGAAAGAATGCTAGTCTGAGTAGTCTGATTATGCTTCTATGATCAAATCTTGTAGCCATGAGCCCTGATCACTGTTCATCTATAGGTCTTCTTATATCTAATGACCTCCTTTTGTATCATCTTCTCTCTTAACTATAATGTCTGTTTAATATGCCAGATCAGCTTGAATTAACGCCTCATTTGTCTGTGATATCCACTCCTCTTTTGTCACTCTCATGTCCTGTCTCATGTCCTTGAAGTGTCTCTGACCTGTGCTTTGTGTGGCACTGATTATGTGGTATCTCTCTGACTATTATTTCATTCATTATTAATAATATTTCTCTTGCCCGTACCACAAATTGGTCTGTGCTACTTTTGGCTTGTATCTAGTCTATTTAAACCAAGTACTGGTCCAGCCAATTTATCATCATCAGATCTTAATCACTTTGAACCGGGAGTGCTCCCTTGACTCTCCTCTGATCCGCTTCCCTTGGAAACATAAGATCTCCTCATCTCCTCTTCATCATTCTCCCATTGGATTCCTTGACTCTGACTTCATCACGATTAACAGTCAAAATAGTGCTCCACTCACAATTTCTCTTAGCTTGTCCATCAGCTAATCATGGACCAAAAGATTGACACCTCTACTCGTCTCCTTCTTACTTCAGATAATTATGCAATTTGGATTGTTCCAATGGAAGCAAAACTAGAGGACATGGAAGCTCTCAAAGTGGTCTCCGGCCGATTCTCTCAAGAACAAATTGAGAATGAGGTTGAAAAGACACTGTTCATCAAAAAGAACAGGAAGGCGTACACAATGATTTTTCAACATCTCGACGCAGACAACCTCGCTCTCATCAGCACCACACTTCCTCCAAGTGACAGATTCAATGGTCAAGCCATCTGGAAATTGCTTCAAACAAAATATGCCGGAAACGACTTGGCGGCTCGCTCGGCTGCTCTCGATGCGTTTCTAGACTTGGAGTATCAGTCATTCAAACAATTTTGCCCATCCATCCGAATGGCTAATCAGAGATTAGTGCTTGCTGGAGTTCGCCTTGATGATCGGATTAAAATCCTACTCATGTTGTGAAAGCTACCGAAGGACAACTTTTGATCTTTCCGGGACGTTGTAGCAATGGGATTTGCCTCTGAATCCTTTGAATCAATCGTCAAGCGACTCAAGGTTTACGCGGTCACCAGCAAAGAAAAGGGCAATGATCCACCCGCAAATGACTATGGATCTTTGATACATGCCCTTTATACTTCATCAAGAAATCATCAATTGACTGAAACGTCAGCCACCTCTGGTACCGTGTCCGTCTGTGTGTACTGCAAAAAGCCCGGCCACCGCTCTTCCAACTGCTGCGTGAGATTTCCAAAAAAAAAGCTCCGAAGGCCCAAGCCCACTGTGCCCAGGTCGCAAACAACAATGCCAATCACACCGTGCGATCAGGCGATTTCACCTATTTCCGCACCCCTGATGGAAACCGGGACCACTACGACAACATCCGCTTCAAAGATGTCAAGTACCATGATTAAGGTCGCCAATTAGCTCCTCTGCAACCCTTTGCTCACTCTTGGTCTCCACTACCCCTCCAACCACCTTGCTGTTGCCAGTCCGTCAATCACCTTACCACCCATCCTGCCGCGCGACCTTTATCAAGATCCCACCTATTCCGCCGCGCGACGAGTTTACTTCACCACTCATCCCTAAAATAAATTGTCTGTTAGTTCTCTAGTCCTTAAGTATGAGCAGAGGGGGCGTGTTGGAATTCTGCTGTTTTCTGCTCTCACTTAAGTCCTCCAAATCTGAATCAACTACACTCCTTATATTTTCATTATTCAATCATTTTTATAGCCTCATAAAAGTAGTAGCATTATGGTAGATGTTTCCTCTTGCTGCTCTAATCATTTGTTATCCTTGATTGTTGAATTCTAGGTTAAGTTATGAATATGTCTGAAAGAATGCTAGTCTGAGTAGTCTTATTATGCTTCTATGATCAAATCTTGTAGCCATGAGCCCTGATCACTGTTCATCTATAGGTCTTCTTATCTCTAATGACCTCCTTTTGTATCATCTTACCTCTTAAATATAATGTCTGTTTAATATGCCAGATCAGCTTGAATTAACGCCTCAGTTGTCTGTGATATCCACTCCTCTTTTGTCACTCTCATGTCCTGTCTTATGTCCTTGAAGTGTCTCTGAACTGTGCTTTGTGTGTCCCTGATTATGTGGTATCTTTCTGACTATTATTTCATTCATTATTAATAATATTTCTCTTGCCCGTACCACAAATTGTTCTGTGCTACTTTTGGCTTGTATCTAGTCTATTTAAACCAAGTACTGGTCCAGCCAATTGATCATCATCAGATCTTCCTCACTTTGAACCGGGAGTGCTCCCTCAACTCTCCTCTGATCCGCTTCCCTTGGTGACATAAGATCTCCTCATCTCCTCTTCATCATTCTCCCATTGGATTCCTTGACTCTGACTTCATCAAGCACTATAGAGGAGAGGAAGCCCAAGGAAGAAATTCATAGTAAATTTCAAGGTTGGTCACCATTCTTTGGGAAGACATATATATAAACTTTTCTAATGAACATTTTATTTCTATGTGTTCTGGTTTCAAGAAAGTTTAATTCCATCAAGGGGAAGGGGAAGGGAAAAAGAAGGAGGAATCAGAGGAAGATGTAATGTTATATCTAAAATCATTTCTTCTACAATGAATTGTTTCTGTTTTAATGAGTCCATGTCATTCTTTTAAAAAAGGTGAATTTATGACTGAAGAGGAATATTCATAAGATGAACAGGTGCCAGATTTGGATGAAGGGGAAGATTAAGAGGTTTGAGTTGGTAGTGGTAGGTTTGGAGTGTGTTATTTTGTTTTTTTTGTGTTGTTTTGTGTTGTGTTGTTTTTTGTTGTGTTGTTTTGTTTTGTGTTGTGTTGTGTTGTGTTGTGTTGTGTTGTGTTGTGTTGTGTTGTGTTGTGTTGTGTTGTGTTGTGTTCTGTTGTGTTGTGTTGTGTTGTGTTGTGTTGTGTTGTGTTGTGTTGTGTTGTGTTGTGTTGTGTTGTGTTGTGTTGTGTGGAGTGGTATGATTTAGTGTGGTGTGGTAATGGGTGGAGTGGAGTGGTATGGTGTGGTTTGGTCTGGTCTGGTCTGTTGTGGTTATGGGAGGTGATGGGTGGGGTTGGGTGGGTGGAGGAGGTTTTTTTTATGGATGATGGTGCCTGAAAAAATTTAAAACTCATATTGAATAGGAATGGTTAGGGTTTTATGCATGGAGGGCTCAAAAAAGTGGACCCCAGCCCAGAGGGTGGTTTGTTGCTTTCCTTGTTGGATTTGATTTTTAGGGCACAAATAGTGCTTCACAAATTATGAAAAAACTATATTTTAAAACCTTGAGAGGCCTTTTTCAAACTTTAAAGGTCAAATACTTTGATTCTCATACATAAACACAATGAAAAATGCAGAAATAAGGAAAGACCACCCCTTTTATTTTCAATTATTTTCATTTTGATAAATAATTGGTGGTGAAAAACCTATAATTAAAGCTCAGCAAAATTTTCCATTCATTATTTTAAAGTTTAATTTAAGTTTAAAAAAAAAGTTTAGTGAAACATTGATTCAAGAAGTGAAAAAAAAATCTTGAAAAGCATAAGTTATTTTGAAGTGTTTTTACATTGGATCCAATTGTTGGAGGCCAAGGATAAATCCAAAAAATATCAAAAAAAATATTATGAAACTCTTCAGCTGATTGATAAATATTTTGAGAGTTCAAAGTCCCAAAAACCTCAAGCCACAATCCAAAGGAAACGCTCCAAAAATGATTTTTTTTCTTTTGGATTTTGTTCGTTTTTTGAATGGATTTTTTAAGGAGTTTAACTGGTCCCAAAATTGTAAAAGATTAGCTATAAGGGTTCAATAAAACTATCTACAGGCCTGCTGTGTTAGAATTTCAAAAAATATAGTTCTTGAAATGTTAAAATACATATGCACTTACACGTGTGCTACGTATAAGTGTAATCCAAATGGGATGCACATGTGGGCCTCTGGGGCCCATTGGACACACACACGGACCATACTTGCCTGTGTGGATGTCACGGATTTGGAGAAACTGGCCTCAAAATGCGTGAAACAGGCCTATTGGTACACGGGCCCTATTGGGCCCGGTGGGTTATATGGGAAAATACAGCCAAATGGGCTTGTATGGGCATAATCGAGCCCAAGGCTTATTTTGGACATACTTGGCCAGACGGGCTAGCCCTTCAAAGTATGTTCAACTCAGTTTTCAAACTTGGGGGGGCCCATTCAGGCAGCGGCCCATGTTGCAGCCCATTTGGGGCTGCTGCCCATTTTGCGGCCCGCTTGGGGCCACTCGTCTCCCTTGGTTTGGCCCATGCGGGGCCCAATGGCCCGCACGGGGCTGTCGTGGCGGCTGAGGGATCCCGCGCAGTGAGACGCTGCGTGGGCCCAGCTGGTCACAAGCAGCGGTCAGTGCCGCGGGAGCAGGGGCCAGCGGCCCTGGCTCCCCTCCCTCCCCTTGCTTGCCATTGCAAGAGGGAAGGAGACGGCTGGCTGGGTTGAACCAGCCAGCAATCTGCCGCAGGAGGGCAACCGGTCGGGGTGAGGGGGATTTCATCACTCCCTCACCCAGGAGGATGGCTGGGCCGGTTGCAGAAAGGCAAACGGCAGTGGGGGGACTTGATAACCCCTCCACCATCAAATCAAGGTGCAAAAAAAGGGGCGCTCTCCCCCCCCCTTTACCAAGGGGGAGGAACAATGGACTGGAGGGGATTTGAC
The DNA here is from genome assembly GCA_025617555.3 of Puccinia polysora. NCBI lineage: Eukaryota > Fungi > Basidiomycota > Pucciniomycetes > Pucciniales > Pucciniaceae > Puccinia > Puccinia polysora. The sequence goes on along the minus strand of CM062625.1, from coordinate 43,844,787 downwards.
CACCCCCCAGCCCACTTACCTTGACAACGCCCTGGGGGTATCAACCTCCAGGGCTCCTGGTAGGCCAATTTGACCGCCCCCTCCAGGGATTTGAGAGAAAGAGGGGGTGGCGGCATGTCCCCCAGTTACACCCCCCCCCCATGTGAGTCTGAGACTAGACCCAGGTGTGTCCTGGGTCCCACCTGGCCATTTGTATGGCCGGGGGCTGGTTGCATGAGGCAACCAGCCAGCATGTGAGGTAACAGGGCAGGTTTTAACAGACAACCGGCCAGGGGTTTGAACAGCTAAGGGGCATGTTCAGCCCCGTTACAGTGGCAACACCAGAAATGACCAGAATAGGATGGTTGTAAGGGTACAGGGACTGATGCAATGCGGGCTAATGTATCCCAATCCACGTAACAAGGACTGTAGAGCCTGTAGAGCTTTTTTGAGGCGGAAAATTTGCCTTTTGGCTTGTTGTATCATGGGCTCACAAGAGGCCAATCTTTCATACTTGGGGAGCTCTTCTCCTGGATGCTTTCCATCATTCATTCAACATCCAATCAAATTCATCAACAATATCATCAGAATTATTGCCCCATTGTGAGAGCCCATTAGCAATTATTGACACAAGGTGTCCAGCATTTCTTTTGCTTTAAATACTGCTCATTTGCCTAAGCTAATTGTTGGCCATAATTATAACATGAAATGCCTGTGTAAACAAGGATTTTACCATGTATACTGGACGTTGTGGGGACGTAGTACCCCTGTGAGTTTAAGGGTAGCACCCGTTGTGGTGTCATTATACAGCCTTGAATTGGGAACTGCGTTGCGGCCTGCGCGCTCAGCATTTGGTGGATCAGGCTCAGTAGTTGGGGTGCGCACGTTCTCAGCAGTGGCTCCTGCGGGCTCAGAGGCAGCAGCTGCAAAGCTCAGCAGTAGGCGCAGCGGGACCGGCACGCAGTTGTGGGCCAGGCCTGACTAGGGGAGGCAGGCCGCAACCCGCTTGCATATCCGACCCAGGGATGAAGCCGGGCCGACCAGGTTCTCGGACGGTTAGTCGGGGGGGAGAAAGCGGGGCGATTGAGGGGCTATATGCGTGGACGACCGCACGCAAGTGTGGGCCGGCCACAGGATGGGAAATCCACGACGGCGCGTTGGGCAGATACGGGCAAGCACGGCGGACTTCAGGTAACATGCGGCGGAGGGCCGCCCCATGGAAGGACGACTGGGTGTGCGTAATGACAGGCGGGCTGAAGGGATAGGGGATAAGGGATATGGGTTAGGGTATGGGTTAGGGTTCTGGGTCTAGGGTTTCTTTTTCATGGTTGTCAGTTTGTCTTTGTGCTTGTGCTTAGGTTAGGGCTGAGGGCGGGGGGATTCATATTTTGGTCTCACGGATTCTCTCTTGCTCTTGCCACTGACTCATTCTCTCATCTCCGGAAAAAAAGGAAGCATCCTTGAGTCTTACAGACGCTAGAACCATTGACTCCATAACAGGGAAAACTTGATAAGATTGCAACAAGATAGCTTAGAACTGAAAACCAACAGGCTGTAAACAAGAGTTAGGGGGTTGAACAACTTGAACAAAGATAAGAGAGAAGGAAAGGAATTTGAAGAGACAAACAGCTGAGTCGTGGTTTTGAAGAGTAAATGATAGAAGGACCCAGAACGGCGTGAAGTTGATAGAGAGAGGAGACACAGAAGAGCAGCAGGAGGCGAAACACTAGACAGTCAGACATGTTGGGCCGAGAAGGTCTTGAGGATCATATTCTTACCAGGAACAGACTCTTAGATGAGTAATTGGTTCAATGGTGAGTTGAAGGTGGTTGAGTTGGATTGAAGAGGACAAAAGTTCGCGCGAGAGAGGATGGTTTGAAAGTTATTTGAGAGGAACAAGATGAGGAAAGAAGGAAGATTAAGAACAAAGAAAGAGAAGAAATGATGTAGAAAAGAAAAGATAAATTGACCACAAAAGAAAACGAGAGATCTGGTAGACCCAAGAAGTAGAAGAGAAGAAGTGCCCAGCCCCTGCAAGAGGCCAGGTCCTGAGTTAAGAGGGGTGCGGAGGTCACCAAAGTGTCACAGGAGAGACCACCGGGGGACCCATCTCACCTGGCACTACCTTAACCGTAGTATCCGGGTATCAGAAAATACTTAACACCCCACATGGCTGGTGAGGAGATGATCCAAAAATCAGATGTTTGAGGGGAAAAAGATTTACTTCCAAAGGAGTTCCAAGGAACTTGTTGAAGAGGCCTTTTTGAGAGAGTCAGCAATCATTAGTTGAATTTGGATTAGATTGAGAGTAAATTTGCCATTTGCAAAAGCTTCGCGCAACCCTTTTGTTTTGATATCTACATGTCTAGACTTTGAGTGAGACCCAAACCTTTTAATCTTGTCGTCCAAGCCCTTATTGTCAATGTGCAAGATAGGCTTAGGTTCAGATGTTTGATACATTTCGCTGATAAGGTGCTTGATCCACTTAAGCTCAAGGTAACAGTCTAGTGGAGCATATAATTCAGATTTGGTAGAGGAGTACGTAATATTCCTTTGTCGAGTGGAGTTCCAGATGATTGGACTTCCCTGATGAAGAATGATGTATCCTGTTTGCGACTTGCGGAAAATTGGGTCATCTCCCCAAGTGGCATCACTGAAGCTTGAGAGAGGTTCTTGCTTGGGATCATAGCTTATGACGAGTTTGAAGTGCATAGTCGTTTTGAGATATTTCCACACCTTCCTGACTTCTCTCCAGTGATTCATCCCTGGCTTGGCATTGAACCTAGCCAGGCTGGACACAGAGAAAGAGATGTCCGGACGAGTGTATTGGGCTAGATGATTAAGTAGTCCGGTGGCCAATCAATAATTGATGTTCAATTGTTGGAATTCATCATGATCTGTGTTGGATGCGGGCTCAAGGTTCAAATTTTGAGTGAGTGGAGAATGTACGTCCTTGCAGGATGTAAGACCTAGTTCTTCTAAGCCACGTGCAATTTGATTGGGTTGACTCAGGAGAATTTTGTTGTCCTCAAGTTCCATGAGCATTCCAAAAATGGTGTTGGGAGGATGGCACGATGAGTTCTTTAATCAGTCGAGAAAGTTGTTTTCAAAGACTTGAGAATTTCAAACATGGATCAAGTCGTCAACGTGGAAATAAATGATTTCCTTTGTCATGGAATTGAGATATAGGCAGGGATTGCTAGTAGATTCTCGATAGCCCTGGGATTTGATCCACGAAGTCAGGGTTTTGTACCAACTTTTGGGGGATTTTTTCAATCCTTAAAGAGATTTCTTGAGCTTTAGGTATGGAGAATTTCTGTCAGACCCTTCTGGGGTTTTTATGATTACTTTTTCTTCAAGAGGAGCGTGCAAGAATGCGCCTTTGACGTTGAACTGAGTCACTTTCATTTTCTGTTTTAAACCGTATGTGAGGGCAACTCAGAGTGATCCTAATTTGCCCGTTGGTGCCCAGGTTTCATTGTAATCAATCCCTAGGACTTGATTAAATCCCTGGACGCAGAGTCGAGCCCTGTACTTGACCGGATCGCTGTGACAGTTTTGATTTACTTTGAAGACCTAGGTTGTTTTAAGAATGTTGTCCGGAGTACCATGGTATTCTTCCCAAACGTCCTGGAGTTCTATGGAGTTCAATTCATCATCAGCTGCCTTCTTCCATTTTGGCCACTCAGAGCAATTCTTAGCAGCCTTGTAGGAAGGGGGCTTGTAGTAATGGTGGAAACCATATCTTTGAGGCTTCCGTGTTTCGCGCTTGGGCCTTTGAGAGATAGATGGAATAGATGACTCTGGAGTTTGAGAAGATATGAGAGGAGGATCAGGGGAGGATGATGCCACCAACATCTCGTCTTCCTGATCCAATTCAGATTCTGAGAGTTTGTCCTGAGGTTCTTGTGTGGTGTATTGTTTTTCAACGGAAGAGAAATTTGATTCTATGGGATCCGTGCTTGTTTGACTGAATAGATTGATCCCGGGTGGTTCGAAGAATGGAAAATTGTGGAGAGAATCTTTAATGAACTGGACGTGTTTGGTCTCAACAACGCCACCCGATGATCTGAGAATAAGATAAGAGTGAAACACAGGATTGAACCCAATCAGGACTCCTTCCAGTCCTTTCTTGTCAAATTTCCTTCCCTTCTGTAGGCGATTTGCAAGGTAAATGACCAAAGACCCTACAGGTTTCAAGTAGTTAGCCGGTAATTTCTTGTTGAAAATTAGTTCCCAAGGGGATAGGTCATTACCTTCCCTAGGGACTTTGTTGAGCATAAAGCAGCAACTTCTGACTACAATGTGCCAGTAGTTCTTGCTTAGCTTGGAGGATGAGAAAGTCGCACGTGCCGACTCAATAATTGTTTGGTTAGCTTGTTTGGCCCAACCGTTATGCTGAGAGTGGTAGGGTTCAGACCTCACAAGTTTGATGTGTTTTGCTTTGGCAAAGCTCTTCAGGGTGTCATTCATGAATTCTGTGCCCTTATCAGAGAAGATCTCTGTTGGATAATAGTTGAGTCGTTTATGTTCTGTCTCAAGAATGCTGATGATGACGTCTGGGGTTTCTTCTTTAGTCATTAGGGGGAAGGCTGAGAGGTATCCTGTGCAGTTGTCCACGAGCGTTAGGATATATCTGTGGCCAGATTTTGATTGCGGAGTGATTGGACCCATTAAATCTAAGTGAATTCTTTCAAGAGGCTTTGACGACGGCGTGGAAGTGGCTGAGAACAGAGCCCTTGTGATCTTGCTCTTCACGCAACTGTCGCACTGGAAGTCATTTAATTCATCTTTGGAGTATTGGTCTTTGAGAATGGTTTTGAGTGTTGAGATTGAGGCGTGTCCATACATCTTATGGATGTCAGAGAGTGATTGAGCTTGACTTGAGGGAGACGACAAGATCTGGTTTTTGAGATTGACCAATAGATTGTTTCCAGCATTCTTGGGTTTCTTGATAACAAATAGGCTGTCGCGGATCAGTCCTTTAAATACCGTCTGGCCAGCTCAAGTGATTCTGAACTGATCTTGTTCTTGGAAGAGATTACATCCCTTTTTCGCCAGGAGACCAGGACTAATAAGGTTGACTACAATATTGGGTATGTACATGCATTCTTCAAGAGTGATGACGGAATCCTTCCATTCCAGTCTAACAGTTCCTATTCCTTGTATCTTGATATTGGCTTCTAGTTTGCCATTTTTGATCTCATCCATCTCATCCTGCAAGTTAATAGAGACGAAATACCTCGGGTCATTGAATATATGAATGTTGGCGCCCAAGTCCAAGAGAAGATTAGGTGAGCATTTATCCAGAGTGTCAGTAACGCATGATAGTTAATTGTAGGGGTTTTCTTGATTTGGTTCTTCCATTCATTCTGTTGTTCTATCCACCAGGCTGGGGCAATCTGAGGGTGGAGGTGGAAGCATGATGATTTGGGATGGGGAGCATTAGGGTCATGGAAGCCTTCCTTGCATCTAATGCGAGTCTTTTTCTCTCCTTGATCTGTCTTTTTTCTAGTGGTCACTAGGGTAACTTCAGAGGTGGATTTTCCGGTTTTGAGTTGTGCCTTGCGCTCATTATTGTATTGGGGCAAGTGATTGAATACTGTCTCCACTGTCACTGATTTTTTGCCATGCATAATCTGTTGCTTTAGGTTCTCTAGAGTGGGTGGAAACTTGAAGAGTATGAGATACGCCAAGATATCCTTTGGTAGCTCTATCCCAACGTCCACCATGCGAGTAAGTGCTTTTCAAATATCCGTTATGAATCCTTCAATGGCGTGTTTTTTAAATGGAGCATGGAGAAATTGGTTGAATATGCGGGCTCTGTTGGCCATCTTGGATGAAGCAAAACTTTGTGTGATCTCTTTCCAGAGTAACTTAGATGACATAATGTTTGCAGCGTTAACCACATTGGCGTGAGTCTTGCTATCAAGTTTAGATAGTATAATTGCCCTGATTTCTTGATCTTGCTTTGTGGTTAATTGGCCTGAATTTTGGGTTATGGCGTCCTTGATGTCTTTGAGATCAAACAACATCGTCATTTTATCCCGCCAGATGGATTAGTTGTAGTTGTTGAGAGGAGGGATAGCATTGACGGAGGCCTTGAGCGCAACCTGATAGAAATAGTCGTTCGCTCCCGTTGGTTTGTTCATTCTTGGCAAGATGGAGTTGTCCTTTGGCTTTTAACTGTGATAAGATTGCGACAAGATAGCTTAGAACTGAAAACCAACAGGCTGTAAACAAGAGTTAGGAGGTTGAACAACTTGAACAAAGATAAGAGAGAAGGAAAGGAATTTGAAGAGACAAACAGCTGAGTCGTGGTTTTGAAGAGTAAATGATAGAAGGACCCAGGACGGCGTGAAGTTGATAGAGAGAGGAGACACAGAAGAGCAGCAGGAGGCGAAACACTAGACATTCAGACGTGTTGGGCCGAGAAGTTCTTGAGGATCATATTCTTACCAGGCACAGACTCTTAGATGAGTAATTGGTTTGATGGTGATTTGAAGGTGGTTGAGTCGGATCAAAGAGGACAGAAGTTCGCGCAAGAGAGGATGGTTTGGAAGTGATTTGAGAGGAACAAGATGAGGAAAGAAGGAAGATTAAGAACAAAGAAAGAGAACAAAGGATGTAGAAAAGAAAAGATAAATTGACAACAAAAGAAAAAGAGAGATCTGGTAGACCCAAGAAGTAGAAGAGAAGAAGTGCCCAGCCCCTGCGAGAGGCCAGGTCCTGAGTTAAGAGGGGTGAGGAGGTCACCCGAGTGTCACAGGAGAGATAACCGGGGAACTTATCTCATCTGGCACTACCTTAACCGTAGTATCCGGGTATCAGAAAATACTTAACACAACTTTGTGAGGCAAAACCTCTAAAGTTTCCACATCTGGGGTTCTGGCCGGGAACTCAATCCGTTCTTAGTATCTTGAAGATAACACAGGATGCTGCCGACAACCGCTTCAGGATCCAATGTTCCCCCTCCCTATCCTCTATGTTCAACTCCCGTTTCTGCTACTCAACCCCCTCCGCCACTATCCGCTCATGCTCCCAGAGTTAGCGGTTTTGCTCCTCCCTTGGAAGGGTCATTGGACATGGCGTTGGAGGCTCCTTGCCGCGTTTGGTTGAGGCCAAGGGACTTCCCTCATCTTTGGTTTAGTACCTCGGACGTGGAGCGGTTTCTTTCTAGATTTGAAGGGATTGCAGATTTGGAGGGCGCTTTGGGCGCGGATAAGGTTTGGACTATTGTGCTGTTCATTACCAAGGATGAGAGACTGCGGGACGTGGAAGAAATGGTTGGTTAGGAGAGGCAGGACTGGGGGAAGTTGAAAAGCAAGATGTTGGCAAGGTGGGGAAAGCCCAAACCCTGGTTCCAAGAAAGCAATTTTGATCAAGCCACGGAGGAAGCGAGCAAAAATGGGGGGGTGCGATTGCGCAAGGGACTAATGGAATATATGTCAAAGTTTGAGCAAATCTACGGCTACTTGGCAAAGAACAAGGTCGTAGCGGGTCAGACGGGTGCCATGAAGCGGGCATTTCTGGGGGGTCTTGCGCCTCACCTCATTCCAGAGTGCAGCAATACCTGTACGACCACGGTCTGGTTAAGAGGTCACTGGATGGAAGCCTCGCAATTGTTCCTGATCTTTTGATTATCCGTCAGGCTGTGGAGAGCAAAATTGATTTGGAAAAGCTCATTGCGGATACGGCACAAACGTACCCGTCTTGCTCCAAGAAATCGGTCAAGATCTTGGCGCCGGTCCCCAACCAAACCTTGGCCGCGCGGCCGCCAATGCCCTCTCATGCCAGACTTTCCCAACAGTCTCCGGGACCATCAGTCGGAGAGATGACGGAGATTCTGTGGGACATAAGGGTTTTCCTCAACCGGACACTGGCTCCCGCGGCTCCAACAGCCACACCGCCTCCAACGGCTCCTTCTCAACTGCGCGCAGTACCGCATCACATGGAAGAAGGGTTCAAGCCCCCCAGCGGACCATCCAGGTTGTTTTGCTTGCCGCGGTGTTCATATTGCGGGGAGAGAGGGCACTGGAAGTTGGTTTGCAAGAACCTCACTTGGGACATGGACAATGTGGTGTCAATTTATAGACACGGATTGGGAACTGCGTTGTGGCTGCGCGCTCAGCATTGGAGGAAAGCAGGCTCAGCATTAGGGTATGCGGAGTGCTCAGCAGCGGCAGCCGCTGTTTGGCTCCGCACCTAGTGGACGGGTTGGGCTCAGCATCAAGTGCGGCGTGGGCGGCAATCACCGCCGGAGATCCGATTTGGAAGGTAGTGCGCTTGACTAGGTTCGCGGGCGCGCCAGTTTGGATACGTAGGAGCAGAGCAATCCGCGGGCCATAAATGAACGGTGTGGTGTCAATTTATAGACACAGATTGGGAACTGCGTCGCGGCTGCGCGCTCAGCATTGGAGGCGAGGGGGCTCAGCATTAGGGTATGCAGAGTGCTCAGCAGCGGCAGCTGCTGGATCAGCAGCAGCCGCTGTTTGTCTCCGCACCTGGTGGATGGGTCGGGCTCAGCATTGAATGCGGCGCGGGCGGCGATCCGCCCCGGAGATTGGATTCGGAATGTAGTGCGCTCGACTAGGTTTGCGGGCGCTCCAGTTTGGATACGTAGGAGCGGAGCAAGCCGCGGGCTATTAAGGAAGGGATGCAGCGCGCGTGCAAGCGCGGGGATCATGCCGGATAATACCGGACATCCAAAACGGGCGCGGGCAAATGGATACAAACAGGCGCGGGAGGCTCCGAGTAGGGCGCGGTGCAAGAACCGCGTCATGAGAAGGACAAACCGGATGGACAGAAAGGCGTACGGACAACGGGGGAAGTTTGGTACAGAGGTGGGGAGAGGAGGCTAGGTTTTCTGTTTTGGGATTGTTTTCTGTTTTGTTGTCATACTGTTATTTGCGCGTGTACTTAGGTTGGGTTGAGAGGGAGGACTTATCCTCACTCGCAACTCCGGGTTAGGAGGAGGGGTGAGGCATCGAATGAGAGGCAGAGGAAGAGAAAACATCACATCATCAAGGTTGAATCACCCATCTCACCAGGAGATTAAAGGAACTCATACCGGATACACATCCAGGTGAAAAGTTCTTAGGATTGAAGGATTGGCGATTTCTCTCTCTCTCTATTTCTTATTTAAGTGCAACTTCAGACACCCTCATCTCCTTTCAAACGCAGGGAACTATTAACTTCCAAACCCTGGGAAAATTATAGGGGGATAACCTTTATTCTTTCCACAACAGATGGAGGGCGCGGATCATGCCGGATAATACCGGACATCCACAACGGGCGCGGGCAAACGGATACGGACAGTCGCAGGGGGCTCCGAGTAGGGCGTGGTGCAAGAAACGCCTCATGAGAAGGACAAACCAGATGGACGGAACGGCGTACGGACGAAGGGGGAAGTTTGGTACAGAGGTGGGGAGAGGAGGCTAGGGTTTCTGTTTTGGGATTGTTTTCTGTTTTGTTGTCATACTGTTATTTGCGCGTGTACTTAGGTTAGGGTTGAGAGGGAGGAATTATCCTCAATCTCAACTCCCGGTTGGGATGGGGGGGCATGGAAGCAGACCATCACATCATTGGATTGGATTAATCTTCCCACCAAGAGATTAAAGGAGCTCATACCGGATACATATCCAGGTGGAAAGTTCTTAGGATTGAAGGATTGGCAATTTCACTCTCTCTCTACTTTTCTTTATCTCTTTATCTCATTATTTCTATTTCTCGTTTAAGTGCAACTTTGGGAATCCTCATCTCCTTTCAGACGTAGGGAACTGTTAACTTCCAAACCTTGGGACAATTATAGGGGGGAAAACCCTTATTCTTTCCACATCTGGGGGTCTGGCCAGGAATTAACCTTCCGTTTCTTGTCTTTCAAAGGTAACTGGGCGCAATGTCCTATCCATACCTCCCTACAGTTGCTTCCTCTTCTTCTTCTTCTTCCCCTTCCGTTTCCGGGTCCGCTACTCCGACCCCACTCGCATCTTCCATCCCTCCTCCTCCCCCTCCCTCCGCTTGAACCAGGACAAGCTACGCCGTTCCCCCAATGGTCTCCAGTGACCATGTTGAAGTTGTGTTGTGTGTGCTTCCTATTTGTTTTGTTTCTTTTCTCTTCTCTGTCACAGCCTGTGACATTTCACCTGGCCTACACCTAGCCCAGCAGTCAGACGTGGAAGGATTCTTTTCTTATCCTTTCACTCATGTCTGAATGTCTGGTCTAGGTACGCTATACATTCCTTTTTCTTCTCCTGTTTCTTTTTCTCTTCCACTTTCTCTTTCTCTTTCATATTGCAATGAATCATCCTTTCACTCATGTCTGAATGTCTGGTCTAGTTCACTGTAACAGGTTATGAGCCCAGAAGCTTTGTGAATCTCAGCAATTTTTTTTTGGATCCGTACGCTTCTTGTCAAAGCGTTTCTCTCACTACTAGTCTTCCATGCCTGAAAAAGCCACTCGAGTTATCCCCCTGGTCATGTCTTCCTCGGAGGTCTCCACCCATCTGGCACTTAAAACAACCGGGATAGAACAACTCAAGCCTCCTGGGCCGGAATCAAACTATCTTGACTGGAGTTGGATCCTTGAAATCCATTTCACCTCCTGCGGCGTTGCCTACATGCTTGACCCAGATGACAAAAAGTATGAACTTTCTAAGGGCAACACCAGTTTTGTACAAGACAACCTTGCTATCTGCGCAGTCATTGCAAAAAACATCCACCCCGCAAACATTTGATACGTCCAAGATTTCAAACGGGATGCGCGCGGTCTGTGGAACGCCCTCAATGCCGCACATCAGGACAATTTGTCCGGCCGTGTTATGTACTGGCTTTGAAAGTTGACTTTTGCTCATATGTCCGGCAATGATATCATTGGACACCTGGACAAGATGGGAAAAATTTTCAAACGCCTTAACTCTTTGATTAGCTCCGATGCACCTCTCACACCAGATGATATCTACTCAGCCTCTATTCTCATATCCATCCCGCCTGACTGGCTTTCCTGCGTATCCTCAATGATGAACAAGCCAAGGTTCAGTCCTACTAGAATCATAAACGCTCTGAAACAAGAAGATTTTCGTCGCCGTGCTTGGGTTGTGGAGGTTCCGGACCAAGAGTCTGCATCAAAAAGCTCTGCCCCCAACCAATCCACCAGAAATCAACCTGTCGGTTCACGCTCCTATTTCTGCTCTTTCTGTCGCAGAACTGGTCACTCTCTGGAACGTTGCAACAAGGCAGCTGCCATCTTGGCAAACCACACCCCCAGCAACAATTCGGACTCACAATCTCGTGCACCTCTCCGTAAGCCCCGCGATGACAGAAGAAAGCCAGCTAAATCCGGCCAAACCACCGTGGTGGAGCTAGGGGGGGATGGACAAGACAAAGAAGCTGACTATTCAGGTTCAGCCAAAGATGCCTACCAGAGATCTGCAAGGGCTGCAAACGCTGTTGCACTTTTGCGCTCATCAGCCGTCACTTGCATGAACGCAGTGTCCAAAAAGCTGGATTCCAATCTTGATTCAGGCTGCTCTATTTTGATGACTCCCTACAAACAAGATGTCCTTGGAGTGGTCCCTGACAAAAATCCCATCAGAATGGCAGATCATTCGGTTGTCCCAGAAACTTTTAAAGGCGTCTCTTGTGTTCCACTTGACATCAACACTACTGTCCCAACGCTAGTCGTTCCAACTCTCCATGAACCCCTCCTTTCTGTGGCGGGGCTTTGCAACAAAAACTTGGTAGTAGTTTTCCATTCCGCTTCTTGCAAGATCTTTAAGTCCTCCAATGCGCCGGTTGGTGGGACTCCAGTTGGAATGGGCTACCACAAAGGAAATTTATTCTACCTTCCATCCGCAGAGGTAGAAAATTCTCACTCTGTTTCCAAATTACCTACCCTAATGGTTGATTCTTCCCTTTTGGGCTATCACTTTTGCCTCTCACATGTAGGCCTACAACCCTTGAAGAAACTTCTGGCCTCTCTGAAAATCTGTCCGACAGTCATGAATGAAGTTGACATCCAAAAATGTCCAATCTGTGTTCAGTCCAAAATGCACCGTTTGGCTTTCAAATCTTGGTCTGCTCATTGTGCCTCAAAGCCTGGCAAAATCATTCACTCGGACGTTGGTTCATATGAAGAAGTCTCCAGGGAAGGTTACAAGTACTACGTTTCCTTTATTGATGATTTTTCCAAATTTGTTTCTATTTTTCCAATGAAATCAAAATCATCCGTTTTTCAATGCTTCAAAATATTCCGTGCATCTTTTGAAAGAGATCAACGTTTTTCCATTATCTCCCTGCGATCTGAAAACAGCGGCAAGTATATGTCAAAGGAATTTGAAAGTTATCTGTCCTCCGCTGGTATTCTCCACAAACCAGGTCCGCCTCACTTGCCGGAACTCAATGGTGTAGCAGAACGTCTCAATTGAACCATCAGCAATCTGGTTTGATGTGCTCTCCTCCATGCATCTCTTCCAAAATCATTCTGGGCTGATGCCCTACGCAATATTCTTTTTTCCTTCAACCATGTCCCCTGTCAAACGCCTGCAGGTTTTTCTTCTCCCAGCTCTCTCCTCAGCTCTCCCTCTCCAGGTCTGACCCGCCTACATCCGTTTGGCTGCATGGTCTGGTACAAATTCCCAGAGGCAAACCGTTTCAAACTCAACTCAAAAGCACGGGCGGCAATTTTCCTCTCCTACCTTCATGATGGAAACGGGTATCGAGTGTGGGATCTCCAACGCAAGTCGGTGATCAAGACCCGTGATGTCCTGTTTGAAAATACGGTTTATCCCTATTCCAGCCCGTTGAAATCACCGCCTGATCCTGTCTTGGTTGAGCTACCATGGCCAATCTCTGCTCCGCCACCCACTCAATCATCTCAACCTCTCACCCCTGATGTACCACCATTGAATATCCCTTTGGCTCCACGGTTCAACCGTTGTTTGCAGGCTTCAATCCATGCTCCTCCTGATCACTCCCCACCACCACCACCTCCACCCACTCCCTTTCCCTCTCCTTCCCCTCCTCGTTCTTCATCTTCCCCCCGCCCTGATGATGAAATGCAACCCGGCAGAGGGCCATCCCATTCTTCTCCAGCCAAGAGTCCAGAACCCGTCGCGCCGGCCTCTTACCTGCCTCCGTCTCCTTCCCCACCACCCATGCCTATCACCCAACTTTGCCGCTTGGCAAGAACAAAGCGCCAACCAGACTGTTTTGGAAACTGGTCCAAGTCAGCGGCGGTGGATGACAGCATCAACACTCCTAAAACATGGAGGCAGGTGCTTCAATCCCCAAACAAGCACAAATGGCTTAAGGCTGCAGACGAGGAATTCTCTTCTCTCCTGGGTATGAAAACTTGGCGCTTGGTATTGCGACCGGAAAAATGTAAGATTATCAAATCAAAATGGGTTTTTAATGTCAAGCGCCGTGCCGACAACTCCATTCAAAAATTAAAGGCCCGACTCGTTGCTATGGGTTACACCCAGGTCCATGGTGTGGACTAGGGGGACATTTTTGCACCCACCCTCCGTCAAGAAACCTTTTGTCTTGTCTGCAGCTTGGCGGCAATTTTTGGTTGGAAAGCACGACAGGTAGACTTCAAGACCGCCTTCCTAAATGGGCGTCTTTCTGAGCCTGTTTATATGGAACAACCACAGGGTTTTGAGGACCCAGCTCACCCAGACTGGGTATGTGAAGTCAGCCGGTCTATCTATGGACTCAAACAATGTCCCAGGGAGTGGAACCTGGAGCTCCACAGGGCGCTTCTTTCCATTGGCCTGACCCAATCATCCTTTGACCCCACGCTGTATTTCAAGCTACAATCAAAAACTCTTGTTGGTGCTGTTGTAATCCACGTCTATGATCTGGCAGTTGTTGGCCCTCCCTCCTTTGAAGATCAGACCATTGATAAAATGGGCAAGAAGTTCACTATAGGCGCAAATGAGGAGCTTCACCATTTCTTTTCTCTCAAGGTCTCCTGTAACCTCTCCAACAATTTCCTCTATCTTTCCCAATTTCCCTCCATTGACGAGCTGAAGTCAAGTTGTCTCAACAAATCTCATGTCAACGTCGCCACTCCCACCGATTACAACTTTTTTCTGCTTGTCCCTCGTCATCCGGAAAAGAGGCCATCCTCCGGTCCTTACAACCAACTCATAGGGTCCCTTCTGTGGGCCGCCCAATGCACCAGGCCGGACATTGCTTTTGCAGTGAACCGTCTATCCCAATTTCTCCGGGATCCTTCCGACGCACACTGGTCAGCGGGTCTACGGATTCTTCACTATCTTTGCTCGACCAAACAGCTCCGCCTTTGCCTTGGGGGCTCCTTGACATGCTCAGTTTTCTATGACTGGGATTTGGCTGAAGACAGGTCCAATAGACGCTCTACGTTGGCTTATACCTTCCGTGTAGGTGATGGTGCCATCTCATGGAAATCCAGAAAAAAGGCAACAACTTCTCTCTCAACAACCGAAGCCGAGTACAAGGCTATTTCCAACAGCTGCAAGGAGGCTATCTGGCTCTGTAACATTCTCAGCAAGCTGTGCCTCCGTCCAAAGGCAGCCTTGCCTCTCCATGTTGACAATGAAGGCGCGGAGGCCCTAGCCAAGAACCCGGAACATCATACGCGGACCAAACACATCAATTCCCCCTATCATTTCATTTGCCACTGCGTCAAACGGGGACAAGTTGCTTTTGTCCATGTCTCCACCAAAGACATGTTAGCGGACATGCTAACAAAACCTCTCCCTCATTTCCAACTTGAATCTCACCGCTCCCATTTGGGCCTCGTCTAATTTCTTTTCCTTTCTTTTTCTCTTTGTCTCAAATATTCAGCAAGGGGGGGTGTTGAAGTTGTGTTGCGTGTGCTTCCTATTTGTTTTGTTTCTTTTCTCTTCTCTGTCACAGCCTGTGACATTTCACCTGGCCTACACCTAGCCCAGCAGTCAGACGTGGAAGGATTCTTTTCTCATCCTTTCACTCATGTCTGAATGTCTGGTCTAGGTACGCTATACATTCCTCTTTCTTCTCCTGTTTCTTTTTCTCTTCCACTTTCTCTTTCTCTTTCATATTGCAATGAATCATCCTTTCACTCATGTCTGAATGTCTGGTCTAGTTCACTGTAACAGGTTATGAGCCCAGAAGCTTTGTGAATCTCAGCAATTTTTTTTTGGATCCGTACGCTTCTTGTCAAAGCGTTTCTCTCACTACTAGTCTTCCATGCCTGAAAAAGCCACTCCAGTTATCCCCCTGGTCATGTCTTCCTCGGAGTTCTCCACCCATCCGGCACTCAAAACAACCGGGATAGAACAACTCAAGCCTCCTGGGCCGGAATCGAACTATCTCGACTGGAGTTGGATCCTTGACATCCATTTCACCTCCTGCGGCGTTGCCTACGTGCTCGACCCAGATGACAAAAACGGTACCCTTGTGCCAAGGGGGTGCTTGTACTGCGGGGCAAACAGTCATTGGAAATCGGCGTGCAAGGAGCTTACAAAGGATCTCAACGCGGGATTGGTTTGACCGGCGGAGATGGGGTACATGTTTCCAACGGGCGAACAGATTCCAATGGAGCCAAGCCAGCCAACCGCAATGCAGCAGGTGCGCACACGGGGTCAGGAGGCGGGAACAACGGCGCAAGCGTCACTAGGCATTGGTACCGGTCCCGGATTGTGGCAACCACCTTGGGTGAAAGCTGAGGTAAGGGTAGTGGCGACGGAAGAGAAGGTGGCGGTCTCAAATAAGATGGAGGTCAATGCAAAGGAGCGACCCCCGTCAACCGTTCCAAAACCAGCCGCACGCATGCTTGGAATTGAGGCGCCGGCAGAAAATCCTGTAGGGAAGAAGAAAGCGGCGGACATCATGCGTAGGGTGATGGGGAACAAGACTCTGGTCCCCGCTGACCTTGCGGGAACTGGCAGCTTTGTCTCCAGTGGTGGTGGACAAGATGGTGCAGGCATTGTGGGATTGCGGTTAGAGCCGGGTACCTCAGACGGTGCAGCGGGTTCATTTGGCACGGAAGGAGGAGGGGCGCAAGGAGTGTGAGTTGAAATCGGTTTTGACTCCGCTTGCTTACGTTCCAATGGTCATAGTGGGGAGGAATGTGTGGCCTATGGTGGACAGGGGTTCAATTGTGAACCTGCTGCCATTGCGGTTGGTGGATGATTTGGGGTTGGTTCAGCAGAAATGGGAAATGGGTCTCTGCGCGCTTAACGGAGGGGAGTTTTGTGTGGATGGGGTAATTGAGGAGGAGGAGGTTGAGGTTGCAAGGGTCTGTAAGCCTCTTTCTTTTCTTTTGGTTGGTTGTGGGGATGTTATTTTGGGAAGGCCGTTCATGTCCTGGTTCCGAGCACAAATGGTTTTTGATCCGGAGGCGGGAACGGAGGCGTTGACGGTGGAGGATTTGTCTGGTGGAAGGTTTGAGAAAACTATCTGCAATCACGGGCAAGGAAAGCGGAGGAGAGCGTTGAAGTATGACAAGGAACCGGACGCGGAGTTGGTCTGCAACGGGCCACCCTTGGAAGATTTTTCCTAGTCAACCAAGGAGACCGCACGGAACAAGCTCTGGTTTTGTGCAGGAAGTTGACTAATGAGGAGCAGGGAGGGGGAGGAAGGAAAGTGCAGGGCGCGCACGTCGCAGAAGTAAGTCCCTTTTCTCAGTATGCATTGCCCGAGGGTACTACGCTTTGAAAACCCTATCATTGTGCCACACTTGTGAGCAAAGGCAAAAGCCGCGGTTCCGTTCTTTGCAGGACCTACAGCAAAGGATGCATGCGGATGATGCGGTGCAACGCTGGCAAGTACAAGCCGGTGTTGCGGAAGGTACAACCAAGGAATCAGCCGATGCCCCAGGAATTGAACAGACCGCTTTGACCCATCGCTTGGTTGCGGGACCCTTGGGTCACGCCAATTAAGGCTTTGGGGTGGGTTACTTTTTTTGCGCGGATCATAGAGGAGCGGATTGCAACTTTCAATTTTGGCCCAACGGGATGGTTGAGTACGGAGGAGCGTGAGTTGCTGGTTTTGGTTCTGGTTCTTTGGGAAAGAGCGCTCGCGTTTGGACCTGAAGAGCGGGGGCTTCTGAAAAACAATATTGGCAACCCCTATGTCATCCCCACTGTCAATCACAAGCTGTGGCAGATCAAGCCAATTCCAATACCGCGGGCGGTCCGGGAGCAGTTTCTGGATTTGGTGCGGGAACGGGTGAAGACTGGCCTTTAAAAACAGTCAACGTCCAGTTACTCCAGTCCAATCTTTGCGGTAGTTAAGCAGGACGGAAAGTTGTTGATGATTGTCCATGATCTGCAGCGGCTCAACTCCTTTACAATCCGGGATGCCGGACGGCCCCCTTGCCTTGACAAGTTCCTTGAGTCAATGGCTGGGCGCGCTTGTTACCATTTAGTGGATGTGATGGTGGGATACGGCCAGCGCAAGTTGGATCCTTGCTTGCTGCCTCTAACCGCATTTGAGACTGGGTTGGGAAGAATGCAGCTGACTTGGCTACCGCAGGGCGGGACCAATTCTGTGGCGGTGTACCAGGCGCAAATGGCTTGGATCCTGAAAGATGATCTTCAGGAGGGAGTCCAAATCTTCATTGACAACGTGGGCATCAAAGGTCCGAAATCCCATTATGGAGGAGCAGAGCTGGTTGGAGTTCCCGGCCTCCGACGTTTTGTGTGGGAATACGCGCAGAGGTTGGAACGCATCCTGTTTTGCATCAAGGAGGCAGAACTGACGGTGTTTAGGAAGAAGTTGGCGGTTTGTGTTCCGGCGCTCAAAGTCCTTGGCCATGTTGTTGCTTCCGACGGCCAGTGCATTGCAGAGAAAAAGAGGAACAAGTTCCTCAAATGGCTGACCCCGCGGACGGTGTTGAATATCCTTCAGTTCTTGGGGTTATGTAGCTATGTCCTTATGTTCATCAAGAGGTTTGCGGAGGTGGCAAGCCTGCTCTGATCACTAACGCGGAAAGGCGCGGAGTGGAATTGGGGAGAAGAGTGCGATAGCGCCTTCCGGAAGCTCAAGGAGATTGTGGGACGTGACATTGTTCTCTGCAATCTCAAGTACAACGCAGGAGGAATTAGGCTAGCGGTCAATTCCAGCATATTCGGCGCGGGGGGGTTCTCACTCAAGAGGACAATGGCAAGGATAGGCCGGTGCTTTACGAGTTGGTCACCTTCACTCCTACGGAAAGCGGGTACTCTCAGCCAAAGTTGGAGTTCTGCGGGGTTACCAAGATTGTGCAGCGGCTTCAGTATCTTTTGTGGGGGGTTCACTTTGAGCTTTTGGTGGATGCGGAGGTGCTGGCATGGATGATCAATTCTCCGGCGTTGCCCAATGCTCCCATGACCCGGTGGGTGGCGTTTCTTCAAATTTTTTCCTTTGCTGTTGTTCATGTTCCGGGGAAAGCGTTCACTATACCCGACGCGTTGTCGCGGTATCCAAGGGATGACCCGTTTGAGGACGCAGAACTGCTCAATGTGGAGACCCTGGTTGTCAAGGTAGGGGTTGTGGAGGCGGGCGTTCAGCTGCCGCTCCGGCAGAACGGGCGGTACACAATCCTTTGAGATTACTTGTGGGACCTTTTTTTTCCAGACGGAACTACAGACAAGCACATGCAATGGGAAAAGCGGCAAGTGGGAAACTTCTATTTACAGGAGGGGCAGCTTTGGCGGCGGAAGACTCCGGTTCCTCTTGTGGTTACCACTTCAAGGGAGGATCAGGAAGCTATCCTCCGAAGCCTTCACAACAATCTTGGCCATCGAGGGGAGGTCAAAACGCGGAGGCGGGTGAAAGAGCGGTTCTGGTGGCCGGGGGCAGTGCGTGCGGTATGGGAATGGTTGGCATCCTGCAAAGCCTGTCAACGGCAAAGCCCAAGATTGCCTAAGGAAGTCGGAAACCCCACAGGGGAAGACACCCTCTTTGGTTGAGTCTCACTTGATGTTGTCCACATCAAGGCCGGTAAGTTCCCCTATCTGCTTGTTGCGCAGGAAAACCTGTCCGGTTGGGCCAAAGTGCGTCCTTGGTCAAGCTCTCAGCGGACAAAGTTGCTCTGTTTCTGGAGGAAGATTGGTTCGCGCAGTACGGGTCGCTTTTTCTGGTTACAGTGGACGGAGGGGCTGAGTTTTGCGGCCGTTTGGTTGAGTTGGTGAAGATTTGCGGAGCCAAGTTTGACCGAGTAACGGAGTATTATCCCAAGGTGGCCGGCATGATCCAACTCGGGCGTCAACCAATCAAGGACGCCCTGGTCAAGATGTGCGGGGAGGACGGTAAGCGCTGGCAGGAGACCCTTCCGATGGTTCTGTTTGCGGATCGGATTTTGGTGAAGCGGTCAACAGGCTACTTGCCGTACGAGTTAATTTTTGGACAGCGCCCCGTGCTTCCGGTGGACATTGAGTTGGAGATGTTCCTGGGGGTTGACTGGTGGAAGGTGAAGACCTCTGCCCAATTGCTTGAGGCTTGCGCCAAACAGCTCCTTTGACGGGACGGGATGCTCGCCAAGGCTGCAGACCGGCTGAAGAAGACTTGGACGGCATCGGTGCGCTATTAAGATGAGCGCTGCTTGCATTGTCTCTGGGATCCCTTGTGGAAGGGGGATTTGGTGCTCCTGTACAACAGGAGTCTGGAGTCTCAGTGGGGGAAGTTGTTTGCTAACCGGTGGAACGGCCTGTTCCGCGTGTTGTCCAAGTTTAAGGGCGGCAGCTATCAGTTGGAGGAATTAGACCGTACTCCGCTGAAATGGAGGGTGGAAGCTTCGCATGTCAAGTGCTTCTTCACGCAAGGATCTGCCTTGTTTGACAACACAGCAGAAGGGGGTGACGGATCAGATGAGGGGAGTGTGGAGCGCGGAACGCGATCCAGGGATTTGTCTTTGGGCGGAGAAGCCGACAACGTGCCATTGCAACGGAGTAGGCGGTTGCAACCAGCTGGGGACAGTGGCCAAGTTGGGTGGGGAGGTGGTGGGGGTAGGAGATAAGTTTTGATTTGGTGAGGGGGTGCTCTAGCCAGTTCACAGCCAGAACAACTAGACACCGCAGAATGTTTGTTTCTCTATGTTTCTTTCTTATCTGGATTGTGGGGTCTTTGCTGGCTTGGGGTTTTTGCAGGAAAGGCAGGCGCGGCACAAAGCTGGGTCCGTAAACGCGAGGACAAGCCCTGCGCAAAATGAACGCAAGGAAAATCCCGGGGATGGGGGAGATGGGACAAAGAGCGATTTGCAGGCGGTCTACGGGCGTCGCAAGAAAAAAAAAAGTGTTCTTTTCTATTTTTCTTCTCTGTTGGTTTCTTTTTCCCTTTTTATTTTCTCTCAGGATATCTTGAGGATGGGCGGTTGGTATGGGAATAAGCTTGATTTGGTGAGGGGTTGCTCTAGCTGTTTCACAGCCGGGACAACTAGGAACCCCAGAATGTCTGTTCTCTTACTCTCCCTCTCTCTCTTCCCTTACGGTGGCGCGCGCTGGTGTTTGGTTGTTGTATTTGTTACAGGAGGGGTAAAGGGAACTGTGTGGCAGTCCGTCTGGGGCGGTCCAGGTACCTTTGCAGAGCACCGGAAGGCAACTTTGCCAAATGCGCGGATTTAGATCTACTCCCGAGTGCATGATTTGCGATTGCATCCCTTTTAGTGACTCGGGTAATTTGAAAAAAATCAAATAGCTCAAAATATCACTTGGTAAGTCTATGCCAACTTCATCGAGTTTTCCAAGGTGGAGCTTGACTGAGGTTACAAACGCGTCTATGTCATTCTGATCGAAGCCAAGGTACAAAAAATTAAAGAACATTTTTTCTCTGTTTGCGGCCTGGTTGGATGCAAAGAGTTCTTTAGCAGCCAACCAGATTTGTTTTGGAGAGTCTTTGTTATCAGCTGTAATTATTTTTGTGTGAGTAGCTGGATCTAGTTTTGACATGAGGTAAGCAGCAGTCTCATCTGCATCAGGAATACTTTCATCTGGATTTGACGAGTTCATGAGATTCAGAATGCTGCACATTTTGAACAGCCTTTCCATCTTCTTCTTCCAAATCGAATAGTTTGTTTCAGTTAAGAGTGGGGTTGATTCCATAAGCGATTTAAGTGCCAGCCCTTTAAAATTGCTTTAGCCTCCGGGTCCAGGTGATATTGATCCTTGATCCATTCCGGTTACTGAATGAGTTCCTTTTTTGGCTTTTAACCGTAAAGAGATTTGAATGAGTTGGAAAACCTGAACCCAGCTGTTATTTCAATCAAAGAATCAAAAATCAATAAAATAAAAAATAATAGTTAAGAACTCGAAATAAGACAGCTTTAGAAGGAAGAGTCAAAGACGAACAGTCAAACACAATTCTACAGGCAGGATGATGGCCTCTAAATAGACTAAGTAGAACTGTGTGCACTATACGCTAATAACTGATGTATTTCTCCCTATTGATCTTGATGTCCTGAGTTGTAGTACTGGTTAGGAAGCAAAAGTTATGTCAACACTGATAATGAGTTGATTACTCATTTTGATACATACTATATGCTACTGGGACTGAATCGAGTAGGTTGAAAGTTTGTTTGAGTCTTCAATCTTGAGAATCTGGTACTGTGAGTTCTGAACGAAGTGGCCTGAAATAGATCTTCTTTCTGATCTCGGGTGTGCCTCTTGAACAGTAGAATAAGTGATAGGATGTAACTGATAGCGAAAGTCCAGTGACATGTCTACAATGAGCGCGCACCTTGGATGAACCAACAGAAGTAACTTAGGAAATAGACAACACACACGAAGATAATAAAGAAATAGAGCAGAAAAGAAATATGATAGCTGAGAGAATGAATTTGAATCAAGCAGAAATCAAGTCAAATAATCAACAGATATGACCAGCAAGAACTCCACCCTGACTTGCAGCCGCTGACAGCGTTTGAGACTGGGCTAGGGAGGATGCAACTGACGCGGCTACCACAAGGTGCGACCAACTCAGTGGCGGTATACCAAGCTCAAATGACCTGGATACTACGCAACGATCTTCTGGAAGGCATGCAAATCTTCATCAACAATGCTGGCATTAAAGGCCCCAGAACGGACTACAAAGGCACGGTTCTAGAGGATGCACCCGCAATCCTTTGATTTGTCTGGGAATACGCGGAGACTCTGGAATGGGTCCTCTTCCGGATTGAGGAGGCGGGCCTTACCGTGTCCGGGAAAAAGTTAGTGGTCTGTTTTCCGGCGCTCAGGGTGCTGAAGCACGTTGTGGCCTTTGATGGTAGGCCAATAGCGGAGAAGAAGCGGAACAAGGTTCTTGAATGGCCGACTCCCCGGACGGTGTCGCATATCTTGCACTTCCTGGGGTTGTGTAGCTACATCCGCATGTTCATCAAGCGTTTTGCGGAAGTGGCAAGCCCCATGCAGGCGCTGACGCGGAAGGGTGCGGAGTGGAATTTGACCAATGGATGCAATGCCCCGTTTGCCAAGCTCAAGGATATTGTCGGGCGCAAAATTGTCCTTTGGGATCTCTATTACAACGCCGGAGGAATACGCTTGGCGGTTGACTCTAGCGAGTTTGGCGCTGGGGGGGTCTTGACACAGTAGGAGGACGGGAAAGATAGGCCGGTGTTCTTGGAGTTGGTCACCTTTACCGCAACAGAGAGTTGCTATTCTCAGCCAATTGTACGGCGGTTTCAGCACCTTTCGTGGGGCGTGCATTTCAAGCTCTTGGTTGACGCAGAGGCTTTGGCGCGAATGATTAACTCACCAACATTGCCAAAGGCGCCCATGACCAGGTGGGTAGCGTTTCTCCAGTTATTCTCCTTTAGCGTGGTACACATTCCAGGAAAGGCGTTCATGATGCCAGACGCGCTGTCACAGTGCCCACGGGACAATCCAAACAAGGGGGCGGAACCCTTGGACGTGGAAGCTCCGGTTGTTTGGGTAGGAATGGCGGAGGCGGAGATTTGTCTTCAGTTGTGTCAGTCAGGGCGTTACACGGTCTTGTGCTCTTATTTGAAGGATCTCCAGTTCCCCGAGGGCACGGCAGGCGCGGTCATCTGGTGGGTGAGGCGTAACGTTTTGAACTTCTACCTACAGGACGGTCAGTTGTGGCGGCGGAGCGGTCCCGTGCCTCTTGTCGCCCCAACTTCTAGGGCCAACCAAGAAGTGATCCTGAGGAGTCTGCATGAAGAACTTGGTCACTGGGGAGAGGTCAAGACGCGGAGGAGGGTGAAAGCAAGGTTTTGGTGGCCAGGGACTGTATGCGTGGTGCGCAATTGGGTGAAGTCTTGCAAGGCCTGCCAGCGGCAAATCTTGAGTTTACCCAAGGAGTTTGGCCACCCCATGGGCAAAGACGCGCTGTTTGGGCGCTTTTTGCTAGATGTTGTCCACATCAAGGCGGGAAAGTTTGCGTATTTTCTGGTTGTGCGCAACAATCTGTCCGGGTGGGTGGAAGCGAGGCCCCTGGTAAAGTTATTGGCGGAAAAGGTGGCTCGGTTTCTGGAGGAGGACTGGTTTGCGCACTACGGATTGCTTTGCTTGGTCACTGTCGACAGAGGGGAGGAGTTTTGAGGACGCCTAATGACGCTGGTGCAGAGCTGTGGAGCAAAGTTTGGGCGCATGACAGAGTACTACCCGGAGGGCGCAGTGATGATCAAGCAGGGGCATCAGCCAATCAAGGATGCCCTGGTGAAAATGTGCGGTGAGGATGGCAAAAGGTGGCAAGAAGCGCTCCCAGCGGTTCTTTTTGCCAATCTGATCTCCCTGAAGCCCTTGACGGGGTATTTTCCTTACAAACTGCTGTATGGGCAGCGGCCTGTGCTTCCGGTGGACATAGACCTGAACACATTCTTGGGCATGGATTGGTGGAAGGTCAAGACGTCCACAGATCTAATCAAGGCGCGGGCCAAGCAACTCCTTAGGCGTGAGGAGACCTTGGCAAAGGCGGCGGATTGGTTGAAGAAAACCAGGACGGTGTCCGTCCGCTATTGGGACAAGCGCTGTTCCCATTGGCTCCGGGACCCGCTGCAGAAGGGGGACCTGGTCCTGCTGTAAAATTGGAGTCTGGAATCTCAGTGGGGCCGGCTTTTTGCCAACCGGTGGAATGGGCTGTAGCGCGTGGCCTCTAAGTTCTTTGGTGGCAGCTACCAGCTCGAGGAAATGGACGGGACACCACTTAAGCAAAAGGCCGCGGCTTTGCATGTGAAACGCTTCTTTGCGCCTGGTTCCACTTCCTTCGACGAAACGTTGGGCAATGATTTGGGGTTTGAGGGCAAGGAAGTCCCGGGGTTGGGCGACGACGCGGATCGTTTGGATGGCAAAGAACCGGCACGCAACGCGCAACCTTGGAGAAGTAAAAGGTTTCAGAATGCTGGGGACAGCTGTCAAGCTTGGGGGGAGCGCTAGGTGGTTAAAGCTTGATTTGGTGAGGGGGTGTTCTAGCCGGTTCACAGCCAGGACAACTAAACACCCCAGAATGTTTGTTTCCTTATTCTTTGGTTTGGACTTGGTTTTGGATTTGTACTGGCTATGGTTTATTTATTGCAGGTACGCAGGCGCGGGGTGACATTGGGTCCGCAAATGGGAGGGCAAGCCCTGCGCACCAATGGCGGGACAAAGAGCTCTGCAAAATATATATATATATATATATATATAGAATATTTCTTTCTGCTCTTTGGATCCGGGCTGTTCTTCCCTTCTTTTCTGTTTCCTTCTCTCCTGTTTCTTTCTTCACGGACGGGCGCAATGGTCATGGATGGTATGGACATGGTTAAAAGCTTGGCTTGGTAAGGGGGTGCTCTAGCCGGTTCACAGCCGGAATGACTAGACACCCCAGAATGTTTGTTTCCCATTGCTTCTCCCTATACTTCCGGTTGTGCGCGCGCGCTGTCGGCACGCTTTTTGTTTTTTTTGTAGTATGGGTACGGGGAACTGTGTGGCAGTTTGTCTGGGGTGGTCCAGGTGCCCCTTTTGGAATGGCTGGTCACTTACGGTTGCTCACAAAGCAAAGCCCGCGGACGCGGACCTCAATCCCAAGCTCATTCACACAAAGCGCGGTTGCACACTTTTTCTCAGAAGTTAAGACCTTGCCCGGATACGTGTATTTCTTAGGAAAAAGGAAGCGCGGTACAACAAAAGACTTTTGAAGAAAAGAAAGGGAAGAAGGGGAAGGGGGGCAATGCGCCTAAGCCATCTTCATCATCTCCTCCATTTCCGCCCTCAATGACGCCAGTAAGGCCCGGAAAGACGCCAGGAGCTCGCGCCGGGATTTGGAGGATTGGGTGCCGGGGGTTGCAAGATAATCCCAAAGCATCGTGGTCGACTTTTCCACAAGAACCTCAAAGCCGGCCACTGGGAGTGCCATTACAATTGGGATTTCTGGGATCTTGGGAGGGCTGGGGGGAGGAGCGGCCGGTGAAGACAGAGCCTCCGGGGAACCAACAGGGGGGCTTGGTTCAGCTGGAGGCAATGACGGGATGATGACGGGTGACGGAGGTGGAGGGACGTTGGGGGTTGTAGGCCTCTCATCCAAGACCGCTGGTGGCGCGGGCGGTGGCGGGGTGCCTTGTGGAGCCGGAGTGGGAGGAGCCGTTGCAGGTTCCGGAGGAGGACCCAGATCCAGAGCAGCGCGACGCCGGGAAATTTCATCAAGGCGCGGGTCCCTCATGCAATCGGTGACCTGGACGTGGTCCACCCAGGATCGCATAGCCCTCCGGAAATCATCAAAGGATGGGAAGTCCTCCTTCCGTGGTGGCCCCGCGCGGCAAAGAGGAGAAGCCGAGTCGCGACCCTTGCTTGGTGGAGGACGGTGGAGAGGGGAGCGCGGCGGAGTCCACAAGTCCTCCAAGATGGTGTCATAGTCCAAAACTACAAATGGGTCCGGACGAGCCCTCTTGCCTGGCCTGGGGCAAGAGCTGGATTGGGGGGGAGCTTGGGGCATGCCGTCACTAAGTGAGCAGCAACGGTGGCTGCGACGGCAAGCAACACAGGCGCGTCGACCAGGAACAATCGAACAAGCAACACAGGCGCGTCAACCAGGAACAATCAAAGGCTCAGAACTTGCATGGGAGCATGGTGGCAATGGAGCGGGGGGAGAGGAACTCACGGAGTGTGTTAAGGGGGGTTAGTAGAGGGGGAAGGTGCAAAGGTAATTGAGGTAGCAATGGGAAGGGACCTCTGGGGACAGAACTCAAGTTGGGGGGGATGTGGTGTCATTATAAAACCTTGGATCGGGAACTGCGTTGCGGCCTGCGCGCTCGGCATTTGGTTGGTCAGGCTCAGTAGTCGGGGTGCGCCTGTTCTCAGCAGTGGCCACTGCGGGCTCAGCAGCAGCAGCTGCGAAGCTCAGCATTAGGCGCAGCCGGACCGGCATGCGGTTGTGGGCCGGGCCGCGACCCGCTTGGATATCCAACCCATGGATGAAGCCGGGCCGACCAGTTTCTTGGACGGTTAGTAGGGGGAAAAGCGGGGCAATCGCAAGGCTATATGCGTGGACAACTGCGCGCAAGCGGGGGCCGGCCACGGGATGGGAAATCCACGACAGCGCGTTGGGCGGATACGGGCAAGCACAGGGACTTCAGGTAATGCGGGGCGGAGGGCCGCGCCATGGAAGGAGGACTGGGTGTGCGTAATGACAGGCAGGCTGAAGGGATAGGGGATAAGGGATATGGGTTAGGGTATGGGTTGGGGTTCTGGGTCTAGGGTTTCTTTTTCATGGTTGTCAGTTTGTCTTTGTGCTTGTGCTTAGGTTAGGGCTGAGGGCGGGGGGATTCATATTTTGGTCTCACAGATTCTCTCTTGCTCTTGCCACTGACTCATTCTCTCATCTCCGGAAAAAAAGGAAGCATCCTTGAGTCTTACAGACGCTAGAACCATTGACTCCATAACAGGGACAACTTTTTGAGGGAAAACCTCTAAAGTTTCCACACTGTGACAAATATAATGCCCTAAATAAATAAATAGATATAAATAAATAGATAAATAAATAAATAAATAAATAAATAAATAAATAAATAAATAAATAAATAAATAAATAAATAAATAAATAAATAAATAAATAAATAAATAAATCAATAAATAAATAAATAAATAAATAAATAAATAAATAAATAAATAAATAAATAAATAAATAAATAAATAAATAAATAAATAAATAAATAAATAAATAAATAAATAATTATGTAAATAAGTAAATAAATAAATAAATAAATAAATAAGTAAGTAAAGAAATAAATAAATAAATAAATAAATAAATAAATAAATAAATAAATAAATAAATAAATAAATAAATAAATAAATAAATAAATAAATAAATAAATAAATAAATAAATAAATAAATAAATAAATAAATAAATAAATAAATAAATAAATAAATAAATAAATAAATAAATAAATAAATAAATAAATAAATAAATAAATAAATAAATAAATAAATAAATAAATAAATAAATAAATAAATAAATAAATAAATAAATAAATAAATAAATAAATAAATAAATAAATAAATAAATAAATAAATAAATAAATAAATAAATAAATAAATAAATAAATAAATAAATAAATAAATAAATAAATAAATAAATAAATAAATAAATAAATAAATAAATAAATAAATAAATAAATAAATAAATAAATAAATAATTAAATAAATAAATAATCAAGTAAATAAATAAATAAATAAATAAATAATAAATTAAATAATAAATCAATTAATTAAATAAATAATTAAATAAATAAATAAATACAAAAATTAATAAATAAATTGTAGTTGGAAAAACCCATTTGACGCATGCATGGGCCCCTACGTGGTTAATGGTTCATGTAGGGCCCTACACAACTCCCACATGACTGGGAGTTCTGAATTTATCATCACCCTAAATCATATTCCAAAAAACAAAGCAGGGGAGTTTCTGTGGTTAATTTTTCACCATTATAAATTACCAAAAGACAATATCAAACCAGTAGGGTATCTCCTAATTTTAAAGCCAAACAACAGAGAAGTGAAATCAAATTTTGCAAAAAAAGGTGCTACCAGAATTATTATTGAATTCAATCCTATTATTCACTCTTAAAAATTCCTAACTGAGAATGGTAAGTTGATTGACGCAAAGCATGTGGACTTCAGAAACTCAACCAAAATCAACAAGAAAATTATTAAAGATTTTGAAAAAGTGAAAAATTTATAAACCCAATCAAAGTTTTTTCCAATGTAGACACAAAAGTTACATCTGAAGAGGTGAAAGAACCAAATCCTCTAAGTGTTAAACTCAATCTTAAAGAAACCAATTCTTCAGAAATCTATAGCAATGAAGAACATAAAGTTATCCAGTAACTTTGACCAAGTCATAGAGAGAGAAACTCACTGAAATATCCAGAAAAATAGAGGTTTTCCCAGAAGAAACACCAAAAAACTAGAAGGGGAATTCAAGATCAAAGAATGGTCAGATGCAACTACAAAAGAGTTCAATTCTGTAGAAGATAAAAAATTTTGGGAAGAAGCTGATGAAAATGAAGTAATGAATCCTCTAAACAAAGTTCCATTATGAAATATCAAAAAAAACTACCCATGGCAAACCATAAACCTATAAAACAAGACTGTGCATTCAATGTTTCAATCAGAAATATGTAATTGAATATCTAGAAACCTGTGCTCCAGCAGGAAAATTGGAATCTTTTTGTGGTCTACTGAACTACACTGCAGACAGCAACCTTGATATGTTTCAATTTTAAATCAAAGGAGTGTTTTTACCGGCATATCTAGACAAGAAGGTGTAAATTGAAACACCCTATTGGTTAAAAAGGAAAATAAATTATCTCAAACTGTGGAAGTTGTTGCTCTATGGAATTTAAAAATCACAAATAAATTGTTAAAAAACTTTAATCACATGTACAAAAAAGCAATAATTTCAAGAATAAACCTCCAAAACTTGTCTATAAATATGTTCCAACAAATATTAATATATTTAATTTCATTTTGATGAAATAATTGTAGCTGGTGATTAAAAATTATTCAAATATAAATTCAAAACTTTTTAAAGAATCTTCAGCCTATGAAAAAA
The DNA here is from genome assembly GCA_025617555.3 of Puccinia polysora. NCBI lineage: Eukaryota > Fungi > Basidiomycota > Pucciniomycetes > Pucciniales > Pucciniaceae > Puccinia > Puccinia polysora. The sequence continues at coordinate 43,815,821 of CM062625.1, read as the reverse complement.
ACAACTTAATTTGGATAAATGTTTTAAGAAAATATGGAGTAATTTATCTCTCAATCTCACTCAATATCAAAAAATGACTTGAAGAGCTAAATACTAACTTTTGCCAACTGTTCTCAACAGCTTCAACTACAAACATTCATCTTTTTTCAGCTTTTGAATACAACAGAGCTTAATTCTCACAAATAATTATCAACTATTGGTCATCAATTGGAAGGGTCAAATTTTCACAGGTTTAGCTCAACCTGTTATTAGCTTTGCACTATCTATCATAGCAAGATTGTGTGAGAAGCCAGTTTTGTTGCTTGGAATGGGGTAAGGCACATGTTTAATTAAATATCAAACAAAAAAAATCTCCCTTTATCAATAGCATCAATATTGAGCTCAAATAGGATAGTATCCTTCAGAAATGCCAACTGGGGTGATGAAACTACCACTCAATTTTCTAAATCTGGAATAATTTGCACCTTCAAACAAATTGATCTGTATTGGAACAGAAAAAGAAATAAAAATATCACCCACTCATTGACCAAATCAGAATCTGTGGATTTATCCAGCTTTGATCTTGAAGAGAGATGGTTAAAAAATCCAATTGATGAATTATACCAACACATATTTCAATCTCCTATTCATCTCATTGACAATCAGTTCCTAGATAAAAAATCAAAATGTTTGGAACAAACTCAAAAGCAAAACAAACAATTATTAAGATTCAACTTTGAATAACGGACTATGAATATAAGAAAATTGAAATGAAGTTCATTTTCTCAATATCAATTGCATCCAAATCATGAACAAAAGAGGAAAATAATACATCAATTACTAGACTTTTAAATGCCATTAGCTATTTTCTTGATTGATCATTGATTTGAGGGGTGTGTTAAAAATTTATTTCATTATTTATTATTTTTTTATTCTTATTTATTTTCATTTTCAACTCTCTATTTTTGTTTTAAGGTACTTGCAATTTCTTGACCAAAGAAAATTGAAATCAGGAGAATTAATTTCTCAATATTTCTCAAGTCAATTGTCTCAAGAACTCATCAATTTCTTTCTCCCTTCTCAATTCATTTGAATCGCTCATTCTCTTGACCAACTTTCATAACACCAATTTTCCCCATCTCCCAATCACCAAAAATTCAAAGAAGCCTGAAATATCTCAAGTAAGAAAAAAACTCAGTTATCAATCATTAAACAGAAGCTGATGTCTCCCTATTAGATTCTTGGAACTCCTTCAACCTTTTTCTGAAAAACCCAAATCTATTACCTCAACAATAGCCTCAATCAATCAATATAGAAAAAGGAAATTATTTTTTTTTCATGAAGAACACAAATTAAATCACAGCTCATGCTTACTCTTAATTCACCTATATAGAAGTCAACAGAATTTCTCAAATCAGTCCCATTAATACTTTTGATTCAAATGTTTCTCAAATCCTGTTTGTTTCAATCAAAAAACTTTTGAATTCTTCTTATTAATCTTTTAGTCTATTCTGCAATAAATTTTTTATTTTTTAAATAAAAAACCATCTTGGTCCTGCATACTTCAATCCTAACTTTCTCAGGTTCCAGCAGGAAAAGGTAGGAATTTCTTGAAGGAGTATTCACTTGAAAGCTTTCAGGGGCTTTCTCTGATTTTCTCAAAGGTCAGTGGTTATCTCAAAGGAAAGTTTGATTTTTAAGTTGTTTGGTGTGGAGGAGAATTTATTTAAGTGAGCAGAAAATAGCCATATGGACATGGAGTGTTTCAATGGGGCCATCAGCCACCCAAGGACGTTATTTGAAATAATTTTTTTGGAGAGGATGTGAAACTTTGGAAGCAGTAATTTAAAGTAGTTTATTTTGAATATAAAATCTTGGTCAAGCATAGGAATGGTCATTTGCCTTACAAGCTCTTGTATGATAAGTAGAAATTTGTAACTTTTGAGCTGAAATTTTTCATTTGATTTTTTTTTTGATTTGTGGAAGGCAAGGAATTTATAATTTTTGGTGGTGGAACTTTTGGAGAATTTTTTAAGGAAGGAAGGCATCTTGAAAGACAGCTTCTAGGCTCATGGAGACTTGAGAATTCTTTTTAAGGTACCTGGAATTGAGTGGAGCTCACCAGTTGAGAGATTCCTTTTCAAATGGAGAATTGGAAATTTTGTATAACTGGAGATTTAGGATGCGGTGATTAAAGCTTTTTTAAAATTTTTGGAATGGAAAAAAACTGGATAATCAGGAATTTTATGGATTTTAGTTACCAGTTGGAGGAGTTGGAAGGGGTTCTCTTGAAGAATAAGGCAATTTGAGGGAACATGAATAATTTCTACCAGTAGGGGATTTTCAAGTTTGAAAAAACTTGAGAGTTGGGGGACAAGGATGTAAATATTGGGGATGGAAAAATATGGATAAAATTTTGTGGGTTCACACAACCACCCCACGTACTATAGGGCAATATGAGATGATTTTGAGTGAAAATGAGGAGACTGAGTGCAACGGATATGTGCAAGGTGGGGAGGCTAACTGCAAAGTTCAAACTTTATGATTTAGGGAATTCAACAAACAGAAAGGAAAGAAAGTTCTTCCAATGGTAAGGAACTTAAGCCCAGCCCAATGTGATGACTGGATTTAGCAACGGCAAGAAACTATAAAATGAACTAACTGAGGAGACAATCTTCAGGCAGGAAACTCAGCCTTTATAAGGTAATCCAAAGGTAAGTTTTAACAACCCCATGGGTGGTCAGCTACAGCTAGAGATTGGTGAGGCAATGAATGACAGGAAATGAATGGGAAATTAAATAACAATACAGATGTTTCCAAGGTTGTCAAGTAGGTGTGAGACAATAAAATATGAATTTAAAAGGACGCAATGGATGAGACAGGAAGGAAAGACATGTGAAGACAATGCAAATGTGAAGATGGAGCTTATTCAGGGTAAGGGACTAGTCTGTTTGCAAAATATACATTTAATGTGTTTTTTCTAGGAATGGTTTAAAACTGTGAGAAAGCATGACTGAGAATTGAAGTCCAAGGGTTGATAATACCCCGGTTAGAAGAGCAAAGCTTGAATAGATGTTTGATTGGTTTAGAGTTAACTGCAAGATTTGCAAGTATATACTAAGTCATTTTCCATGATTGGAAGTTTGTTATGCAAGCCAGAGGTGGTGATCAGGAGGCACCATTGATGTTTTGATTTAATTGTGTCACACTTATGGAATGAGGTAGATGGTACTGAGGAAAAGTATATTTCAAAGTGGAGAAGACAATAAACCTTAACCTTGAAGTGTGAAAGTTTCCCAGGTATATAACTGCAAGCTCCTGCAAGCGTTCAGATGATTTTCCCATTGATTCTGAAAGTTTTTTTACCTGTTGTATACCCTAATTTTTACTATAATTCATTGCTTGTTAGAATAAAATTTGAATTAACTATTTTTTCATCCTCATCCCGCCAATTCAAAAACTTCATTTGATAAAATGAAAGATTTGTCCCCTGTAATGCTGTTTGGGGTCTGCGAGGAAATTGCAAGCAGCATTGCCTTCAAAAATTTGCCTGTAATTTTACATTAATTAGTGAACCAGTGGTTAATACCCCAGTGGTGTCCATGAGAAAAGTCTTAAGTCAAAGAAATGCCCCTTGAGTGAATTATCACATTCCTCCAATGTTGGAGATCAAATTCTGAGGAGTGCAGAAACCAGGTAAGTAAGGCTAGAGACTGAATGAATGGGAAAAATTAAACTAATATAATGTAGCTATTGCTCTTTGTAGTATTTACAAGATTTTGGAGGTACACAACTCATACGCCTCCACTACCATCACCATATATTGGACTATTGGCCAAGTTCCAAGCAAACCAAATGTATTTCAACTTGAAAAGCAAGGTGTGAGGTGAGGAGCTGGTTGTTGTGACAACCAAGGAGAAAAGGGAAGAAAGATTGGAAGCGGAAGGAGAAAATGGAGCCAAACAAGAGGAAAGAAATGAAGAGAATGGAGGAAAAAGAGAAGAGGGAAGTAATGAAAAGGCACAATAGGAGAGGATTGAAGTAGAAGGAAATGGGACGGAAGGAAAATGTGACAGAAGTGAATGGGATGGAATGCCAAGGCAAGGGGCGCCAAGTGCAAGTTTTGTTAAAAATCAAAACCAATGCAAGAAGTTTGACTGGAAATGTTGTAGAGGGTCTGTTGTGAGTCCAAGGAAAGAGAGCTTATGAAGGAAAACTCTTGGAGCAAGGTAGATGGAATTCCCAGACAAAGAGGGCACCAACTGAAAATTGCAAAGAGATCTTCAAAAAGCATTTGGTCTCATAACGTCTTGTATTGCAATAAATGTTGATTTTAATAAATGATAAGGATTTAGAGGAATTAAGGTTAATGGTAGCCGAGTTGACCGAAAATTGGGAAGATGTGGAACAGGAAAGAAAGGATAATTTTTACTTTTATGTATTATTTATATATTATAATTTTCTTTTTATTTTCTTTTTTTATGGGGATAGAGGGACTTGTTGTTTGAAATATATAAAATAAGTAAATATAGAAATTAAAAGGTTTAAATGAAGAAAAGAAACAAATTCAAGAAACTGGAAATGAAATAGGAGGGGATGGAATGAGAATTTTGATTGGATTGGATGAGATGGGATAGAATGGAAATGCAGAATGGGATTTGAAGGGATGGAATTAAGATTGGTAAGGTTTGCAAGGATAGTTTTCATGGAATTCTCAAACCAAATCAGGGGAGTTGCAAAGATTATGGGCTGGTTCCCACAAGTTGTGATCTTTGTTGGACTGGAAGCCATTCCTTTTGAAGAGGTATTGAAGTTTTCCTTTGCATAACCTGGACTAAAGAATATGGCTTACTTCCACTCTAAAATATCCTGGACATTGACTTATTCCGGAGGGGGATGATTCTTGCCTGGGTATAGGACTCAAGCTTTCTCTAGGAGAGACAAATGAAAGACCAGGTGGGTACCTTTCCGCTTTGCAGTTAAGGTAAGTTTAAAAGGGTTGGGGGAGATGAATGATTTTACTTTGAGGGGGACAAGCTTTCTTTCAAAAAGTTTTGGAGTTAAGCAAGTACTGCAAATTTTGCAAGCATCAAGCAATGCCTGATCTCCTACTGCAAAGGTTGGAGCCATAGTGCAAATTTGATCTGCTTGCTTCTTCTAGCAATTGTTTGCTACTTTTGGTTTGGTTCAAGGTTGAAATTGAAGAGATTGAATGTGATTGACTTCATTGGCAGCAGTTTGGGCAGGTGCTACATGAATAGATGCAAAAGCTGGGTTTCAACAATAAAGGTTCTGGAAGGGAAAATGTTTGGTGGAGGAATGAGTGGAGTTTTGAAGGCAAACTTGGATAATGGGAGCAATTAAAACCACTTTTCCTGTTGATAGGAAGCTTCCATTCAAAGATACTGTTTGAGAATTTTATTAACTTGCTTGTTTTGCCCATCTGTTTCTGGGTGGTAAGCAATTGATAAGTTGCGAGTGATCTTCATATGGTGGCATACAGAGGTCAATAAGCTAGAGAAAAACAAGGATCTAAGATCACTAAATATATTATCAGGGAGACCATTTTGAAAAAATACATATTCTATGAATAAGTGAGCTAAGTCTTCCAAAGAGGCCGTCACATTACTTTTAATAAACAAAGCCATCTTCAAGAAGCAATATACTACTACTAAAAAAGCATCATAACCACTATAAATATTTAATTGCCATATGAAATCCATCAACAGCGAGTGCCAAGGAATAGTTGCAATTGGAACTGGCTTGAGAAGCCCATACACTGGGTGTTTTGAGTACTTGTTACAATTGCAATCATATCATGCGCTAACAAATTATTTTACTTCCTTGGTCCTAACAGGCCAACAGAAGTGTTGTGCAATCAATTGGTAGGTTTTATCCTTCCCATGATGACCAGCAAGCAGAGAGTCACTCCAAGACTCAAAGATATCTAACTTAATGCAAGGATTATTGGGTACTACTATACAGTCTTTATAAACTAAGTAATAATTTTAATCAATACTACCGTTGCTATCTAATAATTTCAGACCTTTGCAAATTTTGTGACACTTCAGGGCATCAAGTTGAGATTTTCAAATTTTGCAAGTGTTTTCTTGAAGGTGGGTGATGCTTGAACTGAGTTTGGTGGACTGATGAGAGAAGAGTGTTGTAAATTTTTCAGGGTTGTTATTGGTCAAGTTCATCCCCCCCTGGTTAAACATTGTCCCAACATGATAAAGCATCAGGGAATAAAGCTTGTGTCCTGTGGCAGTATGTGATTGTAAAGTTGAACTTGGAGAGGTATTTGGCCCAATTTGCCTGTCTGCCTGTAAGAACTTTTGAGATCATGGAATATTTAAGAGAATTGTGATCATTTAAAACCTCAAAGGGTTCCATAAGACTCAAAAGGTATGAAAATCATTTCTTCAAGGAAAAATTGCAAGAAGTTCCTTTTCATGAATCTTGTCATTAAGCTCTGCAGCAAGCCATTTTCAATACTCAAAGTCTATGGGATGAAAGAGAGAGGAAGAGGGTAAAACTGCAATATTACTCCTGAAATTGCATAGTTGCTTGCATTGGTTTCCACAATAGTGCAAGCAGCATGTTAAAGTGAGAAATTATTGGAGAAGTTTTGAAAGCTCTCTTTAGAGATTTGAACTCCAAAGCAGCTTTTTATTTAAAAAAAAAAGGGAGTGTCTTTTTGAAGAAGTTTTGTAAGATTCACAGTTTCTTTGAGTAATTCTCAATAAATCTCCTGTAAAAATTACTCAAAACAAGAAAAAATTGAATTTATTTTACTGAAGAAGGTGCGGGCCAGTACAATATGCTCTGAATCTTGGCTGGGTCCATAAATAGTCCTTGCTGCAGGAATATCTCACCTAAAAACTGAAGAGAATGGGTATGAAACTAACAGTTAGAGGATTTTTCAAAAAATTTATTCTTTCAAAGTTTCTGCAGCACCTCTTGCACATGGGCAATGTGATACTGAAGAGTTTTTGAGTAGAAAAGTATGTCATCAAGATACACCACAAGCTATTTCTCCACCAGGTCAGAAAAAATGTCATTGACAAAATTTTCAAAAGTAGAAGGATTGTTTCAAAGGCCAAAGAGCATGATGCTATAATAACAACTTCCAAACCGGGTTTTCATTGCAGTAAAATACTCATGACCTTTGGCAATCCAAATTAGGTTATAGGCACCTTGAAGGTCTAACTTCAAGAAATAAGTAGCTCCATGGAAGAGATTGAGGAGGTGCAACATTAACAGTACTAGGTAGGCATTCTTCCAGGTTACCTGTTTCAGTTTCCCATATTCAATTCAAAGTCAAAGGCCACTGTCTTTCTTTGGAAAAAATAGGACGGGCAAGCTGGTATTTAAATTTCTTGGTCAAAGAAATCCTTTTGATACATTTTCTGCAATCTATTCTTGAAGTGTGGTTTATTCTTCCTTTGAGAGAGATTAGAGTGGTCTGGGTGCCAGAGGTGGGCCAGTAAGTTTGATGCTTTTATCATAAGAACGGCAAGGAGGAAAATTATCTGCTTTTACAGCTGAGAAGACATAAGCAAAATCATTGTAAACCAAAGGTAAAGACTTTTGATTGATTTCTAAATATTCAATCTTGTCATCTTTGAGCACCAGGTGTGAAGTTCTTTCACAATTCAAGAGGATTAAGGATCCCAAAAAACACAATTTGGTAGGAGCCTGTTTCTATTTGAAGAAACAAGGAACAGGTAAGTCAGACAAATAAGCAGTAACTCTTAGATCTGAAGAGGGAACTTAGGAATGGAAGTCAGGATATTGCAAATCTCCTGAAGGAAATTTGTCATCCAACTCAATGAATATGTCAGATAGGCTGTTTAATTACTGTTTGAAAGAAAGTTTAGCCTCCTGGGGTTGCAAGGTTCCAAGGTTAATTACTCCTTCTTGCCAATTCACATCTGTATTCCAGTAAACTATGTAGTCATGGCCTAGAATTTTTTTTTCTATTGTTGGGATATCCAAGACAAATAAATCCCAAAAATTGTAAAATGAAAAGGTCCATTTTTCCTTTTGGGAAACTCAATGGGACAGCATGGTTGCATTTCTCACTAAATAGATGGAAAACTTATCTATCTTGGAATGTGTAAGATTTTTCAAGGTGGAAAAAGATGAACTTTTGAAAAAACAATTAGCGCTGGAATCATGTAAGACATGATAAGGAGTATTTTCAGAATTGAATAGTACAAATCTTGAACTTGGAGAACCAAGTGACTTGCAAGTGTGAAGATTGAATCAATGTAGTTTAGATAATTTTTAGTTCTCCTTGCAAGTATTAAAAAAAATACCAGCTAATTTTTTGACTGCTTAACCACTTCACGCGGTAGCCGCTTTTCTCAACTATTGACATCATGCTTCCACCCAAAATACATACATAAAACATTTTTTTTCACTCCTTTGCCTCTCCTCATTCCTGAGAATCCCTGTCTCCTTGTCCAGGAATTTTGGAGTTTTAAAAACAGTTTTCCCTTTTGGGTTGGAGTTCAAGGTTGGATTTGGTTTTGACTGTTTTGAATTCTTCAAATGTTGCTTTGTAGATTTGTCTGCCTTGAGAGCCAAGGTTGAAGATCCATGGTTGTTTTCCAACAAGCAGTTCTTTTTGTGATAGCCATTATCAAGCTCAATCACCTGGTCAATTCACTGCTGAAGGGAGGTTGTGTTATGTACCCCAACTGCAAGTTGTTCAATTAGGCATGCTGGTAAACCTTTTTGATAATTAAATAAAAGGGCTGCCTTGTTCCATTGGATGTGAGACTGCAAGTTTCAGAAATGGGAGATATAAACAGAAAATCTACTATTCTCTTTCCCAACTATATTAAGTTCCTATTTGGTGTTTCACACTTTGTTGGGGTTGCCAAAAAGGGGAAACAATTTTTTCTCAAACTTTTCCCCATTGTTGAGAATGAATGTGGGAATTTTATTTTATAATAGTGTGAGGTATGGTATGACCACTGCTAATCTCTTCCTCCTAGAAAGGAAGACACATACATAAATTTATGCCTATTGGAAGGAAAATTGTTGGCATTGTTTGAGAAGATGATTTTGCAAGACTGTAGGTAGGATACAAGCTTGTGGGACTGCTCTCCTGTAAATTGATCAGGTTTCTCCATGTCCAGAGAACGGAAACTAGAACCACTTGGACCAGATTGCAAGGCACTCTGATTAAGAGCCTGGATCAAGGTTGAGAGCAAGGTCAAAGCTATGGTCTTGAGAGCATTAGCCCAAGTCCTCAAGCTACCATGAGTCAAAGTTTCATTGGAGGAATGTTTGGAATCTTCAATTTCTTTGAGAGGACCTACCAGAGCTTCCAGTAGAGGAGAAAGGGGTTTTTCATGAGGTTCAAACAAAGGAGATTTGGAAGAAGGAACGGGCTCTAAGGTTTGTTAGCCCCATAAAGCACTGGGTCTCCCTACCCAATGGGTATCATGATTGTAAGGGGTGAGGGAAGTGTTCACGGTTGAGGGAGTAAGTGGCATTGTAGAAGAAAAATCTATTTTAGGTTGGTGAAATACAATAGAAGAGTTGAGTTAGTTAATTTACTGTCACACAACCACCCCACGTACTATAGCGCTGTCTTAGATGATTGTGAGGGAAAAGGAAGAGACTGAGTGCAAGGTAGCTAGGCTAACTGCAAATTGCAAACTTTGTGATTTGGGGAACTCAAAAAATGGCAAGGAAATGGAGGTGTTCCAATGGAAAGGAACTAAATCCAAGCCTGATTTGATGACTGGATTTAGCAAATGCAAGAATTTATTAAATTAACTAACTGAGGAGACAATCTTCAGGCAGGCAACACAGCCTTTATAAGTTAATACAAAGGTAACTAGATACAACTCAATGGATGGTAATCTACAGCTACAGAGGGCTGTCAGCCTCCTGGATGCCAAGACCCTTGCTATCCTTTAGCTACCAGAGGTGATATAATAAATAATAAATATATTACTTAATAAAGGCAGCAAAAATACATAAAACATTTGGATAAAGCTTATTGCAAGGTGAATTGGTTTGGATATGGTTTATTGTTATAAATCAATATAGATAAATTGATTACTAAATATTTTTATAGAGGGGCCACAATTATATTGGGGATCTTTAACACCTCTCTTCAGGGAATTCAGTATGAAAACACCCAGGCCTGGTTACTTTGGGACCTTTAGTTTAAAGGATATTTTGCACAAAGATAATGCGTATATAAAATACACATTGGAGTTGCAGGGCTTTTTAACCAAGCTTCCAGGACAGAGAAAGGATAACAAGACTCACTGGTATATTATTAAATCCTTTGGGTATCTGTTTGGGAGGTGCACTGATGGGTTAAACCTGTATACTGGGGTTATAAGGTTGTTCAGCAGATTAAATTGATAAAAGAGGGTTGAGGATGGATATTATTGATTAGAATAAAGCCAAAAATCACTTACTTATCTCTTATAAGTTTTTTATTACCTTGGAATGGTTTCTGGATGTAAATATAACTGGGTCTCTGGGTATCAACATCCTCTAAAGAGCTCTTTATTTATATCTTTTGGAGTTCCAATATTGTCCTTCTGAGGGGTACAGGGGCTCAAAGTGATGGACACTGAGGCTAGCAGGGTAACCAGTGGTAGCCTGTTACATTTTCTTGGTGCTGTAAAACGGGTAGCATCTAATTCCCCATGGTATGGGAATTATTCTACTTTATAATTGATGTTTGGACGTGTGAATAACATTAATGTGTTGTTTTTATTTATTATTCAATTAATTATCCTTAGTACATTTTCCCAGTAAGTTAATAATTATTTCAATAGACATTTCTAAGGATATTCTGATTTCAGGTGAGTTCTCATTATGTATTAAATATTTGGATTAAAGTCATGATATTGATTTTACTCCTTATTTTCAAACTTCAGTTGATTTCCTAAATTAATTACTTAAATATGTAAGTCTTGGTTATTCATGTAATAATTTTACATCATTAGTTTTCTGAGTATTTCACAAAACGTTTGATGTCTAGAAATGCTCATAATAGTATATCAAAGTATTTTAATATATTTTTAGAAGTAGTCATTATCTTATTTTCGACATTTTTGGTACTTTGAATTATATTTAATAAAAAATACATATAAAGGTTATTTAAGTACTTTTATATAATTTTATGTATTTTAAGACTATCTAATATCCACAGGAACATTTTTAACATATGAAGAATGTTCCCATGCTGGTTGTAGCATTTTTACGCGGTACCTAGGTTTCTCAGGCTGCCTGTCACTCTTTCAACCAGTAGTCCCGCGGCTGCGTACTTGTCAGAGGCCTGGGGCTGCATACACAAACTTGCCGGAGTGACAGGGCTGTATCTCAGCCGCGCGCAGGTGCATTGGCTGCCACAGCTGCATGCGGGAATGGTGATAGAACACATTTTGGTCTGTAACTCCTAAAATATACACAACACCTCAATTCTGACTGAACTTTAGGTTTGAAACCTATACCTGACAATACATGTGAAATATTTAATTGGCCAAAAAGTTCAAAATTTGTGCTGTTGTAAGACTCCAAACGGTGCTACGCCGTGGCAGGCCTGTGGAGGGGAAAGTTGCTGTTTAGACTGCCCTCCTGAGTGTTAAAAAAATATTTAAATGTAACCAAGATCAAAGTCCAGAGCCTGGTAAATGAGGAATCAAGGAGTAGAGGATAAAGATGATAATAGTTTCGTAGCAATGGAACAGCACTATCTGAGACAAGATTATGCAGGGAAAAACTTGAACAAAAGAAGTTAAAGTCCTCTTAGAGTTCAAAGAACAAAAGCTGTTGTATGTAAACAACGCCCACAATCTAATAACTCTGGTCATCAGCAGAAGATTGGGGATGATCAACTCAAACCCAAGCAACCTCCAGGTTCTCAATGAACCTGCCCAAATCTCCGCAATCAAGCGCTTGAAGGGTACCAGATCACTGAGGGTGGCTGAACAAGACAAAGCACAATGTTTAAGAAGTTCCAAAGCCAACAGTAACTGATTTTGAAGCAAGGATAACCTCAACACTTCTCAAGGGACTCAAGAATAGGCTGGCAAAATGCAACTCCAAAGGAAATAAAGGGAGGTATAACACTCCAGGTCTTAAGCTTAATAAGACCTCTTCAATCAATTGTGATTGGCTCCAAAAAGGTGATCAGGGATCAGGACCTGTATGGTCAGAGAAAGGGATCAAGGAGTGGTATAACACACTCAAAAATTACAACAGATGGAATTTTCCTTGAACCAGCAAGGCTATTGGTTGGTGATAAGGATAAGGCCACAGAGGGGCAATGACTCAGGGTCAAAATGGATCAGGGGGAAATCAAAGATATACCCAGGATTAGGATCAGGATTAAATTTCACAATGATGGGGGGGACACAGGCACACACCCCTATGGATGATTCTATTAGCTGAGGATCTGATGTCTTCCTCTCAAAAAGCAGGGAGAGCCTCTCTTTTTATAGACCAAAGGCCTATAAACAATTTACAAGAGAGATTTACAAATGAGAGCGGAATTTTTTTTTTTTTTTTTTTTTTTTTTGAAAGAGGATCAAGATCATGAGAAAACAAAAGGAAAAAAACAAAACAAACAGGTACTTGGAGACAAAGAAATCCAAAGGGGGGGATTCCCGCGGGCATCCAATTGGCCCGGCTGACTGCTGTGGCGGCGGATGACTGCTGGCCGGTGTCCAAAGGGCATTGGCAACTGCCAAGACCCGCCAATGACCGCCGGCCGGTGTCCGATGGGCATCGGAAACTGCCAAGACCCGCACGGGCAACCAACAACGTAAGCAACCCGCATACAACCGCAAGCTAGGAGACCCGCGGACAATCGCAAGCTAGGAGGGGAGGAAGAGAGGTAGGCTTGTAAGTACCGCAGGAGATGGAGACGAGGACGATTTGATCAAGGGGGGGTGGCACAAGTGGTGATGAATAAGATTGACGCCAGAGGGTGTTGAGATGATCGTAGATTGACTGGATGCAATGCTCAAAGGTGATGGGAGGGATTGAGTGAGGGGAGCTGAGGGAGATGATGGTATTGATACTACAATCGAGGTAGTTAGGGGACGTGAGAGATTTGCAGGCGACGTTGCCACTCATGGAATGAGCAATGATGAAGACTGAGGCGGGTAGGGGTAGATGAAAGTTAGTATGGATTCAAGATTGTTGGTAGAGGGATAGGATTGATTGAATGGCATCATTGGTGAAGATAGCCTGATTGAGTAGGGTTTGAGCGTGAAAGGCCGAGTAGTCATAGTTGAAGTCAAGGGCAAAGAAATCAAAACCGGGGTGATGATGGAGCAGATGATGAGGATGAGGGGATTGAGGGGATCAAAAGTAGGTGGTCGTGGTGAGGGAGGCCAGGGATCTGAGCTGAAGATAGGAGCCAGCATTACTGGGGATGAATAGGATGGGAGATGAGAACTAAATGGAAGCCTATTCCAGATCAAAGATTTTTTTTTTTGATAATGATACCCATGAAAGATGATAAGGGGAAAAAAAATTAAAATCTTGGCCCTGGCCAGGATTTCCAGGTTGGGGCACCACATCTCTCCCCAACTTCCAGACTGTCCCTAGTTTGCTCCCGAGTTTGATGCCATAAAAAGAAAGGAAAAAAAAAAGATGATTGAAACCAATGAATGGCCATTTTGATCTCGAGAGTGGTTGAAAAAAAATATGTTGATCCGACCAAAAAATCCTAGAAGTGGCTGAGATAAAATGAAGGAGGCGTCCCAGGTGCTCACATGCGTGGCATGAAGTAGAGTTTCACAAAACAACAAGAATCTTGCCCAGATGGTGCACAATTGGGAGGACTTACTTCTGGACCAAGTTGCCTCCACAAGAATGGAATTTCTTGACCTGATCAGCAGAGAACCTTCTGGCCATCTGAGTATCATCCAGTTCCTCCAAAAGATATGATCCACCTCTAACTTGAGGGACTACTTGGTAAGGACCATTCCAGCGGTTAGAGAAAAGCTTTCCCCACTGAGCTTCCAAGGAACAATTATAAGCCAATACCAGATCACCAGGGCTTAGAGGGTCCCTGATTTGATTAAGGTGTTTATCTTCCCAATACTGAACTGATTTTGCTCTTGATTCCATCATCTTCTGATAAGCTTTGTTACAAATATCTTCACTCTGCTCTAGTTGCTTTGATCTGGCAACTAATAGGTCAGTAGTCAAGGAAACTTGTTCCCAAGAGATGCCCAAGAAAGACTCCATTTCAAGATCAAGAGGGAGAACAGCCCTCTGACCAAAGATGATTTCATAAGGAGAGTAACCAGTGGTTCGCTTGGTGGAAATTCAATCAGAGAAGAGGACCAAGGGGAGAAACTTTCAACAATTCTTGCCACTTTCACCAGCCAATTTGACAAGAGCAGCCTTCAAAGGAGCATGGCCTCTTTCCACCATGCCTTGTCCTTCAGGATAATAGGGAGTAGTAACTCTATGTTTCCCAGGGAGCAATAGGATCATTTCAGCAAGCTTTCCACCAAATTCCGCGCCACCATCCGTAGAATAAGATTGGGCCAAGCCATAACGCATTGTCCAAGTCTCATGAAGGAAAGCTGCTACTGATTCAGAGCTGAGGTTCTTAAGAAACTTTGCCTCAACCCATCCAGAAAAATCATCTCTAGCCACAATGAGGTACTTAGCTCCACCAGCCTTAATGTGAACCACATCCATAGCAATCCTCCCAAATACAGTGGACTCTCCAGTGGGGTAACGAATTTTGGCCGGGCGCCTAAGATCACGTTTCTGGCACACTTCACAACTCCTGCACCATTAGGCAACGGATTTTTTTAGGGATGGCCACCAAACTTTTTGGATATTCGTCGATAAGTTTTGGTTTCCCCACAATGACCAAGGCCTTCATGGAGATTTTCCGGGATCAAATCTTGCTGAGAAGGGATAGTGACCACAACAAGTGCACAAGGAGTTGCTCTTTTCATAAGCCTAGAACCTTGGACAAAGAAGTTGGAGGACTTCCTTTTAAGGGACTGAAATTCTTTGGCAGAGAGATCAGGGGGTCTTTGGAGAGTTGAAAGGTACTGCTCTAACTTAAGCCAGAAACCTTGCTGGAAACCAGAGTAATTTTAGGAGGAGAAGGAAAAGACAGGGCGGACCAAGGGTTCTTCCTCATCGAAATCCATTCCAACCTCTGATTCATCGTCTCCAATGGGTTTTCAAGATAAACCATCAGGCATGGTGAAAGATTTTCCAGGCCTGTGAACAATATCAAAAGAGAAAAACTGGATGAAAGCCACCCAAAAGTTCATCGGAGCATTTGGGAGGCTGGGGGCGTTGATCATTTCAATAATGAATTGTGCATCAACTTGTAACTCAAATTGTTGACCCCAAAGGACAGTCTGAAGCTTCTTCAACATTTGTGCCACACTGCAGAGTTCCAGTTTTGGCTGGGAGTACCTGGATTACACATCTGAGAAAAGAAGAGATTCATACAGAGCAGGAAAATCCAAACCATTTTCATCTTCCTGGGTAAGAACAGCCCCAACAGATTGATAACTCGAGTCCACTGCCAGCTTGATCTTGCCGGCTCTGGGTCCATAAGTGATCTTTTTCAAAACAATGTCTTTCCCAAAAATTGTTTTGAGAAACTGAAATGATTGTTTGCAGTCTTGGGTCCAAATCTATTCAGCATCCTTCCAGGTTAAGCAAGGCAAGGGAAAACAGATTTTGGATAGTGAGGGAATGAAGATCCTGACATAAGTCACAACACCTAGGAAACCTCTAACTTCCGTTGGATTTATTGGGGTAGGCCAGGAGATGATTTTGTTGACTTTAGAGGGTGCCATCCTTCTTCCGTCCTTGCAGACTATATGACCAACAATTTCCAAGGCAGGGACACAGGCGGCAAGTTTTGATCCAGAGACAGTAAGGCCAGATTCCTCAATTCAAAACAAAATTCTTTCCAAGAAAGTAGCATACTCCCAGATAAATTGTTGGATTCCTGAGTGCCAAGGTAAGAGCTCATTATCATAGTCGGAAACTGGACCTTTAATCCCACCATCATCAATAAAGATACCCGCATGATCCAGGATTTTGTCCTGGAGGATCCACATCATCTGAGCCTGATAGACTGCAACCAAGTTGGTGGCACCTTGAGGCAATCGAGTCAGCTGAAATTGACCAAGGGGAGTATTGAAAGTAGTGAGGGGAAAAGAAATAGGATGCAAGGATTGTTCATCATAGCCACCCATAACGTCACCTAGACCATAGCAAGCTCTCCCAGAGAAGGATTCAACAAATTCTTCAGTGGCAGGCGGCACGCCAGAGTCTTTAATAGTAACTTTATTAAGAGTTTGGAGATCATGAACCACTCTAAGCTTACCATTACTCTTCAGAACCCAGAAAACAGGACTTGAATAGCTAGAAGTGGATTGTTTGTATAAACCGGTTCAGACTTGCTCGCGGACCAACTTGATGAATTTGTTGACTTTAGCAGCAGGAATTGTGATCTTTTTCTTTTGCCAAGGGTCATGTTCAACTACAGGGATGATGTAAGGGAGACCATAGGATTCTTTCAAGAGACCTCTCTCTTCTTCACAGAAGGCAATAGATTTTTCCCTTAGAGACAAAATATTTTTGATCAAATTTAACTCATCAGGAAGAAGCCATCCATCTGGACCAAAGTTGACCACTTTCAGACGTTCTTCAGTGACCCAACCAGAGGGAATAAATGGACCAGTGAGGGATTTGGATAGACCACACTAAGGATTGCGGGATAGCGGAGGATGCGTAAGAGGAGGATTGAGGTTGAGAGGCATTGGTTGGTTGACTGGTTGGCCCTTTTTGCAACTGGTTTGTACTTGGTGGCAAAGGAGAGGAATCCCTGCTTGCTCCAAGCATTGACCAGTGAGGCCTGACTACGAAAACTGAGGCCATGTTCCAACATCTTCCAAGTCTGATGTTCTTCTGAGTCCTTGAAAGGTGCCTTCTCCATAAAAGAGGATCCAAAAGATAACACATTTCTCACATGTGTGGCACAGGGTAGAGTTTCAAAAACAACAGTAGTAGAAGCCCTTGGTGGTGCACAATTGGGAGGACTTACTTCTACCCCAAATTGCCTCCACCTAAGACCAAATTTGATTATTTTTGATTATTTTTGATTATTTTTGATTATTTTTGATTATTTTTGATTATTTTTGATTATTTTTGATTATTTTTGATTATTTTTGATTATTTTTGATTATTTTTGATTATTTTTGATTATTTTTGATTATTTTTGATTATTTTTGATTATTTTTGATTATTTTTGATTATTTTTGATTATTTTTGATTATTTTTGATTATTTTTGATTATTTTTGATTATTTTTGATTATTTTTGATTATTTTTGATTATTTTTGATTATTTTTGATTATTTTTGATTATTTTTGATTATTTTTGATTATTTTTGATTATTTTTGATTATTTTTGATTATTAAAAGAATTGAGATCAAGATCTAGTTTAGACTCATTGCAGAGATTTGAAACCAGAATAGAGGATGAGTGATCAGGCTGAAAATAAAAAGGAAGAGAAGATACAACAGATCCAGACAGAGAATAAATATTTTTGGATTATTTGGATTTTTCATGTGTTTGATTTATGATCTTATTTGGATGAGAAGGAAATGATGATGAAAAAGAAAGATATGCCTCTAAGATGGGAGTTGGTCCATGAGTTGAAGTCTGAGGCTGAGACGAACTACAACTATCAGTAGGGCCAACTATTCTGCTAAAAAAGGAGGATGAGAGGAATGAGATTTGTCTTTCTGCTTTCCTTTCAGGACAGATTTGGGAGGATGACCAGGGAAGTCTCTTTCCCACCAACCAGAATCCAAAGAACAAAGGGGGACTTCAATCTTTCTGCCATCAGCATCAGGAAGGAGAATTCTCTCCCCAAATTTATCAGAAAACATCAGGGTAGCACCAAAGTCCATTAAGAAAGGCCTTCACAAGATCATGGGACCATCCAGACAAGTGATCCAGAAGTGACAGGTTCCAACAATATTTCAACCAATTTGAACAGGAATATCCTCAGAAATACCAACCAGTTCACAGGACTGATCCCCAATTCCATAAACCGCCGAGTTGAAACTGACCCTTGGGCTAAGTTTAAGCTTGCAGGCCATGGAGTCCGAAATCAAGTTGAGCTGAGAACCCAAATCCACAAGGAGAGAAACCGTTTTAGTTGAATCACCAAGACAACATGGAAGAAAACCAAGAGGAAATGAATACAGGTTGGTATCTGAAGAGGGATTTTTTCCACCAGAATCCTCTATCAGAGTACCAGAGGAGACCTTTAATTTGTCTGGACCAATCTCCACACGTTGACAAGAAACCCATTTCTTCATCCCTTCTGCAACAGATGGAGAGATTGACAGGAGTTCAGCCACAGATAGATAAGGGATTTTAAGATCAGAAATTTTCTTTAATACTCCTTCCACAGCATTAGGGTAGTCCTTGGAGATGCCCCTCTCAAATAGAACTTTGGGCTGGGTGGAGGGAGGAAGATCAGGTGTAATAGGTGATGGAAGAGGATCTGAGGGTTGGGCAGGTTGAAGAGGCGGAGGATCAAAGTTTTCTTGGAACCTTTCCATAAGTGGTTCCCTTTCTACTTCCATTTCTTCCACATCAGAGGAAGGAGGCTCAGGTGAAGATTGGCATTTAACGGGTTTTTTTCAGAATTGAGGATGGAACAGGAGGAGACTTATGAGGTTTTGGTTCCTCATGGCGTTTACTAGCTGGATTGGATTGATAGGTGCCAGGGAAGCTGGAAGAAGTGATAGCTGGGGGATACCAAGGTTGCAGAGTTCCACAGGATGATCAAAAATCCACAGAGACCAAGGATGCCTTCTTAGGAGTTGGTGGTTGGTATGAGGCCACCACATGACGGATTGGTTGAGACAAATCAAAAGGGATCAAAGCACCATTAGGAAGGAAACAATTATTTCCCTTCTGCTCCACTAACTTCTCTTCCTTGTCTTTCTGGAGTTCAGGACATCTACCGGTACCATGGCCTTCCCTATGGCAATAATAACAGACTATAGTAGACTTAGGAACAGAATTAGCAGGTTTAGGAGTGGCTAAAGAGGATATTTTCTGATCTATTTTATTCTCAAATGCCTGAAGTAATTTAGTGATCTCATCTATAGTAGGTGTCTCCCGGTGGGTCTGAGGATTGGGTTTAGGTCTTCAATTGGCTTCCATCTTATTCATGATTTTGTTAGATGCTTGAAAAGAGCGGGCAAGGACTGGTTCACTGATTTTAGGTTTTTCAAAGGCGAGAGCTGTTTGACCTTTCATCACTTTATCCACAGTATTCCTAAGAACCATGAAAGCAGGGAGCTTGAACCAATTGTCTCTTGTTGTGATCATGGATCCAGATTTCACCAATTCATCCTTAATTCTTTCATGCACTCCTGGAGAGAAAGACTGAAAAAATTGCACTCAAATTTCGTCCAACGTATCAATGTGATTGTTCCAGATAAGATAGGACTGAATAGGGTCCCAAGATTTTCTGAAAGTCTGATAGTCAGAGGCTGAGGAGATACCACCATTGGAGATCCATTGAGAAACCATGTCATCCAAGTCTTGCAAAGTAAATCTGGCTACATCTATTTTTCCCCAATAGGCCAACATAGCCTCCTTCAGGAGCCGCCAGTTGTGAGTTTTGAATCCCTCAAACAATTTGATAACCTCCATAACTTTGTCAGAAGAGATAAAAAACTTTAACTGATAAGCCATATCATATTCACTGGCACCATCCACTTCCGCAGCCTTCTCATAGGAGTCCAGGAATCGTTCAACATTGGTCCGATTGAAGCCTAAATTTTTTTTCTGAGGTTTGATTTTGACCATCTTGGCCCAAACAGATAAAGAGGATCCAGCAGATTCCATGTTGAAGGGTTCCTAAGAGATCCAAACAAGCAGAGTTCCAAGGTGGCTCACAAGTGTGGCAAGAGTAGAGTTTCAAAAAAACAACAAGGAGCTTGCCCAGATGGTGCACAATTGGGAGGGCTTACTTCTGGACAAAGTTGCCTCCACGGATCAGATCTGAAAAGAGAACAAAAAAAAGAAAGAAAAGAAAAAAAATCGGATCAGATTTTGGAGTTGATTCTTCAAGTTGGGACTGTAAATCCCAAGGTTTCTGGTTCAATCCTGGCCCGGGGGACCAAATGTAAGACTCCAAACCGTGCTAGGCCGTGGCAGTTCTGTGGAGGGGAAAGGTGCTGTTTAGACTGCCCTCCTGAGTGTTACAAAAATATTTAAATGTAACTGAGATCAAAGTTCAGAACCTGGTAAATGAGGAATCAAGGAGTAGAGGATAAAGATGATAATAGTTTGGTAGCAATGGAACAGCACTATTCAAGACAAGATTATGCAGGGAAAAACTTGAACAAAAGAAGTTAAAGTCCTCTTAGAGGTCAAAGAACAAAAGCTGTTGTATGTAAACAACACCCACAAGCTAATACCTCTGGTCGTCAGCAGAAGATTGGGGATGATCAACTCAAACCCAAGAAACCTCCAGGTTCTCAATGAACCTTCCCAAATCTCCGCAATCAAGCGCTTGAAGGGTACCAGATAACTGAGGGTGGCTGTACAAGACAAAGAACAATGTTTAAGAAGCTCCAAAGCCAACAGTAACTGATTTTGAAGCAAGGATAACCTCAACACTTCTCAAGGGACTCAAGAATAGGCTGGCAAAATTCATTTCCAAAGAAAATAAAGGGAGGTATAACACTCCAGGTCTTAAGCTTAATAAGACCTCTTCAATCACTCGTGATTGGCTCCAGAAAGGTGATCAGGGATCAGGACCTGTATGGTCAGAGAAAGGGATCAAGGAGTGGTATAACACACTCAAAAATTCCAACAGATGGAATTTTTTCTTCAACCAGCAAGGCTATTGGTTGGTGATAAGGATCAGGCCACAGAGGGGCAAAGACTCAGGGTCAAAATGGATCAGGGGGCAATCAAAGATATACCCAGGATAAGGATCAGGATTATATTTCATGATGATGGGGGGGACACAGGCACACACCCCTATGGATGATTCTATTAGCTGAGGATCTGATGTCTTCCTCTCAAAAAGCAGGGGAGAGCCCCTCTTTTTATAGACCAGAGGCCTATAAACTATTTACAAGAGAGATTTACAAATGAGAGCGGAATTTTTTTTTTTTTTTTTTTTTGTATGAGGATCAAGACCATGAGAAAACAAAAGGAAAAAAAATAAAACAAACAGGTACTTGGAGACAAAGAAATCCAAAGGGGGGACGCCTGCGGGCATCCGACGGGCCCGGCCGACTTCCGTGGCAGCGGATGACCGCCGGCCGGTGTCCGACGGGCATCGGCAACTGCCAAGACCCGCTGATGACCGCTGGCCGGTGTCCCACAGGCATCGGCAACTGCTAAGACCCGCGCCGGCAACTGACAACGTAAGCAACCCGCAGACAACTGCAAGCTAGGAGACCCGCGGACAACCGCAAGCTAGGAGGGGAGGAAGAGAAGTACGCTTGTAAGTAACGCCAGAGATGGAGACAAGGATGATTTGATTGAGGGGGGGTGGCACAAGTGGTGATGAATAAGATTGACGCCAGAGTGTGTTGAGATGATTGTAGATTGACTGGATTCAATGCTTGAAGGTGATGGGAGGGATTCAGTCAGGGGAGCTGAGGGAGATGATGGTATTGATACTACAATCGAGGTAGTTAGGGGACATGAGAGATTTGCGGGCAACAATGCCACCCATGGAATGAGCAATGATGAAGACTGAGGCGGGTAGGGGTAGATGAGAGTTAAAATGGATTTGAGATTGTTGGTAGAGGGATAGGATTGATCAAATGGCATCATTGGTGAAGATAGCCTGATTGAGTAGGGTTTGAGCGTGAAAGGCCAAGTAGTCATTGTTGAAGTCAAAGGCAAAGAAATTGAAACCGGGGTGATGACGGAGCAGATGATGAGGATGAAGGGATTGAGGGGATCAAAAGTAGGTGGTCGTGGTGAGGGAGGTCAGGGATCTGAGCTGAAAATAGGAGCCAGCATTACTGGGGATGAAGAGGATGGGAGATGAGAACTAAATGGAAGCCTATTCCAGATCAAAGATTTTTTTTATTTTTTTTTTTTGATAATTATACCCATGAAAGATGATAAGGAAAAAAAAATTAAAATCTCCGCCCTGGCCAGGGTGTCCAGGTTGGGGCACCACACCGTGGTATTTTGGTCTTTCTTTCCTTAATTCTTTAAAAATATAAGGAGTTGGATTTCAAGGGTGTGGTTGGGAGTGACCCTACCTAATTTTGGTTGGAGAATCCATTTTTGCAATAATTTTTATTGTTTTTCTTATTCTTCTTAGGTTAATTTTATTATTATTATTTTCATGTTATTTCTGTTACTTTTGCAGCTTGCTCTGCAATAGTAGCAAGCTGACAAGGGCTGGCAATGAATGACAGGAAAAGAATGGCAAATGAAATAACAGTAGATTTTTTTCCAAGTTTTTAGATTAGGTGCAAGGAAATAGAATATGAGTTTACAAGGATGAAATGGATGAGGCAGGAAGGAATGACATGTGAAGATAATGCAAACGTGAAGATTTAGCTTATGCAAGGTAAGGGACTAGTCTGTTTGCAAACTATACAGTTAATGTGGCTTTCTAGGAATGGATGAAACCTAGTCTGAGTACATGACCAAGAATGGAAATCCAACAGTTGATGATACCCAGGGTAAAAGAGCAAAGCTTGAATGGATGGTTGACTGGTGTAGAGTTAACTGCAAGATTTGCAAGTATATACTGAGTCAGTTGCCATGATTGGAAGATTTTTATGCAAGCCAGAGGTGGTAAGCGGGGGGAACCATTGATGTTGTGCTTTATTTGTGTCATGCTTATGGACTGAGGTAGATTGTACTGAGTAAAAGCATATGTCTCAGTGGAGAAGACAATAACCCTTAACCTTGTAGGGTGACAGGTGGTTGACCTGGAAGAATGGTAAGGGGGCATTTCAGAGTCTCTAGATATTTGGAGAGCACAAGAAGAGGATATGGAGGCAAATTGGTTACAAAATTGAAATTTTATCAACAGTTTATAAGAGTTGTGGTGTGGAGTAGAATGAAATCTGGAAGAGGGTAGTAAAGCTTTAGTGTGGAGTAGAGTTGAATGAGATATAGGTTGGTAAATATTTGTTGTGGAGTAGTGTTATTTTGATTTTTTAGGTAGTTATTGAAGACTCTGGAGGCCCAAAGACTGGATAATAGAATATAACCTGATATTGAATGAGGTTATATTTTTTATTAAAAATGAAATTATTAAAAAATTGCAATGATAAAACTTGAAATTCACTTGCTGCAATTCGGGGGGCTTGGGCAAATTTTTAGGAGAGGAATTGGTTTTTGAAAAAATGAAGCAGCATCAGAAATAAAAAATGGGTCAGTCCTCAAAATTAGGACTTGCAGGGATTTAGTTGCAAGATTGATTTTTCTGCATGTACTATTTTCAGCAGGAGGAATGAAAATGTAAATTGATTGTTTTCAACTTTATTTCAATGAGGGAAGTTTTGAAACTCGTTTAAGGATCTCACAGGAAATTGGTCGTGATCTTTGAAGTGCATCTGAAAATAAGAAGGATTTTGTTATTCCCATACTTTGAAAATGTTTTCCATTTCATTCATTTTCCACATATTAATCTGTCTATTTCAATGATTCCCTTCCTTAAATAGTAAAATCCTCCATCAAACCATTTCTTATTTCAGTATTGACTCTCTAATTTGTCTCAAAAGATCAATTTTACTATCTTATATCAAGCTGTCATCCTTCACATACAATGTACCAGAATTGATTTTGTACACTACTCATCATCCACCATCCTCCTGCATTATCCAATATCTAAAATAAATTGGATAAATAAAATAACCCACTATTCATTCCAAGATTAACATCCAATATATTATCATTCCATCCAATTTCTTCTAATGAACTTTTTGATTTGGTCTAGCTTTTATGAGTTATCCCACATTTCTTTTCCCAACTAATCTATATTCTTTCCTTACTATTTAATTTTTTTAGCTTTGATCTGCATTGGCATTTCTAAAAATAATCATCAAATATTTCCCAAGCCCTTCATATATTCTTCTGCTTCAAAATTTTCAAGTTAACGGGTAAGTTCTTATGTAATCCTCAATTTGTTTTTCCATTTTTCTCTCTGAAACTTTTTTTTAAGCCTACAGTGGTCATTGAAGAGATAGAATTAATAATCAGTTTTCATTGGTAATATCCAAAGTTTTTTCCAAAAAAAAATCAAAAATTTTTAAAAAAATGGAAACTCCTGGATAATTGTTTTCAGATTAATCTTGAGTTAAAAGAATTACCAAATCCATTAATCAACTATGGTAATAAATATTTTCTCTTTGTGTGCTCAAAAATGCCTACTATATCCCTTCTAAAATAAATTGCTCAATTGATGAACACAAAAAACAGAAACTTCCTCCTGAAAGAAAACTAAAACTATCTTTCTGTATCTTTGAAAATTTAGACACAAAAAACTACACCAAACACATGAAATAAAACAACTTTGAAAATTGAATAGATCTCTGGAATTCAATAAAGCAACCCTGAGAATCATATAAAAAATCTAATATATCTTGTTTTTTTTGTTAATTTTCCTAAAATAAAATTCAATTGAAAATTTATGGATGAATTTTTTTTTCAAATACAAGAAATTTCTCATTCAAATATTCAAAATAGGATTACATCAGGATTAAAACATAATTTTATACTTGATCTTGGAAAAAATTTCTCTCAAAATGAATCATCTGAATACAAAATGACTCATCATATGTTAAAGGCTATGATTGGTGGAGAAACTTTATTTCAAAACCTGTTTCAATTCAAAAAAAAAAAAAAACAAAGCTGGAAATTGGAAAACTTTCCTCCACCATTGTTAAAAAATAACATTTGATAAATTTTAAACAAAACCAGAATAATCCTGCAAAAATTAATCTCAAGAAAGTAGAGTTCTGGTGGATATTCGAAATCTTGTTCCCAATAAATAATTTAAATCCATTGATAAATCAGAGAGCTCCAGGAGCCTCAGCAAATCTGGCCGGTAAATTTTTTATGAAACATGCACACACTCAGAACCCCAATCATTTCATCCTTCATTTAGGAGCTCCTTGGTTTATTTTAACTAAAACCAGATTATTGGAGATTATCTTCTATTAAAACACACAAATAAGCACTTGAAAGAAATATGCCTCAATTTACTCCAATTTTAAAGGCACTGCCAAGCTTGAAACCCAATTTACCTCCCTGTATCTCACAAATTATCATCCTGAATCAGACCCATTGGTGAACCTGGTTTCACCTTTTCAAATCATTTAGAAATGATGTTGCTTATTGTTCAGAAATCAGAAAATATCCAGAATTCAAAAATAAATTGATCTTGGATCAAAAAATTGAACAAAACTTCTTTTTGACTGAGGAAATTTAGATTACTCACCGTCCACAGCATAGTAATTTCTAGAGTTATCAAATATCAAAAGAATATTTTGAAGCTCCAATATGGAGCAAGAAAAATTATCACAAGAATTTTCAAAGAATAAAATGGGGGATTCTTGATTTTACCTCCTTTGAATTATTTAAAATCCACATATCTTTCACTGAGGGTTCCTTTAAAATCAACAATCTTCCTTTTTTTTATATTCCAGCTGTGGTATGTGAGCAAATGGATCCAATTTCCAAATTGAGATTTCAATATTTTTTGCTTTTCACCAAAAACCTCTCCACTAATTTTTTTTTTGGTCAGTTTTTCAGTGAGCCTTAAGAGAAAAAGGTTCATGAGATCCTTCTGGTTTATAAATCTTCCAGAAACAGGAGGTTATCCTACAAGAATAAAACAAGCCTCATCAGAGGACTTGTTGGACCTGCCCTGGGAGACAGATGTGGCACAAGATCAATAGGCGGGCTCAACCCAGCCAAAATGACTAATTTTGAGTGATGCAAGGTTGGTATGGGAAAAGGGAGGAACTTTTGGGTTGAATCAAGAGGCTTTGGAAGCATCTAAAGCACAAATGAATATTCCATAGGTTTTTCTGGCACAAGATTTTCTCTAAAAGGAAGATTCATGTTTTCAAATTGGGCTAGAATCTGAGAATGGGAGCAGAAATAGTAATATGGAGAATTAATTATCATTTCACTGGAAAAATCTGGGCAACTTTTAAGGATGAACACTGAAGGGGGAAACATAAATGTTGAATTTAGTGTGGAATTTCAAGAGGCAGTTACTTGAGGTTCAAAATTTTTCAAAATATAAAGATATTTAATGATGGAATTTAAAGAAAAACAATGGAAAGAAAAAGAATGACTCCTGTAGTTGGAAAAAGGGAGGCTTGATACACGAGTCATGAGGGGAAAGAAAAAAAATGGAAGAGTACATATAAAACCTCAGAATAGGGACAACATGTTTACAAAGGAAGTTTACTATTTGAATGTGTGACTCAACAATTATTTTTCATGTAAGGCCAATGTTGATTTTGCAAATCTGGGGTTACAAATGGGGCGCAAAATGCTTTTTTCAAACCATCTGAGTCGCAAGCCGATATAATCAATATATATATATATTTTTAAATCATTTTTTTGAATAATAAATAAAAAATAAATTAATCCAATCAATGAAAAATGTGAATGTAAAAAAAATATAAATAAATAAAATTAAACAATTAATTAATTAATTAATTAATTAATTAATTAATTAATTAATTAATTAAATTAAAAATGTGAACATATAAAAAATTAAATAAATAAATTTAAATAAAGTCAAATCAATCAAAAAATAAACAAATATATCAAAAATAAATTAATTAATTAAATGAAATTAAAAATATAAATATAAATCAAATATACATATAAATAAAATGAAATGAATAATGAAATTAAAATTGCTTTTTTTTCCATTCACTACCCAAGCTGGGTCGCTTGGAGCAGTTTGAAACCCAGAATGGGCTGCGTGGCGCAGTTCGCGACTCATTCAGCAGTTTGCAACCCAGAATGGGTCGCAAATGGCCAGTCACAAACCACCCGAGTCGCAAATGGCCGTTTGCCACTCAAATAGGTCGCGAATTGCTGTTTGCGACCCATTTTGGGTCACAAATTGCCCCACGCAACCCGTTTTTGGTAGTTAAAAGTTGTTGCAAGTTTGCAAATTTAAAATTGGCCTTCATATAAGCTAATACCAAATGGAGTTGGCTAGGCTTTAAATGCATTTTTGAATATAGTTCCTTTTGGGAAATAATACTAAATAGTGTAGTTCTAAATGATGCATACAGTAGCTTGTGATTTGAAGAAGAAGGAGTATCCCCAGGTGATTAAACATCCTTGAGCATGCAATTATTTAAAGGATGATGGTAGAATATTTCGTAAAATTTCAAAAAATATCACTGAGGCATGATGTAGAGGTTGGAATGGATGATTGTTGTTAATTATGAATTGTAGATGGGGGCTTATAGCTGGAATTCATAATCTTTGAGCAAAAGAAAAATGTTGAAAGATACCTCTCAATATAGAAAGGAGTACTGAGGTTGTTAGGGTGAATTTTCATTTTCAGAGGTCTGTCTTTTTGATGAAGTAGATAACTGGGTCATTAGATGGGACTGGGAATGGAAATACTGGATCATAATGTATGGTTTTTTAATCAATAAACCTTTCTTTTCTCTTTTCTTTTTCCCTCAAAAAAAAACAGCCTGAAATTTCATTCAAATTTTTGAAAAAGGTTCCCTTGTCCCCTTGATTACAAATTTCAATCAATCAAATGTTTTTCCAATGCAAAATCAGGCTCAATTCAACAAGGCCAAGTTCAATAAGTACCAGAAACAAACCCATGTCAAAACCAAAATAATTTTGCCCAGATTGACCCCTGGAACTCAATCCAATCAATAATTCACAGAAAATATCCAAAAATGGTATCCAGCGGATTTACCAAGAAAAATAAATTGCAGAGATGGAGAATTCTCCCCAAAGTTCCTGAGATGATTTTTCACATCAAAAATTGAAGAGTCTCATAAAACCAATGCCTGATTAAATGTAGGCTTTTTTCAAGCCAAATGGTTGTTGTAACCAGTGGTAGGACCAATTATTCTTATATTTTCTCACCTTAAAAGTTTTTCTGTAGCTGAGTGGTCAAGCAGACACCTAGAGTAAGCCCTACCTAGGTTTGAGTCCTGGAAATTGCATTCCCATCTTTCAACAGATTAATAATCAAATTGCTACAGAACAAGGCCTGTGCTTTTTACATTAAATCCCTGTTAAACCAAGCATGAGAACAAATGGTGCACATATCACAAGTTTTTTTTAGAGTTACTAACCTGTGCAACTTTTTTGTAGCTTAGTGGTCAAGCAGGCACCTAGAATTAGCCCTACCTGGGTTTGATTCCTAGAAATGGATGGCATTCCCATCTTTCAACAATTACTTTGGCTTATTTTTATTTTTACTGCATTCTAATTATATTAATGCCATGTTATGATATTCTTGTCAATTTTCTTATTGTACACAAATATTAAAAAATAAAAAATTTCCATCATCCATCAGCAGGAAATATTATGTATTTTTATCCATAATTATAAATTAAAATTGATATGCTCATCTAGCAAAATAAAAAATCCATCAAAAATAAAATGCTTTCATTTAGAAATAAAAAAAAATTAAAAAATGGTGAGGAATGAGTAGAAAGAAATAGGGTTATCAGTCCCATGACCATTGTCCACTCACCGTATTTCATGTTGCATGTTACAACACAAAGCACCTTAAAGCATTGCTGTCATTATTGCTTGTCCTTCTAAATTTTTACTTGACTTATTTTTGTAATTTCTTTGGTGCACTAGCTTCAGGGTTTCATTGGATTGGAGCTGGTTACATAAATACATGATGAGCTATGTCATCCAATACTATTGCAGAGCCAGCTGACAAAAACACCATCAAAATATTGAAAATGATGATAAATGAAAAAATGAGTGTAAATTCCCTAATGATTATGACAGAAATTTATTCCCCACCCTCAATTAGGTAGGGTCACTCACTGGAACCACCCTAAAAGTACTACTCCTTAACCCCCTGGATAAAAGGCCAAAATACCATGACTCCAACCTGGAACCTTTTGGTTGATTTAGGAATTCATGTACACCAATGTTAAATTTTCAACCTCAGGGTTTTGAATATGTGTGAATTGCCGTTCAACACCAACATGGTTTGAAAATGGTCAATTAAGGCCCAACAAGAAGCAAGCCAAGTTACTTGCAACTTGTGCGTCCCCAAGGGGGTTGTGAACCCCCTTTTGAAACCCATCTTGAGTTGCAACCTTTGTGGGTTGGAATCAAGGGTTCACGACCCCCTGGGGGATTTTCTATTTGCAAGCGGGGGTTGCATGTATTTTTCTGGCCTATTTGGGCTACTCCCCCCCCTCAAAAGGGCCATTTGAGGGGGGATTTGGGGTACCTA
Organism: Puccinia polysora; assembly: GCA_025617555.3. Classification (NCBI taxonomy): domain Eukaryota; kingdom Fungi; phylum Basidiomycota; class Pucciniomycetes; order Pucciniales; family Pucciniaceae; genus Puccinia; species Puccinia polysora. Next base: position 43,786,343 of record CM062625.1, on the reverse strand, counting down.
GGCACCCCTGGACCACATGTGAGTGCTTTCAACCCATATTTGGGGATCTGGCATACTATTTGGGACTATTGGACCACAAAAAGAAACTTTGAAATCAAAAATTCCGCCTATTGGCAGAGCCACATACACACACAACACCTGCCCATTGGTTAAATTAATTTTTCTCAGCCCAAAAGTCAGAAAACTATTGGAGTTTTTGGATTGAAAATTGTGTTTAATACTAAATTTCTGTTGAATTTTATTGTTTTATGGGAACATTGGCAATCCTAAGCCCTCACAGATTAGAAATGGCTACCTTAAAGAACTAAATCAAAATTTTACTTAACAAAGCTTTGGTGGAATCTAGGGATCCAGATATGGAGACACCAGAAGCCCAATTGCATCCTCATCTAGAATTAAAATTAAGGAAAAAGATTTTTCTTCACAACTGGAACAAGATTTTCTATCACAACTGGAATTGAATGGAGGTGCTGGGTAACATTTCATATGTAATTGGACTGGGAATGATTTGGCTTGACAAATACTAATGTTAATAAGGGGTGCCAGAACCACTTGACCCATCTCCTTTGAGAGCCTTTGCTAGTAGGAAAGAAGAAAATATTTATTCTCAGAAATGGGTAGCCATGAATGGCTACCAATTGATGAATTTGATGTCAAGTAACAAGAAATATGTGGATCTAGCATGTGACAGATTTGGGATTGATGAAGGGCCATGCCTCACCAACTGTCTAAGGCTAACTCACACCAGGAAGATTGGTTTTCAATTCATGATCTGTTGAACTAGGAAAGCAGCAGATCCCACATGGCATCTCTCCATTAGAAATTGCCTACACAATCATCAACCATCTGAAAGTCATTCAGTGCATTGTCAACTGAGCAGAATCTCTGTTCAAGCATTAGATTTACTTAAGGAAGAGCATGAAATATGGGCTCAATACGGTGCATCTTAAAAGTATATTGAGCAAGATTGACGGTTGAGAGTAAATTGACAATAGAACAATCTATAACACTAAGCAAAAATTCATGCTTGCAGAACTGGATGGGAAAGGTGTTATGGATGTTCTATTGGAAATTCTACAGGAATCCCAGTGGGTTTCCAGGTGCAAATTTGGTGTAGAGGGTCACTTAGTGTCAGCCTCCTGGATGCCAAGACCCTTGCTATCCTTTAGCTGCCAGAGGTGATATTGTAAATAATAAATATATTATTTAATAATTGCAGCAAAAATCCGTAGAATACTTGGATTAAGCTTATTGCAAGGTTAAATGGTTTGGTTATTGTTTATTTTTTTGAATCAAAATTTATTATTAAATATTTATAGAGGGGCCACAATTATATTGGGGATCTTTAACACCTCTCTTCAGGGATTTCAGTATGAAAACACGTAGTCCTGGTTACTTTGGGTTTTTTAGTTTAAAGATTATTATACCCAAAGATAATATGTATATAACATACACCATGGAGTGGTAGGACCTTGTAGCCAAGCTACCACGACAGAGAAAGGATAATAAGACTCACCATTATATTATTAAATCCTTTGGATATCTGTTTGGGACTTGTACTGATGGGTTAAACCTGTATACTGGGTTTATAAGGTTGTTCAGCAGTTTTAATAGATAAAAAGAGGTTTGAATACAGATATTACTGATCAGACATTGCCATAAATCACTTGCTTATCTCTTATAATTATTTGATTACCTTGGCACAGCGTCTGGATATGAATATTACTGGGTCTCTGCCCAACAACAACCTCAAAAGAGCTCTGTATTTATAGTTTTTGGGGTCGCAATATGGTCCTTCTGAGGGTTGTAGGTGCTCAAAGGGACAGACACTAAGGCTAGCAGAATTACCAGGGGTAGCCTGTCATGTGCCCTTGGTGCTATAGCCCGGGTAGCATCTAATTCCTTAGGGTATGGGAATTATTCTACCTTATAATGGACATTAGGACGTGTGAATAACACTAATCTGTCCTATTTATGTATTATTTAATTAATTATCCTTAGTATATGTTCCCTGTAATATGATAATTATATTATTAGACATCTCTACGGAAATTTTGATTTCGGGTAAGTTCTCATTATGTATCATATAACTGGAGTAAAAGGTCATAATATTGTTTTTACTCTTTATCTACAAGTTCCAGTTGATTTTCTAAGATAATTACTTAAAAATATAAGTCATAAGAATTCATGTAATATTATTACATCATTATCATCCTTACTATGTCACAAAAATGTTGATGTATAGTAATTCTCATAAAAGTATATTAAAGTATTTTAATATATTTTTTGAAGCTGTCATTGTCTTATTTTCGACATTCTTGATTCTTTGCATTATATTAAATAAAAAATACTTGTAAAGATTATTTAGGTATTTTTATATAGTATTATGTATATTTAGACAGTCTACTATCCACGGGAACCTTTAGTACATATGTAACAAGTTCCCATGTATGTTGTAGCCTGTTTACGCGGTACCCGGGACGCCTGTCACTATGTCAGCCCGTAGTCCCGCGGCTGCGTACTTTTCAGAGGCCCGGGGCTGCGTACACGACCTTTACGGGTTGACACGGCTGTATCTCAGCTGCGCGCGGGTGCTGTGGCTGCCGCGGCTGCGTGCGGGAATTGTGACAAAACACAGTTCCGCCCGTAACTCTTAAAATATACACAACACCTCAATTCTGACTGAATTTTAGGTGTGAAACCTTTGAGTGACAATGTGTGTGAAATGTTTAATTGGCCAAAAAGCTCAATAATGGAGCCGTAGTATTTTGGTTCTTTTTTCCTTAATTATTTAAAAATATAAGGAGTTGGATTTCAAGGGTGGGGTCAGTGAGTGACCCTACCTAATTTTGGATAGAGAATCCATTTCTGTAATAATATTTATGGTTTTCCTACTCCTTCTTAGGTTAGTTGTATTATTATTATTATTTTTATGTTATTTTAGTTACTTTTGCAGCTTTCTCTGCAATAGTAGCAAGCTGAAACTTAGACACCCTTATTTTGGATCATCCTAAGTCTATAAAACATTGAAAAATATACCATCATATTGCATTGTTGGATTGTAGGTATAAAATAAATAGGTCAAACATCCCTCTATTGCATTTTGTAGGAATGACTTCCAACAAAAATACCTTTCCAAAGGCTTTTGTTTTTATAAAAAAATTGTGGAAATAAAGAGAGCTTAAGCTCTGATGAAGTAAAATTTAAATGAGAAAAGAATGAAAGAAGCTTATAATGTCAAGCGTAACGGACCTGAGGACAGGAGTAAAATGACACTCCAGTTGATGTAATTGGCTGAACAGATCATGAATTCCACTTTAGAGCACCATTGTTTATATAGACTAAATACATGATTGGTCAACAAGTGGTTTAGTACAAAATGAATAAGGCAAAATTAACATAAGCAGTTTAAGTGACATGGTAAGTGAAATTTTATGCTTGGACAGTCTGACAATCACTACTAAACACACAGCCTAGTTATATTTTAATCATTATTTTAATACTTCAATAACAAAAATAATATAAATCAAATCAATCCAATCAATGATACTTCAAACTCCAGTGAAATTCACATATATATAAAATCAAATTCTAACAAAAAGAAACATATGAGTTCTACATTTGGGATTTGAATAAATTAAAAGAGTTGGCTTATGATCCCAAGATGGTTCCAAAAGTCTTTTGAAGGACCATGAAAAAGCTCTTATTGGTGCTATTAAACCCAGTTTCCCTGATTCATCCAGAAAGCTTTACTCCTGGCACTTGTCGCAAAACATTCAATCAAAATGTAAATTGTGCTTCAGTAATGATGATGAAGAATGGAAAGGCTTCATTAATCTTTGGTCAACCATGGGGCCTTTAAAACCAAGGGGAGGCAGAAGTAAATGATACAGAAATCAGATTATGCCAATTTATTCCTTCTTCTATTGATCTCTGCTGGGAGTACCTACTTTGAAACTTGTATACAGTGTTTCTTGAAAGACCACATAAATGTACTCAAGTATATGGAAAATAATATTTTCCCTTTCAAAGAGATGTTTGTAACAGTGTGCACTTGTGTCAACCCCAACTTTGGCAATAAAACAATGTCTTGGGTAGAAGGGGCCCATTCTATCTTCAAATCATTAATTGTGGGATCTTTGGTGAAAATTTTTAATGTGTGATAACACCTTGAAGGAAGTATTGAAATTTGAATCCAATCAATCCATGCAGTACTTCAAAACTATTGAATAAATTTGGGAACAGGTCTTCCAACAGAACTATTACCTTTGAGTTACAAATTTTCAATTGAGGCAACTAAAATCATTGGGGAACAATTTGAAAAGTTAAATTTCAACAAACATGGCAAGGTGTGTTCCAAGTCATGTTCAAAGAAGATAGGCTTGCCTTGTTCCAACGTTTTAGGTGAAATACTAGCATCAAGAGGATCCATTGTGCCTGAGGATGTTCATTCTCAGTGGCAGTTAGATTATGACCCTTCCAATGAAGTAAGTTGGGTTTTTTGAAGGGTACCAATTATTGAATTGAGAGATTAATTATTGGGTTGAAAGATTTATAATTCTTTTTGTTTTTTAAATTTTTAAAAAGATCCAGGGCTTGATGAAGAATCTCAATTGTTTAACAAGTGTTATTCCATGTATAGTGAACAACCTAAAAAAGTTAGGTTGGAGATTCTAAGGTAAATTCTCAAGAATAAAGCCGCTTTGATTTCAAATCCAAGGCTTGAGCCAAAAATGTAAATTTCAAGCTGCTTTCTACCCTCATTGAAAGCAACCTGTTGTGAGATTTCTAAATTCAAACATGTTGAAAGATAAATTAAGAGGGAAAAGAGGGTTAAAAGCGGACCAAAAATACCAAAGAAAGTAAGTCCTTTATTATGAGTTAGGAATTTTCATTTTTATGGCTTAATGAACTAATGGGAAAATAATTTTTGTAGTGAAAGGATGGCTTTTCATCTGAATCTCATAGTTCAGAGGAAAAGACTGAAGAAAGGTTCAAAAGGGGACCAAAAATACCAAAGATAGTAAGTTTTTCACTTTGAGAAAATATCATTTTTATGGTTTAATGAACTGATGGGAAAAGTATTTCTGTAGTGCAAGGATGGCTCTAAATCTGAATTTCATAGTTCAGTGGAAGAGACTGAAAGTTCATTGGGGTTGGTACTGTTAGAATCAGATTCCTTTTCAAAGGATGAAGCAGAAGAAATGGGGGATTTAAACAGAAGCTCACCTTTGGTGAGTGTTTATTCCTTTTGTGAGATTGGAATTGTGGCTAAATAATTTTTGATTTAAGGAAGTGAATTCCCTCAATCAAATACCTGAGAACTTACGCAAGTTCTTGGGGGAGATTTTGGATCTGGTTGGTGATTGAAATAGTGGATTGAGAGTCATTTCTAAATCACTTGGGTATGATTAGCATGGATTGTTTCAAGTAAGAAAAGAAATTCTTGAAAAATTGAGGAAAAATAAGATGTTATATGCTAAGATCCTTGGTGGCAGTAAAGAATTAGAAAATATGGTAAAAAGACTTGATTTTAATGACATCAATGAAAAGATTGCTTCTTCAAAATGGCTTTTGAAGTTAGATATGGGTCAAATAATAGCAGATAATTATGGAAGACCAACATGTTTCATTTCATTGGATTCATGCGGTACTTATACTCCTATGAAAATGGGGGTGAAAGAAGCATCAGACCCAATATTCATTTCATCTTTTAATAATAGAAATTGGTTCCTGTTGGTTTTTAAGGGAGATGTGATTCCAATCCTGCCCATAGTTTCCAAACCATGTTCCATCATTTCCAAAAAAGCCTCTTGTTGGGTTGATCACCTCAAAGATCAAGTTGATTTGTATTCTAATGAATAGACATCATTTTAATTTGATAATTTGTGTTTGGGTTCTGATGCTTATCTTTTAATTCTATTAAAATATAAAGGGCTATCAAATTTTTAAAATAATTATGTTGAGTGGGTTGAGTTAACATCATTCAGATGAGTGCTTTGAATGAGATTTTATTGGTAATTCAGTTCAACTTGTGTTGGGCTGATTCCATCATAAGGAGTATTTTTACTTATTCTGATGAGATCAGCTTAACACAAGTTGAAATTGTTTTTTTTTTGGTGTTTTTACTTTGAAGCTTTTCAAGTAAATTGCCTTTTTTTGGTGTTTTTAATTGGGAGCCTGTCAAGTTGATCTTGTATTTTTAGGCACTTTTAATTGAGGGCTGCTCCATAGGCTCTTTATCTTTATTTATTTTTATTTATTTTTTATTTATTTTTCTTTATCTTTTTATTTATTTTTGGCCTTAATCTCATTCATATTTTTTTATTTTTTTATTTTTAATTTGAGTAATGTTAAATTCACAACTCTTTTGGTTTTGTACACTACTCAATGGGCTGTGTGGCACCCTACACACCTCAAATGAGCCGGGTGGCATGCTACCAACTCAAATGGGCCATGTGGCATGCTAAAAGACTCAAATGGGCTGTGTGGCAAGCTACACGGCTCAAATGGGCCGTGTGGAAAGCTAAAGGGCTCAAATGGGCCATGTGGCATGGTACACATCCCAGTTGGGTTGTGTGGCATGCTCGACAACTAACATCAAGTTTTGTAGCCTCCGATAAATAATAAATAATAAATAAAAAAATAAATAAATAATAAAAAATAAAAAATAAAAAATTAAAAATAATAAAAAATAAATCATAAATAATAAATAATAGATAATAAATAATAGATAATAAATAATAAATAATAAATAATAAATAATAAATAATAAATAATAAATAATAAATAATAAATAATAAATAATAAATAATAAATAATAAATAATAAATAATAAATAATAAATAATAAATAATAAATAATAAATAATAAATAATAAATAATAAATAATAAATAATAAATAATAAATAATAAATAATAAATAATAAATAATAAATAATAAATAATAAATAATAAATAATAAATAATAAATAATAAATAATAAATAATAAATAATAAATAATAAATAATAAATAATAAATAATAAATAATAAATAATAAATAATAAATAATAAATAATAAATAATAAATAATAAATAATAAATAATAAATAATAAATAATAAATAATAAATAATAAATAATAAATAATAAATAATAAATAATAAATAATAAATAATAAATAATAAATAATAAATAATAAATAATAAATAATAAATAATAAATAATAAATAATAAATAATAAATAATAAATAATAAATAATAAATAATAAATAATAAATAATAAATAATAAATAATAAATAATAAATAATAAATAATAAATAATAAATAATAAATAATAAATAATAAATAATAAATAATAAATAATAAATAATAAATAATAAATAATAAATAATAAATAATAAATAATAAATAATAAATAATAAATAATAAATAATAAATAATAAATAATAAATAATAAATAATAAATAATAAATAATAAATAATAAATAATAAATAATAAATAATAAATAATAAATAATAAATAATAAATAATAAATAATAAATAATAAATAATAAATAATAAATAATAAATAATAAATAATAAATAATAAATAATAAATAATAAATAATAAATAATAAATAATAAATAATAAATAATAAATAATAAATAATAAATAATAAATAATAAATAATAAATAATAAATAATAAATAATAAATAATAAATAATAAATAATAAATAATAAATAATAAATAATAAATAATAAATAATAAATAATAAATAATAAATAATAAATAATAAATAATAAATAATAAATAATAAATAATAAATAATAAATAATAAATAATAAATAATAAATAATGGGTGGGGAGAAAGGTCTTCCCACTGATTGGCCAAAAAAGTATTTTGATTTTTAGACATGTTTCAAGGCCAAATTTCACAATCAAATAAACCACACATATCTTTTGAATTGTATGATGATTTATCTTAGAATCTTTTCTTGAAGTTTGAATTTATTGATGTTTCAAAGAATCCAAATATCATTTTTTTAAAAATAATATAAAAATTCAGAAAATACCCCAAAATTGATGTTCCAGAAAGAGAAAAATAATAAGCCATTCTTTTGAAGTTGGTGTTATTTTTAATTTAATTTATCTCATTGAAGAATCACAGTAGCACCATAAAAAAAAGTTAAATTCAACTTTTCCATTTATGGGAAAATCAATTCAATTAATGTGAATTTTGTATGGGTTTCATGATACTTTGATTAAATAATCAAATTGGCTATCTGGAACTCTTAAAAGTAAAGCAGAAAATATCTCTGATGCTAATTTAGTCCTCAAGTGTTATTTAATCTTAATTTTTAAATTTTTTTAGAGGTAACATAATTTTGTTAAAATGTTTGCTTTTGTTTTTTTTTAAAGGGAATCATCCCATTGCTTGAAAACCAATTTTAATTATCAAATGAAGTAAAATACTATAGTGAATAATTCTTCTTGATCTGATAAATTATTTCAAAATTTCCAAAGATTAGGAAAATTAAAATTAAAGAAATATCAAATTTTGAAAATGACTGAGTCAAAAATCTGAAAAATTTCTGAGAATAATATTTTTTTGATTCTTCAAGAAGTGTCATCCATATTCACAAATAAAGTCTTGGATTTGTTCATCTTTTTCATATTTATCTTTCTTGAAAAAATTTTGATTTCAATTGAACTAATTCATTTTCAGATCATTTTTCAAAAAAAAATAAAACTCCTTGTATTTTTCATTTCACACATCAGATTGAAGACTTACTTCCCCCCCACCCCATGCATATGAGTAAATCTGAGTATTAGATCAAAAAAATCATTTTATTTTATTTATTTATTATATTTAATAAAATGTTAGTGGTTTCTGTAAAATTTTCCCAATAGTTGACATTCTCATCACTTGAAAAATCAAAGAGGGCGATTTTATTTTGAAAATTATTTTTTGTCACTTTTTTGAATACATATTTTTTTTGGAAATTTTTAATGCTTTGATGATTTTTTGGTTGAATTTCTCATTTCTTTTTGAATTTTTTTGTTATCATCAAGTTTTTTTGGTTGATTTTTTATTTCTGAATTTATCTATTTTTATTTTATTGATTGCATTTAAATATATATATACATATATTTCATTTTTTTTTGATTTGTTTTGATTTCTTGATTTTTGCTTTTTTTGGATTTCCTACCTGTTTGCACATGGAAAACTTAGGCTCTGTTTCAAATGAAATTCCCCACATGCCTCCTTTACCCTGGAGGAGGGACCATGTGGAGGTTGTCCCTGCATAAAATAACTGATGGATTCATTGATGAATTAGGCTAATTTTTCCATTGTGGAAACAGGGAGGAAAACCCAAACAATAAGAATAATAATAAGAATAATAATAATAATAATAATAATAATAATAATAATAGTAATAAGAATAATAATAATAATAATAATAATAATAATAATAATAATAATAATAATAATAATAATAATAATAATAATAATAATAATAATAATAATAATAATAATAATAATAATAATAATAATAATAATAATAATAATAATAATAATAATAATAATAATAATAATAATAATAATAATAATAATAATAATAATAATAATAATAATAATAATAATAATAATAATAATAATAATAATAATAATAATAATAATAATAATAATAATAATAATAATAATAATAATAAATAATAATAATAATAATAATAATAATAATAATAATAATAATAATAATAATAATAATAATAATAATAATAATAATAATAATAATAATAATAATAATAATAATAATAATAATAATAATAATAATAATAATAATAATAATAATAATAATAATAATAATAATAATAATAATAATAATAATAATAATAATAATAATAATAATAATAATAATAATAATAATAATAATAATAATAATAATAATAATAATAATAATAATAATAATAATAATAATAATAATAATAATAATAATAATAATAATAATAATAATAATAATAATAATAATAATAATAATAATAATAATAATAATAATAATAATAATAATAATAATAATAATAATAATAATAATAATAATAATAATAATAATAATAATAATAATAATAATAATAATAATAATAATAATAATAATAATAATAATAATAATAATAATAATAATAATAATAATAATAATAATAATAATAATAATAATAATAATAATAATAATAATAATAATAATAATAATAATAATAATAATAATAATAATAATAATAATAATAATAATAATAATAATAATAATAATAATAATAATAATAATAATAATAATAATAATAATAATAATAATAATAATAATAATAATAATAATAATAATAATAATAATAATAATAATAATAATAATAATAATAATAATAATAATAATAATAATAATAATAATAATAATAATAATAATAATAATAATAATAATAATAATAATAATAATAATAATAATAATAATAATAATAATAATAATAATCATAATAATAATAATAATAATAATAATAATAATAATAATAATAATAATAATAATAATAATAATAATAATAATAATAATAATAATAATAATAATAATAATAATAATAATAATAATAATAATCAGAAAAAAGAGAGAAATACCAAAAAAGAAAATAACAATGATTTAACAAAATAGGATAAAATAGAAGCAAAAATGCAAAATCAAACTTACAAAAATTGATGAAAAGCTCAATTGAAGAAAAAAACCATTGAGTAAGAATAAATTTGCAAAAAGCAAAAATTATCCTTCCCACCACTGAGCCACTTTCTCATGGTAGCAAGGATTCTGAGGGCACCCATCCTGTGTTTCTTTGCAATTTTTAGAAGATGATTTTCTCAAAGAATAAAATTCCAAAAATTGGATTGATATGTGCCACTGGGATGAAATTTCTTCTTTGAGGAGAAATAAAATAAAAAAAATATTTTCTGAATCATAAATAAATTTCCTTTTTTTTAATAGAATTGATAACATGTCATCTTGAAGCTTGATAAAAATCAGAAAAAATTTTCATATAACACAGCTCTGAACCAAATTTATCAACAGTGGTAAAAAATCTTTGGCATTGAAAATAAATAAATAAATTCACAATTCTTACTTTTATTGACAAATTTTCATTCAAATTGTGCATTCCATTAATCTTGCGCAGAATTCTTCTGAGAAAATCCAGGTATTACTTTTGCCAGAAAAATGGTCTAAATTTTCCAGAAAAACTTTCTACCCTCCCAAGTTTATGACTACCTGTTCTGGCAAAAGGTACAGCTCCCCAGTGTGTTGCAAAAGAGTTGGAAGAATCAAATATATTTCAAATCCTGCTCTATTCTGGGAATCAATCTGATCTTACTCTAATAAACCCCAAGCTGTGCTATTTATCAACCAAAGAACTGATCTGCAAGACTTCTTTGACACAAATACACAACAATTTCTGTGAAAAATACTCTTGAGTTTCCCTTAATCTATTTTTTGTGCTAATGCTCCACAATAAATTTGACTAAATTTCAAAAGAGCATTCAATACAATAAGATTGATAAAAAATACCAAAATTATATGATACTATCTGTTCTCATGAGATAAAATCCCCCCCTCAACTAGAAAAAACAATGGCCTTATATATATACAAGCCCAAATCAGACTTTGAAGAAAACGGAAGAAAATCAATGAAAGAATCCCTCAACACTAACGTTCCTCCTTATGCACCTCTGCATTTTACATAAACTAATCCCAAACATGATCTGCCTATCCCCCAAGCCATCTGCATCCATCATTTATGGAATAACTTGAAATCTTCAATAGTCCTACTAGTCAATCCACCCCAATATGCCTAGCTCAACAGATCCATTTAAATCCTCCTCAGAAGATCTTCTTGGATCTCTGCATACTTCTCCATCAATTTCATGCACTATTGTCCCAAAAAATACATACCCAATCCACAACTCCCCTTCATACCCCATTGCTGATCTCTGAACACATACTTGATAGTTGCTGATTGCTTGCCTGGGCCAAAAGCTTCTCCACACCTATATAAATACAGTTCCAATGACAATAACCTAATTCCATATTTTTCTGAACATGGCTGGCTCCCACTTCCTGAGCTGCAACCCCTTTCACCACCACAGTAGGCAAGATTCAGACTCAGAATTCCTTTGTGCTACAGATCCTGCATCCATCCAAGCATGAGCGTTTTTCCACCTCTGCCGACTAGGCAAAAGCTGGGCTGAGCTTTTGTTCCTATTATTCTCCCAATCCTGCATTCACCCACTGCTGAGCCTCACCAGTCCTCTGACCCTATCATGACCTCAACTCAACTCAGTATCCTCAGCCATACTCAACCCTCAGCCAAACTCAATCCTCAGTATAATCCACCTTTTGCCCCTGTATCTACCAGCTTCAACTCCTGAAGTATCCCCCTGTATGCCCTGCAGGTCCTAGTTAACTTTCCCAGGCTCCTCTATATATCTATCTATCTCTCTCTCTATGGCTTGGTGTATCCTCTATCTCTCCTTCAACCTAATCTGGTATGAGCAGTACATACAGTTCCCATACTGCAAACCCATAGTACATATTCCTTGCTGGAAAAAACATCCCTCCAGCTCAATACATGCCACACCTTTCTGGAAAGGCCAATTACCCAATCCGTCAAGCCACTGCCTCAAGTGTAATTGGTCAACATGTAATACCATGAGGCATCCCAGCCCAGAACCAGTCATCCCCCCTCAAGGCCTTACTTCAGTTCTCACATATATGTCCTCTCCTTCCTTCCTGGACTGATTCCCCCAATTAATTAGTATACTACTTCTTATTGGTTAGTCCCTTCCTATAGGTGTCATCTCAGAACAAGAAAGCCAACCAAGCCTACCTCACTCATCTCACCTATCCCTCTGGTGGTACTCTTTTAGGATTCAACCTTGAACTCCTTCAGAGCCTTACTCTTGGATTCTCCTCCTTCTTATCATTGTCATCACTCTACCTATCCTCATTGAAATCTATCTCTATATTATCAATCCTGAGTTCTGTGAGGAGTAGCATCTGTGCCTTCAGCCCCTTGCACACCAGGGGCAGTTGTGACAGACCAACTGCTGAGCCTTTATTATTTGTGTCTATAACTAGCCACCACACTGGATTGCTTGGCTACATTTTTTGCATTAACTGTCCAACTGGCCCCCTATTCCTGTTGCATTGCCTCCAATGTTGGCTACCTTTCCCAAGTTTTCCTTCCACTTTCCCAAAAAGTGGACAGGTGATCATTTTTGAAAAAAAAAACTTGAAAAAATGCAAAAAACATTTGCCATGATAATTGCAATATGTGGTAAAAATTTAACTATACATCTTGAAATCTAGTAAAATACAGACAATATTTTTTTTTTAAGAAAAAAAGAAGAAGAAGGTGTTTAACTGTGAATAAATAAATATTTAAATAAATAAATGAATTTTTAATTCTCTCTTAAAATTTAATGTGTAATTTTCTGTCCTTGAGAAACAGGCTTTAGAAAGTTATCAGAGTGATCAAACCAACATTGACAACATTTAGAAATCAACATATATTCAAAAAAACAAAATGTATATTTTTTTAAATAAAAACAATACCTTTGAGGATGTGTAGATTTGAGGGAGTTGATTTTTCACTTTGGAAGTTGGATGAACAATTGAAAAAGAAGGTGAAGTTGAGTGGACTCAAAAACAACCCTGAACCCATCTGTTGCTTTTGGGGGAAAGCAACCAAGAACTTGGGATGGGGAAGACAGGAACTTTAGGGGGAAAAAATACCTCCTCACTGTCTGCCAATTCCGCAAAACCGGTCTACATGCAAAAAGGCAAACCCTGTAGGCAGGTTTTCTGGGAAATGTAACATAACATCATTGAACCACCAGATTGTGGAAACTTATGCATGTTGTGCTGCAGGAATTGTCTTTTAGGGTGTATAAGACCTCTACCACCATCTCAACAAGGCAACTTGATTGGGCCACCATTGTGGGCTTGATAGGGCTTGATAGTTGTCCACTGGACAAAATCCTTGAGAAGCAAAATTCTGTCAAGCCCCACTCTAACTTTTCTCCCCCCATCCCTTGCGCTCCATAACTCCACCCTACCATACCCCCCCTTTCAACCTCATCACTTCCATTGACAACCCCCACCTATTTGATGTTTCTCAGAATGGTTCTCATTTTTTTTTTGAAATTGAAATGATGCCAAAGCAATCATTTTTTCCCTGCTTGGGGGTGGTCCTGACCCTTATCAAGCAGGGATCCATGGAAGGGACAATGGTGGGACCTGCTCCCTAACTGCTTGACAACTGTCATGCAGGCCTGATTTATTGCAACAAGGTTGCAAAATTGGGCTTCAACAGTTATCCACCTTGCGCGCCTTGACAAATTGTCAAAGTTTTTGAGGATTTTATTGAGATGAGGGTAGATTCTCTAAGAGCGTCTACCACTGTGTTGACAAAATCCTTGACAACTTTGACAAGTTTTCAAGGCGCGCAAGGGTGGATAACTGTCCAAGCTGCATTTTGCACCTTTGTTGCAATAAATCAGGCCTGCATGACAGTTGTCAAGCAGTTAGGGAGAGGGTCCCATCATTGTCCCTTCCATGGATCCCTGCTTGATAAGGGTTGGGACTGCCCCCAAATAGGGAAAAAAAAATGGGTGTTGCATCATTTTGAGTTCCAAAAAAAAAAAAATTGTAATCAATTAGAGGAGAATGTAAAACGGGTGGGGGGTTGTTGAGGGAACCAATGAAGATCAAAGGGAGGGGGGGCTATGGTAGGGTGAAGTTATGGAGGGGGAGGGCGGGGGGCAGAAAGATCACAGTGGGGCTCGACAAAATTTTGCTTGTCGAGTATTTTGTCGATTCAACAGCTATCGAGCCCTATCGAGCGCACGATGGTGGCTCGATCGGAAAAATCCTCGGAAAGTCGGCTTAACGAGCCGACTTATCGACACGGTGGTAGATGCTCTAAGGACCCCATATACTGCATTCTGGGAAATGCATATACTGACGACTAGGATGGCCTAGCGGTGGGTTAACCCTTTTCCCCCTCTTTACAGGGTGCGCACATGAATATTGAATTGCTTATGAATGAGGTAAGCCGATCTGATAAGTATTTATTGGTCAGGCGATGAGGTGGGATCCATGAAAGGATCTCGCGGGCGTCTGTCGCCCACCATCGTCATCGGCCACTTGCGATCAGCTCCAGAGACTCTCGATGACGTCATCGGCCGTCATTCCGCTCCGACCCTAACTTATCACACCGCCGTGACGTATTTTTGCCGGTGATCTCTTGGGCCATATCGGATACTGGAACAGCCACTATGGCGTTGCTTACAACAGTAAGGACAAAATGATTTGTAAGCACCCCTTATTTATTGCGCTGAACTGGCTTGGGTGATCTATTATGGGCATGAATGAAATGGAATTTGTTGATTTTGAAAACGAGTGATCAGTTCGCAGACGTTGACAGCCCTGCTGGTGTTGCAAGGTGTTGTTCTCACTGATACTCAACTAAGTCCATATTTACATACATACGACCGATCTCCTGGAAGATCAATCTCTCATAAGCCTATTCCCATGATTTACATTTCCCTCCTGGAGGTGCATTCAAAGCGACAACCTTCTTAATCCAATCAACTTAGGCCAGGGGTGTGTTTACCTTTCTCCCTCCATTTTTTTTTTTTTTTTTTTTTTTTTTTCTTTTTTTGGTTGAAGAGTCAGGCGGAGGTCCCGCGAGGTTGCTTTCCCTGGCTGGAGGGGGAAGTGATCATGCTGATCGCGAGTCCCGATAATCATCCGCAACAGTGCACGGTGAGAGGTGAGCCAGGATCATGTGGCTGCTGGGCTGGGATCGATTACTGGATTGGCTTCTGAGGGGGCGCTATGCGTGATAAGATGAGATGGATCAAATCGAACGATCGAAGTGAAAACAGATGGCATCATGGGCAGAAGCAAGTTGCACCAGCCGACTATGACTATGACCAGGAGAAACCTGTTGGCGCATGATGATCAGAAAGAGAGGCAGGAGGGGCTTAAGTAAGTTCGATTGGAGGCAAGCCCAACCTCGAACTTGTTCCGACCAGCAAGCTCATTATCCAACCGGCTAAGGGCTTCGCTCGTTCGTTTGACTAATAAAGTGGCTAAGAGAAGGACTTGGTCCTGAATTAGGCTGATAGAGCGCAGGGTAGACCGACCAGCCTCGCTGCTGTTATGTATGGGTTGATTGACGACTCGAGAGAAATTGGCATGCGCAGTTCCTGATCTGACGGTTGGGCTCTTGACCGTCTCGTGTGATGCGCGTCTTGGGTCCTGATCTCAGTGCCTTATAAGCTTCGGTTGATGGATTGACTCCCTCCTCTCCCACTCCCTCCCCACTCCAATTCACTCGATCGTCCCCTCAGTCTCTCTCCGCCGACTCCCACCTCGATTGGTTGCTCCGAAGCTCATGAGTTCGGGTTCATCCCTCCATAGTGCTTTCATCCCAGCTTCCACCTCAGTTTGGTATTTATCCGTCTCCTTGATTCTCTGCTTGATCCAAGTTCCGTCCATCGAACCTTAACTTGATCGGGATTGGTCGAGAGTAATCGAAATTCAAGTTTTGGGAGATTGATTAGTTTTCATCCAGCCCTCACCAAAGAATAATTAGAATCATCCATCGTTTGTTGTTACTGCCTTCCGTCCTTCCATCACTTTACTCCAGTTTAGTAGCTTCCTTATCCTGCTCGATCTTTATCCAACATCTAACGCATCGCCTTTGGTGGGCCAATTCTTCGGCGAGAGTCCCGAAAGGCCTGTCCATCTTGGGACCTCGATTAGCTCGTTGGTCTTCCGCCTACATTGTAACTCTCGGCCGTTTTTTTTTTTGGCGGGGAAGCTGTACCTGTTGTTGGTATTTGCCAGTAACAAGTGATGTCGAAGACTAGTCTTTTGCTCAATAAACTATCTCCCCTTCAAGAACAAACTAGCTTTAGTTACAACCATAACCCGAATCCGACATCACTCTCCCGCGAGCAACGTCAAACTGAGTTCATCAACGTCCCAGGGGCTCCGATGGCTACTGGCAAGCCTTTTTTCACTGATTTTCGCCTTTCGGCTCTCACTCCAGGCGCTGTCCGTGGGGCTTCCGATGGTCGGGTGCCCGCGGGAAATCACGAGCAGATGTCTCATTCAATCGGCGTCATTGGAAGCTCCCGGCCAGGCTCAAGAATTGCCGATCACAGTCATGCCCACTTAAAACAATTTCCAAGTAATTCTTCCAATAGCCAGTCAGGATGGCCTGAAAGTAAAGCGATTGAAGTGCACGCGCCACCTCCCAATCAGCGCGAACCTCTCACAGCTCGCGCGTCTTCCAGTTCTGCATATGGTGGTCACTCCAGTTCGGGCGGGTATGCGCTGAGCTCCAGCATGTGGGCTGTTCCTCCATCAACCGGGGCTCAGCCAAGTTTTCCTCATCAAGATCTTCATCCCAATAACTTGAATACCGGGTTTTCCGCCGGCTTGTCGGTGCCCCTACTCAAGGAACCTCGAAGCGTCTCCAATGTTCCATGCCAGTTGGCTGCAGATACTTTCGAGAGACATGTGGGCTCACCGGCGGGCCAAGTTTCTAATACTCTTCACCCTTCGCCAGAACTCCCCCTTTCGAGAATAGATGGTAACTTGACTCTAAATTCTCCAGCTTTGAGCTTTACTCAAACGGGGTCTGCTCCCTCAACCGGCCGCTCACTACTTGCCTCCGATGGCAATGCTTCCCAGCCAAAGAGTGGTATGTTCAACGGGTACTCGTTCGCACCGGGGGATGAAAACAATCCTTACAGCGTTGCCCTCAAGAAACTCAACGCCCCCTATCTCTCCCCCCGTAAATTTACCATTGAAAACGCTCTCAACGAGCCACCCTGGCCTCTTTCTTTGTCATTCGGTGAAGTGAGTGCCGAGAGAGTAAACACTTATATTTTCATAAGAAAAAAACTAATGTTTTTTCCTTGTTTCCCTGCGAATACCCAAAGGAAGCGTTTTATTCGAAATCAAATGTTACCAAAGCACAGGCTATCAATACCGAGACCGAATCACGTTCAAAGTCTCCTACTTTCTGGAAAACGCTGGATGGCCCACTAATGGCCAGCAATAATTCGCCCTCCAACGAAAACCGCCGCGCATCGTTAGCCTCTCCTCTAACTTTCCAGCCTCAAACGAATGAGCTTATGGGCCAATTGCTATCGAGAATTGAACAGTTGGAGCGCAAGACTGTTAAGCAAGATCAAGAAATTTACCATCTCAAAGCCAACATCAGCTTGGCAAGTGCCCAACCTCCAAGGGAAACGCCGTCGAGTATGAACATGGCAAGTAACATCCAGAGCGCCAATTTGTTTCAGAGCCCCGTTCGTGGTCGTGTGATTCCCGGTCATCCCACCCCAACTAGTAACTCTAATCTTGCTGCGGGGCTGAACGGAGAGAGCACTGCGGGTCTCGTAGTGAATGGTCTGCAAGGAGGCCAGTCGAATTTTCCTGCAGTTCGAAAATCCGAAGACATTCCGGGGCAAAACGCTCCAAGTCTCAACCCCGTTGTTTCAGGGTTCCCACAAAGGCAATATGGCTCGTTGGATTATTCCTCGGTAGGCAATTTCAAATCAAAATAATCTCTTGTAAATTTAAGTTACCCAAACCTTTTCTGCCTCGAGAAGGGGAATGGAGGGGAATCACTACATTGGTTGGGGTGGAATATTGATTCAATCCTGATGACTTCAGAGGCGCGCGAATTCTCTTGCATCGGGGGGCGCGATGATGCCGCAATCTGTACCAGCAGCTGCCTCTCAACCTAGCTACGCCGCGCCACCTGCACTAGCCCCGGGAATAGTGAATTATAGAGCGTTATTGTCCGGAGATACTGAATGTGATTACGAGGCAAGTGAATTATCTCGGGCTTGGGTTATTCAAAGATATTGACTTGAAGATTTCGATTCATAAGTACTTCATTCGACGGATTACCAAGCACAACGATCAGCAAGCTAGCATATTTATGCAGCAGAAGCTCAAACAATCTGCTGTAACTCAGTCGACCGAAAAGAACGGTGTTGAGGTTTCAGATAAGCGAGCTGCCGATAAACCCCGTCAGGAGATCACCAGATTAGTGATTGAATACAGCTTGGAATTGATGACTAATCGATTCGGTGAGAGTTTCATTTCTTTATATGTTGAAAGAGCTAGTTTGAGGCATGCGTATTCATTATGGATGATTTCCCAACCGCTAGGCAACTTTTTAGTTTCTCGCGCGATTGAGCACGCTATACCAGAGGAAAGGCTGGAGCTCTCCGAGCGCATAAAGGGTCGAATTGTAACGTTGGCTCAGGATACTTTCGCCACGCATTGCCTGCAGAAAATGATTGACGTTGACGAAGAAGGCGATAATCGCGTCCGCAGGATGATCTCTTTGGAGCTTTTAAAGAAGAAAGAAACTGTAACTCATAAGAGCGCCGGGCATGTGTGGGCGCGACTGTTGAGTGTTGGTGGGGGCTCCAGTGACACCTTGTCGTTGAATGCAGGCAGCGAAAAGATCTCGGGAGTCAACCAATACGGTGATACAGCGGGGAAACTGGGGGGTTTGGAAAGCAGTCTCAACGAATTGTTGAAAGGCGAATGGGGTGAGTAAAATTAATTATGCATTCGTTACATATTATTCTAACCGATAATTGTACATACAGCCGCCACTTCCAAGGATGAGGTTGGTTCATTAATCGTTCAGAGTGTTTTGGAAAACTGGAACGAAGCGGCCAAAGCAGATGTGGTGGAAGAGCTTTTGACCGATATCTATTCTTGCGCTGTACAACAGTGGGGGGTGAGTGATGCGCATGTTCTATGTCAATAGAAGGTAGCGACTGACCAGGATTGGTCTTGATTCTAGAATTTTGTTATACTTCACCTAATCGAGCACTCCAGTGGAGCGATCCAAAAGAAATTATTTGAAAGGTTGACTGAAACCCAATTAGCTTGCGAATTGTCCATTGATAATTTTGGGGCAAAAGCTATTGAAAAAGTTTTGAAAGTCTCGGGAATGGAAAGTAAAATAGTAGAGGATTACGTCAAAGCGATATGTGAATACGGCAATGGCAGGCCAGCGTAAGTGGATGGAATATTGATTGGAAAAGGTTGAAGATAAAACTAGACCTTGACTTCATTATATAAACTTTAGGTTGATCGACATTGCGTGCCATCAAGCTGGCGCTCAGGTTCTGACCCTATTGTTCACCTCTGCTCCCCATTCCATCCGGGATTTGATGATACAAACTGTGGTAAGCAAGCAGCATTTGCTTTACATTCCCCCTAAAGCTGATGGACTGATTTCCGGTATTGAATCGTTCAATTCAGAGGAGAAACGGGGTAACGATGAAATCCTCGAAAGCTGGGAGTAAAATTGTGAGTTTTCCTTTTCATGGGTGGCGAAAACCCGGCTGGGCTGACTTCATTTGATTCGTTGAATAGTGGTTTTTGGTTGAGAGAACCAGGGCCTGGGTCGGTCATTGAACACCCTGATGATTTGGCAGATACACAATTACAATACAATCTGTCGGAAAGCATTCAGTAAAGATGTATGAGGTCAGGGGAGGGAAAGATGAATAGTATCGACAGTCTTCAAGTGTTGCTAAGTTATATAACGAGGATAGTGTTAACCGTCTTTGCTGTAGTATTTAAATTGAATTAGAAAGCATATTTGTCATTTTATTTGCAAAAAAGTTAACTTGTAATAGTTTTTTCAAGGTTGCCATGTGATTCTTCCTGTTGGTATTGGCAATTATCCGTGAAAGCAGATTCCATCAAACGCCAGCAGAAGCCACAAGCATTTTCCATCTTTTTGTCTAGACAAAGGAAGTGTCAGCTGAAAGCATCTACCACCGTCTCGACAAGTCCGCTCGATAAGCGGACTTATCGAGGATTTACCCAATCGGGCCACCATCGTGGGCTTGATAGGGCTCGATAGTTGTCCACTCGACAAAATCCTTGACAAGCAAAATGCCGTTAAGCACCACTTTAACTTTTCTCCTCCCGGCCCTCCCCCTCCATAACCACCCTACCATAACCCTCCCCCTTTCAAGTTCATTGCTTCAATTGACAACCCCCCCTCCCATTTGATGTTGCTCGGAATTGTTCTCATTTTTTTTTTTGAAATTAAAACAACGCCGAAGCAATCACTTTTGCCCTGTTTGGGGGTAGCCCCAACCCTTATCAAGCAGGGATCCGTGGAAGGGACAATGGTGGGACCTGCTCACCAACTCCTCTATAACTGTTGCGCAGGCCTGATTTATTGCAACAAGGGTGCAAAATTGGGTTTTGACAATTATCCACCCTTGCGCGCCTCGACAACTTGTCAAAGTTGTGAAGGATTTTTTCGAGACAAGGGTAGATGCTCTGATGCCCCGGCTGGGAATGTGGCAGTAGCTGCGGCAAGCCTATAAGAGGGGTGGTTGAATGCAAAGGGGAGTTGGGGACAAGGTTGCACAAACTGGAAGGAAACCATGAAGGATTTTTCTCTCTCTTTCTCCCAAGATCAAGGTTGTCCAACTTACCGCCAGAAGCTCAACAAACCTCAGTCTCACCCAGACAAGCAAATTCAGGAGGAGCCTAATCCAATCCAATCTTCTCCTACCTCTTGTACATGTCTCAGATTGGTGAGGCTCAGCAAGTTGAGCAGAATCCAAAGGTAACCAACCAACCTTCCCTTCCTTTGTCATTTGTCTCTTCCATTATTTCAAGTCTCCATTCAATTTCACTCATCAGCTACTTCTTAGAGGCCCAAGCATGAAAAAATTAGAAATTTGAAAAATTTATTAAAGCTAAATTGGGTGACCAACACATTAAATTTGAGCTAGAATTTTTCAAATGATTGGAAATGGATAAATTGAGAAAAACTGGGAGTCAAGTCATCTCAGGATGCATGGGTATTTATTCCTGATTGTTGAGTTATGAAATTTATAATTAACTAAAGTATTTCCCCCAGATTTGAAGACTGATTGGAACTTATTGATTTGGATAGGGAATGAAATGTGGGTTGATTGGAATAATTTGAAAAATATCCACAATTTTTCATTTGAAATTGAATCATGGTTAAGCTAAAAAATAACTTTCAATTTATTGATAATGGTATAACTCAAACACAATATAAACTCAAATGAATCAGTTTCTGGTATTTGTAGCAATCAAAAGCTCACTGTAAACAATTTTATCAGTTTAAAATTAAATGTGGTTGTCAGACCTGTGTGTGACCACTACCCTTTCTGAGTGGCTTGATCTGCTCTGTG
The DNA here is from genome assembly GCA_025617555.3 of Puccinia polysora. Taxonomy (NCBI): domain Eukaryota; kingdom Fungi; phylum Basidiomycota; class Pucciniomycetes; order Pucciniales; family Pucciniaceae; genus Puccinia; species Puccinia polysora. The sequence goes on along the minus strand of CM062625.1, from coordinate 43,764,052 downwards.
AAAATGCTACATTAAACTTATGAGGGCTGAACACTTGGTATTGCAGATAAAGACCAAAAATTGAAAATTCCTGAGCTTGAAATTTGTTGATTTTAAATTAGACAGCCAAAGTTTCAAGAAAATATTTGTGAATTGACTTGAAAGGGATTCAATTTTCATTGGGTCAGTAACCAAGGTCACTTGGGGAATGGCAACCAGCCTTCCTCTTGAATCGCCACTTGAAATATTGGAAAGCATAAAATTGCTTCCAAATCTGAAGAAAATCAAGCAAATTCCATTGAAAAGCCTCATTTTATGGTCCATGTTCCTCAAAACCATTGTGGGGGCACCAACATTGAGATTCAAGCTATGAGGAGGAAATTTGGGAAGAAATAATGAGTTGAGGAACTGTTTAGTATAGATTCGGAGTATTGCCTTCAAACAAGTAATGTTGAAAAAAAGATTGTTGATAACCAAGACCACTGCATTGATTTCAACCGGTTGAGAACAGAATGGAGAATTGAAATGAATGAACAAAATCAACAGAATGGGAAATGAGAGCCAATGGAAACAGTCAAACAAACAGGAGAAATTCTGAAAGGTTGATGGATCAGAACGTGCTTGAAATAGTCGCAACCTGGAAGGAAAGCATGGACAGCTGCTAACAAATAATCAGAACAAAGAATAAAGAATGCAAGGAAAAGAGTGATTCAATCATGCTTGAACAGTCCAGTCTTCAGGAATGAGGAATCCCCCTTGAAGTCTTCTGATAAGTTGCAGTAGTGAATCTGCAGGTTGAGTAGAGTCAGTGCGTTGAAATACAAGCCCTCAAAATGCTTTGAATCATTCTTTACCCGCTGGAGACGCTTCCTGATTTGATTGAATAGTTATGATGATTATGTTGGAGTTGAGGGGAAGAGAGTGAAGGAGTAAGAGAAGAAATAGTCTATGAGAGGATCTAGGGATTATGATGATCAGGATTGGTTGGTTCAGGTTCCCATTCAGTTTGATGCGTGGACTGGGGAGATGGTTTGGGTTTGCTTGAGTCAGACATAAAATGGAGTACCCGCACTGGAATGGCAGGATGACAGGCTTCAGTCTCAAGTGGGAAGTCAAGGATTTAATGTTCACAACAGCCCTCCTTGATTCAGAGCATGAGAGGCCTAATTAATGATATGGTGAATAAGTTTTGGCATTGAAGTTTTATTGGCAGCTTTGGTAAGTCGGTCTTCCACCATCTGATCCAACTTGATGAGTTGGATTTTGATCAATCTGTTCAACACATCTTCTCAAAGTCCTTTGGTCTTCAGGTCAATGAACTTGGTCTTGGAGTTAATTCCAAAGTTTTTTATTTTATCATCCAGGCCTTTGTTTTCTATCATGTGGATGCTTGCTTTGATACATTTCCTCCAGAGTTTGTGGATGAGGTGGTTAATCCATATACATTCCAGTTTATCATCACTGAGAGCGTTGCATTCAGCCTTGGTTGATGAGTATGTGATGTTCCTTTGACCTCAACTGGTCCAATAGAGAGGTGATCCTTGGTAAAAACAAATTAACCCCGTCTGCAAAGTTCTTGTAACTGGATTGTTTGGCCCAGGTAGAATCACTATAAAATATGAGATTATAGGAGTTGTTATTCTTGGAAATTAGAAGCTGCTGATTTTTGGAGAAACTAAGATAATTCCATACCCTGAGTAACTCCTTCCAATGGGCAATCACAGGATTTTTGAAGAACCTAGCAAGAGATGAGACTGCATAGCTTATGTCAGGCTGTGCAGTTCCAGAGATGAAATTAAGTTTTTGTATTGGTGACCAATAGGATACTCCCAGCTTATTGAACTCTTCTATCTCTACATTGCTGGCTGGAGCAAGATGAATCCCCGGGGTACAAGGTGTGCTCATAGGCTTGCAGTCCGTCAGATCCAACTCTGCTAATCCCTTCTCAATATGCAGAGGAGGAGACAGCCTTATTCCATCTGGAGATTTCTCAACCTTCATACCAAGTAGAGTGTTGGGTGAGTGTGCCAACAAGTTGTTGAATTTGCTTAGGAACACATTTTTAACTTTTGAATGTTTCCAACCACCAGTAGATCTTTTACATGGACAAAAATTGCTGATTTCTGATTGGTTCCTAGATAGAGGCATGGGTCAGCTTTGGAGGGGATGAAACCTTGTTCTTCAATCCATTTGCTTAGAATCTTTTACCAGTTCTTTGGAGGTTGTTTGAGCCCATACAAGGATTTTTTGAGCTTGAGGATTGGAGTTTGTCTGGTGGAGCCAGTTGGTTGTTGGATTAATACTTCTTCATCAAGAGGAGCATGCAGGAAAGCTTCTTTGATGTCAAATTGTAGCATTTCTAGATCAAGATCCATGGCTAGCAGTAAAACAGCCCTTAGGGATGCAACTTTGCTGGTGGGTGCATAGGTCTCAAAATAGTCAATTCCATATAGTTGATTAAATCCTTGTACACAGACTCTTGACTTGTACTTGGAAGCTTCTCTGTGAGTATTCTCTTTGATTCAAAAAATGTAGGTTAAATTGAGTAAGTTACTGGGCTTGGGCCCATTGCAATCTTTCTAGAATTTGAAATATTCACAGGTGTTCAGCTCCTTGTGTAGGGACTTGGACCAGACAGGTGAACAAAGAGCCTCTTCAGCCAATTTGGGAAAAAATTTGGGGATTGTTTGTATTTTTCTGGTGATTGCAGTTCTTGAAAATTTCAAAGGGTCCTAGGTTTTGGAGCTAGTTCCTTTATTACTTCTTCATCAAAATTGTCTTCTAGTTCTGAATTTGACTCTTTGGATTCTTCTTTAATTAGTGGTTCTACATCATCTGGGGTTTCAGAGATGTTTGGGAGAACAATTAGAGATTGTGTTTGGCCCACGGTAAGTTCATTTTGATCTTTTGGCTACTTGTCCAAAGTTGGTACAGGGGATTTGGTGAATTTGACATTTATTTTTTCTATGATGCTACCAGTGTTGGTCAGTACTCAATAGGATAAGAGTTTGGGAACATAAACTATGAGTATTCCAGGTAAGCCTTTTTCATCAAATTTCCTTAGAAACTGGTTCCCAAGGTCCAGAGAGTAGAGACTACTTCCTATAGGTTGAAGTTATTCAATTGGTAGAGGTTTCCCATGCATTAATTCCCATGGAGTAAGTCCTTCAGGGTTGGGTATTTGATTCATGGCAATAGTGCAGCTTTGGATGAATTCATGCCAGTAGTGCTTTGGGAGTTTTGACAATGCAAAGGTTGCTCTAATGTATTTGGCAATGGTTAAATTTGATCTTTCAGCCCTTCTGTTGTGTTGTGGATGATATGGTTCAGGAATGACTCTACGTATACATTTTTTCTCAAAGAATTTGGTGAGATTGTTGCTTATGAATTCACCAATCCCATTGCAGCAGAATTCTGAGGGAAAATATTTGAGTTGGTTGAATTCGTTTAAAATTATGAATTTGATTGTCTCAGCTGCATCACTCTTGTTTCTCAAAGGAAAAGAGATAATGTAGCCACAGAAGTTGTCCACCATAGTTAGAGAATATTGATACCCACCCTTTGATGCTGGCGTGATCAGACCAATTAGGTCAGCGTGAAGACGCTGGAATACCTTTTCCGCCTTAGATGAGGAAAATTTGAAAGTTGCTTGAGTGATCTTGCTTTTGTCACAGCTGGAGCAGGAGAAGTCATTTTTTATTTCCGGCGCATTGGATTTTTGTAGGAACCTTTCCATCCTGGTTAATCCGGCGTGCCCAAGTTTTAGGTGAAGCTTGTTGATTTTCTCCAGTTTGGGATTTCCAGCACTGTGATAGCTTTGATTTGGCAACATATCCATGTGCAGGAGGTTGTTAACAATTTTACCTTTCAGAATGGTATACTGATTGGCAACCAGCTTGAAGTTAGGTAGATTTACTTGGTTTTTCACGACTAGTTTTGCTCCTTTCTTGAGAAATAGGCCCATTGAAAGCAGATTGACACAGGCATTGGTTTTCCAGGCAACATTGTGAAGCTTGATTGTTCCAGAGGTGGTGTCAATAGATCTAGTTCATCTTCCTTTGATTTTGAGAGAAGCACTGAGTTTTTCAGTTTTTATCACATTGGACCAGTCTTCAATGTTCATCAGCTTGAACCATTCTTTGTTTGTCAGCATGTGGATGGAACATCCAGAGTCTAAGATAAAGGGTTTTAGATCCTTTGAAAAGATGTTTGAAAAGCTGAAATAGTACAAGAAGAAATTGTTGTCAAATACCTCTTTTCACCTCTCACAAGCGCGTGCAAGAGTGCAAATACTTCAAATCCAATTCACCTTCCATCCCTTCCCTTCAGTTCCTCACCTTAATTCCCTCCTGATCCAATCTTTGAATCCCGGCTCATCTCAATCACTTCTCCCACTCTTGTTCCTATTTTCTTTCTGGTCTCTCTCCATCTCCTCCCTACTCATTCCTCATCCTCAGTGTCTACCCATATCAATCAACCTCTATTGTCTTCGCCTCAAGTCCCAATTTGCTTTGTCCTAATCAAGTCAATCTCAATTCCTTGTCTTGTTGTATTAGTTCTCAATACCACTCTCAAGTTTCAACCATATTGTCTAGCTGTGAGACAACATCTTTCCAAACTTACTCTTTCTATTGTTTCTGACTTCATTTCTATTTAGCTTGTTCCTCCTTGCTTTTCCTTGTCCTAGTCCTATTGTCTCAGTCATATTCAGTTGTCAACCTCTTACCACTAGTGTGCCCTTATCTGGTGAGATTTTCTTTAAGGGCCTTAAGTCATCTTGTTTTTTTTTTTTTTTCATTTATTTACTCTTTTGTTCTTGTTGCCAGAATTGAGCTGCTTTGAAATCCAACCCTGAAGTCTTCACGGTTAAAAGCCAAACGCTCTACTGACTGAGCTGACTGGGCAACTCATCATGACCTCCCCTGGACCATCTGATTGAAACAACTCTCTTCTAAAGGCACTTACCAACTCCATTCCCAACCTCAATGAATCAAACTTCTCACTTTGGAAATCCAAGATACTCACCATTTTTTCTCTAAAAGGCATTGCTCACTGGCTGAACAACCCCAAACCAGACAAATGTCCTGCCAAAGTAAATCTGGAAATCGTCGGCTACATCTTGGCCAAACTAGACAATAGGATGTACATCAACTGTGTAAAGGAACATCATCTAAACAGTGGAATTGATCTCTGGAAATCAATCAATGAGTTTTATGCCTCCTCACAAACCGCAAAAAGATCTTGAGTTTTCTTCAACATCCTCAATCTCCAATTCAATCCCAGCCAAGTGGAAAAGTTCATCACCAAATTGAGGGCTTGCCTGCTTCAAATTTCCGAGATTGGCATTTTTATGGACAACAACATAATAGCATATCTAATCCTGTAAAAATTTCCTATTGAGCTTGAACACCTCAAGACAACCATCACTCACTCTCTTGGCAAAAGCCGTATTGATGGTGATCTTGTACTCAGACATCTCAACCAGATTGAAAATGAAGTTGCAACTGGCAGGTACACATCTGCACTGGTCAGTAAGACTGAGACACTTTGTTGTAAACCTACTTGGCATAATCCCCGAGCAAGTCATCACAAGAACAGTTGCTGGCAATTATTTCCACATCTTTGACCCAACAAGGATCAATCTCAGAACAACACCAAGACCAACAGCACCCCAACAGGCGGCAGACCGTTGGCCCATCTAACTTATAAGTTTTCCATGAATCACTCTTGGGCTCTGGACCAAAACCAAATTATTCTTGACTTGGGAGCCTCAAAAAAAATGTTCAACAATCCTGAATTCTTTGACGATCTCCTGCCTGATGACTCTGAAATACACACTTGGAAACCCAACGCTTCCGTATAATCTTTTGGAATTGGAATTGCTAAGCTAAATACCCCCCATGCTTCCCTAAAGCTGAGGAACTCACTCTTTGTTCCCAACCTCCCCATAAGTCTAGTCTCCCTGGGACAATTAATCAGTCAAGGTTGCTTTTGTATTGCTCATGGATACTGGAAAATTTGGGGTCTTCTACAAGGGAAGGCCTATTCTCAGCGGCACTATCAAGGACAACCTAATGTTCATTCATGAGGACAGTTCCAACCTACCTGAAATAGCCTACTCCTTTCTCTCCCTTTCCTCACGTCATTGACCTTTTGGACATCCACATGCAGATCAAACCAAGTTAATTTCAAAGGACTTCCCAAACATCAGATGGGATAAGATCAACTGTATATCATGCGCCAAGGGAAAGATTCATCGACTCCCGTTTAATAAACATCTTCCCAAAAGTCAACAGGCCTTTGAGCTCATACACGCTGATGTCTGTGGACCTATTAATCCCATTTCTCATTCCGGATTCAGATATTTTCTCCTTCTCACAGATGACTTCTCTAAGTTTAAGACCTGTATTCCCATCAAACTCAAGTCTGACGTTGCCAATGAAGTAATCAAATTCATTAGACTCTATGCCAATCCATTTGGTCACATGCTAAAGAAGTTTCACTTTGACAACAGTGGTGAATTTCTCAACCACAAACTTTCTACATTCTTTAATGAAAATGGTATTGCCCACTCAACCTCCAAACCCTATACGCCACAACACAACCCTGTGGCCAAACAGGGAAATCAAACTTTGCTAGAATCTGCCAAAACCTCAATGATTGACATGAAAATTCCACTCAAACTCTGGGATGAAATCTTGGTCAGCTTGTGCACCATACTAAACTTTCTTCCTTCCGTCAAAACTAAACTGTCTCCACTTGAAATCTGGTCTGGTCAGAAACCCAAACTGAATCTCATTAAGACCCTGGGCTCAAAGACAATTGTTCTAAATCAAACCTTAAATCACTCCAAATTGGAAGAAAAAGGAATCAAAGGAATTCTGTTTGGTTTTGATACACAATTAAACTCCTATAGAATCTACTATTCCTCCTCTAAACATGTGGTGCGCTCAAAACATGTAAAGATCTTTGAAAACATTAAATCTGATGATCTTACATTTCTGTCCAAATCACCATTTGACTCATTTCTCAAGGATGACAATCTACTTACTGATCTTCTAATCTCAAACATTGATCCTCCTACTCCTTCCAACAACAATGCAACCTGTTCTGACTCTAGTCACACTGAAAGTGAAGCTTCCTCAAACTCTTCCGACAATTCCTCCTTATCTTCCAAATCTAAAGAAGAGTTGTTGATTTAACAACAAGTTGTTGAGTCCACTCCTCCCAGAATGCCTGTACTAAATGATTGTTCAACATTCAGAAGCCTCAAAGCTAAGGTTTCATCACCAGAGTTGTCCCCAAGAACTACTCAAATGTACTCAAATCCCCTGATAAGGATCACTGGATTGAGTCTATGAAGAGAGAGACAAATGGCATTGAGCTTCTTAAGGTTTGGGAAGGCTGTTTGATTCTGCCAGAAGGTAAAGAAGCACTTACCACTGTGTGGGTCTATAAGATCAAGGACAATCCCGACGACGACGGTATTCAATTTAAGTCCAGACTCTGTGTACAAGGTTTCCAACAAGTTGAATTCTTTGATTATGGTGAAACCTACGCTCCAACTGGTTCTATAGTTACTCTCGGAGATATCTTGATCTTTTTTCTTCATCACAAACTTCCTTTACAACAAATGGACATTAAGTCCGCCTTTCTTCATGCTCCACTCAACAAAGAAATCTATATCAAGACTCCCAAAGGCTACAACTTTCCACATCCCTACCTTAAACTGCAAAAGGCACTCTATGGTCTAAAACAAGCTCCCAAGAGCTGGTACGACACCCTGAAATGGTGGTTAGTCAAAGATGGGTTTTGCGTTTCTTCTTCTGACCCATGCCTATAAATCAACCACTCTCAGTCTCTCTACGTGTTTGTCTATGTCAACAATCTGCTAATAATAGGCAATTTGTCAGAATTCTCCACTAGAATAAAGAATAAATTCAGTATATCTCATGATGGTCCCCTCTTCAAAATTCTAGGCAACCACTTCATTCAAACCAAATCCGGATCCTCTATTTTACATCAACCCAACCACATCAACACTGCCTTAGAGGAACTTGGATTGACGGACTCTAAGCCTATCAGCACCCCCCTTATTCCAAATGTTAAACTTGAACCAGCCTCAGAAGAAGATCATGAAAAGTCTCTCAAATTGAACATAAATTTTTGCACCTCCACCAGCTTCCTTAATTACATTTCCAGTAGAACTCGCCCTGATCTCTCCTATTCTTTTTCTTGTCTTTCTTGATTTAACAACAAACCCGGTCTATCACATTGGAAAGAGGCCAAACGTGTATGGAGATATGTTAATGATACCAAAACCTTAGCCCTTAAACTTCACTCTTCCTCTTTTGCTTTTGACATCAAATGCTACAGTGACTCCAATGGTGGCAATGATCCAACAACTCGACGAAGCCATTCAGGCTACATTGTACTGCTCTGTGGTTTTCCTGTGTCTTGGCATAGCAAACTTCAAACCACAGTACCCCTCTCATCCACCAAAGGAGAACTCAAAGCTCTCATCCTAGAAACTCAAGAAAAACTTTGGCTGCTCAATCTCATCAAAGAACTTAATCCCAATCTTCAACTCACTCACTGTTTGTATATTGACAACAAGGCCTTAAATGACTTGGTTACATTAGATTCCCACCATGGGGCCCTCAAACACATTGAAACTCAAATTAAATGGCTCCAAGAGAAACGTGACAAGAATCTCCTCATAACTCAATTGATACCGTCAGGCCACATGCTAGCCAATGCTCTCACTAAACCAGCCTCCAAACCTTCTGTTGAATATCTTGCTTCATCTCTAATTTCATCTCAAAACTAGACACAGCGGAGTGTTGTCAAATACCTCTTTTCACCTCTCACAAGTGCGCGCAAGAGTGCAAATAATTCAAATCCACTTCACCTTCCATCCCTTCCGTTCAGTTCCTCACCTTAATTCCCTCCTGATCCAATCTTTGAATCCTGGCTCATCTCAATCACTTCTCCTACTCTTTTTCCTATTTTCTTTCTGGTCTCTCTCCATCTCCTCCCTACTCATTCCTCATCCTCAGTGTCTACCCATATAAATCAACCTCTACCGTCTTTTCCTCAAGTCCCGAGTTGCTTTGTCCTAATCAAGTCAATCTCAATTCCTCGTCTTGTTGTATTAGTTCTCAAGACCACTCTCAAGTTTCAACCATATTGTCTAGCTGTGAGACAACATCTTTCCAAACTTACTCTTTCTATTGTTTCTGACTTCATTTCTATCTAGCTTATTCCTCCTTGCTCTTCCTTTTCCTAGTCCTATTGTCTCAGTCATATTCAGTTGTCAACCTCTTACCACTAGTGTGCCCTTATCCGGTGAGATTTTCTTTAAGGGCCTTAAGTCCTCTTGTTTTGTTTCCATTTATTTACTCTTTTTCTCTTGTTGCCAGAATTCAGCTGGTCCTACTTTGAAATCCAACCCTGAAGTCTTCAGAAATTGGAGAATTCATCCTTTTTCTTCTTTTCTGGTTTGCGCGATTTAAATCCTTTTGGTCTAAGCTCAGGAAATTCAATCCAACATTTTTCGCGCGGATGATTCTTAACATCTGGATTATGGACACCATTCTTGCAACGTGGATAGCCCAACTACAGATTCATGTTGGCCTTGGATGTTGGAGCACTTTCCTTGACTTTTGCGCCTATTTTGTTTTTGTGCTGTACCAGGTGATTCAAGACTCTTTTTTCATTTATTTCCTTCTTGCCATGCATTATTTGAAAGGAAATACTCTTGAGGGTGGATGGGAATTTAAAAAGTATCAGGTAGGCGAGTATGTCTGAAGGTAGTTTGATTCCTACTTCTGATAGCTTGTTGAGGTGGAGCCTTAATTTTTTTAAAAATCCATTGATGTTGTATTTGCTGAAGGGAAGATAAAGGAATGAGTTTAATATTCTTGCTCAATTTGCTCATTGGTACAAGGCAAAGTAACTCTTTGTTGCAATCCAGATTTCTTTGGTGTTGCAAACGTTTCCAGGATTTATAATATTAGTGTGAGTGGCTGGTTCTAACTTGGCTAACAGAAAGGGGGCCATGTCCTTGTTAATTTTGGGATCTAGCTGAAATTTGTTGGTTTTGCTTTCCATTTTATGAAGAATGCCTTGTAGATCAAATAAAATCTCCATTTTGACCTTCCATATTGAGTACTTATCCTCATTCAGGAGCGGAACTGATGATACAAGTGTCTTTAGTGTGATTATTTGCATGTTGCTGTCGACCCCTGGTCCTGGTGTTGATTGGTGATCAGTCATCTTGACAAGTTTTGGCTTTTAACTGTGACAAAAATATTTTTGATAACCAGGACCACTGGATTGATTTCAACCGGTTGAGAAAAAACGGGAGAATTGACATGAATGAAAAAACTCAACAGAATGGAAAATGAGAGCCAAGGGAAATAGTCAAACCAACAGGAGCAATTCTGAAAGGATTATGGATCAGCACATGCTTGACATAGTCACAACCTGGAAGGAAAGCATGGACAGCTACTAACAAATAATCAGAACAAAGCATAAAGAATGCAAGGACAAGAGTGATTGAACAGAATGCAAGGAAAAGAGTGATTCAACCATACTTGAACATTCCAGTCTTCAGGAATGAGGAAGCCACCTTGAAGTCCTCTGATAAGTTGCGGTAGTGAATCTGCAGGTTGAGTAGAGTCAGTGCGTTAAAATACAAGCCCTCAAAATGCCTTGAATCATTCTTTATCTGCTTGAGACGCTTCCTGATTTGATTGAATAGTTATGATGATTATGTTGGAGTTGAGGGGAAGAGAGTGACGGAGCAAGAGAAGAAATAGTCAATGAGGCAATCTGGGTATTATGATGATCAAGATTGGTTGTCTCAGGTTCCCAGTCAGTTTGATTCATGTACTGCGGAGATGGTGCGGGTTTGCTTGAGTCAGACATAAAATGGAGTACCCGCACTGGAATGGCAGGATGACAGGATTCAGTCTCAAGTGGGAACTTGAGGATGTAATTTTCAAAAAAAATGGCTCTAATGAGTATTGATAGATTTGTTCTATTCATTTCCAGGAAGAGAATCCAGTAAAAATTTATTTACATTTTAAATTGCAGTATCTTTGAAGCATAAAATAACATGGCACATAAGGTAACCATTTTCAAGGTACAAATTTTGCACATCTTGAAAAGCATTTGTGATTAATCTATCCAATGCTTGATATTCACTATAGCCATTAATAAAAATGTGTTCAGGACACATAATTTTGTTTTATCCCTTTATATCATTCAGACCATCTCCAAAATTGAGTAAGAAATTCAGGTAATCAGAATTCCCTGCAGCATGCATATTTGAAGTAATGTGAAAAAAGTGGAGATTTCTCCAGAAAGAAGAATTAGCCAAACTTGCATCAAACATTTGTGGAGATTTAAATTCTTGAAGCACATGTAAAAGTTGAATAAATTATTCACCACAAGTCATAACCTTTCCTTGAAGAGGTAGATTGGAATCCTTGAGTTATTGAAGTATCCTGTCAACCAACTCAAGATCATGCCTATGGCTCAAAGGTGCTTCATCCCAGATTATCAAAGAATATATTTTTAGAGCTTCATACTTTTTGAAACTCTTTGATATTCTTGGTAAAGATGATTTATTTAGCCTCAAGGGAATTCCAAAGGTGGGATGAGCTGTTCTTCCATTTTGTAGATTCATGGAAGCTCTTCCACTACCAGCACATTCCATTTCTATTCTTCCCAATGATCTGATTCAATCCAGCACAAATTTATATATAAGGGTTTTTCAAGACACACCAGCTCCATCAAAAAAGAAGTAAGAGGGTTTAGAAGAATTGCACAAATTCATCATCTGATACAAAATTTACTTCTGTCTATGATTTTGGAGAGAATAGTTTAGGAATTCTGATTGATTTATAAAAGCACATTGTTCTTCCTTGAGGATCCAGTTCCTGTTCCACTGATTGATTAATTTTTGGAAGATCAGGAAAAGCTGTTTAAACACTTGATGCACAATTTTAAAATATTATTGGAGTGACATATATTAATATTTCATTTTTTTAGAACTCTTTTGTTTATAATTACAAAATTAATTCCATAATAAACCATAAAATTGAATAAAATATTTGATAGGTGCTTTTGTTTTGCAGGCTTAAAATATGCTAAAATAATTCCAAATTACCTCCTCATCTCATAAGGTCAAAGATATCCATAAACTTCTTTCATTGTTGTTTCTAAATGATGATCCTCCTCAATTAGACCCTTTGCATCCCAAAATTTCTGAAGGAAGTCAATACATGTAGTTCTGTGTGAAGGTAGGAAGCATATTTTGCATGGCTAGTGAATTAATTAAGGAAGAATATGATTCAAGAGAAGTCACAGAGTTTCAGCTTATTTTAGTGTTTCAAGAAGGAAAATTTTCCAAATGAGGCCCAAAGTATGTGGTGTTCAATTTGGGAGTAAGGGTTTTCCCTGAGGGATCCACTCCAAATTGCGGGGTAAATTGCTGCAATTAATACCAAAATTGATTTTTGGAAGGTTCCAAAATCTTTGATTATTGTCTAAAACAACTTTAAAATAGATCCTTGAGCTTATTATCATCTAAATCAGTCTAATATAATGACACAAAAGCATGTAAACAATCAAATGCAAGCTGCTAATATTTTTTCCATAACAAGGGACCTTCTATCTGATGTAGTTCAGTCATCATTACTATTACACTTCAAATTCACAGTAAAATCCAAAAAATTTCCTAATAAAACTCTGGAATTGGTTTTCAGTCCTTTCAATCCCATCTCTGTTCATCTATGGACCTTTCAAAATCCAAGCTGCCATTTCTGATCCAATCCCAGTCATTGTTGAACAATAAGTTTACACCTTGTATAGTCAATCATCTAATTACTCACCAATTTAAATAAAACTTTCCATTCCCAGGAAACAATTATATTTTGTCCCTTAAATCACATTTACTACTTTGCCATTTGAATTTCATTTTTTCATCATTTTATCCTTGAATTTGCATTTCATCATCTCTTCCTGTCTGCATGTACCTTGGATGAAACCATTAAATTTGGCCTTGCATTTAAATTAATTCTTTTCATCCTTTCTATAACTAGCTTGAGAGGAAATATAAAAAGCTTTATCTAATCATCCTCATAACAATGTGTATGAAATTAAAGGGCAAAGGCCTTCACCTGCATATTTTTTCCTCAACTGTTAATCTCATAATTTATTGAATCCCTAATGAACCTAGGTCTTCAACTAAATCTTTTCCTCATTTTAAAATTTGAAAAAATGCTCTTGAACCTTGCACTTGAATCATATAGGTTTTCCTGAAATTTGAAAAATTTCCCCCTCTTCTGACTATTTGATGTGCTTCTTCCCCTCTCTCATATTACCCCTTTAATTTTAAATACAGCTAAATAAATAAAAAAAAACAATTCCAGTATTCCCCCCTCCCAGTTTTGGGGCTCATGCAATGATGATACTGAAGATGCCTGAGGATACTCAGAGTGGAGACAGAGAAAGAAGAATGTGAATGAATTTCAGTCAGTGAATTATATGAGAAGAGGGAAAAAAATGAAACATTCAGATGGCAAGATTCTTACCTGAGGATACTCAGAGTGGAGATGGAGACAGAAAGATGAGAAAGAGATCCTTCTATCTAGATCAACCTCTGTCCTCAGGTAGCTAGTGACTGAAGATTGTCACAGAAATGTGACATCTAGCTTTCAGTGATATTGAGTAAGAGCATCCACAATTGTTGCTTGATAAAATCTTGCTAGCTAAGCCCTTCCTAGCGCAAAAAAATAGCAAGCATGAGATGGATAAATGGTTGCTAAGCCAACTCACCAGGTAGCTAACAACAGTAGATCTGAAATTTTCCACCCCTTGACAACCACTTGCCACCTCAAGTCAAATGTCTATGAGCAGAATATTGGAGGGGGAGGGGATGGTTGATGACGTTGATGATGATGGACAGACTATGGTGTGCTTGATGATTATGGAGGATGGTTTTCTTGATGATGAATAAGGTGGATATGGTGGAGTTATGGAGGGTTTTTTAAATACTGGCAAGGGTTGGGGTTAGCAAGCTCCATCAGAGTTTATAACTTTGTCAATTTTTGACTTAACTTATGGAGCTTGCTATGTAGCAAGCTCCTATTGAGGACACAATTGCGGCTTGTTCTTGGTAAAATGAGCTAACAAGCAGGTTTACCAAGATGATTGTGGGTGCTGAAAGTAGATGTGGGAGGCTAGTGAGATGTGGGAAGAAGAAAAAAAAGGAAATGAGATATAGAGAGCAAAGGAAGAAGATAGAGATAGCAGAGTGAACAAAGGAGAAAGAGGGATAAGAGAGAAAGTAAATAGAAATAAAATGAAATGGAGGGAAAGAGAGTTAGTTCCTCCAACACTCCCCCTTGCTGAGCACATTAAACCAGAAAAAAAGAGATCTAAGTTTATAGAGAAGAACACGGAAAAGGGGTTTAGCAAGCATGTCAGAAAGCATGCTGGATGTAGGAACATGCTTCACAGGGAAAATGAGCCAGCTGACAAATTCCTGGATGAAGTGGTGCCTTTCTTCAATATGCTTGGTTCAAGAGTGGTGCTGAGTATTTTTGGCCAGGGCCTCTGCAATGCTGTTGTCTATGAAGAGGGTGACTGGAGATGAGCTGCATAGATTGATTTCTTCCAGAAAGCTTCTGAGCCAAAGCCCCACCTTACAGGATTCAGATAGAGCTTTTTACTCAGCTTTGGTGCTTGAGAGGGAGAAATTCAGTTGATTCTTGGACTTCCAGGATATGGTACCAGAGCCAACACAGCAACAAAGAAAGTGTACCCTGACTTGAGCAACAATTGGTGATGTCTTCAGCCCAGTCAGATTCTGTGAAATGGACAATATTGAGATCAGCACCACCAAGAACAAGCCGCATGTGTCAAGAGCCTCAGAGGTACCTGACAATCCTGACAGCAGTGTCCCAGTGATTGAGGTATAGATCTTTCAGAAATTGGGATGTTTTTTTGACCACAAAGGCAATGTTGGGTCTTGTGCATTGCAAGATCCAAAAAAGTGACCCAACAAGCTGATTGTATTGGGGAGGAGATTGCAGGGAAGCAGGTGTGAGGTTTTGAAGGGATTTGAAGGAGAGACCAGTTGGTGACTGGGCAGTTCAGATTTAACCAGGGGAGATGAAAATATCATGGACAGAGTCAATTTAGTAAGCCTGCCCAATCAAGAAGGTCTTGTACAAGAGGTCCCGCTGTATGGAGATGGACAGAAAGAGGTGGAGGTCCTTGTCCAAGCCTACCTTGAACTTCCAGCTAATGGCATTGAAAAATGAGAAAACAAAGGATTCCATCCCACCCACAGCAAGCTCATTAACATGAGCAGCAATAGCACCAACCATTTTGTTGTTTTCAAGCCTGTAGTAGAGGGAGGGGTTGTAAAACAAGCAAAGGAGTCTGAGAGGCATCATAGCAGAGTGCAGTTCAAGGTATCATTTTTGGGGAGACTGCTTGAGGCTGTAAATAGCTCAAGTGACCTTGCAGACCCAATCAGGATGGGCAGGATCTTCAAAACCGGGGGGCTGAGACATGTACATGGGTTTTTCAGGTGGATGTTGAGAAAAGTCTTCTTGAAGTCAATCTGCTGGCCCACCCAACCCTTGTGCTCAAGGAGCAAGAGGACCAGTCAAAGAATTTACAGAAGCAGAGTGGGGGAAACTACCTCCAAAAGGTCAAGGCCCCAAACTTTGGATAATCCCATAGAAACAATCCTGGCCTTGAGTTTGATGATGGAGCCCTAATCTTGTTTTTTTACCTTGAAGACCCATTTTGAAAGGATAATCTTCCTTCCCTTTTGAGGAGGAACTATGGTCCAGATTCCCAACTCCTGAATGGAGGAAATCTCATTCTGTGCTGAGAGGATCAAACAGCCGCGGTGCAGATACTTGAGAAGCTTCTTCCACATTTTGGGAGCAAGGAGATTTTCCTTCACAGATGCAGAGCATGAGAAATTTCCATACCTTTGCGGGGGGACTTGAAGCCTGGACAAGTGACAGGGAGGAGAGAATGGGGCTGGAGAGGTGGCCGGATATTCTGGTTGCAATGGGCAGTAAAACTGTTGGGGAGTTTGGAGGAGTTGAGGAAAGCAATGGGCCCATAAAGTTTGAGAGGCCTGGTTGAGGGGGAATCCAGTCTGAGGAGGACAATTCACCACTTGTGGAACATGGTTGGAAAGGAAAAGAGGGCTGAGAGGGTTCAAAAGAGGCTGGGAAGGGGGGATGGTGTGGTAGACCAAACCTTACCTGTAGCCATCAGACTCAATTTTCTACTATAAATATAATCCCAATCATGAATATAAACTTAGAAATTGATTCTACACCAAAAATAACCTATAGTCACCCAGTCAAACTACCCCTCTATCTCTCATGGTTTAGAAGATACAACCAAAATAAATTGTGGAAAGCTCATATAACACCCAGGTATCACAAACCAGTGAAAGGCCATATGGTTATACCTGGGATCCCTAAAAAAATACTAGTAAAATATAACCACAACACCTCAACCAAACATGCAACCATTCACCTCACCTGTATAATCAGAGCCATAAGCAAGATCTTGTAGTACCAAACAAACCCCAGCTACCACACAGCAATTTATGCAGGCAGCCAAGATCATGTAGTACCAAACAACCCCAGCTACCACACAGAAATATATGCAGGCTCAAGGATCTTGTAGCACCAAAACACCTCAGCTACCACAGAGCAATTTATGCAGGAAGCCAGGACCTTGTAGCATCAAACAACCCCAGCTACCACCCAGTAATTTATGCAGGCAGCCAGGATAAGCTACAAAGAAAACTATGCAGGCAGAAGTACACAAACAACCCCAGCTCCACACAGGAATTAATGCAGTCAGAAGCATGTGTAACCAAACAACCATCAGTACAAGTCACCACAGAGCTACCCAGCAATACACTCAGGCAGCCTGGACTATGTGTAACCAAAGAACCAGCAGTACAAGTCACCACAGGACTACTCAGAAATATATGCAGGCAGTCTGGAACATGTGTAACCAAACAACCAGCAGTACAAGGCATCACTGAACTACCCAGAAATAAATGCAGGCAGGTAGGACCATACAGGCCCAAAAAACCCACCAGTACAAGTTCACCACAGCACAAACTCAACCCAGAACTACACAGAAATATATGCAGGGCTGTGCATGCATGAAACTCCTGAATGTAAAACCTTTTTCCAAACAGAAGAAATGCCTAATGTAACTTTAGAAGCTTTTTCCAACAAGCAGAAATGCCTCATGTAACTGTATTAGATTTTCCCAACCAGCAGAAATGCCTCATGTACCTGTATTCCACTGTTCCCCACGAGGGCAGGGAGAACCCCAGGTGCAGCCTTGAGCACCACTGGGGGAAGGACTTTTCTATTTAACAAGGGCCTCTCTGCCCTACTTGGGTTGTATCCACCATCCTCATCAACCCATCTCCCAAATACCACTACTCATCACCCAACTACCACCCAACCATCTGTGATCCTACCCAGAAATAAAAAAAAAGAGATTGTCAGTGTACCAATAAAAAAATAAAAAGGAAGTCAAAAACCAATTTGTAACTCATCAATCATTGAAACCACACAATTAGGTGCTTTGAATAAGGATTCTTCTGTGACCTCAAATATTCAGAACCAAATTAAAGGAAACCACCCATCACTCAATAATTACCCTTACAAAGAAAGAGAGCACAACAAAAAAGGGAATTCCAACCTTTTTTCCTCTACCCAGCCCCCTGTGGGTAAAACCATCCTTTGGTCCTCTCCTGAACCACCCCCTTTGATAAAAACCTTGAACCCTTTAAAAATTGGGTATTGTTTAAGATCACACATATCTGATCAACCAATAACCAATAACCAAATACATCTGGTCAAGTCTTCAACAAAACCTACCAATGACAGTTAAACAATTAATCTAGTTCTGATCTGAGACCTATATTAAGTCTCAAAGAAACCAGTCATTAATTTAAATAAATTATTGTGAAGACTTACTATAGTACTAGAAGGGAAGACAATTCCAAACCCCTCTTAGTTTTAATAATACTCTAAATGAGTAGCAGTAATACTAAATTCCCCTTCAAGGACTTCCAGAAAGCTATTTTCTAAATTATTTATATAAATCCAACAGGAGTCTCTAAAACGGATGACTGGACGGCAGGGGAGGTTCTGGAGAGGAAGGGAGGTGGGGAGGAGAAGGTGGATATGGGGGGGGAACAGACAGGGGGGATGGGGGGGTTGCAGATGGGCTCAGAAGTGCGCTCCATTGGGATTTCAGGCAGTTCAGAGGCCAGAGGAGGTTGCATCAGGCTGTTGTTATTGGGGATTTTGCCATATGGAAAGTTAACCTTGTTGAAGAGGCAATTGCAGGTCTTGATTGTCTTCCATTGTTGTAGGTTGAGAATGCAGTAACCATTTCCTTGGGAGAGGTATGATAGGCGGAGGCTGGGTTGTGCTTTTTCATTGAGTTTTGAGTGGTTAGGCTCCAGAACCTTGTACCATACAAGTAAAACAAAAGAGTGGAGATAGGAAAGGGGGGGTGTCTTTGTGGCAAAGGATAGAATTTGGCAAAACAAGCCATGAGGACTCTTGCAGGGGCAGGAGTCAAAGGCAAAGGTAGAGTGGCAGAGGGTGTCAGCCCAGAATCATTTGGGTAGGCGGGAGGAGATGAGAGATGCTTGATTCATGTTGCTGATGGTTCTTTTTAAACGCTTGGCAACACCATTGATTTGGGGAGAGTGAGGAGTTCCAGGTTCAAGGATGATGCCTCTTGATTTGAGGTAGGTTTTCATTTGGGCTTTCAAATATTACCAGCCATTGTCCATGCGTAACAAGGAGATTTGATGATGGTATTGATTTTCAAAGAAGGAAAAAAAGATCTTGGTGCAGTGAAGGATATTGGATTTGTTTCTTATTGGATACACAAAAAATTCTTTTGAGAAGTTTTCTATAAAAGTAATACAATAATTGTAGCCTTTTCAAGAAGTTATTTCTAGCCTACATAAATTGGAGTGAACAATTTTTGCAGGTTGTGACAATATTTGACTTAAAAAAGTGTGGAATGGAATTTTAGCCATCTTGGATTGGAAGCAGACCGGGCTCTGTTTTACCTCAAGATTGTTGTGCGGTTGAGGGGTGATTTTCTGTGATTTCAAGAGTTTTTTTAGTGATTTCAAATTTAGATGGGAGAGCCTGTTGTGGTAGCCAAAAAGACTGTTGTCAGATGAATGGGCAAAAGTTGGAAGCAGAGACACTTGGTTGCTTACTTCTTGTGTGGGGAGATAGTAGAGATTTCCATTGAAATATCCTGATTTAACAGGAATTGATTCCAAACCTTTCACATTTTTGTTGTATATCTTACATCCATTCTTGGTAAAGACCACAATGAATCCAGCATCACATAGATTTGAAATGGAAAGAAGGGCTGTGGTAGACAAAACCTGTCATATAGCCATCAGACTCAATTTTGTACTATATCAACAGCTCAAACCCTCAAATAAACCTCAGAAATGGATTCTATATCAACAATAATTTATATTCAATCACCCAAAGTACCCCTCCATCCATCATGGATTAGAAGATCCAGACCAAGAACCCTTCAAATGTGGCAAAATCATACCCAGCCAGGTGCCACAGCTCTGTGGAAGGCATAAGGACATACCTTGCAACCCCGCAAGTACATACCAGTAACAGCTTACCCTCAATACCAGAACCATACACCAACCCTGTCACCTCAGCCACAATACAGAAATAAAGATACAGGAGGTAGTGCAATTAGTTCAGCTCCTGTCACCTCATCCAGAATGCATTCAAATATACATACAGAAGGCTGTGAAGAGGTATACAGGAACAGTATAGGCAAGAGGAAGTGAAACCAGTCTCAACCAGAACCAAAAAAACAAGCAAGTACACATAAACAAGGCTATGCAGAAGTATACAGGGCAGTATAGGCAAGAGGAAGTGTAACCAGTCTCAACCAGGACCAAAACAATAATGAAATAAACATACAAAAGGCTATGCAGAAGTATACAGGACAGCAGAGGCAGGAGGAAGTGAAACCAGTCTCAGCCAGATCCAAAAAAACAATCAAATACACATACACAAGGCTATGCAGAAGTATACAGGACAGTATAGGCAGGAGGAAGTTAAACCAGGCTCAACCAGAACCATACAGTACCAAAAAACCTCAGAACCACACAGAAATCTATGTAGTCAGAAGCATGTGATACCAAACAACCCACTAGTAGGAGTACCACAGGGCTACCCATCAATACATGCAGGCAGCCAGAACCATGTAGTACCAAAACAATCCCAGCACCACACATCAAATTATGTAGCCAGAAGCATGTGATACAAAACAACCCACCAGTAAAAGGACCACAGAGCTACCCAGAAATAGATGAAGTTAGAAGCAGTTAGCAACAAAAAAAACCACCAGTAATGCACAGAAATAAATGAAGGTAGAAGCAAGTAGCAACAAAAAAACCACCAGTGTATGAACAGCAACACATGTAGGAAGTATGAAATAGCACCAAACCAACCACCAGTACTGCACAGGAGTATATTCCATCTGCACTTCACAGCAGTTTATCCAGGGCTGTGCATGCAGGAAACCCCTGTAAAAGCTTTTTCCAACCAGCAGAAACGCCTCATGTAACTGTAAAAGCTTTTTCCAACCAGCAGAAATGTCTCATGTAACTTTATATCACTTTTCCTCACCAGAACAGGGAGAACCCTCAAGGGAAGCCTTGAGTACCTCCTGAGGAAGGATTTGTCTATTTAAGGATGGCCTCTCTGCCCTGTCCAAGTTGTATAATCATGCCATCTGGTCCTATGCCATCTGGCGACCTCTCCTCACACATCAACCACCTATCAGGCCCTCTTGGCCCATTCATCTGTGGTACCTACCCAGATAAATATTATCAGTGAACCAGTGATAAAGGAAACAAGAAATCAGAAAACAAGTTATTTCCCATCTTTATCCAATTGAACCACCTAACAGGTGCTTGAATAAACGCTCTTCTGTGACATAAATATTCAGCACCAAATTAAAGAAGAAGCACCCTTCAATAAATAAATAACCCTTACAAAGGAAGAGAGCACAGCAAAAAGCAACCAACAACCTTTTCCTCTACCCAGCCCGCTTTGGCTAAACCCATACTTGGATCCTCTCCTGAACCATCCCCTTTGATAAACCCTTGAACCCTTTAATTTTGGGATATTGGTTAAGATCAAATATATCTGATCAATAAATAACCAATAATCCAATAAATATGGTCTATTCTTCAAAAAACCCTACCAATAAAAATTAATAAATAATCTAGGTCTGATCTGAGACCTATTGTAAGTCTCAAAGAATCCAGCCATTAATTTAAATAAATTCTTGTGCAGACTTACTATAGTACTAGAAGGGCATGAAATTCAAAACCAATCTTAGTATTTAATAATACTCCAAAGGAGTAGAATTAATACCCAAGTTGCCTTCAAGGACTGCCAGCAAGCTATTTTCTGATTGATTTATATAATCCCACAGGAGTCTCTACAGCGCTTTGTTAATTTTTGGGACAAAAAGTGATAAAATCTTGCAGAAAGATATATCTGTCGACCCTTTAGATGTGGAGTTGATGGTTGACCTGTCTGAAAGTCAAATGGTGGTCAGGCTAGGTTTTTTATTGTTTACGTGGTACTTGTATGGTGTCATAGAAACAGAGCATCTGGAATCAAGGTTAAAGTCCCTTTTCTGGTTCAAGCTTGAGTAGGTGAGGTTGCAAGTGGTTGAACTGGCGTGAATAATGATTTGAGAGTAAGAAAATTCATCATATTATTTGTCTTCTGAGTTTTCCTTGATTACTTTGCTGATGTTGGCATTAGCTGACTTTGACTTGGAGGGTTTTCCTTTGTATTGGTGGGGGTTTTTCCTTGAAATTTCTAAGGCTTGAAGTACCTCAGGAAATTGGGAGAAAGAATAACCTTCACTTTTGCAGTTTGTGCAGAAGTAGATCTTAGTGCAGTTTTCAGATGCTTGCAATGTGTTTTTTCATACCCCAATGAGTTTTTTGGTTGAGGTATGGTTGTCTGTGTAGTTGACTGTGGCCTCTTTGTCTCTAGTCTATCTCCGAAGGTGTTCCTGTTTGAGTGCAGTGATGATTTTGGAGGAGGGAATGGATTCCTTGTTCATCATACTGGAGACACATCCAATCCCATCGCCTTGAAGAAAAAGTTGAATTGAGGTTGACTGTAGATCATCAGAGGTGAGAGGATTATCTTAGGTGATGAGGGACAAGAGTTTCTCTCCATACAAAAAAATTTCAGTGAGCTGTGCAATCATATCTTTGTTTTTCAGTTTGGTGAGAAGGCATTTTGTGAGTCAGTACATTCTACTGCCTGAGGAGTTGTCTTGGTGGACTTCTTTGAGTGTTCTTTCTTCATTTTTTCTGATTTATCAGAAATTTCAAGGAGCAATTGATCTTGTAATCAGGGAACAAACTGAAAGATTGTCTCTCAACCAAATTTACTGATTGGTTTTAAACAATTCATTATTTCTTTTGATAGGATATCCCACTCCAGAAGCTCTGAAGTGGAATCGTAGTATCATAGCCCAGTTGAAATAGTTTGATTCAAATCCAGCAGCATTCAAGGGAATAATGGATGGAGTCTTAAGGACTGGGTGAGATGACTGTGATTCATCCATTGTGATTCAAAAGTATGGTTATCAACACAGTGACAGTGACAGATCCTTCTGAGATTGGTTTAAAAGTTTGAAAGGTTATTGCTCTGGGCTCATACCCTGTTGGTGCTCATGAAATGATGAGACTGAAGAGGCGTGAGGATAATCAGAGTGGAGACGGAGACAGAAGGATGTGAAAGAATTTCAGTCAGTAAATTATGTGAGAAGAGGAAAAAAAATGAAACACTCAGATGACAAGATTCTTACCTGAGGATAATCAGAGTGAAGACAGATACAGAAGGATGAGGAAGAGATCCTTCTGTCTGGCTCAACCTCTGTCCTCAGGTAGCTAGTGACTGAAGAGTGTCACAGCAACGTGACATCTAGCTTTCATTGATATTGGGTAAGTAGATGCAGGAGGATAGTGAGATGTGGGAAGCAGAAAAAAAAGGAAATGATATCTAGAGAACAAATGCAGAAGATCAAGATAGCAGAGTTAACAAAGGAGAAAGAGGAATGAGAGAGAAAGGAAAGAGAAATAAAAGAAAATGGAGTGTAAGAGAGTTAGTTCCTCTAACACCCAGGCTCCCTTTCCAGAAGCCATTTGAACCCCAATGTTGCAACCTGACACCTTTCCAACCCTTAATGCCTCCTCTTTTCAGATAATGTACTTCTGCCTTCTGCAAATGACAGGCCCTCCAATTAGTTTCCCACAAGAAGATAGAATCCCCTAGCTGGCTTCTCGTTTATCTCCTTCATTCCTGAAAATTTTTCTGTTTCAACCTCCGGGTGAGGTCCCCCCTAACCCCCATTGTTACCTTAAAACCTTGAATTTATACCCCTGCCATCCCAGAAAAAAACTTCCTGATCTGGTCCCAAAATTATTGCTTAATTTCCTGCCTATTGAGGTGCATTATATTTTCATGTGAATCTGCAAACCTTATTTTGTGCCATTTTACTTACTTTGGACCTGCACTCTTCCTCTGCATTTGGTAATCCACAAAATATTTTGATCTAAAATTAATTCTATTTCCACATATGGAAAGCCATTTTGTGTTCTTTTCATTCTGCATATTGCATGCCTTTTATTGTTGGCGCAATTTCTCCCTCTCTCTAGCCCAGATATTTGCTAAACCATAAAAAACAGTGGTTAACTTCTGGGTCATGTCTATAAAAGACCACCACAACTTCCAAAAAATGCAATAGAGTTTGATGAAAATATTATTCATGTTTGATATGAAGCCCATAAGCTCAAAAAATTTTGAAAGATGGCTTGAAACTTTATTTTTATGCTATCAAAAAACTCCAATGAAACATAGATTCTTTAAGGCATTGCAAATCAAGAAAACAGCATGGAAGATTCCATGGAAATTTTTCACATCTTGCAGAAAAAACTAAAAGAAGCTACTATTGAATTTTCCAAGCAATGGGAATGAAAATATGAAATCATTTATTCTGCATTTACATTAAAATAAGCATTCACGCATCATCAAATCTCAAAACTAAAATTTTTTAAATTCCCCGCTAAGGCTGTATTGCTGGAACTTGGATTAATGAATGAATTAATTGACATTTTTCAAAAATGAAAATAAAAACTTGCATGTAATTAATATCTGAATTCAAACCTATATTTCCCTAATCTGAAGCACATAGAATATTGCCCTGAATATAAATCTCATGAAACTGGAAATTATTATATCAAATCAAGAGCTCAGCCTATGATCAATAAAATTTGCATGTACTGGTCTTATATGATTTTATTTATACCTCTTGCAATTTTTTCTAATCTGTGCCACAATTTAAAATAAATTGCATAAAATATGCCAAGGAATATTAATATTTCATTATTTCATTCAAATACCTCGGAAAAAAGTATATATGTTGTGCTTGACTGTTATTCTCCCAAATGATCAATGGATACAAAGAGTTTTACTTATATTTAAATTTTTGAAAAATATTCTTGAAAATTCAAATGAGATTTATGTTTAATGATGAATTCATGGGAAATGTTAAATTTGCAACCACAGGTTTCCAACCTCCATTGAAAACTCATATGGGTTGCATGCAAAGTTTTTGCAAACTTGGGTAACCCCCAGAGGGTTGCAAACTATCCTTTTCCAACCTTTTGGGGGTTTGAACTACTTTTTTCAACCAGGATAGGTTGCAAACTACCCTTTTGCAACTTTTCTGGGCTGTGAACTACTGTTTTGGGTTGTGAACTACTTTTTTGCAACCAAGGTAGGTTGCAAATGACTTGTTTGTGACTAGGATAGGGTGAAAACTAATTTTTTTTGAACTTATTATTTGAAACCAGGATTGGTTGCAAACTAATTGTTTGCAAACCCCCAGGGATTGCGCAAATTGCAAATAATTAGTTTTAAAATATTTTTGCTTTCAAAATAACTGCTTGGATTGAGGATAGGTTGAAAAATGCTCATTTTTGGCCCTGTTTGAAACCTCCTAGGAGTTGCCCGTTTTTCAAACAGAATCACGCTTGTCTAGATTGACACTTTTGGCCCATTTGGGGCAACATGGCACCAAAAGGGACATTTTAGGGGGGAATCAGGGGTACCAAGGCACCCCAGGACCAAATTTGAGTGCCTTCAAGCAAAATAAAATACTCTCCCCCATTGGGTAATTTCATTTTTATCAACCATAAAGTGAGCAAACTTTGGATTTGAGGAATTGAAAATTGGATTGACCACTAAAGTGTCTTTTAATTTTTTTGCATCATGGAAACAGTGCCAAGCCCAAGCCCTCCTGGTTTCAAGATGACTGTGTTGAAGGAATCAATCAAAAGTGTGATTAACAAAGCTTTGGAAGAAGCTAGGGATTTGGATAGTGATTTGGGAAATAGAAACTTGTAAGGCCCAATTGCATCCTCATCTAGGATCACAATTGAGGAAAAATATGTTTCAAACCTGCAATTGACTCAAGGTGGTGGCTCATATTTCAGGTGCCATTTGACTGAATCAATTTGTAGGAAACTAATGTACAATGCCTAATGTAACTATGTAACTATGAAATTCCAGAACCCCTTGACACTCCTCCCGTGAGAGCCCTGCTTAGCAGTGAACAGGTAGAACTAATTTACAAAAAGTGGGCTTCCATGCATGGCTAAACTCTCAGGACATTCAACTAAAAGAGAGACAAATAAATAAACCCAGCATGCAAAAGGCGTGAAAAATACAGATCACCACTGGAAGCCAAACTTAAAAGGCCAGCTCACACAAGGAAGGTTGGCTGTGAATTCATGATCTATTCCAGTTGGACAGTACCAGATCCTAAGTGGCACCTCTAAATCAGAAATGACCAAAATAATCATGAACCATCTTCAAACCCCTCAGTGCATCCTCAACTGAGGAGGTTCTCTGGTGTTAAGGAAGGCATGAAAGATGGGATCAATAGAATGCAATTAAAAGGAAATTGTGCAAGATTGATGATGGAGAATATTTTGAATAAAACTCTTCCAGTTAAGTAAGTGGGATTTTTTGGTTTTTGGGTTGTTGGATTTTTCAAAGGGGATTGGATTGAATGATGAATTGATGTTTTGTTTTTTGAAAGCTTCAAACTGATCCAGTGCTTGACTTATCTCAATTGTTTGAAAATCTTAGTTTAATCACTATGGGACAACCTGAAGAAGTTATGGTGCATTTTTAAAGTCTGCAGTCAAGTATACAACAAATTTGGTTGCTAAGCTTTCTAAGCCAAGGCTTGAGCCAAAGGTCTGAATGTCAAGCTGTGGTTGACCAAAATTCAAAGACACCTCATATGAAAGTTAAAGGTTTGAGCATGTGGAAAGGGGACTTGAGGGGTAAAGACAGGTGAGAAGGGACCCAAAAGACCAAAAATAGGCTTTCTTTTATTTTAAGAAGTCCTCATTTCCTTGTTTTAGTGAACTGATGGGAAAATGATGTTTATAGTCCAAGTCAGGCTCAGAATATGAATTTAAAAGCTCAGAGGAAGAGATTGAAAGCGAATTAAGATCCTTTCATTTGGAATATGAATCCTCTTCTGAGGGAGAAAAAGAAGTGGAGAAGTCAACCAGAATTTCATGTTTGGTTAGTATTCATTTCATTTATGAGATCAATTAAATTCATTTCATGAATGTGATCAATCAAATTCATTTAATTAAAGTGATTAATGGAATAAATACAAAGTACTTTTTTTGATAATAGGAACCAAAATTGAAATACCTCAGGAAAATACCTGAGAGATTACATGAGTTATTGGGTGAGGTTTGGGATCCTGTTTGGGATTGTAATTGTGGATTGAGAGTCATTTCTAAATCACTTGGGTACAATGAGAACAGATTTCCTAAAGTCCAAAGGGAAATGATTGAAAAATTGAGAAAAAATAAGGCATGATATTCTAAGATCATTGGTTGGAGTAAAGAGGTTACAAAGATGGAGAAATACTTAATGTTAAAGACATAAATGAAAATATTCACCTTTCAAAATGGCTTGAAATGTTAGACATGGGCCAATCTATAGCTTAAATTTATGGAAGGCCCATATGTTTCATTTCATTGGATTCTTTTTGTACTTATAATGCTATGAAAATGGGTGCAAAATAAACATCAGACACCATATTCATTAGCTTTGTTAACAATAACCACTGGGTTAATCTTTTAATTGAGGGAAAAATGATTCTGATCCCCCTCATTGTATAAAAAGCATCTTCTTTTACTTCAAAAAAATGTTCTGGTTGGGTTGATAATCTCAAAGATAAACTGAATTTGTATTCTAACTTTTAAAAATCATTGTCATTTCATCATTTTGGTTTGGTCTAACTTGTACTTTTGATGCTGATCTTGTACTTCTGTTAATATAAATGTTTATTTCATTTTGAACATCATAATGTTGATTGTTTTGAGTTAACATCATGATTTTGAGTGTTTCAAATGAGATTTGATTGGCATTTCAGTTCAACTTGTGTTGGGCTGATCCCATCATGAGGTTTTTTTTTACTTCTTGTGATGGGATCATCTTAACACAAGTTGAACTTTTTTTTTTGGCATTTTTACTTTAGGGCTAGTCCATTGAGATGGAATTGATACTTCTAAATGGACTAGCATATTATTTGGGGGTGGGTGGGTGGGTCTTTTTGCTTCTTATGATTGGATGGTCTTCACACAAGTTGAACTTGTTTTTTTTGGCATTTTTAATTTAGGGCTAGTCCATTGATAGACATACATTGCTCTTTTTTGAGGGTTGATTTATTGACTTTATCACATGATAAAATGGAACAATATAAATCAGATTTAATTTTTTTAATATAATTTAGTTGAATTTTTTTTGATTAAATTCAATTTATTTTTTAATGTATAAGAAAATTTTTGTATTTTATGGTATTTTATTCAAACATTATATTGCATTTTATTTCATTTCAGGGCTGTATTGTATGTAAATTGTACCTTTTTATTTTGATTTATGCCTTTCTATTTTTGATTTTTTTTTACTTTTTTTGGCACATTTTTTTTAGTTTTTTAGAATTTTTAATTGGTAATTTTGATTTTTCATAGGGCAATGAATGTGCATCAATGGTCCCAGTGTTTTGAAATGTTCAAAATTTTCTTGAATTTTCTTTTAAATATTTCTTTTATTCAACTTTTATTCAATTTTTTTTATTTTTCATTTAACTTTTTTTTTATTTTTTTTTTGTTTAGTTCAATTTTTTTTTATTTGGTTTTAAATTTATTGTCTTTTCTTTTTTCTGCTCACAACCCTGGAGTTGCAAAAAATCTGTGACTGGGTGTTGATAACTCACACGGGTTGCAAACAATGGTTCACAACTCATCTCATGTTGTGACCAGAAGTTCACCACTCTATTGTTCACAAGCGGCTGTTGCCAGCTCAGATGGGCCATATAACCTGCCACAGGCCCAATTTAGAGTTGTGAATGGGTTGTGTGGGGTTTCCAATTTAAAACTTTCCTTCACTAATTTTTATTTTGAATCTTTTTGGCCTTCTCTTCCAGTGGTTGTTTTTTTTGAGGAATTAAGAACATAAGATCCAGAGGCCCCTCTACCCCTGATTTTGAGACAATATTGGATGAAAATTTAATTCCATTTTTAAGGTTTTCTGTCATGACCACAGTCCTAAACCTTATTCAACCCAACCAATCCAAAAATTCATCAACTTCAATCCCAGATCAAACCCAAATTAACCTACTCCTGCACCCTCCACTGGATGCTACCTCTACATACCTTGAAGTCTCTATCTGCCTCTGCCAGCTTCACCCTCTCCCTGTATGGTATAGGCTCTATGTCCATGTAAAACTCACCATTGTGTCATGTGATTCATTCAAACTTCTCAGGATGCCTCCCTCTCTCCACGGCTTGGTACATCCCCTATCCCTCCTGGACCCAATTGGTATATGGGTTAGTACATTCTACACTTAGTATATACATGGTACAGGGGGGGGGGGGGGGAATTAAGTGTCCACACTGATGTGTGAAATGAAAAAACCAGGAAATTTTATTGTTTTTGAAAAATAATCTGAAAATGAAAGAGTCAAATGAAACTTAAAAAATCTTGAATCAACATAAATATGACAAAGATTCACAATTTATTACCCTTTATTTTTGAAGACAGATGAATATCTGCCTGAAAAATTAAAAAACAATTATGCTCAGAAGGTTTTTGTATTTTTTGCTGATTCATATCCAACATCTGGTATTTCATTTTGTTTTAATTTTTATTTTATTTTTAAGGTTTAAAATCATGCATTAGATATAATGATTTATTCAAAAAATTATTTTATTTCCTTTGAAAGGTTTTTGTTGTTTTTAAGTAATGGGATGAGCCCCTCCTCAAAACAAACAAGACCAAAAAATTCACAAAATTACAAAAGCTCTAAAAAAGGGAAGCATTCAAATTAAATCATACTCTAGAAATCAAACACAATCAGAAATATTTTATGCTTGACCTTTATGAGTTCTTAGCTACCCATCTTGATTATTCAATCACAATATCATCAAAACTACAAAGAAATCAAATTAATCTAATTTGATTTTCACATGAATGGAATAATTAAATTTCAACATTTGTTTTTTTTATAGTCTTATTCTGATTATTAACTAAAATTAAATATATTAAAAGAAAAAAAAACCTGCAATAAAATTGCTTCATTTTTTCTCTTTCTGAAATATTTTTTTGGGTTTTTTTCCACCTTTTTGTATTATTTTTCAAAAAATGAGTGTTTGGTTATTTGAATCATCAATCAATTCCCACCTTAAAGAAAAGATGGTAAGATAAATTATCATAAAATTTAAAATAAATTTTTGATTTTTTTTGACTGAAAAAATTGGCCTTGAAAATGTGTCTAAAAATGAAACTATTCATTTTAGCCAATCAGTGGGAAGACTTTATTCCCCCCCGTAAATAGTATTTGAGTTAGTACATACTACACTTAGTTGATACATAGTAAGTACTCTATACTGTCTGTTCAGCCCATACTCCCAGGACTCCAGATCAGTACATGTAAAACCTACCTGGACAGGCCCATCACTCAATTAGTCAAAAACAGCCTCCAGCCCAATCAGTCAACATGTAATAAAATGGGAACTCCAACCTGCAACACCAGCCAATCATCCCTCAAGGCCCTCTTCCCAGCTCTCACATATAGTGGCCTCTGCTTCCCTCCTGTACTAATTACCCCCAAGGAATTTGTAAACTACTTCTTACTTGTTAGTCCCTTTGCCACTAGGTTTCATCTCAGCACAAGAAAACCTTCACCCAGCCTGCTTAACTCATATAAACTTGCCCCTTCCTGAGGTTACTCTTATAGGATTCAACAAATTCATCTTCAAAAACCTCCTCCTGGACTGCTCTTCTGATAATTCCTCTTCTTAACACTTGTACTCCTTCTTTCATCTTCTTCCTTGTAATTCTAGCAATTTATCCTTGCAATAAACAATTTATAGTGCCTCTGCCTTCATCCCCTTGCATTCCAGGGGCAGTTGTGAAATTATAATAATTTTTTTCCTTTAATTACTACCCACTCTCTATCTCTCCAATCATAACCTTCAACCCACTCCAATCCAATCCACCCCATCCCATCTCACGGATATCACTGCCTAAAAATTGTTGTGGACCAGTTTTTGATTTAGCTAAAAATTAGTGCGGCCTT
This sequence comes from Puccinia polysora, assembly GCA_025617555.3. Taxonomy (NCBI): domain Eukaryota; kingdom Fungi; phylum Basidiomycota; class Pucciniomycetes; order Pucciniales; family Pucciniaceae; genus Puccinia; species Puccinia polysora. Next base: position 43,733,212 of record CM062625.1, on the reverse strand, counting down.
CCACGTATCCAAAGGAGTGCTATGCAAGTTATGGCTACCCCTGGCAAAGCTATCCATTCTCCTCATCAACTTCTCATTGGCCAAATCCCTCAAATTTCCTCTACTCAAAAATCTTGAATCCTCTTTTTAAAAATTTCCCCAAGAGATTTTTCAATGCTTCTTGAACCTTCCTAGGCGCCTCTTCAATTCCAGTTCAAAGGAATAAGGGCACCCTTCAATGGCCTACAAATCCCTATGACACCCTTGATTCACTTTTCCACACTTCAACACTTCCATACTGCTTTGAAGCGCCTTCGAATCCTCTTTGAGGCCCTTGATGCGCCTTAAACATATCTTTGACGCGCCTTCAACACAAATTTGATGCTTTTTAAGCAACTTCAACCTTCTTCAAAACTTTTTGACCATTTACTTCAAAGTTTTCTCTACACTTCTTTAAAGGTTCCTGGACACCTCTTTGACCCCAGTTAAAAGCAAATCTGAAGCCCTTTGGCGCCCTACGGCGCCCTGTTGGCACCCCCTTCCTTCAAACTTTCTGGGAACTTCTTCATTGAAAATATGCCTTTTTTCTTCAAATATTCTCCAGGTAATTATTTTGGAACATTTTTCTTCAATGGTGTATTTGGACAACATGCCAGCCCAACGTGCATTTCAACTTGCTACTTACACAGAGCAACCTGTCAAAGTAGACAAAAATAAAATGAATAAAAAAATAATTGAAAAAACAAAAGAAGGAGTGATAGATCAATAAAATTTATAAAGTATTTGGATTCCCCACCCAGAATTAGGTAGGCTCACTCTCCAACCCCACCTTTGAATTCTCACTCCTTCACATTTTAAAATTTAATAAGAAAATGACCAAAAATCACAATGCCACCACAGTGAATTTTTGGCCTTTTTAATATTTCATAAACATTTTCATGGATAGGTTTCATACCTAAAATTCAGTAAGACTTTGAGTTTTTTGTATAGTTTAGGAGTGATGGACAGAATAGTGTTTTTCCAGAATTCCGGCACGCAGCCACGCATCCATATAATACAAGGTGTGCGCATCAAAAATAGCAAGCACTGGGAACTTGACCAAAAAATTGCATGCAACATGCACCTGTCCACAGCCCGCAGCCATATTCTTGAATTTCCGCCCGCAGCTGTGAAACCTGCGCGCATCAAGCCAGTGAGGATAGATCCCATTGACAAGGTACAGCATGGAACTGTCACAACTAATATGCATGCAACATGCATATGTAATAATATGAGTGGCATATAAAGGAAGGTTTGAAACCTCCAAAGGCCAAATAAAAATATATGAAATCAATTCATGAAGTCAATATCTTAAATGAAACAATAAAAAGAGTTGACACAAAAACAAAATTATCAAATCTTTATGGACCATAAACAATATCAAGGAGTCCATGGTAAATTCATTAAAAATCCCCAAATTAATCAGAAACTGAAAAAGAATCTACAAATACAAACCACTGTCTACTTCTCTTAACTAAATAGAGTACAAAATAGGAAACATGTCAAAACTGGAAAAAGGACAAATTAACATAAAAACAAGTTTTGACAGAAAGAATAACACACTAATAGACCACAGACAGGCAAAGCTGAGTGTCAGAATCGGGGAAGGGTGCCAAAATAGCTCTGGTTAGCCTACTAGACTTAGCCTGCCAGCCCAACCCTCTCTACCTACCCTGAGTAGGCTCCCTTAACCCAAAATGGTATATATACAGTACCTTTTTGATGTTTTAACAATCAGAATTCATCAGTTATTATCCAGAAACTATGCCATCTGTGATCAAGTGCTTATAAAGAGATAAATAAGTGATATGTGGCCTTAGTCTATTAATATTATTGTTAATTAAAAAACCCTTATTAATTCCTTTGAAGAAAAATTGTCAAAACACCCAACCATTGATCTGAGACCCTTCAACTGTGCATCTTGCAGGATTTCTGTGATTTTATAATCAAAAAAGTAACTTATTTCCTCCCTGCCTCCAGAATTAAGTGCTTTAACAGCCTGTAACACCCCTTCCCTGGGGTGTTCCCCCTTCTGTAAATTAAAAGGAGCCCATTATACCAAGGTTTTATGCGGTGCAAATTTTCCCCTTCAAGAAGGGTTGCAAAATCAGTAAAGACCCCCAGTTTTGTATAGCCTGCGGCCCCCATTAAAAAAATATTGAAAACATTTTACCCAAAAAAATATAAAACTTGCGCTTGCTCTTATAATATTTAATTATTTGAGCATTTTATGTATTTTCTTGGAAATATTATTATTTGAACACCAATATCACTTTCTGTAGCTAAAGGAATGCAAGCTTCCGGGTATCAGAAATCTGAAAGTGCACAACCATCATCCATTTCAAGCCCACCTCTCACAAGAGCAGCAAGAGGCAGAGGTTCTTTCATCAACATCTCTAATCAGGACCATTAAACTCCTCAAGCTTGTGGACATAGGAGGACCTCTTCAAACCTTCCAATGCCAGAACACTCCACTTGCATGGAAACTGGTATACTTCTTCCAGATCCTCAAAGATCTTATCTTTCTCCTTCCCCACCTGCAGTTGATTGTATCACTAATTGTGTACTTGGTGTATATTTCTAAGCAGGCTTTGGATCAGATTCTCAATCTTATGATCCCTGCATCATTCCTATTCCAGAAGACAAGGGAAAGGAAGGAAGTGAGAGCTCAGAATTTGATGCAATGGTCCCAAATAATCTAATTTCACTCAGTATGGAACCTCAAGAAGCATTCGCACCTTAAGCTTCTACTGAAATTGCTGGTCCTCCAACCCAACCTCAATATAAAACATCTGCTGTGGAACCAGCTCTATTAGCCCTCCTCCAGACCATGAATTCTGCTTTTGCAGTAATTTCTGAACCCCCATCAACCAGTAATTCTTATTCTGGTAGCTTCAAGTCCCCTTCCATTAATTCTTTGGATAGGTTTGAAGGCAACAATCCTAGGAAACTCCAACCATTCCTCAAATCTTGTGAACTCATTTTAAAATGATGAAGTAAACTTGAGCATGGACCAGAAGAAGGTACTCTTTGAAGCTTCCTACCTCTCTGGAAGTGCAGATCAATGTATCCAACCCTATCTGTCTCACTTTTCCAACCAAGAGCCCTTTTTCCTCCTCAACTCATGGTCACAGTTCACAGAGAAACTTCACACCCTTTTTGGCAACAAAGTAGAATTCTTCAAGGCTGAAAAGGAACTGGTTAACTTGAATATGAAGGAATCTGGCTATGCTTCAACCCATATCAACGGGTTTTGATCACTTATGACCAAAGTCTCTGGATGGGGTGATAGAGCCTTGGAAAGTGTTAAATTTGCAACCTCACAACCCCCCTTCATGACCTAAAAAGGGTTGCATGGCGCTGCTTGCAACCCACTTTGGGTTGCAAACAGCTTCTCAAAAAACAATTTGGAGTTGAGAGTAGCTTTTCACAACCCATTTTCAGAAAAAAAAATTAAAATCTTTTTTAAAAAAAGAAGAGACATTAAAAAAATAAATAAATAAAAATGAATAAAATTTCATAAATATGGATAAAAATAAGGCCTAAATAAAAATTAATAAATATCAGTAAAATTAAGGCCAAAAATAAATAAAAATGAATTAAAAATTAATAAATCAAAGTAAATAGTCTATGGAGAAACCCCAGAGCAAAAGTGCCAAAAAATACAAGTTCAACTTGAGGGGCCCTAAAGTAAAAACAACAAAAAAATAGAAGTAACTTGACAAGCCCTAAAGTAAAAACACCAAAAAAAAGACAATTAACTTGACAAGCTCTAAAGTAAAAACACCAAAAAAAAGACAAGTAACTTGACAAGCCCTAAAGTAAAAACACCAAAAAAAAGTTTAACATGTGTTAAGCTGATCTCATCACAAGAAGTAAAAATACTCCTTATGATGGGATCAGCCCAACACAATTTGAACTGAATTACCAAGAAAATCTCATTCAAAACAGTCATCATAATGATGTTAACTCAAAACACTCAGCATAATGATGTTTAAAATGTGATAACCCTTTATCTTAATAGAATTACAAGATCAGCATCAGAACCAAAACCCAAATGATCAAATTATATGATGTTTTTAAATTAGAATTAACTCAAGTTGATATTTGAGGTGATCAACCCAACAATCTCCTTTTTTTAGAAATCATGGAACATGGTTTGGAAACTATGGGGGGGATTGGAACTACATCTTGCTTAAGTACAAGCTGGACCCAATTAATATTGTGAAAAAAGCAAAAGAGCATAGAATCTCATTGTTCTTTAACACCCATTGTCATATGATTATAAGCACAGCATGAATCCAATGAAATGAAACATATTGGTCTTACATAAGAAAATGCTATTATTTGACCCACATCAAACTTTGAAAGCCATTTTGAAGATCAAATATTTTCATTGATTTCATTAACATGAAGTCTTTTGTCTATCTTTTCAACCTCTTTACTGCCACCAAGGATCTTAGCATAGAACTTCTTATTTTTGTCAATGTTTCAAGCATTTATTTTGTTACTTGAAACCATCCCAGCTCATCATACCCAAGTGATTTAGCAATGACTCTGAATCCACAATTTCCATCACCAACTGGATCCCAAACCTCCCCCAAGAACTTATGTATGTTCTCAGGAATTCGATTGAGGTAATTCACTTCCTAAAATCAAAAAGTAGTTAGCCACAATTCTAATCTCATTAAAGGAATCACCACTCACCAAAAATGAGCTTCTTTTTGACTCCTCCATTTCTTCTGCTTCATCCTTTGAAAAGGGATCTGATTCCAACCGCACCAAACCAAGTCAACTTTCAGTCTATTCCACTGAACTATGACATTCAGATGAAGAACCATCCTTGCAATACAGAAGTAATTTTACCATCAGTTCATTAAACCATAAAAATGAAAATTTCTCAAAAAAAAAAGACTTACTATCTTTGGTCTTTCTGGTCCCATTTTAACTGTTTCTTCAGTCTTGTTCTCTGAACTATGAGATTCAGATGAAGAGCCATCCTTGCACTACAGAAATAATTTTCCCATCAGTTCATTAAACCATAAAAATGAAAATTTTCACTTAAAATGAAAGAATTACTGTCTTTGGTCTTTTGGGACCCCTTTTAACCCTTTTTTCCCTCTTAATTGATATTTCAACATGTTCAAATTTTGAAAGCTCAGGATGGGTTGCTTTCAATTTTGGTCAACCATGGATTGGCCTTAACACCTTTGGCTTGAGAATTGGCTTGGCCATCCAAGGGGCTGTATTCTTGAGCATTGACCTTAGAAACTTCAACCTAGCTTCTTTTGGTTGTTCCCTATACATGGAATTCCACTTTTTCAAAATTTGACTTTCTTCATAAAGCCCTGTATCTGTTTCAAAATTTCAAAAACAAAAAGAATTTTCAATTTTGAAATCCAATAATCAATCTGTCAATCCAATAATTAATCTTTCAATCCAATAATTAATCTGTCAATCCAATAATTGTTACCCTTCAAAAAACCCCACTTAATTCATTGGAAGGGTCATAGTCTAACTGCCACTGAGGATAAAAATCCTCAGGAAAAATGGATCCTCTTCATTCTAGTAATTCACCTAAAATGTGGTATCAAGGCAAGACCCTTGTTTCTGAATATGACTTGGAGCACACCTTGCCATCATGGTTGCGCTTTAACTTCTCAAATTGTTCCCCAATGAGTTTAATTGCCTCAATTGAAAATTTTTAACCCAAAGGTAATAGTTCTGTTGGAAGACCTGTTCCCAACTTTATTCAAGAGTATTCAAGTGCTGCATGGACTGATTGGGTTTGACTTTCAATAGTTCCTTCAAGGTGTTTACATACATCCAAAATGTTCCCCAAAGATCCCACAAGTAATTGTTTGAAAGTAGAATGGGCCCCTTCTAACCAAGAAATTTTTATATTTCCAAAGTCTGGGTAGACACAAGTCCAAGCCATTAAAAACGTCTCTTTGATAGGGAGAATATTCTTTTCCATATACTCCAGTACATCCTTGTGGTCTTTCAAGAAACACTGTATAAAAGTTTCAAAGTTAAAATTCCAAGCAGAGATCAATGGAAGGAGAAATAAATTGGCATAATCTGAGTTCTGCATCATTTAATTTTGCCTCCCCCTTGGTTTTAGAGGCCCCATACTTGGCCCAAATAGTCATGAAACTTTGCCATCCTTCATTGTCATTACTGAAGCGCACTTTAAAGTTTTCTTGAATCTTTTGAGAAAAGTGCCAGGAGAACAACTAAATGTCTGGATGACTCAGGGAAACTGTGTTTAATAGCACAAAAAAGAGCTTTTTCACTGTCTGTCACAAAGACCTTTGGAAACCTCTTGGGATCATCAGCAAGCTCCTTTAGGGAGTTCATCGCCCAACTGTAGAACTCATAACTTTCTTTTTTTACAAAAGCAAAAGCCTTATTAAAATTATTTTTGTTGGCGGTCATTCCTACAACATGCAATGGAGGGATGTTTTACCTCTTTGGTTTATAGTTAAAATCCAACAATGTGATATGTTGCAAATTTTTATAGATTTGGTATGAGCCAAGAAAAGGGCCTCTAACTGACCTTCTTCACCACATTTGGATCCGGAAACCCACTGCAATTCCTGGAGAATTTCCAATAGACTTTCTATAACACCTTTCCCATCTAGTTCTGGTTGATTTAATTTCTGCTCAATGTTATAGATTTTTCTATTTTCAATGTATTATAAACCATAAATATTCCTCAATTTACTTGTAATTTGAACCTTTTTGGGCCCATATTTCATGCCTTCCCTAAGTAAATCTAATGCTTGACTAGAGATTCTCCTCAGTTGAGGATGCACTGAAGGACTTTCAGATGTTTGATGATTTTGTAGGCCATTTCTAATGGAGAGATGTCACATGGGATCTGCTACTTTCCTACTTGCACAGATCATGAATCAACACCCAACCTTCCTAGTGTGAGTTTTCCTTTGAAGTTTGGTGAGACATGGCCCTTCATAAACCCAAAATCTGTCACATGCTAGATAAACGTATTTGTCCCGCCTCAAATTCAAAGTTGTCAATGCCTAGCCATTCATGGCTGCCAATTTCTGAAAATAAATCTTGGATTATTTCCTACTAGCAAAGGCTCTCACAGGAGGAGGGTCAAGCGGTTCTGGCAACCCTTATTTACATTAGTCTTTGTCAAGTTAAATCTTTCTCAGTCCAATGACATATGAAATGTGACCCACCACCTTTAGTCAATTCATGTTTTGATGGAACATCTTGTTCCAGTTGTGAAGAAAAATCTTGTTACTCAATTGTAAGCCTGGATGAGGTTGCAATTGGGGCTTCCAATTTTTTCTTTTCCAACTCCCTACCCAAATCCCTAGATTCCACCAAAGCTTTGTTAAGTAAAATTTTAATTAAGTCCTTTAATTTAGCCTTTTTTAATCTGGGAGGGCTTGGGCTTGCCACTGTTCCCATAAACCAACAAAATTCAACAGCAATTTATCATTCCATGCAATTTTCAATCCAACAACTCCAAATTTTTGCTCATTTCTTGGATGAGAAAAATTAATTTTGAGAAAAATTAATTTATGCAATGGGCATGTGTTGTGCGTGTACATGGTGTGTGTCAAGAGTTTGATTCAATAGGCAGAATGTTTGATTTCCAAGTTTCTTTGTGGTCCAATAGTCCCGCATAGGATGCCAGGTCCCAAAATTTGGGTTGACAGAACTAAAATGTGGTCCAGGGGTGCCTAGGTACCCCATATCCCCCCTCAAATGACCCATTTGGGGGGGGGGGGGGTAGCCCAAATGGGCCAGGAAAAAATGTGCAACCCCTGCTTGTGACTTGCGCATCCCCCGGGGGGTTTCAGATTCTTGATCACAACCAAAAAAAGGTTGCAACTCTCCAATTGTAACAAAAAAAGGGTCGCAAAAAGGTGTTTGCAACCCCCTGGGGGATGGGTGAGTCGCTAGCAACATGGCTTGCTTCTTGTTGGGCCGTGATTGGCCATTTGCAACCCGTATGGGTCATGCATGGCAATTCACTCCCATTTGCAACCCTGAGGTTGCAAATTTAACATTGGCCTAAAGCCTTTTACTTCAATTTTTGACAAAGCCTTCCTTCACGCCTTCTGGACCAACTAGCAGGGTAAAATGGCTCTCAAGAAAATCTCCAATATCTTATGGATATATTTTTAGACTATGATACAAGGTATCATGAAAGGGTAAAAGAAAAATCATCTTCCATCAATAATTCTCAACCCCACAGTTCTTCTAAATCTCCCATCTCCCTCTAATCATCCCAACAAGGGTGGAGGTGAGGTTGGGGAGCATGAAAAGCACCCAGAAAAGCCAAATTCAACTAGGACATTTAACAGACCCTCCTTGGACCTAGGTCCAGATGGAAAACTTAAGGCAGGTGAAAAGGCAAGAAGATTGAGGGAAGGCTTATGCTTATATTGTGGTGGTAACCACAAGACAGAGGACTGTAGAAAGAAAACTTTCAACTCATTACCTGATTCCTCTAATACTCCAGCACCTTCCATTGCTTCCCCAAAGCCAAACCAAGATTAGGCTCACCCTTTACTTTGTCTTTTTTCAAGGCCTATCTCTATCGTTTGTTTGATTCAGGTGCAAGTAAATCTATCATTGTGTGTTCCATGGTTCAAAGTTATCTTTCCCTTACAGCCCTCTTCTCTGGGCAACCATATTTCATATTTTCAGTCTCAGCTCATCAAATAGACTTCCAAAATGGCTTTATTTATTTCCTTTCCAAGCTTTTAATGGGAAAACTTTAAATTCAATGCACCATTCCCTGAAGAAGTCACCCTGGGAATCAACTCTCTTCATCACTGGAATCCAGAGGCATCCTTGGAAGATGAGGCTGGTCACCTCAAGAAACCAACTAATCACTGGCCTTTCCTCCCATCCTGTTGAGCTCAACCTGGCTACGCTTCCTACAGCTGTGCTTCCTTCAACTTTTCCTTTGGTGCTGCAACCCAATCCATTACCACTCACTTCAGAAGCTTTTTCAATTACCCAACTCAACTCCCAATTCCCTTTGAGTTCAACACTCTTTTAACTTGCTTGAATTTTCATTGATCCTTTATTTTTCACAGGGGGAAGATATATTGGATTCATCCTTGCATAAAATCCATTTGGTTTCTTCTTCTGATGTTTCTCCTTGTTAACAATGAATTCCCTGAAGAATCACAAAAAGTTTAAAAAAAATTTACTGCACATTACCATTCATTCCTAGATTCTGAAAAGCTTGGATGACAAAAGATGAATTATGACCAACAAGACTAAAAAGAAAACATGAGAGTTGAAGAGATGGGTTGTGAGAACAGATAGGATGACATGAAGAGAAGACATGAAGACATCTTAGGCAAGAGTCTGGTTACCCAACTGAGAGAAAAGGACCAAGTGGTTGAAGGAGAGAAGCCAGCTTGGGAAAGATGATGAGGATTGAGTGAGGTGGTTGACTGAATGGAAAGAATTGATTGGATCTGAGAGGGAGATTTGAGACAATGACAAGGAGGTTTTGAGAATTATTGGGTAACTCTCACCAGTTATCAAGTAGGATTGGTTGGTTTGAGCTTGATGGACTTGAGGCTTCAGAATGCAAGTTTCCAGCAGTGTGATTGGTGGGTGTGAGGAAGGGAAAAAACAGAAGATGAACAGGGACAGATGAAAGCTGAAAAAAAAGGATGAGAAAAGAAATCAGAAAAATGAAACAAATGAGGATCTCCCAAATTCAGGGTGAGTTGAGATTAAGTATTAAGCTCGCTGGAATGAGTTACATGAGCATGTTGCATGGGACACAAGGATGGTGAGAAGGTCAGAGCACAGTCAATAGTCAAAATATTCTCTTATCACAAGTTAAATCAGACCAAATCTCTTCACATTTAACTTACTACCACCATATTGGACTGGAAGGCCTCATACCTCCAGTTGGGATTTTCTATTCAGTACCTGAGAATGAAAGTCCAACCCTACAAGTCTACATAGCTGATAATTTGGAGAAAGGTTTCATCCAGCCCCAGAACTTCAAGCATTGGAGAACCTGTCCTTTTTTCTTTCAAAGAAGGAGGATAGTGGTTTACAATTATGCTTTGATTTTTGCAAACCTGATGATTTTATAGAGGAAAATCTTCACCAAATTCCTCCCATGAATTTCACTGAATTTCTTTTTAGGTTCTACCATTCTCACAAAAAATGATATCAGGGTGCTTACCCCTTCAGCATCAGAGGTCTTTGATTTACTAACTGATCTTTCTTCTCTAGAAGTATTTCCATGTATTCCAAAGCTTTAACCAGAAGAAAAGGGTCTTTCATGAAATTCCTTTCTTTTTTAATCTCACTTAGAATCCTTGGAAGTTCTTCATTTAATTGAACCAGCCACCTGTGATGTTGTGATGTGTTTCCAGATGGGGTAAAAATTAATCTGAACAGAATCCTGATGAATTTTTGAATTCTGAAACTTTTTACCCCTCTTTTTAAAACTTTTTGAAGCTCAACTGGGTGAATTTACCAAAAAATCAAGAAGCTGGAAATTTAATTCAACATATTACTAAAAGATTGAGGAAAGGGGATGAAAAGACAAAAATTTATTTAGATTCCTCAAGATTCTTACTCCTTCTCATGTTTAAATTGGTTAAAATCAACATGCTGACAAACTAAAGCTAGAAATACTACTTCAATCAACCAAACTCCTTTGATTAATATCAAAACAGCCTATGGATAAGTATAGGAACTATGCCAAATTTAATATAAACTGAATTTCAAAAGGCATGCATCCTGGGAATTAAGTATGACTATCTGAAAAGAAAATCAATACTGAAAAACCTTCCAAAATAGCTATTTGATTTTTGGTTGGGAATCTTTTCTTATTTTGGAAAAATTAGGCACTCATGCTTCAAATCCAAAACCCTGATCAACTCAGAAATCCATCTACCCATCCATACATGCATCCTAAGTCTCACAAACTACCTTATGGGAACCAACATCAAAATTCATCACTAATTGATTTCCCTGCTTCATCAATCAACCCAATTCCATCCATCGTTCCAACACAATTCCATCCATCATTCCAAACCCAATGCATTTTACAATCCTTTTACCAATCCAAAATCTAATCACCATTACTCCACAATCACAACTCAATCCATTCATCTTCAATCAAAATAAAATCCATAAATATATTTCATTACCATTAAAATTTAAATACTTCCAATAAATCATCTCCTAAATCAAATTCAAACCCAAAAAAAAGAATATATAAATAACAAACAAAGTATTTTCCCTCATATCACAAATATTCCAAATAATTGCTTCCCCCCTGAATATCATATCAGAAAATAATCCCAAATCAAAATATCCTTCAGTTAATCTATCGATTCCATTTACATCCCTTGTCTTCCTTTTTCTCTCAAATCAACAATTCTCAAATCAGGAAGCACCACCTCATTGATATCTTCAATAATTCATTTGAAACATTCCTGGACAACCTCCAAATTCAATTCTGGATCTTCATCACCATTTGCAATTCAAAACATTCTTCAATACACCAGAATCCTCCAATAGGCATTCAGCTTAAATACTTCAACCTCTTCAACCATCTTCCAGAGCCTCATCTTGTCAGCTGGCTACCATTCCGGAGAAAGCTGCAAAATTAAAAACAAAAATAACAGAAATAAAAAAGAAATAAATAATAAAATGGTGAAGAAGAAAAAATATTGAAAATATTATTTCATATTATGATTCTAAATAAAATTTAACGCAGGGCTGCTCACTGACACCTACCTCAAATTCCCACTGCTTATATTTTTGAATAATGTATGAAAATTGACAAAAAGGTGTGGCCTTGAGAGTTTGGCCACTCTTATATTTCACATCAAACCCTATGTATAGGTTTCACAGTTAATTTTGTGTCAGAATCCACAAATTCTGTGATTTGGAGGAGTTATGAGTGGAAATTTGATGTGTCACAATTCCCGCACGCAGCCGCAGGCAACCAATACATCCGCGCGCAACTGAGAAGAAGCACTGCCACCCCATCAAGTTATCCTGACAAGCCAGATATGCAGCCCTGGGGACCTGACAGGTATGCAGCTGTAGGACTACAGGCTGACAGGCTGACAGGCGGCATGGGAAGCTGAGGTACCACCTACAAGGACTACTACTAATATGGGGACATACCACATATGTAATGAATGTGCCTGTGGATAATAGATAGTCCAAAACTACATAAAATTATATAAAATACTTAAATAAAATCTTTACATTTTTTTATGAAATGAAATAAGAAAACAAAAAAATTTCCAAAATAAGATAACTGAAGCTTGAGAAATATCTGAAAGTACTTTAAAAATAAGATTGTGAGAAATTCAAAATGTCAGCTCTCTGATACCAGGAACCTTGCAGTCCTTTAGCTTTAGAGAGTGATAAAAATACTGGAATAATAATAATAATAGTTATTCCAAAGATAAACACTTAAAGGCTTGAATTAGTAATATGTTAAAATCTGTTGAAAGGTTTAATTGGTGTGGTAATAAAAGGTTTTCAATATTTATAAAAAGAGGGGCCACAGTATTATACTATGGGGGATCTTTACAGACAGACAACCTCTCTTCAAGGGGCCTCCTTAGGCAGTTTATGAACCTTGGAATGAAGATGGGTGCCTTAGAAAGGGATTATCAACTGGTGTGGACAGGAAAAACAGCACAATGGCCAAGACAGGAAGGGAAAAACTCACTCTGAGAAATTGACCACAAAAATTTTGCAAAGATTGGAAGGGTTTCACAGCAGATGGGGTGGATTGCTTTAATATACTTCAAGGGGTTGATTGGTTTGATAAATAAAGAATACTACTGCGGAATAAGTCATAAATCACTTGCTTATATTCTTATAGGAACTTGATCAACAATGAAACAATGTCTGATTGATAATAATAATTCCTGGTAAACTGATAATGGGGAATAATGGATCCAAAGAGGTCTGTATAAATACCTTTTTGGGGTGATTTTCAGCTTCTCAGGGTATGTAGAGAGCGCTATGCTCATGTTATGGGGCTGGAAAGCCAGTCAAGGCAAGGTTTGCACATCCACTTGGTGCTGTTAATTAGCTGACCTCAGATCTGCTGTATTTCTGTACTATTTTAGCCACAGGATCTGTTAATCTTTTATGGCCTAAATTTGATCATTCTGCTCTTATCCTCCATTTTTATTATTAATATTGCTCCAAAGTGGAAAGATGTCAATGTTTCCTGATTTTCCATCATCGTTTGAGCATGTAGGGAATTTTTAATAATTTTTATGACCACTCCTTGTACTTTTTTGTGGTCTTTGAAGATCAGGATAAGTGATTTACGTGGTAATCATCAATATTTGATTTTTTATAGAAAATAATTTGAATTTAGTTTTTAATTAATTTTATTTTATTTTTATAGTTTTTGGACTATTACTAATATGCATGTGAAATTTTTACATATGCTGGCCACCCCTAACTAGGTTGTAGCTATCATGAGTGGTACCTGTTTGTCAGATTTTTCACAAATGATCCAGGCACGGTGTGGAAACTAAAGGGGGCAACACCCCTGAAGTTGTCCTCAAGTTCTGGAAGTCATTGATAAAAGCGTCTATAAGGAGATTGGATGAAGCCGGTCAAGAGAGAGAGAGAGAGAGAGAGAGAGCAAGGGATAGAGTGATAATAAGATGAATTCCTTCCTTTCCAATCCAATCCAATCCAATGCCACAAAAAGTGATAACCTAAAGTGTAGTCCAGTCCCTGAAGTGAAGTGAAGTAAAGTGAAGTGATTCCCCCCCCTTTTCCTACAACCCAGAGTTGAGAGCAAATTATTTAAGTCCTCCCTCTCAACCCTAACCTAAGTACAACCACAAATAAGCAAGAATGATGAAATACAACCCCTAAGCACAGAACCCTAGCCCAATCCTACCCCTACATCCCTTGCCCCATAACCCATGCCCCTCAATATTGATGTATGCCCCGCTCGCCTGCCCGCGCGCGTCCGCCCAACAACCCGTTCCAGGTATCTGGGGCGTACCTGCGTGACCCAATCCGCGCATCTTGCAATGCGCGGTCCACTTGGTCCGCACAAGCCGTCCAATCCGCGCAAGCTTTCGGATCCGCGCAAGCTTTCCAATCCGCGCAAGCCTTCCAATCCGCGCAAGCTTTCCAATCTGCGCGAGCCTTCTGATCCGCGCAAGCCTTCCAATCCGAGCAAGCTTTCCAATCGGCGCAAGCTTTCAAATCTGCGCAAGCCTTCCAATCCGCGCAAGCCTTCCAATCCGCGCAAGCTTTCCGGTCCGCGCAAGCTTTCTGGTCCGCGCAATCCGTTGTCTCCCGTCTCCAGGTGCTGAGCCCGACCCAACCCCTGCTGGGTCTACCTGACTGCTGCTGAGCCCACAGAGCGGCTAGCTGCTGCAAGGCCCTGCCCATTGCTGAGAGCGCCGCCCGCAGCCCTTTCCCAACTCGCGTCCATAAAAGAGCACCACATCCCCCCCCAACTTGAGTTCTGTCTCCAGAGATCTCCCACCATCTCACCTTCCGTAGTTATCCTTTCTCCTTTGTATTTAGCGCCTATACACAAAAAGACATACGTTGTGCGCGATTGAGTAGCCTTTGGGCTTGTGAGTCCCTGAGCGAGAATAAGAACCACATGCAAGATCCGGGCCTTGGAGAGAGAAGATCCGCGCCAGTGAGAAATTGGCAAAGGTGAGAAATCCGGGCCAGTGAGAGTCTGAAGGTGAGGAATCCGCGCAAGTGAGAGTATCCGCAAGAGTACATGGGGAGACCTTGGCGCGCCAGCGTGCGTACGCAATCCTTGAGAGAGACAGGAAGAGAAAAGAAAAGGAAGAATGAATAGATAAAAAGGAACAAGAGATTTTTTTTTTTTGAGCCCGCGTCCTGTGTCCCTCCTGCGTCCCAACTCTGACCTTCCACATCTGCGCTAGCTCCCCCCCCCAACTTTGGCGCTGTCCCCAGCCGACCGCGCCCCCTATACTTATCGCCAGATCCGCGGCGCGTTTCCTCAACCAATCCCGCACGGGCCTTGTTTGCAAATCGTTGTACCAAACCGCCTAGGTGCACCTCCTGCCGCCAAAAACCTCCTGCATCCTTTGAGATTCAAGCCCATCCGCGCGCAAAAACCAAACAAAAGCAAACACCCCCAGAAGTCCTTACCACAACCCGCCGTGGAGGAGGAAAGAGGCTTCAAAACCCTTTCAATCCCAGACCTCTCCTCCCCCACCCCGTCCACACAACATTCCTTGCCCTTTGCAGTTTTTGGGGCCTTGTTCTCCCCTCCGGAGATTTCTGACCACTCCCTGCCCGCTGGACCGCGCATGACCACTTGATCCTTCCGCTCTGCCCCACTATCCGCCCATTCTGCGCACGTCCTTTCCGTTGCTGCCACTACCCTTTCCAAATGCGCGCTCCGCACCGTTGAAGAGGTCTGGCTTGGGTCGTGATTCTCTGACGCATGGTCCGTCTCTTCCGCCGCCGCGTGTACCCTCTTTGCAAGATCTGTCCGCTGCTTGCCAATTCCCAAACTGCACGGAGAATCCATTTCCCGTTCCGTTGTCCTTGCCCGCTTCCTGTCAGTAGGCTGCACCAGTTCTGTCAAATCCCGCTTCCCCAACACATCCTTAGCCCCCACTGGGGAAACCAATTCCACGTTTGAATCCGCTGACCGGTCCCTCTGTCCCATCCGCCAACGGTTGTTGTCCTCCCCATTTGCGCACACGCGGGGCGCAGACGCGCTGGGAGACTGAATACTCTCCAGATAGGCCTTGAGGCCCCTTGCCACCTCCGCAAGTTTGCTAGCCCAAGAGATGGTTGTCGATGGTGGGGCCGGGAAATACTCTGCCCGGTAGTACTCCAGTTCCGCGTAGTCCACTTCCGCTTGCAATCGGATCCCGTCGCGCACGCCTGCCTTGTAAACCAGTTCCGCGGATGGCTTGAGATTGTCCTTCCAAAAGCAAGAACCGTGCCTCCACCATCTTGCCAGCATGTCCTCCTTCAGTTCTGGCCAATCCAGGTTCAGGTAGCCTCCCATCTCCTCCACTTCCCGACGGGCTTCCGCGTCCTTGATGAACAGGACAACATGGCGCGCCTTCTCAAAATCCAAAACGCCTTCAGAGTCTGCCATTGTTTCATACTGTGAGATGAATCGCTCCACTTCCGCAATGTTGAGTAGAATATGCGGGTAAATCCATGGGGTAGCGCGGAAGCTGTCGGAGGAGGAAGGAAGAGAAGGGGCTGTTGGTAGCATCTGTGAGTACCTTTGAGAGACTTTGACAAAAGATCTTCCCTGGCCAGACCCCCAGATGTGGAAACCAAAGGGGGCAACACCCCTGAAGTCGTCCTTGAGTTCTGGAAGTTATTGATCAAAGCGTCTGTAAGGAGATTGGATGAAGCCGGTCAAGAGAGAGATAGAGAGAGAGAGAGCAAGGGATAGAGTGATAATAAGATGAATTCCTTCCTTTCCAATCCAATCCAATCCAATGCCACAAAAAGTGATAACCTAAAGTGCAGTCCAGTCCCTGAAGTGAAGTGAAGTAAAGTGAAGTGATTCCCCCCCCCTTTTCCTACAACCCGGAGTTGAGAGCAAAGTATTTAAGTCCTCCCTCTCAACCCTAACCTAAGTACAACCACAAGTAAGCAAGAATGATGAAATACAACCCCTAAGCACAGAACCCTAGCCCAATCCTACCCCTACATCCCTTGCCCCATAACCCATGCCCCTCAATATCAATGTATGCCCCGCTCGCCCGCCCGCGCGCGTCCGCCCAACAACCCGTTCCAGGTATCTGGGGCGTACCCGCGTGACCCAATCCGCGCGTCTTGCAATGCGTGGTCGGCCTGGTCCGCGCAAGCCGTCCAATCCGTGCAAGCTTTCCGATCCGCGCAAGCCTTCCGATCCGCGCAAGCTTCCCAATCCGCGCAAGCTTTCCAATCTGCGCAAGCCTTCCAATCTGCGCAAGCCTTCCAATCCGCGCAAGCTTTCTGATCCGCGCAAGCTTTCCAATCCGCGCGAGCCTTCCAATCTGCGCAAGCCTTCCAATCCGCGCAAGCTTTCCAATCCGCGCAAGCTTTCCAATCCGCGCAAGCCTTCCAATCCGCGCAAGCCTTCCAATCCGGGCAGGCTTTCCGGTCCGCGCAAGCTTTCTGGTCCAGGCAATGCGTCGTCTCCCGTCTCCAGGTGCTGAGCCTGACCCAACCGCTGCTGGGTCTACCTGACTGCTGCTGAGCCCGCAGAGCGGCTAGCTGCGGCAAGGCCCTGCCCATTGCTGAGAGCGCCACCCGCAGCCCTTTCCCGAATCACGTCCAACAAGAGCACCACAACGGGGATCAGTCAATTCAGATGCGCGCGGGGTAGGGTCCGCTGCGTGCGTGGCAGAATTGGCTGCGCGCAGGACTTCTGTAAGCAGGAATCTGTGGCTACAGGTACATAGGTTTTGTGTAAGGATGCGCGGCTGTGGGCAGGAATTGTGACATAACATGTTTTGGTGTGTAACTCCTAAAATATACACAACACTCCATTTTTGAGTGAAATTTAGATGTAAAAACTTTACGTGACAGTATATTTGAAGTATTAAAATGGCCAAAAAGTGCCATATTATTTTTGTGGCTTTTTGGTCCTTTTTCTGTTAATTATTTGAAAATATAAGGAGTTGGATTTCAAGGGTGGGGTCAGTGAGTAACCCTACCTAAGTTTAGGTGGGGAATCCATTTCTGCAATAATATTGATGGATTTCCCACTTCTTCTTAATATAAATTTAAATATTCTTATTTTAATCATTTTTCTGATATTTTGACAGATTGCTCTGCACAAAGTAGAAAGCTGACATTCACCCACTCCAAGATATGTCTATATCTGAAAAAACATTTCTGGGTCTAATGCCTTCTGCTGGCTCAGTAATTACTTAGGTGTATTGGTCCATCTGGGATGTTGTGTTCAAGAAACCATTCATCCTTATCAGCTGAATCTCCTTTGTATTTAACAAGGTAGAGTCTAACATCTTTTTGATTGATTCTTTCTTTCTTATCCTTGATCATTTTTCCAACTTTTCCTTTGTCCTTTTCAGGATCATTTGCAACAGGTATCTCTGGTGAAGGAACATGACCTCTCTCCCTATGATGGTAGTGTTTGATAAGACTCATTGGGAAGAATGGTTGTTTCCTAGAAAGATAATCACTAAGGATCACTTTGAAAGCATTCTTACCATGAAGCTTTTTGACAGTGAATGGTCCTACAAAAGCTGGTGTGAGCTTGCTGTTTCCAGCTAGATTAGTAAAATTGGTGGTAGAAACTAAGACTTGATCTCCAATTTTGAAATCAGGTTCTTTATTAGTTTTATCCCACCTTTTTTGGTTATACTCAACAGAATATTGAACACACTTAACAGCATTTTAATTGGCTACATCTATCATGTTCTTGAAATCAAGTGATGTAGGATGAATATTTGTTAGCTGTTGGTTAAGATTGTCCTTGGGCAATTTAGGAATCCATCCTCTTCCAGTATATAGGGTGCTTCTTTGGTAGTGGAGTGCTTTCTGCTGTTGTAAGCCATTTCCAGTGCAGGTAGAATACTAACCCAATCATGGGAATAACCATCAGCATTCTTGTATTGTAGACCAAAGCAACAGAACCTTCTGAGCATATCTTCTATAGTCTGAATCATTCTTTCAGCCAAAACATCTGTCTGACGGTGATAAGCTTTAGAGAAAGTCAAGGTAGTTCCCAGCATTTCATGAAGATTTCTCCAGAGCCCAGAGGTAAACTTGGGGTCTCTGTCACTAATAATAATTATGGGGACTCCAACATCAGCAATAAGTCTATTCCAGAATAACAGGGCAACTTCCATAGCAGTGTCTTCCTTGTGATTAGGTAGAAACTTTGCTTTCTTGGAGAATCTATCTACTATGAATAGTACTGAGTTGTAGGAATAGGCTCCTCCTGGGGGTAACCCAGTCACAAAGTGCATGTTGATGATTTCCCATATTTTCTTGGGTTCAGTAATCTTCTGGAGTAGACCAAACCTTTTCCCAGTGGTCCTATTGGACATTTGACAAGTTTCATAACTGGTGACTTACTGGATTGTAGAATCTCTCCAATTGATCCACCAAGCAGTTTTTTTAAACTTATCTAAGGTCCCATCAGTAGATAAATGACCAGATGAGCAGTTATCATGGCACTCAGCTAGGATATGTTTGATTTGGTCTTTTTTTGGTTAAGACTATAACACTTGAATGTTGGTGCCTGTAGTATACTAGAAATTCCCATATGTCAAACCTTTCAGCTTTTTAATGCTTCAGGAGAGATTCATGTAGAATTTTAATCAGTTCTGATGGTGGAGAAGTACTTTCCATAATTGTGATTAGAGTCTTCATATCAGAGCTGTAAGTTTCCTTGATAGAGTTGAACAAGCATTCATCCAGTTTACAGATGTGGATTCCTAGAATGGGAGCTTCAATATCCAATAAGTTAATTTTTAGTATGGGAAATATGTCAATATCCTCAGGATCATAAGCAGGATTCATTGGATCTTTGGGCAGAGAATTCCTGCTTAAACTATCAGCATTCTGGTGTTTAGTACCAGCTTGGTGAACTATGGTCATTTGAACTCTGTACTGTTGTATGGATATCTGCCATCTTAACATGTGCCTACTAGGGGTCTTCATATTCATCAAAGTCCTGAAAGCACTGCAGTCAGTAATTACAGTGAAATTGGTTCCTTCCAAGTAGTAATGGAGTTTCTCTAGAGTCCATCCTAAGGCAATACATTCCATTTGGCTTGCACCATACCTTTTTTCAGTATCCTTAACTTGTCTGGATATGAAGAGTATAGGTTTTTCCACCAGTTTGTCATCTTCTATTACTTTTTGGTGTAAAACAGCTCCTAATCCTTCCATACTAGAATCTATATAGAGCTTAAAGGTCTTAGAATAATCTGTCTGAATTAGTACTGGAGCTGAGGTCACAGCCATTTTGAGTTCGTCATAATTCTTAACTCTTTCATGATTCATCTCAAAAAAGGTGTTGTTATTGCAGATTTCATACAAACACTTGGTGAGAAGGGAAAACTTAGGTAGGTACTTCCTGTAGTAGCTGCAAAAGCTAAAAAAGGATAGGAGTTCATTTTTTTTTGAGGCATGGGCCTATTCATCACAACTGCTATTTTACTCTGGTCAGAAGTTAAAGTCAGTCCTGAAACAATGTTTCCTAAGGCCTTGAGTTCTCCATATCCAAAGGTACACTTTATCATTGACAATTTGAATCCCACAGCAGAGATACTTTTGAGGACTAGTCTTACTTTATCCATGTGGGTATCCCAGTCATTGGAGTAAATGATAACATCATCAATGTTAAGCATCATCCATCCTTTTTTGATGAAAAATCCTAAAAATGTGTCCATCATCCTCTGGAAATGAGGAGGAAATTTTTGATACCAAAAGGCATCCTTAGATACTCATAAATTCCCAAATGACAGATAATTCTCATGAATTTCTGGCTATCAGGACTAATAGGTAATTGATGAAAGACCTTCAGCATGTCCATAGTATTGATGAACTCAGCTTTTGAGAGGTTGTGCAGAGCATAGTAAATCCTTGTAATAGGATAGTAATCTGATTGGGTGTAGTTATTCAGCATTCTAAAGTCTCCAACCATCCTTGATGTATCATTATGCCAAGCTATAATTACTGGAGTAGTAAAATCCACTTGCTCATTGTTTCCTACTTTCCTCAAAACCTGTAAGTCAATCTACTCCTGAATATGAGTTTCCAGAGCAGCTCTAGACTTTGGACTAGAAGGGTAAGAAGGTCTCCTGAGGTTAGGTGGGTAAGGAGGTTTAATGGTCAAAGTGAGAATCATGTCATGTCCTTTGATATTACCAATGGGGTGGTCCTTGGTACAGAAGGCATTCTGATTTTCAAAGAAAACTAGCAGGATGTCTTTTTTTTGGTCTTGACTGAGTAGGGAATTCAAAGCTGCTTGAGAGAAGTATTCTTGGTTAAAAATCTCTAAGTGTTTTTCATAAGTTGAATCAGAAGTCGGAGCATTTCCTATAGGAGGAGACTGGAACTTCTTGTTCCAGTCTCCTCCTATGTAAAGTATCTACCCTTATTTGGAATACATATATACGATACAGGAAAAGAAAATCATTTCCTAGAATGAAGTAATCACATAATCCATTTTGAAGCACTAAAAATTCAATTTTCAGTTTGAGTGATCCTTTAGAATGAGGGAGTATGATTTCAGAAGACCATACTCCAATGGCATTGAGGGAATAGTTACAACTGCTGAACCTAGCCTGAGGTACTGGTAATGAGTTTTTTCTCCAGTTTGGATCTTGCTTTTCCAAATAAGTTGAACCAACACAAGAGCAAAAAGCTCCACTGTCTAAGAGTAACTTAACAGGGGATCCTTGGATTAAACCAGTAGCATAACAGGTTTTGCCAGGAGTGTAACTTTTACTGACAGGAGGTTTGAGAGTCAATGTGTTAGCCTCAGAGACATGCTGAATCTTCATGTTGGGATTTCATTTTTGAGGTAAGTTGGAATACTCATTAACAGAGTTTATATCCAAAAAAGACTATATACTTCCTTCAATAACATTGATTGAGTTAGTAATCATTAAATCACACTCAGAGAGTGATCCATCAGTATCATCAAGGTGAGGTTCAGGATTATCATACTCTTCTCCTTCAATAGGATTAATCCTTTTCATAGGTTGAGGACAATCAGGTCTAACATGCCCTGTTTGGTTACAGTTCCAGCATACATTTTCCTTTGACTCTGAAGTCTTTTTGAATTCTAAATTGGTTGGATTAGCAGTAGGGGAATCTTTAGCTTTAGCAGTATATTCTTCCCTACTCCTAGCATTTTGTTCCCTGCTCCTAGCATTTTGTTCCCTGGGGAGTCTGTTGACTCTTTTGTCAAGACCATTCATCTCAATGGTTTCTTCTAATACACCTATCAAGGTAGAAATTTCAGAGTCCATGGGAATCCTGCACCTTACACTGTGGTTGATTTCTCCAGGAAATAAGTTGAGAAGTCTTTTGTTGACCTCTTTCTTATCAGCCTCAGGGTAAAAGAAATCTAATTTCTTTTTCTGGTCTAAACACCACTTATGAGGTTTTTATTTGGATGGATCAAACTGGGAGGTTTCAAAAGTTTTCATCATCTTTCTCTTCCAAATCCTAATCCCAAACTGTTCCATGATCAATTCTTTTGATGAAATCCCGGATCAAGATCTGAATTCTTCCCTCTTATTGATAAACCAATCCAGGGCTACTCCTTTGAATAGTCTGGGTACTCTTACCATAGATATGGCATCAGGGAGTTCATAAAAAGCAAGAGAGTAATCAATAAACTTAATGAAACTGACATGGTTATACTCTCCTTCTCCAGAGAATTTAGGCCATGAAGAAATAAGTGGAAGTAACTTCAAGGCTTTTTCCACTTCAGGAGTAGGACTAGGCCTAAAAGGTCCATTCCTAGATATTCTGATTCTAGGAGGGATACTAGGAGTACTGGTGAATCTAGTAGTTCTAGATTCTTCTAAGTCAGCAGTAACTGGGGTTTTAGTAATATTAATCTTAAGATCCCTAAGATCATTCTGAATCAAACCTAACTCCAGATCAAGTTTGTTTTTTAGTAAATCAATTTTGTTAATTAAATGAGTTAAAGGAGTACGACTTAGTTTCTTAACTTCTTCTTTGATGTGATCCATTGATACAAGAATTTATTCTTTGAGAGTAAATTGGTTATTGTCAATATGTTTCAATAGATCCAGTTCACTTAGCTTTATGCTATCTCTCATCTGTTGTAACTCCAAATCATTAATTTTGATCATCTTGGATTGAGTTTCAGTTACTCTGTCAGTTTTCAGGCTCAACTTATCCAATTGTTAATATACTTTCTCAAAGCATTTGCTAATAATAGTAAAATTTTTGAGAAAAATTTACAGAAAAGATGTTAAGAGCTTCTTCATCTAATTGTGGTACACCTTTTTCCACTTCTGGGCTAAGGAGATTATGTTGTCCCAATCCTTTGGATTCCTTAACTTCTGATGGGCTGAAGATCCCTTCTTTTTGGGGTTTTTTACCTTTAAGGAAGCTAACTGATCCCAAGGATTCCAACACTTCATGTAGCCTTCTAATTCTTTCTTTGGGATCAATTTTTGCAGAGAAATCTGAGATTCATTTGCCAGAGAAATTGCCTTTCTCATACCTGGCTGATCCCCCTGGGTCAGAGACAGTTTGAACTGTTCCCAGTAGCTCACGTGCTCTTTCACTAACACTTTGATCTTTTCCTCCTTGGTTAAGTCCAGCTGGGGTGGCATACAAGGACCTGAATCCTCCTGGGGTAACATATTGGGTGAAGGCTGACTCTCCAATGGTGTGTTGGTGGTGTTGGCAGCCGCAGTTGTTGCCATTGATTTGCCGGGTGAAGCTATGGTCATGGGTTTGAGTCCCCTCATTGCGCTTGCAACTGGCATCCTTGCATGTACGGGTTCCTCCGGGCAGAGATCCATCTAATGGTTTTCTTCCTGTTGCGCGGGTTTTGCCCCTGTTTTTATACATAGCACACAAAAAAAAATCTATAAGTTTTTGTCAAAACTTTTGAAAAAAATCAAAAAATTATAAAAATTATATTTTTCAGTATTTTTATTTTTGATAATTTTTTTTATAATATTTTTAACTTACTTTTATTTAAATTCAAAGCTGAAAACACTTGGTTGGGTTCAAGGAGATCCTTAGGGGGTATTCCAACGCGGTCTGAATGGGTTCCAATCAAATCCTGGGATAAATCCAAGGGCAAGTCCAATGGTACACTGTCTGGGACCTCCTCAAGGAGATCCTGGTCAATGAGGTAACCATAAATAAAATCCACTAAAATGGATAAAACAACAAAAAAATATAAGTTTAATATTTTTTTGTATTTTGACAGATTTTTATAATGTTCTCAATGCTCACTCTTGTGATTTTTGTTTTTTCTTTGTTTTCTGGGTTATTTATATTGTAAATATGAATTTTTCTTTGATATATCTTCCACTGTTTGTGCTGCCTTAATAGAGAATTAAAATTAATAATTCTTTCAAGTTCAAGTTCTTTTTCTTTCAAAGATTTTTGTTTTTAATAAAGAATTTTCTCCTGTTGTTGCTCAGGATTTATAATAAAAGGCACAAAGTAATGTCTTTATTCTTCTTTTTTCTGTTTAAGAAGGTTCAAATAATCATTGATTGATTCCCTGTTGGTCTTAGGATCAATGGAAAAATAAAGAATGAAAAATATATGTTATAAGTATTTTTAATTATTTTTGAAATATGAATTGACTGGTCCAAGGAATAAATAATTGAAAATTAATTATTTAAGAATATTTCACAGCCAGACCCCCAGTTTTCAGCTCTCTGATAACAGGAACCTTGCAGTCCTTTAGCTACAGCAAGTGATAAAAATACTGGAATGATAATAATATTTATTCCAAAGATAAACACTCTAAGGCTCAAGTAAGTAATATTTTGAGGACGTTTGCAAGGTTTAATTGGTTTGGTAATGAAAGGTTTTCAATATTTATAAAAAGAAGGGCCACAGTATTATAGTACTGGGGATCTTTACAGACAGACAACCTCTCTTCAATGGGACTCCTTAGGAAGTTTAAGAACCTTGGAATGAAGATGGGTGCCTTAGAAAGGGCTTATCCACTGATATGGCCGGGAAAAACAGCACAATGGCCAAGACAGGAAGGGAAAAACTCACTCTGAGAACTTGACCACAAAAATGCTGCATAGATTGGAAGGGTTTCAGAGCAGATGGGGTGGATTGCTTTACTATACTTCAAGGGGTTGATTGGTTTAAGAAATAAATAATACTACTGCAGAATAAGTCATAAATCACTTGCTCATCTTCTTATAAGCACTTGATCAACAATGACACAATGTCTGATTGATAATAATAATTCCTGGTTAACTGATAATGGGGAACAATGGATCCAAAGAGGTCTGTATAAATACCTTTTTGGGGTGATTATGAGCTTCTCAGGGCACGTGTTGAGGGCTCTGCTCATGGGCTTAGGCTGGAAATCCAGTCAGGGCAAGGATTGCACGTCCACTTGGTGCTGTTCATCAGCTCACCTCAGATCTTCTGAATTTCTGTACTATTTTAGCCACAGGATCTGTTAATCTGTTATGGCCTAAATTTGATCATTCTGCTCTTATCCTCCATTTGTATTATTAATATTGCTCCAAAGTGGCCAGACATCAAGGTTTACTGATTTTCAATCATCTCCTGAGAACGTAGGTAAGCTTTAAATAATTTTTATGACCACTCCTTGTACTTTTTTGTGGTCTTTGAAGATCAGGATAAGTGATTACATGGTAATCTTCAATATTTGATTTATTATAGAGAATACTTTGAATTTAATTTTTAATTAATTTTATTGAATTTTTATAGTTTTTAGACTATGAATAATATGTATTTCAACTTTTTACATATGCTAGCCACCCCTAACTAGTTTTTAGCTATAATGAGTGGTACCTGTTTGCCAGATTTGTCACAACTGATCTAGGCGCAGGGGTCAGTCATTTCAGATGCGCGCAGGGTAGGATCCCCTGCGTGCGTGGCAGAATTGGCTGCGCGCGGGACTTCTGTAAGCAGGAATCTATGGCTACAGGTAAGTAGGGTTTGTGTAAGGATGCGGGGCTGCGCGCGGGAATTGTGACATAACACATTTTGGTTTGAAACTTCTAAAATATACACAACACTCCATTTTTGAGTGAAATTTAGGTGGAAAACCTATACGTGACAACACATGTGAAATATTAAAGTGGCCAAAAAGTGCCATATTGGTGTCTGGCTTTTTGATCCTTCTTCTGTAAATTATTTGAAAATATAAGGAGTTTGATTTTGAGGGTGGGGTCAGTGACCTAAGTTTTGGTGGGGAATCCATTTCTGCAATAATATTTATGGATTTTGCGCTTGTTCTTAATTTAATTTTTGATATTCTTATTTTAATAATTTTTCTGATATTTTGAAAGATTGCTCTGTACCTACTAGCAAGCTGACACCAAATAAAAGTATGTCCTTGAAATACTAAAGAAACTGAATATGTAAAAATATTACATATATTCCCATATTTTATATTTCTAATTAATTAATTCAAGTCCATCAATGCAATTTTGAAAATAAGAACTAAAATCATTATTATGCTTTTTATCCCATTAGTTAATACATAATAAAGAATTATCTTACATCAGATTATCCATAGGAATTTCTACTAAGAAGACATATTAAATACTTTGGAATAGTTACTAAGGATAATTAATAAAATGAAGATCATGTGGATGAATAGGTGTTATTCATATGCCATTACATCAATCAAAAACTAGAATAATTCCCATAACCTGTGGAATTAGATACAACCCATATTATAGAACAAAGAACACATCAAAGGCCAACACTGGCTATCCTGATAGCCTTATCACCCGTCTTGTTGAGCCCCTATAGCTCTCACAAGGACAGAGTTGTGACCCAAAAAGCTATAAATAAAGATCCATTTTTGAGGTTTTTGAAAACCCAGACCCATTTATATTTACAGACACGGTGCCAAGGTAATCAAATACTTATAAGAGATAAGTAAGTGATTTATGGGTTTAGTCTGATTAATTTTATCCATCCCAAACCTCTTCTTATCAATTTAAACTTCTTAACAAACTTTTAACCCCAGTTACAGGTTCAACCCATTGGTACACGTTCCATCCAGGTACCCAAAGGATTAAATAACATACCAGTTAGTTAATTATCCTTTTTATGCTTTGGCAGCTTGGTTAATAAGCCTTGCCACTCCACCATATATTTTAGATATATATTATCTTTGGGAAATAAATCCTTCAAGAATATTAATTAAAGGTTCCAAAGTAACCAGGTCTATGTGTTTTCAAAGTGAATTCCCTGAAGAGAGGTGTTAAATATCCCCAATATTATTGTGGCCCCTCTTTTAATTTATTTAACCATCAATTTATTAATATTGATTAATAATATTCAATCATAACCAAACCAATTAACCTTGCATCCGCTTTATCCAAATATTTTAGGGATTTTTGCTGAATTTATTACATTATATATTGATTATTTATTACCTCACCTCTAATAGCTAAAGGATAGCAAGTGTCTTGGCATCCAGGAGGCTGACACATCTTTTCCTTTTTTCTTATCTTCCAAACCAAACCTTTTCACCCCCAGAACTCCTGTCAGCTCTCTGATACCAGGAACCTTGCAGTCCTTTAGCTAAAGAGAGTGATAAAAATACTGGAATAATAATAATTATTATTATTCCAAAAATAAACACTTAGAGGCTAAAATAAATGATATAATAAGAGAAGTTGAAAGGTTTAATTGGTTTGGTATAAAATGTTTCCAATATAATATAAAAGAAGGGCCACAGTATTATACTACTGGGTATCTTTGCAGACTAACAACCTCTCTTCAAGGGGCCTCCTTAGGCAGTTTAAGAACCTTTGAATGAAGATGGGTGCCTTAGAAAGTGCTTATTCCACTAATGGCTGGGCATAATAGCACAATGGCAAAGACAGGAAGGGAAACACTCACTCAGAGCACTTTAACTCAAAAATCCTGCAATAATAGGCAGGGTTTCAGAGCAGATGGGGTGGATTGCTTGACTAAACCTCCTGGGTTGATTTTTTAATAAGAATAAATAATAATACTACAGACTAAGTCATAAATCACTTGCTTATCTTCCTATAAGCACTTGATCAACAATGAAAATTTGTCTGATTGATAATAATAATTCCTGGTAAACTGATTAACTGATTCTGGAATAATGGATCCAATAAGGTCTGTGTAAATACCTTTTTGGGGTGATTTTGAGCTTCTCAGGGCACGTAGAGAGGCTTCTGCTTGTGGGCTGAGGCTAAAAATCCATTCAGGGCACAATTAGCACGTCCACTTGGTGCTGTAAATCATCTGACCTTAGATCTGCTGGATTTTTGTACTATTTTAGCCACAGGATCTGTTAATCTGTTATGGAGTAAATTTGATCATTCTGCACTCATCCTTCATTTATGATATTAGTATTGTTTTGAAGCGGAAAGATGTGGATGTTTACTGATTTTTCATCATCTGCTGATCACGTTGATAATTTTTAATAATTTGTATGAACACTCTTGTATTGTTTTGTGGTCTTCAAAGATCAGAGTCAATGATTTACGTGGTAATCCTTGATCCTTGATTTATTATTAAAAAATTTTCTAAACTTAATTTTTATTAATTTTATTCAAGTTTCGATCTTTTTGGACTGTTACTAATGCATATGTCAACTTGGTACATATGCCAGGCAACCCTAACTACGTTTTAGCTCTTCTGAGCGGTACCTGGTGGTCAGATTAGTCACGACGGATCCAGACGCGGGGATCAGTCAGTACAGATGCGCGCAGGGTAGGATCCGCTGCGTGCGTGGCAGAATTAGATGCTGGCGGGTCTCTGGTGCGCAGGAATCTGCTACTACTAGTACGTAGGGATATGTAGTGATGTGGGGATGCGCGCGGGAATTGTGACATAACACATTTCCGCGTGTAACTCCTAAAATATACACAAAACCTCAATTCTGAGTGAATTTTAGGTGTAAACCCTATATGTGATAACACGTGTGAAGTTTAGGAATTTTCAAAAGGTGCCATACTGGTGTTGGAATTTTTACAACTTTTCTTTTTAATTATTTCAAAAATATAAGGACTTGGATTTCAAGGGTGGGGTCAGTGAGTGACCCTACCAAACTTTTGGTGAGCAATCCATTTCTTCAATAAATTTATGGATTTCTCATTCCTTCTTGTTTTGATTTAGATATTCTTGTTTCATTTATTTTTTATAGTTTTTGTGTTGCTATGACAGGTTGCTCTGTACATAGTAGCAAGCTGACATCCCCCAATCCAAGATATGTCTATATCTGAAAAAAAAATTTTCTGGTTCAATGCCTTCTGCTGGCTCTGTAGTTCCTTAGGTGTATGGGTCTATCAGGGATATTGTGTTGCGGCAACCATTTATCTTTATCAGCTGATTCTCCCTGCATCTAACTAGGTAGAGTCTGACATCTTTTCCATTGATCCTGTCTTTTTTATCTTTAAGTATCTTGCTAAATTTTCCTTTGCCTTTTTCAGGCTCTTCTGCAATGGGTATTTCAGGTGAAGGAGTATGCTCTCCATTCTTTGGGTGGTAGTGTTTGATGAGACTTACTGGGAAGACTGTGTGTTTTCTAGAAAGCTCATCACTAAGGATTACTTCCACAGCATTTTTTCCATGAAGTTTATTAATGTTAGAAGGTCCAAAAAAAGCTGGTCTAAGCTTTCTATTTCCAGCTAAGGTGGTGAAGTTGGAGACAGAGATCAAGACTTGATCACCAATCTTGAAATCAGGCCCTTATGGGTTTTATCCCACCTGTGTTGGTTGTACTCCACAGCATCATGGACACACTTAACAGCATGTTTGTTAGCTACATCTATCATGTTTTTGAAATCAAGTGATGTAGGGTGAATATTTGTTAGCTGGTGGTTAATGCTATCCTTGGGTTATTAAGGAATCCATCCTCTTTCCAGTATTTAGGGTGCTTCCTTAGTGGTAGAGTGCTTGCTACTGTTGTAGGCCATCTCCAGTGAAGGTAGAAGACTAACTCAATCATGGCAATAAACATCAGAATTCTTGTATTCTAGACCAAAGCAACATAACCTCCTAAGCATGTCTTCCAGAGTCTGAATCATTCTTTCAGCTGAACCATCTTTCTGAGGGTGATAAGCCATAGAGAAAGCCAAGGTAGTTCCCAGAATTTCATGAAGATTTCTCCAAAACTCACAGGTGAATTTAGGATCTCTGTCACTGATAATGATCTTAGGAACTCCAACATCAGCAATGAGTCTATTCCAAAATAACGGGGCAACTTCCATAGCAGTGTCTTCCTTGTGATTAGGTAGAAACTTTGCTTTCTTGGAGAACCTATCTACTATGACTAGGACTGAGTTGTAAGAATAGGCTCCTCCTGGTGGTAATCCAGTTACAAATTCCATGTTGATGAACTCCCATCTTTTCTTGGGTTCAGCAATCTTTTGCAGTAGACCAAACCTTTTCCCAGTGGTCCTGTTGGACTTCTGACACGTTTCACAACTAGTAACATTTAAAAATAAAAAGAGCTCAAGCTCTAATGAGATGAAAGGATTAAAGAATGAGTGAAGGGGGCTTGTAACATCAAGCGTAACGGACCTGAGATCAGGAGGAAAAGGACACTCCAGTTGATGTCATGAGTGAACAGATGTTGAATTCCACTTGAGAGCACCATGGTTTATATAGACTAAATACATGATTGACCAACAAGTGGTTGAGTACAAAATAAATAAGGCAAAATTAACATAAGCAGTTTAAGTGACATGGTAAGTGAAATGTTATGCTTGGACAGTCCGACAATCACTACTAAGAACACAGCCTAGTTATATTTTAACTGTTATTTTAATACTTCAATAACAAAAATAATATAAATCAAATCAATCCAATCAATGATACTTCAAACTCCAGTGAAAGTCACATATATATAAACTCAAATTCTAACACACCCACTTGACTTGCACTGGAGGAAGTTACTTTCCTAAAAAGGAATCTAACTCCTTTTCTTCAATTAAATTTTGTTCTACTAACTGCTGGAATAATTCTACATACAGGTTAGTGACTGATTAATAAGATGAGCTGAATGACTTTTATACTTCCTGAGGCATATTTGAATACAACTGCTATCTTCAAAGTATAATTTATACTATTTGCTGGAAAATTGTTCAGTTCAAAAGGTGAATGACTTGTCAGATGCATTGGATTTGTTCAAGGTTGGATTTGATTGTGTAGAATTGATAAAATTGAGTTGGTTGATTTTCGGAGTTGAGTACTGGAATGATTTTGAAAATTGATGGATGATTGAAGAAGAAAATAAAGTGTAGGTAAAGTGTGAACGCAGCAGGAAAACTCCAGAGGGTGCTTTCAAAATGACGGATGATCAACCAAGACCTCTCTTCCTTTTTCCCGAACGCTTTGTTTGTCTTTGTCAATGGATAAAGCTCTCCTCATGTCAAAGACATCTTCTTCTTGCAACTGATGACTGACTCCACTTCTGGTGTAGTAATTTCGACCTTGCTGATAAACCAAATACCCAAATTGCTTGTACATTGGGATCGCTAGGGTGTTTGGAGGATGATGGTGATGATACCTTTGAAGGGGTTGGGATCGGAGGCATTGAAACAACTGTTGAAGAATTTGATGATATCCTGACAACCAGTAGAATGGCCAAGGAGGATGAATCAAGTCTTTCTGATTGCTCTGAGGTAGCGGAGTAGCTTGTGGATCTCCTTGGCGTCTTGCTCGATGCTATCGAATCCAAAACCAGCGTAGGAAGAGGAGAGTAAGACCTGGATGAGGGATAGATTGATTTCCTCTAGTGCGCCAGCCAGGGGATTGAGGTAAGGAAACGCATAGAGGCCATCACTGAGACCACCGATGAAGATGAGGGTGGAGCAAGATTTGAAGTCACCGGATTCGAAGGCGGTCAATCGATTCTTGGGATCATACTGGTGGATGAGACCATAGCTAATTCATGAGCTGGATCTACAATCACCACAACCGTGTAAGGAGTCAAGGTGATTGTAACGCGATGGACTCCTTTCTTCGGCAGTACATTGTCCACCTTGATTTCGTCTTCTGCTTGGTTTTGCTTATCAGCCAATTGGGATATCCGACGTTTCTTAGAGGGCCAATTGGTCGTCGATGGCAGGAGAAATTGTTGAGAATCCAACAAATTACCCACATCGGCAAGGGTGAGGTGATCTGCAGCCTGTTGGACGCCTCGCATGATGTCATCCAAGTCATCAAGCTCAAAATCCAAATCATCTTCCTTGTAAGCAATACCATCAACCCAGGTGCTTCGGCCGTCTACCATGATGGAATCATCGGCAATTGATGCCGTTGCCAAAAAATCGCCAGTTTGATGGCCGGCAAAGGTGGAATCAGGGCTAGAGGAGTGTTCAACTTGCATCAAGGCCAATTGGGGGAATCACTTAATTCATGAGCTGGATCTACAATCACCGGCCCAAGCTAGTATGAACTAGAGCTTCCAGAATTTGGTGGATGGTGTGCTGAAGAGTGGCTTGGTTTCCTCTCCACCAGCTAGACTGATGCCGTTTGGGAGTTCATCCAGGGTTTCACTCTTTCTTGGATTCCATTTTTTGAGATGAATCAAGCAATTATTGAGTGCAGATTGAGGTTGAGAACTGAGGCCAGTCGAGTTTTGATTATGATGACTGATTGATAGGCGAGATAGCTGCTGATTTGTTGCACTAGGATTGATTGCGGGCCAGAACCTGAGTTTGTTCAACATGTGATAGGGAGCACCACCAATCAATATCAAATGATGATGATCCTTGGATCCTACGCTCTCAATCTCGGATCAAATGGAACGTCAAATCCATCTGTGGCTTGGAGGATCTTTAGGTTTGGGGTTTTGGATCAGGTGATTGAGGATGGATGTATTGGTATTGGTTGACTCCTTCCTCCTTGTCCTCCAACTCGATGGTGTCCTAGTGTTTGTTGTCAAAGTGGTTGGATAGGATGAGGTTGATAGTCAATGACAAGGCTCATCCTCATCTCACCCCCTTGCCAAAAGAGTCAAAGACCAATTTCTGGATGAGACTATTGAAGGCAACCAGTTTGCATCGAGTATGGTTGGCTCAGGTTGAGCAAAGGCTTTTAAACGTGTAAAAATAAAAAGAGCTCAAGCTCTAATGAGATGAAAGGATTAAAGAATGAGTGAAGGGGGCTTGTAACGTCAAGCGTAACGGACCTGAGATCAGGAGGAAAAGGAAACTCCAGTTGATGTCATGAGTGAACAGATGTTGAATTCCACTTGAGAGCACCATGGTTTATATAGACTAAATACATGATTGACCAACAAGTGGTTGAGTACAAAATGAATAAGGCAAAATTAACATAAGCAGTTTAAGTGACATGGTAAGTGAAATGTTATGCTTGGACAGTCTGACAATCACTACTAAGAACACAGCCTAGTTATATTTTAACTGTTATTTTAATACTTCAATAACAACAATAATATAAATCAAATCAATCCAATCAATGATACTTCAAACTCCAGTGAAAGTCACATATATATAAACTCAAATTCTAACATAACATACTTGATAGTGGATTCTATCCAACTGATCCACCAAGCAGTTTTTTCAACCAAATCTAAGTTTCTATCAGTAGATAAATAACCAGATGAGCAGTTATCATGGCATTCAGCCAGGACATGTTTGATATGGTCATCTTTAGTTAAGACTATAACACTTGAATGTTGATGCCTGTAGTATACTAGACCATCCCATATGGTGAACCTTCCAGCTTTCTATGGTTTTCAGGAGGGGTTCAGGTGGGCTATTGATCAATTCAGATGGTGGAGAAGTACTTTCCATAATGGTGATCAGATTCTTCATGCTAGAACTTTAAGATTCTTTAATTGAGTTGCACAAGGATTCATCCAGTTCACAAATGTGGATTCCCATTATTTTAACGTCCAACATGTTAATGTTAATGATAGGGAAGATATCATTATCTTCTGGATCATAAGCAGGGTTACTTGGGTAATTGGATAAAGCATTCCTGCTTAAACTATCAGCATTCTGGTGTTTAGTACCAGCTTGGTGAACTATGGTCATCTGACCTCTGTACTTTTGTATGGCTATCTGCCACCTTAACATGTGTCTACTAGGGGTCTTCATGTTCATCAATTTCCTGACAGCATTGCAGTCATTAATCAAAGTGAAATTGGTGCCTTCAAAGTAATACTGGAGTTTCTGTAGAGCCCATACTAGGCAAGACATTCCATTTGACTTGCAACGTACCTTTTCTCAGTGTCTTTAATTTGTCTGGATATGAAGAGTATAGGTTTTTCCACTGGTTTGTCATCCTCTATGACTTCTTGGTGTAAAGCAGCTCCTAGTCCGTCCATGCTGGCATCTATGTAGAGCTCAAAAGGTTTAGAATAATCTGGCTAAATCAGTACTGGAGCTGAGGTCATTGCAATCTTGAGTTCCTCATAGTTCTTGACTCTGTCATGATTCATTTAAAACACGGTGGTTTTGTTGAAGATTTCATACAGACACTTGGTTAGAAGAGAAAAATGTGGTAAGTAATTCCTATAGTAGCTGCAGAAGCTAATAAAAGATAGGAGCTCAGTTTTATTCTGAGGCATTGGCTTATTCATTACTGCTGCTATGTTGTTTTGGTCAACAGCTAAGGTTAGTACAGAGACAATGTCTGCTAAGGCCTCAAGTTCTCCATAGCCAAAGTTGCACTTTTTTATTGATACCTTTAATCCCACGGCAGAGATTGTTTTGAGGACTAGCCTTAATTTCTACATGTGAATATCCCAATGATCAGAGTAAATGATAACATCATCAATGTATACCATCATCCATCCTTTTCTGATGAATAATACTAGGAATGTGTCCATCATCCTTTGAAAATCAGAAGGAGAATTTTTTATACCAAAAGGCATCCTAAGATACTCATAAATTCCCAAATGACAGATAATTCTCATGAATTTCCGGCTATCAGGGCTGATAGGTATTTGGTGAAAACCTTTCAGCATGTCCATGGTAGTGATGTACTTAGCTTTAGAAAGATCATGCAGAGCATGGTCAATCCTTGCAATTGGATAATAATCAGCTTGGTTGTAGTTTTTCAGAATTCTGAAATCTCCAACCATCCTTGACTTATCATTATGCCAAGCTATAATTACTGGGGTAGTGATATCCCCTTGTTCATTCTGTCCTACTTCCCTTAAGACTTGTGAGTCAACCAACTCTTGAATATGAGTTTCCAGAGCAGCTCTAGAGTTCTGACTAGAAGGATAAGTAGGTCTCCTGAGGTTAGGTGGGTAAGGAGGATTAATGGTTAGGGTTAAAATCATATCATGTCCTTTGATGTTACCAATGGGGTGATCCTTGGTACAAAAGGCATTCTGATTTTCAAAGAATACTTGTAGGATGTCCCTTTTTTGTTCTTTATTGAGAAGGGAATTCAAAGCTGCTTGAGAGAAGTATTCCTGATTGAAAATCTCTAAGTGTTTTTTGTAAGCTGAATCAGAAGTTTGAGCATTGACATGGCATATTTGGAACTTCTTGTTCCAGTCTCCTCCTATAGTGAAGTATCTACCCTTGCTTTGGAATACATCTATACCATACAAGCAAAGGGAATCATTTCCAAGGATAAAGTAATCACATAATCCATTTTGGAGCATTACATATTCAATAATCAGCTTGAGTGATCCTTTAGAGTGAGGGAGTATGATATCAGAAGACCATACTCCAACAGCATTGAGAGAAGAATTACAACTGATGAACTTATCCTGAGGTACTGGAAATAAGTTCAGTTTCCAGTTTGGGTCTTGTTTCTCCAAATAAGTTGAACCAACACAAGAGCAAAAGGCTCCACTGTCAAAGAGTAACTTAACAGGGGATCCTTGGATTAAACCAGTAGCATAGCATGTTTTGCCTGAAGTGTAACTTTTACTGGCAGAAGGTTTTAGAGTCAAAGCCTTAGCCTCAGAGATGTGGTGAATCTTCATGTTGGGATTCCATTTTTGAGGTAAGTTAGAATCCTCATTAACCGAATTTATGTCCATAGAAGACTCAATACTTCCTTCAATAACATTGATGGGGTTAGTGATCATCAAATCACACTCAGTAAGTAATCCATAAGTATCATCAAGGTGAGGGTCAGGATTATCATACTCTTCTCCTTCAATAGGATTAATCCTTTTCCTAGGTAGAGGAAAATCAGTTTTTACATGTCCTGGTTGGTTACAGTTCCAACATACTTTTTCCTTTGACTCTGGAGTCTTCTTGACCTCCAAGGTAGTTGGATTAGTGGCAGGGGATTCCTTAGTTTTGGCAGTATACTCTTCCCTGTTCCTAGTATTTTGTTCCCTGGGGAGTCTGTTGACTCTCTTATCAAGACCATTCATATCAATAGTCTCTTCCAACACACCAATCAAGGTAGAAAGATCAGAATCCATAGGCATCCTGAACCTTACACTGTGGTTGATTTTTCCAGGACCTAAGTTGAGAAGTCTTTGATTGACTTCTTCTATATCAGCATCAGAATAAAAAAAGTCTAACCTCTTTTTCTGGTCTAAACACCACTTATGAGGTTTGTCTTGTGTGGATCAAACTGGGAGGTTTCAAAATTTTTCATCATCTTTCTTTTCCAAATCCTGGTACCGAATTGTAATTTGATCAATTCTTTCCAAGAACTTCAGGATAAAGGTCCAACTTCTTCCCTTTTATTGATAAACCAATCAAGAGCCACTCCTTCAAATAGTCTGGGCAATCTTACCACAGCTATTGCATCAGGGAGTTCATAAGAAGCAAGGATATAATCAATAAATTTAATGAAACTGACATGGTTTTGTTGTCTTTTTCTGTTATTATTCGGTAACTAACAAATTTAGTTACCTTTACTTCTAACTTTCTGTTTTCATTATCTCATTAAACCTGCCTCAGGCCCCCTCTGGGGCTCTCTAGTTGTCCTTAACCTGCTGCCTTAGGCCCCCTTTGGGGTTCTCTAGTTGTGCTTAAATACTGGTCCTACCCTTGGACCATGAATGAAACCCATCTGATTACCAGTCAACAATACCGGAGTGCCCCTTCCTCCTCATCAGATCAGTTCCTCTTGACTATACAAGACATATCCTCTCTCTATTGGCTCTTTGTAGCCTTATTATTCCTCCTCATCAGGCTCCTCCATAGCCTACCATTACCGTTTCATCCCTCATGGCAATATAGTCATTCTTCAAATCTTCACGGTTAAAAGCCAAAATCTCATCCCACTAAGCTATCCAGTCAACTTCATTGTTCCAACTGGTTTACTTATCATTATCTTCTCAACTCATCTTGCCCCTTTGCCAATTTGCTGCTCAGCCTTGCAACTCCTATTACTACATCTCTCATTGGATCATTCATCATCCATTCCATCTCATCCACTAGCACTCCTCTCGAGATCTCATGTCTTCCTCCAAGTCCATTCATCCTACGATCCTTCAACTCAAGCTTGGAACTCCCAAACTTGCTGGTTCATCCTCCCTCTCCCATCGTTCAGCTTGAATGTTTTGCTGTCAAGTCATCAGAGATCCTTATCTGAACCCTCCCAGTCTTGATCCAACTACTTGGTCATCTACAATCAAATCCCTCAACCTCAACCATCTCACCTCATCATCTCCTACTCATCCCACTCTTCTTCCTCTTCATCATCATCACTCAATCCAACTCCCTTCCCCTGGGATCCTCAACACCCTCCTTCAAATTGTCCATTGAGAGGGAATCGGCTCGCTATGGAGAGGTATAGGACCAACCCCATTGATCTCAATACCCTCTCAAGCAATCTACATGTTGGGTTACGACGCACTCCGTTCCTCACTCCTCAACTCGCTACCCTCTTGATTGAGATTTGATGACTCAGAATCCAACTCATTATCCTTCAATCGTGATACCTTGATCCCCCTCATCTCCGGTGCCATCTCTCGATCCCCCATCGCCATCCTCTTCTCACCCCACAACTTTGATCACGAGTCTGCTTGAAAGGCCCAAGTGATCCGTAAGGAATGTCAAACTCCTAGAATCAAATCATCAAAGACTCAAATCAATTCAAGAATTCATTCAAACCGAATCAAACTATACCTCCAATCTAGTCATCATCCAAGATATCTATCTACTCCATACAACCGGTCGCCCTCCTCTCCCTCCTCCCATCTCCTCCCAAGATTGTCTCATCATCTTCTCCAACATCATCCAACTCACTCAACTCGCTTGATCCCTAACTGATTGAAGTCAATGGCGATCCTGAGAACGCTGACGACGACAACAACAACAACAATCAAGTGCCAACCTCAGCATGTTTGACAAAGACAATCACGACGACCAGTTTACCCCTCATCTCCTCCGCTTCATGTGCTACATCACCAAATCGCTCCATTGCTCGCTTCCTCCCTTACGACCTCACTCTTCGACCTCTCAATCTCCCTTGTCACCTTCCTCATCCCCACATTCTCGCTTGCATTGCTCCCTCTCAACCACTCGCCATCTTATCAATCTCGCACTCAGTTTGATCAATACTGCCATCATTATCCCTTACCATTATGATCGTTTCCTTCTACTTTGATCAACCTGCCAATTCAATCCTGCTCCTTCTTCTTCTTTTGCCTCCATCGTGCTCATTCAATCAATCTCGCCCTTTGCAATTGCTCTTGGTCCATCCTCCCTTTCAAATTCTCCTGGCTTGTTCAATTGATTGATCTCCGTGCCCCCACATTCTTGCTTGCTCGATTGATCCGGCTCTTGTCGTTCACCTTGCTCTCAGCATCCACTACCATCTCCCTCCACCAATGCCCCCTGCCGATCCGATCTCGCGCTCCCCAAGTCAATTGCTGTCAACCCGTCCAGCTCTCAATCCCTTGCCCACTTGCGCGCGATTCGGTCCACTATCTACCTGTCCTCTTCCAACATCCAGATCATCTTGCTCGCACCCATTGTCCTCTCTCCGATCCAACCTTGTGCTCGCTCCCTTCATCCATTTCCCCTCTCTCTGATCCGACCTTGTGCTTGCTCCCTTCATCCATTTCCGCTGCTTCCTCTCCAACATTCACCACTTGCTCCCTCCGCTCCATCTCCTCCGCTCCTCACGCTACATCACCACTTGCTTGCTCCGCTCCATATCATCCGCTCCACACGCTACATCACCACTCGCTTTCTCCGCTCCATCTCAACTGCTCGCTTGCTCCCATCCATCTCCTCCGCTCCACCTGCTACATCATCAATACCTCCATCATCCTTTGCCCTATCAACATCCAAATCAATCATCCCATCATTCACTCCTCCAAACCTCCACCATCCATCCGATTCAACCATCACTTCAACCATCAACAATATCAACAATCAACTCTCAAAACCATCAAAAACATTCAATTCAACTCCAACAACACATTGAAATTCCTCCCATCTAGTATTGAACAGGCTGGTGTGTTGGAATCCTCCCATTCTTTTGTTCAATACTATCTGTATATACCTTTCTATTATCCACCCTCTTTCATTACTACAATCACACTCATTATAATTCAAGACAATCATCAACCACCATTATTCAACAACTGCTACCAATCCATTTCATCACCATCACCATCACCATCACCATCATCATAACCATCGCCACCACTATCATTTTAGCTTTACCATTACCATTACCCTCATCATCACCATTATCATCATCATCATATCATCCTCCCCATTAAGCTAGGAAGCTATGCCTGAGGTCCTCGTTGCTCCTCTTAAAATATTAATGCTATTCTCCCATATCATGCTAGGCAACTATGCCTGAGGTCCTAGTTGCTCCTCTTAAAATAGGCTTTCATTCCCCATCTCATATGCTGACAAGGTGGTGTCTTGTCATCCTTTCTCGAATCTCAAATCTCTCATTCTCATATTCTCTTCTCAATTCTCATGAATCTCTGAAATGTTGATTGGTCTCAAATTGGTTCCTAAATTTGTCAGTTAAGGTGGTGTGTTGTCTTTTTCTGTTCTTATTCTGTAACTAACAAATTCAGTTACCTTTACTTCTAACTTGCTGTTTTCATTATCTCATTAACCCTGCCTCAGGCCCCCTCTGGGGCTCTCTAGTTGTCCTTAACCTGCTGCCTTAGGCCCCCTTTTGGGTTCTCTAGTTGTGCTTAAATACTGGTCCTACCCTTGGACCATGAATGAAACCCATCTGATTACCAGTCAACAATACTGGAGTGCCCCTTCCTCCTCATCAGATCAGTTCTTCTTGACTATACAAGACATATCCTCTCTCTATTGGCTCTTTGTAGCCTTATTATTTCTCCTCATCAGGCTCCTCCATAGCCTACCATTACTGTTTCATCCCTCATGGCAATATAGTCATTCTTCAACTCTTCAGGTTTCATTCTCCTTCTCCAGAGAATTTAGGCCATTCAGTAATGGGAGGAAGTAAATTCAAAGCCTTTTCCACTCCAGGAGTAGGACTGGTTCTGAAAGATTCATTCCTAGTTGTCCTGGTTCTGGAAGGAACACTAGTAGTGCTGGTGAACCTAGCAGGTCTAGTTTCTTCCAGGTCAATGACTGGAGAGTTAGTAGAATTGACTTGAAGATCTCTGAGATCATTCTTAATCATACTTAAATTCAAATTCAAGGTTCCCAACACTTGGTTGGGATCACAACTGTCCTTGGGGGGTATTCCAACCAGGTCTGAGTGTGTTCCAATCAGATCTTGGGATAAATCCAAGGGTAAGTCCAAGGGTAAACTGTGTGGGAAGTCCTCTAGGAGTTCCTGGTCAATGAGATCACCAAAGAAAATCCATTGAGGTTGATAAAAACAAAAAATATGAGTTTAATATTTTTTTGTATTTTTACGTGGTAACATGATGTTTTAGAAAAGTAATCACTTTTATTAATTTTGGATTTGTCTTTATCTTTGGGATTATTTAGCTTATAAATTTAAAGCTTCTTTGATAAATTTTCCACTCCTTATTATGCCTTAATAAATAATTTTAATTTATAATTCTTTCAAGCTCAAGTTCCTTGTCCTTTATAGCTTGCTTTTTATAATAAAGCAATTTCTCCTGTTGTTGCTCAGGAGTTAGAATAACAGGGACAAAGTTAAGGAGTTTTTCTTCTTTTTTCTTTTTAAGAAGATTCAAACAACAATTTATCAATTCTCCCTTGGAATTAAGATCCACTAGAGAAACAAATGATCAAAAATATATGTTATAAGTATGTTAAATTATTTTTTTAAAAAATAAATACCTTGGTTCAAGGAATAAATAATGAAAAATTAATTATTTAAGGATATTTCCCGGTCAGAACCCCAGTTGTCAGCTCTCTGATACCAGGAACCTTGCAGTCCTTTAGCCAAAGAGAGTGATAAAAATACTGGAATAATAATAATTATTATTATTCCAAAAATAAACACTTAGAGGCTAAAATAAATGATATAATAAGAGCAGTTGAAAGGTTTAATTGGTTTAGTAATAAAATGTTTCCAATATAATATAAAAGAAGGGCCAAAGTATTATACTACTGGGGATCTTTGAAGACTAACAAACTCTCTTCAAGGGGCCTTCTTAGGCAGTTTAAGAACCTTGGAATGAAGATGGGTGCCTTAGAAGGGCTTATTCCACTAATGGCCAGGCATAAAAGCACAATTGCCAAGACAGGAAGGGAAGCACAGTCTGAGCACTTTACTACAAAAATCCTGCAATAATAGGAATGCTTTCAGAGAAGATGGGGTGGATTGCTTGACTAAACTTCAAGGGTTGATTTGTTAATAAGAATAAATACTACTACTACAGACTAAAGCATAAATCACTTGCTTATCTTCCTATAAGCACTTTATA
This sequence comes from Puccinia polysora, assembly GCA_025617555.3. Lineage (NCBI taxonomy): Eukaryota > Fungi > Basidiomycota > Pucciniomycetes > Pucciniales > Pucciniaceae > Puccinia > Puccinia polysora. The sequence continues at coordinate 43,691,697 of CM062625.1, read as the reverse complement.
AACAATGAAACGGTATCTGATTGATAATAATATTTCTTGGTAAACTGATAATAAGGAATAATGGATCCAAAGAGGTCTGTATAAATACCTTTTTGGGGTAATTTTGAGCTTATCAGGGCACGTAGAGAGGGTTCTGCTCATGGGCTGAGGCTTGAAAGCCAGTCAGGGCAAGTTTAGCACGTTCTTTTGGTGCTGTAAATCAGCTGACCTTACGTCTGCTGGATTTCTGTACTATTTTAGCCACAGGATCTGTTAATCTGTTATGGCGTAAATTTGATCATTCTGCACTCATCCTTCATTTTTACTATTAGTACTTGTTTGTAAGTGAACAGATGTGGATGTTTACTGATTTTTCATCATCTGCTGATCACGTTGATAATTTTTAATAATTTGTATGAACACTCCTTGTAGTGTTTTGTGGTCATCAAAGATCAGAGTCAATGATTTATGTGGTAATCCTTGATCTTTGATTTATTATTAAAAAAATTTCTAAACTTAATTTTTATTATTTTTATTGAAGTTTTTATCAATTTAGACTATTTTTAATGCATATGTCAACTTGTCACATATGCCAGGCAACCCTAACTAGGTTGTAGCTCTTCTGAGCAGTACCTGGTTGTCAGATTAGGCATGACGGATCCAGACGCAGGGATCAGTCAGTACAGATGCGCGTGGGGTATGATCCGCTACGTGCGTGACAGAATTAGCTGCGCGCGGGTCTCTAGTACGCGGGAATCTGCTAATACAAGTACGTTGGGATATGTAATGATGCGGGCTGCGCATGGGAATTGTGACATAACACATTTCCACGCGTAACTCCTAAAATATACACATCACCTCAATTATGAGTGAATTTTAGGTGTAAACCCTATACGTGAAAACACGTGTGAAATTTTAGAATGGCCAAAAGGTGCCATACTGGTGTTGTAATTTTTAGTACTTTTCTTTTTAATTATTTTAAAAATATAAGGACTTGGATTTCAAGGGTGGGGTCAGTGAGTGACTCTACCTAATTTTGGGTGAGGAATCCATTTCTTCAACAATATTTATGTATTTCTCACTCCTTCTTTTGTTAATCTAGATATTATTGTTTCATTTTTTTTTATAGTTTTTGTGTTGCTATGACAGGTTGCTCTGTACATAGCAGCAAGCTGAAAACTCCCAAATACTTCTTCATCCTTCCTTCTATACTCCTTTCCCTTCATTTTCTTCTTTATATTCATTCTCCTCAAGCTCCCCAGGAGAAAAATCATCATCAACCTATTCCAATGAAGAACCCCTCTCAGTCCCTCTTCAATACTGTTCAAACATCAAACAAAGTTTAAATTCAAATTAAAACTTGTCAAACTTTGAATTCAAACTTCAAAAATCAAACTTTGAAGTTGAACTTATCAAACTTCAAATTAAAACTTGTCAAACTTTGAAGCCAAACTTTTCAAAATTTGAAAGTAAAAATTTGAACTTAAAACTTTCAAGGTAAACTTGTCAAACTTCTAATGTGAAACTTTGAATTCATAATTCAAAATTTCCAAATTTGTAAGATTCAAACTCCAAACCCCAAACCCCAAACTTCAAGTCTCCAACCTCAATCTTTTAAAATTCCATCCTAGCCTCAGACTTCATGCCCCAAAACTTGTGCAATGTTTCACCTGCTTCAAGTAATTGAATCTTGCTTCCAAGACTCCCAGCTTCCATTCAGCAAGTACAACAGACCTCAATATTCAATTCCAGCACATTTTTTCCTGGGAATCAGGAGCTGCCCCTTCCCTTTCAGGGGGGGGCGTCCTGTCATGACAACAGTCTGGACACTTCTTCAAATCAACCATTCCAACCATTCTTCAAATTCAATCTCAGATAAAACCAAAATCCACCTACTTCAGGACCTTCCACTGCATAGTACCTCTACATACCTTGCAGTCTCTATCTGCCTCTACCAGGTTCAGGCTCTACCTGTACCTTATAATCTATTTTTCAATGTAAACCTCACCATTGGGTTTTTTGATTCTTCCAATCAGCAAGTACAACAGACCTCAATCTTTAATTCCAGCACATCTTTTTCTGAAAATCAGGAGCTTCCCCTTCCCTTTGAGGGGGGGCAGGGTCCTGTCATGACAACAGTCTGGAAACTTCTTCAACTCAACCGTTCCAACCATTCATCAAATTCAATCTCAGATAAAACCAAAATCCACCTACTTGTGTAACTTCCACTGGATGGTACCTCTACATACCTTGCGGTCTCTATCTGCCTCTACCAGGTTCATGCTCTACATGTACCCTATAACCTCTTTTTCCATGTAATCCTCACAATTGTTTCATGTGATTCATTCAACCTTCTGAGCATCTGTCCCCCTCTCCATGCCTTGGTACATCGCCTATTGTTTTCTTTTTGATGTTTATATTCTGTAACTAACAAACTTGGTTACCTTTATAACTAACCTACTATTTTCATTAACTCATTACTGATGTCTAAGGCTCCTTCTGGAGGCTCTCTATTTGTATTTAATAAGTTGCCTTGGGCCCCCTTTAGGGTACTCTGGTTGTCTTTACATAATGGTCCTTCCTTTGGATCATCAATGAAACTCATCTGATTACCAGACATTTCAACCATAGGGCCCCTTCCTCCTCATCAGATCAGTTCCACTTGACTAAACAATTATGATCCCTTCTCCATTGCCTCTTTGTAGCCTTTTCATTACTCCTCATTTGGATCTTCAGTAGCCTACAATTTCCTGTTTATCTCTCCATGGTGTTAGAGACTTTCTTAAACTCTTCACCTATCCCTCCTCAACCCAATTGGTATATGAATTAGTACATACATAGTGCATACTCTCCACTGTATTTTCAGCCCATACTCCCAGGACTACGGATCAGTAAATTTCAAACCTTCCTGGACAGGCCCATAACCCAATTATTCAACTTTTCACACAACGCCCCACCTGCTGGAGGGGATCTTTAGGCAATTGTGAACGCAAGGAGAATGCTGAGTGCAAGGTCAAGTGCAAGATAGCAAGATTCTCACTGCAAAGTGGTCAATGGCAAATAGAAATAAGGATGGATTGTTCCAATGGATAGAAACCAAGGCAAGGCCTGATGTGATAGTCTTACTCAGCAAAAGCGTGAACGTATGAAATCAACTAAATGAGGAAAAAATCTTCAGGCAAGGAGTGAGTCCTTTTAAGGTAATCCAGAGAAACTAGATACAACCCAATGAAAAGTCTTCTACAGCTAGGGAGCGTGATGCAATGAATGACAGGAAGCTAACAGGAAGCTGAAACTGAACCATACAGCGTAGATGTAGTCAAGCATGAGTTCAAGACAGTAGAACTGTGTGAATATGTATACTAAATAAGGCAATGAATGTGAGATGAAAATGCAAATGAAAAAAGGTAGTAACAGAGGTGGCAACAAAGGGAAAGGCATTAGTCCAAAAATGGAACTATACAATTGATATGGCTTGATGGACGTGCAAGCTAGAAGAGTAGAAAAAGAAATAACTGGAAGTCCAAGTGATGAGATACCCATGGGAAGATGGATCAATTTCCAGATGGATAGTCAACCAACTACCAGGTACTTGCAGGTATAGACTGAGTTGCCAAGATTGGAAGGTTATTGCACAAGCAGGAGGTAGTAAGCGGATTGCACTATTGATGGTGTGCCCTATTGTTTGTTTCACACTTAAGATTGAGGTAGATGGTACTAAGGAGAAGGTATGCGGAAAATTGAGAAGACAATAACCATTAAATCTGAAGCATGACAGTTGCCCGGGTATAAAGACGCCAGATCCTGCAAGCATCCTTGATGAATTCCCATTGAATACATAAGTCCTATACTTGCCTTGATTTAATTTATAGCCCTTATAAATTTATCATACATTACTTAAAAATTTCTATAATTATTAGCTAAATATGTCATTGTCTTCTTGTTGTTGCAACAACTGCTTTTGTTGAAACAAGGGTTGTGTTCCAAGTACTGCATCTTGGGGGGTACAAAAATGCGAACCCTGTTGTCTTCAAAAGGTTTCCTGTTTTTTCACTATAAATAGCAAGCCTGTGGTAAAAGTGTTGGAGGCGCCACAAAGTGAAGGAAAAAGTTGTAGGTTGGCTCCTTGAGTGAGTTATCAGGTTCCACCAGCACCGGAGATTGAGTTCCTTGGAGTGCAAACAGCAGGTAAGAGATTTTACTAATGACTATTATAATGTAGAGAAATAATGAATGGATTCTCAATTTCTAGTGTTACCCCAGTTCCAATGGTATGCCACCAATACACCACCGCCACCACCACCATACTTTGGACCACAACCTGAAGCTGAGATGAACAAAGAACCCAAGGTTCAAGGTGAAGAGCAAGCTGGAAGGGCCAAGGGCAGCCGTACAAGATAATTTGTAAAAATAATTGTAATAGGATAAATAACAGAGGGAAGGAATGGGGAAGAAAGGATAGAAGGAGAGGTGATTAAGAGTGGAGGAGACGTGACAGAAGGAATTGGAAGGGAGGTCATGGGAGGAAATGGAAGGGGAAGCCAAGGCAAAGTGACTGAGGTGCAAGCCATGGCTCCAATCCAGACAGATGCAAGGCGCCTGACCGGCAATGTTGGCAAGGTTTTTCAGCGTAAAAGGCCTCAAAAAGTGTTAATGAACAAGGATGAATGGAATACCAGGCCAAAACAATCTTGAATTTCAAAGTGCAAAGAGGTTTTCAAGGCAGTGCTCTTTTCACAAGTTCAATTGATGCTAAGGGTGTCTGGTTTATTTCAAGACAAGGATCTGGAGGAATTTAAAGAGATAGTGGCGGAATTGCATAAAAACTGGGAGGATGTAGAAGAAGTGGTAAAAAGAAATTTGTAAATTTTGTAACAATAAATTTTCCGATTTTTATTTTTTCATAGAAATATATATATATATATATATATATATATATATTTTCTCTTGAATGTTTGTAATGATATGATTGTTTTTAAAAAAGATAACAGGAAACAAATGAGCTTTAAAAGAGCGTAATGGGAAATTTAAGGGTCTGAAAATAGAAGGAAAACAGTAACAAATGGGTTTTGAAGAATATGGTGATATATGAAAAAGAGATAAGACAGAAATGTGAAAGGAAGGGAGAAATGGGATTTGAAGAATTAGAGGAAGGGATAGATAGAATGGGATTGGAATAAATGGGAATGGAATGGAGGTGGAATCGGATTGAAGATTGAAAAGGTTTATGCGGGTACTTTGTATGGAAGTCTCACACCAAGTCAGGAGAGTTGCAAAGGTGATGGGCTGGTTCCCATGAGGTGCAATCTTTGTTGGAATGGAAGCCATTACATTCAACAAGGTGTTGAAGCTTTCCTTTGTGCATCATGGAATTCAGAATACGGCTTACTTCCCACTATAAGTAATCTTTAACATTGAAGGATTCTGGAGGGGGATGAGCCTTGCCCAGGTATAATACCCAAGCCAGTTCTAGAAGAGACACATGAAAGACCGGATGGATAACGTTCCATTTTGCAGGTAAGGAAATTTTGATTGTGTTAGGGGAGATAACTGCTTCTACTTTAAACAGGATGAGCTTCTTATCAGAGAGTTTCCTAGTAGGGCAATTACGGCAAATTTTTCAAGCATTGAGCCAAACCTGGTCTCCTACTGTGAAGGCTGGTGCCAAAGTGCAAAGTCAATCTGCTTGCTCCTTTTAGCATTTGATTTCTGCTTCAAGGTTGGATTGGATTTGCAATTGGGGAGATTTAATGAGAGAAAGGTAGTTGGGAGCGGGTTGAGAAGGGGAAATGTGAATAGAATCAAAATTTGGGTTTCTTCCATAAAGAGTTTAAAATGGCAACTGTTTAGTTGAGGAATGAGTGGAGTTGTTTTATGAAAATTAGGCAAGAGCAAGCCATTGCAACCAATTTTCCTGTTGACAAGAAGCATACATTTGAAGATATTTTTCAAGTATCTGATTTACTTGTTTGGTTTGTCCATCCATTTCCAGGTTGTAAGCTGTTGATAAATTGCAAGTGATCTTCAAATTTTTGCAGAGAAAGGTCCAGAAACTCAAAAAAATGGTCCAAAATTGCTAACTATGTTATCAGGGAGAACATTCTTAAAGACAACATGTTATATGAAGAAATTAGCTAGTTCTTCTGAAGAGGCCAACACTGTAGAGTTAAGAAATAAAGAAATCTTTGAGAAGAAATCTACTACTACTAGGATAGAATCATAACCATTAGAAAGGGGTAATTGTGAAATGAAATCCATAAACAATGAGTGCCAAGGAATAGGGGGGATTGGAAGTGGCTCAAGCAGCCCATACTTCTGGTGATTCAAGGACTTGTTACAATTAAAATCATAGCACGCGCTAACATAGTCTTTTACTTCTCTGGTCAAACCAGGCCAATAGAAGTCTTGTGAAATCAACTGGTAGGTTTTATCCTGACCATAATGACTAGCAAGCGGACAATCGTGCCAAGACTCAAAGATATCTAACTTAATGCAAGGATAATTGGGAACTACTGTGCAATCTTTATAAACTAAAAAACCATTTTTATCTATACCTTAATCACTTGTAGGTAAATTTTCACTCTTGCAAAGCTTGCTAAACTTGGGTTTGTTGAGTTGGGCTTGTCAAAGTTTGAAAGCTTTGTCTCAAAGTTGGGTGAGGATTGAGCTGTGTTAGGCAGATTGATTTGAAGAGAAAAGTCTCTTAACGTTTTCATGTTTTTTTTCTGTGATAAATTTTGAGATAAGATTATAGAGAACTAAGAACCAGCAAAACTGAAAAACATGAAACAGGTAAGAATTAAAGATAAAACAAAGTAAAAAGGATAAAATAAAAGAGAAAATGAGATCCTACATCCAGAGCCAATCATAAGAGTTATAGTAGGTATTTTGAGCAGAATAACATCTTTGGGATACGTAGAATGGATTGGGCAAAAGCTGACGTTTAAAAAATCAAGGGTGAGATGGCCCAGATGATCTTTTCGAGGTTTGAGATCTTACCAGGAAGAGATTGATGGTAGTTCGGTCTTGAAGTTGAGGTTTATATTGATTGATGATGACAGAAAGGTAGTATTTGAATAGAAAAGGAAAGAAGAAAGAAAAATAAATATAGAATAAAAGAAAGGAAAAGATGATCAAGGTGATTTGATGTGATCTTTATGAGCTTTGACGTAGTCTTGAGTTCCATTGAGGTTGGAGGTCTATGGTGATTCTTGGTTTGATGTGTGATCAGAATTAGAAGGATAATAAGAGAAAGAGAAGTGGATAGAACAAAAAAAAGAAAAGATGAGAATATTGATGGAAAAGAAAAAGAGTCCCAAAATAATAGATCGGGAGAAGGTAGGAGAGTAGAGGTTGAGACTGAAAGACGTGAAACCTCCTCTGTTGCGCAGAGCTTTCATGTGAGAGTGTCAGGACATGCGCTATGAAACTGCAAAAGGGAAAGTGTCACATGGAAATACTCCAAGATCTTAACACCCCTTGTTACTGGTAAGAGGAGAAGAAGGAGTGTGATTGTTCTTGATTTTGCAGAAGATCTTCTTGTGAAGAAGTTTGAGCACTTGGACAGAGGTTGCCTTAGTTAAGGAATTGGCCATCATTTTATCTGAAGGAATGAGACGCAATTTGTATTTCTCGAGCAAAAAATCTTCCCTTAAATCTTTATTTTTAATATCTATATTTCAAGATTTTGAATGAGACCCAAATTTTTTTATTTTGTCTTTGAGTCCCTTATTATCAATGTAGATCCCAGGCTTCACTGAGGGATTGAGATAAAATTTGTCAATCAGATGAGATATCCATTTCAATTCTAAATAACAATCTAGCATTGCATTCAGTTTGGATTTGGTGGATGAATAAGTTATGTTTTGTTGTCTTGATGAGTTCCAGATGACAGGACTTCCATAATGAAAAATAATTTAACCTGTTTGAGACTTGCAAAAAACAGGGTCATCACCCCAGGTTGCGTCGCTATAGCCAGAAACAATCTCATAGTTGGGATCATATCAAAGGACCAGTTTTTTCTGTGGTTTTAAGATATTTCCAATATTTCGAGACCTCTCTCCAGTTCATGAGACCCAGCTTGGCATTAAACCTAGCCAAGCTTGACATGGCAAAAGAAATGTCCGGCCAAGTATATTGGGAGATGTGATTCAAGAGACCAATTGCGGATTGGTAATTGATGTTGAGTTGAACAAATTCTGCGTGATCCTCATCCAAGGCAGGTTTTAGATGTAGATTTTGGGTAAGAGGGGAGTTGACATCCTTCCAGTCAGCAAGGCCTAGTTCTTCAATTCCACGATTGATATGATTTGGTTGACTAAGCATAATCTTGTATCCTTCAAATTCCATTAGCATTCCAAGAATTGTGTTAGGGGAGTGGCAAGAAGAATTAACAAATTTTTTAGAAAACTTGTTGCAAAATTGTCAGTTCTTCCCACATGGATTAGATTATCCACGTGGAAATAGATGACCTCGCCATAATTTGAATTGAGAAATAGACATGGGTCACTTGTAGATACATGGAATCCTTGAGACTTGATCCAAGCGGTAAGAGTTTTGTACCAGTTTTTTGGCAATTGTTGGAGACCATATAAGGATTTCTTCAACTTTAAGAAGGGAGATTTTCTATCCGATCATTTGGGGGTTCTAATTATAACAGTTTCATTCAAGGGAGCATGTAAGAAGGCTCCCTTTACATTGAATTGAGTAAAGTTCATTTTGTTTTTGAGACCATAAAGGAGGGCTAGAAAAAGGGATCCGAGTTTACCAGTAGGGGCCCAAGTCTTGTAAAAATCAATACCTTGAATTTGATCAAAACCTTGCACGCATAGTCTGGCTTTATATTTGACAGGCTCTCCGTGGAAATTTTCCTTCACCTTGAATACCCAAGTGGTGTTCAGAATGTTGTCCGGAGTGTCGTAATATTCTTCCCAGACATGTTGAGATTCTATTGAGAGTAGTTCTTCTTTCAAAGAATTTTCCCATTTTGGCCTTTCCGGGCATTTTGGGGCAGCTTTATAGGAGGGTGGTTCATAGTAGTGATGAAATCCTTATCTTTGCAGTTCTCAAGTTTCTTGTTTGGGTCGCAATGTTAATTTGGGAGCAGGAATAGTTTGAGTTGAAGTGGTTCATTGTGTAGAAGCTAAGGGACTATCCTCTTCTTCAGGATCAGAGTCCGATTCAAGACATTCACTATTGGCCTCTCGGATAGCGTATTGTTTTTTGGATCTGGAGAAGTCTGACTCATTGGCGTCAAAACTAGATTGATAAAAAATATCCAGTCTGGGTGAACAAGAAGTGGGAACTAGTTCAGGTTCATCTTAAGGAATTTGACATTTTTTGTCTCTATATAAGCACCAAGCAAGTTGAGGATGAGATAAGAGTGGAAAACCAGGTTGAAACCAACCAAGATTCCTTCATGGCCTTTTTCATTGAACTTGCGCCCCTTTTGTGTGAGATTTGCAAGGTATATTACAGATTTACCTACGGTTTTTAAGTACTTATTGGGTGGTTTCTTACCAAACATAAGCTCCCAAGGAGACTGATTTTTACCTTCCCAAGGAATCTGGTTGAGCATGAAGAAAAAACTTCTGGTCACAATATGCCAGTAATTCTTGGGTAATCTTGAAAAAAAAAAGTAGCTCGGGCAGATTCTACAATGGTCCAATTGTCTCTTTCAGCACAGCCATTATGTTGGGAATGATAAGGTTTGGAGGTTAAAAGCTTGATTTGTTTAGACTTAGCAAAATCTTTAAGGGTAGAATTAGTGAATTAGGTCCCTTTATCTGAACATATTTCAGTCCGGTAGTAATTTAAACTTTTATATTTGGTTTTGAGAATGTTGATGATTGTGATGGGAGTCTTGTCTTTGGATTTGAGAGGTAAAACCACTAGATAGCCAGTAGAGTTATTGACTGGGGTGAGTAGATAGTGCTAGCTGGACTTGGATTGAGGAGAGATTGGGCCAATCAGATTGAGGTGGATTTGCTCCAAGGGTTTGTTAGAAGAGGTGGATACACTAGAGAATGGAGCTTTAGTGATTTTACTTTTAACACAACTATTGCATTGGAACTTGAGAATTTCCTTGTTGGGGTAGCGGTCTTTCAGAATGGGTTTGGGAGTGGAGATGGAAGCATGGCCATAGGTTCTGTGAAATTTGAGTAGCAAAGAAGGTATAAAGGAAGGTTGATTAGAAAGATTCACGTTCTGGTTGCTCCCAGCGGTCCAAGGTTTCTTGATGACAAATAGATGATCTTGGAAAAGGCCTTTTAAGACAATCTTATTGTTTCTAGTGACAGAGAAGCTGTTGTGTTGTTGTGTGAGATTGCAACCTTTCTTAGCAAGGAGACCAAGGCTGATGAGGTTCACTACTATATCAGGTACGTATATGCAGTCTTCAAGAGTGATTGTGGATTCTTTCCATTCTAGCTGGACTGTGGCTGTTCCTCAAATCTTGAGATTGGCTTTGAGTTTGCTGGTTTTGATTTCCTCCAGGTAATTTTGGAGCTCAATCAACGTAAAGTACTTGAGATTGTTGAAGATGTGGACATTGGCTCCAGAATCCAGAAGGAGATTAGGATTATTTTTGGAGTTGATCCAGAGAGTAAGTAGGGCGTGATAATTGATTTCTGGGTTCCTTTTGTTGTTATTATTCCATTCTGTTTGTTGCTCAATCCACCAGTCTCGGGCAGTCTCAGGATGTAGATGGAAACAGGATGACTTGGGAGGGGGAGCGTTAGGGTTGTGGTAACCTTCTTTACAGCACATTTTGATTTTGCATTTGTCCTTATTGTATTTTGCTTTAGTCCTTACAAGAGATACATTGGTAGAGGGTTTAGTAACTTTGATCTGTGCTCTTCTTTCATTACTGTATTGGGTAAGATGATTGAAGACAACGTCCACAGTAAGATTCTTCTCAACGTGCATTATTTGCTGCTTGAGATTCTCTAATATAGGATGAAACTTGAAGAGGAGTAAGTAGGCTAATATATCTTTTGGGAGTTTTATTCCTACGTTCATCATCCTTGTAATGGCTTTTTGCAACTCAGTGATGAACCCGTGGATGGCATGTTTGCTGAATGTTGAGTGGAGAAAGTGGTAAAAAATCCTAGCCCTGTTTGCTGTCTCCAATGATTCAAATCTCTGTGTGATTTTGGCCCATAGAAGTTTTGAAGATGTTATGTTGGTTGAGTTAACTACATTTACGTGTGTGGTGCTATCAATTCTTGAAAGGATGATAGCCCGTATCGCTCAATCTTGCTTGGTTGACATTTGTCCGCAATTCCTTGTAATGGCGTCTTTGATGTCTTTAAGATTGAAGAGCATTAGCACCTTATATTGCCAGATCAAATAATTTTCTTCATTCAACGGAGGTATGGCATCAACCAAAGCTTTTAATGTTACCTGATGGAAGTAATCAGATTCTCATGCTGGTTCCTTGATGTCTTTAAGTCATCTGGTTGAGGTTGTTGGTTTTGGCTTTTAACCGTGATAACCTTTGAGATGAGATTATAGAGAACTAAGAACCAGAAAAACTGAACACCATGAAACAGGTAAGAATTTGAGATAACATAAAGTAAGAAGGATAAAAGAACAGAGAAAATGAGATCCTACAGCTAGAGCCAATCAAAAGAGTTATAGTAGGTAGTTTGAGAAGAATAACATCTTTGGGATACGTAGAATGGATCGGGCAAAAGCTGACGTTTACAAAATCAAGGATTAGATGGCCTGGATGATCTTTTAGAGGTTCAAGATCTTACCAGGCAGAGATTGATGGTATTTCAGTCTTGAAGTTGAGGTTTATATCAATTGATGATGACAGAAAGGTATTATTCAAATAGAAAAGGAAAGAAGAAAGAAAAAGAAATATAGAATAAAAGAAAGGAAAAGATGATTGAGGAAATTTGATGTGATCTTTAATGAGCTTTGACATAGTCTTGAGTTTGATTGAGGTTGGAGGTCTATGGTGATTCTTGTTTTGATGTGTCATCAGAATGAGAAGGATAATAAGAGAAATAGAAGTGGATAGAACAAAAAAAGAAAAGATGAGAATATTGATGGAAAAGAAAAAGAGTCCCAAAATAATAGATTGGGAGAAGGTAGGAGAGTAGAGGTTGAGACTGAAAGATGTGAAACCTCCTCTGTTGCGCGGAGATTTCATGTGAGAGTGTCAGGAAATGCGCTATGAAACTGCAAAAAGGAAAGTTTCAGAGGGAAATACTCCATGATCTTAACATCTGCAAAGTTACTGCCCCCCCCCCCCGGGTAGACTTCATCTCAACTTGATAAAGCATCAGGAACAACCACTTTTTTCCCAGGGCAGTACTTGATTGTAAAGTTCAACTCAGAGAGGTATTCAGTCCATCGCGCCTGTCTGCATGTAAGAACTTTTGAGCTCATAAAATATCTAAGAGAATTATGATCAGTAAGGAACTCAAAAGGCTCCACAAGGCTCAAAAGGTATGAACACCATTTCTTCAAGCAAAAGACAATTGCAAGAAGTCACTTGTCATGAATGTTGTAGTTAAGCTCTGCAGCAAAAAATTTGGAAGACTTAAAGGCAACAGGATGAAAGAGATTAGAGGAAGAAGAAAACTGCAAGATTACTCCTGGAATTGCATAGGGGCTTGTGTCTTTTTCCACAATAGTGCAAGCTAGCTTGTTGAAATGAGCAAGTATTGGAGCAGTGGTAAAAGCTTTTTTCAGGGCTTCAAACTAAAAAGAAGCTGTTTATGTTAAAATAAAATGAGTGTCTTTTTGAAGAAGTTTAGTAAGATTCATGGTCTTCTTGGAATAATGCTCAATACACCTCCTGTAAAAATTACTGAAACCAAGAAAAATTTTAAGAGTTTTGCCAGAAGAAGGTGCGGTCCGGTCCAATATGTGTTGACTCTTGGCTGGGTCCATGGCTAGTCCCTGCTGCAAAACTATTACAACTAAAAATTGAAGAGATTAAGTATGAAATTTGTGATAAATTTCTGGAGTTGAATTCAAAGAAATAATAATAAAAAGGGCTGCACAGAGCAAAGCATCATTAAAAGAATAGAAACAAGATAAGAAAAGACTCTAAAAAGAAAAAAGAAGACACACATAAAACCAACATCAAGCGGATTGACTCAAGAGATAGCGGAAAGAGATCATTGGAAAAAGAGGGGCCAATAGAGTTGATGGTTGAGGAGCGAGCAGGCTAATATAAAAATAGACTGAGAATCCGATTGAGAGGTTGAGAACTTGAAAGAAACCAGCCATAGCAGACATACTCAAGATTCAAGACAGCCAGGGTGTGAGATTTGAGGTAGAGACTTAGTGAGAATGAAGAAAAGAGTTGAAGAAATATAGAGAGAGGAAAGAAAATAGGAAAGAGGGTGGCGCTGAAGAGAGAAATCAATAGTGAAAGTTGAGATTTGAAGAGAGAAATCAATAGTTAAAGTTGATATTTGGAGATTCAAAGCGTATTAAGTTTCTGGATTTGTAGAGTAGCAATTTTTGATTGATTTGATCTTCTTCAAGTGAGGTGTTTCCCCAATCACCTCCATTCCAGGTAATGGATTTAGGTTAGGTCAGGGAGCTGGGAGCGCGTGCGTGAGTGAAGGCAGTGACATCCAGGTGACAGAAGAGAAGTGAAGTTAGAGAGAGGACACTGAGAGGAAAAGATAGAACAAAGAACTTAAAGAAGAGAAAATATAGAACATAGAACATAAAAGAAAAGAAGTTAAGAGAAAATAAAAAAATAAAAAGAAGAGTAATAAAATATTCAACACCCCCATGTCTGGTAGGGCTGGAGACAAGAGAGAAGTTTGGATTGATAAGAGAGGTGAGATTGGCTAAGAGAGTTGGTGGCAAGGCTTTTGTGAGTCCTTCTGCGTTCATTTTTTCAGATGGAATGAGATCAATGACCAGACTACCTTGTTTCAATTCTTCTCAAATGGCCTTTGTTTTGATGTCAATGTGTCGAGTTTTAGAATTGCACCCAAACTTTTTGAGTTTATCATAAAGACCTTTATTATCCACGTAGTGTTTTCTGGGTTCTACATCTTTCTTCCAGAGTTCAGATACTAAGTCTTTCACCCAGATGGCTTCCAGAAATGAGTCCACAAGAGGATTGAGTTCAGCGTTGGTGGTTGAGTGAGTAACATTCCTTTGATGGTAGCTTTTCCAGGAAATGAGAGAGCCAAAACGTAGGTATAAATGACCTTATTGAAATCTTCTAGTTTCTAGATCATCCCCCCAAGTAGCATTGCTGTAGCATTGAATTTGAGTTTTGGAATTGCAAACAGAGAGTGATAGTTTGAGATGCTTAGTAGCGTTTAAGTACTTCCAGAAACCCTCAACTTCTCTCCAGTGTTGAATGCTGGGTTTTTCACAAAATCTAGCAAGACTTGAAACTGCAAAGCTTAGGTCTGGACGAGTCAGACAAGCTATATAGTCCATCAGGAAAAGAGCTGATCAATAATTGATTCTAAGGGAGAGAAACTCTTGGTTTTCTTCATTTGAAGGTGAGGAAAGATTGGTGTTGAAAGTAAGAGGGATGGAGGAAGGTTTGCAATCCATCATTTTTAATTCTTCAAGTCCCTGTTTGATTTGTTTGGGTTGGGATAATAAGATTGAGTCATTGAGGCTTTCAAATTTCATACCCAATATGGTTTTGGGTTGGTGATGACTAGAGTTTGGAAATTGTTTGAGAAAATTAGTTAAGAAATTATTGCCCAAACCATCAAGGATAAGATCATCAATGTGGAAGAAAAGAACGGAGTTGGTTGAGGGATGAATGTAGAGACACCAGACATAGATTCATGGAAACCTTGTTTGAAAATCCAAGAGGTAAGAGTACTGAACCAGTTTTCTGGGGCCTGTTTCAGTCCATATAGGGATTTCTTGAGAATGAGGTATTTCAAAGTTTGTTTTTATCCTTTGGGTTGTTTTATGATAACCGTGTAGGACAATGGGGCATGAAGGAAAGTGTTAAGATTATCATTATCTTATCCTGTTTTCTGACTCTCACTCTGTACCCACCCCAATAGCTCCGTGAATGAACTGAGATGAGTCCTTGTGACATGTCTGTACCACCTGGGTCTTCTTAATTCATGAGACAACCTGGGTGAACTTCTTGCAGCTGCTCTTTCTCTCTTTATTCTTTCCTCTTTTTGATTATCTTCTCTTTATCTGTCTCTTTGAATGTCTCCTTAATTTTCTTTCCTCTCAATCCCTTCTATAACCTTGCTCCCATCTTCCCACTCAATGACTCTCGTCAACCCGGATTCTCCCATACTCAAAACTCCTACTCTGGCCTGACTTGTCTCTCCGTCAATTAGCCTATACCTGGTAAGAATCTAATCCTCAAGATCACTTTTGCATGATTGCTCTGACAACCCAACTCAATCTTGTAGTCCTCAATCTCCATCTTCTGAAATCTATCAACTTCCATGCTACCAAAACCTTATGCCGTCTGACCTCCTTCTTACTTGCTAAATAACTCAAAGATGTTGGTCTTCTCATTTTTCCTTCTTCTTAGTTTTTGTCTGAGCTCTCATGATTCTAAATTTTGTCCATAGTCTGCTGGTTTTCAGTTCTGAGGAATTATATCTCAATTTTATCAGAAAGCACTTTTAACATCATGTTGGGTGATGGGGAGAGAATGGTAAAGTCCAAAGAGAAGAGAAATACAAAGAGAAGCAGACTTTCTGGTGGGAGAAAAGGTTTTGAGATATTCTATTCCATAAATTTGATCAACTCCCTGAACACAGAGACGGCTCTTATAGATAAGAGGGTTGCCCTGGCAATTATCCTTAAGATGATAGACCCAGGTTGTATTTAGTGGATTGACAGGTTCAGGTCTGTCGTAGTCATCCCATACTTTGAGTTCTTCAATGCGGTTGAGTTCAACGTCCATAGAAGCATCCCAATTGCATGAGTTGGAGCATTTCTTGGCTTGTTTGTAAGTCTTAGGTACAAAGTAATGGTGATAGCCATATTGTTGAGGAGGGTTGATGGTTAATTGATCTTGCAAAGAGTAGTTTGGGTTTAGTTGAACAGCAAGGTTGTCAGAGGACTTGGATCAGGAGTCTGAGTGGAGGTTCCAAAGAGAGAGAGGGAGAGAGATTTTTCCTGTAGGGTTCAACAGGATTATTGGGAGAAAGGGGAGAAGAGGAAGATTCAGGAAAAGAGAAAGAAAGAGGAAAGTCAATTTCCATGTTGAGATGTGGGAGAGTATTGGATTTTGGAATTAGGAGAGGATGATAGTATCTGGGGAGAAGAAGAATTTTTGAGTATTTTTACATGTTTGGAAAAAATGATGGAATTGTCAGGACAAAGAATCCAGTAGGAACAAAAATGAGCATTGTAGCTCAGAAGGATGCCAGAAAGGCCGCTTTCTTTGAATTTTTTTGCCTTGAGCTACCTTGGTGTTAAGATAGACAGCCTTGGAGCCAATTGGATGAAAGTAGTTGAGAGGAAGAGTTTTATTGATAAACATTTGGGAGGGAGAGGGCAAGTTCGGAGTCTTAGGAATTTGATTGAGAACCAGACAAGCAGATTTGGAGACTTTGGCCCAGATATTAAGAGGCAACTTGGAGGATTGGAGGATGGCTCAAATAGATTCTGTTAGTTTTCTGTTAGCTCATTTCATTTTGCCGTTGTGTTTGTGATGATATGGCTCAGTGATGAGATGTTGAATGGAGTTTGATTGAAAGAAATCCTTTAAGTCAGAGGAAATGAACTCTCCTCCTCCTTCAGAGAAGATGGTAGCAGGAAAGGAGTTTCTTTTTTGTTTTTCAAAGTTTAAGATTATCTTGAGTTGCGGAGCGGAATCTGACTTTTGTTGGAGCAGAATTGCAGAAATGCAACCTGAGTAATTGTTGATACTGGTCATGATGTAATTCATACCATTTCTGGAAGGAGGAGTGATGGGTCCGAAAAGGTTGACGTGGAGTTGTTCAAATGATTGTGTAGCGGAGGTTGAGGTGTTTTTGAAAGAACTTTTGGTTATTTGAGAAAATAGACAATCTTTGGATTGAACGTCTGACATAAAATTAGAAGAAAGATCATGAAAAAGGTTTTAGAGTAGATATGGACTTGCATGTCCAAAGGATAGATAAAGATTTTTGAGCTTGTCGGAGTTCCAAACGTTTTGGTAGATGTAGCAAATTTTCCAATTGGGTCCTACCTTAGAGGGATTGTTTAGGAAAAAAATATTACCTTTAAGAAATCCCAAGAAGACAGGACAAGATTTGGAGAAAAGTAGAAAATGATTTCCCTCAGTGGTTGAAGAACATCGTTTAGAGGCAATGAGTTCTCCAGGACTGATAAGATTAACAACAAGATAAAGAAAGCGTTAAAGAGTGTAACCGTGGTGTCCTTCCAGATGAGTTGGACTGTTCCTTTTCCTTTAATAGGGAGCTTATCTCCTTCCTTTCCACTGCTAATAGACTCGTCTCCAGAGCATTTGGTGAGATCAATGAAAAAGTTAGTGGAGTTGAACATGTGACAGGAGGCTCCAGAGTCAAGGATGATTTGATTATGCAAGTTTATTTCTTTGATCCAGGTGGTGAGAAGTGCATGATAGTGAGCCACTTCCTTTCCCTTAGAGTTGGCATTGAATTGTACTCTCCAATTGGCTTGGGCTTCTTTCCACCAATCTGGAGCTAGGTGTTCATGTTTGTGCCAACATTTGTCCTCTGTATGATTGGTTGATTGTGGATTGTGATAACCTCTTTTACAGCAGAGCTCTCAAGGCACGGGATTTTTGACTTTTTGTGAGACCACTAGGGCAGTGTTGAGAGATTTGGAATCTTTGGCTTTCAATCTGGTTTAATTGCTGAGTTGAGTGAGATGATTAAGAACTAGATTGACTGAGACGCTTTTATTGGAATGCATAATTTGTTGACAAAGAGATTGAAGAGTGGAAGGGAATTTAAAAAGAATAAGATAGGCTAGAATATCTTCTGGAAGATTGATTCCTCTGTCAATCATTTTCTTCATGGAGATTTTAGTTTTGGTGATGAACAAATTAATAAAATTGGTTTTGAATTGATGGTAAAGGAATTCGTTGAAAGCTCTTGCTCAATTGGCAGTTTGAGAAGAGGCAAACCTTTCCTTGATGGTTTTCCAGAGTAGCTTTGCAGAAGTAATTTTAGTTGGATTAAAAACATTTTTGTGAGTAATTGAGTTGATTCAAGAGAGTAATATAACCCTGATTTCCATGTCATTGGTAGTCTTGAGAGTTTTAGTGTTGTCCTTGAGAGCTTCCTTTACACCTTTCAGTTCCCAGAGAATGGTCATTTTATCCTTCCAGATTGTGTAGTTTTTGTGGGTGAGAACGGGTACTGCCTTGAGAGCTGCCTTGAGGATGAATTGTTGAAATCCATTGCTGCTGCTTGATCACTCCATGATTCAGGTGAGAATAGTCGGGCTAATCCTTGGATTTTAACGGTGATAAATTTCTGAAGTTGAATTCAAATAAATAATAATAAAAAGGGATTCACAGAGAAAAGCATCAGTAAAAGAATAGAAAAAAGATAAGAAAAGACTCCAAAAAGAAAGAAGAAGACACGCATAAAACCAACATCAAGCGGATTGACTCAAGAGATAGCGGAAAGAGATAATTGGAAAAAGAGTGGCCAATAGAGTTGATGGTTGAGGAGCAAGCAGACCAATTTAAAAGTAGACTTAGAATCAGATTGAGAGGTTGAGAACTTGAAAGAAACCAGCCATAGCAGACATACTCAAGATTGAAGACAGCCAGGGTGTGAGATTTGAGGTAGAGACTGAGTGAAAATGAAGATAAGAGTTGAAGAAATATAGAGAGAGGAAAGAAAATGGGAAAGAGGGTGGCGCTGAAGAGAGAAATTGATAGTGAAAGTTGAGGTTTGAAGAGAGAAATCAATAGTGAAAGTTGAGATTTTGAGATTCAAAGTGTATCAAGTTTCTGGATTTGTAGAGTAGCAATTTTTGGTTGAGTTGATCTTTTTCAAGTGAGGTGTTGCCCCAATCACCTCCATTACCGGTAATGAATTTAGGTTAGGTCAGGGAGCTGGGAGCGCGTGCGTGAGTGAAGGCAGTGACATCCAGGTGACAGAAGAGAAGTGAAGTTAGAGAGAGGACACTGAGAGGAAAAGATAGAACAAAGAACTTAAAGAAGAGAAAATATAGAAAATAGAACATAAAAGAAAAGAAGTTAAGAGAAAATAAAAAAATAAAAAGAAGAGGAATAAAATATTCAACAATTTGCACTTAAAGGCTTTTGCAAACAGGGTATTGTTTCAAAGCCGCTGTAGCACCTCTCCCACATGTGCGACGTGCTCCTCAAGAGTTTTCAAGTAGAAAAGTATATTATCAAGATATACCACAAGGTAATTCTCTACAAGGTCAGCAAAAATATCATTCAAAAAATGTTGAAAAGTGGAAGGAGCATTACAGAGGCCGAAAGGCATGACAGTGTACTCATAGCTGCCAAAAAAGGTTCACATTGTGGTCAAGTACTCATGGCCCTTTGAAATGAAAAGTTATAGGCGCCTCAAAGGTCTAACTTTGAGAAATAAGCAGCTCCATGGAAGAGAGTGAGGAGGTGCGACATAGGGAGTACAGGGGAGGCATTCTTCTGTGTTACCGCGTTCAGTTTCCTGTAGTCAACGCAAAGGCAATGGCTGCCCTCTTTCTTTGGGACAAATAGGACGTGCAAAACGGTATTCAAATCACTTGTTTGAAGAAATCCTTTTGATACATTTTTTGCAATGTATTCTTGAAGCGCAACTGATTCTTGCTTTGAGAGAGAGTAGACTGGTCTGGGTTCCGGAGGTGGGAAAGTGAGTTTGATCCAGTGATCATAAGGACGGGATGGATGAAGTTTATCTTCCTTTACAGCTGAAAAGAAGTCAGCAAAGTCATGCTAAACCAAAGGTAAAGACTCTCAAATGATTCCTAAATCTTCATTCCTTTCATCTTTGAGCACCAGATTTGAAGTGCTTTCATGATGCAAGAGGATGAAGGAGCTCAAAATAAAACCTTTGGTAGGCTCCTGTTTCTCTTTGAATAAACAAGAAAGAGGTACGTTGGAAAAATAAGCCATAACTCCTACATCTGAAGAGGGAACTTGGGAATGAAGGTCAGGATATTGCAAATCTCCTGGCGTAAAAGAATCATCCAACTCAATGAAAGTGTCAGGTAGGCTGTTTAATTCCTGGTTGGCAGAAGGGTTAGCTTTTGGGGGATGCAAGGTGCAAAGGTTAATTACTCCTTCTTGCAAATTCACATTTGGATTCCAGTAAACTAGGGAGTCATGGCTGAGAATGGTATCATCCATTCCGGGGATATCCAAGACAAACAAATCCCATTGGAAGCTGGGAAAATTGGAAAATTGAAAAATACCATTTTTCCTTATGGGTAACCCAATGAGACGGTTGGTTTTCACTCAATACTAAATAGATAGGAAACTTATCTATCTTGGAACGCGTAAGATTTTTAGAGGTGGCAAAAGCTGCACTTATAAAGGAAAAATTAGTTCCAGAATCAAGAAGAACTTGATAGGGTGTTTTATTGGAATGGAAGAGAACAAATCTCAAAATTGGAGCACTAAGTTACTTTCAAGTGCAAAGATTGACTTGATTTTTAGTTAATGGGTAGCCTTCCTTGCAAGTATCAGAAAAACTACCAGCTTTTTTTTGGCAACTTAGCCGCTTCATGCACTAAACGCTTTGCAAAACTATTAGCCTCATGGATACCTCCGTAATACATACATAACACTTCCTTTTTCCTCCTCAATCATTCCTTGTTCTTCAGCATCCCGGTTTCTTTTCCCAGGAACCTTGGAGTTTTGGAGATGTTCTTTCCTTTTGGGTTGGAGTTTGAATTCAAGTTTGATTTTCCTTGCTTTGGATTCTTCTGCAATTTTTTCAAGGAGTTGTCTGTCTTTGGGGCCAAGGTGGACTGTCCATGGTTGCTTTTTTGATAGTGGTTCTTGTCATGATAGCCATTATCAAGCTCAATCACCGGGTTGATAAACCTCTGAAGGGAGGTTGTCTTATGCCCCCCAACCATGAGTTGTTCAATTAGGCGTGCAGGTAAAGCCTTTTGGAAATGAAATAGAAGAGGGGCCTTATTCGATTGGATGCAAGACTGCAAGGTTTGGAAATTGGAGATATAAACAGAGACTTTACTATTCTCCTTCATGAATAAATTATTAAGTTTGTATTCTGAGTTTTGCACTTTTTTGGAATTGCCAAACAGGTTGAACAGCTGCTTCTCAAACTTTTCCCAATTGTTGAGAATACAAGTGAGGATAGTCTTACTAATATTTTGAGGTAGGGTTCAAACCACTTCAAGGCCCCTCCACCAAGGAAGGAAGACGCGTACATAGCTCTATCTCTATCAGTAGGAAAATTATGTGGATTGTTTGAGAAAATGATTTTGCAGGACTGTAGGTAGGATCTAATTTTATGGGAGTGTTCCCCAGTAGAATGATTGAGCTGCTTCATGCCTGGAGCGCAAAAGCTAGGGCCACTTGGACCAGATTGAGAGGCTGTTTGATTCAGGGCCTGGATCAAGGTCAAGAGCAAGGTCAAAGCTTTGGGCTTGGGAGCATTAGTGTGAACCCTTGATCTACCAAGAGTCAAGGTTTAATCAGAAGAGTGGTTAGAATCTTTGATTTATCCCAGGGGATCCACCGCTTCCTGTTGATGAGCAAGGGGATCATCAAGAGTTTCAAACAAAGGAGATTTAAAAGAAGGAACAGGGTCTAAAGAATGTCTGTCCTGAGGAGCACCGGATCTCCCTACCCAATGGATATCATCATTTTAAGGGGTGAGGGAAGCATTCCCGGTTGAGCAAGTATGTGACATTGTAAGAGAATAATATCTAGAATAGGTGGAAAACAACAATAGATGAGTTGAGTTAGTCAATTTACTGTCACACAACCCCCACATACTGGAGGGGATATTTAGGTGATTGTGATTGCAAGGAGAATGCTAAGTGCAAGGTCAAGTGCAAGATAGAAATATGCTAACTGCAAAGTGGTCAATTTCAAAAAGAAAGAGGGATGGATTGTTCCAATGGATAGAAACTGAGACCAGGCCTGATGTGATGTTCTTACTCATCAAAAGCTTAAATTTATGAAATTAACAAACTGAGGAAATAATCTTCAGGCAAGGAGTGATTCATTTTAAGGTAATCCGGAGTAACTAGATACAACCCAATGGAAAGTATTCTACAGCTAGGGAGCCTGATGCAATGAATGATAGGAACTTAATGGGAAGCTGAAACTGAACCATACAGCGTAGCCATTGTCAAGCGTGAGTGCAAGACAGTAGAACTGTGCAAATATATATACTAATGAAGTTGATGCATGCGAGATGAAAATGCAAATGAACAAAGGTAGTAACAGAGGTGGAAATGCAGGGACAGGCGTTAGTCTGAAAATGTAACTATAAAATTGATATGGCTTGATGGACGTGCAAGCTAGAAGAGTAGAAAAACCAAGAATGGAAGTCCAAGGGCTGAGATACCAATGGGAAGATAGAGCAATTTCTGAATGGATGGTTGACCAAATGCAAGATACTTGCAGGTATTGACTGAATTGCCAAGATTGGAAGGTTATTGCAAAAACCAGAGGTAGTAAGCGGATTGCACTATTGATGGTGTGCCTTATTGTTTGTGTCACGCTTAAGATTGAGGTAGATGGTACTAAGGAGAAGGAATGCCAAAAATTGAGAAGACAATAACCCTTAACTCTGGAGCGTGACAAAACAACAGCTTCCCACCCAATTAGTCAACATGTCATACTATGTGAACTCCAACCTCAGGGTGTTTATTGGTTTAGGCCCATCCCTTTTTGGCAATCCCAAAACCGGCGCCTGAATAGGCAGGCCTTGGTGGGCCAGGTATTCTCCAAGGTTCTTTGGAGCCCAAACCCTCCCGGGCTCAAATTGTTGGGCTTTTGGAAGGTTTGTTCCAGTTAGCAGGCCCCCATTTTTTCTTTATTTGAAAGCTGTTTGCTGCAATTTCAAATATCTCAATGCAATTTTAGAAAAAGGTAATTCACTTTCAAATCATGAAAATATGCCGGTGTGAGGGAAAAACCAATATTTTTGATTGATAAAGAATAAAGCTCAAAAACTTATATTCAATTTTTCATCCAATCTTGACTAAAAATCAGGGATCAAAGGCCCTCTGCATCCAATTTTGTTCTGAATTCATCCTAAAAACAACCAATGGTAAAGAATGACTGAAGGATTCAAAATGAAAATGAATTTACTACCACACAAGATTTAATAAAAAATGGAGATGGGTCTTACTGATTATGAGGCAATAGAGATCACTGGAACTATCAAAATTCTCTTTTCTAAACAAGCTAATGATGGAAAATGACAAGAATTTTAATTCCACCAGTTGAGTTAGCTAAATCCAGAATTAATTTCCAGTATCCCAATGAAAGATTCTTGAAAGTATAAATTGGATTCAGAAACAGGAGTGCTTGATTAGGATTGTTTTTTCCCTTGTAAAAACTTCCAAAAACTATCTGATTCAAAAATTCTATAATTTTTTTCAACAATTTCACAAGAAGTAAAATTTTGTTTTTCCACTGATGATTTGGGAAAATAAAATTCAAGCAATAGATATATTGTTTTTCTGAGGTCTTTTATTTCATCATGAACTGAGTCAATATTCATAGTCCTCGACATGGTGTATTCTATGTCTTTTCACTTTTAGTGGGGATCAAAAACAATTGCAAGAGGTATAAATTCATTCATGTTGGACCAGTAGTTGCAAAATTCATTAATCATTTACTCAAATTCAGGTAATATGATCATTTCCAACTGCTTGAGATGAAAAATCCAGATGGTATTCTATGTCCTTCAGAGTAAGGAAATATAGGCTGGAGGTTGGATATTTTTTACCAGGAAGCTAATCTGTGCACCCCTTCACCCCTAATCAATTACCTGGTCTATGTAATGATCCCATAAATAACATCAAATCCACATTTGAAATCTTTAAATTTTTGTTTTGATCAATTTGTAAGAAGCCATAACACCAATTCCCTCGCCACATACTTAAGTGACACAATGCAATCAGATTTCTCTCTCTTGATTTGTCAAAAACTGCCTTGAAACTCCTGCTCCATCTCTAATTGGGTGCCAGCAAAGAAGCCCAACTCCCCCTCTCCCGACCAAGCCTGACCCCAAAAGCCCGCCAGGCTTCCCCAAAATCCTATTTTTGTTTTTGGGGTAAGCCCAAACCAAACCTCTGATCCATTAGGTGTGGGCTGTCCTGTGGGCTGCCCAGCCAGATAACATTCCTGACTCCAACCTGCAACACCGGCCACTCATCTCTTAGGGCCTCCTTCCCAGCATTCACATAAAATGGACTCCCCTTTCCTCCTGGACTAATTAACCCCAAGGAAGAGGTATACTACTTCTCACTGGTTAGTCCCTCTGCAAGTAGGTGTCATCTCAGCACAATACAAACTTCACCCAGCAAGCTTAACTCATACCACCTTGACCCTTCCTGGTTTTACTCTCATAGGATTCAAAAACCACCTCCTGTAAATCTTCTCATCCTTCCTCTTCTTATCACTTATACTCCTTCTTTCATCTTCTTCATAGCAGTTCCAGAAATTAACCCATGAGTTTTATAAGTAGTATTTCCCATGCGTTCAGCCCCTTGCACACCACGGGCAGTCATGAAATTTTATCTCAATCAATGAAAAATGATTTTTCCCCTCATAACTTTTACTTTGATGATTTGAAAGTTTATCCAATTTTTAAAAAGTTTTATTGGGCTATCCAAAAGCACAAAAAACAATATTTATATTCAAAAAAACAAAATAACGGCCTGCTTACTAGCCTGAACCCAAAAAAAGCCCAGAAGTTGGTGCTTGGGTTTGGTTTGGCCCCCCCAAAAAAATGGATCATACGCATCCCTCCTGAGCTCACTTACAACCGTTCCAGTTGTGGGATTACCATAATGTGTGGGAACAACCCAATGCCACAACTTCCCCTGGATTGCAAGGGGCTGAATGCACAGGAACTAATACTAATACAACTCAAGGACAATTTTTTGGGATTGAAATGAAGAAGATTAGAGGAGGAGTAAAAGTGATGAGAAGATGGAAGGATTGAATGAAGAAGTCAAGGAGGAGGTTTTTGAATAAGGGTTTGTTGAATCCTATAACAGTAACACCTGTTAAAATAAATATTTACTTATGTGTGTGCTACGTATAAGTGTAATCCATATGGGATGCACATATGGGCCTGAAACAGGCTCATTGGTACATGGGTCTTAACAGGCCCGGTGGGGGATATGGGCAAATACAGCCAGATGGGCTTGTATGGGCATAATTGGGCCCAAGGTTTATTTTGGACATACTTGGCCAGACGGGCTGGCCCACCAAAGTATGTTTTTCTCATGTTTTGGGCTTGGGGCGGCCCATTGGGGCCGCTGCCAGTTTTGCAGCCCGCTTGGGGCTGCTGCTTGTGCCGCAGCCTGCTTGGGGCTGCTTGTATCTCTTGGTTTGGCCCTCGTGGGGCGCAACATGCCGCGCGGGGCTTTTGAGACGGCCAAGGGATCCCGCGGTGCAACGCCATGCAGGCCCGGCCAGTCGCAAATGGTGGCCACCACCGCGGGAGCGAGGGCCAGCGGCCCCGGCTCCCTCCCCCTCCCCTCGCTCACCATTGCAAGGGGGAGGGGGTGGCTGGCTGGGTTGAACCAGCCAGCAACCAACCGCAACAAGGCAGTTGGTCGGGGCAGGGGGGATTTCATCACCCCCTTGCCCAGCGGATGACAAGGCTGGTTGCAACAAAGCAACCAGCGGTGGGGGGGACCTGACCACCTCCCCCACCATTGAAGCAACGCAGAGGACAGGGGCGCTCTCCCCCCCCTTTAACAAGGGGGAGGAGCGACGGGCCTGAGGGGATTTGACCACTCCCCCAGCCCAATCCAATTGACAACGCCCTGGGGGTATTGATCCCCAGGGCCCCTGGTAGGGGGATTTGACCGCCTCCTCCAGGGATCTGAGAGAAAGAGGGGGGGGGGAAATCATGTCCGCTGGTCACACCCCCCCATGTGAGTCTGAGACCGGACCCAGGTGTGTCTTGGGTCCCACCTTGCCATTTGTATGGCCAGGAGCTGGTTGCATAAGGCAACCAGCCAGTGTGTGAGGCAATAGGGCCGGTTGTAACAGACAACCTTCCAAGGGATTGAACAGCACAGGGGCTGGTTCAGCCCAATTGAGGTAGAAACACCAGAAACAACCAGAATAGGCTGGTTGTAAGGGTACAGGGAATGATGCCATGTGGGCTGATGTAGCCCAAACCAAGTAACAAGGCCTGTAGAGCCTATAGAGCTCTTTTGGGGCTGAAAATTTGCCTTTTGGCTTGTCGTATCATGGGCTCAAAAGAGGCCAATCTTTTGTATTTCAGGAGATCTTCTCCCTGCTGTGTTCTATCATTCATTCATCATCCAATCAAATTCATCACCAATATCTTCCAACATTTTTCCTTATTCTGAGAGCCCATCAGCAATTATTGACACAAGGTTTCCAGCATTTCTTTTGCTTTAAATACTGCTCATTTGCCTAAGCTAATTGCTGGCTATAATTATAACACATTATCAGTACCAACATCATCATTAATTCCAAGCCATCTAGACCCTTGTACCTTACTCTGGAGAACCTCAAAGACCTCATGTTTTCCCAGAAGAAGTCCTATATCCCTGATGTTGGCTCCACCAAGATAGTTCTGAACAGTCAGAATTAAAATTCTTGGTATGTCCTTATGGATAGTGAGCTGGATAACATCTGTTATGGGGAGATAATGGATGCAGATGACACTTTGATCAGTTCAGAAGTGGAGAAAAAGTCTTATCATCTAATCCTTAGGCATCTTGATGAGAATCATGTTACATGGGTTGCCAATACTCTTAGGGAAGATGAGAGAAGGAGGGGTAGCACCCTTTGGAAGTTGCGTAAGTCCAAGTATGCTGGTGATTCTGTTCACAAGAAGGGTATAGCTTTTAATAAACTGTTCAAGTTACAATATACAAATTGTAAACAGTTTTTTGCAGAGGCTAGGTCTAGCATAGCCAAGTTTAAGTCATCAGGAATTAACATGGATCCTGAGTGTTTGTCACTCTTAATCCTTCAGAAGCCACCAAAGGAGTTTGATTCTTTAGTCAGAATTATTTCTCAATTGGATCCTCTTGCTGGGGAGGAGGATGTGCTGGAAAGGATTGAAAAGGATGATCTTCAGTTCAACATGAAGGGGGGTTCTGGAACAGCCCTTGCTGGAAAGAATGTAAAATCTTGCAAGAAGGCAAAAAAGGATTTGTCCAAGGTCTTATGCTATAATTTTCAGAATAAGGGTCATTATGCTAAGGATTGCAAGGAGGCCAAGTAGAGAAAGAAGTCCAAGGGGAATGACAAGGAGGTCAATCTCACAACTGAAAACGTTGCAATGGTGGCCTTTGATTGTCCAATGGAAATGGTTGTTGGGGAAGAAGGTCCCAACAAGAAGGCCAAAATTGATGAGTATCAAGAAATGGACTTGATTGATTACAAAGTGAGTAATTTTAACCTCAAAGATGAGAACTTATCAGTGACTGATAAAGCTTCTTTCCTATTAGGAGGATTGAAGGAGGATATTCTTGTTTTGATTGATTCTGGGTGTACAGATCACATGTCCTTTGAACCAAATTTATTTTCAAATCTTAGTGATTATGATGGAGTTGTAAATTTTGGTCAGAAAGGCAGAACAATTCAGATTAAAGGAATTTTAAAAGTTATTCTTGCAAATCACTTGGGTTTCAAAATTTCTTTTGAGAAAGTGTTCTATGTACCAGAGTTTCCTTATACCCTTGTGTCCCTTGGAGTGTTGTGGAAAAAAGGGTTCCAGATTTGTTATCTTAAAGAAGATAAGTTTGTTATTGAGATTAATGGTAGAACATTTCTTAGTGGAAAGGTTTGGAACAAGCTTTTAGGTGCAAGCTTGTTCAAAATCTCAGCTTTGAGCACTGTTGCTCACAATAGAAGTGGAAATAAGGTAAAGGACAGCAACTGTGAGAGTTTAACCTTGGGGGCTAAGACTAGAAATGTGTTCTCAAAGAGTAGAGCTTGCACTGATGTTCCTAGAGAGGAATTTTCCATTGATTTGGCAGGGCCATTCACACCGTATTCCCTTTGTGGGGCAAGATACTTCATCAATTTAGTTGATACTGCAACTAATTATATTTGGGTTAAACCAATTTGATCTAAGGATCAGACCACAGAGGAGGTTTTTTTAATCTTCAAAGTCTGGCAACAAAATGGTCTAATGAATGAAATCAAGAGGGTTATCACCAATGGAGGTGGTGAATTTGTGAGTGAAGAGTTTGAGAGGTTATTAAAAGATTATGGTATCATTCATATAGTCACTACTGAAATTACTCCACAAAATAATGGAATAGTTGAGAGAATGAATAGGACTTTACTGGATAAGGTCAGAACTATTATGACTCAATCTGGTTTACCAAAGTTCTTATGGGCTGAGTTGATGTGTACAGTCTTCCTCTTGCATAAAATTGTAATTGTTAATGGAAAGAGTCCTCATTATCAGTTTTGGAAGTTGTACCCCAAAAAATCACACCTAAGAACAATTGGTTGCTTGGTTTACTGTAGTTTCCACCATAATAAGATGTTTAGAAAATTGGACCCTAGAGCCAGAACAGGGGCACCTGTAGGCTATGATTTCATAATTAAATTGTATAGGATCTATTGTCTAGGGACAAGAAAGGTTATCGTTAGTAGGGATGTAAAATTTGATGAAAGCACCTTTCCACTCAAAAGGATTGAAGATTTTTTTGTGAATAAGTCACAGCAAGAAATAGAATTAGCACCTATTTCACCAGCAAAGGCTGAAAAAAAAGTATTTCCCAAAGATGAAGAGATGGAAAAACTGCCACCAGATGGTTCAGTGCCCACTTCAGGGGAGTCGGTTAATTCAGAACCTGATGAGCCTCCACCTCCAGTTAGAAGGAGTGGTAGGATTAGAGTACCAGTTGATAGGTATGGGGAATGGAAGTCCTATTATGCTGCTGCAGGATATGAGTAAGATACATCTCAGGAAAAGTGTATTCTCAATGAAGACCTGGAGTTGAGTTCAGAAATGGGTAACAGGGTTAAACCAAATAGCTTTGGCCAAGCTATGAATTCTGATGAGAGAGCCAACTGGAAAATTGCTATTTTTGAGGAATTGGATTCTCTAGAAAATAATAGTGTCTTTGAAGTGTTTAAGCAGGATTCTGCTCCAAAAGGAAAGACCATTGCGGGGTCTAGATTGGTTTTAAACAAGAAGTTTGACACAAATGGAGTTTTGAAAAGATTCAAAGCTAGATGGGTTTCACAGGGCTTCAAGCAGAGAGAGGGTATTGATTATCAAGAAACTTTCTCATCAACTGTACGGCTGTCCACCTTCAGGTACATCATTGCTCTGGCAGTGGATTTGGGAGAAGAAATCAGAAAAGCTGATTTTGTAACAGCATACTTGAATGCAAAACTTGGAGAGGAGGAGACGGTTTATATGTCAATCCCTGATGGTTTTTGTGAATGGTTAGTAGAGACTTAACCAGAAACCATGAAGAAAATCTGTGTTAGAAGTATTATTTCAGCAGATAAAGGGGAATATGTCCTCAAGCTGTGTAGATCCCTTTATGGATTGAAGCAAGCAGCTAGGTTGTAGTATAATACCATGAGTTAGAAACTGATAAAGATTGGTTTCAAGACGTCTGAGGCCAAACTTGTCTTTTTGTAAGAAAGGATTCAATTTTGTTTGTATGGTTCAATGAAATTATCATTATTGGAAATGTTAAAGAGAGAGTCATGGAGACACTCAAAAAGGAATTAAAGATAAATGATCTTGGTCTGGCGCAACAGGTGCTAGGAATGAAAGTCAGTAAGAGCAAGAATGGTATGAAGTTGGACCAGAGCCATTGCGTGGAAGCTCTTCTTAAGAAATATGGCTTAGATGACGCAAAGGGTTTTGGTACTCCCATGTAGTCAAAAATTTGTTTATAGAAGTCTACAGATGAGGAGTATCTGGAGTTTGTTCAATCTGGGAACAACTACAGGTCAGCTTTTGGATTGCTTAATTATTTGGGGCAGTGTACAAGGCCTGATATTGCTTTTGAAATCGGTGTCTTGTTGCAACACTTAGAGAAGCCAAGCATAAGGCATTGGTCAGCGTTTAAGAGAGTTATGAGGTATCTTAAAGGAACGCACAGTCTTGGACTTTTTTTTAAAAAGTCAGCAAAATTTGATTTGGTTGGTTATTCCAATGCAAGTTGGGAAGATGGTAAAACTAGGGAATGAAAAAGTGGTTTTGTATTCTTCTTAGGTAAGAATCTGGTTTCATGAATGTCCAAGAAGTTGTTGGCAATAAGTCTTTCATCAACAGAGTCTGAGGATAGAGCTTAATTAGCAGCTTCACAGGAAGCAAAATGTTTGGGAAAAGTCTTAGAGGATACACTCAAACCAAAAGGGTTTGCATTGTTTTATTCCAATATCCAGAGTGCCATTGCATTGGCGCAAAACCAAGTGTTGCATTTAAGAACAAAACATATCAATGTTCACTATAACTATATTTGCAATGAAGTTAACTGCAAAGAGATTGTGTTCAGGTACATGCCCACTGGAGCAATGATTGTGGATATCTTGAATAAGGCTTTAGATAGGAACAAGCACCAAGGCTTTGAGACTAACATGCAAATGTCACCCCTTTTGGATTAAGGGGGTGTTTTAAAATACGTATGTAATTATGCGTGTGCTACGTATAAGTGTAATCCAAATGGGATGCACATATGGGTGTGAAACAGGCTCATTGGTACACGGCCCTAACAGGCCCAGTGGGGGATATGGGCAAATACAGCCAGATTGTCTTGTTTGGGCATAATTGGGCCCAAGGTTTATTTTGGGCATACTTGGCCAGACGGGCTGGCCTGCCAAAGTATTTTTTTCTCAGGTTTTGGGCTTGGGGCAGCCCATTGGGGCCGCCGCCTGTGTTTCAGCCCCCTTGGAGCTGCTGCTTGTGCCGCTGCCTGCTTGAGGCTGCTTGTATCTCTTGGTTTGGCCCACGCGGGGCTGTTGCCGCGGCCAAGGGATCCTGCGGTGCAACGCCCTGCGGGCCCAGCCAGTTGCAAACGGCAGCCAACGCTGCAGGAGCAAGTGCCAGCGTCCCCAGCTCCCTCCCCCTCCCCTTGCTTGCCATTGCGTTGCCATCACAAGGGGTAGGGGGTGGCTGGCTGGGTTGAACAAGCCAGCAAACAACCGCAACGAGGCAGTTGGTCAGGGCAGGGGGGATTTCATCACCCCCTTTCCCAGGGGATGACAAGGCTGGTTGCAGCAAAGCGACCAGCAGTGGGGGGGACCTGACTCCCACCCCATTATTGAAGCAACGCAGAGGCCAGGGGCGCCTTCCCCCCCCTTTAACAAGGGGGAGGAGAGAC
The DNA here is from genome assembly GCA_025617555.3 of Puccinia polysora. NCBI lineage: Eukaryota > Fungi > Basidiomycota > Pucciniomycetes > Pucciniales > Pucciniaceae > Puccinia > Puccinia polysora. The sequence goes on along the minus strand of CM062625.1, from coordinate 43,660,260 downwards.
GGGGCTGAGTGGATTTGACCACCCCCCAGCCCACTTCCATTGACAACACCCTGGGGGTATTGACCCCCAGGGCCCCTGGTAGGGGGGTTTGACCACCTCCTTCAGGGATCTGAGAGAAAGAGGGGGGGAAAGCATGTATGCTGGTCACACCCCCCCATGTGAGTCTGAGACTGGACCCAGGTGTGTCCTGGGTCCCACCTGGCCATTTGTATGGCCAGGGGCTGGTTGCATGAGGCAAACAGCAAGTGTGTGAGGCAATAGGGCCAGTTGTAACAGACAACCGGCCAAGGGATTGAACAGCACAGGGGCTGGTTCAGCCCCATTGAGGTGGAAACAAAAGAAAAAACCGGAATAGGCTGGTTGTAAGGGTACAGGGACTGATGCCATGTGGGTTGATGTAGCCCAAACCAAGTAACAAGGTCTGTAGAGCCTGTAGAGCTCTTTTGGGGTGGAAAATGTGCCTTTTGGGTTGTTGTATCATGGGCTCACAAGAGGCCAATCTTTTATACTTAAGGAGCTCTTCTACCTTCTGTTTTCCATCATTCATTCATCATCCAATTAAAGTCATCACCAATATCATCCAAAGTTTTGCCCCATTCTGAGAGCCAATCAGCAATTATTGACAAAAGGTGTCCAGAATTTCATTTGCTTTAAATATTGCTCATTTGCCTAAGCTAATTGCTGGCCATAATTATAACAACACCAGGAAGGGACAAGGTGATATGAGCTGAGCAGGCTGGGTGAAGGATATCTTTTGCTGAGATTACACCTACTGGCAGAGGGACTAACCAGTAAGAAATAGTATCCTAATTCCTTGTGGTGGATTAGTCCAGGATGGAAGGAGTGGCCAGTATATGTGAAAATTCAGAAGGAGGCCTTGAGGTTTGATTGGCTGGTGTTGCAGGTTTGATTGGCTGGTGTTGCAGGTTTGATTGGCTGGTGTTGCAGGTTTGATTTTCAATGGTATAAAATGTTGAATGATTGAGCTGGAGGCTTCAGTTGACTGATTGGGTGATGTTCCTGTCCAGGAAGGTTTGAAATTTACTCATCTGCAGTCCTGGGAGTATGTGCTGAACAGACAGTGGTGAGTATTTACTATGTATTTACTAAGTGTATGCAATAACTCATGTATCAATTGGGTTGAGGAGAGATACAGGGTGTACAAAGTCATACAGAGAGAGGTAGAGAGCCTGGGAAGATTAAGTGAATCACATGACACAGTGCTGAGGTGTACAGAGACATAGAGCATATAAAATACAGGGAGATGCTGAAATTTGTGGAAGAATATGGAGAATGCAAGGTGTGCAGTAGTACTATCCAGTGGAATTTACAGAAGAAGGTGGAGTTGGGTTTTATCTGAGATTGAAGTGGATGAATGGTTGGATTTGTTGAGTTGAAGAAGTTTCAGGACTGTGGCTATGGCACCCAATAAGCACCCTGACCAATCAAAAAAAAATGTTTTTAAGTTAGAAAATCTAACACCACCCACCATCTGTACACCATTGGTGCACATTCTTGGGCTCATTTGGCTTAAATCTTTACAAAAAATGCCTCTTCACTTTAATTCTTTGAATCTTTATATTTTAAAAGATGGGAACAACATTAACAGGACTCAAACCAATTTTGGGCTAAATTAAGGGCCCTGCTTTAACACTAACATATTTTGCAATGTGTAGAAATATTTTGAAGACCTTTATCCACAGGAGTTTCTGAGTATCAGGTGGGGGATGTACAAATATTCTTGCAGATTTTTATCAATCTTGTATACATTTGGGTATTCCTCACAATTATGGAGGATGGACCAAGATTCTCAATGGATGGTGAAAAATTAAATCTATCTTATGATATATTCTGGTACAAAATATGGATGGATTGAAAGGGGCTGATTCTTTGAAGAGGTGTTTAAATAGTTGAGTCTTTCTGAAAAGTTGATTTTCTGGAAAGTTCTGACAATCAATAATATATTTGGAGTAGTTGTAAATAGTGGTGATTGGCTGTAGTGATACTTTCTATGTTCAATATGAGATAGGAGATATCCAGAAAAGATGGTACCAAGGTTGAGTCTATTTGTAGAAGTTGCTATTGGGATACTACTGATAATATATGGATTAATTAAGGATAAATATTTTATAACAAGGATTTGAGTAGTCTTAAGGTTGTCTTTTTTGGTTTTCTGTGTGTTTGAGATTGTATAAATATCTGAATAGCCTGTTACCAAAATAAATTTTCAAGGAAACTGATGACAGAATTATAAGAAAAACTGTTGATAGAGGTTTCTGTGAGGTTATCAAAACAGGGTATATATTCTTTTAGATGTAAGATATTTTAATTGAAAAAAACAAGGTATGAAAATTTGCTCATAGTTTCCAAATTATCAATTTTATCCATATTTTCAATCTATCCAGAATATGATTTTATTATCAGATATAAAATATGGACCATTGGTATTTATTTGAGGAGTAAAGTAATACATGAGCCTTGATTATCTTTAAAAACAGAATAAATTTGAGGATGGTCTGAGAAAATGATTGTAGATTATTTTACATCTGAATCAAGCAATGCTCTGCTAATTAAAAATAATGAACTATTTAACTGCTTGAAAATTCTTCTCTTGAGCTTATCAATGGCATAAAACTCAAAACAATGTTAGAATAGAGTGGAGTGGAGTATCAAAAATTCAAATGTAATTCCTAGCTGCTCCGCATGTGAAGTGAATGGATGTTGTTGGAATCCTTTCCTCCTATTTCCTTAGTAATATATCTATATGTCCCCATCTTCCATCCTCCATCTTTACCATCAACAAATTCATTGTAATTCTTTACTATAATCCACCAACATCATCAAACAATTGTCACCAATCCATTTCAACTTCATTACCATGACCATTACCATTACCATTACCATGACCATGACCATGACCATGACCATGACCATGGCCATGACCATGACCATGACCATGACCATGACCATGACCATGACCATGCCCATGACCATGACCATGACCATGACCATGACCATGATCATGACCATGACCATGACCATGACCATGACCATGACCATGGCCATGACCATGACCATGGCCATGACCATGACCATGGCCATGACCATGACCATGGCAATGACCATGACCATGACCATGACCATGACCATGACCATGACCATGACCATGACCATGACCATGACCATGACCATGACCATGACCATGACCATGACCATGACCATGACCATGACCATGACCATGACCATGACCATGACCATGACCATGACCATGACCATGACCATGACCATGACCATGACCATGACCATGACCATGACCACGACCATGACCATGACCACAACCATGACCATGACCATGTGTTAAGTCTTTTATGGGCTCTATGCTAAGTGACTGCACGGGTGCACCATGAGTGAAGATACTCCAAATGGAGTGTCTTCTCTCAATCTCATCCTCACACTCTCTATGAGCTCAGTGGACCGGTCATCTCACATCCCATATCTCAATCACTGATCTCATGTCCTTCCTGATCCCCATCATCTCATAACCCCTGCTCTTCTCTTTCACTCCTCCTTGTGTTACTTGCCTGAAGACTATATCTTTTGAATAGATCACCAACCTTGCATGCATGCCCAGTGGGATATTATTCTCTTGTTCTTGTCTTATTTATTTCTTCCTGTATTAACCTCATTGTCTGTTTAGCCCATCCATATCCTTTTGCCTTCATCTCTTCACACCTAAAATACCCATCACCTTCATATCATCACACCTCAACCACTGCTGATCCTCCATCTTCATCAATCAACTTATTGATTGTCATGCACCTCTTCCTTCAATGCCATATTGTTGTGTTCTTGATTTTATCTTATATATTCTTCTCCTGATTTCTGTGTTGTTTTAATTATCCTAGTTCCAAATTTTAAATTTAACCAATTCAGGAGTTTAACACAGTTTTAAGCCAAAGGGCTCTTTTGAAACTCAAATCTCAAAATGGTCACTAAATATCTAAAAAATTTGGAAAAGATAACTGGCACAATCTCTGAGGGATTTTAGAAGGCTATGCTGAAGAAATCTCTTGATACTATTCCTAGACTTAGAAAATATAACAAGGGGGAGTGGAAGGATAAAATGGGTGCCATATTGGACATTTGTGGATTCTCCAGGCAGATCAACAATGCCACTTTTGTATTGGACAAAAATGCCAATGATGAAATCACACTGCTTATTATTTCCTGGCTGGAAGCTTCTACACACAACAAAATTGTTACTCCTCACAACAAAAACTCAGCAAAGTTACTTTGGAAGGAAATCATTGATAAATATTCCTCTTTGCAAGCGTCTAACAGAGCTAGGGTATTCAAAGTTTCCTGTAATTGCAATTTGTATTAGACAAGATTGAAGACTTTATTACTAACGCCAAGGTTTGCTTGAAGAAAATTTCTGAAGTCAGAATCATTCTTGCAAATGACATTCTGGCGTATCTCCTACTCTTTAAATTCCCTGAAGCAATGAAGGATTTCAAACGCCAAATCATGCACAAAGACAAGGAAATTAGGTTGGAGTACATTCTCAACCACTTAACTCAGCTCAACAACAAATCTAAGGAAAAGATGACTTGAGACAACCAAAATTCACAGACTGAAATGGCTCTGATCAGCTCAAAACCAGCGGTAACTAATCACAGTGAAAAAATGGCAAACATCAGAGTTGTACCAAAGGATATCATAACCTGAAATAGGACCAGCATTTTTCAGCCAACAATTTCTGGCACCTCTAATCTGAAGTTTCTCCCAATTTGTGGAAGGAGGAGCAAGCAAAGTGGAGATCTTGGAAAAATCAAGCAAAAACAAATCCAGAGGCACACTATCTTGCACTTCTGTTGATGTGGATTAATCACAAGGATCCAAAATCTAAGTTAATTCTAGATAAATGCGCCTTGATTCACATGATGAACAACAGTTTTTATTTTAAGGAAATGTCACCCTATTATGATCAATTCATCAAAACTGGAAAGGAAGGCACGGAACTTGTGATAAAGTGTAGAGGGATGGGTGAGTTTATCTGGGACAACTTCACTCTTGAATTGTCCAATTTGTTCTATGTACCTAGTATGACCATTCATCTGATAAGCGCAGGAGCTCTCAATCAATTAGGCTGCACACTCCAAGCTAGAAAAAATCAATTCAGCATCTCAAAGGAAGGGCAGAAGGTATTTGGAAGGACCATTTTTGACAATCTGTACTTGTGAGAAACTCCCCAGTTCAATCAAGCTCATCTTGCTAATCATTGTGCTCACCCGACAAGGACTGCAAAAGAAGAACTTTTGGAAATCCCCTGTAATCATGGCCACGCCTCCATTGCCAGATTTGAAGGAGTCACAAGGCATATTCCATCAGATGTAAAAAGAGGGCTCAAGTCTATTCATTGTGTCAAGAGTAAAATCACAAAATTGCCGTTCAAAGAAACCTCAAAAAGGGGGACTAAGGAGTTTGAGAAAATTCACCTAGAACTCATGGGTCCCCTCAAGCCGCAGTCAAAGGGGGGTCACTGATTTATCCTAACCTTGGTAGACAGTGTGTCTGGGTATATTGGGGCTTTTCTTCTGGTCTCAAAGGAGGAGACTCTCAAGGTCATCATTTAATTAATTGAGAAAGAGTATTGACTCCAAGGATTCTACCCATCCAAATTATGCTCAGATGGCAGGTCCTAGTTTTTCCATTGATAATTGCAAACGTTTTATGACAAAAATCATATCTGCCAGATTTTCTCTGAGAAATATCATCTGGAGAACAATGGTAAGGCTGAACAAGCAAATAGAAAGGTCATTGAGTCAACCAGAACAATCCTGAAGGACGCGCAGCTGCCTGCTAACCTGCGGCATGAGGTAATAAAATCCATCTCTCTAATTCTCAATCAGATCCCCAGAGAAGATCATTCCAAATAACCATGGTATTAAATACACGGCTATACATTACCGGCTTCATACCTGAAGCCAATAGGGATTCCTTGCGTCTATCTGCTCTCTTGGCGCAATAAGGGTCAAAAATTTAAGGAAAAAGGGGAGGAATGAATTTTAGCAGGCTTCAATCCTATTTTCTGTTTGTATCACATCTTAACCAGATCTCATTCTGTCATATCCTCAAAACATGCGAATTTCTTGAAAATGGCAAATCCTCAGAACTCATTTCTGACAATCTCAACTGAAAAAGTGGGTGACATCTCTAAAAGGGAGGACGCTCAAGTCTCATTGGATGAACCATGGGATATGCAACAACCAAGAGATACTCCTGCCTTTAAGGAATATAGGACAGTTTCCAGAGATGAATCTTTCTTGGACTCAGATTTCAGCTCCCCATTGGATCTGGAATTGTCAGAAGGAGAGGGCCCAAATTCCAGCGTTGATCTACGACCCATGAGTTCACAAACAAAACCACGAGAGGCATTGCAAGCAATTTGACCAACTAAAAATCTCTGAGATTGTTCCGCAATCAAGCCACCTCAGAAATTTGGCTTATTCCACTACTACAAGCCCAAAAGCTATGAAGACGCGGTGGGGTGTGAAGAAATCAACAGGTGGATTGCTGCTATGGACAGTGAACTTTTGTCCATCAAGTCCTTGATGTCTGGGAGGATTATGAAGGGCCTGAACTTTTGAATCCTCTCTGAAAAACTTGGATCTAAGAACTAAAAGAAAACTGCCATGGTGATCTGGTGAAATATAAGGCACATCTTTGTGTGCAAGGCTTCAATCAAATTGAGGCCTTGGATTACTTCAAAAATTTTTCTCCAACAGGAAAACATTCCACACTTCAACTTCTTCTGGTATATGCATTGAAATCCTCACAAAAAGTCCGCCAATTTGATGTGAAAAGCACTTTATTAAAATCTGCAATAGACAAGGAGGTTATTATAAGAAGTGCCGAGGGCTCAAGTCAACCCTCAAGGTTTCTCAATCTAAACAAGTCTTTGTATGGATTAAAACAGTCTCCCAAGAACTGTTACAAAAAACTGACAACCTGGTTAAAGGAGGCCGGCTTTTAAAAATTGGCTGGCAATCCTTTCCTTTACTTGTTGGGAGATGGAAAATCTTGACTTTTCATTCATGTTGATGATTTGATCCTGGTAGGTGATGGTCAAGGCTTTGAACAGAAGTTCTTACACAAATTCAAGGGATCCACAAGTCAGGATCCAAATATGATTCTTAGAATGAAGATAGAAGTTAAGGCTGACAGAATAATCCTCAGTCAAACAAACAACATTCAACATTGACTTGAAGAATTGGGCCTAAGCAATTGCAAAGGATTGTCTACGCCCCTCACGCACAATCTTCAACTCAAGCCCGTTACCAACAAATAGCATGAAGCATTAAAGGTAGTAAACATCAAATATTTATCAGCAATAAGATCGCTTAATCACATAGCGTGTTACACTAGGACCAATGCCAGCTTTGCAGTATCAAGTCTAGCGCAATTCTATGTTAAACCAGTACTTACCCATTGCAATGAACTTAAGAAAAACTGGAAATATCTTAACGTGATGCAACATTACCAACTGGAATTCAAATATATTCCGCATTCAGAAGCACTCAAAGTATTCTTGGATGCATCCTGGGCTGACAATCCCAGTACTCAAAAATCTCAAACTGGTTGTTTGTGCGTAGTATTTGGGAGCCTTGTCTCCTGGAACATCTGCAAGCAAAAAAATTTCAATTTGTCCTCAACAGACGCTGAATTAAAAGCGCTGTTGGATTCATTCTATGAAGCAATGTGGATCAAGGCCCTGATGAACAAGATGTTTTCCCTGTCCTTGGAGATAATTCTTTTAAACATTGGAAATAGTGGATTAAACAACAAAATTTGTAAAGTTGGCTCAGAATCCAAAGCAAGAAATCTGGATTCAAAGACTAAGTGAATGAGGGAAGAACTCAGCACAAATAGAAATGAGATCAAACTCCTATAATCCTTGCAAAGGCTGGCTGACTTGCTAACCAAGGGACCCTCCACTCGGAGTAACTCCCTTCTGTTTCCCTTAATTGACTCAGATGAGCTGTAATCTCTTTATTTTTATTTCTTTTCCTTTGTTTTTGTTCTCTTTGACTGTAATATCTCATTGGGAATGGTGGGTTGTTAAGTCTTTGACGGCCTCTGTGCTAAGTGACTGGACGGGCCCACCGTGAGTGAAGATACTTCAAATGTAGTATCTTCTCTCAACCTCATCCTCACACTCTCTATGAGCTCAGGGGGCCGGTCATCTCACATCCCTTATCTCAATCACAGATTTCATTTCCTTCCTGATCCCCATCATTGCATAACCCATGCTATTCTCTTTCAATCCTCCTTGTGTTACTTGCCTGAAGACTATATCTTTTGAATAGACCACAAACCTTGTATGCGTGCCTGGTGAGATATTATTCTCTTTTTCTTGTCTTATTTCTTTCTTCTTTTATTAACCTCATTGTCTGTTTGGCCCATCCACATCCTTGTGCCTTCATCTCTTCACACCTCAACTACCCATCACCTTAATCTTTTCACACCTCAACCACTGCAACTCCTCCATCTTCATCAATCAACTAATCAATTTTCATGCACCTTGTCCTTCAATGCCAGATGTTTGTGATCCTGATTTTCTCTTATATATTCTTGTTCTGATGTCTGTGTTGTTTTAATTATCCTAGTTCCCAGTTTTAAGTTTAAACAATTCAGGAATTTGACACCATGACCATGAACATGACCATGACCACCACCACCATCATCACCATCACCACCACCATCACCACCACCATCACCATCACCACCACCATCACCCCCCCCATCACCATCACCATCACCATCACCATCACCATCACCATCACCATCACCATCACCATCACCATCACCATCACCATCACCATCACCATCACCATCACCATCACCATCACCATCACTATCAGCATCACCATCACCATCACCATCACCATCACCATCACAATAACCAAAACCATCACCATCACTATCACCATCACCATCATCTCATCCATCATTCTTGGCATCAATGCCTGAGCCAATAGTTTCTCCTCTTAAAATAGAATTTCATTCCCCATCTCATATCCTGACAAGGTGGTGTCTTTTGATCCATTCTACATCTCTTAACTCTTTAAATCTCATATTCTCTGCCCAATTCTCATTTATCTCTGGAATATTGATTGGCCTCAAATTGGTTACTAAATTTCCCAGTTTAGTTGGTGTGTTGTATTTTCCTGTTCATTTTTTGTAGCTAACAAATTGAGTTGCCTTTATTTTTATCTTGATTTTCTCATAATCCCATTATTCCTATCTCAGGTCCCCTTTGCGTCTCTATGATTGTATTGAACGTGATGCCTTATGCCCCCCTTGGGGTTCTTCAGTTTTCCTTCAATAATGGTCCTTACCTGGGACTTTCAATGAAAATCACCTGATTACCAGACATCTAAGCTACAAGACCCCTTCCTCTGCATCAGATCAGTTCCACTTGACTTTAAAATCATCATCCCTCTCCCTTTTCTCTTTCTAGCCTTTTCAATTTCCCTTCATTTGCATGAGCCAGTTCTAACAAGTACCAAAAACATCAAAAATAATAATAATCAATAAAATAGGTGTGAAGTATCACCACACCACAAATTGAACACTTTTTGGACATTTGAATCCTTCACATGAAATATCAAGTGTATGTTAAATGACTAAAATTAATTCAGAAAATAAGTTGTATGTAAAATTTAAGAGCTATGGAGATATATTTATGTTTTTTACAAAATCCCACACACAGCCATGTGCAAAACTGAAATTCCTGAATAATTAATGCAGAAACAGTCTCCAAATTTCCCGTTCCCAGACTTGTCAAAGATAGGGCACAGGAATTACACCATCTGACAGCTGTGCCCCAAAATTTCCGAGCCAAAGTTTCATGAAAACCCATGACACAAAGGCTCAAACTGACATGGGAATAACATTCATATATGATATGCATGCCAATCCATCTGAAATCTCACCAAAACCATGAATAATTATAAAAATGAGAACAATGATGATTGAAACCCTTCAAAACAATAATTGACATTTTTTGCAAAAATCACAAAAATGGCCAAAATCTACTTTAAAAGACCTCTCAAACCTGAAAAAGTGACACCTGCACTGAATATCAGTGAATATATAACATATAAAGCTCCATAAAGCTATATTCAATTCATTAGAATGTCACAAAAATCTGCAAACATACAAATACACCCACCAACAGGATGTATACATGTATTGAAGGCTCACTTTGGCTTCCATTATCATGCAATAAATGCCAGAAAAATCATTCTTCTTGAGATTTGAAAAGGCCATGTGGCCTACACCACCACTAGAAGCCGTTCATTCATGCATTATTTCACTGCTTCTCCCATTATGAGGTAATTTCCTCTCCATTTTCCCTGATAAACCTCATAGGGACCCCTAATAAACTAAAAAAGGGATCAATACAGATATTTTTTAGGCTGCATATCCCACAGCTACTGATTATTATACATACAGATACTTTTATGTACTGGAAAAAATTAATTATTAAAAGATAACTAAGTAATTAATGACCTTTTTTTAGCTTTTTATTCAACATTCCAACCTTGTAACTTAAATTTTCCACTGTTTCACCACAAAAAAAGCAATTGCACTTGCTAGCAAGTGCCATCAAGGATGCTCTGGTTGAAGCTCTCTCCAATTTCTAATTGCAGGTATTTTGTTGAGATTTCACGGCAGTGAGGTTTCACCTGACCCGGGCGTCTCTTGCTTGCACACACAATCGCACTTTACTCAACGGAAGACTTACTGAACTAAATCTTGAATAACTAGACCTTGGATGATCCAATAGAATCCGTCTGACCATGATGACCACCTGACTCAACATGACCTCAAAGCTTGATCTTGTCAAACACGCTCAACTGAATCAATCTAATTAGCGTTTTCTCAGATCTCAATATCTATCTTACATATTTTTCGTTTTATTCTTATTTCCATTTTCTTTCTTTCAACCTCTGCTCCCTACCTGAAATCATGCCTGGTGAGATTCATCTCTTGACCATCTTCTACTCATCTCAAATTCTCACTATCTGCTTGATCTTAGCCTATCCTGCTTGAATCAGCCTTCAACCTCAAGATCCTATCAATTGACCGTCTCCCATATCACCATTGTGTCTGATAATGACCTTTGCATTCATCATTTCCTGTTTGTATTTAATCTCATCGTGAGCTGTGGGCTATTCTTCTTTTTCTCATCTTCTCTTGATTTGATCTTTCTTCAGCTCTTAGTACAGCAATCAATTCAAATCAATTTCATTCCTTTATGGTTAAAAGCAGAAGGGACCATCAAAACTACTCTACCGCCAAAGACTCAACTAAGAGAGGATCCTCATAACCGGGCTTCATGGATAATTTCAAGCAAACGATGCTCAAGACTGCACTCAAAACTATTCTCTTACTTGGAGACAACAACTATGGAATATGGAGAGACAAAATGGATGCCGTGTTAGACGTTTGAGGATGCACTGGGGCTATGAACGATGAGACTAATGAACTGGATGTTTCTGTCAACAACAAATTAAAAATTCTTATCATTTTGAAACTCAATTCAACAGCACACAAGAACATTGTCACCGTTGAAAATAGGAACTCTGCTAAACTTCTATGGAAGGCGATCATCCACAAATATGTTTTGTCACAGGCCTCAAACTGAGCTAGAGTCTTCAACAGCCTCCTTTATCTATCTTTCAACCCTGACAATATTTTAGATTTCATCACAAAGGTTAAGGTGTGCCTCAAGAAGATGGGCAAGATTGGCATCAAGCTCCCAGACAACATTGTAGCTTATCTCATTCTATTTAAGTTTCCCTTGACTATGGATGATTTCAAAAAGAAGATAATGCACTTGGATAAAGAACTATCAGTCGAATTCGTGCTCAATCACCTCACTCAATTGAATAATGAATCAATGTCTCAATCCTCCATTGCAAGCTCTTGGTCAAAGGGGGATGTTTCTCTTTTCAGAGGAAAGTCAACATCTCACTCAACTTCTAACAAGGGATTGGATCCAAAGCGATGCGTAGAAGGCTACCACCATCCTGGCCAAGACAGGAACCACTCGGCCGGTGATTGTTGGCACTTAAATCCTGAGGTAGCTCCAGGTGGTGGAGAGAAAACCAGGCGAAATGGAAAGCAAAGAAGGGAGGCTCAAAGGCAAAACTTGAATCTCACTCAGCTCACTACCTTGGGCTACTCAACTCGTGGATTGAACACGGGGATCAAAATCAAAGGTTTCTTCTTGATAGTGGAGCATCTGTCCATATGATCAACAATAGTAGCTATTTCATCAAGATGGAGCCCTACTTCAGAGATCCTATCAAGACGGGAAAGGAAGGCGCGAGTTTACATATAAATGGGAAGGGCACGGTTATACTCCACTGGAATAATCTCACGCTTGAACTCAGGGATCCTTTCTATGTGCCTGATGTTACCATCAACTTGATTAGTGCCGGCGCTCTGAATGGCAAGGGGTGCATGATTATTTCAAGTGGGACCAAGTTTGCTGTAACTCACTCAGGTAAAGAAGTCCTCACTGGACAAATCAAAAATAATCTCTACACTCTTCCGACTCTCTCTTGCAATCCTCTCTCATTGTCAAAGTCTCTTTTCTTGTCCATCTCTTGTACGCCTGAAGAAGCTCTACTTGAGACTCATAGAAAATACAGAAATGCTTTGCTGTTGAGGCTTGCACCTCTAATTCAACATATACCTCGTGACATAAAAACCAAATTTCAGTGCGTGGATTGCGTTAGGAGCAAGATCACAAAATCTCCCTTCAATCACACTTCCACTAGATCCTCAAAAGTCTTTGATTGCATTCACCTTGATCTCATGGGACCAATTGGACCTTCATCAAATTCTGGTCACAGGTTCATCCTGTCTTTAGTTGACAACGCCAGCGGATATCTTACAGCTTTCCCTCTTGCCTCAAAAGATGAGACCGCCAATGTTATCATTAGATTACTCGAGAAGGAACATCATTGACGAGGGGTTTATCCATCTGAGGTCTGCTTAAATGGAGGGACCAAATTTGTTAATCAAAAGATTTCTTCTTTCCTGGAAGAAAGACACATCTCTCACATCATCTCAGAACCATATCATCCAGAATATAACAGACGGGCCGAGCAAGCAAACCAAACTATCATCAAATCTACCCAAGCAACCCTCAAAGATGGCCGTCCCCCCTCAGTGTGGCATGATGTAGTAAAGGGATGCTTTCTAATGCTTAATAACATCCCTCTGAAGGGTGAAACGGTAACTCCTTGGGAGAAGATGCATGTTAGAGCTCTTCCTTCCTCTTTTCTGAAACCCATTGGTAATCCTTGTATTTTCTTAATCAATAAAAGAGAGAAAGGTCTAAAATTTGACTCAAAAGGTGAAGAAGGCCCTATAGTAGGCTTCAATCAACTCCTTCATTCATATCAAATTTTAACTAAGTCTGGTTCTATTATCTCATCTAAGCACGTCAGATTTCTACACATACCTCCACCAAGACTAAGTGGATCCAACTTTGATATTGAACCAGAAAATGATATCATCAATCTGACTCCTGTTTCCGATCACTGTCCTGAAGATCATCTCAATTGTCAAGTTCCATGGTCAGACTATTGCAATAGATCTGACGACTCAATCAGCACAGCTGATGAAGTTGAATCAATCTGCCAATCATCCGACAAATCTGAAGAACCATCACCGCCTGCTCTGGAAAGTCCAAAAGTGACTGTAGACTCCAGTCATGCTAATCAACAGGCTCTGTCACCCACGCGGCAGGTCCTTTGAGATCAATCCCAAGTCAGGCCGCCTCAGCGGTACGGTTTCTTTAATTTTTAAAAACCCACATCCTACAAGGATGCCCTTTGATGCAATGAATGCTGAGAGTGGATGAACGCAATGGACATCAAGCTGGATTCAATTGAAGATCTCCGCGTCTGGGATGAATACAACAGTCCCGCACCAAAGAACGCTCTCAAGACTACTTGGATTTTCAAAATCAAACAAGATTGTCATGGAGATTGGGTCAGATACAAGGCCCAACTCTGTGTCCAAGGCTTCAATCAGGTTGAGAGTTTGGATTACTCAGAGACATTTGCTCCAATGGGCAAACCCTCTACATTGAGACTTCTCCTCCTCTACGCGCTCAAGACAAAGGTGAAGATTTGGCAATTCAACGTCAAAAGCGCGTTCCTTCACTCACCAATTGATGAAGAAGTAATAATTCAAACTCCCAAGGGATCAAAAAGAAAATGTCAATTTTTAAAGCTCCGCAAGTCACTGTACGGCTTGAAGCAGGCCCCAAAAAACTGGTATGAAACACTCACCGGCTGGTTTAGAGAAGTAGGTTTCGACAAATCTTCCTGTGATCCCTGTCTTTACTTGTCGAGAGATGGTAAATCTTGGATTTTCTTTCATGTGGATGACCTCATTCTGGTTGGCAATGATGAAGGCTTTGAAAGGCAATTTTTGAGCTGTTTTGCTGGCTCGACCGCAAAAGATCCCAACACTATCCTTGGAATGCAAATAGAGATAAATCACAATGAAATTCTTCTAAGCCAGCCAAAAAATATTGAAAGGTCTCTCAAAGAAATGGTTTTGGAAGATGCCAAAACCAGCTAATCTCCTCTCACTCCGAATTGGCAACTCACACCTGCTACTGACAACAAATTCAAAAAATTCAAGGCATTAAATATTAACTACCGATCAGCGATTGGATTGCTCAATCACATTGCGTGCTACACGCGGCCCAACGTAAGTTTTGCCGTATCCAGTTTATCAAGATTTAACGTCAAACCAGGTATTTCACATTGGAATGAATTAAAGAAGACCTGGAAGTACCTGAAAGGAACTTCCAACATCAAGCTTGGCTTGAGAGTTGACGACGCAGGCTCTCTGACCTCCGCTTATTCGGAAACATCCTGGGCGGATGACCCTAACACCAGACAATCTCAAACGGGTTATCTCTCCGGGGTTTACGGGTGTGTGGTATTGTGGAATAGCTGCAAACAGAAAAATATCATGTATAGTTCCACCAACGCTGAACTCTACACTTTTGTCAACGCATTTCAAGAATCAAATTGGATTCAATCCCTCACCTGCAAGATCTTTGGCACCAAAGTTTCTCCCATTATCATTCACACGGACAATAGTGGTTTGATCGACAAACTTGAACGGTTTGGTTCAAACTCAAAAACCCGCCACCTCGATCTAAAGACCAAAGGCATTAGAGAGGAGCTGAAGTCTAAGAACATCTTGATTGTGCCCATCAAGTCGGAAGAGATGCCTGCTGATGCTCTCACCAAAAGCTCAGATCAAGCAAGTCTTAAACGTCTTCAGCTCTCCTTCTCTTTGCTTCTGTCCTCTTGATTCCTGTAATTTTTCAATTTCTCTGTTTTCTCATTTTCTGTTGTTCTATTTCTTTTCTTTTCTTTTTGACCCATGAAGTTGTCTTGAGTCTTCATCTCTCCAGGCATGGGGCGTGTTAAGATTTCACGGCAGTGAGGTTTCACCTGACCCGGGGCGTCTCTTGCTTGCACACACAATTGCACTTTACTCAACGGAAGACTTACTGAACTAAATCTTGAATAACTAGACTTTGTATGATCCAATAGAATCCGTCTGACCATGATGACCACCTGACTTGACACGACCTCAAAGCTTGATCTCATCAAACACGCTCAACTGAATCAATCTAATTAGTGTTTTCTCAGATCTCAATATCTATCTTTGTGTATTCTTATTTCCATTTTCTTTCTTTCAACCTCTGCTCCCTACCTGAAATCATGCCTGGTGATATTCATCTCTTGACCATCTTCTACTCATCTCAAATGCTCACTATCTGCTCAATCTTAGCCTATCCTGCTTAAATCACCCTTCAACCTCAAGATCCTATCAATTGACCATCTCCTGTATCACCATTGTGTCTGATAATGACCTTTGCAGTAATCATTTCCTGTTTGTATTTAATCTCATCACGATCTTTGGGCTATTCTTCTTTTTCTCATCTTCTCTTGATTTGATCTTTCTTCAGCTCTTAGTACAGCAATCAATTCATATCAATTTCATTCCTTTATATTTTCATGCTCTAACAATTTTTTGGTGCACAGTGACTGTGCACAATGGACAGTGACTGTGAATTGGAGTTTGATTAAATCTTGACCCAAGCTTGGCCAGAGCTTGACCTGACCTTGGTCATACAATGGGCATGAGCTCCTTGATGGAACTTTCTAGCAAGTGACATGCAGATTTCTGGGGTGTTTTAAGTTCTCAAAGAATCACAATAGTCCCAATAACTATCTTTTAGATCAGTTATTTCAGGTAGTCTGGTGTTAAACACTCACAAAGTAAGTTATTTCTCTCTGTTTTGGCATTTTTCTCACCAAGCCCAGCCATTTAACCATGAAATATTTTTGTATTATTTTACTTATTGCAAGTCCCCAGAGTACCAGGTGCATGGATTATAATTTCAATTCAATGAATAGAGGTGTCCATTCTTCAAAATAATTAATGTGGCCCGTTCTTTTGTTTAGTGAATCACTTTTTTCATGGGCGCAATCATTTATTTCATGGAAGATTAGGTCTGCGGGCTATTGCACGTCCTTTCTGCTACATGGAAATATTCTTTATTTCATGATAATTTCAACAATATCTTGTTTTTTTGAATTATAATTCCTCAGACCCATTGCTGTGGTTCATAAAACCCACAAAAAAATATTTGTCAATTTTTGAGGCATCAGGAGACCTCCAAAAATGACATCAAAAAATTAAAAAATTCAGCAAAAAACAATTCTTCCATGGGTTTTTGGATCCTTATATTTTCTATTTTTTTTTTTTGATTATTTCATCAACCAGATATTTCAAGAAAAGGTCAGAGAGATTCCCATTATTGGTTTGGACTTTTTGGATGTATCCTTTTACCTTAAGATATCCTTCAAAAAACCAAACAAATCATATTTCTCATTGCACATTTTCATCCTCTTATTTTCCTTTTGATTCCATTTTTGTTTTTGAGGATTATGCTATCAAAAATTTAAATCAACATTCAAAGAGAATTAAAATTTTTCTTTCAGATTCTTTGGATGTATTATATTACCTTAAACAATTCCTTCAAAAAAGCAAACAATTTGAAAATTCTATTTTATCATTAGACTTTTGGATCGTGTTTTTTTCCTTTTCAATCAGTTTTTTGGGGGTTTCAAGATGTTAGAAATCTAACAATACTAATAAATAAATTTTTAATACCTTTTTCAGAATATTTGGATGTCATTTTTTACCTTGAAAAATTCCATCAGAAACCAACAAATTTAAAAAATTGAATTTTCCCATTGGATTTTTGGATCCTTTTGTTTGCCTTCAAAAATTTTTTTGGGGGTATTCAAGCTTTTGGAAATTCAAAAAAATAAAAAAATACCTTCTTAATACTTTTTGAAAGATCTTTTGGATTTATGCATAAACCTTAAAAACTTCATTCAAAAATCACAAATCAAGAACAAATATGGATACACATATTAAAACTTATTCAAATATGATTGTTTTTATGTTTCTACTTAATTTTAATGGAGGGATCAAAACATCATTACCACGCTATAAATGTTTCGCAATAATGGTTTTTCAAGATTTGAAATCCTTGGTCACAAAGACTTTCAAATAGGGATCTAACCTGTGAGCTGGCCAATGACCAGACTTGAACTTGAATGAGGCTATATGTTTGAAATATTCTAAAAGAATGAGGAAAATAGGAGAAGATGTGGAAATTGGAAAGGGAGGGAGATTCAGAGGAAGATAAGTGCAAGGCATTAAAGAAGACAAAAGAACCACTGGAGACTTATATTTTTCAGCCAGAAGGAAACAATGGAATCAAAATTTCATCCACATATTTATTGCAGCTGGTAAAGAAATTGAGAAAGAATGAAGAATCTGTCATGATTTTCCTTTTTTCAAAGGCTGACCTGTTGCAATCAGGTCATAACCTGGTACTGCTAATCATGATGCATTTGTAACTACTCTACAACAATTTTCCAGAAGTCCTTAGAAATTTCAGTGTTCAATGTTTTCCTATTTATACTCAATTGTTTCCTTGTTGTTTTTGTACCTTGGATAAATACAAAGACTTGTTTTTGTATCATCAGCTCTCATCACTTTTCACGTATCTTAACCTCTCAGCTTAACAAAAAAATCCATTTTCTCTCCAACACATCCTCATTGTTTTACAAATTGGTTTTATCTTTGAAATAGTGTTGCTCACTGTGTGTTCACCTTTCTATAGATATTTTGATGCTCTGATATCTTTTATAATTTGATTCCTGTCTTACTTACTGCTTCCTATATTCTGCAATCTTCAACAGCCTTCTAAAGATTCCTCTGTAGCCATGGTTAATAAATGGAATAAAGCAACCCATAAGGCTGTCAGAATTATTACTAGTAGCATGAACTAAACTGTATTCATTGAAGTCATGGATGACACAACTGAGGAAAATGTGTGTCACCTTTGTACCAAGATCAATGCCCAGTATGTGTCCACCACTGTGTTTAATAGAGGACATGTCTGGATGGAGTGGGAGGCAGTCTCTTATGGAGGAGATCTTCATTCCTTCATTCAAAAGTTCCAAAAGATTTTTCTGGAAATTGCTTCAGTCAATTTATAAATTCCCAACAATATTCTCTCCTATATAATACTAGGGAATTTTTGTAAAGACACTCACCTTTTCCATATAATTCATGTTCTGGAAATGGACAAAACTTCCATGGATAAGCCAAAAAACACTCTCATGCGCCTACAAAGCTTTTTTCATCATCTAAAATCAACAGACCAATCAAAAGTCCCATGGGCGTTAACAACATGCCCAAATCCACACCAGCTAGGGAATGGGATCCTCCTGTCTCTTTGGATACAACACCATCAAGTATGAAACCATCAAGGGCTTGGGTAGACACTTGGGTATCCATTAAACTGTTTGCTGATCTTCAGCCACTCATCACAGGTTTCATCAAAGTCATAGGTCCCCAAAATCTCACTTGTGTTTAAGGAAACATCTCTACCTTACAAGTTCTGCCTTACTCCCAACAACCAGCATCACATGTGACTATGAATAGAATTGAAAATGTCCCAAATAGCTACAAAGAAGCCATATTGAAATCTCCCAAACATTATTAATGGTTAGCTACTATCAAAAAAGAAATCAATTCAATGAAAAACTAGGGGTTTGGGAGAAAGTAGTACATACCAGGCAGATTACCATTGGCAGAGTATGGGTATTTTGGAAAAAAAAAGATTCCACTGGAGAATTTGTTGAGTATAAGGCCCAGCTCTGTGCTCAAGGATTCACTCAAATTCAGGGAAAGGGCTATTTGCAAGACCTTTGCACCAACAGGACAACTGAAGTCCCTGAGGGCCCTCATTGCTCATGCAGTGGGCAAATATCTGAAATTACATCAAATGGATTTAAAGTAAGCCTTCTTGAATGCCCCACTTGAAGAAGAAGAGCATATCTCGATCCCACTAGGGGTAGACCTGGGGAAGGCTTCTGTCTGCGTCTCAAAAAGGCTTTGTATGGTTCAAAGCAAGCTCCACTTGCGTTGTATAATCAATTTTTGTCAGGGCTTCAAAAGGTTGGTTTTGTCTGTTTGGTTTTGGAGGCTTTCCTCTTTCACCAAGGCAGATGATCTCCTGTCTTTCTATTTGCTCATTTCAACAATATTTCAATCTTTGGAAAAAACTTAAACACTTTCAAAAATGAAATCAGGAACAAGTTCAACATGAACAATCCTGGAGAAGTGGAACTGCTGCTAGGAATGAGGGTCACTCAAGGGCAAGATAGAATTGATCTCTTGCAAGCTCACCACTCCAAATCCATACTCCATGAGTACAGCATGACTTAATGCAGAACCATGGCAAATTCCATGATACCTAATTGACACCTAGAACCAGGAACAGATGACAACTTAAAAAAATTTTCTCAGCTCAAACTCAACTACAAAAGTGCAGTTGGTTCTTTGAGCTATCTCAGTACTGCTAATCAACCTGAACTGTCATTTTTAATCATCTCCCTTTTCCAAAATTATGAGCACCATTTATCCAACAATGGAATGCATTCATTCATGTTCTAAAGTATATTAGGGCGTATCAAAGTTAGCAAACCTGCAAGTATAAACGCACCATTTTTTTGCCCAAATCCGCCATTAAAAATGGCAGGTTTCTGAAATACACATACCCCCTAACTGGTGTATTTTAAAATGGCAGGTTTCATGAAAATGGCGGATTTCAAAAATCAAACCCGCCATCAAAACCGCCTTTAGGCGTCATCATCCATCCACCATGATGGAATGCAAAACACCCATCCACACCTCCACATCAGAAAATCCATCCCATTCCCATCCCCATTGCTTCACAAAAACCTCATCCTCTTTTCCTGGACTGCCAATTCTTCTTCCACAACCCTCAAACTTTATACAAAGATTTGAATCCCTTCTTGATCCTCACCCCAATCTAAGTATATGATTGGGAGGGAACAAGATGTTGATCTGAGGAAAAGCAGAATGCCTCAAAGACTAGAAGGATGAGGCATTTCATAAGTAAAGATTAAGAATATGAGAAATAAGAAAAAGTAAAGGAAACAATTCTTACCTGAGGAAAAGCAGAATGCCAGAAAGAGTAGAAGGATGAGGAAAGGAAATCCTCCTACTAGGCGCCGGTTCTGTCCTCAGGTATAAACTAGTAGTTGAAGTTTCATGAGTAGTGTGACATATTTAGATCATAATGAATATTGAATAAAAAGATGAGAAGACGCGCTGTTTGATGACAGAGGAGATTTGTTGCAGACCATTTTAGAGTGTGACATGAAGGAAAATAGATAGATGAAAAATGAAAAGAAAAGGAAGAAACAAACTAGGAGAGAAATTAAATAAGAAGGTTTGATAAGAAAAGAACAAATGAGGAATATGGAGGTAGTGATACTCCAACACCCCCCCCCTTGCTAATCAAAACCACTGAGACCAAAAATTCTCTGATGGGATTGCAACAAAACACGGTTCAGTGGTTTGGTTAGCATGTCTGCAACCATATTCTTGGTCCCCACATGATGAATTGTAAAAACCCTTTTTGAAATGCATTCTCTGATGAAGTGGCGACACGCCTCTGGGCTTTTTCAGGGAAAGGTGTTTGGGATTCTTTGCAAGAGACTTGGAACCTTAATTGTTGACGTAAACAGGTACTGGGGAGGAATTGCTTAGTCAAAGCTCAGATAGAATATTTCAAAGCCATAGGCCCTCTTTGCAGGAGTCAGAGAGTGCTTTGTATTCCAATTTGGAGCTTGAAAGGGAGAACGTGGGTTGTTTCTTTGATTTCAAGGAGATAGCGCCAAGACCAGACGGAAAGTGTAGCCAGAAATGGAGCAACAGTCATCCTTGTCCTCAGGCCAGTCAGAGTTGGAGTATCCTGAAATTTCCAGCAAAGAACCTCCCAGATTTAGGCATAAATTTTTGGTCCAGTCAAGCTAGCGGACAACACAAAGGGCACTTTGCCAGTGGTCAACCAAAGGGTCTTGGAGGAATTGCAAAATTTTTTTAACTGAAAAAGAAACATAAGGCCTTGTGCATTGGGAAACCCAAAGAAGATATCTGATTAGTTGATTGTACTGTGGGGGAGAAGGTGGCTTGGCTGAATTTTTCTTGCGTAGATGTTTGAACCCGGTACCAGTGGGGAGCAAGTAGGAGTGGAATTGGAAGGAAGGAAAATTGAGGAGACAGAAGAGATGTAGTGAAATTGGTTCAGGGAGACAGTTTTACTTGACAGATCCCAATTAATGGAGATTGACAGAAATAGATTGAGGTCTTTGTTGGAACCTATCTCAAAACATTTGCCAATTGTAATTGTAAAAGAGGAAATAAAATCAGGAGAGCCAAAAATGGCAAGATCATCAACATGTGCGGTGAGAGCACCCACCAGAACACCATTAGAGAGTTTGAAATACAGTGACAGGTCCTAGGAGGAGCAAGAGAGACCTAATGAGATAGGAGAAGTGTTCAGCTCAATGTTCCATTGATGTGGAGATTGCTTGGGACGCCTTGCAACCCAATCTGGCTGGAGGGGATCTTCAAAACCTGGAGGCTGGGAAATGTAAACCGGTTCATCCAGGTGCCCATTTAGGAAGGCGGTCTTGAAATTGAGCTGTCAACCCACCCAGTTTTTTGTGCCTAGTAAACCAAGAAGGGGATGAAGGGTTTCTAGCCACAGGGTGGGAGCAAAAACCTCAGAGAAATCCAGGCCATGCACTTGAGTGAAACCCATGGCCACTAAACGTGCTTTGAGTTTGAGGATGGTGCCATTGGGGCTATGTTTTACCTTGAAAACCCATTTTGACCGGATGATTTTCCGCCCTTTTGGAGGTGGGACAAGGGTCCATGTCTCTCTTCATTACTTGAAGGGACAAGAGTTCCTTGTGTTTGGAGGCAATCCAGCAGTGCCGTTGTGGGGATTTCAGGATCTGCTTCCATGTTGTAGAAGCCCGGATGTCATCTATGACGGAAGTCAAACGCGATTAATTGCCAAAGCCGGACAGTGGGCGCCTTGTTCTGGTTGAGCAACCCAGAGCAGGAGAGGAGGGAAGAGAGAAGGATGGAGAGAAGTAGGTACGCAGAGGGGGAGAGGAAGGGGGAGAGGGGGACAGAGCAAGAATGGGAGAGGGCAGAGGGAAAGGGGAGGACATGGGGCTAAGAGGTACCAAGGAGATGGACAACGGAGGGAAAACATCCAATTCATTGGACATGGCAGGGCTGGTTGAGCGCAAAAGGAGGCAGGACAAGGGAATTTGGCGCAGAGATTAGGGAGCTGGAGGATGAACAACCCCTACATTTTGAGGAACAACGGGTGGGGAGGGGAAGGCAGGAACAGGAGAATGCGTTAACATGCGGATGCACTCAGGTAAAGTGCATAGGAGGGTGTAATCCAAATGGGATGCAAAAATGGGCCTCCAAGGCCCATTGGACATCACGTGGGCCACGTGGGCCTATGTGGGTGTTATTGATTTTGGGCATTTGGGCGCCAAAACACATTTTTATGGTCTTTTGGGACACGGGCTCTCACGGGCCCCCCAGGGTGGATGGGCCACCCAAGCCAGATGGGCTTATTTGGGCATGAAAGGGCCCAAGCTTGATTATGGACATACTTGGCCAGACGGGCTGGCCGGCCAAAGTATGTAATTCTCACAATTCGGGATTTGGGCGGCCAATTGGGGCCGCTGCCTGTGTCGCGGCCTGCTTGGGGCCGCTGCCCGCGTTGGGGCCCATTTGGGGCCGCCTGTATTTCTCAGTAAGGCCCAGGTGGGGCCCAACGGCCCGTGCGGTGTGGAAACTTTAGAGGCAACACCCCAGAAGTTGTCCTTGAGTTCCGGAAGTTATTGATCAAAGCTTCTGTAAGGAGATTGGATGCAGCCGTTCAAGAGAGAGAGAGGGAGAGAGAGAGAGCAATAATAAGATGAATTCCTTCCTTTCCAATCCAATCCAATCCGATGCCATAAAAAGTGATATCCTAGAGTTCAGTCCAGTCCGTGAAGTGAAGTGAAGTGAAGTGTTTTCTTTTCCTCTCCTCCCCCCCCCTACAACCCAGAGTTGAGAGCAAAGTATTTAAGTCATCCCTCTCAACCCTAACCTAAGTACAACCACAAGTAAGCAAGAATGATGAAATACAACCCCTAAGCACAGAAACCTAGCCCAATCCTACCCCTCCATCCCTTGCCCCATAACATCAACCTACGCCCGGCTTGCCTGCCCGCGCACGTCCGCCCAACAACCCGTTCTAGGTATCCGCGTACCCCCGTGACCCAATCCGCGCGTCTTGCAATACGCGGTCTTCCTGTTCCGCGCAAGCCTTCTGAACCGCGCAAGCTTTCCAATCCGCGCAAGCCTTCCAATCCGCGCAAGCTTTCCGATCCTTGCAAGCCTTCTGGTCCGCGCAATCCATCTTCTCCCGTCTCCAGGTGCTGAGCCCAACCCAACCGCTGCTGGGCCTACCTGACTGCTGCTGAGCCCGCAGCGCGGCTAGCTGAGACAAGGCCCTTCCCATTGCTGAGCGCGCCACCTGCAGCCCTTTCCTGACTCGCGTCCATAAAAGAGCACCACAGCGGGCCCTGCTGGTCGCGCCCGGCAACCAGGGCCGCGGAGCCAGGGCTTGGGGCCCCGGCTTGCTCCCCCTCCCCTTGCTTGCCGTCGCAAGGGGGATGGGGGCGAGCTGGCTGGGTTGAACCAGCCAGCAACTGGCCGCAACAGTGCGGTTGGTCAGGGCAGGGGGGACCTGACCACCCCTTTGCCCAAAGAGGTGGCGGCGCCGGCCGCAAGCATAGCAACCGGCAGGTGGGGGGGAATTCATCACCCCTCCACCATCAAGTGTGTGAAGCAACCAAGCAGGGGCGCTCTTCCCCCCCTTGACCAAGGGGGAGGAGCGATGGGCCTGGGGTGACCTGATCACCTCCCAGGCCAACTTTATTGACAACGCCCTGGGGGTATCAACCCCCAGGGCCCCTGGTGAGGGGATTTGACAGCCCCCACCAGGGATTTGAGAGAAAGAGGCGGGGGACAGCATGTCCACTGGTCAAACCCCCCCATGTGAGTCTGAGACCGGACCCAGGTGTGCCCTGGGTCCCACCTGGACAATTTGAGGGGCCAGGAGCTGGCTGCATGAGGCAACCAGCCCGTAAAAAACGTAATGAGGTCATCATGGCTGGTTGTAACAGACAACCAGCCAAGGGCATTGAACAGGAAGGGGCTGGTTCAGCCCTTTGATGGTGGAAAAACTGGAATGGACCGGAATAGGCCGGTTGTAAGGGTTCAGGAACTCATGCCATGCGGGCTGATGTAGTCCCAACCAAGTAACAAGGCTAGTAGAGCCTGTAGAGCTCTTTTGGGGCGGAAAAGTTTCCTTTTGGCTTGTTGTATCATGGGCTTGCAAGAGGCCAATTTTTTGTACTTAAGGGGCTCTTCTCCCTGTTGTTTTCCATCCATTCATTCATCATTCCAATCAAATTCATTCAACATATTGCCCGATTGTGAGAGCCCCATTAGCCAATATTAACACCCAGTGTCCAGCATTCCTTTTGCTTTAAATACTGCTCATTTGCATAAGCTTATTGCTGGCCATAATTCTTACAGAATGATCGTTAGCAGAAGGGGAACAAGGAGGGGTTGAAGGGAGGGGAACAGAGATGGAAGGAGAAAGAAAAGGCGGAGAAATGGGAGGAGAATAGCACGGGGAGGATGGAACATCTAGCCAGGGAAGAACAGTAGAGACAGGAGATGATTCAATACTTGCTTCTTGGGAAGGTCTGCCATACGTAAAAACAGTATCAAAAATACAATCCCTGGATTTGATTATTTTCTTGGTGCAGAGATAAAAAATTCTATAACCATTGACTTGATAAATTCATGACAAAAGGACAGCTTCCCATCCTTTGGGAGAAGTTTTAGTCCTGTTGGCTTCCAGAACCTTTTACCAGGTCAGACAACCAAAGGATGGAGGTAGGAGAGAGATATATTGTCAACCTCAAGAATTGTGTTAGGCAAGGTGAATCCTTGATGAATTTTACATGGATAAGAGTTGAAGGCAAAAAGGGAATGTCAAAGTGCATTGGCCCTAAAAGACTGAGGCAGACAAGAAGCTGAAAGAGAACATCAAATTAAATTTAGGATTTTCCTGTTTGAGAGTTTGGCAACACCGTTTAGTTGAGGAGAATGCGGAGTTCCAGGATCATGCTGAACTCCTTTTTGAGCCAGGAAAGATGTCAAACGTCCATTTACGTAATCTCCCCCATTTTTTGTCCTAATTGATTTGATTGGATGATGAAATTGAGTCTTGAAAAAAGAGAAGAACAATTTAATTGATTTGAAAGTGTCTGATTTTTGGCGCAGCGGGTATGCAAAGAGGGCTTTTGCGCAATTGTAGATGAAGGTGATGAAGTAGTTGAAACCTTCTCTGGAAGTGGTTTCAAAACTGCATAAGTCAGAATGAAGAATCTACCCTGGTTTCTTTGATCTGTAGCTCAAACAAGAGTGAAAAGGTGTTCTTGTCATTTTTTATTCAATACAGGTGGGACATTGTTGAGCATGAGATTTGTTGTTTTTGTGAGGCTGGATTTTATTTGTCTTTAGTAATTTTCATAACAACTTCATATTCAGGTGAGATAATCTGCTTTGATAGCTGAAGAGACTATTAAAATATATATGTGATATCACAGAAGAAACTGACACCTTGCAGCTTACGTCCTTCTGTGGGAGATAATAAAGGTTTCCTCTTCTGTATCCGCTGGCAACAGGTAACGTGTTTATATTTGAGGGCGAGTTGTTAAAGATCTTGCAAGTATTGGAGGAGAAAGTGACTAGAAAACCTGCGTCACACAAACTTGATATAAACAGCAGAGGCTCATGTTGGTTTGGAAATACCAAGGATTGGATGTGGCCAAAAGGGAGTGATAGGACACCTTCTTTGTATGATGTAATTGTTGATCCGTCCGCCAGTTGGATGGAGGTTAGATTAGATTTATTTTTTTTTACTTGCCAATCATAGGTGTTCATTGATAAGGAACATCCTGAGTCTAGTTTGAAGTTGAAAATAGTGATAGTAGCAGATTTGGTGAAGTTTCAAGAGGCATAACCAGCATGAACAATGACCTCTGTGTCAGTGAAATCATTTTTGAAATTTCTTTCTTCATGTTGTTATCAGCTTTGAGGAAGGTACCAATTCCTCATTCATTATACTCAAAATGCAGCCTAACCAGTTCTCAGGGAGTGATAAGAGGATGGCTGTTGATTTTAAATTGTCGACTGTGAGTGGGTTTTTGGGTGTAATGATTGAAGACAATTTTTCACCGTAAGAGACAATCTCCATTAGATGGGTGGTCATTTCTTTGTTGTTCAAATTAGTGAGAAGGAGCTTTCAAAGCCGGTACATTGGACCTACAGAATGTTAAGATGTTCAGACATGTTAGGTCCTCTCCGCTTGCTGGGTACACTGGCGTGGGCGCGGAACTCAGACAGACAGACAGGGGAGTGAGGACACTCCAACTCACACTCCAAATCCAGCTTACGCCTCATGGCCCCGGATCCCAGCTACACCTCTTGTCTCAACCTCTCAACCCGGATTCTCCCTGATAGCTTCTTAACCCCATCATCTCTCCTCAATTTCAACCACGCCTCAATCAAACAACCTCAACTCCAACACTCCTTTCCTTGTCTGTTTGTCTGTATGCTCCAAGCCCTGTCTGTGTTCCCGGTGAGATATTTCTACTTTCCTATTTCCTCATCTTTCCTTGATCTCATATTGACTCATCTTCTGGTCTAGTCCTTGTCATCTCTCGTTGTCATCTCTTTTCTTGCTGCTCCTCACCTAACTCTTGCACCTCAATCACGCCTATGCCAGATGTTTGTCATCTCCTTTCTTTTTCTCATGTTTACTCATCCTGTGTTGATTCCCATCTGCATCAGTTCCCAGTTTATGGTATAATCAATTTCTAAGCCTAACACTATTAAAAGCCAAATTTGGCTCTCCACTCTCAATCTCAAACGTCACCAAATAACTGGGAAATCATGGCCGGCTCAACTTTGGAGGGATTTAGGCAGGCCATGCTAAAAACTTCTCTCAATACAATCCCCAGGCTCAGAGAAGACAACTACGGCGTGTGGAAAGATAAAATGGACGCCATCCTTGACGTTTGTGGATGCTCCACACCCATCAACAAGGACTACTCAGTTCTTGACCCCAATGTGAAGGACAAAATCAAGCTTCTTATTATCTCCAGACTGGAAGCTGCCACGCACAACAACATAGTCACCTCACTCAATAAGAATTCTGCAAAACTTCTATGGCAAGCCATTATTAACAAGTATGCCTCCTCGCAGGCCTCAAACAGAGCCAGGATTTTCAACAAATTTCTCTACCTGCCGTTCGTGTTGGATAACATCAATGATTTCATAACCAAAGCCAAAGTCTGCCTGAAGAAAGTGTCAGAAGTCGGTATCATCCTTCCAAACAATATCTTGGCCTACCATCTCCTCTTCAAATTTCCTGACTCTATGAGTGACACCAAACGGCAAATCATGCACACAGATAAGGAACTCTCAGTAGATTACATTCTCAACCACCTCACCCAACTTAATAATGAATCAAAAGCGCATACGACTCAAGATCATAAGCACTCTCGGACGGAAGTGGCCTTGACAAATTCAAAAACCATAGCTTCTAATTACAAAGACAAATCTGGAGAGCGGCGTTGGTGTACTGAAGGGTACCATAATCCAAAACAGGACAAACACCACTCAGCCAACAACTGCTGGCATCTACATCCAGAAGTTGCGCCTGACTGGTGGAGGGAAGAACAAGCCAAATGGAAGTCTTGCAAAATCCAATCCAAATCAAACTCAAACCCGGTAGCCCATTATCTTGCACTGCTTTTGATGTGGATCAACCATGGAAACCCCAAATCTTGCTTCATCCTGGACAGTGGCGCCTTGATTCACATGATCAACAACATTCAATACTTCAAAAATATGTCTCCGTGAAACAACCAATCAATCAAAACCGGCAAGGAGGGAGCAGAACTAGAGATCAAAGGCAGGGGCACTGTGGTACTCATTTGGGAGAACTTCACACTCAAACTTTCTAATGTGTTCTACGTTCCCAATCTTACCATCAACTTAATCAGTGCAGGAGCAGTCAATAATTTGGGATGCTTGCTCAAAGCAAGCAAAAAGCAATTTAAGGTTTCAAGGGATGGGCGCAAGTTGTTAGGTGGGAATATTGTTGATAACCTCTACACTCTTGACACTCCTTGGTTCAATCAAAATCACATTTGAGATCATTCAGAAAACGTTGCCTGGACCGCTGAAGAGGAGCTCATGAAAATCCACCAAAACTCCGGGAACACTTCCATTGCAAGACTAGAGACAATCACAAAACATATACCATCCAAGGCAAAAACCAACTTTGAATGCATCCATTGTGTCAAGAACAAGATCTCCAAATCAACCTTCAAGGGGAAGTCCGTCAACGCTGAGAAACCCTTTGAGCAAATCCACCTCAATCTCAGGGGGCCTCTCAAGCTGGAGTCCAAGGGAGGCCACCGGTTCATTCTCACGCTGGTCAACAGCGCCATGGGGTATATTGGCGCTTTTCCCTTAGTATCCAAGGAAGAAACCCCCAAAATTGTGATAGATCTCATAGATAAAGAAAATCAACAAAGGGGATACTATCTGGCTGAAGTGTGCTCCAATGGCGGATCCAAGTTTGTGAATAAGAAGCTGCAGAACTTCTACAATGAGAACCACATAAGCCAAATTATCTCAGAACCTTATCACCCTGAAAACAACGGCAAAGTGGAAAGAGCAAACAGAACCATTGTCAAATCAACTCGCACCATCCTCAAGGACGCCCGTCTTCCTGCAAAATTCTGGCATGAGGTGATCAAATCTAGTGCCCTAATGCTCAATCAAATCCCAAGGGAAGACCACCCTGACTTGCCCTGGTCTCAACTACATGGCCGCTCGCTGCCACCGTCCTACCTCAAACCAATGGGAGTCCGTGTGTCTACTTGTTGATGCAACAAGAAAAAGGGCACAAGTTCAAGGAAAAAGGGGAAGAAGGAACTCTAGTAGGCTTCAATACTCTTTTTCACTTGTATCACATTCTAACTAAATCGCACTCCATCCTCTGCTCTAAGCACGTGAAGTTCCTCAAGATGCAAAGCCCTTTAAATTCAATACTGACTGTCTCAACAGACAACTGGACGGACAAGCCTCGCATGAATGACTCAGCCAAGACCTCTCCTGCTCCATCGGAGCTGAATCAGGATGCCATGCTTTTGCAGGACAACCCATCCTTCATGAACTACAGGAGCGTACCGGAAACCGACCTATCATCAAACTCTGACGCTAGTACCCCATCCGACTCACAATTTTCAAACAGGGAGTAGTCACCTATTCCAGTCATCTCAGCTCAACCGCTACCTGAAAACTTGCCGCCAACTTGATCAGTGAGAAGTCTAAGAGATCGCTCAACCATTAAACCTCCTCAACGCTACAGCTTTTTCCATTACTACAAGCCGAAAAGTTACAAGGATGCTGTGACAAGCAAAGAAAGCATCAAATGGGTCTCAGCTATGGATACAGAGCTAAGTTCAATTGAATTGTTTGACGTGTGGGAGGACTATGAGGGAACCAAACCAGCAAACCCGCTTCGGACAACCTGGATCTACAGACTAAAGGAAAACTGCCATGGTGATCCTGTCAAATTCAAGGAAAAACTCTGCGTGCAAGGCTTTAGCCAAATCAAATGGATAGACTACTTTGAAACTTTCGCGCCCACCGGCAAACCTTCATCTCTGCGACTTTTACTGCTATACGCTTTGAAGTCCGCTCAAAAGGTCCGCCAATTTGATGTGAAGAGTGCATTCTTACACTCGCCAATTGAGGAAGAAGTCATTATCAGAACGCCAAAATGCTCAAATTGATCCGCAAAGTTTTTCAAATTGAAGAAATCGCTGTACGGGTTGAAGCAATCACCCAAAAACTGGTATGAAACCTTGACAGACTGGTTCAAACAGATTGGTTTCTATGAATCAACCTGCGACCCATGCTTGTACCTGTTGAAAGATGGGAAATCACGGTTGTTCTTTCACATTGACTATCTAATACTGGTCGGAGATGGCCAAGGCTTCAAAGAAAAATTTGTACGCAAGTTCAAGGGATCAACGTGTCAAGATCCAAACACCATTCTCGGAATGAAAATTGAGGTCGAGGTGGACAGAATAATGCTCAGCCAGCCAAACCACATTCAGCACGGCCTGGAAGGACTGAACCTGGAGGAAGCAAAACGCTCATCCACACCTCTCACACGTAACCTTCAGCTCAAACCCGCCACGGACGAAGAACACGCGCAATTCAAGGCGCTAAATATCAACTATTGACCTGCTACTGGGTTGCTAAACCACATAGCGTTTTATACAAGGCTGGAAGTTAGCTTTGCGGTGTCAAGTCTTGCTTGCTTCAACGTAAAACCAGGGATCACCCACTGGAATGAACTGAAGAAAACCTGGAAATACCTCAAGTCGATGCAACACTACAGGTTGGAACCAAGGCACCTACCTCAATCAAATGCGCTGGAGGCTTTCTAAGATGAATCCTGGGAAGATGACCCTTCCACTTGTAAATCCCAAACAGGTTACCTATGCAATGTGTTTGGGAGCCTGGTCTCCTGGAACAGCTGCAAACAAAAGAATATTATGTGGTCTTCTACTGACGCCAAGTTGAATGCCTTGGTAGATGCATATCACAAAGCAACAAGGATAAAGGCCTTATTTAACGAAATCTTTGACTTATGCTTACAAATCATTCCCCTCAACATTGACAACAGCGGACTAGACGATAAGACACAAAAATTTGGTTCAAACTCTAAAACTAGGCACTTAGATCTGAAAACCAAAGGTATGAGAGACAAAATTAACGCAAAAAGAATTGAAATCAAATTGATAAAGTCGGAGGTAATGTTGGCTGATGCGCTAACTAAAGAATCCTCTGTTCATAGGATTTCATTGTTGTATCCTTTCCTCCTCTCTGAAAAATCCTGATCCTGAACTTCTCCTTGTTGTTTCCTTCTCCTTAACTCTCTTATCTTTGCTTCTGTGCTGTAATATCTCATCTGGCATGGTGGGGTGTTAAGATGTTAAGACATGTTAGGGCTTCTCCCCTTTCTGGGTACACTGGCGCGGGCGCGGCACTCAGACAGACAGGGGAGTGGGGACACTCCAACTCACACTCCAAATCCAGCTTATGCCTCATGGCCCCGGATCCTGGCTACTCCTCTCATCTCAACCTCTCAACCCGGATTCTCCCTGATAGCTTCTTAACCCCATCATCTCTCCTCAATCTCAACCATGCCTCAATCTAACAACCTCAACTCCAACACTCCTTTCCTTGTCTGTTTGTCTGTATGCTCCAAGCCCTGTCTGTGTCCCCAGTGAGATATTTCTACTTTCCTATTTCCTCATCTTTCCTTGATCTCATATTGACTCATCTTCTGGTCTAGTCCTTGTCATCTCTCATTTTTATCTCTCGTCTTGCTGCTCCTCACCTAAATCTTGCACCTCAATCACGCCTATGCCAGATGTTTGTTATCTCCTTTCTTTTTCTCATGTTTCCTCATCCTGTGTTGATTCCCATCTGCATCAGTTCCGAGTTTATGGTATAATCAATTTCTAAGCCTAACACAGAAGAGTTGTCTTGATGAGCTTTTTGAAGTGCTTTCCACATTCCAATGGCG
The DNA here is from genome assembly GCA_025617555.3 of Puccinia polysora. Taxonomy (NCBI): domain Eukaryota; kingdom Fungi; phylum Basidiomycota; class Pucciniomycetes; order Pucciniales; family Pucciniaceae; genus Puccinia; species Puccinia polysora. Next base: position 43,627,907 of record CM062625.1, on the reverse strand, counting down.
CTCTCTTTGTGCTGAATTATAAACTGGAAATTAGATGGTCCAATTGACCTGGATAAAACCAAGCACACAGACAGGTTGTCTCTTGACCAAGTTTTAGTGTTCAAGTTTGATTTTGGAGAGTTGTTTGTGAGAAGATAACCAAAGCTGGAAGCTTGGAAGTTTATCCTCAGAATCATTGACCAATCAAGGTAGTTGGATTTGGATCCCAGAATATTCAGTGGGATAATTGACAGAGTCTTGAGGACTGGATGTGAGTTTTGATTTTTGTCCATAATCTTGTTTACGGAAGAGATGATTTTCCGGAACCTTCTGAAACGTGTGATTGAAATGATTTGATTTAGGTTTTTGTTTTTTAGTGATCAAGATGACCATCACTTGGAACCCATAACTGGGCTTTCTCAAGAGCTTGGGAGGTACACTGTTGATCAGCTTTTCAGGATGGATTGAGTGATCCGTCTCGGGAGTTGAAGAAGACAATCCCCCTGCAAACTGTATTTCAATTTATTTGAAATTCCCAATCCAATTTCAACTTGATTCAAAAGGAGCTCTCAGTTGACCCATCAAACCTAAAATCCAAACCAGTTGGATTCCAACCAAAAAAAAATGACCTGGATCTTCTTGATAGACCAAGATCTGAATTTCCTTTTTGGACAAGTTTGAGGTTGACAAGTAGAGCTTGAGGATACAGTCTTGATCAATTTGATAGGCCTCTTCAATCATTTCTGTTATAATTATGGCCAGAAATTAGCTTAGGAAAATGAGCAGTATTTAAAGCAAAAGAAATGCTGGACACCCTGTGTCAATAATTGCTAATGGGCTCTTGCAATGGGGGAATATGTTGGATGATATCGGTGATGAATTCAATTGGATGATCAATGCATGATGGAAAACAGCAGGGAGAAGAGCTCCTTAAGTACAAAAGATTGGCCTCTTGTGAGTCCATGATACAACAAGCAAAAAGGCGAATTTTCCCCTCCAAAGGAGCTCTACAGGCTCTACAGGCCTTGTTACTTGGTCTGGGCTACATCAGCCCGCATGGCATCATTCTCTGTACCCTTAAAACCAGCCTATTCCGGTCATTTCTGGTGTTTCCACCTTAATGGGGCTGAATCAGCCCCTTAGATTTTCAAACCCCTAGCCGGTTGTCTTTTACAACCTGCCTGTTACCTCACATGCTGGCTGGTTGCCTCATGCAACCAGCCCCTGGCCATGAAAATGACCCGGTGGGATCCAGGACACACCTGGGTCCAGTCTTAGACACACATGGGGGGGTGTAACCAGTGGACATGCCGCCCCCTCCCTCTTTCAATCAAATCCCTGGAGGGGGCGGTCAAATCCCCCTACCAGGGGCCCTGGAGGTTGATACCTCCAGGGTGTTGTCAAGGTAGGTGGGCTGGGGGGTGGTCAAAATCCCCTTGAGCCCGTGGCTCCTCCCCCTTGTTAAAGGGGGGGGGGGGAGAGCTCCCCTTTGATGGTGGGGGGGTGGTCAATTCCCCCCCACTTCCGGTTGCCTTGCAGTGACCAGCCAAGCCACCACATTTGGTGGGGGGGTGATCAGGTCCCCCCCATCCTGACCGGTTGCCTCTTGCAACCGTTCACTGGCTGGTTCAACCCAGCCACGCCTTCCTCCTGCTCCTCACAATGGCAAGCGAGGGGAGGGGGAGGAGCCGGGGACATCAGCCTCAGCTCCGCGGCTGCCACCCAGTGCGGCAGCCTGACCAGCTTGGCAGCCGCACCCAGGGTGGGGGGACTCCATTTTGAGTCCCCCTTCCCCCTACAACGGCCCCGCGCAGGCGGTTGGGCCCCATAAATGTGTTGTGAGAAAAAAAAGCAGCCCCAAGCAGGCAGCAACACGGGCATCAGCCCCAAATGGGCTTGGGCACAGGAGGCAGCCCCTAATGATCTTATTTGGATTACACCCATACGTAGCACACCCGTAAGTGCATAAATATTTTAACAATGTCTTGCAACTCTTGCTTTTCAACCATTAAGTCATAATAAGGATCCTGATCTAGCTCTAGGAAAGCTTCCATGCTGAGGGTGCAAGGACTATTTTACTGCTTCAAGAGACAATCAATCTCCTTGACTTGTCTCTCATGCTTGGAAATGTTATTCATTGTATTCTTTCTCTGAGTCAATAAGGCCAATAAAAATTTATTGAATGCATTCATCACCGCCTTCTTGTGACTCAAATTTGATTCCTCAAGTGCAATTGTCCAGGATTTTTTTTTCATCCCACAACAAAGGTGAGAATTGGTTAGCTTGGGGTGTCACTTTGCCAAGTAAGACATAAATAGGAGTGAGAAAAACCCACAAGGAGATAAAATGTCCTTGATTCTCTCATCTTCACATAACTCTTCATCATCCAATTTGTCCAAGACGTGAGGAAACTTTGTCAATGGGTCCCAACCAATTGATTCCTTCAACTTTATTGGATAGCCTCTCCAAAATACCAGAATTCAAGATCTTTGACAGCTTCTTGATCATCCCATCACCAAACTTCACCTCCCAGCCCCATCTTTCATGAAATATGATTATCAAACTAAATAGTGTTCATACATACTTATCGTGTTGTTTTTTCCTAGGAGTCCCAAGGGTCTTGCCAAGGGTCAATTCAGGTATCTTGCCTAAAAACTCAACTAAAATTGACCAACAAGTGGGAAGTTGTACTTCCTTGATTGAGACTCCGGTTGAAGATATTTGCAAAATAGAACTCATCATCATGGTCATGTAGCAGAGCACCTACCCATATGCTATTTGACCCCCTACTGCCCTTGCTATGTGCACTTTGGATCCAGTTGCAATTCTGCGCTTGCCTTGAACTAAACCTAAAAACAGGGTAATAAAAACTTCCCTTTATCATTCCTCCCACTCCGCTCCCCATGACACCTACTAACTATGCACCAGTTACCTATCCCACAGTCTCAATCTCCTGATTGGTCTTAGATTCCGCATCACAGGCAACCATTGCAAGGCTGAGAAAGACCCAGTGAACTTTTGACTGAGCTGCAGAAAACTTGGATCATTCATAAGCAACGCAATCTCTCCACCACTCTAGGCCATTTGATTTTTACCGTCCATGATGAACTTGGCCTGAAAATCAATCATATGGACCACCAGCAGTACCAGGTCCCTTGATGTACTGCCAAAAAATTTATTTCTGTTTTCTTTCATCCCATCATCTTCCACCGTCTCAAATTGTCCCAAATTGTTTTTGTATCAGAGATGGGTAATTTGTCCGTAACATAGGAGAGACTCTTCCTTTACCTACTTTGCGTTGTAAGACTCCAAACGGTGCTAGGCCATGGCAGTTCTGTGGAGGGGAAAGGTGCTGTCTAGGCTGCCCTCCTGAGTGTTAAAAAAATATTTAGATGTAACCAAGATCAAGGTCCAGAACCTGGTAAATGAGGAATCAAGGAGTATAGGATAAAGATGATAATAGTTTGGTAGAAATGGAACAGCACTATCTGAGACAAGATTATGCAGGGAAAAACTTGAACAAAACAAGTTAAATTCTGCTTAGAGTTCAAATAACAAAAGCTGTTGTATGTAAACAATGCCCACAAGCTAATAACTCTGGTTGTTAGCAGAAGATTGGGGAAGATCAACTCAAACCCAACCATCCTCCAGGTTCTCAATGAACCTGCCCAACTCTCCTCAATCAAGCACTTGAAGGGTACCAGATAACTGAGGGTGGCTGTACAAGACAAAGCACAATGTTTAAGAAGCTCTAAAAGCAAATAGTAACTGATTTGAAGCAAGGATAACCTCAACACTTCTCAAGGGACTCAAGAGTAGGCTGGCAGAATGCAACTCCAAAGAAAAGAAAGGGAGGTATAACACTCCAGGTCTTAAGCTTAATAAGACCTCTTCAATCAATTGTGATTGGATCCAGAAAGATGATCAGGGATCAGGACCAGTATGGTCAGAGAAAGGGATCAAGGAGTGGTATAACACACTCAAAAATTCCAACAGACAGAATTTTTCTTCAAACAGCAATGCTATTGGTTGGTGATAAGGATCAGGCCACAGAGGGGCAAAGACTCAGGGTAAAGAAATGGATCAGGGGGCAATCAAAGATATACCCAGGATGAGGATCAGGATTCAATTTCTCAATAATGGGGGGGCACCAGCACACACTCCTATGGATATGATTCTATGATGATGATCTGATATCTGATGCCCCAGAAAAAGCAGGGGAGAGCCCCTCCTGTTAAAATACGTACGCACTTACGCGGGTGCTACGTATAAGTGTAATCCAAATGGGATGCACAAATGGGCCTCTAAGGCCCATTGGACACACACACGGACCATACGGGCCCATGTGGATGTCACGGATTTGGGGAAACTGGCCTCAAAATGCGTGAAATAGGCCTATTGGTACACGGGCCCTAACGGGCCCGGTGGGGTATATGGGCAGATACAGCCAGATGGGCTTGTATGGGCATAATTGGGCCCAAGGTTTATTTTGGACATACTTGGCCAGACGGGCTGGCCCGCCAAAGTATGTTTTTCTCAGTTTTCGGGCTTGGGGCGGCCCATTGGGGCCGCCGCCAGTGTCGCGGCCCACCCGGGGCCGCTGCCCGCGCCGCGGCCCGTTCGGGGCCGCCTGTGTTCCTCGGCACGGCCCACGCGGGGCCCGACGGCCCGCGCGGGGCTGTTGCGCGGCCGAGGGATCCCGCGCGGTGCGATGCCGCGCGGGCCCGGCTGGTCGCGCCCGGCGACCAGCGCCGCTGAGCCGGGGCTCGCGGCCCCGGCTCGCTCCCCCTCCCCTCGCTCGCCGTTGCGAGGGGGATGGGGGCGGGCTGGCTGGGTTGAACCAGCCAGCGACCGGCCGCGACATCGCGGTCGGTCAGGGCAGGGGGGACCTGACCACCCCCTTGCCCAGGGAGGTGGCGGCGCCGGCCGCGGTAGTAGCGACCGGCAGGTGGGGGGGATTTGATCACCCTCCCACCTAGCGAAGCGATGCAGAGGGAGCGAGGGGCGCTCTCCCCCCCCCCTTTACCGAGGGGGAGGAGCGTCGGGCTGAGGGGACCTGATCACCCCCAGCCCAGTCCTTTTCCTAATGACAACGCCCTGGGGGTATCGACCCCCAGGGCCCCTGGTGAGGGGATTTGACCGCCCCCACCAGGGATTTGAGAGAAGAAGGGGGGGGGGGCGGCATGTCCGCCGGTTACACCCCCCCCCCCCTAGTGAGGTTGAAACCGGACCCAGGTGAGTCCTGGGTCCCACCTGGCCCATTTGAGGGGCCAGGGGCTGGATGCATGAGGCAACCAGCCCGTAAGTATGACAATGAGGTCATCAGGACCGGTTGTAACAGACAACCGGCCCAGGGGATTGAACAGCAAAGGGGCTGGTTCAGCCCCGTAACGGTGGAAACACCAGAATGGACCGGAATAGGCTGGTCGTAAGGGTTCAGGGACTGATGCCATGTGGGCTGATGTAGTCCAAACCAAGTAACAAGGCTTGTAGAGCCTGTAGAGCTCTTTTGGGGCGGAAAATTTCCCTTTTGGCTTGTTGTATCATGGGCTCACAATAGGCCAATCTTTTGTACTTAAGGAGCTCTTCTCCCTGCTGTTTTCCATCATTCATTCATCATCCAATCGAATTCATCCAACATATTGCCCCATTGTGAGAGCCCCATTAGCCATTATTGACACACAGTGTCCAGCATTTCTTTTGCTTTAAATACTGCTCATTTGCCTAAGCTAATTGCTGGCCATAATTATAACACATTATCAGTACCAACATCATCATTACTTCCAAGCCATCTAGACCTTTGTACCTTACTTTGGAGAACCTCAAAGACCTCAAGTTTTCCAAGAAGATGTCCTATATCCCTGATGTTAGCTCTACCAAAATAGTTCTGAATAGTCAGAACTATAATGCTTGGGCTGTCCTTATGGATAGTGAGCTGGATAACATCTGCTGTGGGGAAATTATGGATGCAGATGACACTCTGATCAGTTCAGAAGTGGAGAAGAAGTCTTACCATCTGATCCTTAGGCATCTTGATGAGAATCATGTGACATGGGTTGCTGATACTCTTAGGGAAGATGAGAGGAGGAGGGGCAGCATCCTTTGGAAGCTGCTTAAGTCCAAGTATGCTGGTGATTCTGTTCACCAGAAGGGTATAGCCTTTAATAAACTGTTCAAGTTACAATATTCGAATTGTAAACAGTTTGTGGCAGAGGCTAGGTCTAGTATAGCCAAGTTCAAGTCATCTGGACTTAACATGGATCCAGAGTGTTTGTCACTCTTAATCCTTCAAAAGCTGCCAAAAGAGTTTGATTCCTTAGTCAGAATCATTTCTCAATTGGACCCTCTTCCTGGGGAGGAGGATGTGCTTAAAAGGATTGAAAAGGATGACCTTCAATTCAAGATGAAGGGGGGTTCTGGAACAGCCCTAGTTGGAAAGACTGGAAAATCTCGCAAGAAGGCGAAAAAGGATTTGTCCAAGGTCTTATGTTACAATTGTCAGAATAAGGGTCACTATGCTAAGGACTGCAAGGAGGCCAAGAAAAGGAAGAAGTCCGAAGGGGATGACAAGGAGGTCAATCTCACAACTGAAAACGTTGCAATGGTGGCGTTGGATGCCCCAATTGAAGAGGCTGTTGTGGAAGAAGGTCCCAACAAGAAGGCCAAAATCGATGAGGATCAAGAAATGGACTTGATTGATTATGAAGTGAGTAATCTTAACCTCAAAGATAAGAACTTATCAGTGACTGATAAAGCTTTTTTCCTACTAGGAGGATTGAAGGAGGATGTTCTTGTTTTGATCGATTCTGGTTGTACAGATCACATGTTTTTTGAACCAAATTTATTTTCAAATCTTAGTGATTATGATGGGGTTGTAAATATTGGTCAGAAAGGCAGAACAATTCAGATTAAAGGAATTGGAAAAGTTATTCTTGCAAATCAACTGGGTTTCCAAATTACTTTTGATAAAGTGTTCTATGTACCAGAGTTGCCTTACAACCTTGTGTCTCTTGGGGTGTTATGGAAAAAAGGTTTCCAAATTCGTTATCTTAAAGGAGATAGGTTTGTTATTGATATGAATGGGAGAACTGTTCTTAGTGGACAAGTTCGGAATAAGCTTCTGTGTGCAAGCTTGTTCAAATTCTCAGCTCTGAGCACTGTTTCTCACAATAGAAGTGGCCATAAGGTAAAGGACAGCAACTGTGAGAGTTGTACCTTGGGGGCCAAGACTAGAAATGTGTTCTCTAAGAGTAGAGATCACACAGATGTTCCTAGAGAGGAATTTTCCATTGATTTGGCAGGGCCATTCACTCCAGAGTCCCTTGGTGGGGCAAGATACTTCATCAATTTAGTTGATACTGCAACTAATTATGTTTGGGTTAAACCGATTCGATCTAAGGATCAGACCACAGAGGAGGTTTCTGTAATCTTCAAAGTCTGGAAACAGAATGGTCTGATGAAGGAGATCAAGAGGGTTATTACCGATGGAGGGGGTGAATTCGTGAGTAAAGAATTTGGGAGGCTGTTGAAAGATTATGGTATCATTCATATAGTCACTACTGCAAGTACTCCACAAAATAATGGAATAGTTGAGAGAATGAATAGGACTTTACTGGACAAAGTCAGAACTATTATGTCTCAATCTGGTCTGCCAAAGTTCTTATGGGCTGAGTTGATGTGCACGGTGTGTCTGTTGCACAACATTGTAAGTGTTAATGGGAAGTGTCCCCATTATCAGTTTTGGAAGTTGTACCCCAAAACATCACACCTAAGAACAATTGGTTGCTTGGTGTATTATAGTGTCCACCATAATGAAATGGTCGGAAAATTAGACCCTAGAGCCAGAACAGGGGCACTTGTAGGCTATGATTTAATAAGTAAATCTTATAGGATCTATTGTCCAGGGACAAGAAAGGTTATCCGTAGCAGGGATGTAAAATTCGACGAAAGTACCTTTCCACTCAAAAGGAGTGAAGATGTTGTTGTGATTAAGCCACAACAAGAAATAGAATTAGCACCTATTTCACCAGCAAAAGCTGTGGAACATGTGGTTCCAGAAGATGAAGAGGTGGCAGACGTGCCACAAGAGGGTTCAGTACCCGCTTCAGGTGATTCTGTGGAATCAGAACCTGATGAGCCTCCACCTCCGGTTAGAAGGAGTGGTAGGGTTAGGGTACCGGTTGACAGGTACGGGGAGTGGAGATCCCATTATGCTGCCGCAGGATATGAGGAAGATACATTTCAGGAACAGTGTATGCTCAATGAAGTCCTGGAGTTGAGTTCAGAAATGGGTAACAGGGTTAACCCAAATAGCTTTGGCCAAGCTATGAATTCTGATGAGAGAGCCAACTGGAAGAGTGCTATTTTTGAGGAATTTGATTCTCTAGAGAATAATAGTGTCTTTGAAGTGGTTAAGCGGGATTCTGTTCCAAAAGGAAAGACCATTGTGGGGTCTCGATTGGTGTTAAACAAGAAGTTTGACACAAACGGAGTTTTGAAAAGGTTCAAGGCTAGATGTGTTGCACAGGGCTTCAAGCAGAGAGAGGGTATTGATTACCAAGAAACTTTCTCACCAACTGGAAGGCTGTCCACCTTCAGGTACATCATTGCTCTGGCAGTGGAGTTGGGTGAAGAAATCAGACAAGCTGATTTTGTAACAGCATACTTGAATGCAAAACTTGGAGAGGAGGAGACTGTTTATATGTCGATTCCTGATGGTTTTCGTGAATGGTTAGTAGAGACTAAACCAGAAACCATGAAGAAAATCTGTGTTAGAACTTTTCTTTCGGCAGATAAAGGGGAATATGTCCTCAAGCTGTGTAGATCCCTGTATGGATTGAAGCAAGCAGCTAGGTCATGGTATAACACCATGAGTGAGAAACTGATAGAGATTGGTTTTAAGACGTCTGAGGCCGATCCTTGCCTTTTTGTGAGAAAGGATGCAATTTTGTTTGTATGGGTCGATGACATTATCATTATTGGTGGTGGTAAAGAGAGAGTCATGGAGACACTCAAAAAGGAGTTCAAGATAAAAGATCTTGGTCTGGCACAACAGGTGCTAGGGATGAAAGTTAGTAAGGGCAAAGATGGTATTAAGTTAGACCAAAGCCATTACGTTGAAGCTCTTCTTAAGCAGTATGGCTTAGAGGATGCAAAGGAGTTTGGTACTCCTATGCAGTCAAACATTCGTTTAGAGAAGTCTACAGATGAGGAGTATCTGGAGTTTGTTCAATCAGGGAATGACTACAGGTCAGCTGTCGGATCGCTTAATTATTTGGGGCAGTGTACAAGGCCCGATATTGCGTTTGCAATTGGGGTCTTGTCGCAACACTTAGAGAAGCCAAGCATGAGGCATTGGTCAGCGTTTAAAAGAGTTATGAGGTATCTTAAAGGAACACACAGTCTGGGACTGTTGTTTACAAAGTCAGCAAACTTTGATTTGGTTGGTTATTCCGATGCAAGTTGGGCAGATGGTAACACTAGGGAATCAACAAGTGGTTTTGTATTCTTTTTAGGTAAGAATCTGGTGTCATGGATGTCCAAGAAGGTGTCGGCAATAAGTCTTTCATCAACAGAGGCTGAGTATAGAGCTTACTTAGCAGCTTCACAGGAAGCAAAATGGTTGAGAAAAGTCTTAGAGGACACACATAAACCACAAGGGTTTGCATTGTTGTATTCCGATAACCAGAGTGCCATTGCGTTGGCGCAAAACCAAGTGTTCCATTCAAGAACAAAACATATTGATGTCCACTATAACTATATTCGCGATGCAGTTAACTGCAAAGAGATTGTGTTGAGGTACATGCCCACTGGAGCAATGATTGCGGATATCTTGACTAAGGCATTAGACAGAAACAAGCATCAAGGCTTTGTGACTAATATGCGGATGTCACCCCTTTTGGATTAAGGGGGTGTGTTAAAATACGTACGCACTTACGCGGGTGCTACGTATAAGTGTAATCCAAATGGGATGCACAAATGGGCCTCTAAGGCCCATTGGACACACACACGGACCATACGGGCCCATGTGGATGTCACGGATTTGGGGAAACTGGCCTCAAAATGCGTGAAATAGGCCTATTGGTACACGGGCCCTAACGGGCCCGGTGGGGTATATGGGCAGATACAGCCAGATGGGCTTGTATGGGCATAATTGGGCCCAAGGTTTATTTTGGACATACTTGGCCAGACGGGCTGGCCCGCCAAAGTATGTTTTTCTCAGTTTTCGGGCTTGGGGCGGCCCATTGGGGCCGCCGCCAGTGTTGCGGCCCACCCGGGGCCGCTGCCCGCGCCGCGGCCCGTTCGGGGCCGCCTGTGTTCCTCGGCACGGCCCACGCGGGGCCCGACGGCCCGCGTGGGGCTGTTGCGCGGCCGAGGGATCCCGCGCGGTGCGATGCCGCGCGGGCCCGGCTGGTCGCGCCCGGCGACCAGCGCCGCTGAGCCGGGGCTCGCGGCCCCGGCTCGCTCCCCCTCCCCTCGCTCGCCGTTGCGAGGGGGATGGGGGCGGGCTGGCTGGGTTGAACCAGCCAGCGACCGGCCGCGACATCGCGGTCGGTCAGGGCAGGGGGGACCTGACCACCCCCTTGCCCAGGGAGGTGGCGGCGCCGGCCGCGGTAGTAGCGACCGGCAGGTGGGGGGGATTTGATCACCCTCCCACCTAGCGAAGCGATGCAGAGGGAGCGAGGGGCGCTCTCCCCCCCCCTTTACCGAGGGGGAGGAGCGTCGGGCTGAGGGGACCTGATCACCCCCAGCCCAGTCCTTTTCCTAATGACGACGCCCTGGGGGTATCGACCCCCAGGGCCCCTGGTGAGGGGATTTGACCGCCCCCACCAGGGATTTGAGAGAAGAAGGGGGGGGGGGCGGCATGTCCGCCGGTTACACCCCCCCCCCTAGTGAGGTTGAAACCGGACCCAGGTGAGTCCTGGGTCCCACCTGGCCCATTTGAGGGGCCAGGGGCTGGATGCATGAGGCAACCAGCCCGTAAGTATGACAATGAGGTCATCAGGACCGGTTGTAACAGACAACCGGCCCAGGGGATTGAACAGCAAAGGGGCTGGTTCAGCCCCGTAACGGTGGAAACACCAGAATGGACCGGAATAGGCTGGTCGTAAGGGTTCAGGGACTGATGCCATGTGGGCTGATGTAGTCCAAACCAAGTAACAAGGCTTGTAGAGCCTGTAGAGCTCTTTTGGGGCGGAAAATTTCCCTTTTGGCTTGTTGTATCATGGGCTCACAATAGGCCAATCTTTTGTACTTAAGGAGCTCTTCTCCCTGCTGTTTTCCATCATTCATTCATCATCCAATCGAATTCATCCAACATATTGCCCCATTGTGAGAGCCCCATTAGCCATTATTGACACACAGTGTCCAGCATTTCTTTTGCTTTAAATACTGCTCATTTGCCTAAGCTAATTGCTGGCCATAATTATAACACCTCCTTTCATAAGCCAGAGTCCTGTAGTCTATTTACAAGAGAGATTTACAAATAGAGCATATTTTTTTTTTAAAGATCAGTGTCATGAGAAAACAAAAGAAAAAAAAAGAAACAAACCAGCACTCATAGAAAAAAAACCAAAGAGGGACGCGTGCGGGCATCCTGATGGGCCCGGGCAACTGCCGAGACCGCGGATGACCCCCGGCAGGTATCTGACGGGCACCTGCAACAGAAGAGACCCGCGCCGGAGACCAGCAAGCTAGAGGTGGAAAGGATTGGTAGACAGCCGCTTGAGACGGCCGTTGTTGCAGGAGGGTGATCTTTGATGACTTATGGATGGGATTGTGAGCTGGGGGAGAGGGAGAGTCTAGCAAAGGCACCAGTAGGAGAGGATTGGGTTCGTCGAGGAAGGTTTTGAACAAAGTAACTGGTGACGGTCGTTCCAAATCAATGGCCAATCAAGAAGGCACCACCCGTCAATTCACCCAATGAAGTAATCTGGACCTGAGTTAAAAACCCGTGAATGTTGAGCATGCTCTTTAAGCATTTCAATTGTTTGCTGAGCGTCAAGATTTTCCTCCAAAACATTTGCACCGGCTCCAATAAACTAGACTTTGAGTTCTGGGTTGGCGGATAGGAAACTTGAACCAAATCAAAGTACGGTTTTGTGATTGTCAAGGAAAAACTGAAGTTACCCACCAAGAAGATGGATCGCTTGGACGTCCATAGTAAGTAGATAGCATAGTGGGGTATAGATATCAGGCCAACAATGACGGAGACAAGTATGATTGTGGGCGGAGGATTTGGATGATTGAGTTTGGAGGATGGGGAACAAGGATATCTGGGATGGAACCAATAGGTGAAATGGGTACCGTTGATGGGTAAATGAAATGGAAAAAAACTGACAAGGAGGAAGACAAGATTGATGAAGGAGCAAATGGCTTCGATGATCAGTTAGAAGAACAGGGGAAAATTTTGAGCCTTGATGGGTTCTAGACTGTGCTTCTTACAGCGAATCAAAGGGTTCTTGCCGGGTGGGAAGGTATGTTGGATGGCCAATGGATGGTTTTTTTTTTCACAATAATGATATCTATGAATGATGATAAGGAAAAATCATGAAAAAAATTAAAATCTCCGCACTGGCCAGGGTGTCCAGGATGGGGCACCACATCTCTCCCCAACTTACAGACTTTCCCTAGTCTGCTCCCAAGTGTGATGCCATAAAAAAGAAAGGAAAGAAAGATGATTGAAACCAAAGAATGGCCATTTTGATCTTGAGAGTGGTTGAAAAAGAATATGTTGATCCGTCCAAAAATCCTAGAAGTGGCTGAGATAAAATGAAGAAGGCGTCCCAGGTGCTCACATGCGTTGCATGAAGTAGATTTTCACAACAAAATGCAGCAGATGACCCTGGTGGTGCACAATTGGGAGGACTTCCTTTTGGAACAAGTTGCCTCCACAAGAATGAAATTTCTTGACCTGATCAGCAGAGAACCTTCTTGCCATCTAAGTACCATCCAGTTCCTCCAAAACATATGATCCACCTCTAACTTGACCAATCACTTGGTAAGGACCATTCCAGCGGTTAGAGAAAAGCTTTCCCCACTGAGTTTCCAAGGAACAATTATAAGCTAAGACTAGATCCCCAAGGTTCAAGGGATCCCTGATTTGCTTTGAATGCTTTTCTTCCCAATACTGAACTGATTTTTCCCTAGACTCCATCATCTTCTGATAAGCTTCATTACGGACATCTTCACTCCTTTCCAGCTGCTTTGATCTGGCAACTAATAGATCAGTGGTGGAGGAAACCTTTTCTCAAGAAATACCTAAGAAATATTCCAGATCCAGATCCAGAGGAAGGACAGCCCTTTGACCAAAAATGATTTTGTAAGGTGAATAGCAAGTGGTTTGTTTTGTTGAAATTTGATCAGAGAAGAGGACCAGGGGGAGGAATTTGCAACAATTCTTGCCACTTTCACCAGCCAGTTTGCCAAGAGCAGCCTTCAAAGGAGCATGGCCTCTTTCCACCATCCCTTGGCCTTCAGGATAATAAGGAGTGGTTACCCTATGTTGACCAGAAAGTGATTGGATCATATCAGCCAGTTTACCACCAAACTCGGAGCCGCCATCAGTTGAAAAATATTGTGCAAAGCCATAACGCATTGTCCAAGTCTCATAAAGGAAAGCTGCTACTGATTCAGAGCTGAGGTTCTTAAGAAACTTTGCTTCAACCCATCCAGAAAAATCATCTCTAGCCACAATGAGGTAGTTAGCTCCACCAGCCTTAATGTTAACCACATCCATAGCAATCCTCCCAAAGACAGTGGACTCTCCAGTGGGGTAATGAATTTCAGCCGGGCGGCTAAGATCAGGTTTCTGGAACACTTCACAACTCCTGCAGCATTGAGGGATGGATTTCTTCAGAGATGGCCACCAAAATTGTTGGGATATTTGTTGAGAAGTTTCAGTTTCCCCACAATGAACAAGGCCTTCATGGAGACTTTCCTGGATCAAATCTTGCTTGGAAGAGATAGTGACCACAACAAGTGCACAAGGAGTTCCTCTTTTCATAAGCCTGGTGCCTTGAACAAAGAAGTTGGAGGACTTCCTCTTGAGAGATCAAAAATCTTTAGTCGAGATATCAGGGGGTCTTTGGAGAGTTGAGAGGTACTGCTCTAACTTAAGCCAGAAACCATTCTGGAAACCAGAGTAATCTTGTGAGGATAAAGCAAAAACAGGGCGGACCAAGGGTTCTTCCTCATCAAAATCCATTCCAACATTGGATTCATTGTCTCCAATAGGTCTCCTAGATAAACCATCAGGCATAGTACAAGATTTCCCAGGCCTGTGGACAATATCAAAAGAGAAAAGCTGGATAAAAGCTACCCAGCGAGTCATTGGAGCATTTGGAAGACTGGGAGGATTGATCATTTCCACAATGGATTGAGCATTGACTTGTAACTCAATGTGTTGACCCCAAAAGATAGTCTGGAGCTTCTTCAACATTTGGGCCACACCGCAAAGTTCCAGTTTTGGCTGGGAGTACCTGGATTCCAAATCTGAGAAAAGAAGAGATTCATACAGAGCAGGACAATCCAAACCATTTTCATCTTCCTGGCTAAGGACAGCCCCAACAGATTGATAACTAGAGTCCACTTCCAGCTTGATCTTGCCGGCTCTGGGTCCATGAGTGATCTTTTTCAAAACAATGTCTTTCCCAACAATTTTTTTGAGCAACTGAAATGATTGTTCGCAGTCTTGGTTCCAAATCCATTCAGCATCCTTCCTGGTGAAGCAACGCAAGGGAATACAGATTTTGGATAGTGAGGGAATGAAGATCCTGACATAAGTTACAACACCTAGGAAACCTCTAACTTCCGTTGGATTTATTGGGGTAGGCCAGGAGATGATTTTGTTGACTTTAGAGGGTGCCATCCTTCTTCCTTCCTTGCAGAATATATGACCAATGATTTCCATGGCAGGGACACAGGCGGCAAGTTTTGATCCAGAGACAGTAAGGCCAGATTCCTCAATTTGAAACAAAATTCTTTCCAAGATAGTAGCATACTCCCAGATAAATTGTCCAATTCCTGAGTGCCAAGGTAAAAGCTCACTATCATAGTCAGAAACTGGGCCTTTAATCCCACCATCATCAATAAAGATACCCGCATGATCCGTGATTTCGTCCTGGAGGATCCACATCATCTGAGCCTGATAGACTGCAACTAAGTTGATGGCACCTTGAGGCAATTGAGTCAGCTGAAATCAACCAAGGGGGGTATTGAAAGTAGTGAGGGGACCAGAAATAGGATGCAAGGATTGTTTTTCATAGCCACCCATAATGTCACCTAGACCATAGCAAGCTCTCCCAGAGAAGGATTCAAAAAATTCTTCAGTGGCAGGAGGCACGCCAGAGTCTTTAATAGTAACTTTATTAAGAGGTTGGAGATCATGAACTACTCTAAGTTTACCATTACTTTTCTGGACCCAGAAAACAGGACTGGAATAGCTAGAAGTCAATTGTTTGTATAAACTGGTTTGAACTCATTTGCGGACCAACTTGATGAATTTGTTGACTTTAGCAGCAGGGATTGGGATCTTTTTCTTTTGCCAAGGATCATTTTCAACTACAGGGATGATGTAAGGGAGACCATAGGATTCTTTCAAGAGACCTCTCTCTTCTTCACAGAAAGCAATAGATTTTTCCCTAAGAGCTAGGACATTTTTGATCAAATTTAACTCATTAGGAAGAAGAAATCCATCTGGACCAAAGTTGACCACTTTCAGACATTCTTCAGTGACCCCACCCGAGGGAATGAATGGACCAGTGAGGGATTGGGATAGACCACATTAAGGATTGCGGGATAGAGGAGGACGCATAAGGGGAGGATTGAGGTTGAGAGGCATTGGTTGGTTGACTGTCTGGACCTTCTTTGCAACTGGTTTGTACTTGGTGGCAAAGGAGAGGAATCCTTGATTCCTCCAAGCATTGACCAGTGAGAACTGAGTACGAAAACTGAGACCATATTCCAACATCTTCCAAGTTTGATGTTCTGCTGCGTCCTTGAAAGGTGCCTTCTCCATAAAAGAGGATCCAAAAGATAACACATTGCTCACATGTGTGGCACAGGGTAGAGTTTTGAAAATGACAGTAGTAGAAGCCCCTGGTGATGCACAATTGGGAGTACTTACTTCTACCCCAAATTGCCTCCACCTAAGACCAAACTCCTTCATACAAAAGCTACCAAGAAAAGAATCAAGATCAAGATCTAGTTTAGAATTATTGCGGAGATTCAAAACCAGAATAGAGGATGAGTGAACAGGCTGAAAAGAAAAGGAAAAGAAGATACAACAGATCCAGACAGAGAAGAAATATTTTTGGATTTTTTGGATTTTTCATGTGTTTGGGTTTTGATCTTATTTGGATGAGAAGAAAATGATGAGGAAAAAGAAGATATCCCTCTGAGGTGGGAGTTGGTCCATGAGTTGAATTCTGAGGCTGAGAAGAACTACAACTATCTGTAGGGCCAACTATTCTGCTAAAAAATGTGGATGAGAGGAATGAGAGTTTTCTTTCTGCTTTCCTTTCAGGACAGATTTGGGAGGATGACCAGGGAAGTCTCTTTCCCAACAACCAGAATCCAGAGTACAAAGAGGAACCTGGATCTTTCTGCCATCAGCATCAGTGAGGAGAATTCTCTCCTCAACTTGATCGGAAAACATCAGGGTAGCACCAAAGTCCATTAAGAAAGGCCTTCCCAAGATCATGGGACCATCCAGACGAGTGATCCAGAAGTGAAAGGTGCCAACAATATTTTGACCAATTCAAACAGGAATATCGTCAGCAATACCAACCAGTTCAAAGGACTGATCCCCAATTCCATAAACCGCAGAGTTGAAACTGACCCTTGGGCTAAGTTTTAGCTTGCAGGCCATGGAGTCCAAAATCAGGTTGAGCTGAGAACCCAAATCCACAAGGAGAGAAACCGTTTTAGTTTAATCACCAAGATAACATGGGAGAAAGCCAAGAGGACAGGAATACAGGTTGGTATCTGAAGAGGGATCTGTTCCACCAGAATCCTCCATCAGAGTACCAGAGGAGACCTTCAATTTGTCTGGACCAATCTCCACACGTTGACGAGAAACCCATTTCTTCATCCCTTCAGCCACAGATGGAGAGATCAACAGGAGTTCAGCCACAGATAGATCAGGGATTTTAAGATCCAAAATTTTCTTCAATACTCCTTCCACAGCATTAGGGTAGTCCTTGGAGATGCCCCTTTCAAATCAAACTTTGGGCTGGGCGGAGGGAGGAATATCAAGTGAAATAGGTGATGGAAGAGGACCTGAGGGTTGGACAGGTTGAAGAGGGGGAAGATCAGAGTTATCCTTGAACCTTTCCATAAGTGGTTCCCTTTCTACTTCCATGTCTTCCACATGAGAGGAAGGAGGCTCAGGTGAAGATAGACGTTTAACAGGTTTTCTCAGGATTGAGGATGGAACAGGAGGAGACTTATGAGGTTTTGGTTCCTCATGGCCTTTCCTAGCTGGATCAGATTGATAGGTGCCAGGGAAGCTGGAAGAAGTGATAGCTGGAGGATACCAAGGTTGCAGAGTTCCACAGGAAAATTGAAAATCCACAGAGACCAAGGATGCCTTCTTGGGGGTTGGTGGTTGGTATGAGGCCACCACATGACGGATTGGACAAGATGAATCAAAAGGGATCAAAGCACCATTAGGAAGGAAAAAATTATTTCCCTTCTTCTCTACTAACTTCTCCTCCTTGTCCTTCTGGAGTTCAGGACATCTACCAGTACCATGGCCTTCCCTTTGGCAATAATAACAGACTATAGTAGATTTAGGAACAGAATTAGCAGGTTTAGGAGTGGCTAAAGAGGATATTTTCTGATCTATTTTATTCTCAAATGCCTGAAGTAATTTAGTGATCTCATCTATAGTAGGTGTCTCCCGGTGAGTCTGAGGATTTGGTTTAGGTCTGCAATTGGCTTCCATCTTATTCATGATTTTATTAGTTGCTTGAAAAGAGGGAGCAAGGACTTTTTCAGTGATTTTAGGTTTTTCAAAGGTGAGAGCTGTTTGACCTTTCATCACTTTATCCACAGTATTCCTAAGAACCATGAAATCAGGGAGCTTGAACCAATTATTGTTAAGTTGAAGACTGAGCAGCACTGCTGCTGATGTGGTCTTTATTCTGCTGATGTGGTCCTTATTCACATTCTATCTGTTTCCTTTTATTTTTTTTGTCTATTACGTTCTATCTCCTTTTTATGTTTATTTATTCTCTTTTCTTTTCTACCGCTGTTGCTAGCGCATGTTGTACTGGGTGCTAAGACTCCAAATCTAGAGTAAAAATCCTGAGCGCAACCTTCTCTAAATTTCATCCAACATCCAAACATCCACTTTACAAATCTCTGAACGTTCAACTTGCCAGCCTTGATACTCTCGTCAGCCTCGCCAATCTACCGCCAGCAGCCAGCTCAATCTAAGTAAGATCAATTCCAACTCTCCTGGTTGATGATACAAACTAACCATTCACTCCAGATTTGTTCAAGGCGCTACTACAGTCATCTAATCCCATCCTCTTAGCTGGTTGCATTCCAACTGTCTCCTGAAAGACTTCCGTTGGTGTTGTTTTCATCTTCACACCTTTCTGATGATATTTTTTTCTCTATTTCTTCTCTGACTCTTTTCCATTTGGCAATTCAGTTTGGTCTTGGTTTTCTCACCAATTATATTTCTATCACAGTTAAAAGCCAAAACGACTTCACCGACTGGCCATCAGGACCATGCCCGAGCCAGGGTCATTGTCAACACCAGGACCAGGGGGAGATCCCATGAACTTCAAATCCCACTCCCTCAAAGTTCTCATTGAATCTACTCCTCTATTTAACAAAGAAAACTACAGTATGTGGCGTAAGAAGATGGAGAAACTCTTTAAACTCAGGGGAATTTTCCAAATCATGAACTTGTTGGATGAGCTATCCTCTCTGGACAAAGAAAACAACCAGGAGATGGTAGCCTATTTGATAGCTAAACTCAATTCTAACACCTACAACAACATTATTGACAACCGTAATGAGGATAACGCTAAACTGATATGGGCAGCTACGCAATCCCATTTTGCTTCATCGCAATCTGCAAACAGGGCACGAATTTTCAACGGGTTCCTTCATCTCTCTATGTCACCCAACATTGAGGCGTTTGTTACCACTGTCAAAACCTATCTCAAGAAACTCACTGAAGTAGGTATAGAACTTCCATTGGATATAATAGCATATCTTGTCCTTTTTAAATTTCCCGTCTCGATGCAAGGTATGAAGATGCAAATTATGCACTCAACCGCAGAAATGAGGATCAAAACCGTCTTAGATCATCTTATCCAACATAAGAATGAGATCAGCCCACAAGAAATTCCCAACAAACCAGTCAACGTGGCCTTGTACAACGGACGAGATGCGAAAAGGGAAAAAACAATCCCGCCGTAACATCCCATCCTGCGAGCAACTGCTGGATCGAGTTCCCCAAACTTAGACCAGCAAATATCCACTATCGAGGCAACAAGAATAAAAAGAAGACTGTGGAAGAGGCCCACTACTATTCTTTTTTCTGTGGACTGAACAACTCGAGTCAAGAGAAACTACCTCCCAGCCGCTACATACTTGATTCCGGTTGTTCCATTCATATGATCAAAGAAAAGAGCCTTTTCCATTCTCTTACCTGTTCTGACGGCAAAGGAAAGATCAAAACCAGAAAGAAGGACGCTGAGATCAAGATCGAGGGAATTGGTACAGCTTCAATTCCTTTCAAAAACTGTGAAATCCGTCTTAGTAAAACTGCCTGGGTCCCCAAATCAACCTTCAACCTGATATCGCTTGGAGCTTTGGTAGAAAAAGGAGCCACTTTGAAAATCAACTCGACGGGGTCGCCTTGTACCTTTTCCGTGTTTTCCGACAACAAGGAACTATTCTTGTGAAGAATCTCAAACAATCTATTTGTCATCAACATGAAAACAAAGCTCGACTCCGCCTTATACTCCCACGAGGACCTACCCAAAATTCACAGAACTCTGGGTCATGCTTCTCTCGGACGTATGGAGAAATTCCTGAACAAAACCATCTCTCCTAAAGACAAAGCCAACTTCGAATGTCTGAATCGCAACAAAGCTAAGATCACAAAGGCCAATTTTCCTCAAAGCCATCAAGCGGCATCGAGAGTATTGGATCAAATTCATGTGGACTTGATGGGACCACTCAATCCTACCGCCAAATGCAGATTCAGATTTGTTCTCAATCTCATTGACTCATTTTCCGGCTACCTTGCTTGTTTTCCGCTTAAAACCAAAGACAAAGTCCACAACACCTTGATCTTTGTGCTTGAAAACAAATACCAAAAACATTTTTGTTATCCCATAGAAGTTTGCTCAGATGGAGGAGGTGAGTTTATTAATAACAAAATGACTGCATATCTAAGAGAGCATCATATCAATCAGATTGTTTTGGAACCGTACCACTCGCAACATAACGGATGTATAGAAAGAGCCAACAGGACTGTCATGGAATCAACCCGAGCGATATTTTCCAAAGGTCAAATTCCCAAATCCTATTGGCACGAAGTAATCCGAAGTAGCTGTGTATTACTCAACCAAATACCTAAAGAAAAAGGGGCGGAATCACCCTGGAAATTGATGCATGGCAACGATCTTCCGGTAGGTTACCTGAGAACTGTAGGCACTGATCTCACGTATCAACTTAACAACACGCAGATTCAGTCTAAATTTTTCGAGAAAGGGGAGTCCGGCAAACTTCTGGGTTTTAATCCGGCGCTACTCTTGTACAAAGTTCTCTCTGCCTCTGGAAAGATCGTCAATACCAAAAATGTAATCTTTTCCAAATCTATTTCCAACAAAGCGATAACAATGGAAAACCAGATAGATCTTGAGTCCTTGTCCTATCCAACTGTTGCTTCTCCAATGCCTCTCAACTCGTCCGTTGATCAATCTCAAGACTCTGAAGACAAACATACGTCCGAATTCATAAAACAAGAAGAAACTTCCAACGCTGCCAGTAACAGCACGGAAGAAGATGAAGTAGTGTCCACCATCCTGAGACCAAATCTGAGAAACAGGGAATTTTTAAACAAACCCGACTGATACCGCTATCATGCAGAGAATCTGCCTAGATCCATAGAAGAAGCCCTAACCATTCCGGTATGGAAGGAGTCCATGTTGAAAGAGTTCAAGTCCATCGGCAACCAAGATGTCTGGGAAGAAGTAGATGAAAAACTGGTGACTAATCCTCTTAGAACGTTGGCGGTTTTCAAGGTGAAGCACAACACGCATGATGAAGCTCCTACCTACAAGACTCAACTTTGCGTCCAAGGGTTCAACCAGCAATATGGGTTTGACTACTTTGAAACATACGCTCCCACAGGAAGAATTGCTTCTCTTCGGGCCCTACTCACGTTTGCTGTTGACAGAAGACTTGATCTCCTTCAGCTCAACGTCAAGGGGGCGTTCTTACATGCCAATCTTGACGAGGAGGTTTTCATCATGAATCCTGCCGGATCTGGTTGAAGCGGAAAATACCTCAAGTTAAAAAAATCTTTGTATGGGCTAAAACAAGCGCCCCGTAATTGGTATAAGACGCTGACCTCATGGATTGAAGATCAGGGTTTTAAAAAGTCAACTTGCAACCCATGTCTCTTCCTGGGCGAAAAAGACTCCTTGGCCCTCTTTTCCATGTGGACGACCTCATAGTGGCTGGAAACACTTCCGAATTTCAGAAAAAATTCCTAGATTGCTTCAAGAATTCCACAGCTCACCCCCCAAATACTCTGCTTGGAATGAAGGTGAAGAGGGAGAATGATTTAATGCATCTAAGCCTACCTCTACACATCAAAAAAGGGTTAACTTTGTTGAACTTAACTGACTGAAAACCCGTTACCACTCCGAAAACTCCAGGCTTGCATCTCTCTCCGGCGACTGAAGAAGATCATCAACGCTTCCTAGACCTGAAAGTGAACTACCGGTCGCCAATTGGCAGGTTGAATTTCATAGCGGGACTTGCAAGACCGGAAATCAGTTACGCTGTATCCAGTTTGGCCAGATTTTCCAAAAAACCAGGGTACACTCATTGGATGGAGTTAATGCACGTATGGAGATACCTGTCAGCCACCAAGCACATCTCTTTAACACTGGGGCCTCGATCCATCTCTAACAGACTTATCTGCTACATCGATGCCACCTGGGGTGACAATCCTGACAGACGAATTTCTCAGAGCGGCTTCATCTGCTCATTCAAAGGCAGTCCTCTATATTGGACAAGCCATCGGCAGCAAAACATCACCCACTCATCTACTGAGTTGGAATGTGTGGCGCTCTCTAGCTGCCATCTTAAAGGAAGATGGCTTCATCAATTACTTTCTGAAATCTATTGGGAGAAATTCTCATGTCCACTTCATCTAATTGACAATAAGGGCCTCGACGACAAAATAAAAAAGTTCGGCACCAATTCCAAAGCAAAGCACATTGACATTAAAATGAAGAGTCTCCGAGATGATTATGAAAACAGTAAAATTGACGTGATGCTTATCCCTTCGCAATCCATGGCTGCCGAGGCACTGACCAAAGCCTCCAACAAAACGTGAAACTGCCGCCTGATCAATTGTTTCTATGCCCCGTATCATTAACCTCTGAGTCGAGGGGGAGTGTTAAGTTGAAGACTGAGCAGCACTGCTGCTGATGTGGTCTTTATTCTGCTGATGTGGTCTTTATTCACATTCTATCTGTTTCTTTTTATTTTTTGTTGTCTATTACGTTCTATCTCCTTTTTATGTTTATTTATTCTCTTTTTTTTTTCTACCGCTGTTGCTAGCGCATGTTGTACTGGGTGCTAAGACTCCAAATCTAGAGTAAACATCCTGAGCGAAACCTTCTCTAAATTTCATCCAACATCCAACCATCCACTTTACAAATCTCTGAACGTTCAACTCGCCAGCCTCGATACTCTTGTCAGCCTTGTCAATCTACCGCCAGCAGCCAGCTCAATCTAAGTAAGATCAATTCCAAATCTCCCGGTTTATGATACGAACTAACCATTCACTCCAGATTTGTTCAAGGCGCTACTACGGTCATCTAATCCCATCCTCTTAGCTGGTTGCATTCCAACTGTCTCCTGAAAGACTTCTGTTGGTGTTGTTTTCATCTTCACACCTTTCTGATGATATTTGTGTCTCTATTTCTTCTCTGAATCTTTTCCATTTGGCAATTCAGTTTGGTCTTGGTTTTCTCACCAATTATATTTCTATCAATTATCTCATGTCGTGATCATGGATCCAGATTTCACCAATTCATCCTTAATTCTTTCTTGCACTCCTGGAGAGAAAGACTGGAAAAGTTTCACTCAAATTGTGTCCAACGTATCAATGTGATTGTTCCAGATAGGATAGGACTGGATAGGGTCTCAAGATTTTCTGAAAGTTTGAGAGTCAGAGGCTGAGGAGATACCACCATTGGAGATCCATTGAGAAACCAGGGCATCCAAGTCTTGCAAAGTAAATCTGGCTACATCTATTTTTCCCCAATAGGCCAACATAGCCTCCTTCAGGAGCCTCCAGTTATGAGTTTTGAATCCCTTGAACAAATTGATGACCTCCATAACTTTGTCAGAAGAGATAAAAAAGTGTAACTGATAAGCCATATCATATTTGCTGGCACCATCCACTTCAGCAGCCATCTCATAGGAGTCCAGGAATTGTTCAACATTGGTCCCATTGAAGCCTAAGTTTTTTTTCTGGGGTTTGATTTTGACCATCTTGGCCCAAACAGATGAGGAGGATCCAGCAGATCCCATGTTGAAGGGTTCCTAAGAGATCCAAACAAGCAGAGTTCCAAGGTGGCTCACAAGTGTGGCAAGATTAGGATTTCACAAAAACAACAAGGCTCTTGCCCAGATTGTTCAAAATTGAGAGGACTTACTTCTCAACCAAGTTGCCTCCATGGATCAGATCTGAAAAAAAGAACAAAAAGAAAGAAAAAGAAAAAAAAAATTGGATCGGATTTTGGAGTTGATTCTTCAAGCTCGGACTGTAAATCCCAAGGTTTCTGGTTCAATCCCGGCCCGGGGGACCAAATGTAAGACTCCAAACGGTGCTAGGCCTTGGCAGTTCTGTGGGGGGGAAAGGTTCTGTTTAGGCTGCCCTCCTGAGTGTTATAAAAATATTTAGATGTAACCAAGATCAAGGTCCAGAACCTGGTAAATGAGGAATCAAGGAGTAGAGGATAAAGATGATGATAGTTTGGTATAAATGGAACAGCACTATCTGAGACAAGATTATGCAGGGAAAAACTTGAAAAAAACAAGTTTAAGTCTGCTTAGAGTTCAAAGAACAAAAGCTGTTGTATGTAAACAACGCCCACAAGCTAATAAATCTGGTCGTCAGCAGAAGATTGGGGAAGATCAACTCAAACCCAACCATCCTCCAGGTTCTCAATGAACCTGCCCAACTTTCCGCAATCAAGCACTTGAAGGGTACCAGATAACTGAGGGTGGCTGTACAAGACAAAGCACAATGTTTAAGAATCTCTAAAAGCAAAAATTAACTGATTTGAAGCAAGGATAACCTCAACACTTCTCAAGGGACTCAAGAGTAGGCTGGCAGAATGCAACTTGAAAGAAAAGAAAGGGAGGTATAACACTCCAGGTCTTAAGCTTAATAAGACCTCTTCAATCAATTGTGATTGGCTCCAGAAAGATGATCAGGGATCAGGACCAGTATGGTCAGAGAAAGGGATCAAGGAGTGGTATAAGACACTCAAAAATTCCAACATACAGAATTTTTCTTCAGCCAGCAAGGCTATTGGTTGTTGATAAGGATCAGGCCACAGAGGGGCAAAGACTCGGGGTAAAAAAAATGGATCAGGGTGAAATCAAAGATATACCCAGGATAAGGATCAGGATTCAATTTCTCAATAATGGGGGGGCACAAGCACACACTCCCATGGATATGATTCTATGATGATGATCTGATATCTGATGCCCCAGAAAAAGCAGGGGAGAGCCCCTCCTTTTATAGGCCAGAGGCCTGTAGATTATTTACAAGAGAGATTTACAAATAGAGCGGAATTTTTTTTTTTAAAAAAAGATCAGTGTGGTGAGAAAAAAAAAGAAAAAAAAGAAACAAACAAGCACTCACAGAAAAAAAACCAAAGAGGGACGCCCGGGGGCATCCTGATGGGCCTGGGCAACTTCCAAGACCGCAGATGACCGCCAGCAGGTTTCTGACGGGAACGGGCAAAAGAAGAGACCCGCACAGGCAAGGGAAAAGCCGCGCGGGAGACCAGCAAGCTACAGGTGGAAAGGATTGGTAGATGGCCGCTTGAGACGGCAGAATGAAGTAGATGGCCATTGTTGCAGGAGGATGATCTGGGATGACTGATGGATGGGATTGTGAGCTGGGGGAGAGGGAGAGTCTAGCAAAGGCACCAGTTGGAGAGGATTGGGTTTGTTGAGGAAAGTTTCAAACAAAGTAACTGGTGATGGTGGTGCCCAATCTATGGCCAATCAAGAAGGCGCCACCCGTTGATTCACCCAATGGAGTAATCATGACCTGAGTTGAAAACCCGTGAAACTTGAGAACGCTCTTTAAGCATTTCAATTGTTCAAGATTTTCCTCCAAATCATTCGCACCGGCTCCGATAAGTTAGGCTTTGAGTTCCGGGTTGGCGGATAGGAAACTTGAACCAAATCAAAGTCCGATTTTGTGATTTTCAAGGAAACACTTGAGTTACCCAACAAGAAGATGGGTCGCTTGGACGTCCATAGTAAGTAGATAGCATAGTGGGGTATAGAGATCAGGCCAACAATGCCGGCAAAAAGGATGATTGTGGGCGGAGGATTTGGATGATTGAGTTTGGAGGATGGGGAACAATGATATCCAGGATGGAACCAATAGGTGAAATGGGTACCGTTGCTGGGTAAGTGACAAAAACCAATGAGGAGGAAGACAAGATTGATGAAGGAGCAAATGGCTTTGATGATCGGATAGAAGAACGGGGTAAAATGTTGAGCCTTGATGGGTTCTAGACTGTGCTTCATACAGCAAATCAAAGGGTTCTTGCCGGGTGGGAAGGTATGTTGGATGGCCAATGGATGGTTTTTTTTTCACAATAATGATACCTATGAATGATGATAAGGAAAAATCATGAAAAAAATTAAAATCTCCGGACTGGCCATGGTGTCCAGGATGGGGCACCACAGCATTAATAAAATATTTCACATAAAATTCACACAAAAGACCCTCCCTTTTAAAATATAGGACAGTCGGAGTCTTTTGAGTTCTTTCATGCCCTGGGGCCAAACCATACAATTGACTCTTTTGGATTGATTTCCAACATTTTACAGAGATACCAAGACTGTGACAGATGAAAAATACATTGGAAGTAAGAGAAAGAGGATATAGGTTCCAGCTTCCAGAGCTGAGGCAGATGATTTGATGTTTGGCAAGATGATTCATAGATGATCAGTGAGGAATTTTTTTGTGGATCTTGCAGTGTTTGCAACAGGTTTGTATAAGGCACTATCAGCTCAGAGTTTCTGATTTTCTTATGGATGGATTTAGTATGAGTATGAGAAGCTCAAGATGGATGTGTTTAATTATCTACTTACTGAGTTTGTGGAGGGTCACTTGCTAGTGCGTTGTGGGGCAGAGAATCAGCTTTCTGAGATGACGGTTTGAATGCCTTGCTTCTCAAATCACAGGAGCTTTGGGTGATGGCATGGCCTTTCTGGTGAGTCCAGGATAGGTGACTTTTTGGTAGGACTAAGGCAGGGTCAGGGCTGGCTGTGCTGAGTTCTTTGGTCTGTTTAAGGAAATTGGAGTATTGGAGAGTCAGTTCCCACAGACATAGGATAGTAATGAAGAGATTGGAGCAATAAAGTGAAAAGAGTAATCATGTGACAATAGTCATGAAGAGATGAGCTCAATGAAGTGATGAGATTGATGAAGTGATGAGTATAGTGATCCGATGAGAGTTATCTGGATGTGATGAAAGCAATAAAGGGATGAGAGTGATGAAGTGAAAGGATAGTGATCCAATGAGACTTAGCTTGATGTGATGAAAGCAATAAACAGATGAGAGCAATGAAGTGATAAGTATAGTGATCTGATGAGAGTTAGCTGGATGTGATGAAAGCAATAAATGGATGGGAGTTATGAACTGATCAGGATAGTGATCCAATCAGAGTTAGTTGGATTTGATGAAAGCAATAAAGTGATTAGAGTGATGAAGTGATGAGGATAGTGATGAAGAGATGAAGAGCAATGAATCAAATTTTTTTCCAATGAGGTTGGAGTTAGAAGGAGGTGGGAAGACAGGGGTGGATGACGTGGACAGGTGGTTGAAGCCTTTAAATACTTAATTTGAAAAAACCCACTTATTTCCAGGTAACTCTGACAAGTCCATTGTGAAATAAGTTGTTTTTTTTTTTGATTTTTAATGGCCTTTTTGAAATGGCGGATTTTGTTTGAAACCGCCATAAAAAAATGTTGGGTTTGGTTAACTTTGATATGCCCTAATAATATTTTTCCTTCAGAGTAAGAAAAATACTTTTAAGGTTGGATATTTTGTACCAGAAAGATCTTTGTTTCTGTTTGATTGGATTTCAATGCAAAAATGGTGGTTAGTGAGTGCGAGAGACCTATTGGTTTCATAAACGAAGATCATAGATTGATATTCTAAAGGAATGGACACTATAAATCCTTTATACACCATCAATCCTCTGGTCCATTTATACTTTTGATGGTAAAATCTTTCCCTCGTTTGAAATATTTGAAGTCCTTGTTTCACCCATTTGGAGGAAGATCCACCACCAATCCTTTGCCCAACTACTTACCAGTTCCATGGTCAACAAGTACAGTGGACCAGTAAAACCTGTCCAGTTTAAATTGAGGAAGGACTCATAGCAACCAATTAATATATCTGCTAAATTAATTCAAGGCCATTCATTGACTGGATAAGGCCTTTCAAAAAGGAATTCAAGCCCCTTGAAAATTGCTCAATTCTATTAAGAATTAGATTTAATTCATGGACTAAAACCATCAGACTGTTGGAAGAAGAATCAGAACGTATCAAGACAAGGATAAAGATGAGGAAGAGAAGAAGAAAGTGATAAAGACCAACAGTTGATGTCCTGAGACTGGTGGAGAAGAGTGGTAAGACAGGAGACAGTTGGAAAGAGGAAGAAAGAGACAAGAGACTGGAAATTGAAGGATAGATGATTAGATACGTAGTGTGGAGGTTGGACTGGAGGACTCAAGATTTTACCAGGAAATAAATGGACTTGATGAGTTTTTTGTGGTTGGAGAGTAGACGTACGACAGACAGAGGTGGAGGAGATGGAAAAGGGGATGAGATTAGACAGAGATGAGGCGAAAGAAGGGGGTGGATACAAGAAGAGAAGAGAGTAGAGCCGGCCATCGAGGAGAAGAGGAGAAGAGGAGATAAGACAAAGAAAGAGCAGAGTACAGAAATAAGAGGAAGCAGGTGGATTCTGGAGGATTTTGCAAGATTTAGAGTATCTAAACGGCGGTCCCGCGGGTTGCGCCATGATCCCGCTTGTCCTTCAGGCAGTGTTCATCTTAACACCCCGGGTGACTGGAGATCTTGTTTTCCAAAGGGTCAGAGTTGGTAGAGATATCAAATACCTTGGCGCATAGTAGTCCTAGGGAGGAGATACTTGAGGCTTTAGTTAGAGAATTGTTGACCATACTATTGGTCTTGATCAGCGAGAGATTGAATAGGGAATCATTGAAGTCTTCACGCAATCCCTTAGTCTTGATATTGATGTGTCTGGACTTCAAATGGGATCCAAATTGTTTTATCTTTTCATCTAGTCCTTTATTGTCTATATGCAGCGTAGGTTTGATGTCAGTGACACTTTTTACCTCAGCAATGAGCTGCATGATCCATTTGAGTTCCAAGTAGCTGTCAAGAAGCGCGTTGAGCTCTGACTCCGTGGAAGCCTATGTAATGTTTCTTTGCCTTTAGGAATTCCTTACAATAGGACAGCCATAGTGAAAGATTATATATCCCGTCTGGGACTTACAAGTTTTTGGATTGTCACCCCATGTGGCATCACTAAAACTTGAGACAAACTCCTGGTCTAAGTCGCATGTGATAATCAGTTTTGAGCTTTTGGTGGTCTTGAGATACTTCCAAACCTTGCAAACTTCTCTCCAGTGTGTCATGCCGGGTTTGGTGTTGAACCTGGCCAGGCAGGAGACAGTGAAGGCAATGTCAGGTTTGGTGTATTGAAAAAGATGGTTGAGAAGACCAACTGCAGATCAATAGTTAATGTTGAGCTGTGAGAATTCAGCATGGTCTGAATCTGATGCTGGTTTGAGTTGAAGATTTTGAGTCAGGGGAGCTTTTGTATCCTTACACAAAGACAGACTGATTTCCTCAAGACCACTTTCTATGTGGTTCAGCTTTCTCAGAAGAATTTTGCCATCTTGGACCTCCATCAACATTCCAAGAATTGTGTTTGGGGAGTGGCATGACAAGTTTTTGAACCGGTTTAAGAAATGAGTTTTGAATCTGTTGGTGTCCCCCACGTGAATGAGATTATCTACATGAAAGTAGACAATTTCCTTGGTTAGGCAATTGATGTATAAGCATGGATTGCTAGTCGGCTGGTGATAGCCTTAAGATATAATTCATTGGGTTAACGTCTCATACCAGTTTTTCAGAGACTTTTTGAGACCATACAAGGATTTATTGAGCTTCAAGAACGGAGACTTGAGATTATATCCCTCCAGAGTTCTTGTAATGTCAGTTTCTTGAAGTGGGGCATGGAGGAAAGCTCCCTTCATGTCAAATTGAGTAAAGTTCATTTTTTTTTCAGACCATATACCAGGGCTATTTTGAGCAATCCCAATTTACCAGTTGGAGCCCAAGTTTCATTATAATTGACCCCAAGTACCTGGTCAAAAACTTGGACACACAACTGTGCCTTATATTTTGCGGGTTTGCCGTGGCAATTCTACTTGACTTCAAACACTTAGGTGGTATTCAGGATGTTGTCTGGTGAACAATAGTATTCTTCCCACACCCTTTGAGAATTGATTGATTCCACTTTTTCCTCAGACGCCTTTTTCCATTTAGGCCACTTGGAGCATCTTTGTGCTGCTTGATAAGATGGTGGTTTGTAATAATGATGGAAACCTTACCGTTGAGGTTTTCTAGTTTCCCGCTTTGGCCTTTGATTCAATTCAGAAGCTAGAGGAGGGGGAGAAGGAGAGCAAGGACGTTCAGAGGAAGAGGAAAGAGGAGAATTGGCTTCTTCTTGCGTAGAGTTGGAATCATACTGTTCACAACTTGCATCTCTTATTTTGTATTGTTTGTCTTGAAAGGAGAAGTCAGATTCAATTAATTCAATGCTGGGTTGAGGAAAGATGTTGAGACCGGGAGATTCAAGAAAGGGAAACTTGCCGGAGTGGGTCTTGAGAAACTGAACATTTTTTGTTTCAATGATAGAGCCAGATGATCTGAGTATCAAGTACAAGTGAAAAGGGGGATTAAAACCAACTAGTATTCCTTCCAATCCCTTCTTGTCAAATTTTCAACCTTTCTGAATCCGGCTTGATAGATAGACCACAGGAGACCCTACAGGTTTCAAGTAGTTAGCGGGGAGCTTCTTGTTAAACATGAGCTCCCAAGGGGACAGGTGATTACCTTCCCTGGGAATTTGATTAAGCATAAAAAAGAAGCTTCTTGTCACCACGTGCCAGTAGTTTTTGGCAATCCTGGATGAAGAGAAGGTGGCTCTTGAAGATTCTACAATGGTCCTGTTGGCTCTCTCTGCTTGACCGTTATGTTGCAAGTGGTAAGGTTCTGAAGTCATGAGTTTGATGTGTCTTGATCTTGCAAAATCCTTTAGAGTAGAGTTGGTGAATTCTGTCCCTTTTTCAGAGAAGATCTCCTTAGGGTAGTACTTCAACCTCTTGTATTTGGTTTCAAGGATGCTGATAATGATACCCAGAGTTTCATCTTTGGATGTTAAAGGGAATGCGGCCAGGTAACCGGAGAAGTTGTCCACAAGGGTTAAGATGTAGTGGTGGTCTTCCTTTGATTGAGGTTTTATTGGTCGGATCATGTCAAGATGGATTCTTTCCAGTGGTTTGCATGAGGTAGTTGAAACAGAATAGAAAGGAGATCTGGTGATTTTGCTCTTTGCGCAACTGTTGCATTGAAAATTATCAATTTCTTCTTTGGAGAATCAACCATTTGTGATTGGTATGAGAGTAGAAAGAGAATCATGACCTTACATTTTATGTGTGTCTGACAGTGATTGGGTCTTGCCTTGTTGGATCATGTTGACTGAATGATTCTCACCCGTGGTATGAGGCTTTTCAATGACAAACAGGTTGTCGCAAATTATCCCCTTCAATACAGTCTGACCATTTTGTGAGACTGAAAAGTGTAAAAATAAAAAGAGCTTGGGCTCTGGTTGAATTGAAGATAAACAGAAATGAATGAAAGGAGCTTTATAACGTCAAGCGTAACGGACCTGAGGACAGGAGGAAAAGGACACTCCAGTTGATGTTGTGATTGAACAGATGATGAATTCCACTTGAGAGCACCATGGTTTATATAGACTAAATACATTATTGGCCAACAAGTGGTTGAGTACCAAATGAATAAGGCAAAATTAGCATAAGCAGTTTAAGTGACATGGTAAGTGAAATGTTATGCTTGGACAGTCTGACAATCACTACTGAGAACACAGCCTAGCTATATTTGAGCCATTATTTTAATAATTCAATGACAACAATAATATAAATCAAATCAATGCAATCAATGATACTTTGAACTCCAGTGGAAGTCACATATATATAAACTTAAATTCTAACACACCCGCTTGACTTGCACTGGAGGAAGTTATGGAGAATGTTTGATTCTAATCATGTGTAGAATTGATAAAATTGACTTGGTTGATTTGTAGGTAGATTGAGTCGTGAGTGATTGAGCAAAGAGTAGCGCCTTGAGGGATTTGGAACCAACTGGCTGCAGGTCTTGCTGATACACAACAGTGTTGATTGGATTGTATTGATTGATTGATTGATTGATTGATTGATTGATTGATTGATTGATTGATTGATTGATTGATTGATTGATTGATTGATTGATTGATTGATTGATTGATTGATTGATTGATTGATTGATTGATTGATTGATTGATTGATTGATTGATTGATTGATTGATTGATTGATTGATTGATTGATTGATTGATTGATTGATTTGGATTTAGAGTTTGAAGTGGGTAGCTCAATTTTGACCAGCTTGATACAGAGTAATTGCAATAGACCAGTTTGAGAGACAACGTCCTGAACCTTTAAAACTTCCGTCAAGAACAATCTCAACTTTTGCCTTGATGTTGCATTGATTGTTTCCGCGGCCGCGTGTTCTCGTTCATCATCATTAGGCGCCTTAGCCCCAGGATTACGCGGACTAGTATCGGAAGTCGGTGATGTGATTGGTGAGACCGTTGGGAGTTTGTCCTAGTTGAAGTCCCCAACAATTGGTGCCGCCAAGAACCTTGAACAATGTAAGCGAAGTTGATGTTTTCTACCCGTCTGCGGTCTTAGCCTAACGATTGCATGGTTTGAGGTTGCTGTTATCAGTTCCCAATCTGTTCTAGTTTGCTAACAATCCGTACCGGACCGAGTAGATTCGGCGATGACCATTCAATCATTCCGATTCCTCATCCTGCATTCGATCAGACCAGAGGCTTTAGCATCCTGGATAGGACCAGTTCTATCGATGAGAAACTGAATTACTGCTAGATAAGTTTTCCTGACGGTCGAATTTTTGAATTGAGTGGATAAGGTATGACAAGCGGTCAAGGATTTGGCCAAGATTAATGGGCCGGTGGTCGATTTATCTAGTCTATGGACTAAAAAAAAAAACTGCCCGTTGATCTCTTCGAGGTGATCCAAGATTATCTTCCAACGTACGAACGCTTCCGATCCGCGCTCGGCCTGAAGTGCACATCCAGCGGGTTTGTCAATCACCACAACTTTTTCATTCTCAAACAGGATCTTGGGTGGTCGAAATGATTTCTTGAGATTGATCCAAAGTTCTTCCTCTCTTCGTAAAACTTCTCTCTCTTGCTCCTCCTCGGACAAAACCCGTGCCTTGGTCTTCGGTTCCTTGGGAGCTGATGATGACGTCAGGTGGGATGGTGGACGATGAGGCTCCAAAGGCTGGTATTCCTCGACGCCGTCTTGGTCATCGAGCGAGATGAGAGCTTGCTGACTTGCAGGGATCCTTGAATGGTATAACCGATTGATCTGGATCACACTATTGGTTGTATCGAGCTTCTTGGGCTTTTCGCTTCTGACTGTGATGATGGTTGATGATGATCATCATCCCATTCAATGGATGGGATCGATGGATTTGGATTTGAATTGGATCGGTTGATTGATGATGATGATCCTTGGATCCTACGCTCTCAATCTCGGATCAAATCGAACGTCGAATCCATCTGTGGCTTGGAGGATCTTTAGGTTTGGGGTTTTGGATCAGGTGATTGAGGATGGATGTATTGGTATTGGTTGACTCCTTCCTCCTCGTCCTCCAACTCGATGGTGTCCTAGTGTTTGTCGTCAAAGTGGTTGGATAGGATGAGCTTGATAGTCAATGACAAGGCTCATCCTCATCTCTCTCCCCCCCTCGCCAAACGAGTTGAAGATCGGCTATCATGATGAGACTGTTGAAGGCGGAAAGTTTGAATGAAGTATAGTTGGCTCAGGTTGAGCAAAGGCTTTTAACCGTGTAAAAATAAAAAGAGCTTGGGCTCTGGTTGAATTGAAGATAAACAGAAATGAATGAAAGGAGCTTTATAACGTCAAGCGTAACGGACCTGAGGACAGGAGGAAAAGGACACTCCAGTTGATGTTGTGATTGAACAGATGATGAATTCCACTTGAGAGCACCATGGTTTATATAGACTAAATACATTATTGGCCAAAAAGTGGTTGAGTACCAAATGAATAAGGCAAAATTAGCATAAGCAGTTTAAGTGACATGGTAAGTGAAATGTTATGCTTGGACAGTCTGACAATCACTACTGAGAACACAGCCTAGCTATATTTGAGCCATTATTTTAATACTTCAATGACAAAAATAATAAAAATCAAATCAATGCAATCAATGATACTTTGAACTCCAGTGGAAGTCACATATATATAAACTTAAATTCTAACAAAAAGAGGTCCTTCTTCTGAGAGAGTTTGAATCCCTTTTTTGCCAGGAGCCCCGGACTTATGAGGTTGACCACAATGTTGGGTACGTAAGGGCAGTCTTCAAGGGTGATAACGGAGTCCTTCCATTCAAGCTTCACCGTCCAAGTTCCTTGAATTTTGAGAGTTGCATCTAGCTTTCCAGTTTTAATTTCTTCAGGATCATCTTCCAGTTTGATGGAGTTGAAGAATTTGAGATCGTTGAATATGAGAATATTGGCGCCCAAATCTAGGAGAAGATTTGGGTGATTGGTTGCATTGATCCAGAGGGTGAGTAGAGCGTGGTAGTTGATTGTAGGGGCTTTCTTGAATTTATTTTTCCATTCTTTTTGTTGTTCTAACCACCATTCCGGGGCAATCTCAGGATGTAAGTGAAAGCAGAATGATTCTGGATGGGGGGCATTAGGGTTGTGATATCCTTCCTTGCATCGGAGCCTCATCTTCTTATTGTCTCTGTCCATTTTTGCCTTGGTAGTCACTAACAATACATCAGGAGTTGGTTTTCCATCCTTGATTTGAGCCTTCCATTCATTATTATATTTAATGAGATGGTTGAATACTACGTCCAGGGTCAAAAGTATCTCAAAATGCATAATTTGTTGCTTCAAGTTTTCCAGC
This sequence comes from Puccinia polysora, assembly GCA_025617555.3. NCBI lineage: Eukaryota > Fungi > Basidiomycota > Pucciniomycetes > Pucciniales > Pucciniaceae > Puccinia > Puccinia polysora. The sequence goes on along the minus strand of CM062625.1, from coordinate 43,593,054 downwards.
TGTGGAGGGAATTTGAATAGAATGAGATAGGCCAAGATATCTTTGGGTAATTTGATTCCAACTTCAGCCATTCGATTGATAGCCTTGCGCATTTTGGTGAAGAATATGTCAAGGGCTTGTTTGTTAAAGGGAGAGTGAAGAAATTGGTTAAAGACTCTTGCTTGATTGGCCATCTTGGATGAAGCAAACCTCCAAGTAATTTCAGCCAAGAGTAACTTGGACGACAAGATGTTTGTTGTGTTGACAACATTTGCATGTGTGGTACTTTCCAGTTTGGAGAGGATGATTGCTTGAATTTCCCTATCTTGTTTTGTTGAAAGTGTACCCTTGTTCCTTGTTATGGCATCCTTGATGTCCTTGAGATTGAATAACATGAGCATTTTATCCTTCCGGATTGATTAATTTTCTTCATTGAGAGGAGTTATTGCGTCAACCAAGGCTTTGAGAGCAACTTGATGGAAGTAATCGGACGCTCCTTCTGGTTTGTTTATCTTGAAATTTGTGGGGTGTTTTGGCTTTTAACCGTATTAAGAATGAGATTTAATTCATGGACTAAAACCAGCAGACTGTTCGAAGAAGAATCAGAACGTGTCGAGACAAGGATAAAGATGAGGAAGAGAAGAAGAAAGTGATAAAGACCAACAGTTGATGTCCAGAGACTGGTGGAGAAAAGTGGTAAGACGGGAGACAGTTGGAAAGAGGAAGAAAGAGAGAAGAGACTTGAAATTGAAGGATAGAGGATTAGATACGTAGTGTGGAGGTTGGACCGGAGGACTCAAGATTTTACCAGGTGATCAATGGACTTGATGAGTTGTTTGTGGTTGGAGAGTATGTTGAGCTCTTGATCTGAGGGTACGCAGGGGTTTGGAGCAGAATAGAAGGATGATGATTTCATTTGGAATGGAATGAGATCAGAAGAGTAAAAGAAAACAAACATATAACAGATGAGAAATAAAATGTAATATATTGACTTACCTGAGGGTACGCAGGGGTTTGGAGCAGAACAGAAGGATGAGGAAAGAGATCCTTCAGTCTTCCCCGAACTCTGCCCTCAGGTAGTGTAAAACAGGATTAGGATTTGTGACATGTATTTTCACGCATGTGATTGGTGTGGTTAATGTGAGTGAGAGCGCGCGCATACATGACATGTGGTTGAGGATGGTTTCTAGTGGCCATGTATAGAGAAAGAAATGAGATTGAGAGGGAAATGAAAATTATAACAAAGGACATGAGAAAGAATAGACAGGAATCTATGATAGTATTCCAACACCCCCCCTTGCTAGTCAGAGCCGGTGAGACCAAAGGTCCGCCGATGAGCTTCAAGAAGGACCCTGGATAGAGGCTTGGTTAGCATATCCGCTAGCATGTCCTTTGTGGCGACGTGACCTACCGTGAAAATGCCTCTGTCAACACACTCGCGGATGAAATGATGGCAGGTGTTGATGTGTTTTGTCCGGGAGTGATGTTCGGGGTTTTTGGCGAGCGCTTTGTCTCCTTCCTTATCGACAAGCATTGGAACGGGGGAAGAATCTTGTAGATGAAGCTCGCAGAGTATGTTGCAGAGCCAGAGTCCCTCCTTGCAAGAGTTGGAGAGGGCCTTGTATTTGGCCTTGGTACTGGAGAGCAAAACAGTGGGCTGTTTCCTTGACTTCCAGGAGATGGCTCCTCGCCCCAGCCGGAATGAGTATCCTGACGTAGAGCGACGATCCGATTTGTCTTTGGCCCAGTTGGAGTCGGAGTACCCTGTAATATTGATGGATGGGCCGCCAAAAGTCAGGCAATGATGTTGAGTACTACGAAGATAGCGCAGGATGTGGAGGGAAGCGTTCCAATGGTCCAGGGAGGGGTCCTGGAGGAATTGGGACAGCCTGTTGACTGCAAACGCAACGTCGGGGCGGGTGCATTGGGAAATCCAGAGAAGGGATCCCACAAGCTGATTGTACTGGGGAGGAGATGGAGGGGAACCGGGTGCGCGTTGAACTAGATCCCTGAAATGAGTATCAGTAGGGGTGCGGACGGCTTTGGTGCCTTCGGGGAGGAAGGATTCCCCAACGGTTGAGATATAGTGGCCTGAGAGATAGAGACCGCTTTGCCATCAAGATCTCGTACAATGGAGATGGAGAGGAAAAGGGAAAGATCTTCATCAGAACCGACTTTGAAACGTTTGCTGAGGGACTTGATAAAGGAGCGGACAAAAGAGTCGGTCCCAACAATGGCGAGATCATCCACATGGGCAGTGACAGCACCAATGAGATGTCCGGCGGCCAGCTTGTAGTACAGGGGGGGGATCATACAGGGACCTGGAGAGACCAAGGGACAGGAGCGCGGAATTCAGTTCCCTTTTCCATTGACAAAGGGATTTTTTGAGCCCGTAGATAGACCTGGTGAACTTACAGACCCAGTCCGGGTGGCTAGGATCCTCAAAACCGGGGGGTTGCGCCATGTAGATAGGATTGTTGAGGTGGCCATTCAGCAAGGCCGTTTTGAAATCTAGTTGACAGCCAACCCATCCCTTGTGGGCGAGAAGACTAAGAAGGAGGCGCAGCGTTTCCAGCCTGAGGGTGGGTGCGAAAACCTCGGAGAAATATAAACCACAAACTTGGGAAAAACCCATGGCAACGAGTCTGGCCTTCGCTTGATGATTGAACCGTCCGGACGCCTTTTAACCTTGAAAAACCACTTAATGCAAATGATCTTGCAACCCTTTGGAGGTGGGACAAGAGTCCACATGTTCATGCCTTGGAGGGAGGACATTTCTTCTTGAGCTGAAACAATCCACCAACAACAATGTTGTGAGCCCATGAGTTGTTTCCAGGTTGTGGGGGCAATAAGATCATCCTTGACAGAGGCATGGAGGGAGTAGTTTCCGTAGCGGTTTGGGGGGCGAGAGACACAGGAAGACCGGCAAGGCAATGCGGCACGGGGAGAATGCGCTATATCAAGAGAAGGCAATGGGGGACTTGGGGGAGGGGGAATGGAAAGTGGTTCAGGAGAGGACGGAGTCGAAGGAGGAGGTGTAAGGGCAAGAGGGTGGAGAAGTATAGAGTCATCAGAAGGAGCTGGGCTAGTGGAACAAAACGGCCAAGACACAGGAGCCACCGGGGGGTTTGAAGGGAGGGGAGAAAGAGAATGTGGGGTGGTGGACGGCCAATCGTCGGAAGGTGCGGATGGATTCCGTTGCAGGCAGGGGGTGGGAAGAGGAAGGGCAGGCTGAGTTGTTGTGAACAAGGGGGAAACAGGTGGTGGAGCTGTCAGATTGTCAGGCCAAGGAAACTCTAGGACACTGGGGGAGGGAGTGGCTTTGACTACGGTGTAATGGCCATAAGGGAAGGAGGACTCGTTGAAAATACAATCACGGGATTTGATTACTTTCCTCGTAACCAGGTCGAGGAGACGGAAACCCATGTGATCTGCCAGAAAGGAGAGGAGATCAGCTGGTCGACCTTTTCAATCTAGTTTTCTTCTGTTGGCTTCTGGAACCTTGTACCATACAAGGCAGCCAAAAGGACTGAGAGTGTCAGGTCTAACATCTGCCGTTTCGAGTATGGAGTTTGGTGAGACAAATCCTTGGGGGGTTTTGCATGGGTAGGAGTTAAAAGCGTAGAGGCAGTGATGGAGAGCGTCTTCCCAGAAAGATTTTGGGAAGCCTGAGGAGAGAAGGGCGCAGCGAATCATGTTGTAGATAGTGCGGTTGGATCGTTAGGCAACCCCGTTCAGTTGGGGTGAGTGAGGAGGACCGGGTTCGTGTGAGATTCCTATCTCAGCGAGGTATTCCTTCATGGTCTGGTTCAGATATTCGCCTCCATTGTCTGATCTTTTTGTGGCAATTCTTGACCGGTAATTGTTTTCAAAAAAGTAGATAAATGACTTGGTGGAATGAAGAACGTCTGATTTGAGTTGGATAGGATAAGCAAAAAGAGCCTTTGAGCAGTTGTTGATGAAGGTTACAAAGTAGTTGAATCCTTCCCTGGAGGTGGTCTCAAAAGCGCACACATCCGTGTGGATCAGTTCCCCTGGTTTTGATGATTGGTAGCTGAGGCGGGAATGGAAAGGTTGTCTTGTCATTTTTGATTGGATACATGTGGTGCATTGCTGTAATTCTTTTTTGTTCCTTGGTTGTGGGGTTATCCTGTGCGACCTGAGGTATTTCTGGAGGGATTTCAGATTCAAGTGAGATGGCCTACAGTGATAGCCAAAGAGACTGTTTTCAGAAGCTTGAGTGATACTCAAGCGAATTGATTTTTCGTTGCTTACATTTTCTTGAGGCAGATAGTAAAGGTTTCCCTTCCTGTACCCTGTTTGGAGCGGTGTTTGATTTATATTTGAGATTGATTGGTGGAAAATATTGCAACTGTCCTTATGGAATACCACCATCAGTCCAGAGTCACATATACTTGAGACGGAGAGAAGGGGCTCATGAAGATCCGGCGCCACCAAAGATTTGAGTTGTCCAAACGGAAAGTGAATAATTCCTTTTTTGAGCAACAATATCTTTGATCCGTCTGCCAGGCGGATGACAGTGTTATCTGGTGTTCTATTTTTGATTTGATCTTGATGACGAGTCATTGAGACCAAGCATCCGGAGTCAAGGTTAAAGTTGTGTTGTATTGCGTGAGAAGGAGTTGATGAGCTGCAAGTGGCCGATCCAGCATGCACTATGATATCCGAGTCAGAAAAATCGTTGGATTCAGAGTTGAATTTGGTTGCTTCGGTCTTGGTCATGTTTGCTCTCACGGGCATCGAATTGTTCCCAGAGGACCAATTCTTGGTATTGTTGGTGGTTCTCTTCATCTGGTCTAGTACCTTACGAACCTTGGTACACCTCGAGAAGGAATTCCCTTTGACGTTGCAGTGAGTGCAGAAATACGTTCTGAGCGGTCTGGAATCTGGATTTTGATTTGAGGAAGAGGCATGTTTTTGTTGATTTAGTTTGGTTGAGTTAGCCATAGGGTCTTTGTTTCTGGTTTGACGTTGGAGGTGTTCTTGCTTCAGGGAGGCAATGAGTTTTGAGGAAGGGACTGATTCTTCATTCATCATACTGGAGACACAGTTTAGCCAGTCGTCAGGCAGAGAGAGAAGGATGGCTGTTGATTGGAGATTGTTGGCAGTGAGAGGATTTTTGGCTGTGATCAGGGAAGAGAGCGTCTCTCCATACAATACTATTTCTGACAGGTGTGTTGTCATATCCTTGTCGTTGAGTTGGGTGAGGAGAAGTTTCCAAAGCCAATACATTCTACCTCCGGACGATTTATCTTGATGAGCGTCGCGCAAGGCATTCCACATTCCGACGGCGCTTTCCTTGTGTTTCCGTATGAACTGGAAGTTTGACAATGTGATAGATCTAGCAATGACTGAACATACCGCAAGATTGTCACGAGTCCAAGTTTCCTGATTTTCTTTTTTTGTTTTGTTACTGATTAGGTATCCTACACCGGAGGCTTGGAAATGGATTTGGAGAATCATTTCCCAGTCGAGATAATTTGATTTGGATCAAGGGGCGTTGAGAGGGATGATGGCGGGAGTTTTTAGTACTTGATGGGAGGAACTCATTTCTTCCATGATTGAGGAGTTAACGACACTAATGAAGTGACGGATCCTTCTGAGTAGCGAGTGTGTTCAGTTATCAATGTAGCTCTGGGCTCATAGCCTGTTGAGCTCTTGATCTGAGGGTACGCCGGGGTTTGGAGAAGAAAAGAAGGATGATGATTTCATATGGAATGGAATGAGATCAGCAGAGTAAAAGAAAACAAACATATAACAGATGAGAAATAAAATGTAATATATTGACTTACCTGAGGGTACGCAGGGGTTTGGAGCAGAACAGAAGGATGAGGAAAGAGATCCTTCAGTCTTCCCCGAACTCTGCCCTCAGGTAGTGTACAACAGGATTAGGATTTGTGAAATGTATGTGCACGCATGTGATTGGTGTGGTTAATGTGAGTGAGAGCGCGGGCATACATGACATGTGGTTGAGGATGGTTTCTAGTGGCCATGTATAGAGAAAGAAATGAGATTGAGAGGGAAATGAAAATGATAACAAAGGACATGAGAAAGAATAGACAGGAATCTATCATAGTATTCCAACAGAGTAGACATACAACAAACAGAGGTTGAGGAAATCAAAAAGGGGATGAGATTAGACAGAGATGAGGTGACAGAAGGGGGTGGAGACAAGAAGAGAAGAGAGTAGAGCGGCCAATCAAGGAGAAGAGGAGAAGAGGAGATAAGACAAAGAAAGAGAAGATTCCAAAAAGAAGAGAGAGCAGGTGGAGTCTGGAGGACGCATCAAGATTTAGAGTATCTACACGGCGGTCCTGCAGGTTGCGCAATGATCCTGCTTGTCCATCAGGCAGTATTCATCTTAACAAATTCCACTCAACAATAGTAGGAATTCCATAGGAAAATTCAAGTGGCCACTTTGGTTTTTTACCAAAAAATAAATAAATAAAAAGATAATGTTGGATAGCTCCAGCTGTTTGTATTAGAGTAGATAAAATTTGATTTATTACCATGACAAAAAATAAGGAAAAAATATAAACTCTTTGGGAAGATATTGTGTGGTAGATCAAAGCTTTGTAAGGGCACAGAACTCAAGGATGATCCTTTTGACCACTGACCTTCGCACCTTGTTCATCAAGCATAATTTTATTAAAATAATAATTTCATTTTTAACACAAAAAGTTAATCCTTCAAGCAAACCAGGCCAAAAAATGCAGTAAAAATTTCTGCAAGAATTGATACGCTTGTTTTGTGGAATTTCTTATCAAGAAAAGTATTATGTGACCTAATACAGTAAGATTTTTATCTCTTGATTTTGTTGTCTTTTTCTGTTCATATCTTGTAACTGACAAATTTTTTCAGCTTTATTTCTATCTTACTTCTTTCATTGTCCTATTTTTCCTTTCTCAGGCCCCCTCTGGGGGATCTCTAGTTTTCCTTCACCCAGCTTCCGTAGGGCCCCATTTTTGGCTCTCTGTTATCCATAAATACTGGTCCTTCCCTTGGACCATGAAAGGAATTCATCTGATTACCAGATAACTAAGCCATAGTTTCCATTCCTCTACTTCAGATCAGTTCCAATTGAATTTACAAGTATTATCTCTTCGCCTTTGGCTCTTTTTAGTCTTATCATTTCGCGTTCATCTCTCCATGGCATTATAACCTTTCTTAAACTATTCAGATTTTTCAAAGACTGCGTGGAAGCCTCCTTTGAATTTCTAATTGGATGCCTGAAAAGCAGCCCAAATCCAAACTTCCTGAGAAAGACCAACCATCAAAGCCTCTTAGGTGTTACTGACACCAAACTCAGTCTACCCTCAGCCAGCTCATTCTAACCCTCAGTCCTAATCAAATTGCCAAGGAACTTCATCATTGGGGCTCAGGGGACTTATATCAATATATCTCCAGTAACTATATATCATCAGGATCTTCATGCAGTACATATCTACATATATTCCAACCTCATATAACATGCAGATAGGCTCCATAGGCTTGCACATACTTAATCTCCCAGGTCTGCACATCCTCTAACCTTATTCACTCAGTCTAACAAATAATCCATCATTGTTTATCCTTTAGGAATCCTTATATACATACTCTTGCAGATTGTATCTTATAATCTCTCTATGTAGTACAAAGTGTCATGAACTTCATGTATAATGTACATCCTTCAACTGGACTCTCCCAACTTAGACATGACAGACCTGTAGCCTTACCCCAATTTAGAAGCAGCCTATCGCAATGTAGTAGCATACCTGATAATCCCTCTCTGTTACCTACACTACTCACTTTTCATTACATGTGTAGTATGAGCCCCAACCAACTGTACCTCTGTTTAAGTTCTAGCCCTTTTCTATTTATACTGGCCCCCTCTTCCTTTTTCCTGATTACTCCCCAAGAAAAAAGCTTACTACTTCTTACTAGGAATCTATCCAAGCAAGTGTCATCAGCAACTTATCTCCCATTAACTCCTACTCTGCTCCTTGTAGCATCTTCCAACAACCTTTACCCCAAGCCTACTGAGAGTAGAGTGCCCTTGTGCCAATCCCTGCTTGCATTTCAACATCTCTTGTGACATTAAGCTGATTTCTTTCCAAATAATATCCTCTTCACCCATCAACAATCCTTACCCTGTTTACTGTATCAAACCTTGCTATTGAGTTTTGGCATTCTATTGATTTTTGGCATTTTTTGTTTGCTTTTATACCTACCCCCAACCTTGACTTGGCTATTGAATTTAGGGCCATTTCACTCAAATTATCCTCCCTGTCAACATCTCCCTTATGCTCCAAATTCCCAATGTCTTCTACCCCACTTTGATGCTTTGACATTGAGCTTCAACACTTTACTTTGACCCATCAATGCTTCAACCCTTTGAAGCCACCTTTGAAGCCTACCTTTGACGCTTTGGAACTCTCTTTGATTCCTTGATTGGATTCATATTGAATCAATTTTTGTAATACCTTTCTTGAATTGTTTTTTCTTGCTTTAAGAAAATAATATTTTGGAGTCACCTCTTATTCTTATCAATTAAAATGGCTCCACAAGGTGGACTATTTTCTCACATTTATATCCCAGCTGTAAACCGTAGCTCCAGAAGATGGGTTATCACTGAAACTACTGATGCCTCTACTCCCAGAACTTCTGAAACAGGTAGAACCTTTTCCAATTTTCCCACACCAGTGGCTATCACCTCTACTCCCATGGATACTGGCTTGTTAAAGCGGATCCCTCAGGATTCTATTTTTACTATTATTTCTTCTGAAAATGCTAGTCTTCATAGAGTTACAGGAAAGTTTCCCGCATCAGGTCACCATGGCCACAAATCTCCTACTTACAATTCCAGCTTAGTTCCAATCCCAGGAGAAGATGAAGAAGAAGATTAGGATGAGGACTCAGTATTTGATTCCAGAATCTTTAGTGTCTTGGATTGACCATCAACAGAGGGTAATCCTAGTCAAAATTATAATGCTAAAGCAATACCAACACCTTCCCAAGCTGCTAATATTCCTCTCACTTTCCAGGGTCCTTCAAATTTCTCTTCTCTGCTGTCCATTCTTGTCATACCTTACACAACTGCAAACCAACTGGGAGGCAAGGCCTAATCAAAAGGTTATCAAAATGGCTGAAAGGCGGTTCCCTTTGCAGTTGTTATGGTGTCACATACCACCATGTGACAGTACCCCCATGTTTCAGGGCACTTATTCCCAAAGTGTGTATGGCTGGTTGCACTAACCCACTTTGCAGTTGTGGAGCCATATTCAGACACACTACTGAACGCCATAAGGAGCCACCAAGACTTGGGAGTCTTGCTTTTGACAGGCAGAAAACCCAACAATTGTCGCAGGAGCAAGCCACCTTGAAAAACTGGTCCTGATTTCAAATTGAACCTGTAACAGGGCCAGCTGGTTTACTGTCATACTTTTCACAACTTCAACCCAACTGAGAAGGAAGGCCTAACCAAAAGGCTATGAAAACGTCTGAAAGGCCAGTTCACTTTGCAGTTGTTATGGTGTCACATACCACCGCCTGACAATTCTTCAGCAAATGACCACTGCAATGAATCAACTCTCCAAACCTGCTGACCACCAACCCTCCTCTAATTTAAAATCTCCACCCAGCAATTCCCCAGAAAGGTTTGATGGGACAAACTCAACCAAGCTTAGACCTTTCCTCCAAGCTTCTGAACTCATCTGTGCCAATGATGAGAGGTTTTTTGCTAATTGCAGGAAAATTTTTTTTGTAAGAATTCTCTTACCTTTCAGGAAATGCTTGTCAATGGATTCAACCCTCTCTTGCTCCCATTGGTAATAATGAGCCAGACTTCTTAAATAACTCTTGGTTTTTGATCACTTACCAGCTCCATACCCCTTTTGGGTATTTTCTGAAAATTCAACCTGCTGAGGAGGAAATGAATCCCCTCAAGATGAAAGAAACAGTTTATGCAACTAACTATATCACCAAGCTCAGGAACCTCATGACTAAGGTCTCTACACGGGGTGATAAAGCCCTTTTCTTTCATTTCGGACGGGGAATTCCATCCAGATTATTAGACCAACTATATGGATATGATGGAACTTGAGAAAAGCTGTAAGACCTGATGGACATTGCCCTCAATCATGATACTTGTAACCATGAAAGGATCAGGGAGAAGTCTCTCAGTTACCATCAAACTCTAAGACCTGGACCCAGCTTCTAAAAGCCTCCAAGACCTCAGCAAACCAGCCAACAGGGTGGATTCAAGGGGAAAGCAAACGCTCCCTCTGTTAACCCTGCTCTAACTTACTTTCCCAATCCTCATTAAGGTAAGGATGGTCACTTTAAGGCTGAAGAACAAGCTAGAAGTTAAAATTAGGTTTTGTTTACCTAATGTGGAGATGCTCACAAATTGAACCTCTGCAGAAAACATCCATATTTTAAGCCTGGCCAAAATCCTACTCCTTCCAAACCTAAAAACGGAAAAGACTAGGTGATGCAAATGTGGTAATCCATGAACCTCACCCCTCCACTTCTTGAGTGCAAATTTTTGAAGGAAAAGCATCTGAATTCCCTTATAAAGACTTATGTTTCATTTATTTGCCCATTAATCAGGCCTACAGTGTACTTGTTGATTTGGGAGCAACTCAATCTGTCATTTTGAGATCTATGGTTTCTCAATTTTTGTTTTCTCCTGAACCTCTGACCACTCCTATATTCTTATTCACCTTCAGCCCTTCCAAAATTCCTTCTCAGGAAATCACTCATAAGGTTTCCTTCAATTTCTCCTTACCTTCCTTTCCCAACTTAGAATGGGATTTCCTGGTTGTTGATACTTTCCCAAGTGAAGATATTATTTTATGTATTGACTTCCTCCATTTCTGGAACCCCAAGGTAAATTGGCAATTAGGATTTATCAACCCAAGGCACCAGCCAAATATGGTCTTTTCCCCTTCTGTTGAACTCTATTGGGCCACTACTTACCTTCAACCAGTGAACCTGCAAATCACTGCTTCTGCTACCGTTTCAGAATCTATGCCATCACAACACTTTTCTTTGAGTTCAACACTGAACTCTGTGCATTGGATATTCTTTGGAATTTCTCTGAAATTCATGGAGGATACAGAGAATGATCTATCCATTCAAATTTTCATATTCTTATTTGAACTTCTGACTCTGGCCCAAAGCAGACTTCTCCAGAAGGTCTAGATGAGGATGAGTAAACTGAAGAAATTGAAACTGTGATGGAGAGAGTTCCAGAAGCTTACCATGCCTTTTTAGATGCTTTTTCCAAGGTTAAAGCTGATAAACTCCCTCCTCACCATGCTAAAACCACCATGTGGAAGTGGAAGGCCATTTTCCTCCAGTTGGACCTATCTAACTGTTAAGATGAAAATTTGATTTCTCATGAATAATACCAGAAGACTTTAAATATAAGTTAGAGACATGAAGACATAGAACAGAGATAATAAAAAAAGGAGACTAGAACACAAGAAATACCAACAGGTCTGACTATGTTCAGAATTGAGGAGAGAGGATGAGTACAAAAAGAGAAAATGAGGAACGTGAAGACAGAAAGAAGGCTATAGTTGACAATACTATGCTTTCAGGGCTTGCCAAAATTATAACTCTTTGGGAAGTAGATTCTTACCAGGCAGAGAATCTTATAAGAGATATTTGGATTGAGACAATGATATCAAGTGATGGAGATGGAGTTGAGATCTTGAGTCTGAGATTGTACAACGGTTGAGTTGAGTCGAGTAGGAGTAAGCGTAGGCAAGCTTGACGAGTGTAGATGAGTAGCAATAGCAAAAATGAATAAAGAAACAAAAATAAAAAAATGACCAAAAAAGAAAAAAGAGAGAAGAAACAGGAGAAGGAAACATTGAAAGAGAATTGCCTCTCGAAGAGGTGAGGACTAGTTACAAGTTGAAATCAGCCCCCGGAGACCCCTTATCAATAGAGAGTGTCTCCAGGGTTAATCATCTCCCATGGTAGAGTAGTGCGTGCGCACTTTGACTTGAGCTAGAAATAGCTTTGTGAATCTTGACATTCTTAACACTCCCCGTGACTGCTAAGAGTGCTACTGACCTTCGAGATACTAAGAAATAAGGAAAACCTTTTGTTGAAGAAGTCCTAAGGAGTCTATAGAAGAGGCTTTTGTGAGATAATCCGCGACCATGGAGTGGCTCCGAACTAGCATGAGATTGAACTCTTGATTTTCCAAATCTTCGCGTAATCCTTTAGTTTTTATATCTATACGTCTTGACTTAGAGTGAGAACCAAACTTATTAATCTTATCGTCTAGACCTTTATTATTAATGTAGAGTTTAGTTTTTAATTCCGGCGTATGAGAGATTTCACCACGGAGATGCTTGATCCATTTTATTTCCAGATAACGGTCAAGAAGTGCATTTAGTTCAGAATCAGTAGATTAATAGGTAATGTTTTCCTGTTGAATGGAGTTCCAGACGACTGGACTTCCATGATGAAATATTATGAACCCTGTTTGAGACTTGCGGAAGATGAGATTGTCTCCCCAAGTCGCATTGCTGAAGCTTGATAGTACATCTTGATCAGGATTGTATTTAATTGTAAGTTTGAAATCTTGAGTTTTCCTGAGATATTTCCACATTTTGCGCACTTCTCTCCAGTGGCTCATACCGGGCTTAACATTAAATCTGGCCAGACTCAAAACTGAGAAAGAAATGTCTGGTCGCGTATATTGAGATAGATGATTAAGTAGTCCGATTATTGATTGATAATTGATGTTCAACTGACATAATTGAGCATGGTTGTCATCTGAGGCCGGCTCAAGATGGAGATTTTGAGTTAGAGGAGACTGTACTTCCTTGCACAATGATAGGAAGAGTTCTTCAAGCCACAAGCAAAATAATTTGGTTGACTTAGGAGGATTCTGTCCTCCTCAACCTCCATGAGCGTTCCGAGTATAGTGTTTGGAGGATGACAGGAAGAATTTTTGAATCAGTCCAGAAAACTATGTTCAAAAACGTTGGAGTTATCTACATGTATCAGATTGTCGACGTGAAAGTAGATGATCTCTTGATTCTTGCTGTTGATATAAAGACATGGATTGCTGTTTGATTCACAGTACTCTTGAGATCTGATCCAGGCGGTTAAGTTTTTGTACCAATTCTTGGGGGATTGTTTCAAACCATATAGCCATTTCTTCAATTTCAGATATGGAGATTTTTGATTAGATCCTTCCAGGGTTTTTATGATGACCGTTTTGTCAAGTGGGGAATGTTAAAATGCGCCCTTAACATTGAATTGAGTGAATTTCATTTTTTATTTCAGACCATGGTGAAGTTCCAGTCCAAGAGAGCCAATCTTCCCATTCAGTGCCCAGGTTTAGTTGTAGTCAAATCGGAGAACTTGGTCAAAAACATGAACAAAGAGCCAAGCTTTATATTTAGCCGGTTCCCCGTGGAAGTTCTGTTTAACCTTGAAGACCCACGTAGTATTTAGAATGTTGTCTGGTGTTCCATAATAATCTTCCCATACTTCCTGTAATTCTATAGATTCTAGTTTGTACTCTGAAGCTGTTTTCCATTTCTACCACTTGGGAAATTTACGGTCTTCCTTATATGAAGGTGGCTCATAGTAATGATGGAAGCCATACCTCTGAGGCTTTCTAATCTCTCGTCGCAGTCTTTGGGGTATGGATGAAGCGACAGGTTCTGGGGGCATCTGTTGAGTCAAGGGTGGAGAATCTAAACAGTCAACTTCCTCTTGTTCTGTTTCCAATTCCAATTTGGTAAGGTTGTTATGTGGTTCTCAAAAATTATATTGCTTTTTGGCGGAAGAAAAATTGAGATTGTTGCGTGAATCTTGGGAATTGTATTCTCTATTGGTGGAGGGGAGATCTGGTTCCTTCTGTTCTGATTTTCTTGAGCAAATATGTTGAGACCAGGTGATTCGAGAAGGGGGAATTCAGAGAGATGATTCTTGAGGAACTGAGCATGTTTGGTTTCACAAACAGCACCAGATGAGTTTAAGATGAGATAAGAATGAAAAATGGGATTAAACCCAACTAATATTCCTTCTAGCCCTTTCTTGTCAAACTTTCTTCCTTTTTGCAGACAAAATCCAAGGTAGATTACGGGCAATTCTAAAGGTTTTGAATAGTTAGCAGGTAGTTCATTTTTGAACATAAGCTCCCAAGAGGATCGGTTATTACCTTCCCTAGGGATCTCATTCAACATGAAGCAGCAGCTTCAAATTACGATATGCCAATAATTCTTTGGTAGTGGAGATGATGAGAAGGTGGCACGGGCTGACTCAATAATGGTTCGATTAGCCCGTTCCGCTCAGCCGTTATGTTGAGAATGATATGGCTTGGAGGTTAGAAGTTTGATGTGTTTTGATTTTGCATAATCCTTCAACGTTCTGTTTGTGAATTCCGTACCTTTTTGGGAGGAAATTTCGATTGGATAATAATTCAATCATTTATACTTGGTCTCTAAGAGATTAATAATCACGTCTGGGGTTTCCTCCTTGGACGATAGTGGAAAAGCAGACAGATATCCAGTGAAATTATTGACCAGAGTCAATACATAACGGTGACCTTCCTTTGATTGAGGAGTAATTGGTCCTACTAAATCTAAATGTATCCTTTCAAGAGGTTTTGAAGCGGGTGTTGATGTGGATAAGAGAGATGATCTTATTATTTTGCTTTTAACGCAACTGTTGCTTTGGAATTTATCAAATTCTTCCTTGGAGAAGCAACCTTTCAGAATGAACTTGAGAGTTGAGATCAAAGCATGTCCGTAAATCTTGTGTAGATCAACTAGTGAGTGTATTCCAGTGGATGTGGACTTAATAGATTGATTTGTAAGGTTAACTGAAAGATTTTTGTCAGCTATTTGAGGTTTCTCTATAACAAACAGATTTTCTTGTATCAGGCCTTTCAGAACAGTTTTGTTGTTTTGAGTGATAGAGAATCAACCTTTCTCCTGATGAAGACTGCATCCCTTTTTTGCTAGAAGCCCTGGGCTGATCAAGTTGGCAACAATTTTGGGTACTTACATGCAATTCTCAAGAGTTATAACGGATTTTTTCCATACAAGTCTGACCGTGCCTGTTCCTAAAATTTGAATATTGGCTTCAAGTTTTGCAGTCTTAATCTCTTCTGGCTTGTTCTGGATGACAAGATATTTTTAGCATTAACTACATTTGCATGAGTGGTACAATCAAGTTTAGAAAAAATAATCACTTGAATTTCCCAGTCTTGTTTCATTGACAATTGGTCTGAGCTTCCAGTTATGGAACCTTTGATGTCCTTGAGATCAAATAAAATTGTCATCTTGTCTCTTGAAATAGAGTAGTTTTCATTGTTGAGAGGAGGGATGACATCGACTGAAGCTTTGAGAGCAAGTTGATGAAAATAGTCATTGGCCCCAGCAGGTTTGTTCATTTTTGAGTAGGTGGAGTCGTCTTTATGGATTTGAACCGTGTTAAGATGAAAATTTGATTTCTTATGACTAAAAACCAGCAGACTTTAAATAGAAGTTATAGACATGAAGACATAGAACAGAGATAATAAAGAAAGGAGACTAGAAGAAAAAAAATACCAACAGGTCTGACTATGTTCAGAATTGAGGAGAGAGGATGAGCACAAAAAGAGCAAATGAGTAACGTGAAGACGGAAAAAAGGATATAGTTGACAATACTATGCTTTCGGGGCTTGCCAAACTTATAACTCTTTGGGAAGTAGATTCTTACCAGGCAGAGAATCTTATAAGAGATATTTGGATTGAGACGATGATATCAAGTGATGGAGATGGAGTCAAGATCTTGAGTCTGAGATTGTACAACGGTTGAGTTGAGTCGAGTAGGAGTAAGTGTAGGCAAGCTTGACAAGCCTAGATTGGTAGCAATAGAAAAAATGAATAAAGACACAAAAATAAAAAAATGACCAAAAAAGAAAAAAGAGAGAAGAAACAGGAGAAGGAAACATTGACAGAGAATTGCCTCTCAAAGAGGTGAGGACTAGTTACAAGTTGAAATCAGCCCCCAGAGACCCCAAATCAATAGAGAGTGTCTCCGGGGTTAATTATCTCCCATAGTAGAGTAGTGCGCGCGCACTTTGACTTAAGCTAGAAATAGCTTTGTGAATCTTGACATTCTTAACAATTACCTCTAAGTAACCATGGGAAGCAGGCCCTACAAGCATATATAGCTGAAAATATAGAGAAAGGTTCATTTTCCCCAGAACTTCAAGAACTGGTGCACCTTTCCTCTTTGTGAAAAAGAAGGATGGTGGTTTGCAATTCTGTTTTGACTATTGCAAGATTAAAAACCTTCCTTGAAAGAATTGGTATCCTATTCCTCCCATGACTCACTTATTAACAGCCTTTTCCAGCACTACTATTTTATCCAAAATTGACCTCAGGGGTGATTATAATCTTCTTCAAATCAATGAAGGGGATGATTTTCTTACAGAATTCAAAACCCAGTTTGGAAGTTTTGAATATCTGGTTATGCCATTTGGACTGACAAAGGCGCCTGCCTCTTTTAAATGTCTTGTTAATGAAGTTTTTCCAGACCTTCAAACGATTGGTGTGGTTTTTTACCTCAATGAAATTCTTATTTTTTCCAAGAAATTAACAGAACACACAGCTAATTTGTGTGAAGTTTTGAAAAGACTTTGGAAGAAGAAATTATATGCAAAAGCTTCTAAATGTGAATTTCATGCCTCCTCAGTGGATTACTTAGGATAAGTGATCTCTAGGAATGGGTTTGAAATGGACAACTCCAAGGTCCAAAAGATCTTGGATTGGCCAGCACTAAAGAACAAGAAGGCTTTGCTAATTTCTTTGGGTTTTTCTAATTTTTATTGCAGGTTTATCATTAAATATTCCAGAAAGGTCTATCTCCTCAGTGCTCTCACTTCTTCAGACCACATCTTTCCTTTATCTCCAGGGGCTTCACGGAAATTTTAGGACCTTAAAAAGGCCTTTTGTCAGCTCTCTGATACCAGTAACCTTGCAGTCCTTTAGCTACAGAGAGTGATAAAAATACTGGAATTATTATTATTATTATTATTCCAAAAATAAATACTTGGAGGCTCAAATTAATGATAAAATAAGAGCATTTGCAAGGTTTAATTGTTTTGGTAATAAAAGTTTTTCAATATAATATAAAAGAGGTGCCACAGTATTATACTACTGGGGATTTTTGCAGACAAACCAGCTTTCTTCAAGGGGCCTCCTTAGGCAGTTTAAGAACCTTGGAATTAAGATGGGTGCCTTAGAAAGGGCTTATTCCACTAATGGCCAGGCATAAAATAACAATGGCCAAGACAGGAAGGGAAACACTCACTCTGAGAAATTTACCACGAAAATCCTGCAATGATGGGAAGGGTTTCATAGCAGATGGGGTGCATTGCTTGACTAAACTTCAAGGGTTGATTGGTAAATAAGATTAAATAATAATACTAAAGAATAAGTCATAAATCACTTTCTTATCTTGCTATAAGAACTTGATCAACAATGAAACGGTGTCTGATTGATAATAATAATTACTGGTAAACTGACAATGGGGAATAATGGATCCAAAGAGGTGTGTATAAATACATTTTTGGGGTTATTTTTGAGCTTCTCAGGGCACCTAGAGAGGGTTCTGTTCGTGGGCTGAGGCTGGAAAGCCAGTCAGGGCAAGGTTAGCACGTCCACTTTGTGCTGTCAATCAGGTGACCTTAGATCTGCTGGATTTCTGTACTATTTTAGCCACAGGATCTGTTCATCTGTTATGGCGTAAATTTGATCATTCTGCACTCATCCTTTATTTGAACTATAATTATTTGTTTTAAAGTCGACAAATGAGGCTGTTTACTGATTTTCCATTATCTGCTGATCACATAAATAATTTTTAATAATTTTTATGAACACTCCTTGTAGTGTTTCATGGTCTTCAAAGATCAGATTAAATGATTTATGTGGTAATCCTTGATCTTTAATTTATTAAAAAAATGTTCTAAACTTAATTTTGATTAATTTTATTCAATTTTTGATCTTTTTAGACTATTAATAATGCATATTTCAACTTTTTTCATATGCCAGGAAACCCTAACTAGGTTGAAGCTCTTCTGAGAGGTACCTGGTTGTCAGATTGGTCATGACAGATCCAGATGCAGGGATCAGTCAGTACAGGTGCGCACGGGGTAGGATCCGCTGCGTGCCTGGCAATATTAGCTGCGTGTGGGTCTCTAGTACGCTCAAATTTGCTACTATGGGTACGTAGGCATATGTAATGATGTGGGGCTGCGCCCGGGAATTGTGACATAACACATTTCTGCGCGTAGCTCCTAAAATATACACAACATCTCAATTCTGAGTGAATATGAGGTGTGAACCCTATATGTGACAACACATGTGAAATGTTGAAATGGCCAAAAGGTGCAATACTGGTGTTGTAATTTTTAGTACTGTTCTTTTTAATTATTTTAAAAATGTAAGGACTTAGATTTCAAGGGTGTGGTCAGTGAGTGAACCTACCTAATTTTGGGTGAGGAATCCATTTCTTGAATAATATTTATGGATTTCTTACTCCTTCTTTTTTTTAATTTAGATATTCTTGTTTCAATTTGTTTTTTATAGTTTTGTGTTGCTATGACAGGTTGCTCTGTACATAGTAGCAAGCTGACATTCCCCCACTCCAAGATATGTCTATATCTGAAAAATAATTTTTTGGGCCTAATGCTTTCTGATGGCTCTGTAGTTCCTTAGGTTTTTTTATAATTATGGCCAGCAATTATCTTAGGCAAATGATCAGTATTTAAGTCAAAAGAAATTCTGGACACCTTGTGTCAATAATTGCAAGTGGGAACTCACAATGGGGCAATATGTTGGATGATATCAGTGTTGAATGCAATTTGATGATGAATGAATGATGGAAAAAAGAAGGGAGAAAAGCTCCTTAAGTACAAAAGATTGGCCTCTTGTGAGCCCATGATGTTAAAATCCAAAAGGCAAATTTTCCACTCCTAAGAAGCTCTAAAGGCTCTACAGGACTTGTTACTTGGTTTGGGCTACATCAGCCCACATGGCATCAGTCCCTGTACCCTTACAACCAGCCTATTCCCGTAATTTCTGGTGTTTCCACCTTAATGGGGCTGAACCAGCCCCTTAGCTGTTCAAACCCCTGGCCAGTTGTCTGTTACAACTGGCCTGTTACCCCACACACTGGATGGTTGCCTCATGCAACCAGCCCCTGGGCATACCAATTGCCAGCTGGGACCCAGGACACACCTGGGTCCATTCTTAGACACACATGGGGGGGGTGTAACCGGTGGACATTCTGCCCCCCCCCTCTTTCACTCAAATCCCTGGAGGGGGCGGTCAAATCCCCCTACCAGGGGCCCTGGAGGTTTATACCAGCAGGGCATTTTCAAGTTAGGTGGGCTGGGGGGTGGTCAAATCCCCTCCAGCCAGTTTCTCCTCCCCCCCAGTAAAGGGGGGGGGGGAAGAGCGCCCCTTTGATTGTGGGGGGGGTGGTTGATTCCCCCCCACCGCTGGTTGCCTGGCTGCAACCCACCTAGCCACCACACTTGGTGGGGGGGTGATCAGGTCCCCCCCACTATGACCGGTCGCTGGCTGGTTCAATCCAGCCAGCCCTCCCCTTTATACTTGCAATGGCAAGCAAGGGGAGGGGGAGGAGCCAGGGCCATTGGCCCCAGCCCCGCGGCCACCACCCAGCACTGCAGCCGCAACCAGGGTGGGGGGACTCCATTTTGAGTCCCCCTGCCCCCTATGACGGCCCCGCGCGGGCTTTTGGGCCCCTTAAACAGGACTTAAGCAAAGACAGCAGCCCCAAGGGGGCTGCAACACAGGAATCAGCCCCAAATGGGCTGTGACACGGGCCGCAGCCCCAATGGGCCACCCCCAAGCCCAAAAAGTGAGTTTAACATACTTTGGCTGGCCAGCCCCTCTGGCCAAGTATTTCCATAATAAACCTTGGCACAATTATGCCCATACAAGCCCTTCTGGCTGTATTTGCGCAAGAATATCTTCCTGAAGAATCAATTGGCTATCATCAATATGTTTCATCATGTCCAACTTACTAGACTTACACTATCCTTGAGTTGTTGTATTTCTAACTCATCCATTTTCATAGTCTGATACTGGGTATCCATCAATCTGATAATACTCAGACTCAATTTGTCAAATTCTTCATAAAATTGTTCAAAGCATTTTCTGATAATAGTAAAATTGTGAGACACATTTACAGAAAAATAATCACTTTTATTAATTTTGGATTTGTTTTTATCTTCAGGATTATTTATCTTATAAATATAAAGCTTCCTTTGATGAATTTTCCACTCCTTATGTTGCCTTAATAAATAATTGGAAATGATAATTCTTTCAAGCACAAGTTCCTTGTCCTTTATAGCTTGCTGTTTATAATAAAGCAATTTCTCCTGTTGTTGATCAGGAGTTATAACAACAGGGACAAAGTTACAGAGTTTTTCTTCTTTTTTCTGTTTAAGGAGGCTTAAATAATAATAAATCAATTCTTTGTTGGTCTTAAGATCCACTAGAGAAATAAAGGATCAAAAATATATGTTATAAGTATGTTAACTTATTTTTTTAAAAAAAAATAAATAGACTGGTCAAAGGAATAAATAGTCAAAAATTATATATTTAAGGATATTTCCGAGCCAGACCCCCATTTTTCAGCTCTCTGATACCTGGAACCTTTCAGTCCTTTAGCTACAGAGAGTGATAAAAATACTGGAATAATAATAATAATTATTATTCCAAAAATGAACACTTAGAGGCTCAAATAAATGATATAATAAGAGCAGTTACAATTTTTAATTGGTTTGGTAATAAAATGTTTTCAATATAATATAAAAGAGGGGCCACAGTATTATACTACTGGGGATCTTTGCAGGCAAACAACCTCTCTTCAAGGGGCCTCCTTAGGCAGTTTAAGAACCTTGGAATGAAGATGCGTGCCTTAGAAAGGGCTTATTCCACTAATGGCTGGGCATAACAGCACAATGACCAAGACAGGAAGGGAAACACTCACTCTGAGCACTTTACCACAAAATTCCTGCAATGATAGGAAGGTTTTCAGAGAAGATGGGGTGGATTGCTTGACTAAACTTCAAGGGTTGATTGGTAAATAAGAATAAATTATAATACTACAGACTAAGTCATAAATCACTTGCTTATCTACCTATAAGCACTTGATCGACAATGAGATGGTGTCTGATTGATAATAATAATTACTGGTAAACTGATAATGGGGAATAATGGATCCAAAGAGGTCTGTATAAATACCTTTTTGGGGTGATGCTTGAGCTTCTCAGGGCACGTAGAGAGGGTTCTGCTTGTGGGCTGAGGCTGGCAATCCATTCAGGGCAGGATTAGCACGCCCACCTGGTGCTGTCAATTAGCTGACTGAAAAGTTGAATGACGACTATGATGCCATGGAGAGATGAAAGGGTAATGGTAGACTATGGAGGATCCTGATGAGGAGGAATAATAAGGCTAAAAAAGCCAATAGAGAGGGGACAATTCTTATATAGTCAAGAGCAACTGATCTGAGAAGGAGGGAGGGACACTCCGGTTTAGTTGTCTGGTAATCAGATGTTTTTCATTCCTGGTCCAAGGGAAGGACCAGTATTTATGGACAACTGGAGAACCCCAAAGGGGGCCTAAGGTAGCAGGGTTAAGACAACTAGAGAGCCCCCAGAGGGGGCCTGAGACAGGAATAATATCTTAATGAAAGCAGTAAGATAGAAATAAAGCTGACTAAATTTGCCAGTTACAAAATATGAACAGAAAAAGACAACACTGACCTTAGATCTGCTGGATTTCTGTACTATTTTAGCCACAGGATCTGTTCATCTGTTATGGCTTAAATTTGATCATTCTGCACTCATCCTTCATTTGTATTAAAATTATTTGTTTTAAAGTGGACAGATGTGAATGTGTACTGATTTTCTATCATCTGCTGATCACGTAGATAATTTATCATAATTTTTATGAACACTCTTTGTAGTTTTTCGTGATCTTCAAAGATCAGAGTCAATGATTTACGTGGTAATCCTTGATCTTTGATTTATTATTAAAAAATGTTCTAAACTTAATTTTTATTACTTTTATTTAAGTTTTGATCTTTTTTTACTATCAATAATGCATATGTCAACTTGTTACATATGCCAGGCAACTCCAACTAGGTTGTAGCTCTTCTGAGTGGTACCTGTTTGTCAGATTAGTCATGAAGGATCCAGAAGCCGGGATCAGTCAGTACAGGTGCGCCCAGGGTAGGATCCCCTGCGTGCGTGGTAGAATTAGCTGCGCGCGGGTCTCTAGTACGCAGGAATTAGCTACTACGAGTACGTAGGGATATGTAATGATGTGGGGCTGCGCGTGGGAATTGTGACATAACACATTTCTGCCCATAAAATATAAACAAACCTCAATTCTGAGTGAATTTTAGGTTTGAACCCTATACGTGACAATACATGTGAAATGTTGAAATGGACAAAAGGTGCCATACTGGGTTGTAATTTTTTGTACTTTTCTTTTTAATTATTTTAAAAATGTAAGGACTTGGATTTTAAGGGTGGGGTCAGTGAGTCACCCTACATTTTTTTTGGTGGGAATCCATTTCTTCAATAATATTTATGGATTTCTCACTCCTTCTTTTTTTAATTTAGATATTCTTTTTTTTATTTGTTTTTTATAGTTTTGTGTTGCTATGAGAGGTTCCTCTGTAAATAGTAGCAAGCTGACACCTTTACCAATACTCCTATTCTTTAAAATTTTTATTTTTCTTTAAAAACCTTTATGGAGACCTATTCTAGTGACTACTCCCTAGGGGCTGTCCTCACCCAAGTCTATCCTGATGGATCCAAGCACCCAATTCCTTTTTACAGCAGAAAAGTGGGTGGTGATGAACTAAACTAATAAATGCACAATGCAGAGCTCTTTGCCATTGTATGGGCTAGCAAGATCTGGATAGCTTACCTCCTGAGCCTTACCTCTCCTTTCAAAGTTCTCAATGATCATTTATCTCTGAAATACTTTATGAACTCTAAACT
The DNA here is from genome assembly GCA_025617555.3 of Puccinia polysora. NCBI lineage: Eukaryota > Fungi > Basidiomycota > Pucciniomycetes > Pucciniales > Pucciniaceae > Puccinia > Puccinia polysora. Next base: position 43,570,001 of record CM062625.1, on the reverse strand, counting down.
CTTAACTTTTTTCCAAGCACAATGGGCTGAGTTCTTGTCTGGTCTGACTTTACTATAGTCTACAGACCCGGAAAATGCTCTATAGTGCCTTATTGCTTGTCACGTTGAGAAAAATTTTTTCCCAAGGGGGGGATGCCCTATGCAGAAAACAACCCCAAAAATGTCAAAAAACTCTTGAGACAGACTGACTTCCAAACTTCTGAAGTTTTATTTCTTTCCACAAATCAGGTTGATTTAAACTTTTAAAACTTCATTCAATCCCAGATCTCCAACCAAATCAACCCAGAAGATTATTCAGAAGTTAAAGAAAAAGGTAAAAGTAAAAAGTTACTTTATAGATCCAGACACTGGTCTCCTTATCCTCCAGAATAGAATAGCAATCCCCAAGGAGGATGAAAAGCTCCAACTCAAGATAATTCAAAAACAAGACAACTCCCCACTCTCTGGTCACCCTGGAAAAGACAAGACAGTTGATTTAGTCAAAAGATATTTCCATTGGGAAAATATGTTTCTTTTATCAAATATTATGTTTCTTCTTGTTACTTTTGCACCAGAAAAAAACTCATTCACCACCAGAAGTTTGGAATCCTTCAACACTTACCAATTCCAGATTCTCCTTGGACTTCACTCTCTATGGACTTCATTTCACAGCTGCCACTATCCAATGGATTTGACTCAACCCTTGTGGTAGTTGATTGATTTTCTATAATGTCTATTTTTATTAAAAAAAGAAATGATATCTCCTCTTTGGAGTTAGCTAACATGCTAATCTCTCATGTATTCACTAAAAATGGAATTTCAATTGATATTGTCAGCAACAGAGGATCTTTAATTATTTCTTCTTTTTGGAAAAATGTGTGTAAAATGGTAGAGATAAAAATAAATCTCTCCACGGCTTATCATCCAGGAACAGATGGTCAGACAGAATTGGTAGATCAGACCCTAGAACAATTCCTTAGTATTTATTTCGGTTATCTCCAAGACAACTGGGATAGCTGGATTTCCCTTGCTGGATTTTCCTACAAAAACTCCACACACACCTAATAAGCATTCTCCTTTCTTAACCATTTATGGACAAAACCCCAATTTTGAAAGCCTACAAGAAGTTGAAAATCAACCTGCCAGTCAATATATTACTAAGATTCACAAAAATCAGAAAGAACTAGGAGTTGAATTTAAATATTCAATCAAAACCTATAAGAGATATGCTGAACTCAAAAGAAGTGATTTTCACAACCCATTTGCTGTTGAAAAAGAAGTTTGTCTTTTTTCTAAAATTATCAAAACTAATTGTCCAACCCATAAGCTTTCAGAGCAATCTTTAGTACCATTTTTGATTAAAGCTCATTTGGACTGAAAAATTGAGCTTCAAAATTTGCCAGGACTTGCAGAAATTCATGGTTTGGGGAAAAACACAAGAAAATTTCAAAAAAGAATGCTTGGCCCCCACATTCAAGAGTGAGAGGTCTTCCATCATGTTCTGAGATGCTTTCATTGGTCAGAGCACCTCCCCACTCATCATCATTCCCCCAGAACAAAAGACTGAAAAGGATTTTATTGCTATTTTTTGCAAAGGGGCTCTTGGCCCCTGGATCTCAAGATTTTATTGAAGGTTTTTTTTTTGATGGAAAAAGGGGTCCCAGTCCATAATTAACAATCAAGCAAATGCTTGAAACCCCCAAAAGGAATCAAAAAATATTTTTTCCAGCTCAAAGACCTGACCTCAACCCAACGGAGAACTTACAGAATATTTTAAAAGGTAATATTCAAGATCTTTACCAACCAAAGACCATCCCATAACTGGAAAGAGCCCTCAAAAGTGCTTGGGAGGGCTTTCTATTGGAACTCACTGAGGACACGCAGATTGGGAGTCAGAAAGAAGGATGATATTTCTTATGAGAGATGAATTTAGAATGAACAAAAAGAGGAAATATGAGATGATAATTAAAGGAGACAGAAGAATCAGAAAGAACAGTTACTCACCTGAGGACACGCAGATTGGGAGTCAGAAAGAAAGATGAGCAAAGAGACCTTCAGACTGGCTCAACAATCTGTCCTCAGGTGATGGGCACGCAAATGAGGCTGGTGACATGTAGGTGTGCGCGCCTGTGATATGTGAGAAGACAATGAGTAGGCGGGCGGAAGTGACAGGTGAAATGTGATAGAGACACTGGATGAGGCATGAGGAGAACATGTGACGGAAGAATGATAAAAATAAGGGTAGAAGTAAATGAGACATGACTAGATGAAAAAAAGGAATGCTGAAGAGATGGAAAAGATGTGGTACAGTATTCCAACACTTTCCACATCAAAACATCAAGAAATTTATCAATTCCATGCCTGATCTCATGGATTCTGTCATTAGTTCTGATGGTGGTTCTACCCAATGGTAGAATCAATTTTATGTTTCTTTTTTCTACCCTTTTGCATTCCTTACCATCTTATTTCCATCTTGAGAAGTTCCCATCAAATCTTTAAAAAAAAGGGGGTGCAAAAATTGAGGGGTCAGTCCAACAACTTTTTTCTACCCACTGTATGGTCTATCAAGTGCGTTTGGGCGCCTTATAAACTTACCTGTTTTTTTAAAAGTGCAATTGGCGCCAAAGAAACCAATATTGGCGCCTGGCCAAAAGGTTTGGGCGCCATTGCAATGGCAAATTGTCTTGTGTTCAAGTGCGGTTGGAGCCTTGTCAACCTGGTTTGGGCGCCAATCAAAGCTTGGCACATTGGAAAATATTGACTTAAATTTTAATGACAAAACCTTATTTCAAACCTGTTTTTTTTCACTTTCATGTTTTTAATTTTATTCACATGCAATATCCTATTTTTTGTTAAAATTCTACGTACATAATTTTTTTTTTTAAAAAAAAAAAAAAACAGAAAAATAAAAAATAAAAAATAATTGATGCAATAATATTCAGGGATCTGCCAACACAGGGCCCTTGATAGGCTACATTTTGAAAATTTAAATTGAAGGACTTCAAAACAAAGACCGACAGAGACAAAGAAGGAAGGAGCTAGCGCAAAGGAGGGACAACCAAAATAAGCATGAGTTTGAGAGATTGATGAAAATGACATAAATGATTGGACATGAACGTTAAATTGGTGTTGTGGAAGTCAGAGCAAGAAGTTGCCTCACAGCTGGACAGAATCAAGGAGTTGACGGAATTCTTGGAATGAAGGCAAGAGATCAATGTTTGTTGTTGTATTGAAAGGTGGCAGGAGGCGGCGAGGGTTGAGATCAACGGTGACAGTGATGATTGGATGGCGAGAATTTGATGGGAGGATTGAAGAAAGGGGAGTGAGGAGCGGAGGCAGATGTGAAGAATGATGGAGCAAGATGATGATGGAGGGAGGATTAATTGAGGGGTCAAACGCAGTGAGGAATCGAGGAAATGAGGAAATGATGACGGGATATGAGGAATCGGGGAGATGAGGAGATGATGACGGGAGGAAGGGATGAAGGACTCGGGGAGATGAGGAGATGATGACGGGAGGAAGGGATGAAGAGGTCGGTTGATTGCGGGAGGAAAGTATTGAGGGGACCGGTGATTGAAGGAAATGTTGTGTTCATCGGAGAAGTCGGCGCAGAGACCAAGGAGTGAAGATAGGGGAGGAACAACTGAATTTGAAGTATTGACACTGGAAGTGCCGCGACTACGCAGGAGGTGCTGGCCACTTTTGATTCCGTCAACTCAACACGCCGCCCTGTTCAGTTGTGAGGTGCTAGTATAACGGAGGTGAGAGCTTGGACCGAGGGTCTGATTGCTGGCTTGGTTAATGGGTCGGCAATCATTTCATGAGATGGAACGAGATTGGTAATTAGATTCTTGGCCTCGCAATGCTCTCGGAGCCACTTGATCTGAGTGTCCACGTGTTTTAAGGCACTATGATGCGACTTGAAACAGACTAGGTCATTGACCGCCTTGTTGTTAATGTTGAAGCAGTGGGATAGATGAATGTGGGGGTTGAGGTCGTGAAGCAGATTATCAAGCCACAATTTTTCTTGGGCAACAGATACCAAGGCTTTCAGTTCACCTTCAGTCAAAGAGAGAGATACCAATGGTTGGAGTTTGCTACTCCAGGATACGGGACAGCCATACAACAGGATGATGAAACCGGTATGACTTCTACGCGTCAAAGTGTCATTGCCGCCATCAGAGTCACTGAAGCATTTGATGTTGTAATTGAAGTGTGTTGACTTGAGTCTGAGTGCTATGTTTTTGGTATGATTCAGATATTGCCAAGCATGTTTGGCCTCTAGCCAGTGCTGAAGGTTGGGTTTGCTATTGAATCTAGAGAGAGTGGATACCGCGTAGGACAGGTTGGGACGAGTTCTACTGGCAATGAAGTTAAGAAAGCCTGAAGACAATCAAAAGTTGATGTTGAGTTTGAGAAAGTCATTGAATTCTTCATCAGCTGTCGGGGAGAGGTGAACGTTGGGAGTCATGGGTGTGGTGATCGGTTTGGATTCAAACAAGCCTAACTCTTTTAGGGCATACTCGATGTGCTTGGGTTGCAGAAGACTGGGTCCCTGAGGAGTTTCAAAGAGTTGATTTCCAAGGATCTTGTGAAGTGGGCCATCGTGAGAGATGGAAAATTTGGATTTGAGCCAATCGCAGAATTCAGTTGATTGACCGATTACAATCAGATCATCCACGTAGACAAAAACAAAGGTGGAAAGCTTGCTGTTAATGTAGAGACAGGGATCCGCGCTTGAGGCAGTGAATCCTTTGAATACAATCCACTCCCTTAACGTGTCAAACCAACTCTTTGGAGCTTGCTTAAGGCCGTACAGGGCCTTGTTGAGTTTGAAGTAAGGGAAGTTTGAACGGTATCCTTCAGGTCGTTTGATGTAGACGTCCTCGTTGAGTGGAGCGTGTAAGAAGGCAGACTTAATGTCCATTTGGCGGATTTTAAGAGAATGATGGAATGCGTAGATTAGGAGAGTGCGGAGTGTGGTGATCGAGCCGGTGGGGGCGTATGTTTCTCTGTAATTGCAGAATTCTGTTTGCTTGAAGCCTTGGACGCACAACCTTGACTTGAAGAGAGATTCGGAATCGTCGGGCTGTTCCTTGAGTCGATAGACCCAGACAGTAGTCAGAGCTTGCTTCCCGTCAGGTAGAGTGTGGCAACCCTCCCAGACTTTAAGCAGGTCTATGCCGTCCAGCTCCACTTTCATTGACTCTAACCATCTAATTCAATCGGGGCTCTTCTCTATTTCTTTATAGGATTTAGGAACGGATTGCATGAGGAAACCATAGCGTTGGGGCCGCTGAACGGTTGAGCGGTTGCGGAAGTTGTAAGTGTTGTGAGGAGTTAGAAGATTGGAAACTCGCTCGCCATCTGATGCGTCAGAATTTGACTCGGGGTTTGAGTTGCTCTCTGATGTCGGAGGCGTGGGAGTTGGTGGATTGGAGGGAGACAGGAGAGGTTTGCGTGTGGATGAGACAGAGCTCTGAGGGACCGGATTTGGAGGTTGAGCAATTTGGGGAATAGGGAGAGTGAGAATGTCAGTCAAGGGATCAGGAAGAAGGGAGTCAAAAGGGGAGTTGGGAGAGGAGGAGGAAGAGTCGTCAAATTTCATATTTTCGAAAATTTGAACATGTTTGCTACGGAAAACTGAACCAAGTTTGGGGCAATATAACCTGTAAGAGTTTAGGGCGAGGTCAAATCCCACCAAGATTCCTTAGACACCCTTTTTGTCAAACTTTGAGAGTTTCGAGTTTTTGTTTAGAACAACGGTCTTGGAGCCTAACGTTTGAAACAGTTTGAGCTTTGGAGTCTTGTCGTGCCAGAGTTTGAACAGGGAAACTTTAAGGTGTACTGATGGAACTGAGTTGAGGGTCTCGCACACGCCAACCGTGATCTCATCCCACAGGTCAAGTGGAATGGACATGTCTATCATTGATTTTCTGGCAGCCTCAACGAGTGTTCTATTTCCTCGTTTGGCCACTGGGTTGTGTTGAGGGGTGTAAGGTTCGGAGGTGGTGTGGAGGACACCGTTGTCTTTCAGGAAGGATGAGAGATGGGAATTGATGAATTCACCGCCGTTGTCGGAGTGAAAAATTTTTAGCATTTGATCAAAGCGATTTGAGTTCAATTTTATAAAGTTGATGATTTCATTGGTCGCATCCGACTTGAGCTTGAGAGGCCCACAAGTCTTATATTTAGAGTAATTTTTGGTGAGAAGGAAAAAGTATCTATGACCGAATTTGGAGATGGGATTGATTGGACCACAGACATCAGCGTGGACGAATTCAAAAGGACGGGAACTTGGAGGAACGTGGTTTTTGAAAGGTAATCAATGGATTTTTCCTTTTGCGCAAGAGGTGCAGGCATAATTGTCCCATTTCAGATTGGGAAAAAAGGTGGATAAAATCTTGGCTTGTTCACGGTGAATGTGGCCGAATCTCTTGTGAATCGTGGACATGGAGAGGAAAGTGTGGCAATTCAATGGATTAGGGATTGATTCTTCGACTTAGAGGAGATTGTTGTGAATGCGACCGGATATTATCAGCTTTCCTTTGAAAAGCACACCAAACCCTTTGGAGTCCAATCAAACCAGTGAGCAACCTTTTTGGATGAGCTGGCCAAGCGAAATCAAATTGACCGCCAGATCGGGTACCAGAAGCGAGTTGGTGAGAGTGAGAGAAGCAGTTTCAGTGTGAATGATAGCGTCGCCGGTCCCTTGGGACATGATGGATGCGTCTGGCTTTCCGGTGTTGACTTTGGTACAGTCTTCCTTGAGCCAATTGAAATAGTTGGGGCTATTAAACATGTTGTTGGTGGTGCTGGAGTCCAGGAGCAGGGAGCCGCAATCGATGTGATGGAAGTTGGCGACAGCAAAGGTGTATTCCAAGTTGGCTGAGGCTTTAGGGTTGGAAGTTGATTGCGGTTGATTCTTGGAGGGGAGATTGTCACTGTTTCGGTTGAAGTTGGGGCGCAGGTGAGGATATAGGGCAAAGCACTTGTTCTTTGGATGATAAGCTTGAGGATTGTGCCAGTTGGGTTTGCAACGTAGGGGTTCTTGATTTGCCAGAAGAGCTGAAGCATAGGTTCCTGCGGCCACCTCATTTTTGATTTGGTTCAGATGCCTGAGAACTAAGTCGCCGTTGATCTTTGCTTCGCCAAGGGAATGGGTTATGGTGGTCTTTAAGTGCTTGAGTTGTGGCGGAAACTTGTACAGAATCAAGTAGGCAACTATGTCTTTGTCCATGTTTATGCCATTTTCGGAGATTTGCAGGAGGCATGATCGCACGTCAGTGATGAATTTCTCAACATTTTTTGGGTGGAATTCCAGGTTGAGAAAGTTAAAAAAAATCCGAGATCTGTTGGCAGTCTGAGAGGAGGCATAGAACTCGTTGATTGACTTCCAGAGTGCGATTCCATTCAGAGCATCGGAGTCCTTGACGCAGTTCACGTAAGTTTGATTATCCAGCTTGGCTAAGATGTACCTGGCAATTTCCAAGTTAATTTCAGGAGGACATTCTTTGTTGTTGTCTTGGTTGAGCCATTTTGCAATTCCTTTCAGGGAGAATATGGTGGTCAGTTTTGATTGCCATAATGAGAAGTTGGATTCGTGAAGGTTTGGAATTGAGTCCGTTAAGGTACGGAGGAGGGATGAGTTTGGGTCTGTCGGTCCAGTTGAGTCCATGATTGCCGGATCAGCTTGGTTGTGGCTTTCGGCTTTTAACCGTGAAAAGTTAAATTGAAGGACTTCAAAACAAAGACTGACAGAGACAAAGAAGGAAGGAGCTAGCGCAAAGGAGGGACAACCAAAATAAGCATGAGTTTGAGAGATTGATGAAAATGACATAAATGATCGGACATGAACGTTAAATTGGTGTTGTGGAAGTAAGAATAAAGGTTATCCCCCTATAATTGTCCCAAGGTTTGGAAGTTAACGGTTCCCTGCGTTTGAAAGGAGATGAGGATGTCCAAAGTTGCACTCAAATGAGAAATAGAAATAAGAGATAAAGAGAAGTAGAGAGAGAGAGAGAAATCACCAATCCTTCAATCCTAAGAACTTTCCACCTGGATGTGTATCCGGTATGAGTTCCTTTAATCTCTTGGTGAGATGAGTGATCCAATCCGAGGATGTGATGTGATTCTTCCTCCTCTGCATCTATGCTCCAATGCCTCCTCCTAACCCGGAGTTGAGAGTGAGGATAAGTCCTCCCTCTCAACCCTAACCTAAGTACACGCGCAAATAACAGTATGACAACAAAACAGAAAACAATCCCAAAACAGAAACCCTAGCCTCCTCTCCCCACCTCCTCCGTACCAAACTCCCCCCGTCGTCCGTACACCGTTCCGTTCATCTGGTTTGTCCTTCTCATGACACGGTCCTCGCACCGCGCCCTACTCGGAGCCCCCCGCGCCTGTCCGTATCCGTTTGTCCGCGCCCATTGTGGGTGTTTGGTAATATCCGGCATGATCCGCGCGCTTGCGCGCGCGCTCATCCGTTCCTTCATAGCCCGCGGATTGCTCCGCCCCTACGTATCCAAACCGGCGCGCCCACAAACCTAGTCAAGCGCACTACCTTACAAATCCAATCTCCGGGGTGGATCGCCGCCCACACCGCATTCAATGCTGAGCCCAACCCATCCACCAGGTGCGGAGCCAAACAGAGGCTGCTGCTGATCCAGCAGCTGCCGCTGCTGAGCACTCCGCATACCCTAATGCTGAGCCCGCTTGCCCCCAATGCTGAGTGCGCAGCCGCGACGCAGTTCCCAATCCGTGTCTATAAATTGACACCACAGAGTTTTCAAGAAAGTTGGCCTGGGAGGTGATCAGGTCCCCCCAAGCCCATTGCTCCTCCCCATTGGTAAAGGTGGGGGGGGGGGAGAGCGCCCCTGCTTGGTTGCTTCACACGCTCAATGGTGAAGGGGTGATGAATTCCCCCCCACCTGCCAGTCCCTAGGCTTGGGGCCGGCCCCACCACCTTCTTGGGCAAGGGGGTGGTCAGGTCCCCCCTTCCCTGACCAACCGCACTGTTGCGGCCGGTTGCTGGCTGGTTCAACCCAGCCAGCTTGCCCCCATCCCCCTTGCAACGGCAAGCAAGGGGAGGGGGAGCAAGCAGGGCCGCAAGCCCCAGCTCCGCGGCGCTGGTCCCCGGGCGCGACCAGCCGGGCCTGCGCGGGATCATGGGGCCGCGCGACAGCCCTGCAAGGGCCGCGCCGAGGAACACAGGAGGCCCCAAGCGGGCCAAGACGTGGGCCGCGTTGTGGGCGGCGGCCCATAGCAGGCTGTGACGAGGGCGGCGGCCCATAGCGGGCCGCAACAGGGGCGGAGGCTCCAATGGGCCGCCCCAAGCCCAAATTGTGAGAATTACATAGTTTGGCGGGCCAGCCTGTCTGGCCAAGTATGTCCATAATGAAGCTTGGGCCCTTTTATGCCCAAAATAGCCCATCTGACTTGGGTGGCCCATCTACCCTGGCGGGCCTGTGAGAGACCATGTCCCAAAAGACCATAAAAACATGTTTTGGCGCCCAAATGCCCAAAACCATCAACACCCACATAGGCCCACGTGGCCCACGTGATGTCCAATGGGCCGTGGAGGCCCATTTTGGCATCCCATTTGGATCACAAACTCCTATGAACATTACCTGAGTGCATCTGCATTTTAACAAAAGTGACATGGGGAGAGATTACATGTGTAGTATGAGCCCCAACGAACTGTACCTCTGTTTAAGTTCTAGCCCTTTTCTATTTATACTGGCCCCCTCTTCCTTTTTCCTGATTACTCCCCAAGGAAACAGCTTACTACTTCTTACTAGGAATCAATCCAAGCAAGTGTCATCAGCACCTTATCTCCCATTAACTCCTACTCTGCTCCTTTTAGCATCTTCCAACAACCTTTCCCCCAAGCCTACTGAGAGTAGAGTCCCCTTGTGCCAATCCCTGCTTGCATTTCAGAATCTCTTGTGACATTAAGCTGATTTCGTTCCAAATAATATCCCCTTCACCCATCAACAATCCTCACCCTGTTTACTGTATCAAACCTTGCTATTGAGTTTTGGCATTTTTTGTTTGCTTATATACCTACCCCCAGCCTTAACTTGACTATTGAATTTAGTGCAATTTCACTCAAATTATCTTCCCTGTAAACATCTCCCTTATGCTCCAAATTTCCAATTTCTCAGACCTTACTTTGATGCTTTGACATTTTGCTTCAGAACTTTACTTTGACCCTTCAATGCTTCAATGCTTGGAAACCACCTTTGAAGCCTAACTTCGACCCTTTGGAACCATCTTTGATGCCTTGATTGGATTCATATTCAATCAATTTTTGGTATACCATTCTTGAATTGTTTTTTCTTGCTTTAAGAAAAGAATATTCTGGAGTCACCCCTTATTCTTAGCAATAAAAATGGCTCCACAAGGTGGACTATTTTCTCACATTTATATCCCAGCTGTCATTCATAGCTCCAGAAGATGGGGTATCACTGAAACTACTGACGCCTCTACGCCGAGAGCTTTTGAAAAAGGTAGAACCTTTTCCAATTTTCCCACACCAGTGGCTACCACATCTACTCCCATGGATACTGGCTTGTTGAAGCCTATCCCTCAGGTTTCTATTTCAACTATTATTTCTTCTGAAAATGCTAGTCTTCATAGAGTTACAAGACAGTTTCCCGCATCAGTTCACCATGGCCACGAATTTCCTAATTAAAATTCCAGCTTAGTTCCAATCCCAGGAGAAGATGAAGAAGAAGATCAGGATATGGACTCAGTATTTGATTCCAGAATGTTTAGTGTCTTGGATTGACCCTCACCAGAGGGTAATCCTAGTCAAAATTTTAATGCTACAGCAATACCAAAACCTTCCCAAGCTCCTAATCTTCCTCTAAATTTTCAGGGCCCTTCAACTTCCTCTGCTCTGCTGTCCATTCTTGTCATACCTTACACAACTGCAAACCAACTGAGAGGCAAGGCCTAACCAAAAGGTTATCAAAATGGCTGAAAGGCAGTTCACTTTGCAGTTGTTACAGTGTCACATACCACCGTGTGACAGTACCCCCATGTTTCAGGGCACTTAGTCCCAAAGTGTGAATGGCTGGTGGCACTAACGCACTTTTCAGTTGTGGAGCCATATTCAGACACACTACTGAACGCCATAAGGAGCCACCAAGACTTGGGAGTCTTGCTGTTGATTGGCAGAAAACCCAACAATTGTCACAGGAGCAAGCCACCTTGCAAAACTTGTCCTGATTTCAAATTGAACCTGTAACAGGGCCAGCTGGTTTACTGTCATACTTTGCACAACTGCAACCCACCTGAGAAGGAAGGCCTAATCAAAAGGCTATGAAAACTTCTGAAAGGCCATTTCACTTTGCAGTTGTTATGGTGTCACATACCACCACGTGACAATTCTTCAGTAAATGAACACTTCAATGAATCAACTCTCCAAACCTGCTGAGCACCAACCCTCCTCTAATTTCAAATCTCCATCCAGTAATTCCCCAGAAAGGTTTGATGGGACAAACTCAACCAAGCTTAGACATTTCCTCCGAGCTTGTGAACTCATCTTTGCCAATGATGAGAGGTTTTTTGCTAATGGCAGGAAAAAAGATTTTCTTAGAATTCTCTTACCTTTCAGGAAACGCTTGTCAATGGATCCAACCCTATCTTGCTCCCATTGGTAATAATGAGCCAGACTTCTTACATAACTCTTGGTTTTTGATCACTTACCAGCTCCATACCCCTTTTGGGTATTGTCTTAAAATTCAACGTGCTGAGGAGGAGATAAATCTCCTCAAGATGAAAGAAATAGGTTATGCAACTTAATATATCACCAAGTTCAGGAACCTCATGACTAAGGTCTCTGCGTTGGGTGATAAAGCTCTTTTCTTTCATTTCAGACGGGGAATTCCATTCAGATTATTAGACCAACTATCTGGATATGATGGAAATTGAGAAAAGCTGAAAGACCTGATGGACATTGCCCTCAATCATGATAATTGTAACCATGAAAGGATCAGGGAGAAGTCTCTCAGTTACCATCAAACTCTAAGACCTGGACCCAGCTTCTAAAAACCTCCAAGACCTCAGAAACCCAGCCACCAGGGTATATTCAAGGGGAAGCAAAAGCTCCCTCTTTTAACCCTTCTCTAACTTACTGTCCCAATCCTAATTAAGGTGAGGATGAAAACTGTAAGGCTGAAGAACAAGCTAGAAGTTAAAATTAGGTTTTGTGTACCTAATGTGGAGATGCTCACAAATTAAACCTCTGCAGGAAACATCCATATCTTAAGCCTGGCCAAAATCCTACTCCTGCCAAACCCAAAAACGGAAAAGACTAGGTGATGCAAATGTGGTAATCCATGAACATCACCCTTCCACCACTTGAGTGCATAATTTTGAAGGAAAAGCATCTGAATTCCCTAATAAAGACTTATTTTTCATTTATTTGCTCATTAATCAGGCCTACAGTGTACTTGTTGATTTGGGAGCAACCCAATCTTTCATTTTGAAAACTATGGTTTCTCAATTTTCTTTTTCTCCTGAATCTCTAACCACTCCTATATTCTTATTTACCTTCAGCCCTTCCAAAATTCCTTCTCAAAAAATCACTCATAAGGTTTCCTTCAATTTCTCCCTACCTTCCTTTCCCAACTTAGAATGGGATTTCCTGGTTGTTGATACTGGCCCAAGTGAATATATTATTCTAGGTATTGACTTCCTCCATTTCTGGAACATCAAAGTAAATTAGCAATTGGGATTTATCAACCCAAGGCACCAGCCAAGTTCGGACTTTTCCCCTTCTGTTGAACTCTATTGGGCGACTACTTACCTTCCACCAGTGAACCTGCAGATCACTGCTTCTGCTACCCTTTCAGAATCTATGCAATCACAACAATTTCATTTGAGTTCAACACCTAACTCTGTGCATTTAATATTCTTTGGAATTTGTCTGAAATTCTTGGAGGATACAGAGGATTATCTATGCATTCAAATTTTCATATTATTATTTGAACTTCTGACTCTGGCCCAAAGCAGACTTCTCCAGAAGGTCTAGATGAAGATGAGTAAACTGAAGAAATTGAAACTGTGATGGAGAGAGTTCCAGAAGCTTACCATGCCTTTTTAGATGCTTTTTCCAAGTTTAAATCTGATAAACTCCCTCCTCACCATGCTAAAACCACCATGTGGAACTGGGAGGCCATTTTCCTCCAGTTCGACCTATCTAACCTCTAAGTAACCATGGGAAGGAGGCCCTACAAGCTGTGAAATTTAATGAGAGCTGATTGAACCTGGACCAGGCGGTTTAGATTGCAGCAAAGACATGAGTATGACAAGAACAGCCAGAACCGGTAAAACAATAATGATGAGAGGAAACAAACTTGAGAAGGGTCTCTACAAGCAGGGTGATGGCCCCAGATTGGACTAAGTAGAGAATCAAACCGCTAGCTACCACGTAAGATCCAATTCTCCCCAGAGTTCTTGACGACCGGAGAGAGGTGATAAGTTTGACAACCTGAGATTGAGTTGAAGAGTTAGAACTGGTACCTACTCCTATATCAATGCTGAGGTGATCAGATGAGCAAAGTCGGAGTTGCAGATTGATCAAACCTAGGCAAGTCAAAAAGAAGGGTCGAGAGTTGTCCAGAGCAACAAACGTTGAATCAAAGAGAGTGATGTCAAGATGTTGGGGCTGGCAGTGGTTGAGTCCTCAGAACAGATTAACACAGAGAGAACACACAGATGACAGAATTGACACCCGTCTGAGTGAGGATGGTGCTGAAAGTGCTCTGTGACAGCACGGCAGGCACTGACACGGGAAGAAGGAGAAGAAAATGGAAGACATGAGACAACAAGCAGTAAGGAGAACAACAACCTGTAACACTAGTTGACTGAGACAACAAAACTGGTAGGGCTTGATCAAACATTAACGAATGAAACACATATCAACACAAGCATATATAGCTGAAAATATAGAGAAAGGTTTCATTTTCCCCAGAACTTCAAGAACTCGTGCACCTGTCTTCTTTGTGAAAAAGAAGGATGGTGGTTTGCAATTCTGTTTTGACTATTGCAAGATTAACACCCTTCCTTGAAAGAATTGGTATCCTATTCCTCCCGTGATTCACTTATTAACAAAATTTTCCAGTTCTACTATTTTCTCCAAAATTGACCTCAGGGGTGATTATAATCTCCTTCAAAACAATGAGGGGGATGATTATCTTGCAGAATTCAGAACCCAGTTTGGAAGTTTTGAATATCTGGTTATGCCATTTGGACTGACAAATGTGCCTGACTCTTTTAAATGTCTTGTTAATGAAGTTTTTTCCAGACCTTCTAACCATTGGTGTGGTTTTATACCTCGATTTAATTCTTATTTTTTCCAAGAACTTAACAGAACACACAGCTAATTCAGGTGAAGTTTTGAAAAGACTTTGGAAGAACAAATTATATCCAAAATCTTCTAAATGTGAATTTCATTCCTCCTCAGTGGATTACTTATGCTGATTGATCTCTAGGAATGGGTTTGAAATGGAAAACTCCAAGGTCCAAAAGATCTTGGATTGGCCAGCACTAAAGAACAAGAATGCTTTGCTAATTTCTTTGTGTTTTTATAATTTTTATTGCAGGTTTATCATGAACTACTCCAGAAAGGTCTAGCTCCTCACTGCTCTCACTTTTTCAGGCCCCATCTTTCTGTTATATCCAGGGGCTTCACAGAACTTTGAGGACCTTAAAAAGGCTTTTTTTCAGCTCTCTGATACCAGGAACCTTGCAGTCCTTTAGCTACAGAGAGTGATAAAAATACTGGAATTATTATTATTATTATTATTATTATTATTCCAAAAATAAATACTTAGAGGCGCAAATAAATGATAAAATAAGAGCAGTTTCAAGTTTTAATTGTTTTGGTAATAGAAGGTTTTCAATATAATATAAAAGAGGGGCCACAGTATCATACTACTGGGGATTTTTGCAGACAAACAAGCTCTCTTCAAGGGGCCTCCTTAGGCAGTTTAAGAACCTTGGAATGAAGATGGTTGCCTTAGAAAGGGCTCATTCCACTAATGGACGGGCATAAAAGCACAATAGCCAAGACAGGAAGAGAAAAACTCACTCTGAGAAATTTACCACAAAAATCCTGCAATGATAGGAAGGGTTTCAGAACAGATGGGGTGGATTGCTTGACTAAACTTCAAGGGTTGATTGGTGAATAAGAATAAATAATAATACTACAGACTAAGTCATCAATCACTTGCTTATCTTGCTATAAGCACTTGATCAACAATGAAATGGTGTATGATTGATAATAATAATTACTGGTAAACTGACAATGGGGAATAATGGATCCAAAGAGATGTGTATAAATACGTTTTTGGGGTTCTTTTTGAGCTTCTCAGGGCACCTAGAGAGGGTTCTGCTTGTGGGATGAGGCTGGAAAGCCATTCAGGGAAAAAATAGCACAACTAATTGGTGCTTTCAATCAGCCAACCTTAGATCTGCTGGATTTATGTACTATTTTAGCCACAGGATCTGTTCATCTGTTATGGCGTTAATTTGATCATTCTGCACTCATCCTTCATTTGTACTATAATTATTTGTTTTAAAGTGGACAGATGAGGCTGTCTACTGATTATCCATCATCTTCCGATCACGTCATTGATTTTAAATAATTTTTATGAACACTCCTTGTAGTGTTTAGTGGTCTTAAAAGATCAGAGTCAATGATTTATGTGGTAATCCTTGATCTTTGATTTATTAAAAAAAATGCTCTAAACTTAATTTTTATTAATTTTATTCAAGTTTTGATCTTTTTAGACTATTAATAATTCATATGTCAACTTGTTTCATATGCCAGGCAACCCTAACTAGGTTGTAGCTCTTTGGAGTGTTACCTGGTTGTCAGACTAGTCAAGACGGATCCAGATGCAGGGATCAGTCAGTACAGGTGCGCACGGGGTAGGATCTGCTGCGTGCCTGGCAGAATTTGCTGCGCGCAGGTCTCTAGTACGCGGAATTCGCTACTACAAGTAAGTAGGGATATGTAATGATGTGGGGGTGCGCGCGGGAATTGTGACATAACACATTTCCGCGTGTAGCTCCTAAAAAATACACCACACTTCAATTCTGAGTGAATTTTAGGTGTAAAACATATTTGTGACAACACATGTGAAATGTTGAAATGGCCAAAAGGTGCAATACTGGTGTTGTAATTTTTAGTACTGTTCTTTCTAATTATTTTCAAAATGTAAGGACTTGGATTTCAAGGGTGGGGTCAGTGAGTGACCCTAACTAATTTTTGGTGAGGAGTCCATTTCTTGAATAATATTTATGGATTTATTACTCCTTCTTTTGTTTATTCAGATATTCTTGTTTCAATTTGTTTTTTATAGTTTTGTGTTGCTATGACAGGTTGCTCTATACATAGTAGCAAGCTGACATTCCCCCACTCCAACATATGTCTATATCTGAAAAATGATTTCTTGGGCCTAATGCCTTCTGCTGGTTCTGTAGTTCCTTAGGTTATTTTGTAATTATTGCCAGCAATTAGATTATGCAAATGAGCAGTATTTAAAGCAAAAGAAATTCTGGACACCTTGTGTCAATAATTGCTAGTGGGCACTCACAATGGGCAATACGTTGCATGATATCAGTGATGAATTTGATTGGATGATGAATGAATGATGGAAAACAGCAGGGAGAAAAGCTCATTCTTGATGATTTAATCAAGATATCATCAAACCCACAAAAAAATTACATTAATCTAATTTGCTTTTTCCATCAATGGAAAAATTAAATTTGAACTTTTTTTTTATAGTATTAATAGGGCGTATCAGAATTAAGAAAACCCACCATTTTTTAATGGC
The DNA here is from genome assembly GCA_025617555.3 of Puccinia polysora. NCBI lineage: Eukaryota > Fungi > Basidiomycota > Pucciniomycetes > Pucciniales > Pucciniaceae > Puccinia > Puccinia polysora. The sequence continues at coordinate 43,553,166 of CM062625.1, read as the reverse complement.
AGGTTTCAAACCAAATCCTCCATTTCAAACCCCCCATTAAAAATCAAAAAACCCACTTATTTCCCATCAGACGTGGCAGATTTACCTGGAAATAAGTGGGTTTTTTCAATTAAACTATATAAAGGCTTCCACCACCCGTCCACTTCATACACCCCTCATTTTCCACCTCCAGCCTTGGAAAAATTCTATCTCCAACCTCATTGGAACAAAATTTGATTCATTTCTCTTCATCTCTTCATCACTATCCTCATCACTTTATTTCTTTCATCACATCCAGCTAACTCTAATGGCATCACCATCCTCATTGCTTCATCACTTTCATCCCTTTCTAAATTTAATCACATCCAGCTAACTGTCATTGCATCACTATCCTCATCACTTCATCACTCTCATCACTTTATCGCTTTCATCACATACTAACTCTGATTGCTTTATCCCTCTTGTCATTTCATCACTCTCATCTCTTCCTATCCTCCTTTCTTCATCACTCTCATCCCCTCATGACTTCATCACTCTCATCACTTCATCACTTCATCACTCTCATTGCTTCATTGCTTCATCCCTTACTCTTTTTGAATGGCCTCTAAGAAATCCTCCCCCCACAAGTCCACTAAACAAACCAATGGAACTGTTGAGATATGATCAATGGTTTCATGCAGTCTTCAGGACCTCAGTCCCTGCATGCTTGTAGTTGGTTACCTATTCGTCATATGTCCTCACAAAGTGACATTGTCATTGACCTCTAAAAGCATATCTTGATCACTGGGAAGTAAGCGTCCTTTGTATAGTTGGTAGTACACTTGTCATGCACATGAGAGACCTGGGTTCAATTCCCAGAGGACAAATGTTATTTTCACATTCTTACAAGAACTTACCAAACATCCAACAATCCTCCCCCATCAGCTTCCACAGGCTCAAGTCAGCTCAAAAAAGCTGATCACATCATCCTGGTAAACTGGCTCAAAATTCCATCCAACTATGATGCTTGCTTTGGATCTGAAATGAAACACAAGTTGGGCAACCTCCTGACTATAAGGTTAATGGTTATCTCCTGATGGCCAATGAACTCAAGAATAAAACCAAAGGTTGACTGGATCTTTCATCCAAACAAATGCCCAAGCAATTCAATAACTATCAAACCAAGGACAAAAAAGCCCACTCAATGTCAATCTCCACCAGCTTTGGTATCACCAACACCAATAAAGGAAAGGGAATCAAATTTTTGGTTGACCAGTTGGACTCCATTTGTCCTTTTTGTGTTAAAATGGATGAAATCTTTGGAAGCCAGGCCAATATCACCCCTTTAGCTGCTTTGTATTCCCAAAAATCAGACTCAATTCTGTATTCTGGATGAGGTGACAGGATCTGACTTGTTGCACTGCCTCCTGGATCTGTATGCTGTATTCTGGATGAGGTGACAGGATCTGGAGTGGTTGCACTGCCTCTTGCATCTGTATTTCTGTATTCTGGATGAGGTGACAGGATCTGACATGCTGCACTGCCTCCTATGTCTGTATTGCTGTATTATGGGTGAGGTGACAGGATTTGTGTATGTTCCTGGTGTTGAGGGTAAGCTGCCACTGGTATGTATTTGAGGGTTAACAAGGTATGTCTTTATGCCTTCCACAGAGCTGTAACACCTGGTTGGGTATGAGTTTGCCAAATTGAGGGGTTCTTGGGATGTATCTTCTAATCCATGAGAGGAAGGGTGGTACTTTGGCTGAGTGACTATAGGTTATTTTGGATTTAGAATCCATTTCTGAGGTTTATTTGAGGGTTTGAGCTGAAAATACACTAGGAAAGTGAGTATTATGGCTATAGGACATGTTTGGACTACCAGATTGTCCATGTAATTTCTTGGTTAGAGCTGCAAGTAAAAAGGAATACCCTGAGATGTCACCTTTTTCAATGTGAGGTGAGTTAAAAAAAGAGTTGGATTTGAAAGTGACATGGGGAGAGATTTCATGTGTAGTATGAGCTTCAGACAAATGTACCTCTGTTTAATTTCTAGCCCTTTTCTATTTATACTGGCCCCCTCTTCCTTTTTCCTGATTACTCCCCAAAAAAAAGCTTACTACTTCTTACTAGGAATGTATCCAAGCAAGTGTCATCAGCACCTTATCTCCCATTAACTCCTCCTCTGCTCTTTGTAGCATCTTCCAAAAACCTTTCCCCCAAGCCTACTGAGAGTAGAGTCCCCTTGTGCCAATCCCTGCTTGCATTTCAGCATCTCTTTTGACATTAAGCTGATTTCTTTCCAAATAATATCCCCTTCACCCATCAACAATCCTTACCCTGGTTACTGTATCAAACCTTGCTATTGAGGTTTGGCATTTTTTGTTTGCTTTTATGCCTACCCCAACCTTGACTTGGCCATTGAATTTAGGGCCATTTCACTCAAATTATCTTCCCTGTCAACATCTCCCTTATGCTCCAAATTTCCAATGTCTTAGACCCCACTGTGATGCTTTGACATTTTGCTTCAACAATTTACTTTGAACCTTCAATGCTTCAATACTTTGAAACCACCTTTGAAGCCTACCTTTGACCCTTTGGAACCATCTTTGATGCCTTGATTGGATTCATATTCAATCAATTTTTGGTATACCGTTCTTGAATTGTTTTTTCATTCTTTAAGAAAAGAATATTCTGCAGTCACCCCTTATTCTTAGCAATAAAAATGGCTCCACAAGGTGAACTATTTTCTCATATTTGTATCCCAGCTGTCACCCGTAGCTCCAGAAGATGGGGTATCACTGAAACTACTGACACCTCTACTCCCAGAGCTTTTGAAACAGGTAGAACCTTTTCAAAGTTTCCCACACCAGTGGCTTCCACCTCTACTCCCATGGATACTGGATTGTTGAATCCTATCCCTCAGGTTTCTATTTCTACTATTATTTCTTCTGAATATTCTAGTCTTCATAGAGTTACAGGACAGTTTCCCGCATCAGGTCACCATGGCCACGAATCTCCTACTTACAATTCCAGCTTAGTTCCAATCCCAGCAGAAGATAAGGAAGAAGACTAGGATGAGGACTCAGTATTTGATTCCAGAATCTTGGGTGTCTTGGATTGACCCTCACCAGAGGGTAATCCTGGTCAAAATTATAATGCTACAGAAATACCAACACCTTCCCAAGCTGCTCATCTTCCTCTCACTTTCCAGGGCCCTTCAACTGTCTCTGCTCTGCTGTCCATTCTTTTCATACCTTACACAACGCAAACCAACTGAGAGGCAAGGCCTAACCAAAAGGCTATTAAAATGGATGAAAGTCAGTTCACTTTGAAGTTGTTATGGTGTCATATACCACCGTGTGACAGTACCCCCATGTTTGAGGGCACTTAGTTCCAAATTGTGTATCTCTGGTGGCACTAACCCACTTTGCAGTTGTGGAGCCATATTCAGACACACTACTGAACGCCATAAGGAGCCACCAAGACTTGGGAGTCTTGCTTTTGACAGGCAGAAAACACAAAAATTGTCACAGGAGCAATCCACCTGGCAAAACTTGTCCTGATTTCAAATTGAACCTGTAACAGGGCCAGCTGGTTTACTGTCATACTTTGCACAACTGCAACCCAACTGAGAAGGAAGGACTAACCAAAAGGCTATGAAAACGTCTGAAAGGCCAGTTCACATTGCAGTTGTTCTGGTGTCACATACCACTGCGTGACAATTCTTCAGAAAATGACCACTGCAATGACTCAACTCTCCAAAACTGCTGATCTCCAACCCTCCTCCAATTTCAAATCTCTATCCAGTAATTCCCCAGAAAGTTTTGATGGGACAAACTCAACCAAGCTTAGACCTTTCATGCAAGCTTGTGAACTCATCTTTGCCAATGATGAAAGGTTTTTTGCTAATGGCAGGAAAAAATTTTTTCTTAGAATTCTCTTACCTCTCAGGAAACGCTAGTCAATGGATCCAACCCTATCTTGCTCCCATTGGTAATAATGAGCCAGACTTCTTACATAACTCTTGGTTTTTGATCACTTAGAAGATCCATACCCCTTTTGGGTATTGTCTGAAAATTCAACAGGCTTAGGAGGAGATAAATCTCCTCAAGATGAAAGAAACAGGTTATGCAACTAACTATATCACCAAGTTCAGGAAACTCATGACTAAGGTCTCTGCGTGGGGTGATAAAGCTCTTTTCTTTCATTTCAGAAAGGGAATTCCATCCAGATTATTAGACCAACTATCAAGATATGATGGAAATTGAAAAAAGCTGTAAGACCTGATGGACATTGCCCTCAATCATAATACTTGTAACCATGAAAGGATCAGGGAGAAGTCTCTCAGTTACCATCAAACTCTAAGACCTGGACCCAGCTTCTGAACACCTCCAAGACCTCAGCAACCTAGCCCCCAGGGTAGATTCAAGGGGAAAGCAACAGCTCCCTCTGTTAACCCTGCTCTAACTTACTGTTGCAATCCTAATTAAGGTGAGGATGTGTTGAATATTTTTGAGCTCCTGATTACTGTTTCCAATCTCTTCTCTTCTCTTTTTCATATTTTCTTTAAATCTAACTTCTTTCTATTTTGTTTTCTCTTTTTCTATCCTTTTCTTTTCTCACCTTTTCTTTTAATTTCTCCGCACCTATATTCTGTCACTTAACTTTCACTTAGGGGCGCGCGCTACTGACTTTCATTACTGTCACTGCTTGCGCGCACTCTCTACTCTCGGTTGAACTTTGTCTTAAAGTGAAACTTGAGATCTCAAAGCGGATCAACCTACAACTGCTCACCAATTCACGATTACACATGATTCAACTCTTGAATCTCAATTCTCGACTCACAAACTAGATCAATCATCTCAAACGTCTTTTTTTATTCATCAATTCTTTTTCATCTCTTTCTTCTTTCTAATTTATTTCTTTCCATTTCCCATTTACAACAATCCTCAAGCCTCATCATCTCAAATCTCACCAACGGCTTTCTTTCCTTTTCTCGAGTATGTCTGTCACGGCTGGCTTTCTCCTAGCTCTTTTTTTCTCAACCTAACCTTCAACTTTCTTCTTCAACTCAACCAACCTTCTACATTCAATTCCAGTAACCTCTCTATCACTCAACTGCTGATAAGATCTATTCTCACTGTCTTAAGTCTACCTGCTTGATGTTGGTTCTTTTATTGTTTTCTTTTCTTTAAGATCTCATTCATCTTAGCTTTTATTCTTTGTACTGATGACTTGCTCCGTGCAGCCCTTTTTAAGATTATAATTTATTTCAATTCTTTTCCAGAAATTTATCACGGTTAAAAGCCGAAAATCAGCCCGACTAAACTCACCAAAGTCATGGAGGGATCAAGCAGTGGCTATGGATTCCAACAAATAATTCTGAAAGCAGCGCTTGAGGCAGTTCCCATTCTTACCGACGAAAACTACTCCATTTGGAAGGAAAAGATGACCATTCTCCTGGAACTGAAAGGTGTAAAGGAAGCTCTCAAGGACGAATCAAAAACCCTTAATGCCACCGAAGATATGGAAATTAGGGTCATCTTACTCTCCCGAATCAACTCAATTACTCACAACAATGTTTTTAATCCTACCAATATTACATCCGCGAAGCTCCTCTGGTTGACTATCAAGGAAAGGTTCGCATCCTCTCAAACTGCCAACCAAGCAAGGGTTTTCAATGAATTCTTTTACCATCAATTCAAATCAGACTTGATTAATCTCTTTATCACCAAAACCAAAATCTCTATGAAGAAAATGATCGACGTTGGGATCGACCTTCCAGAAGACATTCTGGCTTACCTCATTCTTTTCAAATTCCCTTCCGCTCTTCAATCTCTTTGTCAACAAATCATGCACTCTGACAAAAGTGTATCGGTCGATCTTGTTCTAAATCACCTCACCCAACTCAATAACAAAACTAGATCTAAAGCAAAGGATTCCAAGACTTTTGAAACTGCCTTGATTGCCTCGCGAACCATCAAAAAGCCTGTACCCAGAGAACTCCGCTGCAGAAGAGGGTATCATAATCCTCAGTCTGCCGATCATACTGAAGACAAGTGTTGGCACAAACACAAACACCTTGCGCCAGATTGGTGGAAAGAAGCCCAAGCCAATTGGAGAGCGCAATTCAATGCCAACTCCAAGGGTAAGGAAGTAGCTCACTATCATGCCCTCCTCACCACTTGGGTCAATGACATAAACTCAACCAATCAAATAATCCTCGACTCTGGAGCATCATGTCATATGTTCAATTCGGCCAAATTCTTTTGCAAACTCGATGAATGCTTAGGTGACGAATCCATTAGTACGGGAAAGGAAGGAGCAAAAATGCCTATAAAAGGAAAAGGCACTGTTAAGCTCATCTGGAAGAACTCAACGGTTACGCTCTCTAATGCCTTCTTTGTACCTGATCTTGTAGTCAATATCATTTGTCCTGGAGCACTCATTCTATCCAAGAGTTTTTCCCTTTCCACTAATGGTAACCAATTTCAACTCTTTTCTAACTCCTGTCCAGTTTTCTCTGGATATATTCGAGGCAATCTCTTTGTTCTGAACAATCCCTCCAAAATTGGACTCAATCAAAAATTATGCTATATCTCTCAAAAAGATTCAAATCCTGTCACGCTCAAAAATCTCCACCTCTCTTTTGGACACGCCAGTCCTCATAGACTTAAAAATCTTTTTCCGAATCTCTCTCCCAATCTTATATCCAATTTTCAATGCGAAGATTGTCTCTTTGCAAAAATCACTAAATCCTCATTCAAAAACACCTCCACCACTGCCTCCTGATCTTTCGAAAAACTCCACGTCGACCTTGTTGGACCAATTACTCCAACTTCTAGAAATGGCATGAATTATCTCATGACTATTGTTGAAAATCACTCTGGATATATCTCTGCAATCCCTCTTCAACATAAGTCCGACGCTGGTCCTCAACTCAAAACCATCTTAAATTTTGAAAAGCTTAAATGAACCTCCTTTCCTGCTACTGTCTGCTCCAACGGAGGAGGAGAGTTCATCTCCTCTGATCTGAAAGATTTTTTTCAATCAAATTCCATCCAACATTTAATTACCAAACCCTATCATCACAAACATAACGGCAAAATTGAACAAGCCAACAGAACTCTTACGGAATCCATTCGAGCCATTCTCCGCAGCTCCAAGCTGCCTCTTAACCTCTGGGCTGAATTCTCTAAAACCGCTAGTCTTGTTCTTAATCAAATTCACAAAACACCTGACTTGCCTTCTCCCTATCAACTGTTCGTCAACAAAACTCTTCCGCTCAATTACTTTCACCCCATTGGTTCCAAGGTGGTCTATCTCGACACCAAGGTTGCTTGGGGGGAAAATTTCAAAGATCGCGGTCTCTCCGGTATCCTTGTGGGCTACAACCCTCATTTTCTATCCTATTGCATTCTTTGTCCTGACAACTCCATTATTTCTTCCAAGCATGTAAAGATACTCAAAACATATTCTCCCCCCCAGATTTCATCCTCCTCCAATCTTGAATCCAATCCTTCTCCACCTCCCAAATTGGACATCGATCTTCCCCTCTTTGTCTCTTCTTCCAATTCTTCCTCTCCTCTTTCAGATTCTTCCCCTTCTTTACCCTCTTCCAATGATCTTGTTGTAGCCAATAGGAACAATCTTTCTCCCTCACTTTCTTCCAAGTCTTCAGACAAGTCACTTTCAGACTCTTCATCGGAATCCTCCAATGATGTTGCTACTCAACTTAATCCCAGCTATTCCCTACAAAACAGATCATCCATTAACCCCCCTCAAGGATACGGCTATCACCATTATTTTGTGCCAAAAACTTATGAACAAGCCAAGAAGTGCTCCGACGCAATCTATTGGGATGCTTCTATGGATGTGGAACTTAACGGCATTGATGAGCTCAAAGTTTGGGACAATTATAACGGACCCGAACCAGCGAATCCACTCAATACAACTTGGGTCTATCGTCTCAAGGACAACTGTCACGGGGACCCTCTTGTTTATAAGAGCCGACTTTGCCTTCAGGGGTTTGATCAAATCTACGGCATTGACTATCTTGACACCTTTTCTCCCACTGGAAAAGCAGCTTCCCTCCGCATCGCTCTCCTGTTTGGCCTATATCATTCTCTTCCTATCACGCAACTCGACGTAAAGAGCGCATTTCTTCACGCCCCACTGTCCAACACTGTTATCATAAAACAACCTAAAGGATAAAAACAAACCTCGAAGTATCTTATTCTCAACAAATCTTTATACGGGCTTAAACAGGCTCCTGCCAACTGGTTCAATAAACTCACCGCGTGGATTTGAAAACAAGGATTCCATGATTCTGTGTCCAACCCATGTCTTTACATTCATTCATCAACCAATTCTGTTCTATTCTTTCATGTTGACGATCTAATTCTTGTCGGTTCCAGCGATAATTTCTTGTCCAACTTTCTCAAACAATTCCCCAATTCTAGCCATCACGAACCCAATACAGTCCTTGGCATGAAATTTGAAAGAACCAATGATTCGATCCTGTTATCTCAACCTAAGCACATAGAACATGGACTTGAGGAATTGAAGATGACGGATTGCAAACCTTCTTCTGTCCCTCTCACCGCCAATATCAATCTTTCACCGGCCTCCGATGAAGAAAATCAGGAGTTTCTCGCTCTCAACATTAATTACAGATTGGCTCTTTTCCTTTTAAACTACATAGCTTGTCTAACCCGTCCGGACTTAAGTTTTGCAGTGTCAAGTCTAGCAAGATTCTGCGAGAAACCTGGCATCCAACACTGGCGAGAAGTCAAGCGGTGCTGGAAGTGCCTGAACTCTACTAAAAATCTTAAACTCTCACTATCTGTACGTAATTCCGACACGCAAATTCAATGCTTCAGTGACGCAACCTGGGGCGACGACTTGGAAACTAGAAAATCACAATCAGGTCATCTATCCTTACTGTTTGGTTCACTCATTTCTTGGCGAAGCTATCGACAAAGAAATGTCACCCACTCAACCACCAAAGCTGAACTTAATCCGCTTGTAGACTCATTTTTGGAAGCCATTTGGATGAAAAATTTAGTATCCGAACTCTGGAAGAAGAATTTAGAACCTAGCAAACACTACGTGGATAATAAAGGCTTCATCGACAAACTCAAAAAGTTCGGATGTAACTCTAAAACTCGGCATATTGACATCAAAACTGAGGCAATTCGAGAAGAATTAAAGCGAGAAAGTCTGGTCATTGATCTTATTCCTTCAGAGAAAATGAATGCTGATGGACTTACAAAAGCATTGTCTCCCGCTCTACTTGCCAATCTCATCACTCTCATAAATCCAAAATTTTCTGTTGTCTCCAGCCATACCAGACACGGGGGGTGTTGAATATTTTCGAGCTCCTGATTACTCTTTCCAATCTCTTCTCTTCTCTTTTTTATATTTTCTTTAAATCTAACTTCTTTCTATTTTGTTTTCTCTTTTTATATCCTTTTCTTTTCTCACCTTTTCTTTTACTTTCTCCGCACCTATATTCTGTCACTTAACTTTCACTTACGCGCGCGCGCTACTGACTCTCATTACTGTCACTGCTTGCGCGCACTCTCTACTCTCGGTTGAACTCTGTCTTAAAGTGAAACTCGAGATCTCAAAGCGGATCAACCTACGACTGCTCACCAATTCACGATTACACATGATTAAACTCTCAAATCTCACCCCTCGACTCACAAACCAGATCAATCATCTCGAAAGTCTTTTTTTATTCATCAATTCTTTTTCATCTCTTTCTTCTTTCTAATTTATTTCTTTCCATTTCCCATTTACAACAATCCTCAAGCCTCATCATCTCGAATCTCACCAACGGCTTTCTTTCCTCTTCTCGAGTATGTCTCTCACGGCTGGCTTTCTCCTAGCTCTTTATTTCTCAGCCTAACCTTCAACTTTCTTCTTGGACTCAACCAACCTTCTACATTCAATTCCAGTAACCTCTCTATCACTCAACTGCTGATAAGATCTATTCTCACTGTCTTAAGTCTACCTGCTTGATGTTGGTTCGTTTATTGTTTTCTTTTCTTTAAGATCTCATTCATCATAGCTTTTATTCTTTGTACTGATGACTTGCTCCGTGCAGCCCTTTTTAAGATTATAATTTATTTCAATTCTTTTCCAGAAATTTATCAGAATGGACACTGTAAGGCTGAAGAACAAGCTAGAAGGTAAAATCACATTTTTTGTACCTCATGTGGAGATGCTCAGACATGGAACCTTTGCAGAAAACCTCCATATTTTAAGCCTGGCCAAAATCCTACTCCTGCCAAACCTAAAAAAAGAAAAGACTAGGTGATGCAAATGTGGTAATCCATGAACATCACCCCTCCACTACTTGAGTGCATAATTTTGAAGGAAAAGCATCTGAATTCCCTAATAAAGACTTATGTTTCATTTATTTGCTCATTAATCAGGCCTACAGTGTACTTATTGATTTGGGAGCAACTCAATCTGTCATTTTTAAATCTATGGTTTCTCAATTTTTGTTTTCTCCTGAACCTCTAACCACTCCTATATTCTTATTTACTGTCAGCCTCCTGGATGCCAAGAACATTGCTATCCTTTAGCTACCAGAGGTGATAGAGTAAATAATAAATATATTATTTAATAAATGCAGCAAAAATGCTTAGAATACTTGGATTAAGCTTATTGCAAGGTTAAATGGTTTTGCTATTGTTTATTGTTTCAAATCAAAATTGATTATTAAATATTTATAGAGGGTTCACAATTATATTGGGGATCTTTAACACCTCTCTTCAGGGATTTCAGTATGAAAACACGCAGTCCTGGTTACTTTGGGTTCTTTAGTTTAAAGATTATTATAATCAAAGATAATATGTATATAAATTACACAATGGAGTGGTAGGGCCTTGTAGCCAAGCTACCAAGACAGAGAAAACATAATAAGACTCACTGGTATATTATTGAATCCTTTGGGTATCTGTTTGGGACGTGTACTGATGGGTTAAACCTTTATACTGCGGTTATAAGGTTGTTCAGCAGTTTTAATTGATAAAAAGAGGTTTGAGGATGGATATTACTGATCAGACATTGCCATAAATCACTTAATTATCTCTTATAAGTACTTGATTACCTTGGAACGGCGTCTAGATATGAACATTACTGGGTCTCTGCCCATCAACATCCTCAAAAAGGCTTCTTATTTATAGCTTTTGGAGTCCCAATATGGTCCTTCTGAGGGTTGTAGGTGCTCAAAGGGATGGACACTAAGGCTAGCAGGGGTAACCAGAGGTAGCCTGTCATGTGTTCTTCGTGCTATAGCAAGTTTAGCATCTAATTCCTTAGGGTATGGGAATTATTTTACCTTATAATAGACATTAGGAAATGTGAATAACACTAATCTGTCCTACTTAAGTATTTATTAATTAATTATCCTTTGTAAATTTTCCCAGTAATTTAATAATTCTATTAATAGAAATTTCTACGGAAATTTTAATGGCAGGTAAGTTCTCATTATGTATTATATAACTGGAGTAAAAGTCATAATATTGATTTTACTCTTTATTTTCGAGTTCCAGTTGATTTATTAAGATAATTACTTAAAAATATAAATCATGAGAATTCATGTAATATTATTACAATATTATCCACCTTATTATGTCAAAAAGATATTGATGTTTAGCAATTCTCATAAAAGTCTATGAAAGTATTTTAATATATTTTTAGAAGTTGTCATTGTCTTATTTTCGACATTCTTGGTAATTTGCATTATATTAAGTAAAAAATACATGCAAGGATTATTTATGTATTTTTATATAATATTATGTATGTTTAGACAGTCTACTATCCATGGAAACCTTTATTACATATGTAGAAAGTTCCCGTGTATGTTGTAGCCTGTTTACGCGGTACCTGAGCCGCCTGTCACTCTGTCAGCCCGTAGTCCCGCGGCTGCGTACTTTTCAGAGGCCCAGGGCTGCGTACACAACCTCGATGGGTTGACACGGCTGTTTCTTGGCCCGGTGCGGGTGCTTTGGCTGCTGCGGCTGCGTGTGGGAATTGTGACAAAACACATTTCCGCCCATAACTCCTATAATATACACAACACCTCAATTCTGACTGAATGTTAGGTGTGAAAACTATACATGAAAATGTGTGTGAAATATTTAATTGGCCAAAAAGCTCAATAATGGAGCCCTAGTATTTTGGTTTTTCTTTCCTTAATTATTTAAAAATATAAGCAGTTGGATTTCAAGGGTGGGGTCAGTGAGTGACCCTACCTTATTTTTGATGGGGAATCCATTTCTATGATAATATTTATGGTTTTCCTACTCCTTCTTAGGTTGATTGTGTTATTATTACTATTTTTATGTTATTTTTGTTACTTTTGCAGCTTTCTCTGCAATAGTAGTAAGCTGACATTTACCTTCAGCCCTTCAAAAATTTGTTCTTAGGAAATCACTCATAAGGTTTCCTTCAATATCTCCTTACCTTCCTTTCCCAACTTAGAATGGGATTTCCTGGTTGTTGATACTTGCCCAAGTGAAGATATTATTCTAGGTATTGACTTCCTCCATTTCTGGAACCCCAAGGTAAATTGGCAATTGTGATTTATCAACCCAAGGCACCAGCAAAATTTGGACTTTTCCCCTTCTGTTGAACTCTATTGGACCACTACTTACCTTCCACCAGTGAACCTGCAGATCAGTGCTTCTTCTACCCTTTCAGAATCTATGAAATCAAAACACTTTCCTTTGAGTTCAACACCTAACTCTGTGCATTGGATATTATTTGGAATTTCTCTGAAATTCTTGGAGGATACAGAGGATGATATATCCATTCAAATTTTCATATTATTATTTGCACTTCTGACTCTGGCCCAAAGAAGACTTCTCCAGAAGTTCTAGATGAAGATGAGTAAACTGAAAAAATTGAAACTGTGATGGAGAGAGTTCCAGAAGCTTACCATGCCTTTTTAGATGCTTTTTCCAAGGTTAAAGCTGATAAACTCCCTCCTCACCATGCTAAAACCACAATGTGGAACTGGAAGGACATTTTCCTCCAGTTGGACTTATCTAACCTCTAAGTAACCATGGGAAGGAGGGCCTACAAGCATATATAGCTGAAAATATAGAGAAAGGTTTCATTTTCCCCAGAACTTCAAGAACTGGTGCACCTTTCCTCTTTGTGGAAAAGAAGGATGGTGGTTTGCAATTCTTTTTTGACTATTGCAAGATTAACACCCTTCCTTGAAAGAATTGGTATGTTATTCCTCCCATGACTCACTTATTAACAGCCTTTTCCAGTTCTATGGCCGGGCATAAAATCACAATGGACAAGACAAGAAGGGAAACACTCACTCTGGGAAATTTACGACGAAAATCCTGTAATGATAGGAAGAGTTTCAGAGCAGATGGGGTGGATTGCTTGACAAAACTTCAAGGGTTGATTGGAGAATAAGAATAAATAATAATACTACATACTAAGTCATAAATCACTTGCTTATCTTGCTAAAAGCACTTGATACACAATGACACATTGTGTGATTGATAATAATAATTACTGGTAAACTGATAATGGGGAATAATGGATCCAAAGAGGTGTATAAAAATACCTTTTTGGGGTGATTTTTGAGCTTCTCAGGGCACCTAGAGATGGTTCTGCTTGTGGGATGAGGCTGGCAAGCCAGTCAGGGCAAAAATAGCACAACCACTTGGTGCTGTCAATCAGCTGACCTTAGTTCTTCTGGATTTTTGTACCATTTTAGCCACAGGATCTGTTCATCTGTTATGGCATAAATTTGGTCATTCTGCACTCATCCTTCATTTGTACTATAATTATTTGTTTGAAAGTGGACAGATGTGGATGTTTACTGTTTTTCCATCATCTGTTGATCACGTAGGTAATTTTTAATAATTTTTATGAACAGTCCTTGTAGTGTTTCATGGTCATCAAATATCAGAGTCAATGATTTATGTGGTAATCCTGGATCTTTGATTTGTTATTAAAAAATGTTCTAAACTTAATTTTTATTAATTTCATTCAAGTTTTGCTCTTTTTACACTATAAACAATGCATATGTCAACTGGTTTCATATGCCAGGCTACCCTAAATAGGTTGTAGCTCTTCTGAGCGGTACCTGGTTGTCAGATTAGCCATGATGGATCCAGATGCAGGGATCAGTCATTACAGGTGCACAGGGGGTAGGATCCGCTGGGTGCCTGGCAGAATAAGCTGCGGGCGGGTCTCTAGTATGCCGGAATTTCATACTACAAGTACATAGGGATATGCAATGATGTGGGGCTGCGCGCGGGAATTGTGACATAACACATTTCCGGGTGTAGCTCCAAAATATACACAACACTTCAATTCTGAGTGAATTTTAAGTGTAAACCCTATATGTGACAACACATGTGAAATGTTTAAATGGCCAAAAGGTGCAATAATGGTGTTGTAATTTTTAGTACTGTTCTTTTTAATTATTTTAAAAATGTAAGGACTTGGATTTCAAGGGTGGGGTCAGTGAGTGACCCTACCTACATTTTGGTGGGAAATACATTTCTTTAATAATATTTATGGATTTCTTACTCCTTCTTTTGTTAATTTGGATATTCTTGTTCCAATTTGTTTTTTATAGTTTTGTGTTGCTATGACAGGTTGCTCTGTACATAGTAACAAGCTGACATTCCCCCACTCCAAGCTATATCTATATCTGAAAAATAATTTTTTGGGCCTAATGCCTTCTGCTGGCTCTGTAGTTCCTTAAGTTTTTTGTTAAGTATTAGCAGAATTTTCTTAGAAGAATTTTCTCCCACGCGCTCCTCTTGTCTCTTCTTTCCCCTTGCGCTACCATGCGCTATCTTCCCTACCCTAGAGGACCTCACTCGGCTTCAACTTCAACACTTAGATGGGGGGAAGGACCCAGTTCCTGCTTGGACAACCAACTCCTTCCTTTTTCATTTTCTCTCCCTTCAATCCTTTTCTTTCCTTCTTATCCTTTCTGATTCTGTTCATCTACAAAATCCATCAAGACTCAACTCTCAACTCACCCAATCCAATACTCTACCTCTTCTCCAAGACTTGTTGCTCAATGTGCCCTGACCAATCTGATCCTACCGACCACTGATCTCTGCCTGGTAAGACCCCAATCTCTCAAGCCTTCTCGATTAGAATCTATCTGATCCTCCAGCTATCCAGTCTTCCTTGTCGACCTTGTCTCTTGACCCTTCTTCTCTCTATACAAATTTCCCTCTCAGAATACCGCCTGCCGTCAACACACCATCTCAGGCTATGCTGTAGGATCACCTTTATCTGTTTCATTCCTTAAGTCTCTGTTCCTATCAGTTTCTCCATTCTTATACTTTCTCCTTTTTGTACAGCCTATGCTGGTTCTAAGTCATCAAGAAATTTAAATTTATCTTATCACGGTTAAAAGCCAAAAGCCCTACAACCAAGTCTAACCAAACCAATCATGAATGAACCAGCTGGGGCGGCCGATTACTTCCATCAGGTTGCTCTCAAATCCTTCGTGGACGCTATTCCTCCCCTGAATGAAGAGAACTATTTGATATGGCGGGATAAAATGCTTATGCTATTTGACCTGAAGGATATCAAAGACGCTATTACCCGTAATTCCGGCCCCATGTCCTTATAACAAGACAGAGAAATCCAAGCGATAATCTTATCTCAACTGGACAGTACAACTAATGAAAATGTAGTAAACTCCACCAACATAACCTCATTAAAGGTCCTATGGGCGGAAATCACCAGACAATTTTCCTCCTCCAAAACGGCAAATAGGGCAAGAGTATTCAACCATTTCCTTTATTCAGCCTTGAAGGAGCACGCCATTGAAAGATTCATTACCAAAATGCAAAAGGCCATTACAAGGATGACAGATGTAGGAATCAAGCTACCTAAGGACATCCTTGCATACCTGGTCCTATTCAAGTTTCCTCCAATCCTCAAGAACCTGAAACAACAGATTATGCATGTTGAAAAACACATGACAGTTGATATGGTCTTTAATCACCTCACACAATATAATAATGAGAGAAAAGCCCAATCAAACTCTAATAGGTCAACCACAGATTTTTTGCTACTATTGACCAAGGCTAAAATTCACAAGGACAACAAGAAACCAAGGATGAGATGCCAAGAAGGGTATCATGACCCTAATGCACCACAATCAGAAGCATCCTGTTTCCATCTTCACCCCCAGATTGCACCTGAGTGGTGGACCAAACAACAAAACAAGTGGCGGAACAAACTTAAGAAGACTCCCACCATCAACTACCATGCACTACTAACTCTCTGGATCAATGCAGACAACAACACCAATCTCCTTCTAGACTCCGGAGAGAACGATCATATATTCAACAATGTCAAGTAATTCTCATCAATCAAGCTTCAGGAAGGTTCAGAATAAATCAAAAATGGGAAGTTAGAAGCCAACCTTAGAATACGCCAAACCGGGAAGGTGAAATTGGAATGGAGAGACTCCACAATCACCCTTGAAGGCTGCATCTATGTACCAGATATTGTAGTGAATCTCATCAGCCCCGGTCTGCTGGCCAAAAAGGGGTGTAACCTCACTCAAGTTCAAGACAGATTCTCTGTTACTCAAAACGGCCAACCCGTGCTGAAAGGATAAATTTGAGATAACCTATTTGTCATTGAAAAGCCTACCTTCGCGGGCCAGTGTCAAACGGCCAACTCTACTAGCCCGTCTCACATCCCTCCTCTATCCCTACTTGACATCCATAAGATGTACAGGCATGCCTCCATCTCTACACTCAAGCCCATTGTCAAGGATCTCTACACCAACAAAGAACTTCAAAAGTTTCAGTGCAACAGCTGTGTCAAGAGTAAAATCACCAGATCTCCCTTCTCTCAAACCTCTACTCTGTCAAACAAGCCCCTAGATAGGATTCACCTCGACCTCATAGGACCAATAACTCCCCAGTCAAAGGCAGGCCACCAGTATATCCTTACGTTGGCGGATAATTACTCAGGCTACCTAGCAGCTTTCCCCTTAACATCCAAGGACAAGGAAACCAATGCAATTATAAATCTCCTCAAAGTGGAGAAGAAGAGATTGAATTACTACCCCTCCAAGATTTTCTCAGACAAAGGAACGGAGTTCACTAACTCTACTCTAAAAGATTTTTCCAGGACTAAACATATCAAACTACAAACATCGGAGCCCCATCACTAACAACACAACGGAAGAGCAGAAAGAGCCAATCGAACCATCATCAAATCCGCCCTTGCCACTTTCTTTTCAACCCGATTAGCAAAAAACTACTGGCACATTCTGACTCAAAGCTGCTGCTTCATGCTCAATCAAAACCCGCGAGAAGGTAACCAACTATCTCCTTGGGAGCTAATGTTTGGTAAAAGTCTTCCTGCTAACTATTTGAAACCTGTAGGCGCCTAAGTTATCTATCTTGCAAACCTTGTCCAAAAAGGATGAAAATTTGATGAGAAAGGCCTTGAAGGGATCTTAATTGGGTTCAACCGGACCTTTAATTCCTATCTCATTCTCAATTCATTGGGTGCGGTTATTGAAACTAAACATTTCAGATTTCTCAAGACCCAACTTAATGGATTCCCTTTCCTTGAATCTCCCAGTTTATATCTATTCTCTCAATCCAAAGGTGACACCGACAAAGCCAACTTCTTGACCAGAGACAAGCAATATGAAATAAGAGAAAATTCTCCCCAATGTCTAGAATCCAACTCCGACTTGGAAGACACTGGTTCCGCGGAAGATCAATCTCCCGATCCTCCTCCTGCTCCTGAACCTATTTCTCAGCGGATAAATCTAAGGCCCCAAAATGAAATTGGGAAACCTAAAAGATACGGTTTCCACCATTATTACGAGCCACCCTCTTATAAGGCGGCTCGGAAATGTCCCGAGTGGCCCAAATGGAAAAAAGCGGCAGATGAAGAATTAAACTCTATTGAGTCCCAAGAAGTCTGGGAAGATTATTATGAAGATCCCAACAACATTCTAAATACCATGTGGGTTTTCAAGGTTAAAGAAAACTGCCATGGAGAACCTGCAAGGTACAAAGCCCCACTATGTGTGCAAGGATTCAATCAAGTCCAGGGCATAGATTATGATGAAACCTGGGCTCCGACCGGTAAATTAGGATCTCTCCGCCTCGCTGTGATCTATGGCCTCAAGAATAAATTGACTTTCACTCAATTCAATGTGAAGTGGGCCTTTCTCCATGCGCCTCTAAACAAAATTGTGATAATTAGGACCCCTGAAGGATCCGACAGAAAATCACCATTCTCAAAATTAAAAAAATCTTTATACGGTCTTTGACAATCCCCAAAGAACTGGTACAAAACGCTTACAATGTGGATTAAACTTCAAGGCTTCCGTAAATCTACAAGCAACCCGTGCTTTTACATCAACTCAAAATCAAAGGAGGTCATTTATTTCCACGTAGAAAATCTCAACCATGTTGGAATTTCTAATGTCTTGGCAGAGAACTTCCTGACCAAGTTCTTAAATTCTTCTTGTCATCCTCCAAATACGATCCTTGGCATGTTAATTGAAATCAAAGAAGACTCAATTCTACTTAGTCAACAAATGATTTCTACCAACAAGATGATAGCCGACCCATTGACCAAGGCTTCCGCCGTCAACTCCCTCAAGATGCTTCAACAAGAGGTTTTCTCTTAAAATCTTCAGTGTATTCCTTTTCTTCTCCTCTAACCAGTCACAGGGGGTTTTAAGTATTAGCAGACTTTTCTTAGCAGACTTTTCCCCCGCCGGCTCCTCTTGGCTCTTCTTTGCCAGTGCGCTACCATGCGCTATCTTACCCACCCCAGCGGACCTCACTCGGCTTCAAATTCAACACTTATATGGGGGGAAGGACCCAGTCTCAGCTTGGACAACCAACTCCTTCCTTTTTTCATTTTCTCTCCCTTTGATCCTTTTCTTTCCTTCTTATACTTTCTGATTCTGTTCATCTAAAAACTCCATCAAGACTCAACTCTTGACTCACCCAATCCAATACTCTACCTCTACTCTAAGACTTGTTGCTCAATGTGCCCTGACCAATCTGATCCTACCAACCACTGATCTCTGCCTAGTAAGACCCCAATCTTTCAAGCCTTCTCGATGAGAATCTATCTGATCCTCCAGCCATCCAGTCTGCCTTGTCAAACTTGTCTCTTGGCCCTTCTTCTCTTTATACAAATTGCCCTCTCAGAATACCGCCCGCCGTTGACACACCATCTCCAGCTATGCTGTAGGATCACCTTTATCTGTTTCATTCCTTAAGTCTCTGTTCCTATCAGTTTCTCCATTCTTATACTTTCTCCTTTTTTTACAGCCTATGCTGGTTCTAAGTCATCAATAAATTTAAAGTTATCTTATCATTTTTTTATAATTATGGCCAGCAATTAGCTTGAGAAAATGAGCAGTATTTAAAGCAAAAGAAATTCTGGACACCTTGTGTCAATAATTGCTAGTGGGAACTCACAATGGGGCAATACGTTGGATGATATCAAGGATGAATTTGATTGGATGATGAATGAATGATGGAAACAGCAGGGAGAAAAGCTCCTTAAGTAAAAAAGATTGGCCTCTTGTGAGCCCATGATACAACATTTCAAAAGGCAAATTTATCACTCCTAAGGAGCTCTACAGGCTCTACAGGCCTTGTTACTTAGCTTTGGCTACATCAGCCCACATGGCATCAGTCCCTGTACCCTTACAACCAGCCTATTCCGGTCATTTGTGGTGTTTCCACATTAATGGGGCTGAGCCAGCCCCTGGCCAGTTGTCCGTTACAACCGGCCTGTTACCTCAAATGCTGGCTGGTTGCCTCATGCAACCAGCCCCTGGCCATACAAATGGCCAGGTGGGACCCAGGACACACCTTGGTCCGGTCTTAGACACACATGGGGGGGGTGTAACCCGCAGACATGCCGCCCCCCCCTCTTTCACTCAAATTCCTGGAGGGGGCGGTCAAATCCCCCTACCAGGGGCCCTGGAGGTTGATACCCCCAGGGCGTTGTCAAGGTAGGTGCGCTGGGGGGTGGTCAAATCCCCTCCAGCCCGTTGCTCCTCCCCCTCAGTAAAGGGGGGGGGGGGAAGAGCGCCCCTTTGATTGTGGGGGGGTGGTCAATTCCCCCCCACCACCGGTTGCCTTTCTGCAACCGGCCTAGCCACCACACTTGGTGGGGGGGTGATCAGGTCCCCCCCACTATGACCAGTTGCTGGCTGGTTCAATCCAGCCAGCCCTCCCCTTTCTCCTTGCAATGGCAAGCAAGGGGAGGGGGAGGAGCCGGGGCCATTGGCCCCAGCCCCGCGGCCACCACCCAGCACTGCAGCCGCAACCAGGGTAGGGGGGCTCCATTTTGAGTCCCCCTGCCCCCTAAAACGGCCCCACGTGGGCTGTTGGGCCCCATAGAACGGCCTTTGGCAAAGACAGCAGCCCCAAGCGGGCCGCAACACAGGCAGCAGCCCCAAATAAGATGTGACACGGGCGGCAGCCCCAATGGGCCGCCCCTAAGCCCAAAAACTGAGTTTAACATACTTTGGCTGGCCAGCCCCTCTGGCCAAGTATTTCCAAAATAAACCTTGGGCACAATTATGCCCATACAAGCTCTTCTGCCTGTATTTGCCCATATAACCCACCAGGCCCATTGGGGCCCGTGTGCCAATAGCCCTGTTTCAAGCGTTTTGAGGCCAGTTTCCCCAAATCTGTGAAATCCACACAGGCACGTATGGTCCGTGTGTGTGTCCAATGGGCTGCAGAGGCCCACATGTGAACCCCATTTGGATTACACTCATACGTAGCACACCCATAAGTGCATACATATTTTAACAGGTGTATGGTTCCATCAGGGATACTGTGCTCAGGCAGCCATTCATCTTTATCAGCTTATTATCCCTTTTATCTAACTAGGTAGACTCTGACAGCTTTTCCATTGATCATTTCTTTTTTATCTTTAAGGATATTTCTAGCTTTTCCTTTGTCTTTTTCAGGTTCTTCTGAAACAGGTATTCCAGGTCAAGGAGTATGTTCTCCTTTCCTTGGGTGGTAGTGTTTGATGAGACTTACTGGGAAGACTGGGTTTTTTCTAGAAAGCTCATTACTAAGGATTACTTCCACATCATTCTTACCATAAAGTTTATTAATGGTGAAAGGTCCAAAAAAAGCTGGTGTAAGCTTTCTATTTCCCGCTAAGTTGGTGAAGTTGGTGGTAGAGATCAAGACTTGATCACCAATCTTGGAATCAGGCTCCTTATGGGTTTTATCCCACCTTTGTTGGTTATACTCCACAGCATCCTGGACACATAACAGCATGTTTGTTAGCTACATCTATCATGTTTTTGAAATCAAGTGATGTATGCTGAATATTTTTTAGCTGGTGGTTAAGGTTATCCTTGGGTAACTTAGGAATCCATCCTCTTTGCAGTATGTACGGTGCTTTCTTAGTGGTAGAGTGCTTGCTCCTGTTGTAGGCCATCCCCAGTGCAGGTACAAGACTGACCCAATCATGGAAAAAACAATCAGAATTCTTGTATTCTAGAACAAAGCAACAGAACCTTCTGAGCATGTCTTCCAGAGTCTAAATCATTCTATCAGCTAAACCATCCGTCTGAGGGTGATAAGCCATAGAGAAAGTCAAGGTATTTCCCAGCATGTCATGAATATTTCTCCAGAACTCAGAGGTGAATTTAGGATCTCTGTCACTGATAATGATCTTGGGAACTCCAACATCAGCAATGAATCTATTCCAAAATAACAGGGCAACTTCCATAGCAGTGTCTTCCTTGTGATTAGGTAGAAACTTTGCTTTCTTGGAGAACCTATCTACTGTGACTAGGACTGAGTTGTAGGAATAGGCTCCTCCTGGGGGTATTCCAGTTACAAATTCCATGCTGATTATCTCCCATCTTTTCTTAGGTTCAGCAATTGTTTGCAGTAGACCAAACCTTTTCCCAGTGGTCCTGTTGGACTTTTGACAAGTTTGAAAACTAGTAAAATACTGTATAGTGGAGTCTCTCCAATTGATCCACCAAGAATTTTTTTAAACCTTATCTAAGGTTCTATAAGTAGATAAATGACTGGATGAGCAGTTATCATGGCATTCAGCCAGGACATGTTTGATATGGTCATCCTTAGTTAAGACTATAACACTTGAATGTTGATGCCTATAGTATACTAGACCATCCCATAAGGTGAACCTTCCAGCTTAGTATGGTTTCAAGAGGGGTTAAGGTAGGCTCTTGATCAATTCAGATGGTGGAGAGGTACTTTCCATAATGTTGATCAGGGTTTTCATGCCAGAACTGTATGATTCTTTGATTGAGGGTAAAAAGGATTCATCCAGTTGACAAATGTGGATTCCCATCATTACAACGTCCAACATGTTAATGTTAAGGATAGGGAAGATATCATTATCTTCTGGATAATAAGCAGGGTTACTTGGGTTATTGGGTAAAGCATTCCTGCTTAAACTATCAGCATTGTGGTGTTTAGTACCAGCTTGATGAACTATGGTCATCTGAGCTCTGTACTGTTGTATTGCTATCTGCCACCTTAACATGTGCCTACTAGGGGTCTTCATGTTCATCAATTTCCTGAAAGAATTGCAGTCAGTAATCAAAGTGAAATTAGTGCCTTCCAAGTAATAATGGAGTTTCTCCAGAGCCCATACTAAGGCAAGACATTCCCTTTGACTTGCACCATACCTTTTCTCAGTGTCTTCAATTTGTCTGGATATGAAAAGTATAGGTTTTTCCACTGGTTTGTCATCCTCTATGACTTCTTGGTGTAAAGCAGCTCCTACCCCATCCATGCTGGCATCTATGTAGAGCTTGAAAGGTTTAGAATAATCTGGCTGAATCAGTGCTGGATCTGAAGTCATTGCCATCTTGAGTTCCTCATAGTTTTTGACTCTGTCATGAGTCATTTCAAACATGGTGGTGTTGTTGCATATTTCATACAGACACTTGGTTAGAAGAGCAAACTTTGGTAAGTACTTCCTATAGTAGCTGCAGGAGCTAATAAAAAGATAGGAGTTCAGTTTTATTCTGGGGAATTGGCCTATTCATTACTGCTGCTATCTTGTTTTGGTCAGCAGCTAAGGTTAGTCCAGAGACAATGTGTCCTGAGGCCTTGAGTTCTCCATAGCCAAAGTTGCACATTTTTATTGATACCTTAAATCCCACGGCATAGATGGTTTTGAGGACTAGCCTTACTTCCTCCATGTGAGTATCCCAATGATCAGAGAAATGATAAAATCATCAATGTACACCATCATCCATCCTTTTCTGATGAATAATCCTAGGACTATGTCCATCATCCTTTGAAAATGAGAAGGACCATTTTTGATGCCAAAAGTCTTTAAACCGTACAGGGACTTTTTGAGCTTAAGATATTTAGACGTTCTTTTTGATCCAGTTGGTCTTGTTATAAAGACATCTTCTTTGAGCGGTGCATGGAGAAATGCTTCTTTAACATTGAATTGAAGAATTTTGAGTGACTTGTCAACAGAGTAGCTAAGCAAAGCTCTCAATAATGCAACTTTACCTGTTGGAGCAAAAGTTTCAAAGTAATCAATACCAAAACATTGGTTGAATTTCTGGACACAGACTCTTGCTTTTAGAGTGGTATCTCCTGAATGAAGATCAGCCTTACTTTGGAATGCCCAAGTGGTATGAAGAGGATCTATGACTTTGGATTCTTTGTCGTCTTCCCATACTCCAAGATTCTTGATTGTTTTGAGTTCTTTCTCTATGGGTGGTATCCAGGCAGGTAGTTTTAGAGCCTCGTTGAAGTTTTGGGGCAGCAAGTCATGAAAATAACTGTATCTATCAGGAGCTTTCAAGCTTGATCTGTCCCTCAACTTGGGCTGCAAAGCTTTGAGGATTTTGGAAGCCAAATGATTGGAGTCTGACTTTTCTGATTCATTATATTTGTCAACTTCTGGCTTTAAGTCTTTGATATTCATGGGAGTCAACTCTTCATTTGGTAATTTTGAATTTGGATTGGTTCCAGGGTTATGGATTTTGATTGGTTCTTTGTCATTTAGTTTACTCAAATTTTCAACTGGGGTTGATTTAAGAAATTTAACATGTTTGGTTTCAATAGTTTTTCCGGTTCTTGAAAGGATTTTATAAGAGAGAAAATGCGGGTTGAAACCTATTAGAATTCCTTCTTCACCTCTTTCATTCAATTTAGACTTAGAGTGTTGATTGTTTAAGAGATAGATAGCGCTTGTCCCGATTGGTTTGAGGTAATCATCAGGAAGCGGGGTGTCATGCATCATTTCCCATGGAGTTAGACCTCCTTTTTCAGAAGGAATCTGATTCAGGGCTAGACAACGACTTTGAATAATCAAGTGCCAGTAGTTTTTTGGAATTTTTTCAGAGCTGAAGATTGATCTCAGGGATTCCATTGTAGTGCGATTTTCTCATTCTGCTTTTCCGTTATGCTGGGAATGATACGGTTCACTAACTAAATGGTTGATTGATTTTTCTTTGAAGAAGGTTTTTAGAGATTCATTCACAAATTTGCTCCTACGTCTGTGATTATTTCGATAGGGTATCTTTGCTTTTTTTTTGCCTCATTTTCAATGATGAATTTGATAGTATCAGCCGCAGCATCTTTGGAAGGGAGTGGAAAGGCCGACAGGTATTGGGATTTGTTGTCCCCAACTGTAAGAGAAAATTGCATTCCCCCTTTAATTATAGGGTTAAGGGGTCCCATCAAATTCATATGTAATCGGTTGAAAACTCTGGCAGCTGGTGTTTGACTTTTGCTGAATGGTAATTTACTGATTTTACTCTTTTTACAGGCCATACATTCAAATGATTTTGAGATTTTGCTGTTGATGGTATACCCAAGGTGTTTTTCCATTTGTTCAATGCTGGCGTGACCAAGCTTGAGATGCAGGTCCAGTAGCTCAGTCTTTGATAAAAAAAACGTATCATGATTGTTAGGAGGAGAATTCATTGGAGTTGATAATGCAGGAGGCTCATTGGTTGAAATTATAAGCAAGTTATTTAGTATGGCCCCCATAATGACCAATGATTTAGAACGTCGCAGAGTGAAAGATGGAGGGTGGAATTTAGAGTTAACTCTAAGAGTGCATCCTTTCAATAGGAGAGCTCCCAACAAAATAAGATTTACAGTTTCTTCAGGCACCCAAGCTGCATTTTCAAGATGAATCTTCTTACCACCAGTCATAAGGAGAGCATTTCCAAGACCCTTTATTGCAATTCCTTCCCCTCTCTTCCCGGTCTTAATAAATTCATTCCCCAATCTTTCAGTGAGTGAGAGAAAAGAGTGACAATCTTAAAACATGTGGATGGAGCATCCACTATCCAGGATGTATCAATTTGAGGGAAGAATTCCGAGGTGGTTGGAGGCGCAGAAAAAGAAATAATCGTGAAAATGAGTCTCTGATGGTGATTTCTTTTTGAATCCCCGTTTATTTTTGTTCTTCAATTGATCAGGACAAAGTTTGTGGAATTCTATCAAAAAAGATGATGGAGGATGAGATTTGACAGCAGGGTAATGTTTTCCATTTTTACATTTAGGGGAATCATACTCTCTGGAATTTTTGTTGGAGTGAAACATTGCAGCGTTGGTGTCGGAGTTTTCTACTGATTTGGAATGCATTTCATTTTTGTGCTGAACTAAGTGGTTTAGGACAAGTTTGAATGTTAAATATTTTCCAGAATGCATGATTTGCAATCTCATAGTTTTGAGTGAGTCCGGAAGCTTGAAGAGGATTAAATAACTGAGGATTTCATTGGGCAGAACAATTCCAATTTTGTCCAACTTCCCAAGATGAGTTTGGATAGAAGTAACAAAACTGTCAATGTCGTTCTGATTGAAACCAAGGTATAGAAAGTTGAAGAATATTCTGGCCCAATTCGCTGCTTGATTCAAAGCAAAGTGATTTTTTGCAGCTAGCCAGATCAGTTTGGCGGAGTCTTTATTTTCTGGGGTGATGATGTTGGTGTGAGTACTAGGATCCAATTTAGACATGAGATATCCGGCCATTTCATTGTCATCAGGGATGTCCACGCCAGGATTTGGTGAGTTAACTATATCCAGTATAAATCTCATCTTGAACATCCTCTCCATCTTCTTTTTCCAAATTGAGTAATTTGTTTCAATCAGTAGCAGGGTTGATTCCATTAAAGACTTCAGCGCCAAAGCTTTCAAATTGCCTTTGACTCCCGGTCCAGGTGATACTGTGGTTCTTGCCATGTTGGTTGAGCTTGGGTGATCCATGAATTTGGCTTTGAACCGTTTAAAAGTTTGAGTTAGATGCCCCGGTGAGATGTTTGAAGAAGATGGTATGAAGTCTTTGTAACGTCAAGAGGAACAGATCTAGGGAGTCAATAGAGGGGCACTCCGGTTAAAATTAAGACAGAACAGATGATGTTTCATTTACTTGAGAACATGTCAGCTTAATTAGTCTAAGTACAAGATGGGCTGGACAGTGGTTGACAAGATGAGAAACAACAATGAATAAATATATTGAATAGTGAGCCTTGGAGTGCGCAAAACTTGGGTGACAACTGCAGAAGTCTCACTCAAGGTTCTGGCAAATTAACATAGGACAAAAATTCCAACAAAGGCATCCTTAGATATTTGTAAATTCCCAAATGACAGCTAATTCTCGTGAATTTCCAGCTATCAGGGCTGATAGGTATTTGGTGAAAACCTTTCAGCATGTCCATGGTAGTGATATACTTAGCTTTTGACAGGTTATGCAGAGCATGGTTAATCCTTGGAATTGGATAATAATCAGCTTGGGTGTAGTTGTTTAGCATTCTGAAATCTCCAACCATCCTTGACTTATCATTATGCCAAGCTATGATTAATGGGGTAGTGATATCCACTTGTTCATTGTGTCCTACTTTCCTTAAGACTTGTAAGTCAACTAACTCCTCAATATGAGTTTCCAGAGAATCTCTATATTTTGGACTAAAAGGGTAAGCAGGTCTCCTGGGGTTAGGTGGTTAAGGAGGCTTAATGGTCAGAGTTAGGATCATATCATGTCCGTTGATGTTACCAATGGGGTGATCCTTGGTACAGAAAGCATTCTGATTTTAAAAGCATATTTTTAGGATGTCCTTTTTTTGTTCTTCATTGAGCAGGGAATTCAAAGCTGCTTGAGAGAAGTATTCCTGATTGAAACTCTCTAAGTGTTTTTCATAAGTTGAATCAGAAGTTTGAGCATTGACATAGAATATTTGAAAATTCTTGTTCCATTCTCCCCCTATAGTGAAGTATCTACCATTGCTTTGGAATAGTTCTATACCATAGAAGCAAAGAGAATCATTTCCAAGGATAAATTAATCACATACTCCATTTTGGAGCACTACATATTCAATGTTCAGCTTGAGTGATCCTTTAGAGTGAGGGAGTATGATATCAGAAGAACATACTCCAACAGCATTGAGAGAAGAATTACAACTGCTGAACTTAGCCTGAGGTACTGGTAATAAGTTCAGTTTCCAGTTTGGGTCTTGTTTCTCCAAATAAGTTGAACCAAAACAAGAGCAAAAGGCTCCACCGTCTTAAAGTAACTTAACAGGGGAACCTTGGATTAAACCAGTAGCATAGCATGTTTTGCCTGAAGTGTAACTTTTACTGGCAGAAGTTTTTATATTCAAGGCCTTAGCCTCAGAGATGTGGTGAATATTCATGTTGGGCTTCCATTTTTGAGGTAAGTTAGAATCCTCATTAACAGAATTTATGTCCAGAGAAGACTCAATACTTCCTTAAATAACATTGATGGGGTTAGTGATCATTAAATCACACTCAGAAAGTGATCCATCAGTATCATCAAGGTGAGGGTCAGGATTATCATACTCTTCTTCTTCAAAAGGATCAATCCTTTTCCTAGGTAGAGGACAATCAGGTTTTACATGTCCTGTTTGGTTATAGCTCCAACATGCTTTTTCCTTTGAGTCTGGAGTCTTCTTGACCTTTAAGGTAGTTTGATTAGTGGCAGGGGATTCCTTATTTTAGACAGTGTACTCTTCCCTGTTCCTCGTATTTTGTTCCCTGGGGAGTCTTTTGACTCTCTTATCAAGACCATTCATATCAATAGTCTCCTCCAACACACCTATCAAGGTAGAAAGATCAGAATCCATAGGCATTCTGCACCTAAAAATGTGCTTGATTTGTCCGGGACATAGGTTGAGAAGTGTTTCATTGACTTCTTCTTTATTGGCATAAGGATAAAAACAGTCTAACCTCTTTTTCTGGCCTAAACATCACTTATGAGGTTTGTCCTTGGATAGATCAAACTAGGAGGTTTCAAAATTTTTCTTCATCCACAAAATTGTACTTTGATCAATTGTTTCCAGGAACTGCAGGATAAATATCCAACTTCTTCCCTTTTATTGATAAACCAATCAAGATCCACTCCTTCAAATAGTCTGGTCACTCTTATCACAGCTATTGCATCAGGGAGTTCATAAGAAGCAAGGGTAAAATCAATAAATTTCATGAAACTGACATGTTAGTATTCTCCTTCTCCAGAGAATTTAGGCCATTCAGTAATGGGAGGAAGTAACTTCAAAGCCTTTTCCACATCAGGAGTATGACTGGGTCTGAAAGGTTTATTCCTAGTTTTCCGGGTTCTGGGAGGAACACTAGGAGTACTGGTGAACCTAGAAGTTCTAGTTTCTTCCAGGTCAATGACTGGAAAGTTAGTAGAATTGACTTTAAGATCTCTGAGATCATTCTTAATCATACCTAAATCCAAATCAAGTTTGTTGTTTAATAAATCAATTTTGTTAATCAGATGAGCTGAGGGGTAGGACTAGTTTTCATAACTTCTTCCTTAAGCTGGTCCATGTTTGCAAGAATATCTTCCTGAAGAATCAATTGGACATCATCAATATGTTTCATCAGGTCCAACTTACTAGATTTATGATATCCTTGAGTTGTTGTATTTCTAACTCATCAATTCTCATAGTCTGAGACTGGGTATCAATCACTCTGAAAATACTCAGACTCAATTTTTCCAATTCTTGATAAAATTTGTCAAATAATTTGCTGATAATAGTAAAATTGTGAGACACATTTACAGAAAAATAATCACTTTTATTAATTTTGGATATTCTTTATCTTCAGGATTATTTATCTTATAAATATAAAGCTTCCTTTGATAAATTTTCCACTCCTTATGTTGCCTTAATAAAGAATTGGAAATGATAATTCTTTCAAGCACAAGTTCCTTGTCCTTTAAAGCTTTGTGTTTATAATAAAGCAATTTCTCCTGTTGTTGATTAGGAGTTATAATAAAAGGGAAAAAGTTACAAAGTTTTTCTTCTTTTTTCTGTTTAAGAAGGCTTAAATAATAATTAATCAATTTTCCGTTTGTCTTAAGATCCACTAGAGAAATAAAGGATCAAAAGTATATTTTACAATTATGTTAACTTATTTTTTTTTAAAAAAAATAGACTGGTCCAAGGAATAAATAGTCAAACATTATATATTTAAGGATATTTCCTGGCCGGACCCCCAGTTATCAGCTCTCTGATAGCTGGAACCTTGCAGTCCTTTAGCTACAGAGAGTGATAAAAATACTGGAATAATAATAATAATTATTATTCCAAAAATAAACACTTAGAGGCTCAAATAAATGATATAATAAGAGCAGTTGCAAGGTTTAATTGGTTTGGTAATAAATGATTTTCAATATAATATAAAGGAGGGGCCACAGTATTATACTACTGGGGATCTTTGCAGACAAACAACCTCTCTTCAAGGGGCCTTCTTAGGTAGTTTAAGAACCTTGGAATGAAGATGGTCGCTTTAGAAAGGGCTTATTCCACTAATGGCCAGGCATTACAGCACAATGAACAAGACAGGAAGGAAAAACTCACTTGGAGCACTTTACCACAAAAATCCTGCAATGATAGGAAGAGTTTCAGAGCAGATGGGGTGGATTGCTTGACTAAAGTTCAAGGTTTGATTGGTTAATAAGAATAAATAATGATACTACAGCCTGCACTTTCCTTCCTCCCCCTCCCTGCTCCTCATTAGTTGACCGCCCGCGCGAAACCGGAGCTTTTTCCGCATGGTCTCCTTGGTCGACTAGGAAAAATCCTCCAAAGGTTGCCCTTTGCAGACCAACTCCGCGTCCGGTTCCTCCTCATACTCCAACACTCTCCTCCACTTCCCTTTCCTGTGATCACAGATAGTCGTCTCAAACCTTCCGCCGGACAAATCCTCCACCCTCAATGCCTCCGTTCCTGCCTCCGGATCAAAAACCATTTGTGCTCAAAACCCAAACATGAACGGCCTTCCCAAAATCACATCCCCACAAACAACCAAAAGAAAAGAAAGAGGCCTACAGACCCTTGTGACCTCGACCTCCTCCTCCTCAACTACTCCATCCACACAACACTCCCCTCCGTTAAGCGCGCCAAGACCCATTGTGCATTTCCATCAAACCAACCCCAAATCATCCACAATCCGCAATGGTAGCAGGTTCACCATTGAACCGCTGTCCACCATAGCCCACTTCTTCCTTCCCGCTATGACCATCAGAACATAAGCGAGCGGAGTCAAAACCAATTTCAACTTGCACTCCCCGCGCCCCTCCTCCTTCCGCGCCACATGAACCCGCTGCACTGTCTGAGGTACCGGGCCCTGACCGCAATCCCGCAGCGCCTGAACCATCTCGTCTACCACCACTGGAGACATGGCCGCCAGTTCCCGCAAGGTCAGCAGAACCGGAGTCTTGTTACCCATCACCCTTTGCACAATGTCCACCGCTTTCTTCTTCCCTACAGGGTTTGCTGCCGGAGCCTCGGTTCTGGGCACGCGCGCGGCTGGTTTTGGAACAGCCGACGGGGGTTGCTTCTGCGCATCAACCTCCATTTTATCGGAGACCGCCACCTTTTCTTCTGTTGCCACTACCCTTACCGCAGCTTCCACCCGAGGTGGTTGCCACAATCTGGGACCGGTAAAAATGCTCAGTGACGCTCGTGCTGTTTTTCCCGCCTCCTGACCCCGTGTGCGCACCTGCTGCATTGCGGTTGGCTGGCTTGGCTCCATCGGAATCTGTTTGCCCGTCGGAAACATGAACCCCATCCCCGCCGTTCAAACCAATCCCGCACTGAGATCCTTCATGAGCTCCTCGCACGCCAATTGCCAATGACTGATTGCCCCGCAGTACAAGCACCCCCTTGGCACGAAGGTACCGGGCGGCCAAAACCCTTCCGCCATGTGAGGTGGAGGGCCTTGCGGCTGCTGCTGCCCATACGGCTCATGCAGATCTTCAGATCCTTCATTAGTTCCGTCAATTCACTTACCTGAGGGGCGGGCGCGGGTTGAGGAACCGGAACATGTGTGGAAGTAGGTGGAACTGGGGCCAGAAATTGCGCCAGAGCTGGAACCTGGGGGGCGGATTTCTTCTTTCCCTCTGGGAAGGACTTAGCGGTGTCCTCAATAAGCTCCTCTAAGTCGAGCTCACTCTCCACAGCCAGGCAAATGACAGCCAACTCTGGAAGGAGCGCGATGCTCCCGTCCAATGACCGCTTTACCAAGTTGTGATTGTAAAGATGCCGCTGCACCCTTGCCCAGAGTTGAGCGCCTAAACCGCCCATAAACGCGCGTTTCATGGCCCCCGTCTGTCCTGCCACCACCTTGTTCTTTGACAAGTACCAATAGATCCGATCAAATGTCAAGGTGTACTCCGCCAGCTCCACCCGCATTCTGACCCCTCCGCGCGCGCTTGCCTCTGAGGCCACGCGGTCGAAATTGCTCTCCCAGAATTGAGGTTCGCGCCTACCCCACCGCGTTAGGATCTCCGCCTTCAGTTTCCGCCAATCTTGATTCTCATAGCCTTCCATTTCTTCCACATCCCAGAGCCTCTCGTTGTCCATAATGAACAGGACAACAATCTGGGCCTTATCAGCGTCCGACGCACCTTCCGCATCTGCAATACCTTTGTATCTTGAGTTAAATCAATCCACATCCGCGGTGTTGAATCGGATGTGAGGGTAGTCGCGCGGCCTGATGCAAACCTGACGAGTGAGTTCATGGTCACTGGAGACCGATGGGGGAATGGCGTACCTCGTCCTGGGTCAAGCAGAGGGAGGGGGAGGAGGAAGGATGCAAGACAAGAGTGGGGTTGGAGTAGCGGACCTGGAGAGGGAAGGAGAAGGAGAAGGAGAAGAAGCAGCGACTGTAGGGAGGTATGAAAAGGACATCAAACCCAGTTACCTTCCAAAGACAAGAAACGGAAGGTTATTTCCCGGCCAGACCCCCAGATCTGGAAAGAATAAAGGTTATCCCCCTATAATTGTCCCAAGGTTTGGAAGTTAACGGTTCCCTGCGTTTGAAAGGAGATGAGGATGTCCAAAGATGCACTTAAATGAGGAATAGAAATAAGGAGATAAAGAGATAAAGAAAAGTAGAGAGAGAGAGAGAAATTGCCAGTCCTTCAATCCTAAGAGCTTTCCACCTGGATGTGTATCCTGTATGAGTTCCTTTAATCTCTTGGTGAGATGAGTGATCCAATCCAATGATGTGATGTGATTCTTCCTCCTCTCCTCCATGTATGCTTCCTCCCTCCAACCTGGAGTTGGGAGTGAGGATAAGTCCTCCCCCTCAACCCCAACCTAAGTACACGCGCAAATGACAGTATGAAAAGAAAACAGAAAACAATCCCGAAACAGAAACCCTAGCCTCCTCTCCCCACCTCCTCCGTACCAAACTCCCCCCGTTGTCCGTACGCCGTTCCGTCCATCCCGTTTGTCCTTCTCATGACGCGGTCCTTGCACCGCGCCCTACTCAGAGCCCCCCGCGCCTGTCCGTATCCGTTTGTCTGCACCCATTGTGGGTTTCTGGTAATATCCGGCATGTTCCGCGCGCTTGCGCGCAAGCCCCATCCGTTCCTTCATAGCCCGCGGATTGCTCCGCCCCTACGTATCTGAACCAGCGCGCCCGCGAACCTAGTCGAGAGCACTACCTTCCGAATCCAATCTCCGGGGAGGATTGCCGCCCACGCCGCATTTGATGCTGTGCCCAACCCATCCACCAGGTGCGGAGCCAAACAGCGGCTGCTGCTGATCCAGCAGCTGCCGCTGCTGAGCACTCTGCATACCCTAGTGCTGAGCCTGCTTGCCCCCAATGCTGAGCGCGCAGCCGCAACGCAGTTCCCAATCTTTGTCTATAAATTGAAACCACAACGTGACAACACATGTGAAATGTTGAAATGGCCAAAAGGTGCCATACTGGTGTTGTAATTTTTAGTACTGTTCTTTTTAATTATTTTAAAAATTTAAGGACTTTGATTTCAAGGGTGGGGTAAGTGAGTGACCCTACATACTTTTTGGTGAGAAATTAATTTCTTCAATAATATTTATGGATCTCTCACTCCTTCTTTTGTTAATTTAGATATTCTTTTTTAATTTTTTTTTATAGTTTTGTGTTGCTATGACAGGTTCCTCTGTACATAGTAGCAAGCTGACACCTTTACCAATTCTCCTATTCTTAAAAATTTTCATTTTTCTTTGAAAACCTTTATGGAGACCTATTCTAGTAACTATTCCCTAGGGGCTTTCCTCACCCAAGTCTATCCTGATGGATCCAAGCACCCAATTGCTTTTTAAAGCAGAAAAGTGGGTGGTGATGAACTAAACTAATAAATCCACAATACAGAACTCTTTTCCATTGTATGGGCTAGCAAGATCTGGAGAGCGTATCTCCTCAGTCTTACCTGTCCTTTCAAAGTTCTCACTGATCATTTATCTATGAAATATTTTATGACCTCTAAACTCTTAACTTGTTTCCAAGCACAATGGGCTAAGTTCTTTCCTGGTCTGACTTTACTATAGTCTACAGACCTGGAAAATTCTCTATAGTGCCTTATTTCTTGTCACGTTGAGACAATTTTTGTCCCAAGGGGGGGATGCCCTATGCAGAAAAGAACCCCAAAAATGTCAAACAACTCTTGATACAGACTGACTTCCAAACTTCTGAAGTTTTATTTCTTTCCACAAATCAGGTTGATTGAAACTTTAAAAACTTAATTCAATCCCAGATCTCCAACAAAATCAACCCAGCAGATTATTAAGAAGTTACATAAAAGGGTAAAAGTAAACAGTTACCTTATAGATCCAGACACTGGTCTCCTTATCCTCCAGAATAGAACAGCAATCCCCAAGGAGGATGAAAAGCTCCAAATCAAGATAATTCAAAAACAAGACAACTCCCCACTCTCTGGTCACCCTGGAAAAGACAAGACAGCTGATTTAGTCAAAAGAGATTTCCATTGGGAAAATATGTTTCTTTTATCAAATATTATGTTTCTTCTTGTTACTTTTGCACCAGAAAAAAACTCATTCACCACCAGAATTTTGGACTCCTTCATCACTTACCAATTCCAGATTCTCCTTGGACTTCACTCTCTATGGACTTCATTTCACAGCTACCACTATCCAATGAATTTGACTCAACACTTGTGGTAGTTGATTGATTTTCAATAATGACTATTTTTATTAAAAAAAGAACTGATATCTCCTCTTTGGAGTTAGCTAACCTGCTAATCTCTCATGTATTCACTAAAAATGGAATTTCAATTGATATTTTCAGCAACAGAGGATCTTTATTTATTTCTTCTTTTTGGAAAAATGTGTGTGAAATGGTACAGATAAAAAGAAATCTCTCCACAGATTATCATCCTGGAACAGAAGGTCAGACAGAATTGGTAGATCAGATCCTTGAACAATTCCTTAGTATTTATGTCAGTTATCTCCAAGACAACTGGGATACCTGGATTGCCCTTGCTGAATATTCCTACAAAAACTCCACACACATCTACTAAGCATTCTCCTTTCTCAACCATTTATGGACAACACCCCAATTTTGACAGCCTACAAGAAGTTGAAAATCAACCTTCCAATCAATATATTACTAAGATTCACCAAAATCAGAAACAACTAGGAGTTGAATTTAAATATTCAATCAAAACCTATAAGAGATATTCTGAACTCAAAAGAAGTAATTTTCATCACTCATTTGCTGTTGAAAACAAAGTTTGTCTTTTTTCTAAAACTATCAAAACTAATTGTCCAACCCATAAGCTTTCAGAGCAATTTTTAGTACCCTTTTTGATTCTGGGGCACATTGGAAATAATTTGCTTAAGCTTCAACTTCCTCAACAATGTTCCACTATTCACCCTGGGTTTCATTCCTCCTTACTCAAGACATATCAGGACAACTCACTTTCTTTCAGACACAAACCACCAACCAAAACAGTCTAAATAGATGGAGAAGAGGAATGGAAATTGTCTCAAATACTTGCCTCAAAGCTTGAGAGGTGGAAATTATTTTATTTAGTTGAATGGAAAGGCTTTCAAAAAAATGAGGAAAGCACCACTTGGGAACCTCACTCTAATCTTACCAACTGCCCTCCCTTACTTCAAGATTTCCACACACTCTATCCTTTAAAACCAAGAAATCTTTAAAAAAAAAGCTTCTTTCAAATATATATATATGTATAACATAAGATATATTTAATTCATTTATTCTTGCTTGTATCTTCCCTCATTTAACAAACAAAAATAATAGAGTAATAAAATAATATATATAAAATAAAATAAAAATAGAATAATAATATATACCTCTTTCTGAATCTTTTATTCAACTTATTCTTCATAGAATCAAACTCCTATATCAGTCAAAAGAAAAAAAACATAATAAAAATAATATAAAATCTCCTAAACAGTTTCAAAAAAAATATTTCCAATTCTTTTACTCTAGAAATAAAAGTATTCACTAGTTTAAACTTTTTAGATTCATAAGAATTAGACCTGCGTACAGAAGTACCTAATTCATAAGTAATACCAGCAAAAGCCATGATGTCAGAAAATCTCTTCTTTATCTCCATACTTCTTTTGTTCGTAAACAATGTTTACCATGACTTCCAAATCCTTCATCTTCCTCCTAAGGTATTCTAGCTCCAAGGATTCATCAAATCTTCCCCCTTCTTTGACAATTAATACCTCTTGTTGAATTTTATTTTCCTTTCCTACTGCTATTTCCCTATAAATTTTCCTTTCTTCTTCCTCTGGTACATCACTAATTTATATTTCAAACCTCCCTTCTGTATCCAAATCTTCTTTGAAGCTTTGAAGTGAACATTAAATGCTTCAAAGAGACTGTTTTAAACTTTGACAATTGTGTTTAATGCTTTGACGTACCAACTTGATGCTTTGAAAATGTTTTGTCTAACTTTTATGGCTTGAGGGGCAAAATGGGTACTTAAGGGGCTGTGTTGAATAGTTTGATTGTGTGCTTCAAAGCTTTGACAGCCTGGTTTAATGTTTTGAATGTTAGCTTTGACACTTTGACCAATATCTTGGATGTTTTAAAAAGCCTTCTCTGTGGGTTTGATTGAATCCACAGATTTTCTATTTTTAACTCTCTTTGATGGCAATTCGAATCCCTTGTCATCTGAATTAACGTCAGGAGTCCCCCATCTTATGAAAAATTTTCCCCACTCTTCTTTTTGCAACCTTGAGGTTCCATCCAGTGCCAATTGAATGGTTTGGATCAAGTGGTTGCACTTGGCCCGGGTCTTCCTCAACCTTTCCTGCATCAGTTGAACTGAAAAATCAAATTTTAACACCCTTCTCCTCCCAAAAACTTCAACAAAAAAGGACTCACCTGACTCTGCAGTCAACTTGGAAGAAGATGCCAATTTCATGGCATCATCATCTGGGGCCTCCTTCAGCTCAAAATGATGGCTCTTCTCTAGGACCCACAAGGTTGGCCCCAGGGCCTTCCTAACCTGCTTTTCCATCTGACAAGCCCTTCCACACTGCCTAAAACTTTCAAATTTGGAGGAATTATGCTTGATTCTGGTGGTACAGATCCTGTCCATTTTGATGCATCTTTCACAACCTGGGAAGTACTGTTGAACTTGGTTATAATTTTTAGTACTTTACATATTGAAGGTTGGTGTAGAAGGTCTGTTTTGGGAAGATAGTGAAGGTAGTGGGGTGGATGGTGGTGATGGTTGTGGATATGGAGAAGTAAATCTTGGTTCAGAAATGGCTGAAGTGATCAAGACTAGATAGCCTCTTCAACCTGCTTTTTTATGGTCATCAGGGGATGACCTCCTTTTCACAAGGGGGTACTCTAATACTGAAACCAAATTCAGTCTACCCTCAGAAAGCTCAGTCTAACGCCCAGTCAAAATTAATTTCCAAGGAACTTCAACATCAGGGCTCTGGAGACTTGTATCAATATGTCTCCAGTAACTATATAACCCCAGGATATTAATGCAGTACATATCTACATATATTCTAACCTCATCTAACATGCTGATAGACTCCATAGGCTTGCACATACTTATTCTCCCAGGTATGCACATCCTCTAACCTTATTCACTCTGTCTAACCAATACTCCATCATGGTTTATCCTTTGGGTATCTTTATGTACATACTCTTGCTGATTGTATCCTATACTCTCTCTACTTATTACATAGTGTCATGAACTTCATGTATACTGTACATCCTTTAACTGTACTCTCC
This sequence comes from Puccinia polysora, assembly GCA_025617555.3. NCBI lineage: Eukaryota > Fungi > Basidiomycota > Pucciniomycetes > Pucciniales > Pucciniaceae > Puccinia > Puccinia polysora. The sequence continues at coordinate 43,515,652 of CM062625.1, read as the reverse complement.
AAACTTAGAAAGCTCAGACCTGTAGCCTTACCCTAATGTAAAAGTAGCCTATGCCAATTTACTAGGATACCTGATCAGCCCTGTCTGTTACCTACACTACTCACTTGCCATTAAATGTGTAGTCTTAACCCAAACAAACTGTACCTATGTTTTGTTCCAGCCCTTTTCTATAAAAACTGGCCTCCTTGTTCTTTTTTGTGATTCCTCCCCAAGAAATCAGTTTACCACTTCTTACTAGGAATCTATCCAAAAAACTTTCATCAGCACCCTATCTCCCATTAACTCCTACTCTGCTCCTTGTAGCATCTTCCAAAACCTTGCTCCCAAGCCTACTGAGAGTAGAGTCCCCTTGTGCCAAGAACTGCTTGCATTTCCGCACTCCTTGTGACATTAAACTGATTTCATGATCCTTCAAAATCCCTATTTTTCATAGGGGTAAGCCCCAGCCCAATCTCCAAACCATCAGGCATGGGTTAACCTGTGGGATTCTTGTCTTAATAAGCACCCTGAAAGTTACAAAAATGGTTTGCATGTTATTAACTCTAACAGAATTGCAATTATGCAGGATTTCAAGGAGGTACAGGGCTGGCATTTGGTTATTGTATGTACATGATATGGTATTTCAAACTTTCCTGGGGAAACTCACAATTCCCACTTGGAACAGTGCCCAGGGGGCTTTGAAGTGTGCCCAGAGGGCTTGATTTCTGCATCTGGTTGTGCAGTTGATCTTGGCACACAGCCAAGGCCAAGCTGTTGGGACCCCCCCACCCTCAACCACTTGCCCCTTCCTCCTTTGTCTTCTTACAATCATCACCCTTGGTATCAGGTTGGATTGATCTCAATCAAAACAACCACAAAGCTCAATTATTTTTTGCTAGTTTCTTCATCATTAGCTGTTTTCACAGGTAATCAAACTTACTAGCCATCAATCCTCTCCCACTTAACACCAACCAGCAGCATCAACACCAACCAGAAGCATCAAACCTAACTTCCTTTTTGATGAAGTTACCATCACCCCTGTCAACCGCCGTTGGTGGCCACAATTCACTCATTGAGATAAATGAGAAGATTGAAAGTGCTCTCCTAGCTTCCTATTATTGTTTTATTTTCTTAAATATGTATGTATGTATTTTCCTTTTTGTATTTTTCTTCCTTTTTGCTTCTTCTGTTTAATTGAAAAAAACCTTTTGATTTCTTGAATGATCAAAAAAATTGTATCTCAAAGTTTATCTAAGAAAATGGATAAATAAAAAAATATCCCTGATTATCAAATTGGCAGGCTTGGCCAATTGGCAGCAATTTCAGCCAAGTCAAACATTGGACCAAACCACCCAAACTTGAATTTGTGCCAAGACACACTTTTGTATGTCCTCTGCAGGATTTGGGGGGTGCTACAGGGATCTTAGGGGGTGCCCAGCAGGCTATAGCAAAAAACTGGCTAATTTGGGTGGGTGCCCAAAAAAGCTTGACATAGAATATGTAGAGTGCATGCACAAACATTGTGGGACTGATTTCTAAAGTTCCTTCACCCACCCAACTAAAAAAAATCCAGCATCCTCACAAAACCCCATTCAACAACCAGGATTTACAACCTGCTCTCAACCACATCCTCCTCTTCTCCTCCATCCCCTTTCCATCTTTCACAATTACCCCTTCAAATAACCTTGAAAGATGAATATGGTAAGTTTTTTTCATTTTTTTTATTCAATTTGATTCTTTTTTACTGATTTTTTCTTTTTTGAATTGATTGTTAAATTTATATACTTCAGAAATAAAAAAAAAAAAAAAATTCATGCCAGATGGAATCCAGGCCAGAATTTTTGGAATGTGTGATGCCAAAAATTCAGGGAAAAAAATGAATTTGAATTTGGGGATTCCAAGGACAGCAATTAAAAACATCCTCACAAACCTCTGGTATCAAGGGACCTTCAAGTCTCCTAAGCAATCCAGATGACCTCAAAAACTAACAGATTTTGATCTTTGGGAGCTGGACCAAATAATAAAGAATTGCCAAAAGCTGAAGGCCCTTAAGATGGGCAACTTGATTGTGCAAGCTGTATAAACTTGAAAAGTTTGACAAAGAGTCCATGAAGGGGTTTTTTATTCAAGAGTGACTTCCAAGAAAGCAAATTTGATTTGTGAAAAAAAGGGAAAGGTAACCCCCATTTTCTTAGAAGCACAAAGATTTGGAAAAGGTCATTTGGACTGAAAAATTGAGCTTCAAAATTTGCCAGGACTTGCAGAAATTCATGGTTTGGGGAAACCCACAAGAAAAGTTCAAACCAGAATGCTTGGACCCCACATTCTAGAGTGAGAGGTCTTCCATCATGTTCTGAGGTGCTTTCATTGGTCAGAGCACCTCCCCACTCATCATCATCCCCCAGAACAAAAGACTGAAAAGGATTTTATTTCTATTTTTTGCAAAGGGGCTCTTGGCCCCTGGATCTCAAGATTTGATTGAAGGTTTTTTTTGATGGAAAAAGGGGCCCCAGTCCATAATTAACAATCAAGCAAAGACCAGAAACCCCCAAAAGGCATCAAAAAATAATTTTTCCACCTCAATGACCTGACCTCAACCCAATGAAGAACTTACAGAATATTTTAAAAGTAATATTCAAGATCTTTACCAACCAAAGACCATCCCATAACTGGAAAGATCCCTCAAAAGTGCCTGGGAGGGCTTTCCACATCAAAACCTCAAGAAATTTATCAATTCCATTCCTGATCTCATGGATCCTGTCATTAATTCTGATGGTGGTTCTACCCAATGGTAGAATCAATTTTATGTTTCTTTTTTTACCCTTTCTCATTCCTTACCATCTTATTTCCATCTTGAGAAATTCCCATCAAATCTTGAAAAAAAGGGGGTGAAAAAATTGAGGGGTCAGTCCAAAAACATTTGTCTACCCACTGTATGGTCTATCAAGTGCATTTGGGCGCCTTATAAACTGACTCGTTTTTTTGTAAAGCGCAATTGGCGCCAAAGAAACCAATATTGGCGCCTGGCCAACCGGTTTGGGCGCCATTGCAACAGCAACTTGTCTTGTGGTCAAGTGCGGTTGGAGCCTTCTCAACCTGGTTTGGGCGCCAATCAAAGCTTGGCACATTGGCCAATATTGAGTTAAATTTGATTGACAAAATCTTATTTCAAACCTGTTTTTTTTCACACATGCAATATCCTATTTTTTGTTAAAATTCTAGGTACATAATTTTTTTTTGAAAAAAAAAAACAGAAAATTAAAAATTAAAAATAATTGATGAAAAAATATTCAGGGATCTGCCAACACAGGGCCCGTAATAGGCTACATTTCAAGACAGCATCTATAGTATTTTTTAACATGATAGAAGAAATTTCGACTTTTTTCTTCATTTATTTCCTCTTGAATGCCAGCCTTGAATTTCTCAACAAGCTCAGCTCAAGTTTTGGGCTCTTTTCCTCTAACATATGATTTTATTGAATGAAATGAATATTCAATGGGGTTTAGGAAAGTGTAATAGGGGAGTAAAAATGCAATTTAGATTGATTTTTAATTTCTAAAATCCGCTCTTAACTTGTGAAATTGTTCCCCACGGTGGATTGGGGCATTGAAAACTTTGATGGTTATTTCTTACTTATTTTGATGTGGTTGGGATCCTCTTTGATTATCCTTTGAACTTGACAACATGATATATCAAAGGTTTAGACATCTTCTTTCTGTGTCATTCCCTTGGCCAGGAAATTTGATTTTACAAGTTCCCGTAGCTTGGGCTTGATGATGGCTTTTGGTTTTCTTTCTTTATGTGTAAGTCTTTTATTTTGATGAGTCCACATTTCTCCTATTTTTTGATGTGCATTAAGAATCTGTTGATTTTTAAAATTTTGTTTGTTTAATTCTTCAAGTTGTTTAGGAAGATCTCTTGCTTCAGCTTTGGTGGCTTCAATTCCAAGCGCCATAGGATTGATGAGGTTTGATTTGTGATTCATCTGCATAAAGATGATGAAATATGAGTAACAATTCAAATAAATATGAGAGAATGAAGCGTGAATAAAAGACTTACATTGATTGACTTCTTAAGGTGAGTGGTAATGAGGGGGGTGCACCAAGCTTTGATGTGGGGTGCACCAAGCTTTGATATGGGTCAAAACAAGTTTGAGTAGGCGTCAATATTTGACCCCCGCGCGAGCTACCTTATCAGGCAACCTGGGCGCCTATGCAACCCCCGATTGGCTCATGACAATTGGGGCTTTTCCAGGCGCCCAGACGCGCTGGATAGATCATATGTATTGTACAGGGGGGGGAGTAAGTCTTCACACTGATGTGTGAAATGAAAAAACCACGAAATTTATTTTTCTTGAAAAATGATCTGAAAATGAATGAGTTAAATCAAAATCAAACTTTTTTGAATGAAGATAAATGACAGAGATTAACATTATGTTCAGAAATTTTTCAGATTGTTTTCTCTTGTTTCCAACATTTGATATTTACTTTTATTTGGATTTTTCTTTTATTTTTAAGGTGTCAAATCATTAATCAGACCAAGATGCTTTATTTACTAAACTATCCTTTTCAATTTGACTATTTTAATTAGTTTTCAAGCCATGGGACTTTTCAATTTGACTATTTTAATTAGTTTTCAAGCCATGGGATGAGCCCCTCCTCAAAAACAACAAATACTAAATTTTTCAACAAATTTTGGAAGCTTTAAAAAATTCAAAAATTCACATTAAACCATACTGTAGAACTCAAATAGCGTTAGAAATATTTTCTGCTTGACTTTTATGAGTCCTCAGATACTCACCTTTATTATTTAATGAAAATATCATCAAACCCACCAAAAAATTACACTAATCTAATTTGGTTCTCCTATCAACGGAAAAATTAAATTTGCCTGGTTTTTTTTTATATTGTTAATATTATTCTTCCTTTATATTTCAAATATATTTAAAATAATACTAAACGCAAAAAAATGGATTGGATTTATTTTTTGTCTTTCTGGAACATCTAGTTTGGTTTATTTTCTACCTTTTTGTATTATTATCCAAAGAATGATATTTGGATTATTTGACTCATCCATCAATTTCCATCTTAAAGATCAGAAGCCAAGATAAGTCACCATACAATTTAAAAAAATATATGGTTTTCTTGGACTGGAAAATTTGGCTTTGAAAATGTGTCTAAAAATCAAACTACTCATTTTGGCCAATCAGTGGGAAGACTTACTCAGCAGGTCCCTCATCAATTGAAGCAAAAGTGATGGGGGAAACTACGTTGTAAAGTGCGCTATCATTTATAGAAATAGGAAATACAACATAAAATGAATCCTGCCCTCCGATGGTAAGTCAACTATAATGACGTCATTGCGCTAAGACCCTTTTTCGGTTCTGCCTTGTTGGTTGAGCCGGTTCAGGCACGCTTTGACGGGGACGTCACATTATAACATCATCCTTGGACCTCATCAATATCGGTTGGTGGTGCCACATAAAAGTAGGAGGTAGGTCAACTCGACATGGTGTTCCGGTAGGGAAAGTACCAAAACAGTGTTCGCCTGGATGAGAATTTGAAAACCGTATGCCTGGACTGAATGCTTTTGTACGATATGCTGGACATTGGAGGCACATTTTTTTCAAAAGAAAACTGTAACAGCTCCGAACCGATGGCTGTTTTCCCCAGTCGTCCTGATAATTGGTTCGCTAGCGATCTGTACTAGAGGCCGATCATTTTGGGACAACCTTCACAGGCGCCTCTATGCAGCTCGAGCAAACTGTGATTGTAATTGGGACCAAATTTCAGATAGGCTGACTAGCATTTGCTGTTTGATGGCTGATTAAACATGCTCAAGTGAGAGTAATGAGAGCATAAACGTTGAGAGACTACATACTAGGGCGATTCAGATTCACTCTTGAGTTGGAGCAGTTGGCGCGTACTTTGGGCCTCTTTGGATCAACCGTCTGCCTTCCAACGACCGCTAGTGCGCAAGATCCAATATAAAGGTGTGAAAAACCGGAGTCGATGTATGTTCGAGACAAGAAGCGACTGGCAAATGATGTGAGAAGAAAGAGATTCCCAACACGCACCGATCCATTTGTTGGGGACTTTGGCATCCCACATGATATAATACATTTCCGTGGTGTAAACGTCACCAATGATATATGCTCCTTTTTTCTGCGAATCTTCCCAAAAACAATCCTGGAAAACAAAATTTTGCTGTGTCACTGTGAACCAGGCCATCATGTTGTCCAAGGTGATTAGCCACATAGTGCCCAACTGCGAAGAAAGCATAACAAGCTCAGGGTAGTTGAACTCCGCGATACCTACGAGGTTCTGTCCTAAATGTGCAGCTACTTAATTTGCAAGCATATCGGGGGCCCTGCATTGGTATACAGACTGGTTTATCAGTCGGGTGCGGATATTTATAACAAGCCAGTCATCAATCAAACTGGGGGTTTTACTCTTTGGACCATTTGTGAGATGATCAAGGCTTCCCTCAGCTAATCGACACTCACTAGGGTCTTCGGTGGGTTTTTTGGGGTCCCATGTGAACACTGCGCCACAATTTTGTCGGTGAGGATCCGGCTTGCCTCCGCCGACGAGACTTAACTTGGGCTCTCCCTGACTTGGGGAGGCGATGGAACGTGAAATTGAAATTAAGAGCACCAATAGGTCCAACAGACAGGTGGTTGGATGTAAAACGATCATCGTGACTACGTTATAAGCTTCGAAAGTGACGTGAGGATGGTGAAAGTGAAGATTGATGGTCAGTTTTGTCGGTATTATTCACAAGGTAAATCGGTTCAGTTGATGATGATCCGAGTTTCTGACGATTCCAAAGATTTCAGGGCGTTCAACATTAGACTAACAGACATGTAAGAACATGGTTTCCAGCCACACATATGTATACTTGAAAAAATCGAGTCATGAGCTGCCCGTCGTTTCGGCTTTCGAGGCTACGACTCAAAATCCGGAATGCCAAGACACATGAGGTCCGAAAAAAAGCGGGTTCAAGAACGCCATTGATGGCCAAGGTGGTCAATCAGTGGTCAGGTGATGATTCGTCCGTGACCCTTGAATGCCAAGGTCTTGTGCCACGCCGGTATGCCCCGTAGGTGGGCAGGCTGTGGGGATACAGCTAAGGCCCTAGGTCTCTCCATATTTTTGACCCTTATTTTTTATCGAGTATTGATTACTCCTTGAGTTGAAATGGCGATTAAGTTTTTCCACAGAAATACTAAATCCTACAAACCCCGAAAAAAATGTCTTGGGTTTTGCTGAGGTTTTAGCTTGGAGACAGCCACTAATGATGCGGGTAAGAAGCTTACGGAGTGGTTGTCACTGGAGAGGAAGGGCTCATGTTGTCAACTATTCCAACCACCTTACACATTCAAATTAAATCATACTGTAGAACTCAAATAGCATCGGAAGTATTTCCTACTTGACTTTTATGAGTTCTCAGATACTCATCTTGATGATTTAATCAAAATATCATCAAACCCACAAAGAAATTACATTAATCTAATTTGCTTTTCCCATCAATGGAAAAATTAAATTTGACCGGTTTTTTTTAAAGTGTTAATAGGGCGTATCAGAGTTAAGAAAACCCGCCATTTTTTAATGGCAGGTTTCAAACCAAATCCTCCATTTCAAACCCGCCATTAAAAATCAAAAAAACCCACTTATTTCAAATCAGACGTGTCAGAGTTACCTGGAAATGAGTGGGTTTTTTCAAGTAAACTATATAAAGGCTTCCGCCACCTGTCCACTTCATACACCCCTGGTTTTCCACCTCCAACCTTGGAAAAATTCTACCTCCAACCTCATTGGAACAAAATTTGATTCATTTCTCTTCATCTCTTCATCACTATCCTCACTGCTTTATTGCTTTCATCACATCCAGCTAACTCTCATGGCATCACCATCCTCATTGCTTCATTGCTTCATCACTCTCATCCCTTTATCAATTTAATCACATCCAGCTAACTGTCATTGCATCACTATCCTCATCACTTCATCACTCTCATCACTTTATTGCTTTCATCACATACTAACTCTGATTGCTTTATCCCTCTTGTCATTTCATCACTCTCATCTCTTCCTATCCTCTTTGCTTCATCACTCTCATCCCCTCATCACTTCATCACTCTCATCACTTCATCACTTCATCACTCTCATTGCTTCATTGCTTCATCCCTTACTCTTTTTGAATGGCCTCTAAGCAATCCTCCCCCCACAAGTCCACTAAACAAACCGATGGAACTTACCAAAAATCCAAAAATCCTCCCCCATCAGCTTCCACAGGCTCAAGTCAGCTCAAAAGAGCTGATCACATCATCCTGGTAAACTGGCTCAAAATTCCATCCAACTATGATGCTTGCTTTGGATCTGAAAATGAAACACAAGTTGGGCAACCTCCTGACTCTAAGGTTAATGGTTATCTCCTGATGGCCTATGAACTCAAGAATAAAACAATAGGTTGACTGGATCTTTCATCCAAACAAATGCCGGAGTGATTCAATAACTATCAAACCAATGACAAAAAAGCCCACTCAATGTCAATCTCCACCAGCTTTGGTATCACCAACTCTGATAAAGGAAAGGGAATCAAATTTTTGATTGATCAGTTGGACTCCATTTGTCCTTTTTGTGTTCAAATGAATGAAATCTTTGGAAGGAAGGCCAATATCACCCCTTTAGCTGCTTTGTATTCCCAACAATCAGACTAAATGCTGTATTCTGGATGAGGTGACAGGATCTGACTTGTTGCACTGCCTCCTGGATCTGAATGCTGTATTCTGGATGAGGTTACAGGATCTGGACTGGTTTCACTTCCTCTTGCATCTTTTTTTCTGTATTCTGGATGAGGTGACAGGATCTGACATGCTGCACTGACTCATGTGTCTGTATTGCTGTATCATGGGTGAGGTGACAGGATTGGTGTATGGTCCTGGTGTGGAGGGTAAGCTGCCACTGGTATGTATTTGAGGGTTTACTAGGTATGCCTTTATGCCTTCCACAGAGCTGTGACACCTGTTTGGGTATGAGTTTTCCACAGTTGAGGGGTTCTTGGGATGTATCTTCTAATCCATGAGAGGTAGGGTGGTACTTTGGCTGAGTGACTATAGGTTATTTTAGGATGTAGAATCCATTTCTGAGGTTTATTTGAGGGTTTGAGCTGTTTTTACACTAGAAAGGTGAGTCTGATGGCTATAGGACAGGTTTGGAATACCACATTGTCCATTTGATTTCTTTTTTAGAGCTGCAAGTAAAAAGGAATACCCTGAGATTTCACCTTTGTCAATGTGAGTTGAGTGGTAAAAAGAGTTGGATGTGAAAGTGACATGGGGAGAGAATTCAAAGGGTTTAGGCTGGGAAACAAATTCCGGGGAAGAGAAGGAGGGGATGCAGTAGTCCTTCATCATTTCACAGTTTGATTCAAAGGGAGCCTGGCCAAATTGTAAAAAAGTTTTCCTAAAATTTGAGAGACTTTGTTGGGCTTAAGGTTGAGACAAGTGTACACTTGAGGGGAAGATTAAATTGATGATTTTTTCACATAGAATCCAAATAACTCAAAGGGGTGAATTGATTTTTTCAATCCAATTGCCCACATTTTTCCACCACAAGATCTTGAGGGACCAACAGTGTTGACAAATTTTTTTGTCTGGTGAAGGCAAGTTTCCAAAAGTTTGATGTCCTTCTTGTCTTGGTTGGAAAGTTTATCCAATGGAACAAATTCAATTATTGCAACAAGAGCTTTGTGATCAGAATTATTGAGAACAATTACTTTGCCATGGGTGAAAAATGGAATTTCTTGATTGTCTGCTTGGCATGTTCAAACTCAGTGGGTGAGGGCTTTTGATTTTTCTTTTTGTTTTCCAAAGTGATGGAAGGATACAGATGGAAAGGTTGTAGTTTCTGTCCAGACCATACAACCTTTTCATGAATGCCCTTCTCTGCAAGTTTCAAAGAGATTTCCAATGCCCTCATTTGATCCCTCTTTTACTTCAAAGCCCTCTGCTTGCCATCTCTCTTTAGGTTTGTTGCCTCATCTCCTTCCATCTTGTTCCTTCCCAGGAAAATTCTCTGCTTGGGGTGAGGATCAAGAAGGGATTCAATTTGGAGTATAAAATTGTGAGTGGGGTGGGAGAAACAATGGAATGGAAGTAGAAGGGGTCAAAAAAGGGTTAAAAAAAATAAGAAAAAAAAATTCAGTCACGTGATGACAAAAATATTTTGTTTTAAAAAATAAAAGAATACCAGGGTGTGAAAAAAATGGGCAGAGGTTGGTGGGCCAGGGAGGATGGGGCAGGCTAGGCTTGATTGGCTGGGAAGGATGAGGGGGGTGGCAGTGGGTTGGGAAGGGGCCGGCAGAAAGCAAGGCAGGGGGCAAGTCAAGAAGGGGGAGTGGGCAGATTGGCCATTGGCGTTGGCAAGTGAGGGGGTGGCCGTTGGCGTTGGCAAGCCAAGGGGGGGGGCAAGAGGGGGGGCAGCAAGTGGGGGCTGTTGGCGTTGGTGTTGGAAAGCCAAGGGGGGGGGACAAGAGGGGGGGGCAGGGAATGGGGGCCATCAGCGTCGGCAAGAAAGGGGGTGGCCGTTGGCGTCAGCAAGCCAAGGGGGGGCAGCAAGGGGGGGCCGTTGGCGTCAGCGTACAAAAGCCAAGGGGGGGCAGCAAGCAGGGGCCATTGGCATTGGCAATGTGGTGCCCAATCTGGGACACCTGTGGACCTGTACAGGAAAAGTATAATTTTTATGAATTTTTTATATAACCTCCATTTAGATCAAAAAAAAAAAAAAACAAAAAACAAAAAAAAACAAAAAAAACAAAAAAAAAAACAAAAAAAAAAACAAAAAAAAAAAAACAAAAAAAAAAAATTTTCCAAAATCATCCCTCATTTCAGTTCCCCGCCCTCAGCCCTCCCTTCTCCTAGTTGTCAAGGAAGATCTTTCAGTTCCCAGTTCTCGGTCCTATCTTCAAGTCACCCTTGCTTTGCGCTGCTATCCACCCTTTTGGCAAACGCCTGGATGAGACCGGCTTGCCTTGTGGGTTTCTGTCCGGCACCGGGAAACCCAATTGGCCATCAACATCCCACCCTCACCCATCCCAAGGCCACATCAGAACATACCAAGCCGATTGTTAGCAGACATCTGAGTCAATTGGTCCCGGCTTCTGATTATCTGGTTCAAACTTGCAATACTTGTTCCATTGGCCGCAGTGCTCCATCACGCTGCAGAGCAGACTATCCTCCCCAAATCTCCCTCCCCGAGTTCTCCAATCTTGATCTACCTTCACCCAGCAAGTGACTCCGGACTGTATCAGAGCAGACTTTGGATATGTCCAATAACCCACCTCAAAAATACATCACAAACAATCCTTCTTGCACCCAAGCACTCTCAGGTCAGTAGTCCCAGCATTTTCCTTCTCCCAGCATCTCTCAATTGGCGGGTCCGATTGAATTAACCTCCCATTAACCCCAATTGGATCCTACTGCCATCCTTTCTACGTCCCTGGCCAAGCATGACTACCCAATCAACCTTGTCCATTGCTTTGGGGGCATCTTACCCCAACACCAATCGCCAGTAAAGCTAGTATCCATCACCACAATCATCCCACCCCCAGCTCCAGGCTCACCACCACACCCAAAACTCATGAGGTCAAATCCGTCCGCAAACAGGTCAAAGGCATGGGTTTTGAAACTCATCCTCCACCATCACCACCCCCAATCCAATCCGCACTCTCATTGCTCACCAGTTTCCCGCGCAAGTCTTCTGTCGCCCGCGCAGGTTGGTGATGTTTCCCATTCCCCTCAAGGATCCTGACCGCGTGGTCATCCGCGGGCCAACAGGTGCCCAGGGGCCTCAGCCTGTCCGCGCGGCCCTTCACCTCCTCCTCACCTGCCTTTGCCCACCATTGGCATGGGCTGGTGTTACTTTCCATCCCCACTCATTCATTTCCTTTTATTATTTCATTCATCCTCAAAAAAAAAAAACTTTTTTTTCCGCTCTATTTGTAGTATCTCTTGTAAATAGTCTACAGGGACCCATGGTCCATAAAAGGAGGGGCTCTCCCCTGCCTTTTTTAATCATCCAGGGGAGTATGTTCATATTCCCCCCCCCTTTATCATGGAAATTGATTCCTCATCCTCATCCTGGGTATATCTATGATTGCCCCCCCATGATCCATTTATCCGGAGTCTTTGAATCACTGTGGTCTGATCCTTATCCCCAACCAATAGCCTTTCTGTTTGAAGAGAATTTTGTCTGTTGGAATTCTCGAGTGTTTTATTCCACTCCTTGATCCCTTCCTCTGATCATACTGATCTTGATCCCCCCCTAGATCATCTTTCTGGAGCCAATCACAATTGGTTGAAGAGGTCTTATGAAGCTTAAGACCTGGAGTGTTATACCTCCCTTTTTTTTTTGGAGTTGAATTCTGCCAGCCTACTCTTGAGTTCCTTGAGAAGTGTCAAGGTTATCCTTGCGTCAAATCAGTTCACTTTTTGCTTTTAGAGATTCTTAAAACACAGTGCTTTGTCTTGTGCAGACACCCTTAGTTATCTGGTACCCTTCAAGCCCTTGATTGCGGAGAGTTGGGCGGTTTCATTGAGAACCTGGAGGTTGGTTGGGTTTGAGTTGATCATCACCAATCTTCTGCTGACAACCAGAGTTATTAGCTTGTGGGTGTTGTTTACATACAACAGCTTTGTTCTTCAAAATTTAAATAAACTTTAGTTTCTTTTGTCCAAGTTTTTCCCACATAAACTTGGCTCAGATAGTGCTGTTTCATTGCTACCAAACTACTATCATTTTTATACTTTACTACTTGATTCCTCATTTACCAGGTTCTGGACCTTGAACTTGGTTACAATCAAATATTTTTGTAACATTCAGGAGGGCAGCCTAAACAGCACCTTTCCCCTCCACAGAACTGCCACGTCCTAGCGCCTTTTGGAGTCTTAAATTCGGTCCCCCTGGCTGGGATCAAACCAGCAACCTTGGGATTTTAAGTCCCAACTTGAAGAATCAACTCTGAAATCTGATCCAATCCTTTTTCTTTCTTCTTTTTTTTCTTTCATCATCCAGATCTGATCCATGGAGGCAACTTCTTCCAGAAGTAATTCCTCCCAATTGTGCACCATCTGGGCAGGATTCTTGTTCTTTTTGTGAAACTCTACCCTTGCCATGCTTGTGAGCCACCTTGGAACTCTGTCTCTTTTTTGGATCTTCTTAGGAACTCTGTCTTCAAAATGGAATCTGGTCCCTCCACCACTTTTTGGGCCAAGATGGTCAAGATCAAACCCCAGAACAAAAACCTAGGCTTCAATGGAACAAACATGGAACAATTTTTGGACTCCTATGAAATGGCTGTGGAAGTGGATGGTGCAAGTGAACATGATATGGCATATCAGTTACAATTTTTTATCTCCTCTGATGAAGTTATGGAAGTGATTGAAATATTTGATGGATTCAAAACTCATAATTGGAGGCTCTTGAAGGAGGCTATGTTGGCTTATTGGGGAAAAATAGATGTGGCTAGGTTTACCTTACAGGACTTGGATGCTCTGGTTTCTCAATGGATTTCCAATGGTGGTTTCTCTTCAGCTTCTGATTATCAGTCTTTCAGAAATTCTTGGGATCCTATTCAGTTAAATCTTTTCAGGAAAAATCACATTGACACTGTGGACAAAATTTGAGTTTGATTTTTCCAATCTTTTTGACCAGGAGTGCAGGACAGGATTAGGGATGGATTTGTCAACTCTGGATCTATGATCACTACTAGGGATAATCAATTCAAACTCCATGTCTTTCTGGTCCTTAGGAATGTGGTAGACAAAGTCATTAAAGGTCAAGCTGCTTTAAATTTTGAAAAACCCAGGATCACTGAACCAGTCCATGCTCCTTCTTTCCAAGAATCCAACAAAATCATGAACAAGATGGAAGCAAATTGCAGACCTAAATCAAGCCCTCAGGCCAACAAGGATTCTTCTACCATAGATGAGATTACAAAGCTACTTCAGGCTTGTGACAATAAAATAGATCAGAAAATATCCTCTTTAGCTACCCCTAAACCTGCAAATTCTGTTCCTAAATCCACCTTAGTCTGCTATTACTGTCATAGGGAAGGCCATGGTACTGTTAGATTTCCTGAACTCCAGAAGGACAAGGAGGAGAAATTAGGAGAGCAGAAGAGAAATAATTTCTTCCTTCCTAATGGTGCTTTGATCCCTTTTGAATAATCTTGTCCAATCCGTCATGTGGTGGCTTATTACCAACCACCAACTCCCAAGAAGGCATCTCTGGTCTCCAGGGATTTTCAATCATCCAGTGGCACTCTTCAACCTTGGTATCCTCCAGCTATCAATTCTTCTAGCTTCTCTGGTGATTATCAAGCTGATCCCGCTAGGAAAGGTCATGAGGAACCCAAACCTCACAAGTCTCCTCCTGTTCCATCTTCAATCCTTTGAAAACCTGTCAAACTTCAATCTTTGCCTGAGCCCCCTCCCTCTGATGTGGAAGACATGGAAGTAGAAAGGGAACCACTCCTGGAAAGGTTCCAGAACCACTCTGATCCTTCTCCTCCTCTTCAATCTGGTCATCCCCCTCAATTGTCTGACCCTCTTCCAGTACCTGCCTCACCTGATCTTCCTGCCTCCACCCAGGCCAAAGTTTGGTTTGAGAGGGGCATTTCCAAGGACTACCCTAATGCTGTGGAAGAGTATTAAAGAAAATTTCTGATCTCAAAATCCCTTATCTGTCTGTGGCTGAACTGCTGTCTATCTCTCAATCTGTGGCTGAAGGCATGAAGAAATGGGTTTTCTCGTTGACGTGTGGAAATTGGTCCGGACAAATTGAAGGTCTCTTCTGGCACTTTGATGGAGGACTCCTGTGGAATATATCCCCCTTGAGATGCCAATCTGTATTCCTGCCCTCTTGGATTTATTCCCTGCTATCTTGGTGAATTGGCTAAAATAGTTTCTCTTCTTGTGGATTTGGGTTCTCAGCTCAACTTAATCTCAGATGATATGGCCTGCAAACACAAGCTTAGCCCAAGGGTCAGTTTTACTTCTGCGGTCTATGGTGTAGGGAATCAGTCATGTGAACTGGTTGTTATTGCTGAGGATTTTCCTGTTCAAATTTGCCAAAATATTTTTGGAACTTGTCACCTCTGGATCACTTGTTTGGAAGGTCCTATGATCCTGGGCCAACCTTTCTTGATGGATTTTGGTTCTACCCTGATTTTTTCTGATCAACTTGGGGAGAGAATCCTTCTCCCTGGTGCTGATGGCAGGAAAATTGAAGTTCCGCTTTGTTCCTTGGATTCTGGTTGTTGCAAACAAGATTTCCCTGGTCATTCTCCCAAAAAAGTTCTAAAGGGAAAGCAGAAGGAGAACTCTCATTCCTCTCAGCCTTATTTTTTATTGGATTAGTTGATCCTACTGATATTTTTAGTTTCTCTCATCCTCAGATTCAACTTATGGATCAACTTCAACCTCAGAGGCATATTTTTAGTTTTCCTCATCATCTCTTCCTCATCTAAATAAGATCAAAATTAAAAAACATAAAAAATCCAAAAATTCCAAAACTATTTCTTCTCTCTCTGTGTCTTTTGTATCTTCTTTTATTTTTTCCATTCAGCCTGATCAATTATCCTCTACTCCGGTTTTGAATCAATGCAATGAGTCTAAACAAGATCCCAATCTTGATTCTTTTCTTTGTGGTTTTGGTAGGAAGGAGTATGGTTTTAAGTGGAGGCAATGTGAGGTAGAAGTAATTCCTCCCTATTGTGCACCATCAAGGGCCTCTACTACTGTCATTTTCAAAACTTTACCCTGTGCCACACATGTGAGCAATGTGTTAGCTTTTGGATCCTCTTTTATGGAAAAGGCACCTTTCAAGGATGAGGCGGAACATTGAACTTGGAAGATGTTGGAACTTGGCCTCAGTTTTTGTAGTCAGGTCTCACTGGTCAATGCTTGGAGGAAGAAAGGATTCCTCTCTTTTGCCACAAAGTATAAACCAGTTGCAAAAAAGGTTCAACCAGTCAACCAACCAATGCCTCTCAACCTCAACCCTCCTCTTATGTGCCCCCCGCTATCCTGCAATCCTTACTGTGGTTTACCTCAATCTCTTACTGGTCCATTCATCCCCTCTGGTCGTGTCACTGAAGAAAATCTGAAAGTGGTCAACTTTGGTCCAGATAGATGGCTCCTTCCTGATGAGTTGAATTTGATCAAAAATTTCTTAGCCCTTAGGGAAAAATCTTTTGCTTTCTGTGAAGAAGAGAGGGTTCTCTTGAAAGAATCCTATGGCCTCCCTTACATTATCCCTTTAGTAGAACATGATCCCTGGAAAAAGAATAAGATCCCAATCCATGCTTCTAAAATTGACAAATTCATCAAGTTGGTCCGCAAACAAGTCCAAACCAGTTTACATGAACAATCAACTTCTAGATTTTCCATTCCTGTTTTCTGTGTTCTCAAGAGTAATGGTAAACTTAGAATAGTTCATAATCTCCAGCCTCTAAATAAGGTTACTATTAAAGATTCTGGTATTCCCGCTGCTACTGGAGAATTTGTCACATCCTTCTCTGGGAGAGCTTGCTATGGTTTAGGTGACATTATGGGTGGCTATGACAAAAAAACCTTGCATCCAATTTCTTGTCCTCTCACTACTTTTTAACTCCTCTTGGACCTTTCCAACACACTCAATTACCTCAAGGTGCCACCAATTTGGTTGCAGTCTATCAGTCTGATCAGATGGTTTGGATCCTCCAGGATGAAATCCCTGATCATTCTGGTATCTTTATTGAAAATGGCCGGATTAAAGGTCCAGTTTCTGATTTAAACAATGAGCTCTTACCCTGGCATTCAGGAATCCGTTGATGCATCTGGGAATATGCAACCACTCTGGAAAGGATCCTGTTTTGAATTGAGGAGTCTGGTCTCACTGTCTCTGGATCCAAATTGGCTGCCTGTGTCCCTGCTTTGGAAATTCTTGGTCATGTGGTCTGCAAGGAAGGAAGAAGGATGGCTCCATCCAAAGTCAAAAAAATTCTCTCCTGGCCTACTCCCATCAATCAAACTGAAGTCAGAGGTTTCTTAGGTGTTGTAATCTATGTTTGAATCTTTATCCCTTCACTATCAGAAATTTGCATTCCCTTGAGTTGCTTAACCAGGAAGGATGCTGAATGGTTTTGGACCCAAGCTTGTGAACAATCATTTTAGATTCTCAAAACAATTGTTGGAAAAGAAATTGTTTTGAAGAACATCACTTATGAGCCTAGGGCTGGCAAGATCAAGCTAGCTGTGGACTCTAGTTATCAATCTGTTGGGGCTGTCCTTACTCAGGAAGATGAAAATGGTTTGGATTGTCCTGCTCTGTTTGAATCTCTTTTTTTTTCAGAGGTGGAATCCAGGTACTCCCAGCCAAAACTGGAACTTTTTGGTGTGGCCCAAATGTTGAAGAAGCTCCAAACTGTTCTCTGGGGTCAACACTTTGAGTTACAAGTTGATGCACAATCCATTATCAAAATGATCAATGTCCCCAGTCTTTGAAACTCTCCAATGACTTGTTGGGTGGCTTTCATCCAGCTGTTCTCCTTTGATATTGTTCATAGGCAAGGAAAATCATCCACCATGCCTGATGGTTTATCTTGACATCCTCTTGGAGATGAAGAATTGGATGTTGGAGTGGATTTTGACAGGGAGGAACCCTTAATCCCTCCTGTCTTCACCTTTTCCTCTGAAGACTATTCTGGCTTCCAACAAGGCTTCTGGCTTAAATTAGAGCAGTATCTCTCCACTCTCCAAAGGCCTCCTGATATCTGCTAAAGATTTTCAATCACTTAAAAGGAAGTACTCCAATTTCTTTGTCCAGGGTACAAGTCTTATGAGAAGAGGCAATCCTTGTGCTCTTATTGTTTTCACCATCCCTTCTTAACAAGATTCAATCCTTGAAAGTCTCCATGAAGGCCTTGGTCACCATGGGGAAACCAAAACTTATCGTTGAATATCCAAAGAATTCTGGTGGCCATCCTTGAAGAAATCAGTCTCTCAATGGTGCAAGAGTTGTGAAGTATGTCAGAAACGTGATCTTAGGCGCCCAGCAGCAATTTGTTATCCCACTGGAGAGCCCACTGTCTTTGGAAGTGTTGCTATGGATGTGGTTCATATTAAGGCTGGTGGAGCTAAGTACCTCATAGTGGCTAGAGATGATTTTTCTGGATGCGTTGAAGCTAAATTTCTTAAGAACCTCAGCTCTGAATCAGTAGCAGCCTTCCTCTATGAGACTTGGAAAATGCATTATGGTTTAGCTTGATCTTATTGAACTGATGGTGGCTCTGAGTTTGGCAGAAAGCTGGCTGAAATGATCCAATTGCTTCCTGGTCAACTTAGGGTGACCACTCCTTATTATCCTGAAGTTCAGGGCATGATGGAAAGAGGCCATGCTCCTTTGAAGGCTTCTCTTGTCAAGCTGGCTGGTGAAAGTGGAAAGAATTGTTGCAAATTTCTTCCTCTGGTCCTCTTCTATGATTGAATTTGAACTAAACAAACCACCGGCTACTCACCTTATAAAATTATCTTTGGAAAAACCGCTGTCCTTCCTCTTGATCTGGAGATGGAATGTTTCTTACGTATTTCTTGGGAAAAAGGTTTCTTCCACCACTGATCTATTAGTTGCCAGATCCCAGCAACTGGAGAAAAGTGAGGATGTTTGTGACAGAGCTTATCAGAAGATGATGGAGTCAAGAGAAAAATCAGTCCAGTATTGGGAGGACAAGCAGTCCAATCAGAACAGGGATCCCTTGAATCCTGGGGATCTAGTTGTAAAAAGTAAAGAGAGCTTGAGCTCTAGTGAGAAGAAAGGATTAAAGAATGAGTGAAAGGAGCTTATAACGTCAAGCGTAACAGACCTGAGGACAGGAGGAAAAAGACACTCCAGTTGATGTGTTGGCTGAACAGATGCTTGAATTCCACTTGAGAGCACCCTGGTTTAAATAGACTAAATACATGATTGGCCAACAAGTGGTTTAGTACAAAATGAATAAGGAAAAATTAACATAAGCAGTTTAAGTGACATGGTAAGTGAAATGTTATGCTTGGAAAGTCTGAAAATCACTACTAAGAACACAGCCTAGTTATATTTTAACCATTATTTTAATACTTCAATAACAACAATAATATAAATCAAATCAATCCAATCAATAGTACTTTAAACTCCAGTGAAAGTCACTTAAATGAAAACTCAAACTATAACACACCCGCTTGACTTGCACTGGAGGAAGTTACTGTCCTAAAAAGGAATCTAACTCTTATTCTTCAATTAACATAATGTTCTACTAACTGTTGGAATAATTCTACATACAGGTTAGTGACTGATTAATAAGATGAGCTGAATGACTTGTAAACTTCCTGGGGCATATATGAATACAACTGCTATCTTCAAAGTATAATTTCTACTATTTTCTGGAAAATTCTTCAGTTCAAAAGTGAATGACTTGTCAGATGCGTTAGATTTTTTCAAGGTTGGATTTGATTGTGTATTATAAACTTGATTGAGTTGGTTGATTCTTGGATTTGAGTACTGAAATAATTTTAAAAATAGATGGATGATTGATGAAGAAAATAAAGTGTAGGTAAAGTGTGAATGCAGCAGGCAAACTACAGACCAATCCTACCAGGACTGACTGAAGCAATTTTGAGGTTGATGGTGATCAGGTTGAGTTGGCAGAATGAAGAATGATTGTTCTTGCGTCTTCCATTGATCAATGCCGCATTTGAGATGAGGGGTATGGATGGTGAGCAGGGGCGCCGAGATCTCATGGAGTCCAAAATCTGTCTAAAGACGTTGATACGTTGACCTTTGAGATGGTGAACCCCAGATGGTAGAACTTGGCTTCAATCCATCTTGGTGGTTTGTTGTTCTAATTGAACGGCCCTGACTCAATTGTAAGAGTTCAATAGATCCTCATAGTTATATTTCTCGCTTAAGAATTTTAAATTTGGTTGGGATGGGTAGAAGAATGGTCTATCCAATCCCACCCAAACATTCTTTAACGTCCAATTCTTGTTTTGATCGATCTTGACACCACCCCAAGCTTTACTCTTGATCATCCTTTGATATCTACCTTGATAGATTGCAGTCCGTATGCTTGTGATCCCAGTCCCATAGATCTGTCTCAAATAGTTGAATATATCTGTTTTTGTCAGTCTTAGATTGCATTTGAATATGGCCTTATAGGGATCCCCGCAATTGGTTGAGCTAGGTCTAACCGATCTGATGGAAACATTTGGGAAATAGACTGGGGATCGAGCTCTTGCGTATGAACTCCCAATTGGTGAGCGGCTGTTATCTAGGGATTCAATCAAAATATCCTTGGGCCTTGATTTATTGCTAATGAATTTATGTTCCAGTCTTCTGGGTTGTATAGGAAGTTTTCTGAAGCATTCTCTAATATTTTGTTTGAGTTCTGTTTCATTTTCTTTGGATACCGAGGATGGTGCCCTGTGCTGATCTTGAGGATCAACATTGACGGTCGTGGCCAGAGTACGACAGGATGACGATGGGCATTGATGTGATGTGAGCAATGTTTGAACAGGGCAACGTTTTGTGAGCGTTCTGATTGATAAACTCATTTTCTTGTGACAAGGATGAAGGTGATTGAGTGGACCATCAAGATGAGCTTGAAGAGATAGGCTTCCAAGGTTGCAAGTGATGGTGATGACCAACTTGCTCCATCAAAGTGAATGGATGGGATGAGCTTAATTGTCAATGACAAGGCTCATCCTCATCTCACCCCCTCGCCAAAAGAGTCAAATCTCAGGATGAGGCTATTGAAGGCAAACCAGTTGAATGAAAGACGATTGGCTCGGGTTGAGTATAAGCTTTTAATTGTGTAAAAAATTAAAGAGAGCTTGAGCTCTAGTGAGAAGAAAGGATTAAAGAATGAGTGAAAGGAGCTTATAACGTCAAGCGTAACAGACCTGAGGACAGGAGGAAAAGGACACTCCAGTTGATGTGTTGGCTGAACAGATGCTTGAATCCCATTTGAGAGCACCATGTTTTAAATAGACTAAATACATGATTGGCCAACAAGTGGTTGAGTACAAAATGAATAAGGCAAAATTAACATAAGCAGTTTAAGTGACATGGTAAGTTAAAATGTTATTCTTGGACAGTCTGACAATCACTACTAAGAACACAGCCTAGTTATATTTTAACCATTGTTTTAATACTTCAATAACAAAAATAATATAAATCAAATAAATCCAATCAATAGTACTTTAAACTCCAGTGAAAGTCACATAAATGAAAACTCAAACTCTAACACTAGTCTTAGCTAATAATTGATCCTTGGAAACTCAGTGGGGAAAAATTTTCTCTAACCGCTGGAATGGTCCTTATTGAGTGGTCCGTCAAGTCAGAGGTGGATCATATTTTTTTGAGGGGTTGGATTGTACTCAGATGGCTAGAAGGTTCTCTGCTGATCAGGTCAAGAAATTTTATTGTCAAGGAGGCAACTTTTCTCAGAAGTAAGTCCTCACAATTGTGCACCACCAGGGGTCATCTGCTGCATTTCCTTGTGAAACTCTACTGTATGCCACATATGTGAGCACCTGGGACGCCTTCTTCATTCTGTTATCTTAGCCACATCCAGGACCTTTTCCTTGGATGGATAAAGCTCCCTTTTCAATCACCCTCAAGATCAAACGGCGTTTTTCTGTTTCAATTCCTCAGTTTCTTATTTTATATATATCATCAAAGATACTCAGATGCAGACTAGGGACATTCTGTAAGTTGGGGAGAGATGTGGTGCCCAATCTGGGACACCTGTGCACCAGTACGGTAATAGTAAATTTTTTATGAATTTTTTTATATAGCCTCCATTTAGATCAAAAAAAAACTTTTTCCAAAATCATCCCTCATTTCAGTTCCCCATCCTCAGCCCTCCCTTCTCCTATTTTTCTAGGAAGATCTTTCGGTGCCCAGTGCTTGGTCCTATGTTCAAGTCACCATTCCTTTGCCCTGCTATCCACCCTTTTGGCAAACACGCAGATGAGACCGGCTTGCCTTGCGGGTTTCTGTCCGGCACCGGCACACCCAAATGGCCATCAACATCCCACCCTCACCCATCCCAAGGCCGCATACAAACGTAACAAGCGTATTGTTAGCAGAAATCCGAGCCAATTGGTCCCAGCTTCCGATTATCTGGTTCAAACTTGCAATACTCGTTCCGTTGGCTGCAGTGCTCCATAACGCCACAGAGCAGACTATCCTCCCCCAATCTCCCTCCCTGAGTTCTCCAATTTTGATCTACCTTCACCCAGCAAGCGACTCCAGACTGCATCAGAGCAGACATTGGATATGTCCAATAACCCACCTCAACAATCCATCACAAACAATCCTTCTTGCACCCAAGCACTCTCAGGTCAGCAATCCCAGCATTTGCCTTCTCCCAGCCTCTTTCAATCCGCGGGTCCAATTGAATTAACCTCCCATCAACCCCAATCCCATTCTACTGCCATCCTTTCTACCTCCCTGGCTGAGCATGACTACCCAATCAACCGTGTCCATTTCTTTGGGGGCATCTTACCCCCGCTCCAATTGCCAGTAATGCTAGTATCCATCACCACAATCATCCCACCCCCAGCTCCAGGCTCACCACCACACCCAAAGCTCATGAGGTCAAATCTGTCTGCAAACAGGTCAAAGGCATGGGTGTCAAAACTCATGCTCCACAATCACTACCCCCAATCCAATCCGCACTCTCATCACTCACCAGTTTCCCGCCCAAGTCTTCTGTGTCCCGGGCGGGTTGGTGATGTGTCCCATGCCCCTCAAAGATCCTGACCGCGTGGTCATCCGCGGGCCAACGGGTGCCCAGGGGCGTCAGCCTGTCCTCGCGGCCCTTCACCTCCCCCTCACCTGCCTTTGCCCACCATTTGAATGGGCTGGTGTTACTTTCCATCCCAACTCATTCATTTCCTTTTATTATTTCATTCATCCTCAAAAAAAAAACTTTTTTTTCCGCTCTATTTGTAGTATCTCTTGTAAATAGTCTACAGGGACCCATGGTCCATAAAAGGAGGGGCTCTCCCCTGCATTTTTTAAGCATCCAGGGGAGTATGTTCATATTTCCCCCCCCCCTTTATCATGGAAATCAATTCCTCATCCTCATCCTGGGTATATCTATGATTGCCCCCCCTGATCCATTTATCCGGAGTCTTTGAATCTCTGTGGCCTGATCCTTATCCCCAACCAATAGCCTTTCTGTTTGAAGAGAATTTTGTCTGTTGGAATTCTTGAGTGTTTTATTCCACTCCTTGATCCCTTCCTCTGATCATACTGATCTTGATCCCCCCTTGATCATCTTTCTGGAGCCAATCACAATTGGTTGAAGAGGTCTTATGAAGCTTAAGATCTGGAGTGTTATAACTCCCTTATTTTTTTGGAGTTTAATTCTCCCAGCCTACTCTTGAGTTCCTTGAGAAGTGTTGAGGTTATCCTTGCTTCAAATCAGGTCACTGTTTGCTTTTAGAGCTTCTTAAAACACAGTGCTTTGTCTTGTGCAACCACCTTCAGTTATCTGGTACCCTTCAAGCCCTTTATTGCGGAGAGTTGTGTAGGTTCTTTGAGAACCTGGAGTTTGGTTGGGTTTGAATTGATCATCCCCAATCTTCTGCTGATGACCAGAGTTATTAGCTTTTGGGCTTTGTTTACATAAAACAGCTTTGTTCTTCAAAATTTAAACAAACTTTAGTTTCTTTTGTACAAGTTTTTCCAACATCATCTTGGCTCAGATAGTTCTGTTCCATTGCTACCAAACTACCATCATTTTTATCATTTACTACTTGATTCCTCATTTACCAGGTTCTAGACCTTGATCTTGGTTAAAATTAAATATTTTTGTAACACTCAGGAGGGCAGCCTAAACAGCACCTTTCCCCTCCCCAGAACTGCAATGGCCTAGCACTGTTTGGAGTCTTACAGTGAGCAAGGGGGTGGCCATTGGCAAGGGCAAGTGAGCGGGTGGCCATCTGGGGGGGGGGGGGTGAGAAAGGGACTGGGGGTGAGGGGGGGGGGGCACCAATGGTCATGAGGAGGAGGAGGGAGGGGGAGCTTACCTGGGGAATCAACCAAGGAGGCGCGGTGGGAGGGCTGAAGGGGGATGGAGGGGGACGGATGTCAGTATTGAATGATGGGGAGGATGAGGATGAGGGGGGAAAGCTTAACAGTTGAGGTGGAGGTGAGGGGTGAGGTTGAGGTGATGGGTGAGGTTGAGGTGATGGTTGAGGTGGAGACAATGGGTGAGGTGGAGGTGGTGGGTGAGGAGGAGAGTGGACCAGTGGTTTGGTGGGGCAAGGTGAGTGATTTGGTAGGGTGAGGTGTTTGGTCTGTTTTGTTCAAGTCCACCAAAAGAGAAAAAAAAACTGGAGTGGGTCAGCCTAGGATTCTGAGTTGAACAACCAAAACCAAAAAAATACAGTGAAGGTACTTTTTACCAATTTGAAAACCAAATCCTACTACTCAAAGTGAGGAATTTTGAGGGGTAGAATCCAACATCTCATAGCAAAAGATGAGGTAGATGATGAGACCCGGATGAATTGACAAGGGTTAGGAATATCTTCTTCAATTATTTCATCCCATTCATCTTTCATGTTGGCAAGAAGGTTGTGAAGGATTAAACAACTGAGAATCCGGTTGATGAGGATCTTTGTCTCCTGGGAAGATTGGAGCTGTTTTTGCATCTCTTGTAAGCTGGCCCATCATCCTTTCAGGATTCCTATGGCATGCTCCATCCAAACTTGTGATTGGGCAAGATGATAATTGAAATTTTTTTTTCCTTGATCATCGGATGAAACATTCTGATATTCTGGAACCACATATTTCCCACTAGCATAAGACAAATCAACCAGAAGGTATTGATCTTGCTCAAAGTAGTTCTCTGGTTGTTTGGCAATCCGCATCCAATTGAAAACATATGAATCATGACAAGAACCTGGAAATCCAATGTGGAGGGATATAAACTTCTTTTTTTTATCACAAACAGGTTTTAGGGCCACAGAGTATCTTAACAAAGAGATGCAACGTATTTGGTCAGTGTTTGATCCAAAGTTTTATCAAATTCATTGGAAAAGAATGAATCAATTGCCTCTTTTTCCAATCAAAATAGTGGTTGCCATCTAGCTTGGGTTTTTTACTCAAGCGGATGGTGGTTCCATCAACAAAACTAATGCAACCTGGATAGCCTTCTGTCTCAATTACTTGAGATAGCTCCTTGCATTCTTCTTTGGTTGGCCAACAAAGGACTGAGAAACAGAAAGATAGGATAGCAATCATGACTCTTTTGGTGTATAAGTGAATGGTTCCATAAACGGCTGAGAATAGATTTTCTAATCAATGAATTGCTGCTCCATTTCCTTTTGATCCCAATCTACAAAGAAAAACAGACATTTGGATACCTGGATAGCGTTGATGATTCCAAGAATTGTTCTGGAAGATGTGGTGCTCTTCAATCATCTACAAAAGTTTTTTGAATGAAGGAAATAGAGTTTTTAACAGTTGCTGGAAGCTTAAGTTGGGGGGAATATGAAGCTTTTGCCTTTCATACATAGTATTGTGGAGAGTTTGTCTTCTTGGAACCATGTATTGCTTTTCTAATAAAGTATTCAAAGCCAACCAAGTTGATTCCAAATCAAAGTCTGAATCAGAGTTCAAATGGGAATCAAATAATAAAAAAAGTTCAGTCAGCTTTTTTGAATTTTCAACTTGCTGCTAGGAAGTTTGATTGGACATGTTGCACTGAGAAAAATGGTGATGGGATGTGGGGTGATGAGATGATGACAGGATTTGTGTGAAGTGATAGAGATCTGAAACAATGAAGATATGAAGCAAGGGAGATGAGAAAAATGGAGAAGAGATGTGTTTGATATGATGGAGATGGGATTGGTATGGATTTGCTGAGCTGGAGGTGCCAACAGGTGTTTTGGATGTGATGGATAGTGGATGGATGATGATGTGCATAAATTGTGGGTTGAATGGAGGTTTTGATGTTTTAAATCCGCCATTTTCATGAAACCCGCCATTTGGAAATACACCAGTAAGGGGGTATGTTTATTTCACAAACCCGCAAGTAAAAATAGTGGGTTTGGTGAAAAAATGGTGGGTTTCTAATTGTTGGTTTTCTAACTCTGACACGCTATGTTTCTGCCTTAATATTAATTATATTCAAAATGATACAAACTACAAAAGAATGAATTCATTTTTTCTCTTTCTGAAACATCTAGTTTGGGTTATTTTCTAGCTTTTTGTATTATTTTTCAAAAAATGATAGTTGGATCATTGAACTGATCAATAAATTTTCATCTTAAGGAACAGATTCTAAGATAAATCATAATAAAATTTGAAATAAGGGGAATTTCATGTTTGTGAACTGGGTTTGTGAATAGGTGTTTCACAGCCATTCACAACCCATATGAGTCATGAATGAAGAGGTTCATGACTCATATTGACTGTAAGCCAAGTAATTTCCAACTTTTGGAACCCCCAGGGGGTTTCAAACCACTTGTTCACAACCCATACATGTTGAAAAAAAATATTTTTCAATCCAAAATAGTTGTGAAAAATTAGTTTGAAACCCCCAGGAGGCCCAAGTTGCAAACAGGTTCATGCACCCTTAGATGGAAACTTTTGGCCCATTTGGGGCAAAGTGGCCCCAAATGGGCCATTTTATGTTGGAATTCAAGTACATGCTCAAATTACTTCCTCTTATAATTATCTTTCTTCTTCTATTTCTCATTTTATTTTCTTTTTCATTTTTCTCTATGTTTATTTATCTCTCTATGTTTCTTTATAAGTTCTATTCTATGTCTCTCAACCCACTTTTGCTACATCAATGAACCTCAATCACCCGCATGCGCGTCCTTCAAAATCAACCAATGCCAAAGCTCCATTTCTGAAGTCCTGCGCGTTTACTTGAGCAGATAAATCTTTAACAATCTGCCACCATCAACATCAATCACAAGCTACAGTTGACTTCCAACTCCAGCTACTATCAACATCTGCTTTCAGCTATCACCACCGCTCAATCAGCTATCACTACTGCTCAAGCTTGTCTCCTCATTAACATCAAGAGTATTACACCTGATCAACTCTCTCTCTTTCATGCTCATATGTTCTTTTATTTTACTCCATAACTTCTGTTGTCTATTCACCACGCTATCTGGTCCTTCTAAGGTGTCTACTCATTTCTGTCTCTTTTCTTTAATCACTTATTGCTTAAATAAAACTTTCCTTTTAAGCCTGTTAACATTTCATATTTACAGTCCTAAAAAACTCACTGGACCAGATAGGCTCTATTTCCGACTCAGAAGAACAACCCAACTCATCCAAGCTCAACATTCCTCTGTTAAATGACTCAAAATTCCCTTCTTTGAGTCTCAGGATCAAGAGCTACCTTTGCAGGAAAGGACTCCTCAAAACTCACCCTTGAACCCCCTCCATCACCTTTGACTGCCCCTCAAAAGAAAAAGTTTTTTGAAGCTGCGGACATAATCATGCAACATCTTGGTGAATGTGCCTTGGAATCCATCGTCAAAAATGACAACAATGGAGATCCCCACACCATCTGGAACGCAATTCTCAAACAATATGCCTTGCAATCCTCAAACAACCATGGCCCCATCTGGCTCAAATTAATATCATATCTCTTCAAAGTTTATCTGACAACCTACATTAAGGACTCTAGAAAACTCATGAACAAACTCACAGTTGTGCAACTCAAGGTTCCTCCTGACATTCTAAGCTACACTATTCTTGCCAAACTTCCCAGCTTATTCTATCACATTTTCAATTCTCTGATTCTCAACTACTCTCTCCTTCAAAACCCAACTGGTATCTCAAAAAAGTCATTCAACTTGAATCTTCTTGTCTACCTGACAGCAACACGGCTCCTGATGCAACCCCTTTCATCTCACTCCAAAAGTCCACAGTGAAGAAAAGACCTAAACATCCCTGTTCCAAAGGACACCACAATCCCTTGGCCAAGAACCCTGGAAGCAAATTCTGGTTTGTGCATCCCCATCTCAGACCCAACTGGAACAAAACTCCCTGTTCCAACCTCCACTCCTCCATTGAAAGCTCAACTGCCAAAAATGAAAGAAACTCTAAGAGCGCTGAGCTCCACTTCAATGCTCAGATCTTCCTTTCATCCAATGGAAGCTACTCTCACCTTCCTGTTCTGGACTCCGGTGCAAGTCACCATATAGTCAACAACCTCCACTTTCTTTTTGATTGAATGCCCATCCACCTTGAAGTGGGAACTGGCTCCCCTAACAACTCTCTCACTGCTACACATTCTGGCTCAGCTAAGCTTATCAATCAACTTGGCTCAACTATCATCTTGTGGGATGTTCTACTCATCCCTTCTATGAATTTTTGTCTCATCTCTCTCACTTGACTGAATTCCTCTAAGGCAAATTTCTCCAAAGTTGGATATTCAGGATTTGAGGTGAAGCTGGATAAGATCAACTTCATTGGCACCACGTAAAACAGATTAACTGAACTCTGAGGCACTAAATTCTTGCAATCCAACCATTCCACAATGCTTCTCAAAGCCCCAGAAAATCTTTGGCATCTGCGCCTTGGTCACGCTAGCCACCAATTCCTAAAGACCCTCAACCTGTACTCCAATGGCCCCAATGTTCTAACTACCACTTGTCAGATCTGCAAGACTTGCAAGCAAGTCTCAACACCCTTCAATCACAAATTTAAAAAGGTCTCCAGTCTCCTTGAAGCATTCCACCTGGAATTTGTTGGACCTTTCTCCATCACCTCTAACTCTGGTTTCTCCTACTTTCTTTCCCTCATGGATCAATTCTCTGGATACTGGTCTGTTTCTCTCCTCAAAAAGAAAAGTGAGGCTGTTTCTGCAATCAAATATTTTGTCGCGCAGGCCAAACATCAAACTGGCCACACCATCAAGCTTTTGATTTCCAATAACAGGGGAAAATTTATCTCCTCCAACCTACACTCCTTCTGTCTCAAAAAGAGAATTGGTCAGCACTTTTTTACCCCTCACACTCCTAAACAAAATGTTCTTGCCAAGGTATCAAACAGCCTCATTCTGGAGAAGGCTTGATGTCTTCTGAATCAAAGCAACTTGCCGCTGAAATTTCAGGATGAGGTCATCAACACCACCACCCACATTCTCAACGTACTACCTTCAAGGTCCCGTGGCAACACTGTTCCCTACAAAGTTTTTAACAAGTAATCATTTAACCTCAACTGCTTATGACCGTTTGGATGCGCCTCTTTCTCTGTTATTCCCAAGGCCAATTGGACCTTCAAGTTTCTCCCACCAGCAAAATAGCTATTTTGCTTGGGTACGTCAATGAATTTTTGTCATTCAGACTGCTAGATCTGGACTCCTCCAAAATCTTCATTTCTGCAAATGCCTTCTTTGACAAAATTTCCTTTCCCTCTCCATCCGGTTTCAAATCATCTCCCTGATCTCCCAGATCCAACCTCATGCAAAATCCATCCTCTTCTATCCCTCCTCCTACAAAAAATACTTTGATTGCCTCCCCTGCTGTCTCTTCTTACACTTTCCCTTCTTCTTCTGTTGCCCCTCCTGCTATCTCTACGTCCACACCTGAATCTTCTTGTGACTCTCCCCATTCTACCACTTCACCTGCTGTTGATATTTCTCCCTACATCTACCAACCGTCTCACAACAGGCTAACTCATGGGAGTATCATTCCCCATCTACAACATCCTAACTCAAAAATAGGACTTCCTGCTATCTACCTCATTGTAGAAAATAACTATTCAGACCCCACCTCAGTTCAGGAGGTCCTCAGCTTCAAATACCAGGAGGAATGGCTTGAAGCAATGAAGCACAAGTATCTCAACATGCTCCATTACCAGTTCTGGGAATAATCTACTCTTCCCAATGGCAAGCTAGGACTCAAATGTGTTTGGGTCTTTCAAACAAAGCAAGACAACCAAAATTGGATTATTCAATTCAAAGCCTGACTCTGTGTTCAAGGTTTCAGCCAACAGTAGAGTGTTGACTTCACCTTTACTTTCTCACTCACCGGAGACAAAAACTCCCTCCAGATGATGATTGCTCTGGCTGCCCATCTAAAGCTGAAGTTTCACCAAGTTGACGTGAAAGCTGCTTTTCGGAATGCCCCCTGCATGAAGAAGTTTACCTCACTCCTCCTCCCTACATCAATGCGGCTCCTAGCAAACATCTCAAGCTAAAGAAAGCGCTGTACTGTCTTAAGCAGGCAACAGTGGCCTGTTATGAAACACTCAGCAACTGGCTGATTAACTGTGGCTTCCATAAGAGCAAATCTGATCAATGTTTCTTCTGGAAGGACACCACCTACCTCTACATTCATGTTGACAATATTGCAGTATTCAGCAACCAACCAGAAGTCTTCATTGGCAAGCTTAGCTCCATGTTCAAAATAAAGGATTTGGGACCGGCCTCCTTGCTGCTCAGAATGAATTTCAATCACCTTCCAAATGGTTTCAAGCTTTCCCATAGCTTGTACATCAATAAAGTCTGCGCTCAACACCCGCTTCCGCTTCAGAAATTGTTTTCAACTCCATTCAAACCTTACGGAAAGATGTACCCCTCAAGCAAGGAGGACCATGAGGAGTTCCTCCAGTTGGGCGCCAACTACAGGAAAATTGTTGGGGAGCTTAATCATATCAGCACACACAACACCTAACATAACTTTTTCATAAATTACCTGGCCCAATTCCTTGTCAAACCCAACCTGCACCCCTTTCAAATAGCCCTGCACATCCTGCATTACCTCCAGCACAGTTTGAACTATGGGATAGTTTTTGAGTCCTCCTTCTCTGAATCACATCTTGAAGCATATGTCAATGCAAACTGGCCAACTTGTCCTACCACCAGAAGGTTGGTCTCTGGATTGGTTGCTTGCTGGCTTGGAAGGGTCATCACATGGAAGTTCAGATAGAAACCCACCTTATCCCTATCCACCACTGAAGCTGAATACAAGGGGCAGGGCAAAGCTATCAAGGAGATGATCTGGGTAAAATTGCTCATGGGAAAATTTTTGCCAAGAGAAGCGGCTAAACCAGCTACCATTTACAAAGACAAAAAAGGTTGTATTAAACTAGCTCTCAACCAATCTAACCATGATAATTTCCACACAAAGCATAGGGAACTGCTCTTAAATTTTTTTGCATCAAAATCCTAAACAACACCATCAAGCTTCAAAAGGTATCCTCCAAGAGGAACCTTGCAAAATTTTTCACCAAACCGGTTCCCCGGATAGCTCTTTGCCATGCTTTGAACGCTCTTAATATAGCAGAATAATTAGAACAAGGGAGGCCATCGGAGTTCAAGTAAATGCTCAAATTACCTCCTCTTATTATTCTCTTTATTCTTCTATTTCTCATTTTATTTTCTATTTCATGTCTATTTCATTTCTTCATTTTCTATTTCTTTTCTTTATTTTCTATTTCATTTCTATCTATGTTTTTTTATCTCTCTACTTTTCTTTATAAGTTCTATTCTATGTCTCTCAAACCGCTTTTGCTAAGTCTATGAATCTCAATCACCCGCACGCGCGTCCTTCAAAATAAACCACTGCCAAAGCTCCATTTCTGAAGTCCTGCTTGTTTACTTGAGCAGATAACTCTTTAACAATCTGCCACCATCAACATCAATCGCCAGGTACAGTTGACTTCAAAATCCAGCTACCATCAACATCTGCTTTCAGCTATCACCACTGCTCAATCAGCTATCACTACCGCTCAAGCTTGTCTCCTCATTAAAATCAAGAGTCTTACACCTGATTGACTCTCTCTCTTTCATGCTCATCTGTTCTTTTCTTTTCCCACATAACTGTTGTTGTCTAGTCACCATGCTATCTGGCCCTTTTAAGGTGTCTACTCATTTCTGTCTCTTTTCTTCAATCACTTCTTGCTGAAATCAAAATTTCCTTTCAAGCCTGTTAACACTTCATTTTAGGGGGTAATTAGAGGTACCTAGGAACCCCTGGAACACATTTATGTGCTCTTAACAAAAATTTGGGGATGTGGCATACATTGTGGGACTCTTATTGGACCACCAAAAGAACTTGGGAGAAAATTTTGCCTATTGGCAAATACAAGTCTTGTCACAAAAAGTAAAAAAACCTTGCTCATGACATATTTTTTTCTTTCTCAACCCAAAAGTGAGTAAAATTTGGAGTTTTTAATTGAAATTTGGCATCATAACTGAAATTTGTTAAGTTGTAGACTGAGCAGAACTGCTGCTGATGTGGTTTTTATCCACACTCTATCTGCTTCCTACTATTCCTTTTGTTGCCTATTATATGTTTCATCTCTTTTTATATTTATTTATTCATTTATGTTTTTGTTCTCTTTTCTTTTCATCCGTTGTTGCTAGCGCATGTTTTACTAGGTGCCAAGACTTCAAATCTGGAGTAAAAATCCTGAACGCGACCTTCTCTAAAAACCTCATCCGAAATCCAACTACTTACTCCACGAATCTCTGAACAATCAACTCGCCAGCCTCGATACTCTCGTCAGCCTTGTCAATTCACCAACAGCAGCCAGCTCAATCCAAGTAAGGACAATTCCGACTCTCTCCGTTTATTCTACGAACTAACCTCTCACTCCAGATTGTTCAAGGCGCTTTCACGGTCATCTTATCCCATCCTAGCAGCTGGTTGCATTCCAACTGTCTCCTGAATAACTTCCGTTGGTGTTGTTTTTATCCTTCTCATCTGTCTGATGATTATTGTGTCTCAATTTCTTCTTTGATTCCTTTTCATTTGGCAATTCAGTCTGGTCTTGGTTTTCTCACAAATCATATCTTTATCATGGTTAAAAGCCGAAACAACTTTACCGGCTTACCATCAGCAACATGCCCGAGCCAGGGTCATCGTCAACGCCAGGACCAGGGGGAGATCCCATGAACTTCAAATCTCACGCCCTCAAAGTTCTCATCAAATCTACTCCTCTATTGAACGAAGAAAACTACAGTATGTGGCGTAAGAAGATGGAGAAACTATTTAAACTCAGGGGAATTTTTCAACTCATGAACTCGTTGGATGAACTATCCTCTCTGGATGAAGAAACCAACCAGGAGATGGTAGCCTATTTAATAGCCAAACTCGATTCAAACACCTATAACAACATCATCGACGACCGTAATGAAGATATTGCTAAACAGATATGGGCAGCTACACAGTCCCATTTTGCCTCATCCCAATCTGCGAACAGGGCACAAATTTTCAACGGGTTTCTTCATCTCTCCATGTCCTCTAACATCAAGGCGTTCGTTACCTCTGTCAAAACTTATCTCAAGAAATTAACAGAAGTTGGTATCAAACTTCCATCAGACATAATAGCTTACCTTGTCCTTTTCAAATTTCCCGCCTTGATGCAAGGTATGAAGATGCAAATCATGCACTCAACCGCCAAAATGAGGATTGAAACCGTCCTAGACCATCTTATCCAACAAAAGAACAAGATCAGCGCACAAGAAATTCCCAACGAACCAGTCAACGTGGCCTTGTACAACGGACCGAGATGCGAAAACGGAAAACACAACTCCCCCGTAACATCCCATCCTGCAAACAAATGCTGGATCGAGTTCCCCGAACTTAGACCAGCAAATGTTCACTATCAAGGCAACAAGAAAAAAAAGAAAACCGCGGAGGAGGCTCACTACTATTCATTTTTCTGTGGACTGAACTTTTTGAGTCAAGAGCGACCGCTTCCTAGCCGCTACATACTTGATTCTGGTTGTTCTATCCATATGATCACAGACAAGAGTCTTTTTCATTCTCTTACTTTTTCCAACGGCGAAGGAAAAATTCAAACCGGAAAGAAGGACGCCGAGATCAAGATTGAGGGGATTGGCACAGCTTCCATTCCGTTCGAAAACTGTGAAATCCGTCTAAGTAATTCCGCTTGGGTCCCCGAATCAACCGTCAACCTGATATCCCTTGGAGCTTTGGTAGAAAAAGGTGCCACTCTGAAGATCAACTCAACGGGGTTGCCTTGTACCTTCTTGGTGCTTTGCGACAACAAGGAACTATTCTCCGGAAAGATCTCAAACAACTTATTTGTTATTAACATGAAAACTAAGCTCGACGCCGCTCTATACTCCCGCGAGGACCTCCCCAAAATTCACAGAACTCTGGGTCATGCCTCTCTCGGACGTATGGAGAAATTCCTGAACGAAACTATCTCTCCTAAAGACAAAGCCGACTTCAAATGTCTGAATTGCAACAAAGCTAAGATCACAAAGGCCAACTTTCCTCAAAATCACCAAGCGGCATTGAGAGTTTTGGATTGTATTCATGTAGACCTGATGGGACCTCTCAATCCTACCGCCAAAGGTGGCTATAGATTTGTTCTCAATCTCATAGACTCTTTTTCCGGCTATCTCGCTTTTTTTCCGCTTAAAACCAAAGATGAAGTCTACGACACTTTGATCTTTGTGCTGGAAAACGAATACAGAAAACATTGTTGTTATCCCATTGAAGTATGCTCAGATGGTGGAGGTGAGTTTATTAATAACAAATTGACTGCATACCTAAGAGAGCATCATATCAATCAGATTTTTTCGGAACCGTACCACTCTCAACACAACGGATGTATAGAAAGAGCCAACAGGACTGTTATGGAATCAACCCAAGCGATATTTTCCAAAGGTTGAATTCCTAAATCCTATTGGCACGAAGTAGTCCGAAGTAGCTGTGTATTACTCAACCAAATACCTAAAGAAAAAGGAGCGGAATCACCCTGGAAATTGATGCATGGCAAAGATCTTCCGGTAGGTTACCTGAGACCTGTAGGCACTGATCTCACGTATCGACTTAACAACACGCAGATCAAATCCAAATTATTCAAGAAAGGGGATTCCGGCAAACTTTTAGGTTTCAATCTGGCGCTGCTCTCGTACAAAGTTCTCTCGGTCTTGGGAAAAATCGTCAATACCAAACACGTAATCTTTTCCAAATCAATTTCCAACAAAGTGATCAACGAAG
Organism: Puccinia polysora; assembly: GCA_025617555.3. NCBI lineage: Eukaryota > Fungi > Basidiomycota > Pucciniomycetes > Pucciniales > Pucciniaceae > Puccinia > Puccinia polysora. The sequence continues at coordinate 43,480,632 of CM062625.1, read as the reverse complement.
TGATAACAACCAAAAACCAGGTAGATCTTGAGTCCTTGACCAATCCAGCTGTCCAGACTTCTCCCATGCCTCGTGAACCGTCCGTCAATCGATCTCAAGACTCTGAAGACAAACTTACCTCCGAAACCATAAAACATGAAGAAACTTCCGACACCCCTAGTAACAGCACGGAAGAAGATGAAGCAGTGTCCACCATTCTGAGACCAAATCTGAGGAACAGGGAATGCTTGAACAAACCCGACAGATACGGCTATCATGCAGAAAATTTGCCCAGATCCATTGAAGAAGCCTTGACTATTCCGGTATGGAAGGAATCCATGCTGAAAGAATTCAAGTCCATTGACGACCAGGATGTCTGGGAGGAGGTCGACAAAGAACTGGTGACCAATCCTCTTAGAACGGTGGCGGTATTTAAAGTAAAGCACAACACGCACGATGAAGCTCCTACCTACAAGACTCGGCTTTGCGTTCAAGGGTTCAACCAGCAATATGGGTTGGACTATTTTGAAACATATGCTCCCACAGGAAGAATTGCTTCTCTTTGGGCCCTTCTCACGTTTGCTGTTGACAGGAAACTTGATCTCCTTCAGCTCGAAGTCAAGGGGGCATTCTTACATGCCAATCTTGACGAAGACGTCTTCATCGTGAATCCTGCCGGATCTGGTCGAAGCGGAAAATACCTCAAGTTAAAAAAATCTTTATATGGGCTGAAACAAGCGCCCCGTAATTGGTACAGGACGCTCACCTCATGGATCAAAAGTCAGGGTTTTAAAAAATCGACCTGCAACCCTTGTCTCTTTCTGAGCAAAACAGACTCCTCGGCTCTTTTCTTCCACGTGGACAACCTCATAGTGGCCGGAAACACTGACAACTTTCAGAAAAAATTCTTAGATAGCTTCAAGAATTCCACGGCTCATCCCCCGAATACTCTGCTCGGAATGAAAGTTAAGAGGGACAATGTTTTGATGCATCTCAGCCTGCCTCTCCATATCGAAAAAGGGTTGACCTCAATGAACTTAACTGACTGCAAACCCACTAACACCCCGAGAACTCCAGGCCTGCATCTCTCTCCAGCGACTGAAGAAGATCATCAACGCTTCCTAGACCTGAAAGTGAACTACCGGTTGTTGATAGGCAGATTGAATTTCATAGCGGGACTGGCAAGACCGGACATTAGCTACGCTGTGTCCAGTCTGGCCAGATTCTCCGAAAGACCTGGGTACTCTCATTGGATGGAAGTAATGCATGTATGGCGGTATCTTTCAGCCACCAAACATATCTCTCTAAAACTCGGGCCTCGATCCATCTCCAACAGACTCATATGCTACAGCGATGCCACCTGGGGGGACAATCCTGACAGCCAAATCTCCCAGAGCGGCTGCATCTGCGCATTCAAAGGCAGTCCTCTCTATTGGACAAGCCATCGGCAGCGAAACATTACGCACTCATCTACTGAGTCGGAATGTGTGGCACTCTCTAGTTGTCATCTCGAGGGTAGATGGCTCCATCAACTACTTTCGGAAATATATTGGGAGAAATTTTCATGTCCACTTCATCTCAATGACAATAAGGGACTGGACAACAAAATAAAAAAGTTTGGCACCAATTCCAAAGCGAAGCACATCAACATCAAAATGAAAAGTCTTTGAGACAATTACGAGAACAGTGCGATAGATGTGATGCTTATCCCTTCGCAATCCATGGCTGCCGACGCACTGACCAAAGCCTCCAACAAAATATCAAACTGCCGCCTAGTAAACTGTTTCTTTTCACCGTATCATTAACCTCTGAGTCGAGGGGGAGTGTTAAGTTGTAGACTGAGCAGCACTGCTGCTGATGTGTTTTTTATCCACACTCTATCTGCTTCCTACTATTCCTTTTGTTGCCTATTATATGTTTCATCTCTTTTTATATTTATTTATTCATTTATGTTTTTGTTCTCTTTTCTTTTCATCCGTTGTTGCTAGCGCATGTTGTACTGGGTGCCAAGACTCCAAATCTGGAGTAAACATCCTGAGCGCGACCTTCTCTAAAAACCTCATCCAACATCCAACTACTTACTCCACGAATCTCTGAAAGATCAACTCGCCAGCCTCAATACTCTTGTCAGCCTCGTCAATTCACCGACAGCAGCCAGCTCAATCCAAGTAAGGAAAATTCCGACTCTCTCGGTTTATGCTACAAACTAACCTCTCACTCCAGATTGTTCAAGGCGCTTTCACGGTCATCTTATCCCATCCTAGCAGCTGGTTGCATTCCAACTGTCTCCTGAATAACTTCCATTGGTGTTGTTTTTATCCTTCTCATCTGTCTGATGATTATTGTGTCTCAATTTCTTCTTTGATTCCTTTTCATTTGGCAATTCAGTCTGGTCTTGGTTTTCTCACCAATCATATCTTTATCAAAATTCGTCTGATTTGCTGGGAATATGGGAAAATTGGAAGGCCCAAGCCCACCTGGTTTCAACCTGGCTGCATTGAAGGACTTTATTGAAAGTGCTGTCAAAAAAGCTGTGGCAGAAGCTAGGGGATTAGGTAGGAATTTGGGAAATCAAACATTGGAAGCCCCAATTGCATCCCTATCAAGGGGCACAATTGAGGAACAAGAATTTTACCAACCACAACTGACTGAAGGTGGTGGGTAAAATTTCATGTGCCATTTGACTCATTTGATTTGAAGGAAACTAATGTACCATGGCAGATGTAACTATGTAACTATCACAAGGGCCAAATTGGAGTCTCTCGCTGGCCAGTGACTTCATTTTACCATCCAGTCACATTTGCTGGCCCATTGAGTCCCTTCAGAGGAAAATGGTATTCACCAATGAATATTCTTGAGTTCACCTCATTTTACATCAAAAATAAAATATTATTCACATTGTATTCACCATGGTGTAAATTGAATTCAACTTTTCATTCCCCAATGAAAAAAACCTGAATTCACTTGTATTTTCATGTTGATTCAACTGGGACTCACATAAAATTCCCCATCAAATTAAAATTTGCAATAAAAGATTGTGTATTATGACATCCCAGCTCAAATTTTTGGGATCAATATTTTATACAATGGCCAGTTGCATTCTGATTGATGTCAGTATTTATAAAACAACTGATATTGTTAGATTACATAATTGCCATGAGCAGTTCATTGACTGGTATGTGCCACCCACATCATAGAATGCTGGGATAAGTACACCTCCTCTGGGGTGATCAGCCAAATAGCTATGAATCAACAGCTCCTTACTCAACAGCGCACTTAGCTCAATTGGTAAGAGCATCACTCATATAAAGATTCTGAGGTTGTGGGTTTGAATCCCACAGTGTTCATTTGTTTTCATATGACTTCTGACAGATATTTCACAGTTCATTCCACCTTACTTTTTTTTAGAATTACCAATTCTGTATTACCACTTTCGCAATGTTTTTTCCAGCCCTTCACCTGGGTTTGAAATATGGTTTCATTTCTGAAAAAGAAGCTCCAAATTGCATTCAGGTTAACCTTGATGGACCTTTGGTGGATGGAAACTGGGAATTGGTCTGCAAATTTTCATTGGTCTTTTGTGGGTAACATGCCAATTTTTATTCTGCTCAGAAACTTTGATCAGAAAGTGTGGGAATAATTTCAAATCTAAAATTAGAAAATAAATGGGTTTTCATGTTTTCAAATAATATGTTAGGTATAATAATGGGGAAAAGGGTAATGCAGTCAGTGGGGATACCACCCACATTGACCCATTGCATGCGGCTTGCTCTAAAAATTGAGGTAAAACTGCTTGGAGAAAGGTGTACATCACAACACTATGGAATTGAATTTTAAAGCTACAAAATTTAAATGAAACTTCAGAGCATGTACCACTGTCTTTATAAGTTGGCTTGAGACACCGACTTATTGAGGATTTATCACATCAAGCCACTATTTTCTGTCAAAAGGAGTTTGAAAGCTGTCAATTTGACAAAATAGTTTACAAGGCTTCATAAATTTATAAATCCTTGTCAAGGCTCAACAAGAAAAAATCTTGCCAAGCCCCATTCTAATAATTCTACCGCCCACCCTCCCCCTCCATAACTTCACCCTACCATTCCCCGCTCCCTTTGAACTTTGTCAGCTACATCTGTCAGCCTCCTGGATGCCAAGAACCTTGCTATCCTTTAGCTACCAAAGGTGATATTGTAAATAATAAATATATTATTTAATAATTGCAGCAAAAATCTGTAGAATACTTGGATTAAGCTTATTTCAAGGTTAAATGGTTTAGTTATTGTTTATTTTTTTGAATCAAAATTGATTATTAAATATTTATAGAGGGGACAAAATTACATTGGGGATATTTAACACCTCTTTTCAGGGATTTCAGTATGAAAACACGTAGTCCTGGTTACTTTGGGTTCTTTAGTTTAAAGATTATTATACCCAAAGATAATATGTATGTAAAATACACAATGGAGTGGTAGGGCCTTGTAGCCAAGCTACCACGACAGAGAAAGGATAAGAAGACTCACTGGTATATTATTGAATCCTTTGGGTATCTGTTTGGGACGTGTACTGATGGGTTAAACCTGTATACTGGGGTTATAAGGTTGTTCAGCAGTTTTCATTGATAAAAAGAGGTTTGAAGACGGATATTACTGATCAGAAATTTCCATAAATCACTTACTTATCTCTTATAAGTATTTGATTACCTTGGCAGGGCGTCTGGATATGAATATTACTGGGTCTCTCCCCAACAACATCCTCAAAAGAGCTCTGTATTTATAGTTTTTTGGGGTCCCAATATGGTCCTTCTGAGTGTTGTAGGTTCTCAAAGGGACGGACACTAAGGCTAGCAGGGTAACCAGGGGTAGCCTGTCATGTGCCCTTGGTGCTATAGCCCGGGTAGCATCTAATTCCTTAGGGTATGGGAAATATTCTACCTTATAATGGACATTAGGACGTGTTAATAACACTAATCTGTCCTATTTATGTTTAATTTGATTATTTATCCTTAGTATATGTTCCCTGTAATATAATAATTATATTATTAGACATCTCTACGGACATTTTGATGTCAGTTAAGTTCTCATTATGTATCATATAACTGGAGTAAAAGGTAATAATATTGTTTTTACTCTTTATCTACAAGTTCCAGTTGATTTGTTAAGGTAATTACTTAAAAATATAAGTCATGAGAATTCATGTAATATTATTACATCATTATCTTCCTTAGTATGTCACAATTATGTTGATGTATAGTAATTCTCATAAAAGTATATTAAAGTGTTTTAATATATTTTTTGAAGCTGTCATTGTCTTATTTTCGACATTCTTGATTCTTTGCATTATATTAAATAAAAAATACGTGTAAAGATTATTTAGGTATTTTTATATAATATTATATATATTTAGACAGCATACTATCCACAGAAACCTTTATTACATATGTAACAAGTTCCCGTGTATGTTGTAGCCTGTTTACGCGGTACCCGGGCCGCCTGTCACTATGTCAGGCCGTAGTCCCGCGGCTGCGTACTTGTCAGAGGCCCGGGGCTGCGTACACAACCCTGACGGGTTGACACATCTGTATCTCAGCTGCACGCGGGTTCTGTGGCTGCCGCGGCTGCGTGTGGGAATTGTGACAAAACACATTTCCGCCTGTAACTCCTAAAATATATACAACACCTCAATTCAGAATGAATTTTAGGTGTGAAACCTATACGTGAAAATGTGTGTGAAATATTTAATTGGCCAAAAAGCTCAATACTGGAGCCGTAGTATTTTGGTTCTTTTTTCCTTAATTGTTTGAAAATATAAGGAGTTGGATTTCAAGGGTGGGGTCAGTGAGTGACCCTACCTAATTTTGGATGTAGAAACCATTTCTGTAATAATATTTATGGTTTTCCTACTCCTTCTTAGGTAAGTTGTATTATTATTATTTTTATGTTATTTTAGTTACTTTTTCAGCTTGCTCTGCAATAGTAGCAAGCTGACAACATCATCAACACCCCACTCCTTTTACATTCTGCCAAATTGATTTGATTTTTTTTTTGAACTCAAAATGATCCCATGACTGTTTCTTTTGCCATTTTTGGGGGAAGTCCCAACCCTTATTGAGCAGGAATTCATGGAAACAAAAATGGTCGTTCCAGCTCCCTAACAGCGGGAAAACTTTTTCATGAGCCTGATTTATTGCAACAAGGAAGCAAAATAAAGTTTTGAAAGCTATCCAACCTTGCATGCCTCAACAACTTGTCATAGTTTAAGGATTTTTCAAGAAAGTGGTAGATGCTCTTAGGCATTGAAAAGAAAATGCCAAAAATGTTTTGATGTACAACATGGAATTAGCAGTTGTAGCTCAACATTTATAGAAACCAAAATGCAATGGGTCACTGTTGGTTTGACTCCCAAAAACTGTGTTATGCTTTTCCCCAAGTCATTACAAACAATGCAGCACAGGTATTACTACAAGATTTTTCACAATAAAAATCACGTGGATTTGCTTTGAAAGAATAAGTGATATGTAGAACAAGCATGATATGCCTATTTTTGAATTTTTCAAATTGATGTTTATCAGTGACCTTTGATTTTTATTAATGTGGTTTAATAATGGAATGACATGGCACAAATTTAAAAAAACAAGTCAAAATAAATACGTCAACCTGCTCAAGCATTAGGGGAAATTTCCACCAATGCACTCTTGTTAATTTACATTGAGAAAAATCAGAACTGGGACTTGAAAAATCTTTATTTTGATATTTGGGTATTAATTTGTGACAAATAATGCATTTCAGATTGGCTCCAATCACCAAGAATGGCATTACTTCATACTTGATCTTCAATAAAAGAAATGTAGCTTTAAGGCTTTCTGAAAATATAAATAGGTTTATCCTTGGTTGTTTGGCATCCTCTGTATCCTCCTCTCTCCACTTTCAAACCATTTACAAAGGAATTTGACTATTGGAGATTTATTCTAATCTCATGTCCAAAAGTCCAGTTGATTTTGAGTTGCTTTTTGGTATTAAAAATCACTTTTGTAAAACTGATGCACTTTGAATTGTTCAAAGTGAACTCAAGCTTTGGAAAGTCAATCTGTTCTAAATTAAAGATCATGCCATCTAGATCTAAAAGATTAATGCTTGATTGAAGTTACAGATAACTCAGTTCCACATCAATATATAGTGTTTTTGCCAATAAGTTCTTTGGAAAAGAGTATTGATAAGGCTGATAGGCCAAGTGTTCAGTTCAAATTTTCACAGTTTGAAAATGGCATGAAATAATCACATAAATATTTTGAGACTTTTATTGGTACAGGATATGTCCCAATTTCAGCCTCACAGGAAAAGAAAGAGTCAACTGGGTTACTGTATTCAAAAAAGAGCCTACCAAAGGCAGGAAATGTTTATCCAAAAAGTTTTATGTTCTCCTTTTTATGTGAGATATGTTTGTGGGCTTATGACATAATACAATGTTGATCTAATCTGCACTCCCAGGTCCCCAGTTGGTCCATCTGGATTTCAAGGTAGGTATTCAGAAATTTTTTGCAGAAATATTTCCTTGTAAATTGATCACATTGCACCTTTTGGGCCAAGCAACTATTTCTTAACAGGAAAGAAGAAATGCACAAAGAAAAACTGAAGCTGCAGCAAGTAGAGAAAATTTATCATTGTGGTGCCCCATCCTGGACACCCTGGCCACCTTAAGACCTCAATCCATAAACTGTTGTGCAAACGTACCGTCCGGCATCAAAAAAAAAAAAAAAAAACCAACTTATCCTCAGGCTCATCCGAACTGTCATCATCCAGCGTTGCGCGTCCTTATCCTCGCGCTTTGCGCGTCGCGCTTCCTTCATCCGCGTTGCTCATCATCCTTGCCGTTGCGCATTGCTCGTCATCTCCGCTGTTGTCATTGGGCGTCCTCATTTTTGTTGTTGCGAGGGGCTCATCCTCATTGCTACCGTCATGCGGCGCTCATCCATGATTGACCAAATCCATCCCGACCGCACCCCCAAGCATTTTTCAAATCCTTGGATCTGTCAAATCTCCCATCTCACTCAATCTATCAGTCGTGAATCTCAAGCCTGTCAGGATTTACTCAACCATCTCAATCCAATCTCCTATCCGCCCATCCGCGCTCTCACGGACTTCATCTGTCACCTTTGCTGGGGCTCTCCCACCCACTTCCGCCTTTGGAAAAGGGGTGAAGAGTGTCAACTACCGCCCGGGGACATCTGCGGCAGTTTGGTTCATTTACCTTTCCCACCCCGTCTGCCTTTGGACGAGGGGTGGGTGATTCCGGTATTGTTGCATGCGCCCATCCACGGATGGACACGAGTGACCACATGATTTCCTTTCCTTTTTTTGCTCTATTTGTAGAATCCATTGTGCATAGTCTAACAGGGCCTTCTGCCCATATAAGGAGGGGCTCTCCCCTGCCTTTTGGATCCATCATTGGAGCATGGAATCATCCAGTATGAAATCAGCACACCCTTGATCCTTGAGCCTCCATACTCAAACCCTTGATCCTTGAGCCTCCATACTCAAAGCCTTGATCCTTGATCCTTATCACCAACCAATAGCCTTGCTGGTTGAAGAAAAATTCCGTCTGTTGGAATTTTTGAGTGTGTTATACCACTCCTTGATCCTTTTCTCTGACCATACTGGTCCTGATCCCTGATGACCTTTCTGGAGCCAATCACAATTGATTGAAGAGGTCTTATTAAGCTTAAGACCTGGAGTGTTATACCTCCCCTTAGCTTTTGTTCAAGTTTTTTCCCTGCATAATCTTGTCTCAGATAGTGCTGTTCCATTGCTACCAAACTATTATCATCTTTATCCTCTAATCCTTGATTCCTCAATTACCAGGTTCGGGACCTTGATCTTGGTTACATTTGAATATTTTTGTAACACTCAGGAGGGCAGACTAAACAGCACCTTTCCCCTCCACAGAACTGCCACGGCCTAGCACTGTTTGGAGTCTTACATTTGGTCCCCCAGGCCGGGATTGAACCAGAAACCTTGGGATTTATAGTCCCAACTTAAAGAATCAACTCCAAAACCCGATCCGATTTTTTTTTCTTTTTTTGTTTCTGTTTGTTCTTTTTTTTCAGAATCCGTGGAGGCAGCTTGGTCCAGAAGTAAGTCCTCCCAATTGTGCACCATCTGGGCAAGATCCTTGTTTTTTTTGTGAAACTCTACTCTTGCCACGCTTGTGATACACCTTGGAACTCTGCTTGTTTGGATCTCTTAGGAACCCTTCAACATGGAATCTGCTGGATCCTCTTTATCTGTTCGGGCCAAGATGGTCAAAATCAAACCTCAGAACAAAAATTTAGGCTTCAATGGGACCAATGTCAAACGATTCCTGGACTCCTTTGAGACGGCTTCGGAAGTGGATGATGCCAGTGAATATGATATGGCTTATCAGTTATGGTTTTTTATCTCTTCTGACAAAGTTATGGAGGTTATCAAATTGTTTGAGGGATTTGAAACTCACAACTGGTGGCTCCTGAAGGAGGCTATGTTGGCCCAATGGGGAAAAATAGATGTAGCAAGATTTAATTTGCAAGACTTGGATGCCCTGGTTTCTCAATGGATCTCCAATGGTGGTATCTCCTCAGCCTCTGACTATCAGACTTTCAGAAAATCTTTGGACCCTATCCAGTCCTATATTATCCGTAACAATCACATTGATACGTTGGATGAAATTTGAGTGCGATTTTTTCAGTCTTTCTCTCCAGGAGTGCAGGAAATAATTAAGGATGAATTAGTAAAATCTGGATCCATGATCAAAACAAGAGATAATTGGTTCAAGCTCCCTTCTTTCATGGTTCTTAGGAATACTGTGGATAAAGTGATGCAAGGTCAAACAGATCTCACCTTTGAAAAACCTAAAATCACTGAACCAGTCCTTGCCACCTCTTTTCAAGCATCTAACAAAATCATGAATAAGATGGAAGCCAATTGCAGACCTAAACCCCATCCTCAGACTCACCGGGAGACACCTACTGTAGATGAGATCACTAAATTACTTCAGGCATTTGAGAATAAAATAGATCAGAAAATATCCTCTTTAGCCACTCCTAGACCTGCTAATTCTGTTCCTAAGTCTACTATTGTCTGTTATTATTGCCATAGGGAAGGCCATGGTACCAGTAGATGTCCTGAACTCCAGAAAGACAAGGAGGAGAAGTTAGTAGAGCAGAAGGGAAATAATGTTTTCCTTCCTAACGGTGCTTTGATCCCTTTTGATGTGTCTTGACCCATCCGTCATGTGGTGACCTCATACCAACCACCAACTCCTAAGAAAACATCCTTGGTCTCTGTGGATTTTTGATCATCCTGTGGAACTCTGCAACCTTGGTATCCCCCAGCTATCACTTCTTCCAGCTTCCCTGGCACCTATAAATTTGATCCAGCTAGGAAACACCATGAGGAACCAAAACCTCATAATTCTCCTCCTGTTCCATCCTCAATTCTGAAAAAAACCCGTTAAATGCCAATCTTCACCTGAGCCTCCTTCCTCTGATGTGGAAGAAATGGAAGTAGAAAGGGAACCACTTATGGAAAGGTTCCAGGACAGCTCTGATCCTTCCCCTCTTCAACCTGCCCAACCCTCAGATCCTCTTCCATCACCTATTACACCTGTTCTTCCTCCCTCCACCCAGCCCAAAGTTTGATTTGAAAGGGGCATCTCCCAGGACTACCCTAATGCTGTGGAAGGAGTATTAAAGAAAATTTCTGATCTTGAAATCCCTGATCTATCTGTGACTGAACTCCTGTCAATCTCTCCATCTGTGGCAGAAGGGATGAAGAAATTGGTTTCTTGTTGACGTGTGGAGATTGGTGCGGACATATTAAAGGTCTCCTCTGGTACTCTGATAAAGAATTCTGGTGGAACAGATCCCTCTTCAGAGACCAACCTGTATTCCTGTTGTCTTGGTTTCCTTGCATGTTGTCTTGGTGATTCAACTAAAACGGTTTCTCTCCTTGTGGATTTGGGTTCTCAGCTCAACTTGATTTTGGACTCCATGGCCTGCAAGCTAAAACTTAGCCCAAGGGTCAGTTTCAACTCTGCGGTCTATGGAATTGGGAATCAGTCCTGTGAACTGGTTGGTATTGCTGAGGATATTCCTGTTCATATTAGTCAAAATATTGTTGGCACCTGTCACTTCTGTATCACTTGTCTGGATGGTCCCATGATTGTGGGAAGTCCTTTCTTAATGGAATTTGGTGCTACCCTGATGTTTTCTGATCAAGTTGGGGAGAGAATTCTCCTCCCTGATGCTGATGGCAGAAAGATTGAAGTCCCCCTTTGTTCTTTGGATTCTGGTCGTTGGGAAAGAGACTTCCCTGGTCATCCTCCCAAATTTGTCCTGAAAGGAAAACAGAAAGAAAACTCTCATTCCTTTCATCCTCATTTTTTAGCAGAATAGTTGGCCCTACTGATAGTTGTAGTTCTCCTCAGCCTCAGACTTCAACTCATGGACCAACTCCCACCTCAGAGGCAAATCTTTCTTTTTCCTCATTATTTTCTTCTCATCCAAATAAGATCAAAACCCAAACACATGAAAAATCCAAAAAATCCAAAAATATTTCTTCTCTGTCTGGAATTGTTGTATCTTCTTTTCCTTTTTCTTTTCAGCCTGATCACTCATCTTCTATTCCGGTTTTGAATCTCAGAAATGAGTCTAAACTAGATCTTGATCTCAATTCTTTTCTTGGGGGCTTTGGTATGAAGGAGTTTGGTCTTAGGTGGAGGCAATTTGGGGTAGAAGTAAGTCCTCCCAATTGTGCACCACCAAGGGCTTCTACTACTGTCTTTTTCAAAACTCTACCCTGTGCCACACATGTGAGCAATGTGTTATCTTTTTGATTCCCTTTTATGGAGAAGGCACCTTTCAAGGACGCAGCAGAACATCCAAATTAGAAGATGTTGGAACATGGCCTCAGCTTTTGTAGTCAGTTCTCACTGGTCAATGCTTGGAGGAAGCAGGGATTCCTTTCCTTTGCCACCAAGTACAAACCAGTTGCAAAGAAGGTCCAGCCAGTCAACCAACCAATGCCTCTCCACATCAATCGTCCTCTTATGCTTCCTCCGCTATCTCGTGATCCTTACTGTGGTCTATCCAAATCCCTCACTGGACCATTTATTCCCTTTGGTTGGGTCACTGAAGAACGTCTGAAAGTGGTCAACTTTGGTCCAGATGGATGGCTTCTTCCTGATGAGTTAAATTTGATCAAAAATATTTTGTCTCTAAGGGAAAAATCTATTTCATTCTGTGAAGAAGAGAGAGGTCTCTTGAAAGAATCCTATGGTCTCCCCTACATCATCCCTTTAGTTGAACATGACCCTTGGCAAAAGAAAAAGATCCCAATCCCTGCTGCTAAAGTTGACAAATTCGTCAAGTTGGTCCGCAAACGAGTCCAAACCAGTTTATACAAACAATCAACTTATAGCTATTCCAGTCCTGTTTTCTGTGTTCTAAAGAGTAATGGTAAACTTAGAGTGGTTCATGATCTCCAACCTCTTAATAAAGTTACTATTAAAGACTCTGGCGTGCTGCCTGCCACTGAAGAATTTGTTGAATCCTTCTCTGGGAGGGCTTGCCATGGTTTAGGTGAAATTATGGGTGGCTATGACAAACTATCCTGGCATCCTATTTCTCGTCCCCTCATTACTTTTGATACTCCCCTTGGTCAATTTCAGCTGACTCAATTGCCTCAAGGTGCCACTAACTTGGTTTCAGTCTATCAGGCTCAGATGATGTGGATCCTCCAGGACAAAATCCCGTATCATGCAGGTATCTTTATTGATGATGGTGGGATTAAAGGTCCAGTTACTGACTATGATAATGAGCTCTTACCTTGGAACTCAGGAATCCAACGATTTATCTTGGAGTATGCTACTATCTTGGAAAGAATTTTGTTTTGAATGGAGGAATCTGGCCTAACTTTCTCTGGATCAAAACTTGCCGCCTGTGTCCCTTCCTTGGAAATTTCTGGTCATATAGTCTGCAAGGACGGAAGAAGGATGGCACCCTCTAAAGTCAACAAAATCATATTCTGGCCTACCCCAATAAATCCAACGGAAGTTAGAGGTTTCCTAGGTGTTGTAACTTATGTCAGGATCTTCATTCCCTCATTATCCAAAATCTGTATTCCCTTGCGTTGCTTAACCAGGAAGGATGCTGAATGGATTTGGACCCAAGACTGCAAAAAATCATTTCAGTTTCTCAAAACAATTGTTGGGAAAGACATTGTTTTGAAAAAGATCACTTATGGACCCGGAGCCGGCAAGATCAAGCTGGCAGTGGACTCGAGTTATCAATCTGTTGGGGCTGTTCTTACCCAAGAAGATGAAAATGGTTTGGATCTCCCTGCTCTGTATGAATCTCTTCTTTTCTCAGATGCGGAATCCAGGTACTCCCAGCCAAAACTGGAACTTTGTGGTGTGGCCCGATTGTTGAAGAAGCTTCAGACTGTCCTTTGGGGTCAACAATTTGAGTTTCATGTTGATGCACAATCCATTATTGAAATGATCAAAGCCCCCAGCCTCCCAAATGCTCTGATGACTCGTTGGGTGGCTTTCACCCAGTTGTTCTCTTTTGATATTGTTTACAGGCCTGGAAAATCTTTCACCATTCCTGATTTTTTATCTCGACGACCTATTGTAGACAATGAATCAGAGTTTGGAATGGATTTCGATGAGGAAGAACCCTTGGTCCGCCCTGTCTTTGCCTTCTCCTCCCAAAATTACTCTGGGTTCCAGCAAGTTTTCTGGCTTAAGTTGGAGCAGTACCTTTCAACTCTCCAAAGACCCCCTGATCTCTCTGCCAAAGAATTTTGGTCCCTTAAAAGGAAGTCCTCCAACTTATTTTTCCAAGGTTCTAGGCTTATGAAAAGAGCAACTCCTTGTGGACTTGTTGTGGTCACTATCCCTTCTAAGCAAGATTTGATCCTGGAAAATCTCCATGAAGGCCTTGGTCATTGTGTGGTAACCAAAACTTATTGACAAATATCCGAACAATTTTGGTGGCCATCCCTGAAGAAATCTGTTGCTCAATGGTGTAGGAGTTGTGAAGTGTGCCAGAAATGTGATCTTAGGCGCCCGGCAAAAATTTTTTACCCCACTGGAGAGTCTTCTGTCTTTGGGAGGATTGCTATGGATGTGGTTCACATTAGGGCTGGTGGAGCTAAGTACCTCATTGTGGCTAGAGATAATTTTTCTGGATGGGCTGAAGCAAAGTTTCTTAAGAACCTCAGCTCTGAATCAGTAGCAACTTTCCTTCATGAGACTTGGACAATGCGCTATGGCTTGGCCCAATCTTATTCTACGGATGGTGGCTTGGAATTTGGTGGAAAGCTTGCTGAAATGATACGATTGCTCCCTGGAAAACTTAGAGTTACTAATCCCTATTATCCTGAAGGAAAAGGCATGGTGGAAAGAGGCCATGCTCCTTTGAAGGCTGCTCCTGTCAAATTGGCTGGTGAAAGTGGCAAGAATTGTCAAAAGTTTCTCCCCTTGGTCCTCTTCTCTGATTGAATTTCCACCAAGTGAACCACTGGTTAATCTCCTTGTGAAATCATCTTTGGTCAGAGGGCTGTTCTTCCTCTTGATCTTGAAATGGAGTTTCTCTTGGGGATCCCTTGGGAACAAGTTTCCTCAACTACTGACCTATTAGTTGCCAGATCAAAGCAACTAGAGAGGAGTGAAGATACTCAAAACAAAGCTTATCAGAAGATGATGGAATCAAGAGCAAAATCAGTTCAGTATGGGGAAGATAAACACCTAAATCAAATCAGGGACCCTTTAAACCCTGGTGATCTGGTATTGTCTTATAATTGTTCCTTGGAAGCTCAGTGGGGAAAGCTTTTCTCTAACTGCTGGAGTGGTCCTTATCAAGTAGTCCGTCAAGTTCGAGGTGGATCATATCTTTTGGAGGAGCTGGATGGTACTCAGATGGCCAGAAGGTTCTCTGCTGATCAGGTCAAGAAATTTCACTCTTGTGGAGGCAACTTGGTCCAGAAGTAAGTCCTCCCAATTGTGCACCATCTGGGCAAGATCCTTGTTTTTTTGTGAAAACTCTACTTCATCCCACGCGTGTGAGCACTTGGGACTCCTCCTTCATTTTATCTCAGCCTCTTCTAGGATTTTTGGTTGGATCAAAATATTTTTTCTCAACCGCTCTTGAGATAAAAATGGCCATTCTTTGGTTTCAATCATCTTTCTTTCCTTTCTTTTTCTATGGCATCAAACTCAGGAGCAGACTAGGGACAGTCTGTAAGTTGGGGAGAGATGTGGTTCCCCATCCTGGACACCCTGGCCACCTTAAGACCTCAATCCATAAACTGTTGCGCAAACGTACCGTCCGGCATCAAAAAAAAAAAAAAAAAACCAACTTATCCTCAGGCTCATCCAAACCTTCATCATTGCGCGTCGCGCCTTGCGCGTCCTTCATCTGGGTTGCTCATCATCCTTGCCATTGCGCGTTGCTTGTCATCTCCGCCGTTGTCATTGCGCATCCGTATCTTTGTTGTTGCGCGTCCTCATCTTTTTTGTTGCGTGGCGCTCATCCATGATTTACCAAATCCATCCTGACCGCACCCCCAAGCATTTGTCAAATCCTCGGATCCGTCAGATCTCCTATCTCACTCAATCTATCTGTTGTGAATCTCAAGCCTGTCAGGATTTACTCAACCATCTCAAGCCAATCTCCTATCCGCCCATCCGTGCTCTCACAGACTTCATCTGTCACCTTTCCTGGGGCTCTCCCACCCACTTCCGCCTTTGGACAAGGGGTGAAGAGTGTCAACTACCGCCCATGGACATCCGCGGCGGTTTGGTTAATTTCCCTTTCCCACCCCCTCCGCCTTTGGATGAGGGGTGGGTGATTCCGGTATTGTTGCGTGCGCCCATCCACGGACGGACGCAAGTGACCACATGATTTCCTTTCCTTTTTTTGCTCTATTTGTAGAATCCCTTGTACATAGTCTAACAGGGCCTCCTGCCCATATAGGGAGGGGCTCTCCCCTGCCTTTTGGATCCATCATTGGAGAATGGAATCATCCAGGATGAAATCAGCACACCCTTGATCCTTGAGCCTCCATACTCAAACCCTTGATCCTTGATCCTTATCACCAACCAATAGCCTTTCTGGTTGAAGAAAAATTCCATCTGTTGGAGTTTTTGAGTGTGTTATACCACTCCTTGATCCTTTTCTCTGACCATACTGGTCCTGATCCCTGATCATCTTTCTGGAGCCAATCACGATTGATTGAAGAGGTCTTATTAAGCTTAAGACCTGGAGTGTTATACCTCCCCTTAGCTTCTTGGAGTTGCATTCTTCCAGCCTACTCTTGAGTCACTTGAGAAGTGTTGAGGTTATCCTTGCTTCAAATCAGTTACTGTTTGCTTTAGAGCTTCCTAAACATTGTGCTTTGTCCTGTACAGCCACCCACAGTTATCTGGTACCCTTCAAGCGCTTGATTGCGGAGAGTTGGGCAGGTTCATTGAGAACCTGGAGGTTGCTTGGGTTTGAGTTGATCATCCCCAATCTTCTGCTGACAACCAGAGTTATTAGCGTGTGGGCGTTGTTCACATACAACAGCTTTTGTTCTTTGAACTCTAAGGGGACTTGAACTTCTTTTTTTCAAGTTTTTTCCCTGCATAATCTTGTCTCAGATAGTGCTGTTCCATCGCTACCGAACTATTATCATCTTTATCCTCTACTTCTTGATTCCTCGTTTACCAGGTTCTAGACCTTGATCTTGGTTACATTTAAATATTTTTGTAACACTCAGGAGGGCATCCTAAACAGCACCTTTCCCCTCAACAGAACTGCCACGGCCTAGCACTGTTTGGAGTCTTACATCATTCAAACTCAGAAAGAAAAAAGAGGTTATTGGGAATTCTGTATCCTCTCAAAAGGAAATGGAATCCCATAGTGCAGATGCAAATAGGTTGGCGCCCTCAGAAGTGACCTCTGTGGGCATTGCCTTAGAACAAAATTTGGATATGGAAGATGTACATTTGTGTATCTAAATGTGCTTGAATAAAAAAAAATGAATTATAATTGGTTAAAATTCCTTTGATAAGAGAGACTATTAAACCCACTTGAATCAAGAAGAGATACTAGAAATACTTGTGAGTGAAGCAGGAAAATATTCTTAGAATCCTTCACATTTACAAAATGTTTTTTTAGTGGCTTTTTCTGAATTTTCAACATCTGAGGCATTGAAGAAAACCATACCCACAACAATTTCAACAGGTATGTGGAAATTGTTTTTGACTTCTAAATTTTGGCAGTCATTTTCATTTGAATTATTAAGATTTTCAAATTAGAAATTGGAGAAAACCCACCACAATCTTCAGAAACACTATAAGGGGCCAAAGAGAAAAGACATGACACACTTGAAGCCTCTGGTTCAATTGGTGAAACAAGCTCTGTAAGACAATCTGTGGATGTTCTCATGAAAAAGATTCTAGGTGGGCATATTTATTTCATAGGTGTGTTTTATCTCAAACATTGAGTTAAAACTATTGAACTTAAATTTTCATTACACAGCTCCAAAAAAATGCTTTCCATCAGGTGGTGACAAAGATTGTAAGTTATTTTGGAAATGTAACATACTGAATAAATTTAAATGGAAATTCTTTTTAACCTTGAATATAGGGTCTGGCCCTGAGAGCCAAATTTCTGGTAAAAAAAGGATAAGTCTGATCAGAGATAAACCATCTCAATTGTGGAGAGATCATTAAGGCCCAGGGTTGCTGCATTTCATGATAGAAGCCCTACCAAATCCATTTCCAGCAATGTATGTGATATGCTAATCCCAAAAGGTTTTTGGAAATGCCCCTGGTGTTTGGGAGAGTTCTGTTTTGGGTTGGAGACATTCATCCAGGGGAAGTAAGTCAGAAGAATCATTCAGTCTGCATCTGTTCCAACCAGTGAAGGAAAATTGGGATTTTTGGCATGGCAGATTGAATTCCCAGGGTGATTACTGTGGTATTTTGAAAATTATGTCTATGGGAACAATGGCTTATTTTTGACCATTTTAGAACGCTCCAGTGTTTCTGAACAATCACAAAATTTCTAGGATAATCAACAAGCTAAAAGTGGACAAGGATTTGAAAAAAATACCCTAATGCTTTGTGATGGAGGATGTTAGGAACCATTTGATGATGATAAAGAAAATTTTGAAAGTATGTGATAAATTGATGTAATTCCTAACAGCAGTAATAGTGATTTTTTTTAAATCCATACCCAAGTGATCAAGTGAAAAGCCCAAAATAAGAAAAAATAAGAAACAGTTCAAATTTTTGTGATGGCGCTTCTAAATCACAGGAAGATTCAAGGCATATGGCTGGAGAAATGGGAAATATGGAAGGGTTTGAGAGTGTGGATTAATTTGAATTGGATGGTAGGAATTGTAGCTTTTCATTAATAATAGTGCCAGAAAGCCAGGTGCCAATAAAAATTCATTTTAGGATTTGAGAACAAGAATAGCCAGAGAAATGACACACTGGGAAAAAAAGCCAAGCCACCAGAGAATTGGAATATAGAAGGTAAATTACCTGTTTAATCAATTAATTACTGGCTGCTGAGAAATCATCTAAAGCTCCTTTTGGAAAGATATTGAAGGGAATTTCTATGAGGCTTCAAGATTTTGAGAGAGAAATTAAAATGGG
Organism: Puccinia polysora; assembly: GCA_025617555.3. NCBI lineage: Eukaryota > Fungi > Basidiomycota > Pucciniomycetes > Pucciniales > Pucciniaceae > Puccinia > Puccinia polysora. Next base: position 43,461,972 of record CM062625.1, on the reverse strand, counting down.
ACTTTTGAAAAAAGGTATAAGTTAAATTTGAAATTGAGAAAGAGGAAAACAACCTAATTGGTAGCATGTTTCATTTTTTAAGGGGGAAGCAGCATTCAGCCTTCAAGGACTAAGAAACATAACTCTGGCCACAATCAGAGGATATGAGAACCTCCTAGAATAAATCCTCCTTTACAATCTGGATCTAAACTGAGATCCAAGGGACTTGCAGAAGATGCATTTCCAACTCAACATAAGAATGTTTTCTCCCAGGGAAATGATGTTAAATATTCATAACATGAGGTTCTTCAAACAATCATCAATCAAAATCTTTGGGATGTCTTGAATTAGATGAATTCCTCAGCATTCCCAAGAAAGGCCATTTTGAATATCTGGAAGAGAGTGGAGAAGGTAAGTTTTCCCATGCAATTTCACATGGAATAAGCTAAACCAAAATAAATTTGATTCATAGACTGTGTTTTAGAAGACGAATTATTATCTCCTATTGCAAGGATGTTCAAAGGAAAGCAAAGGGCAATTAGCCCAGGTGAGGAATTTCAGTATTCAAGAATTTGGTGAAGATCTTAATATTAGGATCAAACACAGATATATCTGTGGAAGTTGCACACTTACACTCAATATCCATTGTGGGTGCATTAACACAGGGTTCACGCCAGAGGAGATTAATAAGAGCTCCAGGCCCCAGAGTTAAGAAAATAATCGCAGGAAGAAATATTTTCCAACTATTTAATTGATTGTGAATTGTTAAATAGATGTGGACTCGCGTGGGGAAAAAATTTCTAGGGATCAAGAAGCTGGAGTACATATAAATTTCTCAGAAAGCATTCAATCACCAATTCCAGGAAGAACACACCAAGAAGTTCCATTTACTGCCAGTTCAAGTGAACAATGCCCCACAGGTACTCCTCAGCTTATATTCACCGGAAGAGCCCCTGAATTGAGAACCACACCATTCCCCACCCCACATGCTTATGGAGCTGTAACATTGCAAGATCCTCCTCATGCAAATGAGTGCAATCATTCAAAATTTGCAAAACAAGCACCAGGAGAAGCAATTCTTTCTGAAACAAATCCAAGTGAGCAATCTTTTTCAAAAGAATTTTGAGAATTATCTCACTTGCTAATTATGATTTTGGCTTGTAGCACAATCAATGAACAAAATTCAAATTAAAGATGAAAATTTATCTTATAATCAGGGAAAGTTATTTTATAGTGTATGCCTCACCAGGACTGGCTGCATGTCACTTGCTAGAAAGATTCATGAAGGAATCTTGAGTTGAAGCTATCTCCATTCTCTAGTTGAATCTATCTCCATTCTTGAATCAAAAATTTGGTGCACAGTGACTGTGCACAATGCACAGTCACTGTGCAGTGGAGATTGGTCAAATCTTGAACTTAGATTCTTGAAAGCTTGACCTGAGCTTGGTCATAGGTTGTTCCTGAGCTCCTTGATGATGCTTGCTAGCAAGCATTGTCAATTTTTTTGCGGTGCCTGGTTGTTGGAAAAGAAAATTGACTGTGATTTCACAAATTTGAGTGTACCCAGTAGAGGTTGAGGATTATGCTTCAGACTCTAGAGCACGTCAAAATTGAGAAATTTTCAGGAAAAAAGTCCAATGAGCCAAAAATCAAACCCAAAAATAGAGGATTCAGGAAGTTAGAGGGGAGCTTCCAGATGGAAGTGAAATCATGAAGACAATTGTCCATCAACAGGCCAGGATTCTCATGGATGTGGAAGGAACTGAGCTCTGAAACCTCCCCACACAACCACTACAAGATGAGAGAGACCTTTCAGTTCAACTTTTAAAGATTCTCAGTATCATTCAGCCTACCACAACAGCCCCTCCAACAATTAATAACAACGCAAATGCATAAAAAAGTTGGTCCAAACCCAAATCTGGGAGCTTGGGCTAACATGTTTCACATTTTTTTGTCAAATCCCATGGAAGCATTCATTCAACCAGCTCATGGAACTTCTGATTTTCAGGATACTTTACATGGCCCTGCATTTGGGGGAATATAATTTGTATCTTTGGTCCCCCAATCATGCTACTCATGCAGTTGTGTCAGTTATCTTTGAAAGGTATTTTTCACACCTGCAGTCTCAATGGAAGCTGGTGCAAAGATCTGGTGAACAGGCATTGGGGTATCAGAAAGCCAAGGCACATGCCCTCAAGACAAGGGAAAGAGGGAGTGTAATTTGATGATAGCATCCTGAATTGATGAAGGGCCGCTTAATTTATTCAAAATTAATCACAGCTTGCTGAAAGAAGGTAGAATTGGTGTGATGAAAATGGTTATTTTGAGCTGGCAGCGCATTTCAATGCCCCAGCCATATGCTCTGACACTGAGGAAGTTTTAGTAGGCCAAGTGACACAGAATCACCAAACAAAACTTGAATGGAGGTCAGATTCCTTTTCCAACCTGGTGAAAGTTATATACCATTGAATAAAAGTGGGTGCAAGAGTAGGAAAAATCAGAAAACAACCAAACTTCATTATCAGAGAATATAGAACCAAATATGGATAGAATCCATGGATACCAGAGAATAAAGCACTCAAATTGTACAACCTTTGTTGTTTGGCCACATTGACTGCTGCAACAAGGGAAAGCCTCAAAATCACAAACATTAAGATCATCACACAGGATGGTCAAAACACAACTTCCACAATGCCTTAGGTTATACTAAGTTTCCCCCTGGATATAAATTTGTATTTTTACCAATGAGTTTAGTTCAAGAAAGCTTATAATAACTCCCTGCAATCAGTTGTGTTTAAAATGTTTGACCTGATATATCAGAAAGATTTGTGAGATACATGCAAGTATTGAGAAATTCATGATCCAAAAACTTACTGTGCCAGCTGTTCCTTATGCCTTTGAACCTATGTAATTCATGTATTTCCAAAATTAGTCAATCAATCAAGATTAAAACTTCTGTGGAAAGGAAAAAGCTTTCCATTTGGATTTTGGTCTCTCTTGTGTCTGGGGTAATGAGATGTAATAATTGAAAATACTTATTTTGACCAATCTGGAATGATTTTCAACAGATTGGGCCTCAACAGTTGGGCTCCAATGGGGCTCCTAGTGGCAAAATTTATGCTGAATGAGACTTTCATTCAAATTTTCCAAAATGCTTGTGGGAAGGATACATACAATTATAATACCCTCAGAAGAACATTTAATATTTAGACCCACATCAGCTGCTTTGATTGAAGAAAGGAGGATTGAGATGTTACTTTTTTTTCAAATTGGAACAAGCAGCTGTCTTGCCCATTTGCATCCACTTGTCCATCCATCCGTAGAAATGGAATTCCTCTGTCTTCAAATACAACAGCAAAAATAGGAAAATCAGAATTTAGTGCTTTTCAGGCAGGATGGAAAATTCAATCACAGCTCACATGTCAAGCATACATTTCCAAATAGAAAAAATGACTACTTTGATTTTTTGTTGCATATAATCAGAAATTTGTGAGACAATTTGGAGTATTGCAGATATCTTTGAGCTGAAGACACATAGATTCGGGTTGATTTTGTGTATGATGAGCTCATTTGTAACTTTTTGAGATTTCTGTGAGTCAAATTTTGCAATTTCCCCTGAAGAAGTGAGGCCAAGGACAGGATTGTGAAGCAGGGGATGATCACAAATCTCACGTAGACCTTGGTTAATTTGAAGGAATTTTGACTGTGTTCTTTGGCCAGTACACTGCAAAGAACTTCATGTCACTTTCTAGAAAGTTCCATCAAGGAGCTCAGGCCCAATCTAAAATCAAGCTCAGTCAAGCTCCAGCCAAGCTCAGGTTCAACTTTATCCAAGTGCTAATGCACAGTTACTTTGCATCAAAAAATTGGTTTGAGCATCAGCATAGCTTAAGCTAGATATTTGACAAAGCTTCAATCAGAGATTAATTGATGGCACTTGCTAGCAAGTGACATCAAATTTTTCATGGTGGCATGAGGGGTGTTTTTGCCATAACAACTCAAAAACATTTGATAATGCTTGTTTTAATATTCCTTGACAGGGGTGAACAGGGGTGTCAGAATTGTCTTGTGAGTTATTGGCAGCCAAAAAGGCAGTTTCCTTGATTTGGTCCTTTGCAGCAGAAAGTTTTGTAGAATCAACTGAATTAGCTTGAAATTGGGGTTTTGAAGATGCGGAAGCAGCATTTGTGGCTATTCATTCAAAGAATTGTAGTGATTCATGCACAGAATAGTTTGAAATGATAGTAAATTATGACTAATGTTCTGTAAGGGAGCTCCAGTTAGACAGAAATGTTTTGAAGCCTTCAGGTGATATACTTCAATCTGTGTTTTGGATTCATTGGTGCTGATTTCACTTCAAAAGTCCTATCATCAATATTATTTTTCATAGATGAAATGAATATTAGTTAAAATTCTTGCTGTGTTTCATCAAGTATCAGCCTGTTCCAAGTGTAAGAAAAAATCCTTGATTTTGTGGAGATTGGACTTTTTTTGTGAAGTAAAAATTCTCTTGTTATGATGGAGTATGTGGTCAAAACATAATTGGAGCTTGTGACTGCATGCACTTCTACATTGTGCTGAGAGGGCCCATGATACAGGAAAGAGTTGATTGTTTTTGGCCAGGTGTGCTTGATGATTTCTTTCTCACAATTATGGAGGACCCGTGAAAGACATATGAGCAATGTTGAATGAAGGAAATGTCCAGGATTCCCTTGCAGTGGCAGAGAAGAGGTCTGCCCAAGGGTTGTGGCAATGAGGGCAATGGGTTGCAGTGATTTTCCAAGTCAAATTTCATCCACAAGGATAGAGCCAAGTGGAGTATTAGGAATTGAGAGTGGATCAGAAACCAATATTGTTTTTCCACTGACAATATGCTCCCACAAAAAAGATCCATTGGGGGGGGTTATCTTCCACAGTGGTTTTGAGGATTCTGAAGACAAATTCTCTCAATCAAGGAGGAAGGCCAGTCCCTCTTTTTGATGTGGAAGAAGCTTTTTCCAAACAAAATCCTGTGGGGGAGTTTGGTTTTGGAGGTCACAACCACTGGGAATCAAGAGAAGCTTTGAATCAAGATGTTTATTGAATCTCAAACTGGTAGGATTTGCAAGGGGAAACGTTGAAAGCTGGAAGCCAGAATTTTGTTCAGGGTTTTAGTTTCAAGGCATTGTTGGAATGATCCCAGAATCAAGCATATCATTAAGCAGCTTCTTTGCATTCTCCATGGCACAGAAAATCCACAGAGCCATGTCATAGTGAATTAAATTGGATACTATGATATTGATTACTAGCTCCACACAAATGGAATTGTTCAGGGAGTTCTCTGATTTTCAACCAATTGCTGGTCCAGGATGGGTTGTTGAAGAAAGGTGAGAAAATAGAGCCTTTGAAACATTTGAAGGTAGTGGTCCCACCACATTATTGCCATTGGCAAGAAATATATATACTAAATCATTTCACTTCTTCAGATAGCCCCAGAACAGTGTTGAGTTCTGGGGAAATTTACTGAGAAAATCAGGATTGAGTGCTATTGGGGAGCATGAAATAATTAGAAGGCAAACGTGACAGGAATACATTGTTTCTATGACTGAAAAATACTGTGTGGAAGAATGCAGAGGAACAAAGGTGGTCTGGGGTTTATATATTCTGGCAGAAGCCTTCTACAAGTGGATCATGTGATTAGCTGGCTGCCTTCACTATATTTGGGGAATTGAAGAAAATTTTCATGGTTACTCATCATCCAGAATGATTTTGATGGATGTTTGTCATCGTAATCTGTTTTGGATACTAACTTAACATACCTTAAGTAGGCTCATGTTTTTATCCATTCAGTGGTAGTGCATTCATCCCAATACTATCATAGAAATCTGACTCACATGATGCATTTCCAGAGCCATATTTCAAATTCATACATGGAGAGATAAATGCTACTCATTGCATAATGGAAACTTGCACCAAATTATTTGTGTTTGGATGCATACATCCAAAAACTAGGATTCTTGTGAAACACCTGAACTGGGGGCAGAGCTGCTCATCTTGCCATGTCTATCATTTGCATTTGGATACATACATCTGAAAACTAAGATTCTTTTGCAACAGCCTCTTTTATCATCCAATAATTTCCACCACTTTATGCATGGCCAGAAGCATAGATCTTTTCCAAGTAAGGCTGTTTCAAATCTTAGTGACTTTCCATGGCTCAATTATAGCACTTCTGGAAGGGTGTCTGTTGCACAATATTCTTAGTGTTTGGATTTATGCATCCAAACACTAACATTCTGGTGCAGGTGTCCATGATGGGATGAGTTGCACTGAATCAAGGGAGATTATTGAACAATAATTGTAGTTTTTGGATGTATGCATCCAAACACTAAGTCTCTGGTGCAAGTTTCCATGATGGGATGATTTGCACTTCAGCAAGGGAGATGGTTGCACAAGAACCATAGTGTTTGGATGTATGTATCTGAACATTAAGATTCTTGTGCAAGTCTCCATGATGGGATGATTTGCACGGCAGAAAGGGAAATGGTTGCACATGAATTTTAGTGTTTGGATGTTTGCATCCAAACACTAACAATTTAGTGCAAGTATTCCAGTCTGGATCAGGAGCAATTGCGGAAAATAGGGTATTGCACAAGAATCCTTGTGTTTGGATGTATGCAACAAAAAACTAGAAATTTGGTGAAAGTGTGCACTACTGGATGAGGAGCACTTGTGGAAAAGAGGTTGTTGCACAAGAATACTAGTGATTGGATGTATGCATCCAAACACTTACAATTTGGTTCAAGTGTGCACAGTGAGATAAGGAGCACTTGTGGAAAGGAGGGTGTTGCAAAAGAATACTAGTGTTTGGATGTATTCATCCAAACACTAAGATTGTGGTGCAAGTCTCAATGGTGGGATGAGTAGCACTGGAGAAATGGAGGCGTTTGCACCAAATTGTTAGTGTTTGGATGTATGCATCCAAACACTAGTATTCTTGTGCAACACCCTCTTTTCCACAAGTGCTCCTCATTGGGCCATGCACACTTCCACCATATTGTTAGCGTTTGGATGAAAAAATCCAAACACTAAAATTAATGTGCAACCATCTCCTTTGCTGCCGTGAAAATCATCCCATCATTAACACTTGCACCATAATCTTAGTGTTCAGATGCATACATCCAAACACTAAGATTCTTGTGCAACCACCTCCCTTGCAGCAGTGCTACTCATGAGTAGGATCATTCCATTGCTCTCTGGCTGCTTCTCAACAGATGCAACAATTACCCCTTGAACCCTTGGATGAAATACCGGTTGGCAAACTGGTGATTGATTGAGGCGTGACAAGGGGTTCATTAGGCAGGGATCAGCCCAAGTTGGAAGTTTCTCCTGGCGACAAGTACAGTCATGTGCCCAATGGCCCCAGTCAAAGAATTACAGGCAGGGATCCCTCCAGGTCAGATTTTCCGGTGCGCACTTTTTTCTGTGGGACAGAACCAATTTTTTCTGGTCATGGAAGACCTTTGTTGGGTTGAAATATCCAGGCCTACCCCCGGGTTTCTGATGGAGACATTTTATTGGGGGGCCTGTACAATAATTGAGTAGAGTGGTATTTGCAATGTCTTTTTGGGAAGTGACTTGATGGGAGATTGATTCAAGAACATCCTGTAAGCTATCCTGGCAATTTTCTGGTGACAATTAGGTGGTGAAACAGATCAACTGCTTTTGCAATGCCCAATTTGATTCAGTGGTGACAGCAGACAGCATCATTTACTCAATTTCATTTGCTGTCACCAGCAAATCAAATAGGGTGGTGCTGCAGCATCCAAGCAGTAGGCACCCCCAATTTGATTTGCTGGTGAAAATAGGGAGGTGCAACATCTTGGACACTGTGGCACCACCCGGTTTGATTTGCTGGTGAAAGCAGACAGGACGGCTCAATGATGCTGTCCGCTGTCAGCAGCAATACAGCATCTGAGCTGTAGCCCCGCCCATTTGGCTCCAGAAAATCAAATTGTGTGGTGCAACATCTTGGAAGCTTTTGCAATGGCCAATGAGATTTGCTGGTTAAATCAGACAGCATCATTGAGCCATCCTGTCCTCTGCCACCAGCAAATCAAATTGGCCATTGCAAAAGCATCCAAACTGTTGCACCGCCCAATTTGATTTTCCGGTAACAATTGGGCAGGGCTACATCTCGGATGCTGTATTTCTGGTGACAGCAGACAGCATCATTGAGCCATCCTGTCCACTGTCACAATAAAATCAAACTGGGTGGTTCTATAGCGTCTGAGCTGTTGCACCGCCTGATTTAATTTTCTCTGATGACCACTGTACCCTGAAACACCAAAGTGGTCACAGCTTTGACTGCTGCCAGACTGTACCCTGAAACACAAAAGTGGTCACAGCTTTGACTGCTGCCAGGATTGCAGCATCTTCCCTTGAGCAATGCTGAAGGCAGGCTCAAAAACAGCAGTCAATGATGAATGCTCCAACAAGCTGGTGGCCCTCCAAATTAATATAAAAGCCTGCATGTCCTCCCAATTCCTTGTGGTGAAATTCTCCCCCTCAAACATTTAAATTTGAAAATGAACAATCCATCCGCTACACTTTTGAAAAAAGTGAATAACCCAGTTCTTCCACTTATTCATGTTATTTCCCTAGGTGCTTTGTTTTTTCAACCAAATCATGCCATAGATTGAACGCCTTGTTTGAGTGTTTTCATTAAGGAAACAATTCAAAGTTCTTTATAATCAATGATGGTATTTGATTGATTGGGCTGTGTCTGCGCCATGCCTGAAACATTGAACCTTTTTTTTGCCCCTTGGTTTTCTTAATATCACCAATCTTGTTCAATAAAGCTCAATCCTTCCCAAAGGCATTTTAATAAAACTTATTGACATTCATTTATTGATTGGCAGAAAAAAAATGTCATTTCTCACTAGCAGCTCCTGAAAATTGTGCCCAGAGACACCAAGAAAAGGAAAACATGCAGAGGATTATGACAGAAAGCCAAGCTCATTATAATTTCCATTTCCACTCCATGAGTGTGCATCAACCATGGAGAAACTCTGCCAAACATGGCATGGTAACACCATTCCCTGAGAATAGCTACAATCATTCCGCCTGTCATAAATCATATGAACAGCCCTCAATAGCAATGCTACAGAATTTGCCTGGATTTTCTCTTTCTTGCAACCAGCACAAAAACCTGAGGAAAATTCAATTACAAGATGTGCATTACATCCAGCATACACAGGAATTAATCCAATGTTACAAGTATCTCAGGCCACCAGGGCCTGCTGTTGTGGATTTTAATGGAAAAAAGGAAGTTGGGCTAGCAGTGAAATTTACTCAATGGAGGGTATGAGTCCTGTTTAATATTCTTACCTCTTTTTTTTCACAAGAACTCTTGTCCAGTTGGGATGTTTCTATGGAAACCAGCAAAATGGCTTCCTCTTTTCAGGAGTCATGAAAGCATTTTTTTTGCGTTCAGGTTATGGCTATCATTCAGAAAATGCCTTTAAATTTCAAATCATTGTAATTGGCTATATCATATTGGCTGACAAACAATTATCCCAGGCCAGTATGTGCCATTTCTTGCCTCAGTCAACACAACCCAGAAACATGCGCATTGGATTGACCTTGTGAACTGTTGACAAAGGATTGAAAAAATATTGGACAATTGGTTCAAAACCATGGCACCTGGTTCCCACAGGAAATCCATTCATCAAATGAATCAATTTAAAATACCAGTATTTGCATCTAGATAATATTGATCTGCTGGTGAAGAGGTCTTTTCTGGCAATTTAACTGCCACTTGGAATGAATTTTGCAATTTGGCCCATGTTGTTAACAACATCAGTGGTATGGCTTATGGTGGCTTCTGTGGTATTTTTGAGGAGACAGGGGAACTTGCCCATACATACCAGGGCTTTGATGTTCTATATGGGCAATTTTTTCTTGTGCTGGATCCAGGATTATATTGAATTTCAATGCAAAAATGGTTGGACTGAGGTAATTTGGTCATCAAATTATCTGCTCCAGCAGAAATTCAAATCTCTTAGACCCCCTGGAATTCCTTTCACACGCTTAGGAATCTCAGTCCAAATTAAAAAAAACCTTGCTGAGGTTTGCAAGAAGGCACAAGTAACAGGTTTGGGAAATTTTGGTGGACATAGTGCAAGGGAGGAAATTTTGATCAATTGGCTTGCTTTGTCATCCACATTTTATTTTTTCCATCTATCTTGATTTCCACAGCTTTTCCCTATTAAAAAATGCTCCACGCATGTAAATTTTTTGTTTCCACCAGGAAAATCTCATATTGATCAGTCACAATGAATTGCATCCTTGCATGTGACTGGTGTGAATCAAAAACATGCATATTCTACATGGTTGCCTGTAAATCTGCTTGCCCACAAACTACATTTTTTTTTTCACTTGGTTCCCATGGTTGCCTTAAATACCAGGATCAAGTGGATCTCCCATCCCTTCCCCATCAAAATGTCCCCCTTTCCACTTCTTGCGTGCCATATATTTATTATATAAGGCACTTGTGAGTCAGTCAATGTCCTTTCCACCCAACAATATAAATACCTCTGCTCATCTTTGTGATATATTTGAACCCAAAACAAACAATATCCTAGCTAGTGACCCTGCCCAGCCAGGTTACTCAACCTCAATCCCAGAAATTAACCCTGGTCATGCAACATGGACTGACCTTTTTTCTGATAACTTTTTATTCATAGACTTGTTAACCTTTGAATCAGTTGATGCCTTCAATTCCCCAAACAAGGCTCCTTTGATTCCATCATAAAATCCTGTCTTTCCACCTACAATTCCACTTTTGGAAAATGAAACATCCCAACCACCATCATCAACAGCCCAATGCAATCCCACGTCTAAAAACCTTCCTGGACCTCACTTGCCACAAACTGAAGCACAACAAAGATCCAATCTTGAAACTTTTTCAGCCTCCCCACCTCCACCAATGACAGGGAACTTCCTAGAGGAGTTGGAGATCTCTGTAGCTCCCCAGGCAGAGTTTCTTGAAAACATCCAAAGTATGCAACACCACTTTGAAAAAGCCCAAAATTCTAAGACCTTACCCAAGTCTGTTTGTCACCATTCAAAAAAGTCCATGGAAGCAATAGATGAGTCCAATAAAGGTCTGCACATTAATTTAAATCCAGATCTCTCCAATCATCCTATGATTTTAACCAATAATTTTTGATTTTAAGAGTTGTGTCAAGTCGTCAAGATCTTCCAGTTGAAGAGCAGGTGAAGATAGGGTCTGGAAATCTTCTATCTAAAAGCTCTAATTAATCCAAAGATAATCTCCAAAAATCCAAAAGACAGCATTGTTTTACGTCCAATTCCAGGGCAAAAAATGATGATATCATTTTGCCTGAAAGCAAGAAGATCACAATGGATGAAAATCCTGAACCCAGTTTCCAATTTTTTGATTTTGAGGCATCCTTCCCATCCAAATTTCAAAGCTCTACCAGAAGTGAAAATTTACCATCCCCACCACCTGGAATCATTTATCCTGATATGATTCAACTTCCTGGTGAAGTCCCCCATCAGCCCCAGCCTCAACCCATTTCCCCTTCAACATCCCATCCTTTGTTGGCAATACCAGAAGAAACTTCTGAAAACCAAATAAACCATTATTCCCAGTTCCAATTTGCATGCAAGTCTCAACCCAATCCAACTCCAAAAGTCAATGCTCTATCTGCCAAAATTCCAGGAACTTCCAACAATCCAAAGCATCTACCATATTCTTGAAACAAACCAAGGGAATCATTCCCCTAATTCAACTTTATTCTTCAACACTCCTCTATGATGCTTATTCCATGCCACATTAATCTTTAGTCAAACTTCACACCACGCAAATAAAGAAAATCCAGCCAATTGACAGCTACACTGATACCCTACCATCAATGATTTGATTCAACACACTGACTTAGACTGGTATCAAACAATGGTTGAAGAAAATGCTGAATGATGGTCTGTTGAACCTTTATTTTTGAATAAAACGTCAATGTTGATTTGATTTTTTTTTTTGATTGCAATCAGGAATCAATGCCTTCAAGCAATTTCTGAATGAGCCACTCTTCAAACAAGATTTTTGGAAAATTTCCACAATAGCAAATCACACCCCTTCATCAAATTTGCTGGGTCATGAATCAATTTCATTTCTCAATATGCTGTTCCATCCAACAGAGAATCAACAGAAAAATTGGTTAAATATCTTTTTAAAGTCTATCACACTGGTTGCTAAGGATATCACACCTTTACCAACATATGAAGCACCAACCAACCCCAATGATGACTTGGCGCAAGAGATAGCAGTGCCAGATTATTTCATACAATGTCTTACCAGCCATAGCACCACTTCCAACATCACTGGTTCCACTGCATCATCAAATGGAAGAATTATCAAATTCAGTTTAGAGGCTCTAGACAGGCTGATTGATAATTTCTACCATCTATTGACTTCCTTTTCCATATCAAAGGCCAGGTTCAAAATCAATTGGTCAGAACAATCTCTCCAGTGGTATAACTCCCAATTTTACCAAATTCCCAAGGAGTATACTTCAAGGCCATGTTATTCCCTCTTTGCTGCTTATTGTGTTTCATTAATTTGTTGGATTCTTTTTAGTCCAATTGATTACAAAAATTTCCCAGCCTCCAGTTGCCTGGAACTCATTTCCATTGTTTCCAAGGTGAATGAACTTGAATCCAACAACATTGATCAACCCATATGGAAAAGAAACAACACATGCATCTGTTCCATAATTCAAAAGACTTTCTTTACTGCAGATGGATTTGTTCCTTGCCATGTAAAAAGATTCAAGCTTGCTAAGTTCATTGCACTTTACTTCAGTGAATACTGGCTGAATTCTCATCCTAAGGAAGATTGAGTTTTCAATCTTCCAAGAGGGGCTCATATTAGTGAGGGAACAATTCAAACACTATGATTTGTTTTCTGTCCTATTTTTTGTGATTCTGAATAACAATTTTTAATTTAAAATTTTGAAGATTCTTGTCAAACATTTTTCAAACCTGCACCAAAACCCCTGCTTGATGAGTTCCAAGACTTATCCCTTTGAGTTTGGTGATTCTTTTGAGATGAGATTGTTCACTGAAATGCATCAGGATACTTCTATATAAGATTTGTAATTTTTCTTATTTCATCCCACAATCAAGGTTATTTGGATTCCCATTTGGAAGGAAAATACACCCCATTGTTTTCCACTAGTAAAAACTATTTATTAGCATGTCACCATCACAAAACAAGCACATCATCTGCCAACGTGGTGATTTTAATTCCACTACCCACATGAAAATTAATGGGATGAGACCTGGTTTGACGTTTCAAACTTACCAGTATCATCATCACATAGCAAGAAGATAAAAAACCAAAATCAATTCACCCAGGAATCAATCATATAAGAAAGAATTTGAGGTTACTGTGGTGGGCCAAGGTTATCCAAAAAAAACAATTTTCAGAGAAACTCTTCTTCAACTTTTCATTAATTTGACTCTCATTCAGATTCAGTAATCTTTGATACATAAAAGTATTCTTATATCCCTTGGAGACTCAATGAAAGACCATTTGTGCTCTCTCTGGTGATATCCAATATTTTTAATCTTGAAAATTGTATCAGCAAAGATGCATCCATATTTCTTTTGTTTGCATTTAATTTGCACAAGGAGACCATTCAAAATCAATCCCAAAAAATTCAATTAACAAACCCACTAAAAATGGATACTGTTTTTGAATCACTGAATTTCAATCCCATCTAGAATATATATGCTTGCTGTCCAGAATGTTTATTTCTCACTGCATTTGTGAAGGAAATCAAGAATGAACAAAGGAAGTGAGCTAGACTTCTCAATGATGGCCAATTCATTCCAGCATGTACATAATCAATTGGGAAAATGAAGAAATCATCAAAAAAAAAATCCAAAAATGAAATAAATTATTGAATCACAGTTCTCACCTAAGAAAAAAATTTTTTACCATGAATTTCAAATCAATTTAAAGACAGTTTGCAGGGGGATTGTCTTCTTCAACTTCCACAACAGATCACTTGATCCATCCTAACAAGCCAATCAACAGTGTACTGCCCAAGCTCTTGAGCCAGCCCAGTTATTGGTTCCAAGTGATGGTCATCTTGATCACTTGTATGATGAGTTACTTGATTTTGAATTGAGAAGATTATAGGTACGATAGAAATCAAGAATATCCAGCAAAACTCATGAGAATCTCTTGAGGAGAGGTCCAAATTGAGATTTTAAAGTTTTGGATGAACTCTATGACTTTCACCAATTTCACGCTCCAATTCAAGTTAACTGTCTTAATTATTCACTTGGAACACTTGAGAACGACTCAAAGTGTCAATTTCCCAGAATCAGACTCAGATCTGGGGAATGACAAGGAGTTTCTTGGCTTCTTACCCAATCCTCATGCGTTTCATAGCTGGTCCACCAAACTTTTTAAGGCCACCAATTTCCCTCATCAGCTGATCTTGGATGATTAACATCATGATTGGTGGGAATTTGAAGTGGAATACAAACTATTGAGATGGTTTGAATCTAAGCGACTAGAGTTTTTTAATTGTGAGTGGAGGTGTGGAGGTGAGGATGATGTTTAGTTCGGAATGCTGTATTCAATGATGGCTTGGCTGAGGCCAAATGATTGGGACGGGTAAGGTTGTTGTGGTTTGATGTCAATTTCCTAGAGCCTATGGGGCCAAGCTTTTGAAATAAGTGGGTGGGATGGGTCAGCAGGTTTTCCTTGTCTGATGATCATCACAATTTTTCTTGAATCCATCCAGGAGTTCATGTGGGATTGAGGGCAGGTGGATGGTTGAAAACCCTGGGATCTAAAGGAGGAGGAGGATGGGATGATTTGTGGAGGAAGATCATCATTGGAGCTAGAGATGTTGATGACAATAGGGTTGGGACTTTGTGGAGGGTGAGGGTAATTGACCATCCTGAACAAGTGTGATGGTGGATGAAGTAGATGGGGGCATTCAAATTTGAGAGAGTGCACTTGAATAAGATTGGTAACATCATGAGAGAGTCAAGGGTTAGTTGAAAGATCAAAGGTGAGGTGGAGGAACAGGGAGACATTGATTGAAGATGGTTGGATTGTTTGTCAAATCATCTCCTCCCATCTTGTTCCCTCCCAATCATATACTTAGATTGGGGTGAGGATCAAGAAGGGATTCAAATCTTTGTATAAAATTTGAGGGTTGTGGAAGAAGAATTGGCAGTCCAGGAAAAAGGGAGGAGGTGTTTGTGAAGAAATGGGAATGGGATTGGGATGGATTGGCTGATGTGGAGGTGTGGATGGGTGTTTTGCATGCCATCATGGTGGATGCATGATGATGCATAAATGGCGGGTTTAATGGCGGGTTTGATCTTTTAAATCTGCCATTTTCATGAAACCCACCATTTTGAAATACAGAAGTTAGTGGGTATGTGTGTTTTAGAAACCCGCCATTAAAAATGGTGGGTTTGGTCAAAAGAAATGGGGGGTTTCTAATGGCGGGTTTGCTAACTTTGATACGCCCTATTTATTTATTTATTTCAGAATATTTTTTTATATTTCTTTACATATTTACATTTTTTTATATATTTATACTTTTAATTTAATTTATTCTTTATTTTTTTATTTAAATAAAAAAAAGAAATAATAGATAAAAAAATTAAAGAAAACCTAAAAAAATCAACAAAAAAATCAAAAAACATATATATATCCATTTGCAACTCAGATGGGTTGCCAATGGCCATTTGCGACCCAGATGGGTTGCAAATGGCAATTTGCGACTCAGATGGGTTTCAAATGGCCATTTGCGACTCAGATGGGTTTCAAATGGCCATTTGCGACTCAGATGGGTTGCAAATGGCCATTTGCGATTCAGATGAGTTGCAAATGGCCATTTGAGCCTCCGATGGGTCGCAAACGGCGTTTTGCCCCCCGTTTGCAACCCCAGGGTTGCAAATTTAACATTTGCCAAAGAATAAATAAGTTGACCTAGCATTTGACAGATATGGAGTATACACAGGGCCTTTGCTCACCAAATGGCCAAGGGAAAATTACACAATGAAGGTTGGGTGTTAATTCATGATCTGTGAAATTTGGAAAGTAGCTGATCCCACATGGCACCTCTCCATTAGAAATGACCAACACATTGATGAAAAATCCTCAAAATGTTCAGTGCATCCTCAACTGAAGAGAATCTTTGATTTTTCCTCAGATCAACTTAAACAAGGCATGAAAGATGGGCTCAATAACATCCAAATCAAAAGTAAATTGAGAGAGAGTGATAGTGGAGAATATTTTGAAAATAGAACAATCTATAACACTAAGCTCAAGGTTGAAGAAATGGACCTGAAAAGAAAAAGTTTTATGGAGGTTTCTTTTGAAATTCTCCAAGAAACCCAGTGGGTTACAGGTCAAAATTCAGTGGAGAGCTTCAATTGAAGGCCCTGTTCTTGGCTCATCCTGATTCTATAAAATGTTGTAAAAAATTCCACCATATTGCTTTGTTGGATTGTATTTATAAAACATATATTTACAACATGCCTCTATTGCATTTTGTAGGAATGACAGCCAAAAGGAAAACTTTTACAAAGGCTTTTATTTTTATCACAAAAGGAAAGTTCGAGTTCTAAAGTTGGGCATTGAAGGCACCAAAGGAGCTGGCTAATGATCCAGGGAGGCTTCCCAAATTCTTTGTGAAAGACCGTAAAAAGGCCTGATTTGTTCCATTGAACATAGTTTCCCTGAGTCATCCAGGCCGCCATGCTCCTTGCAATTTTCTAAAAATATTCAAGGGAATTTTTAAGTTTTATTCAGTAATGATGATGAAGGTTAGCAAAGTTTTATCACTATGAAAAATAAGTCTGCACCTGCAGGCAGTTGTAGCACCTGGGGGGTGAGTGGAACCTGTTTTGACCTTTTTTTGGTTCTGGAGTCAAACATCAAATTGATTTCTGGATTGTCCCAGAGTATTCATGCACTTTATTTATGTAATTCATGGATTGAATTGAAAACTTTTAAAAAACAAGATGAATTGGGAATTTATGTATTTAACTTTAATGCTTTATTTGTTTTACCACTGTTAAGAAATTTGGTTTGGAGATATGTTACATGTTTTTTTTTGATTGGTATCAAGCTAAAAAATGTTGTTTTATCAATTCTATTGAATAAATGAAATTTAATTATGATTTATAGACTTTTTTTTCCCCAATGAAGAAATTTCATCCTATTGGCAGTTATTAAATTTATTTTGGAAGATCAGTTCCAAAACATCACCAAGAACATGGGATTGATGCCCTCAGAGCCATTAAATGCAGGGTAAAATGGATCATTTTCATGAAAGATACTCCTACCTTTTCTTCAAATTTATCCTCACACATTTTTTTTAAAAAAATGTTTTTTTTTGAATTGAGCTTTTTGTGAATTTTTGAAAGGTTCAATTTTATTTTTATTTTCATTGTTTTTTTATTTATTTATTTTTCTTCTTTAATTTGATTTGTTGATTTTCTTGAATATTATTTGATATTTTTTGAAATTCCTTCAAAAAAAAATCATTTTTTTTTGTCTTTTGATTCCCTTCATTTATTTGGTTTTGATTTTTTTTTATTTTAATTGTTTTAATTACATTTCTTTTGTTGTATTTTTATTGGTTTTTGTTTTTGAATTTTTTTTGATTTTATAGCTGTTTTTGATTTTTAATTTTAATTTTTTTAATTTTAATTTTTATTTTTATTTTTTGTTTCTTTCACACCTGTCCCTGTTTGCACAGTGGACAACTTTACCTAAGTTTTCCACTGCACTGGCAGTTAGTCACAGTAATTTTAACCCCTGCGCAACTTCCTACAGGTAAAGGAGGCATGCAGGGGAACAATGGACAACTTGTTGTCCCCTGTGCCAATTGTCAGCTTGCTACTATGTACAGAGCAAAACTGTCAAAAAGTAACACAAAACTATGAAAAATAAGAATATCTCAATTAACAAAATAAGGAGTGAGAAATCCATCACAGGAATGGATTACTCACCTAAAATTAGGTAGGGTCACTCACTGACCCCACCCTTAAATTCCAAATTTTTAAATTTTTAAAATAATTAAAAAGAAAAGTAGTAAAAATCATGACACCAGTATGACACTTTTTGGCCATTCTAATATGTCACAATCATTGTCACGTATAGGGTTTACACCTAAAATTCACTCAGAATTGAGGTGTTGTGTATATTTTAGGAGTTACATGCGGAAATGTGTTATGTCACAATTCCTGCACGCAGCCCCGCATCATTACATATCCCTACGTACTAGTAGCAGCAGGTTCCCGCGTACTAGAGACCCGCGCGCAGCTGATTCTGCCACGCACGCAGCAGATCCTACCCCACGCGCATCTGTACTAACTGATCCCCGCATCTGGATCAGTTGTGACTAATCTGACAACCAGGTACCGCTCAGAAGAGCTACAACCTAGTTATAGTTGCCTAGTATATGTAACAAACTGACATATGCATCATGAATGATCTAAAAAAATTAAAACTTAAATAAAATTGATGAAAATTAATTTTAAAACATTTTTTAATAATAAATCAAAGATCAAGGATTACCACGTAAATCACTGACCCTGATCTTTGAAGACCATGAAACACTACAAGGAGTGTTCATAAAAATAATTGAAAATTATCTACATGATCAGAAGATGATAGACAATCAGCAAACATCCACATCTGCTCGCTTTAAAGCAATATGAATAGTAAAAATGAAGGATGAGTACAGAATGATTAAATTTACCCCATAACAGATTAACAGATCCTGTGGCTAAAATAGTACAGAAATCCAGCAGATCTAAGGACAGCTGATTGACAGCACCAAGTGGGCGTGCTAATCATTGTTTGAATGGCTTTCCAGCCTCAGCACACGAGCAGAACCCTCTCTATGTGCCCTGAGAAGACCAAAATCACCTCAAAAAGGTATTTATACAGACCTCTTTGGATCCATTATTTCATCATCACTTACCAGGAATTATTTATTATCAATGTAAGACTCCAAACGGTGCTAAGCCGTGGCAGTTCTGTGGAGGGGAAAGGTGCTGTTTAAGCTGCCCTCCTAGGATTTACAATAATATTTAAATGTAACCGGAATCAAGGTCCAGAACCTTATGGATGGGAAATCAAAGTAAGGGAAGAGGATAAGAGTTGTCGGTAGCAATGGAAACAACACTATCTGAGGCAAGATGGTGCAGGTAAAGACTTGAAAAAATAAGTCAAGGTTTGTTCAGAGTTCAATAGAACAAGGCAGTTGTAAGTAACAACGCCCACAAGCTAATAACTCTGGTCGTCAGCAGCTGATTAGGAAAGATCAACTCAATCCCAACCAACCTCCAGGTTCTCAATGAACCTGCCCAACTCTCCGCAATCAAGCGCTTGAAGGGTACCAGATAACTGTGGAAGGCTGAACAAAACAAAAGCAATTTGTTTATGAAGCTCTAGAAGCAAATCAATAACGAATTTGAGCAAGAATATCCCAACACTTCTCAAGGAACTCAGGAATAGCGTGGCAAAATTCAACCTCAAAGAAGAAGGGAGGTATAACACTCCAGGTTTTAAGCTTAATAAAACCTCTTCAATCAAACGTGATTGGCTCCAGAAAGATGATCAAGGAGAGATCAAGACCAGTATGGTGGGAAAAAGGGATCAGAGTGGTATAACACACTCAAGAATTCAGGCAGACAGGAATTCTTCTTCAACCAGCAAGGCTATTGGTTGGTGATAAGGATCAAGGTCACAAAGGACAGAGTTTGAGTATGGAGGCTCAAAGGATCAAGGGGCAATCATAGATATACCCGGATAATTTGCTCAGATAAGTGGGGAAGGATGCCCACGGATAAATTTCTTATGATGATGGTCTCATTGGATGGATTGGATTCTCTGATGCTCGGCCAAAAGGCAGGGGAGATCCCCTCCTTTTATAGACACGAGGCCCTGTATACTATGTAAAAGTGATACTAAACATAGGTGCGGAAAAATGAGAACAAAAAAAAAAAAAAAAAAAAAAAAAAAAAAAAAAAAAATTACATGAGAGGAAAAAAAGAAATGTCGCCTGCGTCGAGAATGACCACGGGAAACCAGATGGACACCCGCGACAGCGGTCGCGGGTGTCAACAATGGTTGTCGCTGCCCAATCAGCGGCGACAACGGGGTGAAAGTTCCGACGGCCGCGAGCAGTCGCTTGCAGTCGTCGGTCAGATTGGATGATGGGCGAGGAGGAGGTAGACTGGACTCAATGGCTGAGGAGGGTTGATCAATGAAGATCATTGAAATCATCGTGGGCGCATTCCTGAGTGGCACCACACTGATCACAGACCAGATCGTTGCAGTTCAAGACCACGTCGGGCTGATCACTATTGTCAAAGAGATCGGTGATTGGGACGAGTGCCAAGGTGTGAAAGTTATCGATCCAAAAGGCCCTACTGGAGATGATTTGATAGGCTCTGAGGTAGGTATCCCAATTGATATGAGGATCTAGGGTGGGTAGGTTGAGATAGATCGATCGGAGGGAGTCGTAGGAGATGATGAGAACAAGTCTGAGGAGTTGTTTGATCTTGGTACCACAAAGCCAAGGTTCGAGTTGAGGGATTTGATGGATGGAGAGATGGATGAGGTTGGGTAGATGATCGGGGTGAGAGATCAGTCATAGGTAATCGAACCAGGGAGTCCAAGGATGGGGAGATCGTAGGAGGATGAGTTTGTGGGCCAGATGATAGGTGAGACGGAGTAAGGGATGATGGTTTGGGAATCTAGCTTGGGATGGGTGGATGATGATGGGTTGATGAAGTGGAGAGGAGGAGAAGGGATTGTCAAAAGTGGTTCGACGATTGCTCGCGTCGCCAAAAGTCAGAGCCGCAAGCGCGACAAGTGGGAGTTGAACATAGGAAGGCGTTGAAGCGGAGAGACAGGCAAGAGGCCTGTCCTAGACCGTTAGGACAGGGAGAAGTTGAGAGATGGGGGGAAATGAAGGTACCCATAGGGGTACAACCAAAAAAGATATATTTTTTATTTTTATTTTTATTTTATTTTATTTTTATTTTTTTTTTTTATTTTTTATTTTATTTTTATTTTATTTTTTTTTTTTTTTTTTTCCGTGGTGTCCCGGATTGGTCACCACATCTCTCCCCAACTTACAGACTGTCCCTAGTCTGCATCTAAAATTTGAAGGGATTAAAAAAGAAGAGCAGGGAACAAAGAATTCAAAGCAAAGATTGGCCATTTCTTGATCTTGAGAGCAATTGACGAGTTGAGGAAAATATCTTGATTCTTCCAAATGAGCCCTAGAAGCGTCAGGAATAGAACAAGGAGGGCGTCCCAGGTGCTCACATATGTAGCATACAGTAGAGTTTTACAACAAAAACGCAGCAAATGACCCTGGTGGTGCACAATTGGGAGGACTTACTTCTGAGATAAGTTGCCCCCACGACAATGAAACTTCTTGACTTGATCAGCAGAGAACCTTCTGGCCAACCAGGTACCATCCAGCTCCTTCAAAACATAAGATCCACCTCTAACTTGATGAATCACTCGATAAGGCCCATTCCAACGATTAGAGAAAAGCTTGCCCCATTGGGTCTCCAAGGATCGATTATAAGCTAAAACTAAATCACCAGGGTTCAAGGGCTCCCTGATTCGATTAGAGTGCTTGTCCTCCCAATACTGGATGTATTTTGCTCTGGACCCCATCATCTTTTGATAAGCTTCATCAAGAACGTCTTCACTTTGCTCCAGTTGCTTGGATCTAGCAACTAACAGATCAGTAGTTGAGGACACCTCTTCCCAAGAGATACCCAAGAAAGATTCCATTTCCAGATCCAAAGGAAGGACTGCTCTTTGACCAAAGATGATTTCATAAGGTGAGTAGCCAGTAGTCCTTTTGGTTGAGATTCGATCAGAGAAGAGAACAAGAGGAAGGAATTTGCGACAATTCTTGCCACTTTCACCAGCCAGTTTAACAAGTGCAGCCTTCAAAGGGGCATGGCCTTGTTCCACCATTCCTTGGCCTTCAGGATAATAAGGAGTAGTAACTCTATGTTGTCCAGGAAGGGATTGGATCATTTCAGCAAGCTTGCCCCCAAATTCAGAGCCACCATCAGTAGAGTAAGATCGAGCCAGGCCATAACGCATTGTCCAGGTCTTGTAGAGGAAAGCTGCCACTGATTCAGCGCTAAGGTTCTTAAGAAATTTTGCTTCAACCCATCCGGAAAAATCATCTCTAGCCACAATGAGGTACTTAGCACCACCTGCCTTAATATGAACCACATCCATAGCAATCCTTCCAAAGACAGTGGACTCCTCAGTAGGATAACGAATTTCAGCTGGGCGCCTAAGATCACGTTTTTGACAAACTTCAAAACTCTTGCACCATTGAGAGACAGATTTCTTCAAAGATGGCCACCAGAATCGTTTGGATAATCGTCGATAAGTTTTGGTTTCCCCACAATGACCAAGGCCTTCATGGAGACTTTCAAGGATAGAATCTTGTTTAGAGGGAATAGTAACAACAATAAGAGCACAAGGATTGCCCCTCTTCATAAGTCTAGAGCCTTGAACAAAAAAATTAGAAGACTTTTGTTTAAGAGATCAAAATTCCTTAGCAGAGAGATCAGGAGGTTTTTGAAGAGTTGAAAGGTACTGCTCTAATTTAAACCAGAAGCCTTGTTGAAAGCCAGAATAATTTTGAGAAGAAAAAGAGAAAATAGGTTGAATTAAAGGTTCCTCTTCATTGAACTCGGTTCCAACATCAGATTTGTTGTCCCCAAGAGGTCTTTGAGATAAACTGTCAGGCGTGGTGAAAGATTTCCCCGGCCTGTGAACAATATCAAAAGAGAAAAGCTGGATAAAGGCCACCCAACGAGTCATAGGAGCATTGGGAAGACTGGGAGTGTTGATCATTTCAATGATGGATCGAGCATCAACTTGTAATTTGAAATGTTGGCCCCAGAGAAAAGTTTGAAGTTTCTTCATCATGTGAGACACACCACAGAGTTCCAGTTTGGGCTCGGAGTATCTAGATTCTACATCTGAAAACAAAAAAGATTCATAAAGAGCAGGACGGTCCCAACCATTTTCATCTTCCTGAGTAAAGACGGCCCCAACAGATTGATAACTAGAATCAACAGCCAGCTTGATCTTGCCAGCTCCAGGTCCATAAGAGATCTTTTTCAAAACTATGTCTTTACCAACTATCATTTTGAGTAGCTGGAAAGCACATTCACAATCTTGGGTCCAAATCCATTCAGCATCTTTTCTGGTTAGACGACGCAAGGGTGCACAGATTTTGGATAAAGATGGGATAAAGATTCTAACATAAGTGGCAACACCTAGAAAGCCCCTAACTTCAGTTGGATTGATTGGGGTAGGCCAAGAGATGATCTTGTTGACTTTGGATGGTGCCATCCTTCTTCCTTCCTTGCAGACCACATGACCAACAATTTCCAGAGCAGGAACACAAGCCGCCAGTTCAGATCCAGAGACAGTAAGGCCAGATTCCTTGATTTGAAACAGAATCCTCTCCAAGGTAGTAGCATATTCCCAGATAAAACAACAAATTCCTGGATGCAAAGGTAAGAGCTCATTATCATAGTCAGATACTGGACCTTTAATTCCGCCATTGTCAATAAAGATACCAGCATGATCAGGGATTTCATCCTGGAGGATCCACATCATCTGAGCCTGATAGACTGCAACCAAGTTGGTGGCTCCTTGAGGTAATTAAGTAAGTTGAAATCGACCAAGAGCAGTATTGAAAGTAGTGAGAGGACAAGAAATAGGATGTAAGGATTGTTCGTCATAGCCACCCATAATATCCCCTAAACCATAGCAAGCTCTTCCCGCAAAGGATTCAACAAATTCTTCAGTAGCAGGAGGGATACCAGAGTCTATAATAGTAACTTTATTAAGAGGTTGAAGATCATGAACTATTCTAAGTTTACCATTACTCTTGAGGACACAGAAGATGGGGCTGGAGTAACTAGAAGTTGACTGTTCATACAGGCCAGTTCGAACTCGTTCCCGGACCAACTTGATGAATTTGTCAACTTTAGCAGCAGGGATAGGGATCTTTTTCTTTTGCCAAGGATCATGTTCAACTACAGGGATGATATAAGGGAGGCCATAGGATTCCCGCAAGAGACCTCTCTCTTCTTCACAGAAAGCAATAGATTTTTCCCTTAGAGATAAGACATTTTTGATTAAATTTAACTCATCAGGAAGAAGCCATCCATCTGGACCAAAGTTGACCACCTTCAGACGTTCTTCAGTGACCCGTCCATTAGGCACAAAGGGACCAGTAAGAGATTGAGGAAGACCACAGTAAGGATTGCGAGATAGAGGAGGACGCATAGGGGGAGGATTGAGGTTGAGAGGCATAGGCTGCTTAACTGGTTGGATCTTCTGAGCAACTGGTTTATACTTGGTGGCAAAAGAGAGAAGTTCTTGTTTCCTCCAAGAGTTGACCAGAGAGACTTGATTTCAAAAGCTGAGTCCAAGTTCCAACATCTTCCAAGTCCGATGTTCTTCAATATCCTTGAAGGGTGCCTTTTCCATAAAAGGAGAACCAGGAGATAATACGTTGCTCACATGTGTGGCACAAGGTAGGGTTTCAAAAATTACGGTAAAAGATTGCCCTGGCAGTGCACAATTGGGAGGACTTACTTGTACCCCAAATTTCCTCCACTGAAGCCCATATTCCTTCATACCAAAACCACCAAAAACGGAATTGCAATTAGGATCTAGTTTAGACTCATTGCGGAGATTTGAACCTGAACTGAGAGAAGATTGATCAGACTCAAAAGTAGAAGGAAAAGAAGACACAACAGATCCAGAGAGAGAAGGAGATGGAGAAGAAATATTTTTGGATTTTTCTATTTTGATATGTTTTTGCTTTTTAATATTCTTGAGCTCAGAAGAGAATGATGAAAGGAATGAAAAATAAGCCTGAGGGATGGGAGTTGACCCTTGAGTTGCAGTCTGAGGCTGAAAAGAACTACAACCATTAGTAGGATCAACTATTCCCCTAAAAAATGAGAGGAACTAGAGTTATCCTTCTGCTTTCCCTTAAAAGATGATTTGGGAGAATGACCAGGAAAATCTCTTTCCCAACTTCCAGAATCCAAAGAGCAAAGAGGAACTTCAATTTTCCTGCCATCAGCATCAGGGAGAAGAATTCTCTCCCCAACTTGATCAGAAAACATCAGGGTTGCACCAAAGTCCATTAAGAAGGGTTGTCCCAAGATCATAGGACTGTCCAAACGAGTGATCCAAAAGTGGCAGGTTCCAACAATATTTTGACCAATCCTGACCAGTACATCTTCAGCAATACCAACCAGTTCACAAGCTTGATTTCCTATCCCATACACTGCAGAGTTGAAGCTGACCCTAGGACTAAGTTTGAGCTTGCAGGCCATAGCATCCAAGATTAAGTTAAGCTGAGATCCAGAATCCACAAGAGGAGAAACAGTTTTAGCTGAGTCACCAAGATAACAAGGAAGAAAGCCAAGGGGACAGGAATAAAGGTTGGATTCTATAGAAGGACTGGTTCCACCAGAGTCCTCCATTAAAGTTCCAGAGGAGACTTTGAGTTCTTCAGGGCCAATTTCCACACGTCGACAGGAGACCCATTTCTTCATTCCTTCAGCAACAGATGGAGAGATCGATAGGAGTTCAGCCACAGATAGATCAGGAATTTTGAAATCAGAAATTTTCTTTAATACTCCCTCCACAGCATTGGGGTGATCCTTGGAGATGCCCCTTTTAAATCAAACTTTGGGCTGGGTGGGGGGAGGAAGTTCAGGTGACGCAGAATCTAAGATAGGATTAGAAGGTTGAGGTGAGGGAGAAGGATCAGGGTGATCTGGGAGACTTTCCATGAGTGGTTCCTTTTCCACCTCCATGTCTTCTACATCAGAGGAAGGAGGCTCAAGTGATGATTGACGTTTAATGGGTTTTCGAAGGATTGAAGTTGGCAAGGAAGGAGCCTTATGGGGTTTAGGTTCCTCGTGTCGTTTCCTGGATGGA
Source organism: Puccinia polysora (assembly GCA_025617555.3). Taxonomy (NCBI): domain Eukaryota; kingdom Fungi; phylum Basidiomycota; class Pucciniomycetes; order Pucciniales; family Pucciniaceae; genus Puccinia; species Puccinia polysora. The sequence continues at coordinate 43,435,907 of CM062625.1, read as the reverse complement.
TCAGATTGATAAGTAGTCCCAGCAAGACTAGAGGAAGAAATAGCTGGAGGATACCAAGGTTGGAGGGTACCACAGGATGATCAAAATTCAAAGGAGGCAAGAGATGCCTTCACAGGAGGTGATGGCTGGTAAGAGGTGTCAGCCACGAGACAGTTAGACTTGTCCAAATGTCTGGAAACTCATATGTCCTGCTGGTATAGTGGCTAAGTACTAGGCTCACTTCCCAGTATCTGATACCAAGGTCACTGGTTCAAACCACAATTGAGACAATAATGAAAATGTTGAGTAGTTTTGTAATTATATATTAAATCTTAATAATATTATATAATGTTGTATAAGTATGTTTTTATGAGTATGTATTATGGAATTAAAACCTTGATAATTTATATTATCAAGAAGGGGACCCAATATAACTTTAAATTAAGTTATGAGGACTCAGATACGTCAGAATTATTGATATAGAAGTTCCCAAAGTGTTTCCTCTCTTTGGGAAGGAGTTACAGTAATCATATTAACCCATACTCTCCATACTGTATAAATTAATTAAATATTTAATATTATCCCTTTTGGGATACATTAATACCTTAATATACTAATCTGAGCCTTGAGTGCGTCCACTCAGAAAGCTCAGGGTTCAGTTGGGAGCCATGGTAATCATATTAACCCATACTCTCTACTCTGTACAATTAAATTGCATAATTTTTACCTTATCCCTCTTTGGGATGTAATTATAAGTAATACTCCCTCTTTACACTTAATACACCTTACTGAGTCTTGAGAGCGTTCACTCAGAGGCTTTAGAAATTAATTGTAAGCTATGAACCTTCTAGTAGCACTGCCAAGAGTATATACCCCTTGTAGGTATAGTATAATTATAAATTAATTACTTATTTAATACTATCCCCTTTTGGATATAATAATGCTTTAATATACTTCACTGAGCCTTGAGTGCGTCCACTCAGAGGGCTCAGAGTTCATCTGTAGGCTGTAAACCTTTTAATAAACATTGCAAAGAGTATACATACTCTATGTGTATAGTATGAGCTTAGATACTTATAATTAAAATTAAATTATTTGCCAAGGTATTAAGCTGAATTAAATAAATATAAACAATCATTATGATGGAATCTAAGGTTTCTATACCGTCCATCTGAGTGATGTATAAGTCCTAAGACCCAGTAATTAACCTTTTAGTAAGTAAAATGAAAACTTTACCTTGAAAATCCTTCCCAATGGGTACTAGTTCTTCATTACCCATTGAGAATGATGTAATGATGTCTTGGGCCTTTGAGGACGAAACCAAGGAGAGCTTGAAACTCCCCTGGTGATTACTAGAGTCCCCTGAGGGCTCCTGTTACCTTAAAAGAGCAGGGTCTTTACCCTATAGCCCTTTCATCATCCATTATATATTATTATTTGAACAAGAATACAAGCAAGAGTTAACAAGCCCATTAACCTTAATCTCAAGAAGAAGATTGACTGGGGCTATAAACTTTGGTATTAAATTCAATCAATAACCTATCTGGCAACACCAATTTCGAGTTGAAGGTCTCACTTGAATAAGTAACCCCTGTGTGTTACTCTTTAAAGGGTGTGAGCTTATTTATAAGCAAATCTCCTTTTGGTCTTACTCCTTTAAGACTAAGGCCCCTTACCTATTATAAAGGTTTAAGGTGTGGCTATTCACTCATAATACCTTGGTATTATTCGAGTCTGTAAACTTTTAAAAGTTGCTGTTTGGAATATATAAGTCAAAACTAATTTAAATATTGGTTTGTCTTTATTCTTTTGCAGGTTTAACCACGGCTAGGTATAGCAATAGAGGTTAAATCCCTGACAAGAGGCCACCACATGTCAGATAGGACGAGACAAGTCAAAAGGGATTAGGGCACCATTAGGGAGGAAGTAATTGTTTCCCCTCTGCTCTACCAACTTTTCCTTTAGGTCCTTCTGAAGTTCTTGGCATTGTCCGGTTCCATGGCCTTCCCTATGACAATAGTAACAGACCAGAGTTTATTTGGGGACAGAAGAAGGAGTTTTAGGAGTAGCTAGCGAAGAAATCTTTTGATCTATTTTGTTCTCAAAGGCTCTAAGTAACTTGGTGATTTCATATATAGTAGTAGGTTCTTGATTGGAATTAGGATCTGCTTTAGGCCTACGCTCTGCCTCCATTTTAATCATAATATTGTTTGACTCTTTGAAAGAAGGAGCATGGACCGGTTCAGTAGTTCTAGGCTTTTCAAAGGTAAGAGCAGTTTGACCTTTCATGACTTTATCCACAGTACTCCTCAGGGTAAGAAAAACAGGGAGCTTGAATGGATTATCCCTGGTGGTAATCATGGATCCAGATTTGACCAGTTCTTCTTTAATCCTTTCCTGCACAGCCGACAAAAAAGATTGGAAGAACTTTGCTCAAATTTTGTCCACTTTGTCAATGTGATCGTTTCTGATAAGATAGTTTTGAATGGGATCCCAAGACTTTCTCAAAATCTGATAGTCAGAGGCTGAAGAAATACCACCATTGGAGATCCACTGAGAAACCAGAGCATCCAAATCCTGCAGAGTAAACCTAGCCACATCTATTTTACCCCAGTATGCCAACATAGCCTCCCTGAGAAGCTTCCAGTTGTGGGATTCAAATCCCTTGAAAGACTTGATTACCTCCATAACTTCATCAGAGGAGATAAAGAATCGCAACTGATAAGCCATATAAAATTCACTAGCTCCATCCACTTCAGCAGCCATGTCGTAGGAGTCCAAGAATCGCTCGACATTTGTACTGTTGAAGCCTAATTTCTTGTTCTGAGGTTTGATCTTTACCATCTTAGGTCGGACAGGGGTGGTTGGAGTAGCCAAAGATGCCATATTGAATAACAGATTTCCTAGGGGATCCAAAGAGCAGATTTCCAAAGTGGCTCACAAGTGTGGCAAGAGTATGGTTTTGCCAAAAAACAACGAGTATCTTGCCCAAGCAGTGCACAAATTGGGAGGACTTACTTCTAGGATAAGTTGCCTCCACGGATCAGATTTGAGAAGAGAGAAAAAATGGAAAAAAAAGATTGGATTTCGAGGTTGAATTTAAATGTCTTGGGACTGTAAATCCCAAGGTTTCTGGTTCAATCCCGGCCCGGGGGACCAAATGTAAGACTCCAAACGGTGCTAAGCCGTGGCAGTTCTGTGGAGGGGAAAGGTGCTGTTTAGGCTGCCCTCCTAGGAGTTACAATAATATTTAAATGTAACCGGAATCAAGGTCCAGAACCTTATGGATGGGAAATCAAAGTAAGGGAAGAGGATAAGAGTTGTCGGTAGCAATGGAAACAACACTATCTGAGGCAAGATGGTGCAGGTAAAGACTTGAACAAATAAGTCAAGGTTTGTTCAGAGTTCAATAGAACAAGGCAGTTGTAAGTAACAACGCCCACAAGCTAATAACTCTGGTTGTCAGCAGCTGATTAGGAAAGATCAACTCAATCCCAACCAACCTCCAGGTTCTCAATGAACCTGCCCAACTCTCCGCAATCAAGCGCTTGAAGGTTACCAGATAACTGTGGGAGGCTGAACAAAACAAAAGCAATTTGTTTATGAAGCTCTAGAAGCAAATCAATAACAAATTTGAGCAAGAATATCCCAACACTTCTCAAGGAACTCAGGAATAGCGTGGTGAAATTCAACCTCAAAGAAGAAGGGAGGTATAACACTCCAGGTTTTAAGCTTAATAAAACCTCTTCAATCAAACGTGATTGGCTCCAGAAAGATGATCAAGGAGAGATCAAGACCAGTATGGTCGGAAAAAGGGATCAGAGTGGTATAACACACTCAAGAATTCAGGCAGACAGGAATTCTTCTTCAACCAGCAAGGCTATTGGTTGGTGATAAGGATCAAGGTCACAAAGGACAGATTTTGAGTATGGAGGCTCAAAGGATCAAGGGGCAATCATAGATATACCCGGATAATTTGCTCAGATAAGTGGGGAAGGATGCCCACGGATAAATTTCTTATGATGATGGTCTCATTGGATGGATTGGATTCTCTGATGCTTGGCCAAAAGGCAGGGGAGAGCCCCTCCTTTTATAGACATGAGGCCCTGTATACTATGTACAAGTGATACTACACATAGGTGCGGAAAAATGAGAACAAAAAAAAAAAAAATTACATGAGAGGAAAAAATGAAATGTTGCCCGCGTTGAGAATGACCGCGGGCAACCAGATGGACACCCGCAACAGCGGTCGCGGGTGTCGACAACGGTTGTTGTTGCCCGATCGGCGGCAACAACGGGTTGAAAGTTCCAACGGCCGTGAGCGGTTGCTCGCGGTCGTCGGTCGGATCGGATGATGGGCAAGGAGGAGGTAGACTGGACTCAATGGCTGAGGAGGGTTGATCGATGAAGATCATCAAAATCATCATGGGCGCATTCCTGAGTGGCACCACACTTATCACAGACCAGATCGTTGGAGGTCAATACCATGTCGGGCTGATCACTATGGTCAAAGAGATTGGCGATTGGGACGAGTGCCAAGGTGTGAAAGTTATCAATCCAAAAGGCCCTACTGGAGATGATTCGATAGGCTCTGAGGTAGGTATCCCAATTGATATGAGGATCTAGGGTGGGTAGGTTGAGATAGATCGATTGGAGGGAGTCGTAGGAGATGATGAGATTGAGTCTGAGGAGTCGTTCAATCTTGGTACCACGAAGCCAAGGTTCGAGTTGAGGGATTTGATGGATGGAGAGATGGATGAGGTTGGGTAGATGATTGGGGTGAGAGATCAGTCGTAGGTAATTGAACCAGGGAGTCCAAGGATGGGGAGATCGTAGGAGGATGAGTTTGTGGGCCAGATGATAGGTGAGACGGAGTAAGGGATGATGGTTTGGGAATCTAGCTTGGGATGGGTGGATGATGATGGGTTGATGAAGTGGAGAGGAGGAGAAGGGATTGCCAAAAGTGGTTCAACAATTGCTCGGGTTGCCAAAAGTCAGAGCCGCAAGCGCGACAAGTGGGAGTTGAACATAGGAAGGCGTTGAAGCGTAGAGACAGGCAAGAGGCCTGTCCTAGACCATTAGGACAGGGAGAAGTTAAGAGATGGGGGGAAATGAAGGTACCCATAGGGGTACAACCAAAAAAGATATATTTTTTATTTTTATTTTATTTTTATTTTATTTTATTTTATTTTTTTTTTTTTTTTCCGTGGTGTCCCGGATTGGTCACCACATCGATCAGAAACCATTTCATTGTTGATCAAGTGCTTATATGAAGATAAGCAAGTTATTTATGACTTAGTCTGTAGTAGTATTATTTACCCTTATAAACCAATCAACCATTGAATTTTAGTCAAGCAATCTACCCCATCTGCTCTGAAACCCTTCCAATTATTCCAGGATTTTCGTGGTAAAGTGCTCAGAGTGAGTGTTACCCTTCCTGTCTTGGCCATTTGTGCTGTTAAGCCCGGCCATTAGTGGAATAAGTCCTTTCTAAGGCACCCATCTTTATCCCAAGGTTCTTAAACTGCCTAAGGAGGCCCCTTGAAGAGAGGTTGCTATTCTGTAAAGATCCCCAGTAGTATAATACTGTGTCCCCTCTATTATATTATATTGAAAACTATTTATTACCAAACCAATTAAACCTTGCAACTGCTCTTATTATATCACTTATTTGAGCTCCTAAGTGTTTATTATTGGAATAAAAATTATTATTATCATTACAGCATTTTTATCACTCTCTGTAGCTAAAGTACTGGAAGGTTCCTGGTATCAGATAGCTGACAACTGGGGGTCTGTCCGGGAAATATCCTTAAATAATTAATTTTTAATTATTTATTCCTTGGACCAGTCTATTTATTTTTTAAAAAATAAGTTAACATACTTATAACATATATTTTTGATCATTTGTTTCTCTAGTGGATCTTAAGACCACCGGAGAATTGATCAATTATTATTTGAACCTTCTTAAAAAGAAAAAAGAAGAAAAAATCTGTAACTTTGTCCCTGTTATTATAACTCCTGAGCAACAACAGGAGAAATTGCTTTATTATAAACAGCAGGTTATAAAAGACAAAGAACTTGAGCTTGAAAGAATTATCAATTTCAATTCTTTATTAAGGCAACATAAGGAGTTTAAGATTTATCAATGGAAGCTTAATATTTATAAACTAAATAACCCTGAAGATAAAGAAAAATCAAAAAATAGTAAAAGTGATTATTTTTTCTAAAAATCATTTTAACACGTGAAAATACAAAAAACATTAAACTTATATTTTTTTTTTATCCATCTCAGTGGATTTTTTTTTTGGTGATCTCATTGACCAGGACCTCCTAGAGGAAGTCCCAAACAGTGTACCATTGGACTTACCCTTGGATTTATCCCAGGATCTGATTGGAACTCACTCAGACCCCCTTGGAATACCCTCCAAGGATAGTTGTGATCCCAACCAAGTGTTGGTACCCTTGAATTTAACTCAAAGTAAGTTAAAATATTTATTAAAAAATCATCAAAAATATAAAACACACCAAAAATATTATTTTTATAATTTTAAAGTCTTTTTTTCAAAAGTTTCAACAAAAGACTTACTCATTTTGTTTTGGTGCTATGTATCAAAATAGGCGCAACACCCGTGCCACCGGTAGATCCCTGTCATACAGATCTCTGCGTGGAGGAACCCGTGCGCGCAAGAACTCCGGTTGCGAGCGCAATGAGGGGACTCAAACCTGTGACCATAGTGTCACGCGGGACAACAACGGCAACAACCACGGCCCGCAACTCAACCAAAAGACCGTTGGAGAGCCATCCGTTGCCCACCATGTTATCCCATGAGGGTACAGATCCTCCTACGCCACCCCAGCTGGACTAAACCAAGGAGGAAAGAGTCAAAGTATTAGTGAAAGAGCACCTGATCTATTGGGAACAATTCAGTTTGGCTCAGACCCAGGTGGATCAACCAGGTATGATAAAAGCCATTTCTCAGGCAAAGAAATCTCAGATTTCTCTGCAAAGGTTGATCCCAAAGAAAGAAGTAGAAGGCTAAGTGCAGAACTGGAATCCTTAGGATCAGTAAGCTTCCTTAAAGGGAAAGGAACCCAAAAAGAAGAGGTCCTCAGCACATCAGAAGTTAAGGAACCCAAAGGATTGGGACAACATGATATCCTTAGCCCAGAAGTGGAAAAAGGTGTACCAAAATTAGATGTAGATCTTAATAGCTTTTCTGTAAATGTGTCTCACAATTTTACTATTATTAGCCAGTGCTTTGACAAAGTTTATCACCAATTGGACAAATTAAGTTCAAGTATTTTCAGAGTGATTGACACTCAGTCTCAGATTATGAGAATCAATGAGTTGGAAATACAACAAATCAAGGATAGTATAAGAGCTAGTAATTTGCACCTGATGAAACATATTGATGACAACCAATCAATTCTTCAAAAGATATTCTTGCAACCATAGACCAGCTTAAGGAAGAAGTTAAGAAAACTAGTCCTACTCCTTCAGCTCATCTGGCTAACAAAATTGCCTTATTAAGCAACAAACTTGATTTAGAGTTAGGTATGATTAAGAATGATCTCAGAGAGCTTAAGATCAACTCCACTAACTCTCCGGTCATTGACCTAGAAGAAACTAGACCTGCCAGGTTCACCATTACTCCTAGTGTTCCTCCCAGAACCAGGATAACTAGGAATGAGTCTTTCAGACATATTCCTACTCCTGAAATAGAGCAGGCTTTGAAGCTACTTCCTCCCATCACTGAATGGCCTAAATTCTCTGGAGAAGGAGAATACAAAAATGTCAGTTTCATTAAATTTATTGACTATACTCTTTCTTCTTATGAGCTCCCTGATGCAATAGCTGTGGTAAGATTGCCCAGATTATTCAAAGGAGTAAATCTTGTTTGGTTTATCAATAAAAGAGAAGAAGTTGGATCTTTATCCAAAAGAATTGATTAAAGTGCAGTTTGGTACCAGGATTTGGAAAAGAAAGATGATGAAAACTTTTGAAACTTCCCAGTTTGATCCATCCATGGACAAACCTGATAAGTGGTGCTTAGACCATAAAAAGAGGTTAGACTTTTTTTATCCTGATGCTGATAAAGAAGAAGTCAATGAAAGACTCCTCAACTTATTTCACGGACAAATCAACCACAGTGTAAGGTGCAGGATTCCTATGGATTCAGATCTTTCCACATTAATAGGCGTATTGGAAGAGACTAATGATATGAATGGTCTTGATAAAAGGGTCAATAGACCTCCCAGGGAACAAAATACTAGGAACAGGGAAGAATATACTGCCAAAACTAAAGAATCCCCTGCTACTGATCCATCTACCTTGGAAGTCAAGAAGACTCCAGAATCAAAAGAGAAAGTATGTTGGAACTGTAACCAAACAGGACACGTAAAACCTGATTGTCCTCCACCTAGGAAAAGGATTAATCTTATTGAAGGAGAAGAGTATGACAATCCTGACCCTCACCTTGATGATACTGACGGATCACCATCTGATTGTGATCTAATAATCACTAACCCTATCAATGTTATTGAAGGTAGTATTGAGTCTCCTCTGGACATAAATTCCATCAATGAGGATTCTAACTTACCTCAAAAATGGAATCCCAACATGAAGATTCACCAAATCTCTGAGGCTATGGCTTTGACTCTAAAACCTTCTGCCGGTAAAAGTTACACTTCTGGAAAAACATGCTATGCTACTGGTTTAATCCAAGGTTCCCCTGTTAAGTTTCTTCTAGACAGTGGAGCCTTTTGCTCTTGTTTTGGTTCAACTTATCTGGATAAACAAGAACCCTACTGGAAACTGAACTTACTACCAGTACCTCAGGCTAAGTTCAGCAGTTGTCATTCTGCTCTCAATGCTGTTTGAGTATGATCTTCTGATATCATACTCCCTCACTCTAAAGGATCACTCAAACTGAACATTGAATTTTTAGCGCTCCAAAACAGAGTATGTGATTATTTTATCCTTGGGAATGATTCTCTTTGCCTATATGGTATAGATGTATTCCAAAGCAAAGGTAGATACTTCACCATAGGTGGAGAATGGAATAAGAAGTTTCAAATATGCCATGTCAATGCTCAAACTTCTGATTCAACTTATGAAAAGCACTTAGAGAAGTTCAGTCAGTAATACTTCTCTCAAGCTGCTTTGAATTCCCTTCTCAATGAAGAACAGAAACGGGATATCCTACAAGTATGCTTTGAAAATCAGAATGCTTTCTGTACCAAAGATCACCCCATTGGTAACATCAAAGGACATGATATGATCCTAACTCTAACTATTAAGCCTCCTTACCCACCTAACTTCAGGAAACCTGCTTACCCTTCTATTCCAAAATCCAGAGCTGCTCTGGAAATCAATATTCAAGAGTTGGTTGACTTACAAGTCTTAAAAAAAGTAGGCCACAATGAACAAGAGGATATTACTACCCCAGTAATTATAGCTTGGCACAATGATAATTCAAGAATGGTGGGAGATTTTAGAATGCTTAACAACTACACCCAAGCTGATTATTATCCAATTCCAATAATTGACCATGCTCTGCATAACCTGTCTAAGGCTAAGTACATCACTACCATGGACATGCTGAAAGGTTTTCACCAAATACCTATCAGTCCTGATAGCTGGAAATTCATGAGAATTATCTGTCATTTGGGAATTTATGAGTATCTTAGGATGCCTTTTGGTATTAAAAATGCTCCTTCTCATTTTCAAAGGATGATGGACATAGTCCTAGGATTATTCATCAGACAGGGATGGATGATGGTATACATTGATGATTTTATCATTTACTCTGATCATTGGGATACTCACGTGGAGAAATTAAGGATTGTCCTCAAAACCATCTCTGCCGTAGGATTGAAAGTATCAATGAAAAAGTGTAACTTTGGCTATGGAGAACTCAAAGCCTTAGGACACGTTGTCTCTGGACTAACCTTAGCTGCTGATCAAAACAAGATAGCAGCAGTAATGAATAGGCCTATGCCTCAGAATAAAACTGAACTCCTATCCTTTATCAGCTTCTGCAGCTACTATAGGAATTATTTACCAAAGTTTGCTCTTCTAACCAAATGTCTGTATGAGATCTGCAACAAAACCACTGTGTTTGAGATGACTCATGACAGGGTCAAGAACTGTGAGGAACTCAAAATGGCAATGACTTCAGCTCCAGTACTGATCCAGCCAGATTACTCTAAACCTTTCAAGCTCTACATAGATGCCAGCATGGAAGGGCTAGGAGCTGCTTTACACCAGGAAGTAATAGAAGATGATAAACCAGTGGAAAAACCTATACTTTTCATATCCAGACAAAGTAAAGACACTGAGAAAAGGTACGGTGCAAGCCAAATGGAATGTCTGGCCTTAGTATGGGCTCTAGAGAAACTCCAATATTACTTAGAAGGCACTAACTTCTCTGTTATTACTTACTGAAATGCTTTCAGGACATTGATGAACATGAAGACCCCTAGTAGGCACATGTTGAGATGGCAGATAGCTATACAACAGTACAGAGGAAAGATGACCATAGTTCATCAAGCTGGGACTAAACACCAGAATGCTGATAGTTTAAGCAGGATTGTGTTACCCAATGACCCAAGTAACCCTGCCTATGATTCAGAGGATAATGATATCTTCCCTATCCTTAATATTAACAGGTTAAACATTGAAGCTCCTATAATGGGAATCCACTTTGTGAACTGAATGAATCATTGTTCAACTCTATCAAAGAAGCTTACAGTTCTGGCATAAAGAATCTGATCACTATTATGGAAAGTACTTCTCCACCCCCTGAATTGATCAATAGCCTACCTGAACCTCTTTTGAAACCATACATAGCCGGAAGGTTCACCATATGGGATGGTCTGGTGTACTATAGGCATCAACATTCAAGTGTCATAGTCTTAACTAAGGATGACCATATCAAACATGTTCTCGCTGGGTGCCATGATAACTGCTCATCTGGTCATTTTTCTGCTGATAGAACCTTGGATAAGGTTAAACAAACTTCTTGGTGGGTAAATTGGATAGACTCCACTATACAGTACGTTACCAGTTGTGAAACTTGTCAGAAGTCCAACAGGACTACTGGGAAATGGTTTGGACTACTGCAAAGGATTGCTGAACCCAAGAAAAGATGGGATATCATCAATATGGACTTTGTAACTGGACTACCACCAGGAGGAGCCTATTCCTACAACTCAGTCTTGGTCATTGTGGATAGGTTCTCCAAGAAAGCAAAGTTCCTACCTAATCACAAGGAAGACACTGCTATGGAAGTTTCCCTATTATTTTGGAACAGACTCATTGCTGATGTTGGAGTTCCCAAGATTATTATCAGTGACAGAGATGCTAAATTCACCTCTGAGCTCTGGAGGAATCTTCATGATATTCTTGGAACCACCTAAGCCTTCGCTACTGCTTATCACCCTCAGACGGATGGATTAGCTGAAAGGATGATTCAGACCCTGGTAGACATGCTCAGGAGATTCCATGGCTTTGGACTAGAATACAAGAATTCTGACGGTTATTGCCACAATTGGTTAAGCCTTTTACCTGCACTGTAGATGGCCTACAACAGTAGCAAGCACTCTACCACTAAGGAAGCACCTTACATACTGGAAAGAGGATGGATTCCTAGATTACCCAAGGATAGCCTTAACCACCAGCTAACCAATATTCACCCTACATCACTTGATTTAAAAAACATGATAGATGTATCCAACAAACATGCTGTTAAGTGTGTCCAGGATGCTATAGAGTATAACCAGCAAAGGTGGGATAAAACCCATAAGGAACCTGATTTCAAAATTGGTGATCAAGTCTTGATCTCTACCACTAACTTTACCAACTTGGGTGGAAATAGAAAGCTTATACCAGCTTTTGTTGGACCTTACACCATTAATAAACTTCATGGTAAAAATGCTGTGGAAGTAATCCTCAGTGATGAGCTTTCTAGGAAACATCCAGTCTTCCCAGTAAGCCTCATCAAACACTACCACCCAAGGAATGGAGAACATACTCCTTCACCTGCAATACCTGTTACAGAAGAACCTGAAGAGGACAAAAGAAAAATTAGCAAGATCCTTAAGGATAAAAAAGATAGGATCAATGGAAAAGATGTCAGACTCTACCTGGTTAGATACAAGGGAGAATCAGCTGATAAAGATGACTGGTTGCCTGAACATAATATCCCTGACGGACCTATACACCTGAGGATCTACAGAGACAACAGAAGGCATTAACCCAAAAATTGTTTCAGATATAGACATATCTTGGAGCGGGGAATGTCAGCTTGCTACTATGTACACAGCAAAACTGTCAAATAGTAACACAAAACTATGAAAAATAAGAATATCTCAATTGACAAAATTAGGAGTGATAAATCCATAAATATTATTAGAGGAATGGATTCCTCACCTAAAATTAGGTAGGGTCACTCACTGACCCCACCCTTGAATTCCAAGTTCTTATATTTTTACAATAATTAAAAAGAAAAGTATTAAAAATCACGACACCAGTATGGCACTTTTTGGCCATTCTAATATTTCACACGTATTGTCACGTATAGGGTTTACACCTAAAATTCACTCAGAATTGAGGTGTTGTGTATATTTTAGGAGTTACACGCGGAAATTTGTTATGTCACAATTCCCGCGCGCAGCCCCGCATCATTACATATCCCTACGTACTAGTAGCAGCAGGTTCCCGCGTACTAGAGACCCAAGCGCAGCTGATTCTGCCACGCACGCAGGGGATCCTACCCCGCGTGCATCTGTACTAACTGATCCCCGCGTCTGGATCAATTGTGACTAATCTGACAACCAGGTACCGCTCAGAAGAGCTACAACCTAGTTAGGGTTGCCTAGCATATGTAACAAACGGAAATATGCATTACTAATGATCTAAAAAGATCAAAACTTAAATAAAATTGATGAAAATTAATTTTAAAACATTTTTTAATAATAAATCAAAGATCAAGGATTACCACGTAAATCACTGACCCTGATCTTTGAATACCATGAAACACTACAAGGAGTGTTCATAAAAATAATTGAAAATTATCTACATGATCAGAAGATGATAGAAAATCAGGAAACATCCACATCTGCTCGCTTTAAAGCAATATGAATAGTAAAAATGAAGGATGAGTACAGAATGATTTAATTTACCCCATAACAGATTAACAGATCCTGTGGCTAAAATAGTACAGAAATCCAGAAGATCTAAGGACAGCTGATTGACAGCACCAAGTGGACGTGCTAATCATTCCTTGAATGGCTTTTCAGCCTCAGAACACGAGCAGAACCCTCTCTATGTGCCCTGAGAAGACCAAAATCACCTCAAAAAGGTATTTATACAGACCTCTTTGGATCCATTATTTCATCATCACTTACCAGGAATTATTTATTATCAATCAGAAACCATTTCATTGTTGATCAAGTGCTTATATGAAGATAAGCAAGTTATTTATGACTTAGTCTGTAGTAGTATTATTTACCCTTATTAACCAATCAACCATTGAAGTTTAGTCAAGCAATCAACCCCATCTGCTCTGAAACCCTTCCAATTATTCCAGGATATTCTTGGTAAAGTGCTCAGAGTGAGTTTTACCCTTCCTGTTTTGGCAATTTGTGCTGTTAAGCCCGGCCATTAGTGGAATAAGTCCTTTCTAAGGCACCCATCTTTATCCCAAGGTTCTTAAACTGCCTAAGGAGGCCCCTTGAAGAGAGGTTGCTAGTCTGTAAAGATCCCCAGTAGTATAATACTGTTGCCCCTCTCTTATATTATATTGAACACCATTTATTACCAAACCAATTAAACCTTGCAAGTGCTCTTATTATATCACTTATTTGAGCTTCCAAGTGTTTATTAAATTATTATTATCATTCCAGCATTTTTATCACTCTCTGTAGCTAAAGGACTGCAAGGTTCCTGGTATCAGAGAGCTGACACCAATAGTTGTTTACGGCAAGATCAACCCCTGCGCAACTTCCCCTGCCAGTAAAGTAGGTATGTGGGGGAACCACTGTTGGAAAAAGGGATGACTTAAGCCAAGTTTTCCATTGTGCCAAACGCAAGAGGGGTGAAACAAAAATTCAAGAAATCAAAAAATCAAAAAAATCAGGAAAATTAAAAAATTAAAAAAAAAATTAAATAAACTTAAAAAAACAAACTTAGAAAAAAAAATAAAAAAAATTGGAAAAATTGGAAAAACTGGAAAAATTGGAAAAATTGGAAAAATTCAAAAAATTGGAAAAATTGGAAAATATTGAAAAGTAAAAAAATAAAACTAAAAAAAAATTCAAAAAAACAAAAAAATATAAAAAAAAATGAAAAGCAAAAAATCAAAATTAAAAAATAACAAAATAAAAAAAAATGAGAGACTGTAGCTGGATTCAAATTAAAATGAAATCATTTTATTTTTAATTAATGCAATAACAATTTAAAAATTCACAAAATTAAAATTAACAGGAAAAAAAGGACCTACAAATAAAAAATTCAATCAAGAAATAAATGATTCAACTTAAAATTTATGAAAGCATTAAAAATTTCAACAAAAACATAGGTATTCAAAACAATGAAAAAAGATGGTAATTTCAAAATATCTTATTTTCCCTTTTGAACATCAAAGTGATGAAAATATTGATAATCAATAAAATTTGACAGAAACCACTAAAATTTTATTAAATCTAATACATAATCAAAGTAAAACAAATTTTCTTGATGGTATACTCAAATTTTTTCATTATGTAGAATTTAAATTCCCCATAGTTCCATATCTTCTAAATTCTATGCATGCACTAAGATTACTTGGAACAATCAAGAAGTGGTACAAACAAATTTTCTCAACCCCTACTCAAGTTAGAAACAAATTCTTCTCAGAGTCAAAACCAACAAAAACAAGTTCCAGGTGGTACAATTGCCAGCAGGTGCAGCCTTTTATTTCGTGGTGTATGTATTTGTGGGCAAAGTATTGGTCCTCTGAAACCCAGAGGGAGGCAGGAGTTAATGATGCAGAACTAATATTAGGCCCATTGATTGCTTTTTCTGTTCCTCTCTGCTGGTATTTCTTATGTTGAAAGTTGTATAAAGTCTTCCTTGAAATACATGAGGATGTGCTTGAATATATTGAAAATGACATTTTACCCATGAAAGAGAATTTTTTAATTGCATGAACTTGTGTCAATACACACTTTGGAATTAAAAAAAATCCTTGGGTAAAAGGGGCCCACAATACTTTCAAACAATTACTTGCGAGTTCTTCAGGGGGCATTTTGGATGTATGGAAACAACTGAAAGTAAGAATTGATGGGCAAATCAAATCAGTTAATGTGTCACTTAACAACTGTTGAATAAAGTTAGGAACAGTTCTTTCAACAGAAACTTTACCTTTGGAATATAAAGCAACTTATTAGGGAACAATTTGAGAAATTATAGCATGACCATGATGGTAAAGTGTGCACCAACTATTATTCCAAGACAATGGGCTTGCCCTGTTTCCAGATATTAGTTCAAATATTAGCATTGAGATGATCCATTGTGCCTGAGTGGTGGTTAGACTATGACCCTTCAAATTCAGTAAGTGGGGTTTTTGGTTTTTTCAAAGGTTACCAATTTTTGGATTGAAAAATTAATCACTTTTTTTCTTTTTGAAGGCTTGAAAAATATCCAGTGCTTGATGAATATGAATTATTTAACAAGTTGAATTCCATGTTTATGGGACAACCTCAATTTATATTTGATATTTCAATGTCTGTGGTCAAGTATACAGCCACTTTGATTTCTAAGCTAAGGATTGAGCCAAATTTATTACGGTCCATTCCCAGTTGACCCAAATTGAAGGACACCTAATGTGAATTTTGAAGGTTTTTCCATGTGGAAAGGGGACTTGAGAAAAACAGACTGGTTAGGAGGGGCTCAAAAATACCAAGAATTGTAATTCTTTCATTTTAAGAAGTATTTGTTTTTTTGGTTTAATGAACTGATGGAGAAATTTTTATAGTCCTAGTCAGGCTGAGAATCTAAATTGCATAGCTCAGAGGGAGAGACTCAAATTTAACTAGGCTCCATTAATTTGGAATGTAAATCCTCTTCTGAGGATTATGAGAAAGAAGGAGAAGTGGAGAATTCAACCACAAGCGCACCCTTTGTGAGTATTCCACTCATTTATATTATTAAAAGATAAATACTAAGTTGGTTTTGATCACATGAAGCAAAAGTGAAATACCTCAATCAAATACCTGAGAACTTACATAAGTTCTTGGGTGAGGTTTGGGATCCATTTTCTGATGGGAATTGCAGATTTTTTTTCATTGCTAGATAGTTGGTTATGATTAAAATTCATGGTTTAAAGTGCAAAAGAAAATGATTGAAACATTGAGGGGAAAAATGCATGCTATTTTGAGGTCCTTGGTTGCAGTAAAGACATTGAAATTTTGGAAGAAAGACTTGATTTTAAAGACATAAATTAAAAGG
This sequence comes from Puccinia polysora, assembly GCA_025617555.3. Lineage (NCBI taxonomy): Eukaryota > Fungi > Basidiomycota > Pucciniomycetes > Pucciniales > Pucciniaceae > Puccinia > Puccinia polysora. The sequence goes on along the minus strand of CM062625.1, from coordinate 43,419,436 downwards.
GTCCTCCTCCAAATTGCATGCAAAGCTAGAAATGGTCCAATTAATAGCTGAAACTTACGCAAGACCAATATGTTTCTTTCATTTCCATCATTGTGGGCTTATAATCCTATTAAAATGTGTTTAAGATAAACATCAGATGCCATCTTCATTTGATTTGTTAACAATAACCACTGGGTTCAGCTTGTACCTCAAGTATCAATCCCACCAATTGTTTCAAAACCTGCTTCTTTGACTTCTAAAAAAGCTTCAGGTTGGGTTGATCATCTCAAATATCAACTTAAGTTGTATTCTAACTTACAAATATCACTTTTATTTCATCATTTGGGTTTGGTTTCTGATGCTGATCTTGTACTTCTATTAATATCAAATTTTATTGCATTTTGAACACTATCATGTTGATTTCTTGAGTTAAAATCATTATGTTGATTTTTTTGAATGAGATTTTATTGGTAAATCAGTTCAACTTGTGTTGGGCTGATCCCATTATACAGATTATTTTTACTTCTTGAGATGGGCTCAGCTTAAAAAAAGTTGAACTGGATCTTTTTTTTTTTTTGCTTTTGATTTAGGTCTAGTTTACTAAGGTGGATTTGATACAAGTCTTTTTTGGAATTTCTAATTTAGGGCTAGTCCATTGAGGTGGGCGTGATTTTCACCTCATTGGACTAGCCCTATTGATCTGGGGGGTTGATTTAGTTTTTTCCTAGTCCAATGAAATCAGTTTAACTGGTTTTGGGATAGAAGATCCAATCATAAGAATTAGATCCCATCATAAGGAGTATTTTTACTTCTTGTGATGGTTTCAGCCACACAAAAATGAAACTTAGCTAAATGTCTTCACAACTGCACATATTTCTTGTTGGTATAGTCATGAAGTACTAGAATTATTTTCCATTATCTGACACCAATGTCACTTGTTCAACCCACCATAGATCGCAGAATTCATAATGATCAAGAGTTTCAGAATTGTATAATAAATTCTGATAATATTTTATAAGTATGTTTTTATGAGTATTGATTATGGAATTAAAACCCTGCTAATATTTATTATCAAGATGGGGATCCAAAATAACTTTGAATTAAGTTATGAGGACCCAGATGCGTCCCAAATATTGATATTATAATTCCCAATATGTTCCATTCTTTTGGGGACAAGTTTTAGTAATTACTTCAAGCCATACTCTCTACTCTGTATAAAAAAATTGCATAATTTTAATCTTATCCTTCTTTTGAATTTAATTAAACTTCAATATAACCCACTGAGTCTTGAGAGCTTCCATTCAGAGGGATCTGATCTCAGTTGTAAATTATAAACCATTTCATATCATTTCCAAGAATATACATACCTTATATGTATAATATTTGCCAAGCTACTAGGAATTAAGAAATAAGTACATGTCAAGGCTATCAACTTATAGTTATGTAATCTTTCTGGGGTTTTCCAGGTCTTCTGCACCGTCCTTTTGACTGATATTAAGTTCTAGGATAATCTAAGTAACTGGTAGGTATGTAATTAGAACCTTTTACATTGAAAATCCCCCAATGAGTACTAGTACCCTATCTCTCATTGGGTATGATTTAATGGGGTTCTGAGCCCTTGAGGACAAACCCAGGGGTATCCTAGCACTCTCCTGATGACTCCATGATTCCCCTGGGGCTCCCTTTACCTTAAAAGAGGAGGGTCTTCACCCCATATCCCCTTCCTCAGTTATTTATTATATATTATTGATCCAAGAATACGGCAACAGTTAACAAGTCCATTGAACTTCATCTCAAGAAAGAGATTGACTGGTGCCTTAAACTTTTGTATTATAATCAATTAATAATCAACTTCTCAACTCCAAGTTCGTGTGGTAAGTCCTATGGAGTTTTAACATTTATTGTTACCTCAAAGGGTGTGAGTTTACTTTGTAAGCAAAGCTCCTTTTGGCTTTATTCAATTAGAGCCAGGTCCCTTATCTCTTTATAGAGATGAAGGTGTGGCCTCTTACTAAAAATACTCCATTATTATTCAAGTTATGTTTTTCTGCAACAGTATTACTGTTTTATTAAGTCAATAACTGATTTAATTATTGTTTTTTATCTTAATTTTTGCATGTTTAACCACAGCCAGTATAGCTATAGAGGTTAGATCCCTGCCAATTGGGGGCCTCATCAATTTTGTGATCCATGGAGAGTGTTTATTCTGCTTGAATTATTCATTTTTGTGGTATTTTATCCACCTTTTGACTGATTTATATTTTTTTTTTGATAAAAATGAAGCAGATAAGAAAAACAGTAAATTTTCAAAATTTTTGGGATTTATTGCTTTAAACTTTAAAACTTTTGTTTTTTTGGAATTTATGTTTTTTTTTGTACGCATTTCTTTCCCGTTTTGTTCATGTTTACTGATTTTTGATTTTTTCATAAAAGTATAGAAAAAGAATAAACAAAAGGAAATATTTTGAAATTTGTTTTAAAGTTGGTGGATCCATTTTGTAGTTGTTTATTCAGAATATTATTTTGATTTTGGATTGGACAAAACCATTTCTTGCATTGATAAGTTTCTGATTGTTCTGTTTTTTTTGGCAAAAAGTAGAAAAAGAAAAAAGACAGGAAAAATTAAAAAAATTAAAAAAAAGGAAAAAGGCAAAATTTTGAAATTTGTTTAAAAGTTGGTGAATCCATTCTTTAGTGGTTTATTCAGCATATTCCTTTTATTTTGTATTGGAAAAAACCATTTCTTTCATTGATAAGTTTCTGATGTTTCTGTTTTTTTGGCAAAAAGTAGAAAAAAAAGACAGGAAAAATCAAAAAAAAAAGAAAATTAAGTTATTGGTATCTCCATTGACTCGCATGGATTAGCCAATAACAGACTTATTTGATCAAGGTTGGAATCATCATCAATAAATCAAGGAAATTTGGATTGGATTATATCAATACTTATCTTCTTGCGCAAAGATAGCTCCTGCAATCAATCTGCAAGATCATTGACCAAAGCAAGTCCCGCCATCATAACCAGATCAACTTTGCAGGAGGTGATTGAAAGAGTGGGCTGACCAAGTGTTGTGCAGACATCTGAATATCACAAAGAGGTGATTTCAAAAGAAATAATTGTGTTCAATTGGGTAAAGGACTCTTCCTTACCTCAACTTATAACAAATAAAAGTAAGCTATCAATATCAACTGCAAAGTTGGAGTTATTCAATCTGAGAAATATCTTGTCCCCACATAACTGTTGAAGCAACTTTGTATTGAATTTTCCCTCCCCGCCAATTGAGGGAAGGCTGGGGGTTCTGTGTTGGAACCAAGTACCAACCGGCCTAGCAAGATTAACAAAGCTGTGGCCAGTAGTGTAGCACCAATGGAAAGATCCAGGTTGCCAGCCACAGACATCATCACACACCGTGAGTTGTTATTTCCTATCAAGGCCTTTGCAACTGTGGAATCAAAAGGGCTAGAAAAGCAAATCAAAGTCTAACATGAACCCCTTTTTTTTGAAATGATGACCAGGAGCAAGGGGGCTGAGCTTGTTCCCCCCAGCAAATCCAGTCATAAGAGAAGAAAACTGACCTCCAGGAACAGAAAACCTTCTGACCTGCCACAGGAAGAAAAAAATAAGCCAATTGGAGTCTGTAGGATCAAACAACATCAAGAACTTGTCCAAGTTCTTGACTCAGGCCCTGGTGATGTACAGGGCCCTCATAAAATTAATACAAGAGGAAAGGTTTATGAAGGAGATGGAGTCCTTGGATCCAACTCAGATAAAGAGGGTGGTGATTCCAAAATCAAGGGTAAAGACAAAACTAACGGAGGAGGCTACACCTGCACAAGTAGCTTCAGGCTACCAGGAGCCTTTGAGGAAAAATCTGTGGTTTTCTCCCCTGAGCCAGGGGAAAAGAATGAGAAAAAAAAAGGGAGCATAGGAACTTAATCTATGGGGTGATGGTGAGGATGGCCCAGTCTCTCCGGGGAGGCTTCCAATTCTTTTAAGAAGAGAAGGCAAAAAGGGCCAAGAGGGGTTGAAGTTATCATTAGAATCAGAAATTTTGCTAGATAAATTTTGAGATATTGTATTTAATGCAACTCTTTATAGTAAGAAGGCAGTGGTAAACACCAACAAATATTGAATACAAGGCTTTTTAGCCATAGATAAAAAATATTCTTTTATTTTTTCAGACAGTTTGACTTTGAAATCCAGTCTGGCCAGTTCTGTGAAAGATATAGAGTACTTGAGTAATAAGACAATAGAGCTAGACTTGAGAAAAGTACAGAAAAGTGATTTAAGTAACTTGGATGAAAGTTTAACCAACATTAGTGACTCCTTGAAAGAGTCATCAGAAGAATCTATGTCAATTAAGAAGAATTTTAACTCATTGACCCCCATGGTGTTACAACTGAGTCACTCATTGGAGCTGTTAGAAAGTTTGACAAAAATTTGAGTTCTGTTGAAAAAGATATATTAGAATTTTAGGTTGTGTCAAAGAAAACTCTGGTGGAGTTAAGCTCCAAGTTGGATAAATTAAATAAGAAATTGGATCACAAAAATAAAAAGCTTGTTAGTAGGTTGTTATCCTTGTCCCACAATAACCACGTTCATTCCATAAAGCCAAGAGTCCAAGAAGAGGTGCAAAAAAAGGCTGCAGGGGACAATGATTTGTTACAAGATTCTGGTAAAGGTGAAGTTTTAAAGAAGATATATACAGGGATTGCCAAAGATAAATGAATGGCCTGATTTCTCTGGGAAGGGTGAGTATGATCATACAAAATTTATTTCATGGATTGACACCCTGAAAGAGGACACAGGACTAACTGATACCTTGATTACCAGAAGGTTGAGAATTCTTTTTAAGGGCATAGCATCAGATTGGTATAGGGACAGAAGGAGTGCAGTAGGTGTACAAGATTGGGACTTTTGGAAAAGATCAAAAATTCAAAATTTGGTACCTCTAATTGGAAGAGGAAATGCTTGACTGCCTTGAACAATGACAGATTCCTTCCAGGAGTCAAAGCACCAGCAACATTGGTGAACAGGCAGAGGACAAGGCTTAGAGAATGTGATCCATATCTGGATCAAGATAGCATTAATTTCAATTTGATATCACTTATGGATGGTGAGTTTTCATTTGCTATAAAGACAAGTATGAAAACTACAGATGATTGCTCAAAATTGATTAATATACTTGAAGACATATTAGAATAAAAATCTTTGGGAAGAAGGAATTCATGCCCTCTTGAGGAAATTCACAAGGATAAGCACAGCAAGAACAAAGCTACCTTGAGACCAAGCCCTCAAAACACTGAACTTTTGTGTTATACTTGCGGCAAGGCAGGACACACTTCCAGTACTTGTCCTCAGAAAGCTAACAAAGTCAACAACATAGAGCAGAGAAAGGTGAGAAATTCAAAATTAACTGTGAGTCTTATGATGACCATAGTGAAGAGGAAGATGAAAAAATGGTAATAGTTTGCATCAAATGACTTAGTACAGATGTCTTTGTGTGGTAAATATTTTAAATTCCTTCTACATTCTGGTGCTTGTAATTATATAGTAGGAAAAATATACTTAGAAAATTTCTGTCCACAGTGGAAAAGGCACTTAAAAGAGTTAACTAAGGTGAGCCTGCAAAGCTGTTCTGGTGCTTTGTTAAACTTAGGAATACTCAAGATTAGGTTATTTCTAGAAGATTTGCCTTTGGTAATCAAGTTTGTAGTGATTGATAATACTGGAATTGAATGTTTCATAATAAGGAGTGACTAAATGAAGAGATACTGTTTCAGTTTAATTTATGAGAAAAATTCTTCAGATTTTAAAGTTGGAAACAGTGCAAGATTTTATCTCAGTAAGTCTGAAAACAAGTTTGTAAGTGATTTTCAAAGGAGAATTTTGAAATGGAGCTCATCAGAGATTCCAAAATCAGTACTTTGTTAAAAGAAGAGGATAATAATGATCTAGTTTCCCTGCTGTTTAAACACCGAAATGCTTTTTCAAGGGTGAATCAGCCTTTTGGTTCAATCATAGAACATGAAGTTAAGATCACTATGACAATAGATAGACCATATCCCCCTGCTTTGAGAAAAAATCCTTTCCCTGATAGCCCAAGGAGCAAAGAGGCACTGAAAGAACATATAGATACATTGCTGAAATTGAATGTAATAAGGAAAGTAGGTGCTAATGAAGATGTGGAAATCACCACACCTGTTATTATATCCTGGTACAATGGAAAATCCAGAATTTTTGGAGATTTCAGGGCACTAAATTCCTATACAACCCCTGATAGATATCCAATGCCAAAGATTTCTGAGTCATTGAGTAAATTAAACCAAGCTAATTACATTTCCTGTATGGATGTTCTGAACTGTTTTCATCAGAATGTTTTGGACCCAGATAGCAGGAGTTTCCTAAGGATAGTATGCCACCTGGGAGTGTTTGAGTATCTGAGAATGCCTTTTGGTATTAAAAATTCCCCATCCCACTTTCAAAGGATGATGGACTTGGAGTTTCACAAAGAATTGATGCAGAAATGGTTGATAATCTACATAGATGATATAATTATATTTTCAGAAACATGGGGTGAACATAAAGAAATGATCTCAGTAATCCTTAACAAAATAATAAGAATGAAAATGAAAATATCACTGACTAAGTGTTCATTTGGATCCAATGAATTAAAAGCTTTACAAAATATTGTGAGTGGTTTATCCCTTGGTATAGATCAGACCAGAGTAGCTGCTGTATTACTAAAGCCAATACCTAGTAATACTGAGGAAATGCAAATCTTTCTGGGTTATTCAGGGTACCAGAGACGCCACATTAGAGATTTTGGATTAATAGCTTCAATTTTGTATAAAATATGGAGTCCAGATGTGTCATTTGAAATGACAAAGGAGAGGCTAAAAGCCTATCCATTATTTAGGACAAGTGTGACTACTGCACCACTATTATTTCATCCAGATCCTAAGAACAATTAAAGCTATATGTAGACCCATGTATGGAAGTTCTTGGAGGTGCATTGCACCATGTACAGATAGTAAATGATAATCCAGTTGAAGGACCAATCTGTTTTATATCCAGAAAGCTCAAAGATAGAGAAAAAAGATATGGTGCCTAACAGTTAGAGTGTTTTTTTTGGTATGGGAATTATAGAAATTTTTTTACTACTTAGGTGGGTGTCAGTTTGATTTCATTACTGAATCTACAGCTCTTAATTCTCTACTAAACCGGAAGACACCCAACAGGCATATGTTGAGATGGAAGATTTCCATCCAAGAATGGAGATGTTCTATTACAATAGTTCACAGGGAAGGTTTGATACATAAGAATTCAGATGGCCTATCATGATTGGCACTACCCAATGAAATAAATAACCCTGCTTATAACCCTGAAGATTCTGTGGATACATTACCTATCATGGCCGTTTCAATGAGTAATTTTGAACAGAGTTTCTTTGATTGTGTATTTGAATCTTATTGAAATAAAAAAAATACTTCATAATTTTGCAATCAAAGATTAATAGACAAGACTTGGTTGAAGGACTAGATTTAGGATGGACAAAGGAACTACTTGATGGTAGAGTGGTGCTTTTAGATGGGTTGTTATATCATAAGTCATCCCACTTCTGTTCAGTAGTATTGGTAAAAGATTAGCATATACAGTTATTTATGGCTGGATGCCATGATAACATCTGTTCAGGAAATTTATGAAAAGAAAGAACAACAGATAGAATAAAAAAGATAGCTTGGTGTCCAAGTTGGAGGAACATTTTCTCTGACTACTGTGACTCTTGTGAAAGGTGCCAAAAGGCCAAAAGGTCCACAGTAAAGAGATATGGATTAATTCAGGCCATAGAAGAACCAAAAGAAAGGTGTTCCACTATAAATATCGAATTTGAATCTGGGCTCTCACCAGGAGGGAAAGATAATTGTAAATGTGTACTGGTAATAGTTGATAGGTTTTCTAAGAGAGGTAGGTTTCTGCCATGTTACAAGGAAAGTTCCGCAATGGATATAGCTCTATTATTTTGGAACAGCATAGTAAGCAATGTGGGTCGCCCACAAAACATAATTAGAAAATAGACCCTAAGTTTGATTCTGAATTTTGGAAGAGCTTATTTGATCTGGTGGGAACTAAACTATCATTCTCCTTGGCACCCACAGTCTGATGGCCTAGCTGAAAGAATTATAGAGACTTTAGACAACATGATAAGGAGGTATTTTCCATATGGGATTGATTTCAAAGGCAATGATGGTTTTACATATGATTGGGTATTGTTGTTCCCTGCCTTGTAGTTTGTTTTAGACTCCAGTAAGAATTCTACCACTAACATGTCACCTTTTGAATTAGAAAGAGGTTGGATTCTGCACATGCCCACAGATATGCTCCTCATCAAGATTATTATACTGCATCCAACTGCTGATTTTTTTTAGAGAAATTATGATTAAATCTGAGAACTTTGCAAGCAGGTATTTCAAGGAAGCGGTAGAACACAAAAAAGTTAGATGGGATAAAACCTATAAATATCACAATATGAAGATTGTAGACATTTTCTTGATTTCAAAAATAAACGTTTCTAACATAGCAGGGCATAGAAAGATTAAAGACTAATTTTTTGGACCATTTTTAGTCAAGGCTTTACATCAGAAAAATGCAGTGGAAGTCATTCTGAGCAAAGAGTTTGACAGGAAGCATCCAACTTTTCCCATCAGTCTATCAAAGAAGTTTATACAACCTACTGAAACCTTTCCATTCAGAAAGGCACCTGTAGTTGTAATCTCACCTCTGCAGGATGTTGCGGATGATCTACCTCACATGATATTGAACCATTAATACATTTGAATAGATGTTAAAGATGTAAGACTCTATCTGGTGAGGTTTAAGAACAAATTGGCTGATATTTTTGGAGATAGCGGGTTATTTGGTAGGTGAATATAATAATTTTTTAATTCGTTTGATAAATTCAATGTCAAATGGATGAATGAATGAAGGAATGGGAAATACAACTGAGTGGAGGAGGTCTCTTATAGACAAGATCTTCCTCACCGGTATGACTATGTACAAGCTAGGAGGGAAAGAATTGAAACATGCTTTCCTCCTTGGTTTCTTTTTTTTACCATGGAGTGCAACAAACATGAAATGTTTACTTACTCTGATAGACCTTGCTATTCATATCTGTATAGGAAATTTCAGAACTAAATACATAAGCATTTTACTTGTTTTATTTATACATATCATACTTTCTTTTCCTTTCTTCATTAGTGTGATATACTGCGGTTACTGGGCTTTGCTTATACTTCTGTGATGTATTTCACAGATACTTAATCTTTCATAACTTTATTATTACTCAACATATTGAGTTGATTCTTTTTTCCATCATGGTCAAAATTGTCTTCTCTTTCAATTGGTAATAGAATCAATTTGTTACAATGAGTATTTTTCCCTCAACAGGGATTAAAATCTCAACAGATAAGGATTGATGGCTAGAAGGTAAGGACATTCAAAACTCTGATATATTATTAAGGAGATATAGGGCCTCTAAGAGGGTTAAAAATTCCTCTGAAGACTAATTTTTCTTTTGGTGGTAGGGATTTTCAGCCACAAGACAATTCAAGTTGTTGAAATGTCTGCAAACCTCATATGTCTTGTTGGTATAGTGGTTGAGTACTAGGCTTATTTTCCATAGTCTGACACCAATTTCACTGGTTCAACCCACCATAGAGCCATGAATTAATAATTATCAAGTGTTTTAGACTTATATACTAAATTTTGATAATATTTTATAAGTAGAGTATTGATTATGGAATTAAAAACCTGCTAATATATAATATCAAGATGGGGATCCAATATAACTTTGAATTAAGTTATCAAGACTCAGATGCGTGCCCACTATTGATATAGAAATGAAGAAAGGAATAATTTGATTGCAACAAAGAACCAATAGATGAAGAAGCACAGAGTGTGCTGAAGTTGTAGTTACAAGGAAGGAATGACAAAAAGGAATAAGAAAGTCAGGAAATGAAGGTAAAGCGTGTAAATCAGATTGATAGGAAGCCTCACTGCTGGACAGAGCTGGAGATGAGTGGCGACTTGAGTGATTGAGAGTTGATGTTAGGATTGACAAGGGTGAGTTGAGGACAAGGAGATTTGAGGACAACGGATTGAGTTGGATGGAATAGGGTTGATTAGTTGGTGGAATTGAGGACAATGAGTTGAGGATTGAGGACAAGGGGAATGATTGAGAGCCAAAGGAAATAGGAGAAGAATGGATAGGGGAGCAGGATTGGATGATGATGATGGAGGAGCAGATGGATGGTGGATGAGGAGCGGATGATGAAGGATGAGGAATCAGGGAAGGGAAGGAGATTGGAGGTTTTTGTTCATGGGATTGGAGAGAGTAGGATGGAAGGTTGTTGAGGCTTGTATCTGGATTTGGAGTGTTTTCATTGGAGGTCAGAGCGGGAGCGGGGAATGTCAGGAAATGTCACTCAAGTAAGTCATTCATCTCTCAACACGCCGCTGTGTCTAGGAGTGAGAGCGTGTAGAACAGTAGACGTGAGAAGAGTAACTGATGGCTTGATAGCTGACTTTGTGAGACAGTCAGCTATCATGCGTCCGGAGGGGATCAGATTGGTTATGAGGTGCCCATTGTCTTTTTGTTCACGTAGCCATTGTATCTGAGTGTCAACATGTTTCAAAGCCCCGTGGTGAGAATTGTGATTGATAATGTTGTGCACGGCCTTATTTTCTATATTTGCGCAGTGAGAGAGTTTGAGGTTGGGATTTAAGTTGAGAAGAAGATTGGTGAGCCAAATCTTTTCTTGAGTGGCGAGGACCAGTGCCTTGAGTTCTCCTTCCGTGGATGACAGAGATACGGTTGGTTGTAGTTTGCTGTGCCAGGCTACAGGACACCCGTAGAGAAGGATCATGAATCCTGTGTGACTTCTACGAGTGGTAGGGTTGTCTGCGCCATCAGAGTCGCTGAAGCACTCAAGGTAATACTTGAAGGAAGTGGATTTGAGGCGTAGAGCCAGGGATTGTGTAGATTTGAGATAGCCCCAGGCGTGTTTCATTTCATTCCAGTGAAGAGTTCCAGGTTTGGAGTTGAAGCGAGAGAGGTTGGACATGGCGTGGGAGAGATCAGGGCAAGTACAACTTGCAATGAAATTTAGGTAGCCAGTGGCCGAGCAGAAGTTGATTCCCAAGCTGATAAATTCATCGTGTTTGAGGTCAGAGGCCCCCCTGAGCTTTACGTTGGGGGACATTGGAGTTGATATCAGTTTGGCGTTAGAGAGACCTAGTTTGGAGAGAGCAGTATCAATATGGTTAGGTTGGTGGAGTAGCTTGAAAGATTCATCCTGCACAAGATGATTGCCTAGGATTTTCTTTATAGGTCCCTCGTGATAGATGTGGAACTCCTTCTTTAAGTTGAGACGGAATTCATTCAACTTGCCGACAATAACAAGATCATTAACGTAGACAAAGACGTAGGTGGATGAGGATCTATTTATGAACAGGCAGTGATTGGATATAGAGGTGACAAAGCCTTGTTTTAGGATCCATGACCAAAAGGTGTCCAACCAGCTCTTGGGAGCTTGCTTTAGGCCATAGAGTGCCTTTTTGAGCCAAAGATAGGGAAAATTAGAGGGTTACCCTTTGGGACACTTAATATAATTCTCTTTATCCAGAGGAGCGTGGAGGAAGGCGGCTTTGATGTCCATTTGAACAGTCGGAAGTTTGTGGTGAAAGGCCTAGACAAGAAGAGTCTGCAGAGTTGTGATGAGTCCAGTCGGAGCAAAAGTTTCACCATAGTCGATGAATTCAAGTTGTTTGAACCCCTGGACGCAGAGGCAAGATTTGTAAATTACTTCTTCGCCAGTGGGATTTTCCTTCAGCCGGAAGACCCAGGTGGTAGAGAGCGCTCTCTTCCCCAAGGGAAGAGAGTGACATCCCTCCCAAACTTTGAGTCGTTTGATGCCGTCGTTTTCAACCTTCATGGACTTTAACCAGTGGGGACAGTTGGGAGAAGCTAGAACTTCAGGGTAGTTTTGAGGAATGGTCCTAGCAAGAAATCCGTAGCGCGCAGGGGGTTGGAGAGATGAGCAATCTCTGAGGGTACAAGATGATGATTTGTTGAGTTTGCGGGAGACAAGTTCGCGTTCGGACTCTGATGAGGAAGAACTTTTGGAGTTATTAGACTCCTTGAAAGCGGTAGCAATGAGATTTGGTGAATTAGAATTGGAGGAGGTCCCGGTCCGATTGGGAAGGGAGTTAGACAAAATTGGAGAGGACTGTGGATTGGAAGGAGAAGTGATGGAGTTGGAGGAGAAGGAATTGGAGGAGTTGAGAATTTCAGTTAGCATTTTGTTAAGAGAAAGCAAGGGATCAAAGGGAGATTTGTGGGAGTCGGAGGAAGGTAGAAGAGGGTGGTGTTCAAAGATTTTTACGTGTTTGGAGCAGACTAAATCATTGATGGAGGGACAGAAGATGCAATAGGACAATAGTTGTTAGTCAAATCCTACCAGTATTCCTTCAATCCCTTTTTCTTCAAATTTGGACAACGGTGGATGATGCTGATTGAGAACAATGGTTTTTGATCCGAGGACGCAAATTATGTTGAGATTAGGGGATGACTTGTTCCACAATTTGAAAGGGGATCTTTTAGTTTCTGGCAAGGGGATGAGATTGCGTAGAGTACAACAGCCGGATACAATTTCTTCCCAGAGATCCAAGGGAATGTTCATGTCGAGCATGGTCGTGCGAGTGGCTTTGATGAGTGTCCAATTCGCTTTTTCTGCTATGGGGATGTGTTGAGGTGTGTATGGTTCCGATGTAGAATGGAGAATTCCCTCCTTGTTGAAGAAGGAGCTCAGTTTGGAGTTGATGAATTCGCTGCCATTGGCGGAGTGGAAATGTTTTAATTTTTTGGAGAATTGGTTTGAGTGAATGCAAATAAATTTGATTATTTTGTCAGTAGCTTTGGATTTGAGTTTGAGAGGGATGCACGTCTTGAAACAAGAGTGGCTATCACTTAGGATCATGAAGTACCAATTTCCTGCTCTGGACGTTGGTTGTATAGGTCTGCAGAGGTTGACATGTAATTCATTGAATGGTTTGTTTCTTTGGGGAAAATGGCCCTTGAATGGGGAGCAATGAATTTTTCCTTTAGCGCATGAGACCCAGCAGGTATCGTCCCAGCGGAGTTTGGGAAAGTTGCGAGATAGAAGTTTGGTGGATTCAGGATGGGGATGGGCAAAGCTTTTGTGGAGAGTTGAAATTGTTAGAAAAGAAAAGGCCTTGGGAGTCGTGGGATGTGTCAATTCCTCTATGATCAATAGATTGTATTGGATTCAACCTTCCAGTACGGTTAGGTTGTTGTGAGTGACTTTGAATAAGTTTGGAGCAGTTCTTGTCAGCAAGCAGCCACCCATAATTAGTTGACCTAGGGAAATCAGATTGACAGTGATTTTGGGAACGTAGAGCAAGTCAGCAAGGTTGAGACTGGAGTGCGAGGTGATGATGGAGGCGGAGCCAATTCCATTTGATTTTATTGATGATCCAAACTTTCCGGTTTGAATTTTGGTCTGGTCGTTTTCTAGGGAGTTGAAGAAACGAGAGCTGTTAAACATGCTCCGAGACGCGCCTGAGTCAAGGATTACTTGGTCCCTTGAAAAGCTGAGGGAGTGAGTCATGGCAAAGCTAAATGCCAGATTCGCAGTGGCCTTTTTGGGAGGATTGGGTTTCTGACCGGAGCTGGTGTTTGCTGGTGAGACGTAGTTAGGTCAAAGATGGGGGTAGAGCCAGAAACAACAATCTTTGGGATGGTTGGCTTTGGGGTTTTGCCAGTTGGACTTGCAACGGAGAGTTTGTTGGTGAGCAACTAGGGCCGTTGCCTGAGATCCGGTGGCTACCTTGTGCTTGAATTGATTGAGATGGCGTAGTACAAGATTGCCGTTGATTTTATTCTCTCCTAGCGAGTGGGTTATGGTGGTTTTGAGATGATCCAGTTGAGGCGGGAATTTATAAAGAATGAGGTACGCTACTATATCATTGCCCATCTTTATCCCTATTTTGGCGATTTGGAGCAAACAGGCTTTGACCTCTGTGATGAATTTCTTGATGTTCTTGGGGTTGAATTGAAGGTTCAGGAAATGGAAGAAGACCTGGGATCAATTAGCAGTTTGCAAATAGGCAAAGAATTTGTTAATCGATTTCCAGAGAGCAATCGCGTGGGTCAGGTGATTTTCCTTAACGCAATTTACATAGGTTTGGTTGTCCAGTTTTGCCAGGATGTAACCCATGATCTTGAGATTGACCTCAGCCAGGCATTTTCTTGGTTTGGAGGAGGTTAGCCAGTGGGATATGCCTTTAAGTGAGAAGATGGTGAGAATTTTAGATCGCCAGAGAGAAAAGTTTGAGTTGTTGAGATTAGGAATCCAGTCTGTCAGTGTCTTCAGAAGCAAGGAGGATGAGTCTATTGGTCCTGGGGTTGTCATTCTGCTCTTTGGTTTTTAACCATGAAGAAAGGAATAATTTGATTGCAACAAAGAACCAATAGATGAAGAAGCACAGAGTGTGCTGAAGTTGTAGTTACAAGGAAGGAATGACAAAAAGGAATAAGAAATTCAGGAAATGAAAGTAAAGCGTGTAAATAAGATTGATAGGAAGCCTCACTGCTGGACAGAGCTGGAGATGAGTGGCGACTTGAGTGATTGAGAGTTGATGTTAGGATTGACAAGGGTGAGTTGAGGACAAGGAGATTCAAGGACGACAGATTGAGTTGGATGGAATAGGGTTGATTAGTTGGTGGAATTGAGGACAATGAGTTGAGGATTGAGGACGAGGGGAATGATTGAGAGCGGAAGGGAGTAGGAGAAGAATGGATAGGGGAGCAGGATTGGATGATGATGATGGAGGAGCGGATGGATGGTGGATGAGGAGCGGATGATGAATGATGAGGAATCAGGGAAGGGAAGGAGATTGGAGGTTTTTGTTCATGGGATTGGAGAGAGTAGGATGGAAGGTTGTTGAGGCTTGTATCTGGATTTGGAGTGTTTGCATTGGAGGTCAGAGAAGGAGAGGGGAATGTCAGGAAATGTCACTCGAGTAAGTCACTCATCTCTCAACAAGAAATTCCCAATATGTTCCATTCTTTTGGGGAAAGGTTATAGTGATTAATTCAAGCCATACTCTCTACTCTGTATAAACAAATTGCATAATTTTAATCTTATCCTTCTTTGAGATGTAATTATAATTCAATATAGCTCACAGAGTCTTTGGAGCTCCCATTCAAAGGGCTCTGAGCTCAGTTTTAAATTATAAACCATGTAATATCATTTCCAAGAATATACATACCTTATATGTATAATATCTTCCAAGCTACTAGGAATTAAGAAATAAGTACATGCCAAGGCTATCAATTTATACGTATTTAATCTTTCTTGGGTGTTCTAGGACTTTTTCAACTTCCTTTTGACTGATATCAAGTCCTAGGATAATCTAACTAACCTTTAAGGTATGAAATTAGAACATTTTACATTGAAAATGCCCCCCAATGAGTACTAGTACCTTATCTATCATTGGGTATGATGTAATGGGGTTCTGAGCCCTTGAGGACAAAAGCAGGGGGAGCCTAGCACTCCCCTGATGATTCCTTGATTACCCTGAGGGCTCTTTTTACCTTAAAAGAGGAGGATCTTCACCTTATAGCCCCTTCCTCAGTTATTTATTATATATTATTGATCCAAGAATACGGCAAGAGTTAAGAAGCCCATTAAACTTAATCCCACGGCAAAGATTGACTGGGGCCATAAAATTTACCACTTTAATCAATTAATAATCAATTTCTCAACTCCAAGTTTGTGTGGTAATTCCTTTGGAGTTGTAACATTTTTTCATAACCATAGTTCTGACACTCATTCAACTAAACCAACTCAACCCTTCATCAGCTTCAAACACAGCTCAAGTCCAACTTCACTTACTCCTGTACCTTCAACTGGATAGTACACATGTACATCTTTCAGTCCTCACCTTCTCCTACCAGGTTCAACCAATCCCCCTATGGGATAACCTCTAGGTCCATATACACCTTACCACTGTTTCATGTGATTCAGTAAACCTTCTCAAGACCTCTCCTTCTCATAGTGGCTTGGTACATCCTCATCTCTACTCAACCCAATTGGTATATGAGTTAGTACATATTACACTTAGTATATACATAGTACATACTCTTGACTGTCTGTTCAGCCCATACTCCCAGGACTCCAGATCAGTACATGCCAAACCTTCCTGGATGGGCTCATCACCCAATCAGGCAACTAAAGCCTCCAGCCCAATCAGTCAACATGTAATACCATTGGAAATCCAACCTGCAACACCAGCCACTTATCCCTCAAGGCCTCCTTCTCAGCTCTCACATATACTGGCCTCTCCTTCCCTCCTGGAATAATTCCCCCAAGGAATTAGTATACTACTTCTTACTGGTTAGTCCCACTGCCAGTAGGTGTCATCTCAGCAAAAGACAACCTTCACCCAGCCTGCTTAACTCATATCACCTTTCCCCTTCCTGGTGTTACTCTTATAGGATTCAAAAAAACCTTAGTCAAAAATCACCTCCTGGACTTCTGCATTCTCACTTGTAATCCTCCTCTTATCTTCTTCATTGCAATTACAAAAAATCATCTTTTATTTCTATGAGTAGTAGTGCCAGTGCCTTTTGCCCCTTGCATTCCAGTGGCAGTTGTGACACAATTATTTTTAACTTAAAGGGTGTGGGTTTACTTTTTGTTGGGATTTCACAGGCTTGAGAGTGCCTGAAACTCATCTGTTGCGGGTATACACTTCTCAGTGAATTTTCCCCATGTTCCTACTACTCAAAGAAGGCCTCTAAATACAACCCCCAATCTTTCTACTTGGACGGGGACTCACTCAAATCACATACGGGGATGGAAGAGGCTCTTCTTTCTCATGCTGGAAGAGGCTATTCTTTCTCATGCCGTCAATCTGGAGACTCATTTTCTTCTTTTCTCTCATATTTGTTTTGATGTCTCTTTTTCACTCTTGTTCTTCTTTCAATCTCTCTCTCATCCTGACCTGACTCTCTTTTGACTCACTCAACTCTTGACACCCAAACTAATTAAATGACTGCCTGGTGTGATTCATCACAATTTCCTTCTCTCACATCCTCAGAACACTCATGCCATTTGTAAATGTCAGCCTCAAAACCTTCACTCAAGATTCAACCTCAAAACTGGCACTTTACCTTATGCAGTCTCCTGATCCTGTTTGTTCTTTTGCTCATACTTGTTTGTGTCTTGTTCAGAGAGCTCTTGCTTATCATGTTGTCTTTTCTCATTTCTCAGTCTTGTGTATGATCAATAATCACTAAAATCTCTTCACTTTGTAAGTAAAGCTCCTTCTGGATTTATTCAATTAGAGCCAGGTACCTTATCACTCTATAGAGATCAAGGTGTGGCCTTTTACTCACAATACTCCAGCATTGTTTCAGTTGTGTTTTTATGTAAAAGTATTACTGTTTTATTAAGTCAATAACTGCTTTAATTATTGGTTTTTATCTTACTTTTTGCAGGTTTAACCACAGCAAGTATAGCTATAGAGGTTAAATCCCTGACAGATGGGATCAGCTTGACACAAGTTGAACCTGTATTTTTTGGTGTTTTCACTTTAGGGCTGGTCCATTGAGGTGGACTTACATTCCTCTTTTTTTGGGTTTTATTTATTGACTTTGTGAAATGATATGAATCAAATGTATTTTGTTTAATATAATTGAGTTCAATTTTTTTTTGATTAAATTTATTATATTTTTTGATATACAATAAAATTAGTTTCTTTTATTGTATTTTATTCAAGCATCATACTGCATTGTATTTGATTTGAGGGCTGTATTGTAGGTACATTGTGCCTTTTTATTTTGATTTACCCATTTTTATTTGTGCTTGGGCACATGTATTTGAATTTTTTAGACTTTTTCATTGTTTATTTTTATTTATTCATAGGGCCATGAATGTGCATTCATGGCCCAAGAATGGTGAAATTTTAAGAATTTTCTTTTAATTTTTTTTTATTTGCTTTATTTTTTTTTGAATTTTTTCAAAAAAATACTTTTTTTGGTGTTTTTGTTTTTTTTTTGTTTTTGTTCAATGTTTTATTTATTTTTATTTATTTTGTTTTCAATTTCTTTTCTATTCTTTTTTTTGTTTTTTTTTATTTTTTTTATTTTTTTGTTTTTTTGCTCACAACCCTCAAGTCGCAAACAAGTTGTGAACGGCTGTTTGCTACCCATCTGAGGCGAAAATGGACATTCACAACTTAGATGGGCGGAAAATGGCCATTTGCGACTGAGATGGATTGCAAACGGCTGTTTACAGCTCCAATGGGTTGCAAGCTGTGCCACACAACCAATTTTAGGTTATGTATGGGTTGTGTTGAGTTGTGAATTTAGCATGCCCCTTAATTAATTTATGGTTTTCTTGGAATGAAAATTTGGCCTTGAAAATGTGTTCAAAAATCAAACTACTTATTTTGGACAATCAGTGGGAAGACTTACTTCCCCCCCCCCCCTGTACATACATACAAAGTTGGTCTCAACATGAGTCTTTCAGAGATTAAGTGGAGTAACTCAATGCTTAGAACAGCAGGTTCCTCATAGATTGAAGCAAAAGGGATGGGGGAAAATATTTTGTATAGTGCGCTATTATTTATACAAATAGGAAATACCACATAAAATGAATCCGCCCTCCAATGGTAAGTCAAGTATAATGACATCATTGCGTTGAGACCCTTTATCGGTTCTGGCTTGGCGGTTGAGCCGGTTCAGGCACGCTTTGAAGGTGACGTCACATTATGTTGAGATATGATTAATGCTTTCATGCAGTCTTCAGGACCTCAGTCCCTGCATGCTTGTAGATGGTTACCTATTCATCATACGTCCTCACAAAGTGACATTGTCATTGACCTCTACAAGCATATTTTGATCACTGCGAAGCAAGCGTCCATAGTATAGTTGGTAGTACACTTGCCATGGACATGAGAGACCTGGGTTCAATTCCCAGAGGACACATGTTATTTTCACATTCTTACAGGTTATGAGCCCAGCGCTACCCAAGCGCCCATCATGAGTGTGATCTTAGCATGTTGCCTTGCTTCCTTCACCCTACATTCAGCACAGGGGTGTGTTGAGATATGATCAATGCTTTCATGCAGTCTTCAGGACCTCAGTTCCTGCATGCTTGTAGTTGGTTACCTATTCATCATACGTCCTCACAAAGTGACATTGTCATTGACCTCTACAAGCATATTTTGATCACTACAAAGCAAGCGTCCTTAGTATAGTTGGTAGTACACTTGCCATGGACATGAGACCTGGGTTCAATTCCTAGAGGACACATGTTATTTTCACATTCTTACACATTATAGCATCATCCTTAAGTGGACCCCATCAATATTGCTCGGTGGTGCCACATAGAAGTAGGAGGTAGGTTCATTCAACAGTGTTAAGGTAGGAAAGTACCAAAACAGTGTTAGCCTGCATGAGAATCTGAAAACTGTAATCCTAGATTGAATGCTTTTGAACGATATGCTTGACATTGGAGGCACATTTTTTTTAAAAAGAAAATTGTAACAGCTCCAACCGATGGCTGTTTTCCGCAGTCGTCCTGATACTTGGTTCGTTAGCGATCTGTACTAGAGGCCGATCATTTTGGAACAACCTTTACAGGCGCCTCCACGCAGTACCTGCAATCTGTGATTGTGATTGGGACCAAGTTTCAGATAGGCTGATTAGTCTTTGCTGTTTGATGGCTGACTGAACATGCTCAAGTGAGAGTAATGAGAGCGTGAACGTTGAGAGACCACATACAAGGGCGATTCAGATTCCATCTTTCGTTTTCGCAGTTGGCGTGTACTACGGGGCTCTTGGGATCAAGCGACTGTGTTCCAGTGACCGCTAGTGCGCAAGATCCAGAATAAAGGTGTGAAAAGCCGCAGTCTATGTAAATATGTTTGAGACAAGGGAACAACGGGAAAATGATGTGAGAAGAAAGAGGTTCCCAACACGCACCGATCCATTTGTTGAGGACTTTGCGATCCCACAATATATAATACATTTCCGTGGGATGAACGTCACCTCTGTGAGATGGGCCTTTTTTCTGTGGATCATCCCAATAACAATCATCGAAAACAAAATTTTGCTGGGTTACTGTGAACCAGGCCATCAAGTTGTCCAAGGTGATTAGCCACATAGTGTCCAACTGCGAAGAAAGCATAACAAGCTCAGGGTAGTTGAACTCCGCGATACCTACGAGGTTTTGTCCTAAATGTGCAGCTACTTAATTTGCAAGCATATCGGGGGCCGTCCACTGGTATACAGACTGGTTTATCAGTCGGGTGCGGATATGCATAACAAGCCAGTAATCAATCAAACTGGGGGTTTTACTCTTTAGACCGTGTTGTGATATGATCAAGGCCTCCCTCAGCTACTCGACACTCACTAGGGTCTTCGGTAGGTTTTTTGGGGTCCCATGTGAACACTGCGCCACAAAGTTGAGGGGAAGCGTTCGGCTCGCTTCTGCCGATGATACTTGGCCTGAGCTCGGCCGGACTTGGGGAGGCGATGGAACGTGAAGTTGAAATCAAGAGCGCCAATAGGAACAGCAGACAGGGGGTTGCATGTAAACCGATCATCGTGATTACGTAAGCTAGGAAAGTGACGTGAGGATGGCGAAAGTGAAGATTGATGGTCAGTTTTGTGGGTGTTATTCACAAGTGGAATCGGTTCAGCTGATGTTGATCCGAGTTTCTCACGATTACAAAGGTTTCAAGAGCGTTTGAATATGGGCTAGTAGCATAGGTCGTGGTTTTCAGCCACACATATTTCTACTTGACGAACTCAAGTGGTCCGTCGTTTCGGCTTTCGAAGCTACGACTCACGAAATACGTAGACGACGGGGTCCGAAAAAAAGGGGGTCCAAGAACGCCATTGATGGCCAGGATGGTCAATCAATGGTCAGGTGATGATTCGTCCGTCACCCTTGAATGCCAAGGTCTTGTGCCACGCCGGTATGCCCCGTAGGTGGGCAGGCTGTAGGGATACAGCTAAGGCCCTGGGTTTCTCCATATTTTGGACCCTTATTTTTTATCGAGTATTGATTAGTTCTTGAGTTGAAATGGCAATTAAGTTTTTCCACAGAAACACTTAATCCTACAAAGCCCGAAAAAAATGTCTCGGGTTTGCTGAGGGTTTTAGCTTCGAGACAGCCACTAATGATGAGAGTAAGGGGCTTATGGAGTGGTTGTCACTGGAGAGGAAGGGCTCATGTTGTCAACTATCTCCACCATCTTATGAGTTATGCAAGCCACGGCTATGATCTTTCAAAGCCACAGCTGGACACTATTGCCGCATCCAGATTCCTAAAAGGACCATGGAGGCTTTTCCCTTGAACAATCATTGATAACAAATTCTTCAAATCACGCCAAAACACCATGGAGGTGTTTTACTTGAAGAATGGTTCAACAGGCAACAGGCTATTGCTGTTCTTTTATCTCAATATAGAGAATGATTTACACCTCATGAAATGCATTTGTATTCTTCTTTTGTTGACTACAGCCAAAGCAGAACAAATATACTTTGAATGTCCAATTTTTTTTCAACTACATACCTCATTAATTTCATTCAGTGTATCAAAAACTAAGCTTATTGAAACCCTTTTGCTCATCAACCAGTGTATCCAAAAGCCTACGTTATAGAAGAAATTCATGGCATCTCAATTGGGGATTGGAAAAATCTGTTAATGGTTGATTTGAACTGAGTCCATTCAATAAAAGATTGAGACAAATTGGCTGTTTTTCTGCCATCAGCAATCAAAATCACTGGAGACTTTCTTCATTGGAAGTGGTGATTTTAGCAATTTCACTCAACCATCAAGCTATTGAATAAACTTCTGTACAGAACCCTTTGGCAGAAATAATGATGATGCAGATTTGGATACAATGCTGGTGTGATGGCTATTTATAGACATTACCTCAAGAAAAACAATGCCAGCCAAGCCATGGTGCAGGTAACCATCCAGGTTCACTACAGGAGGTGCTGAGATAAAATGTGTGCAATGTGTACTGCAAAAGCAAGGAAGCCATGAAGGGAGATGTGTTCTATTTTCCCATGGTGCAGAAATTTTTCAAGGTAATTGGTCAGGCTTAAACAGAACAAAACTTTGTAGATAAACACACATGGAGAAAAAAGGGCAAGAACACAATGGGGATGTGCAAGTAATTGTAGAAATTATATTGCATAACAAACTGACAGAGTATATGAACAACATGCAACAGAGTAAATGGCAAGATGCATACAATGTTTCTTACCTACAAGCAGAGAATTCTATGAGTAAGGAATGCAAGATGAGAGAGTGAAAATGAAAGGGAAAAAATGAGGAATGGCCATAGGCAATGGTGCAATGATAAGGAATGAAATTGGAGGGGCTGATTATGCTGCTAGGAGAAATAGGTTTGGGAGTGGGTGAAAAAGACAATCAAATTTGGAGAGAGCTTTGAGGATGTCCTTGAGTGGACATAGGGAAAGAGAGTTTATTGAAGGATTTCACAAGAGAGTAGTTTGAAGGAGTGGTATCAGAAGGGATGGTGAAGTAAGGATTGGTGGAATATAGTGAGCTGGATTCAGCAAGTGCTTGTGAGGAGATGATGAGAGACTGTTAAGATGATGCAGCAGGCTGAAAAAAAGCAGTAGAAGAATGAGGAATGAGAATGACCAGATGTGATATGTTGCACACCGCTTCCTCTTAGATAGATATGGTCACATTGGATTCAGAAGATTGAGTCATTGGACCCCATCCTTGTGATGCTACCAAGTGGCATAGGTTGTGGCAAGCATTTTCCTGCTAGCTTGGATGATGGACTGGACCAGGATGGTTAAGTAGTCAGAATTGTTGAAATCTCAACTGATTAAATAATCAAAAACTCAAAAAAAAAGGGGGGTGATAAATTCACAACCCCAGGTTGTGAACAGGCATGAAACACCATTCACAACCCTGGGTTGTGAACAGGCATGAAACACCATTCAAAACCCTGGGTTGTGAACAGGTGTGAAATTATGTTTGCAACACATTTGAGTTGTGAAACTCCATTCACAACTCAAAGAGTTGCAAACTTGTGTTCACAACTCAAAGAGTTGCAAACTTGCATTCACAACTCAAAGAGTTGCAAACTTGAATTCACAACTCAAAGAGTTGAAAACCTCTGTTCATAAATCAAATATTTGAAAAAAGTCCCTTAAATATTGTGTGGTTGCGCAAGTTTTTAACACAGTTGAGCATGTCTTCCTTGACACTTTTGGCCCATTTTGGGAAAACTAGCGCTAAATGAGCTGTTCTAGGGGGGAATTAGGGGTACCTAGGCACCCCTGGAACACATTTGCATTCTTTAAACCCAAATTTGGTGATGTTACATACATTTTTGGAATATTGGACCACAAAACTAACTAGGAAACTGTACCAAACATTCTGATTATTGGCAAAACAAAGTCTTGTCACAAACCATGCACAATACTGGCTTGTTGGATAATTTTATTTTTCTTTACCCAAAGGTGAGCACACTTTGGAGATGTTAAATTGGCCATTGCATTAAATACTCAAGTTGCATCAAATTATTTCTTTTAGAGCATCCACAATTGTCTTGCTAAATTGGCTTGTTTGCTAATTTCACTAATCATGAGCCCCAATTATTTCCTAAATAGGACCTTTCTATGTAGCAAGCTCCATAGGTTGATCAAAATTTGGCAAAGTTATGAAATCTTATGGATCTTGCTAGTGCCAACCCCAGGTAAAATTCACCATACCTCCCATAACACCACCATGTCCACCATCAACAATTCATCCATTGATGAAATCAATCATGTTATTTAGCCATCAAGCTAACTCTCCCTTATCTTCTCTCATCCTTCTGTAAGAATTACAGGCCCACAAGCTTAGTCAAAGAGAAGTACTTAAAGCAACAGAAATTCTGAGACAATAATCTCTTATGATTGATCCTTAATATGAGGCAGAGGAAATCGCACACTTGTGAATGTGAATGAATTGGTGAATGAATGGATGGAAAACAGCAGCGAGAAGAGCTCCTTAAATACAAAAGATGGTGCTCATGTGGAGCTCATGTAATTACAAGAAAAAGGCAAAAATTCCTCCCCAAATGGGCTCTACAGGCTCTACAAGCCTTGCTAATTGGTTTGGGCTTACTCAGCCCACTTGGCATTATTCCCTGAACCCTTATGACCAGCCTGTACCGGTCAAGTTTGGTGTTCCCAACCTTACTGGGCTGAACCAGCCTTTGTTGCTGTTCATACCCTGGCTGGTTGTCCCTTAAAACCAGCCCTGTTACCCCTCTGACCATACTTACCAGCCAGTTACCTCATGCAACCAGCCCCTGGCCCCTCATATGGGCCAGGTGGGACTCAGGACTCACCTGGGTCCAGTCTCAAACTCAGATGGGGGGGATGTAACTGGCGGGCATGCCACCTGCCCCCCTCTTTCCTACCTAGGTGACCAGCAGGGGTGGTCAGATCCCCCACTGATAGCCTGGGACGCAATTTGACCCAGGAAAACCATTGAAAAAAGTGGGCTGGAGGGGGATCAGGTCCCCCCAGCCCTTGGCGCCTCCCCCTTGGTAATGGGGGGGGGGGGGGGGGGAGTGCCCCGCTTGCTTGGTGGGAGGGTGGTCAGATACCCCCCACTGCATTGTTCCCTCCACCACCAACAGGTGGGAGGGTGATGAAATCCCCCCCACCCTGGTTGGTTGCCACATGCAAACAACCACTTGCTGGTCCTCAATGAGGGGGAGGACCAGCCATCCTCTCCCCTCATGACCAAGCAAGGCGAGGGAGGGAGGCAGGGGCCGCCAGCCACCGCAGCCGCGACCGGGGCCGGGGCCTCAAACACAGTGGGTGGGAGGACTCCAAACAGAGTCCCCTGTCCCATACAACGGCCCTGCAATGGGCCCCAAAGAGAAACAAGCAGCCCCAAGTGGGCCGCAACACGGGCGGCAGCCCCAATAGGTTGCCAATGCCCAAAGACCATAAAATAAATACTTTGGCAGGCCAGCCCATCTGGCCAAGTATTTTCAAAATAAACCTTTGGCCCAATTATGCACAGATAAGCTCAGCTGGCTAAGGTGGCCCATCCACCATGACGTGCCCATCAAGGCCCCTGTCCCAATAACTTGGAAAACATGTTTTGGTGCACAAATTCCCAAAAACAATAACATCCAAATAGGCCCAAGTGGCACACATGATTTCCAATGGGCCATGGAGGCCCATTTGAGCATCCCATTTGGATTACAAAATAATATGCACATTACCTGAGTGCATCCGTATTTTAACACCTTCCACATCATCCATCCCCCCCCATATCCCTTTCTCCCATCCAAAGATACTGAGTTGTTATGGAGAGGTCACTAATTGCGGGCCAAGCCTCATTAGCTATCTGGCATGTGAGTTTAAGGAGTGAAATTGCGTCTCACACTTTCTAAAGCCCTTGATTGCTATTTTTTTGCGCTAGCAAGGGCTTAGCTAAAAAAATTTTATCAAAGAACAATTGCAAATGCTCTTATGGGAACAGTTGCAAGCCCAAGCCCCCCTGGTTGTTAGCTAATGTCCTGGCTGTGAATCTGGCTGCCGCAGAAATTCACGCGCCTGATCTGCGCAGAGAGCAGCCAAGTGTCCTGAGGTCATAAGGAGGGAACATGGGACACAAGGGAATGAGGGAAGGAAAACAAACAACTTGAGGGAAAACAAACAACTTGAGGATTCACCCAATCTCAAGCTCAAGATTTATTTCCATAACGCCACGTGCTCCTCAAACCAGCATCTTGTCAAGACAAGCAGGTCTAGGAGGATAAACATAAAAACTCACTCCCTTCACCCATATACATCTCATCAGGACAGGGTTAAGATAGTTGAGCAGTGTCAGGAGGTAATCTTCATCATGTTCTCATCCTTCTCCTGTTCTTACTTGTGTCTATCAGTGATTCTCCAAGCCTTTCATTCTCTCAATCACCACTCAGTCTAACTAATTCATGTTCTTGGTTTTGTGCTGCTTGGTTATCTTATTTCTATAAGATCTACTCAAAATAGACCTGTGACTGCAATAAAGATTATTCATTCAATCTCTCATGGTAGAAAGAGTGAAATCTTGGTCACTAAGTAGCTCTTAAGAAACATAAAACCCAACTTTCAGTAGCAGGCAAATGAACAATGGCAAGATCAAGAGACAAGGGTCACAACATCCAGATTGAGGAATTGTTGAGCAATCAGTCCAATGACAACTATTCCACTAAGGTGAAGTTGGTCAAAATTAATTGAAACAACTGGCAAAATTGGAATTCCCAATTCAAAAACCTGCTAATTGGAAAGGGCCAAAAAGAAATCCTTCATAAAAACTGGAAAGAAGATCACAAAGGTACCAAGACCAATTTCAAAAAGAATTCATCCGCCATCAGTCTTCTGTACAAGATGGTAGAACACAACCTCCAGTCAGAAATCAAGTTGTCTTGCAACAAATTCTCTGTGGAATATAAATCACTGGCCAAAGCATACAGTGAAAAGTTCATTATTGTGGCTTGAGACATGTTGTTTTGCCTCATTCATCTGGCATGCAAACTGGGTACCTTGCTTTGCAATCACATTTCCCAATTCAAAAATCAGTACGTTGTAAGACTCCAAACGGTGCTAAGCCGTGGCAGTTCTGTGGAGGGGAAAGGTGCTGTTTAGGCTGCCCTCCTAGGAGTTACAATAATATTTAAATGTAACCGGAATCAAGGTCCAGAACCTTATGGATGAGAAATCAAAGTAAGGGAAGAGGATAAGAGTTGTTGGTAGCGATGGAAACAACACTATCTGAGGCAAGATGGTGCAGGTAAAGACTTGAACAAATAAGTCAAGGTTTGTTCAGAGTTCAATAGAACAAGGCAGTTGTAAGTAACAACGCCCACAAGCTAATAACTCTGGTTGTCAGCAGCTGATTAGGAAAGATCAACTCAATCCCAACCAACCTCCAGGTTCTCAATGAAACTTCCCAACTCTCCGCAATCAAGCGCTTGAAGGGTACCAGATAACTGTGGGAGGCTGAACAAAACAAAATCAATTTGTTTATGAAGCTCTAGAAGCAAATCAATAACAAATTTGAGCAAGAATATCCCAACACTTCTCAAGGGACTCAAGAATAGCGTGGCAAAATTCAACCTTGAAGAAGAAGGGAGGTATAACACTCCAGGTTTTAGGCTTAATAAAACCTCTTCAATCAAACGTGATTGGCTCCAGAAAGATGATCAAGGAGAGATCAAGACCAGTATGGTCGGAAAAAGGGATCAGAGTGGTATAACACACTCAAGAATTCAGACAGACAGGAATTCTTCTTCAACCAGCAAGGATATTGGTTGGTGATAAGGATCAAGGTCACAAGGGACAGAGTTTGAGTATGGAGGCTCAAAGGATCAAGGGGCAATCATAGATATACCCGGATAAATTGCTCAGATAAGTGAGGAAGGATGCCCACGGATAAGTTTGATTAAGATGATGGTCTCATTGGATGCTAGGATGATGATGCTGGGGTAAAAGGCAGGGGAGAGCCCCTCCTTTTATAGACATGAGGCCCTGTATACTATGTACAAGAGATACTACAAATAGGTGCGGAAAAATGAAAACATAAAAAAAAAAAAAAAAAGAAGACATGAGAGGAAAAAAAAAAGGAAAAAAAAGAAATGTTGCCCGCGTCGAGAATGACCGCGGGCAACCAGATGGACACCCACGACAGCGGTCGCGGGTGTCGACAACGGCTGTTGTCGCCTGATCGGCGGCGACAGCGGGGTGAAGGTTCCGACGGCCGTGAGCGGTCGCTCGCGGTCGTCGGTCGGATCAGATGAATGGGCAAGGATCTGAACTCGGATGAGTAGGGTTGAGTTTGGGAGGATCTGATGAACCCAAGGGATGATGTAGGATGTCATGATGGAAGGATTGAATGGGACGAGTGGAGATAGTGAACCAGATCAAGATTCCTACGGGGATTGAGTCGTCAGAGAGAGTTGGTTGAGGAACGAGTTGAGCTTTGAAGTCCAGGTTCAATGAGATTGAGTTGAGACTGGGATGGGTAGTAGTGATAATTGATCTTCATGATGAGGTTTGATTGAGGATCAATAAGATTGAGGATGAAGGCCGTTGGATGATTGGCGGTGGTGGTTGATGGAATGATGGATAATGAGTCATCCTAAGATGATGATGGTTGTAGTCATCACCCACTCGGTTCTTCATGATGATGATGATGATGATGACTCGGATGAGGGTTGACGACTGTTGGGACAAGCGACGGCGTTGGTTGGATGAGAGGATTGGGAAGGATCGGAGAGATTGTCAAAAGTGGTTCAACAATCACTCGCGTCGCCAAAAGTCAGGTCCGCAAGAGCAACAAGTGGGAGTTGAACATAGAAGGGGGGGATTGAAGCAGAGAGACAGGCAAGAGACCTGTCCTAGACCGCTAGGACAGGGAGAAGTTGAGAGATGGGGGGAAAATGAAGGTACCCATAGGGGTACAACTGAAATCCAATTTTTTTTTTCCTGTGGTGTCCCGGATTGGTCACCACATCTCTCCCCAACTTACAGACTGTCCCTAGTCTGCATCTAAAACTTGAAGGGATTAAAAAAAAGAAAGAGCAGGGAACAAAGAAATTGAAGCAAAGGTTGGCCATTTCTTGATCTTGAGAGCAATTGAAGAGTTGAGGAAAATATCTTGATTCTTCCAAATGAGCCCTAGAAGCGGCAGGAATAGAACAAGGAGGGCGTCCCAGGTGCTCACATATGTGGCATACAGTAGAGTTTTACAACAAAAACGCAGAAAATGACCCTGGTGGTGCACAATTGGGAGGACTTACTTCTGAGATAAGTTTCCCCCACGACAATGAAACTTCTTGACTTGATCAGCAGAGAACCTTCTGGCCAACCAAGTACCATCCAGCTCCTCCAAAACATAAGATCCACCTCTAACTTGATGAACCACTTGATAAGGGCCATTCCAATGATTAGAGAAAAGGTTGCCCCACTGGGTCTCCAAAGATCGATTATAAGCTAAAACTAGGTCACCAGGGTTCAAGGGCTCCCTGACTTGATTAGAGTGCTTGTCCTCCCAATACTGGACGGATTTTGATCTGGACTCCATCATCTTTTGATAAGCTTCTTCACGAACGTCTTCACTTCGCTCCAGTTGCTTGGATCTAGCAACTAACAGATCAGTGGTTGAGGACACCTCTTCCCAAGAGATACCCAAGAAAGATTCCATTTCCAGATCCAAAGGAAGGACTGCTCTTTGACCAAAGATGATTTCATAAGGTGAGTAGCCAGTAGTCCTTTTTTTTGAGATTCGATCAGAGAAGAGGACAAGAGGAAGGAATTTGCAACAATTCTTGCCACTTTCACCAGCCAGTTTAACAAGTGCAGCCTTCAAAGGGGAATGGCCTTGTTCCACCATGCCTTGGCCTTCAGGATAATAAGGAGTAGTAACTCTATGTTGTACAGGAAGGGATCGGATCATTTCAGCAAGCTTGCCCCCAAATTCAGAGCCACCATCAGTAGAATAAGATCGAGCCAGGCCATAACGCATTGTCCAGGTCTCGTAGAGGAAAGCTGCCACTGATTCAGAGCTAAGGTTCTTAAGAAATTTTGCTTCAACGCATCCGGAAAAATCATCTCTAGCCACAATGAGATACTTAGCACCACCTGCCTTAATATGAACCACATCCATAGCAATCCTTCCAAAGACAGTGGACTCCCCAGTAGGATAACAAATTTCAGCTGGGCGCCTAAGATCACGTTTTTGACAAACTTCACAACTCTTGCACCATTGGGAGACAGATTTCTTCAAAGATGGCCACCAGAATTGTTCAGATAGTCGTTGATAAGTTTTGGTTTCCCCACAATGACCAAGGCCTTCATGGAGACTTTCAAGGATAGAATCTTGTTTAGAGGGAATAGTAACAACAATAAGAGCACAAGGAATGCCTCTCTTCATAAGTCTAGAGCCTTGAACAAAAAGATTAGAAGACTTTTGTTTAAGAGATCAAAATTCCTTAGCAGAGAGATCAGGAGGTTTTTGAAGAGTTGAAAGGTACTGCTCTAATTTAAGCCAGAAGCCTTGTTGAAAGCCAGAATAATTTTGAGAAGAAAAAGAGAAAATAGGTTGGATTAAAGGTTCCTCTTCATTGAAATCGGTTCCAACATCAGATTTGTTGTCCCCAAGAGGTCTTTGAGATAAACCGTCAGGCATGGTGAAAGATTTCCCCGGCCTGTGAACAATATCAAAAGAGAAAAGCTGGATAAAGGCCACCCAACGAGTCCTAGGAGCATTGGGAAGACTGGGAGCGTTGATCATTTCAATGATGGATCAAGCATCAACTTGCAATTCAAAATGTTGGCCCCAGAGAACGGTTTGAAGTTTCTTCATCATTCGAGCCACACCACAAAGTTCCATTTTGGGCTGGGAGTATCTAGATTCTACATCTGAAAACAACAAAGATTCATAAAGAGCAGGACTGTCCCAACCATTTTCATCTTCCTGAGTAAGGACGGCCCCAACAGATTGATAACTAGAATCAACAGCCAGCTTGATCTTGCCAGCTCCAGGTCCATAAGAGATCTTTTTCAAAACTATGTCTTTACCAACTATCCTTTTGAGTAGCTGGAAAGCACATTCACAATCTTGGTTCCAAATCCATTCAGCATCTTTTCTGGTTAGACGACGCAAGGGTGCACAGATTTTGGATAAAGATGGGATAAAGATTCTAACATAATTGAAAACACCCAGAAAGCCCCTAACTTCAGTTGGATTGATTGGGGTAGGCCAAGAGATGATCTTGTTGACTTTGGCTGGTGCCATCCTTCTTCCTTCCTTGCAGACCACATGACCAACAATTTCCAGAGCAGGGACACAAGCCGCCAGTTTGGATCCAGAGACAGTAAGGCCAGATTCCTCAATTCAAAACAGAATCCTCTCCAAGGTAGTAGCATATTCCCAGATAAAACGACAAATTCCTGAATGCCAAGGTAAGAGCTCATTATCATAGTCAGATACTGGACCTTTAATTCCGCCATCGTCAATAAAGATACCAGCATGATCAGGGATTTCATCCTGGAGGATCCACATCATCTGAGCCTGATAGACTGCAACCGAGTTGGTGGCTCCTTGAGGTAATTGAGTAAGTTGAAATCGACCAAGAGGAGTATTGAAAGTAGTGAGAGGACGAGAAATCGGATGTAAGGATTGTTCGTCATAGCCACCCATAATATCCCCTAGACCATAACAAGCTCTTCCCGCAAAGGATTCAACAAATTCTTCAGTAGCAGGAGGGATACCAGAGTCTTTAATAGTAACTTTATTAAGAGGTTGAAGATCATGAACTATTCTAAGTTTAACATTACTCTTGAGGACACAGAAGACGGGGCTGGAGTAACTAGAAGTTGACTGTTCATACAGGCCAGTTTGAACTTGTTCCCGGACCAACTTGATGAATTTGTCAACTTTAGCAGCAGGGATAGGGATCTTTTTCTTTTGCCAAGGATCATGTTTGACTACAGGGATGATATAAGGGAGGCCATAGGATTCCCGCAAGAGACCTCTCTCTTCTTCACAGAAAGCAATAGATTTTTCCCTTAGAGATAAGACATTTTTGATTAAATTTAACTCATCAGGAAGAAGCCATCCATCTGGACCAAAGTTGACCACCTTCAGACGTTCTTCAGTGACCTGTCCATTAGGCACAAAGGGACCAGTAAGAGATTGAGGAAGACCACAGTAAGGATTGCGAGATAGAGGAGGAAGCATAAGGGGAGGATTGAGGTTGAGAGGCATAGGCTGGTTGACTGGTTGGATCTTCTTAGCAACTGGTTTATACTTAGTGGCAAAAGAGAGAAGTTCTTGTTTCCTCCAAGAGTTGACCAGAGAGACTTGATTACGAAAGCTGAGTCCAAGTTCCAACCTCTTCCAAGTCCGATGTTCTGCAATATCCTTGAAGGGTGCCTTTTCCATAAAAGGAGAACCAGGAGATAATACATTGCTCACATGTGTGGCACAAGGCAGGGTTTTGAAAATGACGGTAAAAGATTGCCCTGGCAGTGCACAATTGGGAGGACTTACTTGTACCCCAAATTGCCTCCACTGAAGCCCATATTCCTTCATACCAAAATCACCAAAAACGGAATTGCAATTAGGATCTAGTTTAGAATCATTGCGGAGATTCAAACCGGAACTAAGAGAAGATTGATCAGACTTAAAAGTAGAAGGAAAAGAAGACACAACAGATCCAGAGAGAGAAGGAGATGGAGAAGAAATATTTTTGGATTTTTCTATTTTGATATGTTTTTGTTTTTTAATTTTCTTGAGCTCAGAAGAGAATGATGAAAGGAATGAAAAATAAGCCTGAGGGATGGAAGTTGACCCTTGAGTTGCAGTCTGAGGCTGAAAAGAACTACAACTATTAGTAGGATCAACTATTCCCCTAAAAAATGAGAGGAACTAGAGTTATCCTTCTGCTTCCCCTTAAAAGATGATTTGGGAGAATGACCAGGAAAATCTCTTTCCCAACGACCAGAATCCAAAGAGCAAAGAGGAACTTCAATTTTCCTGCCATCAGCATCAGGGAGAAGAATTCTCTCCCCAACTTGATCAGAAAACATCAGGGTTGCACCAAAGTCCATTAAGAAGGGTCGTCCCAAGATCATAGGACTGTCCAAACGAGTGATCCAAAAGTGGCAGGTTCCAACAATATTTTGACCAATCCTGACCAGTACATCTTCAGCAATACCAACCAGTTCACAAGCTTGATTTCCTATCCCATACACTGCAGAGTTGAAGCTGACCCTAGGACTAAGTTTGAGCTTGCAGGCCATAGCATCCAAGATTAAGTTAAGCTGAGATCCAGAATCCACAAGAGGAGAAACAGTTTTAGCTGAGTCACCAAGATAACAAGGAAGAAAGCCAAGGGGACAGGAATAAAGGTTGGAGTATAATGAAGGACTGTTTCCACCAGAGTCCTCCATTAAAGTGCCAGAGGAGACTTTGAGTTCTTCAGGGCCAATTTCCACACGTCGACAAGAGACCCATTTCTTCATTCCTTCAGGAACAGATGGAGAGATCGAGAGGAGTTCAGCCACAGATAGATCAGGAATTTTGAGATCAGGAATTTTGAGATCAGAAATTTTCTTTAATACTCCCTCCACAGCATTGGGGTGATCCTTGGAGATGCCCCTTTCAAATCAAACTTTGGGCTGGGTGGAGGGAGGAAGTTCAGGTGACGCAGAATCTAAGATAGGATTAGAAGGTTGAGGTGAGGGAGAAGGATCAGGGTGATCTGGGAACCTTTCCATGAGTGGTTCCTTTTCCACCTCCATGTCTTCTACATCAGAGGAAGGAGGCTCAAGTGATGATTGACGTTTAACGGGTTTTTGAAGGATTGAAGTTGGCAAGGAAGGAGCCTTATGAGGTTTAGGTTCCTCACGTTGTTTCCTGGCTGGATCAGATTGATAAGTAGTCCCAGCAAGACTAGAGGAAGAAATAGCTGGAGGATACCAAGGTTGGAGGGTACCACAGGATGATCAAAATTCAAAGGAAGCAAGAGATTCTTTCGCAGGAGGTGATGGCTGGTAAGAGGCCACCACATGTTGGATAGGACGAGACGAGTCAAAAGGGATTAGGGCACCATTAGGGAGGAAGTAATTGTTTCCCCTCTGCTCTACCAATTTTTCCTTTAGGTCCTTCTGAAGTTCTTGGCATCGTCCGGTTCCATGGCCTTCCCTATGACAGTAGTAACAGACCAGAGTTGATTTGGGGACAGGAGAAGGAGTTTTAGGCGTAGCTAGCAAGGAAATCTTTTGATCTATTTTGTTCTCAAAGGCTCTGAGTAACTTGGTGATTTCATCTATAGTAGTAGGTTCTTGATTGGAATTAGGATCTGCTTTAGGCATACGATCTGCCTCCATTTTAATCATAATATCGTTTGACTCTTTAAAAGAAGGAGCATGGACTGGTTCAGTAGTTCTAGGCTTTTCAAAGGTAAGAGAAGTTTGACCTTTCATGAATTTATCCACAGTACTCCTAAGGATGAGAAAAACAGGGAGCTTGAATCAATTATCCCTGGTGGTAATCATGGATCCAGATTTGACCAGTTCTTCTTTAATCCTTTCCTGCACAGCCGACAAAAAAGATTGGAAGAACTTTGCTCAAATTTCATCCACTGTGTCAATTTGATCGTTTTGGATAAGATAGTTTTTGAATGGGATCCCAAGACTTCCTAAAAATCTGATAGTCAGAGGCTGAAGAAATACCACCATTGGAGATCCACTGAGAAACCAGAGCATCCAAATCCTGCAGAGTAAACCTAGCCACATCTATTTTACCCCAGTATGCCAACATAGCCTCCCTGAGAAGCGTCCAGTTATGGGATTAAAATCCCTCGAAAGACTCGATTACCACCATAACTTCATCAGAAGGGATAAAGAATTGCAACTGATAAGCCATATTGAATTCACTAGCTCCATCCACTTCAGCAGCCATTTTGTAGGAGTCCAAGAATTGCTCAACATTTGTACCGTTGAAGCCTAAGTTCTTGTTCTGAGGTTTGATCTTTACCATCTTAGGTCGGACAGGGGTGGTTGGAGTAGCGGAAGCTGCCATATCAAATAACAGAGTTCCTAGGGGATCCAAAGAGCAGATTTCCAAAGTGGCTCACGAGTGTGGCAAGAGTAGGGTTTCGCCAAAAACAAAAAGTATCTTGCCCAAGCGGTGCACAAATTGGGAGGACTTACTTCTAGGATAAGTTGCCTCCACGGATCAGATTTGAGAAGAGAAAAAAATAGAAAAAAAAAGATTGGATTTCGAGGTTGATTTTAAATGTCTTGGGACTGTAAATCCCAAGGTTGCTGGTTTGATCCCGGCCCGGGGGACCAAATGTAAGACTCCAAAAGGTGCTAAGCCGTGGCAGTTCTGTGGAGGGGAAAGGTGCTGTTTAGGCTGCCCTCCTAGTAGTTACAATAATATTTAAATGTAACCGGAATCAAGGTCCAGAACCTTATGGATGAGAAATCAAAGTAAGGGAAGAGGATAAGAGTTGTCGGTAGCGATGGAAACAACACTATCTGAGGCAAGATGGTGCAGGTAAAGACTTGAACAAATAAGTCAAGGTTTGTTCAGAGTTCAATAGAACAAGGAAGTTGTAAGTAACAACACCCACAAGCTAATAACTCTGGTCATCAGCAGCTGATTAGGAAAGACCAACTCAATCCCAACCAACCTCCAGGTTCTCAATGAACCTGCCCAACTCTCCAAAATCAAGCGCTTGAAGGGTACCAGATAACTGTGGGAGGCTGAAAAAAACAAAAGCAATTTGTTTATGAAGCTCTAGAAGCAAATCAATAACGAATTTGAGCAAGAATATCCCAACACTTCTCAAGGGACTCAAGAATAGCGTGGCGAAATTCAACCTTAAAGAAGAAGGGAGGTATAACACTCCAGGTTTTAGGCTTAAAAAAACCTCTTCAATCAAACGTGATTGGCTCCAGAAAGATGATCAAGGAGAGATCAAGACCCGTATGGTCGGAAAAAGGGATCAGAGTGGTATAACACACTCAAGAATTCAGACAGACAGGAATTCTTCTTCAACCAGAAAGGCTATTGGTTGGTGATAAGGATCAAGGTCACAAGGGACAGAGTTTGAGTATGGAGGCTCAAAGGATCAAGGGGCAATCATAGATATACCCGGATAAATTGCTCAGATAAGTGGGGAAGGATGCCCACGGATAAGTTTGATTATGATGATGGTCTCATTGGATGCTAGGATGATGATGCTGGGCCAAAAGGCAGGGGAGAGCCCCTCCTTTTATAGACATGAGGCCCTGTATACTATGTACAAGAGATACTACAAATAGGTGCGGAAAAATGAAAACATAAAATAAAAGAAAAAAAAAAAAGAAGACATGAGAGGAAAAAAAAAAGGAAAAAAAAGAAATTTCGCCCGCGTCAAGAATGACCGCAGGCAACCAGATGGACACCCGCGACAGCGGTCGCGGGTGTTGACAACGGCTGTCGTCACCTGATCGGTGGCGACAGCGGGGTGAAGGTTCCGACGGCCGCAAGCGGTCGCTCGCGGTCGTCGGTCGGATCAGATGAATGGGCAAGGATCTGAACTTGGATGAGCAGGGTTGAGTTTGGGAGGATCTGATGAACCCAAGGGATGATGTAGGATGTCATGATGGAAGGATTGAATGGGACGAGTGGAGATAGTGAACCAGATCAAGATTCCTACGGGGATCGAGTCGTCAGAGAGAGTTGGTTGAGGAACAAGTTGAGCTTTGAAGTCCAGGTTCAATGAGATTGAGTTGAGACTGGGATGGGTAGTAGTGATAATTGATCTTCATGATGAGGTTTGATTGAGGATCAATAAGATTGAGGATGAAGGCCGTTGGATGATTGGCGGTGGTGGTTGATGGAATGATGGATAATGAGTCGTCCTAAGATGATGATGGTTGTAGTCATCACCCACTCGGTTCTTCATGATGATGATGATGATGATGACTCGGATGAGGGTTGACAACTGTCCGAACAAGCGACGGCGTTGGTTGGATGAGAGGATTGGGAAGGATCGGAGAGATTGTCAAAAGTGGTTCAACAATCACTCGCGTTGCCAAAAGTCAGGGCCGCGAGAGCAACAAGTAGGAGTTGAACATAGAAGGGGGGGATCAAAGCGCAGAGACAGGCAAGAGACCTGTCCTAGACCACTAGGACAGGGAGAAGTTGAGAGATGGGGGGAAAATGAAGGTACCCATAGGGGTACAACTGAAATCCGATTTTTTTTTTTTTTTTTCCCGTGGTGTCCCGGATTGGTCACCACAACGTAGATCTCATTGAGACCATAGAATGACAACCTCCCAAACTTTTTTTTCTAGGCGTCTCCAAAGGCATGGCGGCCATTCTCTTCCTCAAGTCTCGTTGTCATGACTCTACTTTATCCCCTTTGGTTCAATCCTCCTAAGACCTTACCCCGTTTACAATTGAAATTATAAGCAACCAAATCATTTTGGAAGACAGTTGACGCAAGTCACACGACTCTGAAACCTCCTATTTAGCCTATCCGTTGATAAGCACTTCAAAAGGAAGGTTCAGAAACCAAGGATTGAATGATCTGGAAAAGAACCCATCCACCCAATCTGGCCCATCCCTGCTTAGGTCAGTTGCTCCAACTAGGAAGTTTCCTTCCAAAAAGGACTTATAGGTTCATGCTCAGGTCAAACAAATTTCCAGGGAGCTCAAACAACATGAGTCCCAGCTCTCTCTCAATATTTTTGACAAGGAAGAAGACCTTTCAGAAGGGGGGGCAGCTGATGTCGTAAGCAAAGATAATTTGAACCCTGAAGTCTCAGGATCTCATATTCATGAAGAAAGCTTCTATAGCATGAAAAATTCTTCAGAATCCCATCTGGAGCTAATATACAATTCTGGCGCCTCCCGTTCCATGGTCTGTGACTATACACTCCTCTGCAATCCAGCTCCCCTGACAAAGAACCTCAACACCTATGGCAGTCAGGTCTGAATCACCCATGTAGAAAAGCTGGACATTGGAGGGACTCTCATCTACCTGGTGTACTATGCTCCCAAGGGTCCTAGGAACTTGGTTTTGGCAACCCAACTTGAAGATCATGGTTTAAAGACTGTGCATCAACATTGAACCATACTGGTCAAACTGTCAGAAAGGATTTTCTCTTGTTTTCTTTGCATTGGTAATCTATATGTGGCTTGCCTCAACCCCTCCCAAGCTCTCATTGCGGATTTGGTGAATCCTCCACGCTATGAAATTTACTGGAACCTGATGTTAGGACACCCCTAGGATGAATAACTGAAGTTTCTTCTCTCCCTTCACTCAATCACAAACCACAATCCAAAGAATTCCTCAGCTAATTGTGAGGTATGTAAAACCTGCAAGATTAAGCAATTGTCTCACCTGAATTGGTTGCCAACTTCCCCCTCTCCTTTTCATTGATTGTATCTTGATATACTTCAAATTTCCCCGCCATCCAAGCATGCCATACGGTACGTCCTGGTCATAATTGAAAATTTTTCTTGCTTCAATTGGATCTATGTCTTGAGACACAAATGAGACTCTGAAGCTTGAATCATCTCATTCATCCATGAGGTCAGGAATCAACTCGGCATCACCCCTGTGTTTCTTCATTGCAATTGTGGGGGTGGGTTTGGCTTGGCAAAGCTACTCCTGTTACTTCAATCATGGGCATAGTGCTCAAACAGGGTCCTGGAAACTCACCACAAACAAACAGCCTAGCAGAGCAATTTAATCAGATGCTCCTTACCCAGATGTGATGCATCTTGTCTGAGTCCTTGGTTCCAATCTCCTACTGGGATGAGGCGGCTTGCTATTCCTCCTCACTTATCAATCTTCTTCCGTCCAAAGCCATCAAGTGGTCCTCCCCTTTTCAATTCCTGCTTGCACACAACTGTACCATTGAGCCAGTCAGGGACATGGCTAAACTGATTCCATTTGGGCTTAAGGTACACATCCACCAACCATCATACTCAAAGATACTCCATCGTTCATCCCCTCTCTTTTTTCTTGGCTATGAATTTTACTCTGATGTGTGTTGCTTTTTCACTCCTATGAAAAAGAACGTGAAAATCAGAAGGGATTTTGTCCATCCTCAGAAAATGTTTAAATATGGGAATCCACTTGCATAGACAAATTTGCCCATGTCCCTTCCTGATGTGGAGCTCCCCTTGACTGTTGGTTTGACCAAAGTCATTGTATTGCTACAGGATTTGCGCCAGAGATCATTCACCTCAGCTGGAAACAACTCACCACCTCCAACTGTCCCTGATGATGGACCACGCAAACCCTCTCCCGCCTCCAGCAACCTTGAGGGTCCCATACCTCCTTCTGCCAAACCAGCACCATCCACATCCAAAAAACATGCCTATGTACCCTACTCCACTATGGCACCAAGGGAAATCTCAAGCTCTATCAACCCCTTTGCCATTCTTCCTGCAAGAAACCAATCTGCTGTCAAATCTAGTAACCCCTCTGCTGACTTCACTGGTGATGATGACAATGAAATTGAAGCTCTCCTATCTGAGGTGATCTCTGTAAAAGAAGAATTCACCAATCCCCCAGAGAGCCCTTTTTGGAGGGAGTCCATGGCTGGGGAAAACACCTCACTGATCAATTGCAACACCAGCACACTTGTACCACTGCCTGATGACGACATTTTCATTGGTGGGATGTGCAATCTGGTCAGAAAGAAGAATGAATTTGGGGAGGTTTTACACCACAAAATTTGATGGGTGTGTTTTTGAAACCATCAGCAGTTCCCTGCACATTACCTCAATACGTTATTGGATGTTGGTTGTACCAAATCCCTCAAATCACTTTTGTCCATTGCCTTCCAACATAGCTTACAAGTCTTTAATTTTGATATCAAAAATGCCTTTCAGTACAGAAACATCAATGCAACCATCCACGTGGCCCAAGTAGCTAGATTTGAAGTGCTGGGTAAGGAGAAGTGGGTACAGAGGTTGAATAAGTTGCTGTATGGTACAAAGCAGGCACCAAGGTGCTGGAAGTCCAACTTATCTGAAAATCTAGCCACCATGGGGCTTGTTCCATCCAAAGGCAAAGAGTCTCTCTTTTTCAACAAGGACAAATTGGCAATGCTTCATATTCATGTCAACAACTGGCTCCTTGTGGGCTCAAGTTGTGATCAACTACCAACTCTCCTCAACCGTCTTGCCAAGAGCTAAACTATTTGCACTCAAGAACATCCATTACAGCATCTTGGTTACACTCTCAAGTAGAAGTTCAATGGTTCCCTCATCCTTCGAGAACACAACTTCTGCCTGAAGACGTTACACAAGCTCAAAATGGATACCGCCAACCCAGTCAACCCTCCTGCCCTGCTGAATCTCCACCACCTAGTCATCTGCCACTCTCTGCTTTTCAACGTGAAGACCATGCAGAAAGCTGTGGGGATGTTGATTCACCTATCCATCCATACACAACCCAACATCATGCTTGCGGTAAAAAGTCTCTCGCGCCACCCCAACAGCCCCACTGAGGCTCATTGGAATGTGGTGA
The DNA here is from genome assembly GCA_025617555.3 of Puccinia polysora. Classification (NCBI taxonomy): domain Eukaryota; kingdom Fungi; phylum Basidiomycota; class Pucciniomycetes; order Pucciniales; family Pucciniaceae; genus Puccinia; species Puccinia polysora. The sequence continues at coordinate 43,379,271 of CM062625.1, read as the reverse complement.
AAAACCTATTGCAATACCTCAAAGGTACCTTGTCTGTGGGACAAAACTTCCAACAAACTGCTGACACTGGAGCCAAACTCTGCAGGTGGGCCAATGCCGACTATGCCACCTCTGCCATTAGCCGCAAATCAACCAAGGGGTATGTAATTACTCTATATGGCAACCCTGTCTGCTGGGCCAACAGGAAGCAGCCTGTTGTTGCTCATTCCACAAGGAGGCAGAATTCCTCTCCATAAATGTGTGTGCCAAGCAGGTAAGATGGTTATCCAACTTACTCCTTGGTCTTGGTGTGTCCATCTCCTCTCAGACCATCATCAACAAAAATTGTGGTGCCAATTTCTTGAGCAAGGAGGTGCAGTTGAATCCAAACTCCAGGCACATTGAGGTCCGGTATCAATACCTTTGCAAGCTAGTGGCCAACAAGTTCCTCTCCGTTTCACACTGCCCATTGGAAAAAACGATTGCTGACGCTCTCACCAAGCCACTAGGGTACGTAAAGGATGTTCAAGCTTGGAAGTTACTCAGCTTGACCCAGCCAGGTCAAGGAGGAGTGTTTGATGATTTCCTGGCTGTGAATCTGGCTTCCTCAGCAATGCACACGCCCAATCTGCGCAGAGAGCATCCAAGTGTCCTGAGGTCATAAGGGGGGAACATGGGACGCGAGGGAAGGAGGGAAGGATGACAAACAATTCAAGGATTCACCCAATCTCAAGCTCAAGAACAATCACCAGCATGCCACGTGCTCTTCAAACCAGCATCTCATCAAGACAAGCGGACCTAGGAGGAGGAACATCAACACTCACTGCCTTCACCTGTTGTGGAAAGAGATTGTGTAATTGGTAATATTCCTGCAACAAATATACTATTCTCTGCACAATCCCGCTCCTAGTTATGGAAAGACCACTAGCCCTTGATTTACACTCTTGTGCCTCTTCAAATCCAAACTAAACCCCGCTTCCACACCCAATCTGGAAAACCCCTAAAGCTGAATTTCACTCAAATAACAGTAAATAAACAAGACAGCCTCCCAAAGAGCTCCACACTTGAACTATTTCCCTAACTATGACCTCCAAAAAACCCTTGCTGGTAACCACACTCCAAAGTAACAGAGGGAAAGGATTCCGCTCTAACTTGCCATGAACACACTATTTATTCTTTGTACTCCATTTATTTTTTATACTGCAATGTTGAAAAGTTCATAAGATGATACGATGATACCATGATACCATGATAAAATGATGAAAAGTGCCATTTATATAAACAACAAGTTAATAAAAGAATTCAGACCCCAAATGAACAACCCCTTTCATCTCCGTGCGCTTCCGCACTGATCTTAATAAAAAGTCCAATCATCCGCCCAATTCTCCTTAGCTACTCCAAAAAGAACATAAAACTACTAAGGAAAGTCCCCTTTTCCACCTCCCCCGTGCGTTCTGAACTGATACTACTCACCAAAAGTCCAATCTTAGCCTAATCCAAAGATTTTCAGTAGATTTGGTGATCCTTTTGCCAATTTTCCTTAACAGTTGAGTTGCGCTGATGCCTAAACTAGCAACAGATCCCCATCAATCTTCCTAGAAGATCACTCCCAATCCCTCATGTGGCATAACTACAAATCCTAAAAGAATCAGTACGCCGCCTCCTCAAATTAAGTGTTCATTGTCACACAGCTCTGCAACCTCAGTCCTTCTTCCATAATTGACCTAATCCATACTACTTAGCTTCAATCACGTACGTCCGCATTAGTGAATACACGGCTGGGGAAGGAAAGTTATGTTTGACAATGTTCAATGTCTGCAAAAGGCAAAAACTCAGGCCCATCCATTTCATTGTGCCCAACCGTAAAGTGTGCGTTGCACAAATGCTGAGCCTATTTATATTGTGCTTTGGAATAGAAAGTCCACCAACACGCTTTTCTGAGCCTATTATTCCGCGGACTTTCAACCCTTTCTGAGCCGCTCCAAGTAAAATGTCCATTGCTGATCCTACTTGCCTCCATTTCTATAAATAACCACCACATCCCCCCAAAACTTGAATTCTGTCCCCAGGATTCCCACACCGCACAATGACACTTCCTCCACTCCTACTCAAACTCCTAATCACCCCCAAGAATGAAAATGAAAAAGAACTCTCTGCCATGGAAACGTGCAAGTACTGCGCCAAACCCTGGAGGACATGCACCCAAACTGCTGGTTGCCAAGCCTGTGACGCCTGCCGTTTGGGCCATTGCAGGTGCTTGTTTGTTGCCCCCAATCCCGCATCCTTGCGGACTTGTCCTCCACCTTGTCCTCAATCTACCTCTGGCCCTTGCGGCAAATGTTGCTGCCGCGGTCCAATGGCCAACTTTGTGGTTGATGATGAAAAACCAATAGAGACAGAAAACTGGACTCCAGAGTGGACCGCCCCGCCCCCCTGTTGCCTGTTGCTGAGGCCACAGACCGTCTATCCCCCCTCCTTGATGCACAGATTACCAAACCGCCGCTGCCTAGGGAGATGCCACCCAAGCCTGGGGCCGCCTTGAACCCCTAAATGTTGTACTCGGCCAAGTACCTTGCGGAACTGATGCAGACCTCATCTTTGTCAGAGTGGCTAAACCTCCAATACCCCTGGCAAAAGCGCCCACAGTCCCCCTTTTCCATCCTCCATCATCCAATCCCCCCGCATCAACCACTCCAACCCTGTCTCCTCCCACCATGGCCCCTCCTGCAGAGATTGAGTCCCTGCGCTTGTTAATTGTGATTAGCTCCAACTTGCTGCCTGCACCCCATAAGCTTTTTTTTTTAACTGACTCCTCCAACTTCCCACAGCTCCCGTGCCTCTCCTCAAGTCACTGTTGCCTCCATTGCTGGTCCAAAGATCTCCGTGTCACTCATCTCTGATCCAGACCCCTTCACCCCAGCAATCCTTCCAATCCTCCGGCTCCTGCCCCTCTAGGTCAACCCAATTCTGCCTGGTCTCTTTGTACCATTCGGAAATCCAAATCAACAACAAAGCAGGCGGCCAAGTAATTGAGGAAGCCAAAATTGACCAGTACCTCCACAAATTGGAAAAGCAAATACTGGACATCCTCCAATGTTTGCTTGGGATCCCAGTTGCAGAACATTGCAAGCTCCTCCGCAAGCATCATTGTTCCAGTGGTGAGCTCTGCGGCACCATCTTCCTTCCTTAGATTTTCTCCTTTGTAAATTATTGCCATGCCCCTAAATATTGTATATAGTCTTCTGAAATATGATGCCGGCCCGCCCCAGAAAGGAATCCTCTTGATTCCCCGCACCACCCTACAAAATAAAACACACACACACACACACACACAAAAAAAAGAAACTCTGAAACCCCCAGTGAGCACACCTACTATATGAGGATGAGAAATTGAGACACTCCCAAGACAAAGAAATAACTCCAAAAAAAAAAGCTCTGTAAGACTCCAAATAAAATCAAAACTTTGCATAAGAAAAAGAAAAAAAGAGAATCCAAACTCCCAAGGGACCTGGACCACCCCAGACAAAGGCCTCTAGAGACTAGACCTTCCTCACCGCTCTGGTGATCTGAGCTTCCCCTTCCCCCCACAACTTGAATATTGACCCCAACATTCATTTCTCCAAGGACTCCTCCTCCAAAGACTCATTCTCCTTCTCAGCCTGCTCAAGAGAGTTGGCCATCTCTAAATCATTGTCACCCAAACCTGTGTTTACATCAAAAACCATGGTTCCCTGAACATGGAACTTCTTCATGTGAGCCGCTGCCGCCTTCCGCTTGAGCAGAGCTCCATCCAACTCCTCCAACTGATAACTCCCACCCGGAAACATTGATCCGCCAAAAATTTTCCCCCACTGCGTCTCCAAAATCAAATTATACAGAAGAACAAGGTTTCCCTTCTGCAACAGGCCCCAAAAACAATCAGCACAGCGCTTGTCCCAGTACCGGAATGATTTGGCCTGACTGTCCCAAAGCCACTTTGCAGCCTTAGACACCATCTCCTTTTGCTGCAAAAGTTGTTCCGCCTGTGCCATAACTATATCCTCTGTGGTTTTAACCTTCCACAAGTCAATAGCAAGGTAATTCAGGGTCTTGTTATCCACTGGAAGCACCAGTTGCCACCCATACAAAAGCTTGTAGGGCAAGTAACCCATCCCTTTTTTGACCAATATCTGATCGGCAAACAGCACAACTGGAAAAGTCTCCTGCCACTTCTTCCCGCTATTTCCGCAGATCTTGACCATTGCATCTTTGATTGAATGATGCCCTTTTCTATTGCCCCCACTCACTCCGGATAATATTCCCTAAATTGTCTCAACTTTGCACTGCACGATTTGACCAGCTTCTGTAGGTCTCCCCAAAATCTGCTCTGCCATCCACCGTGATAAGCCGTAAACACCCAAAACAAGCAAACCAATCTTCCTCCAAAAACCTCCCCACCTTCTCCACTGAAAGCTTAACCAAGGGACTTGCCTCCACCCATCCCAAAAATTCATCCCAAGCCACAAGTAGATAAGCAAACTTTCCCGCCTTGATATGGACTACGTCCAGTGAGACCCTCCCAAAAAGGGCATCCTCACCTTTTGGAATACCTATCTCCTTTGGTAACCTGGTACTCTGTCCTTGAGAAGCTTCAAAACTCCTCACCCAATCCTGCACTGTAGGCCCCAGACCAGGCCACCAGAACCAAGTCTTAATTCTTGTCCATGTTTCTGCCTACCCCAATGACCTAATTCATCATGCAAACTCCGCATCAAATCATCCTGATCCTCTTGCCTTGTCACAACAACCAAGGGTATTGGAAGAGCCCGCTTCCACAACTGCCTGTTTTTTCAAAAGAAGAGCGTAAATTTCTGCCAAACTCATTTAATCTCCATCTCCAACAATCCCTCAGGCAACAGAAGTGTCCATAGATATTTGTCCATTGCCTGAAACCTACCTGACTGTTTCAGGGGAATTTTTCCTACTTCCGCTGTTGTTTCTGCAACTTTCAGAAGCCTCTTCTCCACGTCCAAATCCCCTTCCGCCGCGTGCCAACCCTCTGGAAACCAAGACAAGGCATTGATCATTGTCAATGCCCTCCCCAGAACGTGCCTGACCGTGAAATTGAACAATTGTAAGTATGAAATCCACCGCATCATAGGAGCATTACGCAAGTTTGGGGAATTAATCATCCTAGCCAGCGCTTCTGCATCCACCAGGAGTTCAAAAGACAACCCCCACAGCACATGCTGCAATCTCCACACAATCCTTGTTACTACACACAACTCCAACTTGGGCTGCAAATACCAAGATTCCACCTCCAAAACGGTTACCAACTCGTAGGGAACTGGCCTGTCTTTCCCTTCATCCTCTTGGGTCAGCACACCTCCCCCACCAAACTCGCTTGAGTCTACTGCCAGCCGGATTCCCCCTTTTTTGTATTCCCGGTCTTTCAGCAGTTTCCGCCGCCCAACAATCTCCTTTAACTCCCAGAATGCATGATTGCATTCCTCTGTCCAACTCCACTCAGCCCCCTTACAAATAAGTTTCCGCAATGGGCTGGCTATCTCCACAAAATGCTCAATGAAGATCTGTACCCATCGGCATTAACCTAGAAACTGGGAAATGCAAGTAGCATTGCACAGAGTAGGCCATTCCAAAACCTTTTTAACTTTGGCCTTAGTCATTTTCCTCCCCTTTGTGGAAACCTTGTGACCCAGGACTTCCAAGGCTGGAATGTGTAAAAAATAAAGAAAGCTTGAGCTCCAGTGAGATGAAAGGATTAAGAAATGAGTGAAAGGAGCTTGGAACATCAAGCGTAACAGACCTGAGATCAGGAGGAAAGGGGCACTCCAGTTGATGTATTGAATGAAAAGATGATTCAATTCCACTTGAGAGTACCATTTTTTATATAGACTAAATACATGATTGGCTAACAAGTGGTTGAGTACAAAATGAATAAGGCAAAATTAACATAAGCAGTTTAAGTGACATGGTATGCAAAATGCTTATTATTGGACAGTCTGAAAATCACAATACAGAAAACACAGCCTAGTTATATTTCACCCAATTTTTTAATACTTCAATAAAAACAATAATAAAAATCAAATCAATTCAATCAAAGATACTTCAAACTCCAGTGAAAGTCACATATATAAAACACAAATTCTAACAGAATACACACCGCAAACCTTTTACCAGGAATTGTCAGACCCGCTTCTTCAATCCAGAACAGGATCCTCTCCAGAATCAGGGCATACTCCCAGACAAATAGCCTGATCCCAGAATTCCCTGTGATGATATTTTGATGTAATTTCTTAGAGCTTAAAACCAGCAGACTGAGAACAGAAGTCAGAAAACATAGAAAACAGAAATAGAAATATGAGAAGAATAAAGAATACGGAAACCAACAGCTCAGAGTTGTTTGATTGGCAGGAAGGAGAACAGATGGCACAAGAAATGGGCAGAATCAAAGCTGGAAGAGTCTGTAAGAGATTCAAGAGCGCTCAATGCAAATACTCTAGTAATAGAGTATTGCAAGAACCGTGCCTTCCAATCTAGAGTCTTCATATATCGAGAGTTTGTACAAAACTTGACTTTCTTGTTGACAACGATTGTTCTCCTTCATCTATCTTTTCCTTTCTATTTTTTTTATTCATTGCTCATGACTATTCAATAGTCCACCATCGCCTGTCACCCCTACACAACCAAATACCCCAACTCTCAAACAATACAAAGCTGGCCAGATGACCCTTAACACCATTGGTACGAAGAGCTGGTTTGATCTCAAGTCATTTCTGGCTAACCTTTTTCACTGAACAGACTTCGACTCGAATCCCGATTCATCCCATCACATCAACTTGGTCATCACCACCGTCCTCTTCTTAAACTTCAGTATGCCTGTTCCATTTCTGTTTCTTCCCCATTGAATCTAAGTGAATCTCTTGTCACGTCACTACCTCAGTCTCCTAGTCTTCTCGAATGTCCCATCTCTTGATTCAATAAGGTTCCTAGGTTTCAAGCCTTCAACGCCCACGTTGGTTGTTTTTCATTTTCATTCAGTTCTTTCCTTTCTTCACTTCTTCATGCTCATTCTTGCTCCCACTCGTGCTTGAATACATTGAATGAAATGAAAAACTCCAGCGGTCCTGGTTTTCAACTCATATTGTTTTCACGGTTAAAAGCCAAAGCTCCATCAACCATACCGAAAAATGGCATCATCAACACCAGGACCGGCGGGAGACTTGTCCAAGGCACTGGCTCTTAAAGGAATCTACAAATCTATTCCACTACTCAACGAGGATAACTATTCAATCTGGCAATCAAAGTTTCAAAATCTATTTCGGTTACGCAAAATACTGTTCATCATGAACCAAGAGGACGAGACAGAAGAACTGGATGAGGACCTCAACCAGGAGATCACCGCATACTTGCTGTCAAGACTCGAGGCAGCCACTCACTCAAACATAATCACATCAGACAACGAAAACAATGCTCGTGGAATCTGGATCACGGCCAAGACGCATTTTGCCTCATCTCAGTCTGCGAATCGAGCTTGAGTTTTCAACAATTTCTTGTACCTATCCTTTAACGAACAGCAAATCGAAAAATTGGTGACCACTGTCCGAATCCATCTGAACAAGCTCTCTGAAGTCGGAATCAAGCTGCCATCAGACATCTTTGCTTATCTGGTACTGTTCAAGTTTCCTTCCTCGCTGAAGACCATGCAATCCCAAATTATGCACGGGAGCCAAGTCATCACAGTCAATTACGTCCTCAATCACCTAATCCAACACAAAAACAAAGTTTGAGCGACTAAGGAAGAATCAAAAACTGATCTTAGCCTAGTCAACATATCTTATCCTCGATGCACGAATGGGATTCACAACAAAAGAGTGAAGAACCACAAACGCGAACAATGCTGGGCGGAATTCCCTCATCTCAGACCAGTCAACCAAAAAGGGAAGAAAGTGGAGAAGAAAGAGGACAAACTTGCTCAATTCTTCACCTTCTTCTGCGGAGCCAACACTGTCAGCTCCCTGAATAAATCATCCTTTATCCTTGATTCGGGGTGTTCTGTGCATCTTCTCAACTCTAGACAACATTTCAGCCAATTGACTACTCTCGATGGTTCCAAACACATAAAAACCGGCAAGCCAGGCGCTGGACTTAAAATACTAGGAAGAGGAACTGCGTTCCTAAAGTTCGGAGAGATCAATCTTAAACTCACAGATGCATACTACGTCCCTGAAGCTACGATGAACCTGTTATCCTTCGGAAAGTTTCTGCAGGATGACTGCCAGATCTCCGTGGACAACTCCACCCGCTTTCCTCGATTCTCGATTAGATGGAAGGAAAAATTACTGATGCACGGCTCAATCCTAAATAACTTACTGGTTTTGGATACCCCAGCGAAAGAATCAATGTATCTCATGAACATTGACGAGGTAGATAACCTGCATCGGAAATTGGGACACGCTAGCTTAGGACGAATCGAGAAATATCTCGGAGAATCCATCAACGTCAAAGTCAAAGAGCGATTCTCCTGTTCCGGATGCAACCTCAGTAAAATCACAAAATCCTCCTTCGCTCAACAATCGACCACCGCCTCTAAGGTGTTTGAACGAATTCATGTTGATCTCATGGGACCTATCACTCCCATGTCAAAAGGTCACCATTGGTTCTCGCTTACCTTGGTCGATAACTTCTCCTCGTATATAGCCGTATTTCCCCTTCGCGCCAAGAGCAATGCCGCTGAATTGATCAAGTTCATTATAAATAACAAACATCACAAGCTAGGCTATTACCCGAACGAGTTCTGCTGCAATGGAGGAGGAGAATTCTTTAATCAAAATCTTACCAATTTCTTCAAGGAAAAAGGGATAAGGAGGATTTGCTCCGAACCCTATCATCCGGAACACAACGGATGTGCCAAAAGAGCGAATCGCACGATAGCTGAATCAGTACGTGCAACTCATTCAACATCCAAATTGCCACTGAATCTGTGGCACGAGACTATCAAAGGATGCTCTCTAGCACTCAACCAGATCCCTAGGAACAATGGTGAGCCATCTCCTTGGGAGATGATGCACGGGTCTAAACTGCCTAACGACTATCTTCAACCGCTGGGAGCTCCTGTAGTCTACCTGAATCTGAAGGAAAAATCTGCCCTCCCAAAGTTCCAAGAAAAAGGGGTCTCTGGAATAATTATTGGATACATACCTCGTCTGTTGTCTTACAAGATCTTCAACAACTCGGGAGCAATCATCCAATTGAAGCATGTTAAAATCTGCAAAGACGACAACAGTGCAATCAGGTTCAGCTCTGAGGAAATCAATGCATCCAAAGAACCAATCCATGCAAATTCCACCCCCGAGAATCCATCTCACGAATGGAACACCGAAGAACCCAAACCTGAACTCAGCCAAATAGATCCCGACGTAAAAATTGAAGAGACTCTAACACCTCCTGAAGAATTGGATGAAGAAAACAACGAAGAGCAGATAAATGAGATTCTGACAAGATCCGACACTGGTTGTTCCCTCAGAAATTGAGACACTCTCAAAAAACCAGACAGATTTGGCTTCTGCTCTACATTTGTGCCCAAGAACATTGATGAAGCTTTGAACTCACCACCATGGGCGATCTCTGTAGGGAAAGAATTAGGCACCTGTGAGGACCTCAAGGTCTGGGAAGATTACTTTGGTCCAACACCCACCAACGTACTGAACACAACTTATGTCTTCAAAATCAAGGAGAACGCCCATGGCAAACCTCCTGTTCACAAGACCCGACTCTGCGTACAAGGGTTTGATCAAAAATTTGGCATAGACTACTTCGAGACCTACACTCCAACCGGCAAGACCACTTCCCTCCAAGCTCTCCTCTTGTATGCTTTAGACAAGAATCTACCAATTCTCCAATTAGACGTGAAGGGGGCCTTTTTTCACGCCGAGATAGAAGAGGATGTGTATATCCGAAGACCAAAAGGAAGCAACCAAAAAACTCCTATCCTAAAACTGAAAAGGTCACTCTATGGGCTCAAACAGGCACCCAGAAACTGGTACCAAACACTCAGCCAATGGATTGAATCCATAGGATACCAACCCTCTGATTCCGATCCTTGTCTCTACAACCACATCAACTCTGACTCCTCCTTGTTTTTCCACGTCGATGACCTGATAGTAGTCGGCAACACAAGCAAATTTGAGGAACAATTCCTGAAGAAATTCCCTAATTCCACCAGTCACCAACCAAATACCATTCTTGGTATGAAAGTGGATCGCGACGAAAACTCGATCTCCTTATCACTACCCCTACACATTGCTTGGGGTCTCAAAGAACTCAACATGACAGACAGCAAGCCCATCTCAACTCCTCGCACTCCAGGAATCCATCTGCTTCCAGCATCAGAAGAGGAACACTTGGAATTCCTGACTCTGAACATCAACTACCGATCACACATCGGAAAACTGAACTTCATTGCTGGATTAGCCCGACCAGATCTCTCCTTCGCCGTCTCAAGCCTTGCTCGCTACTCTGAAAGACCCAGAATCAAACACTGGAACAAGGTCGTGCGTACATGGAGATATCTGAATGCCACGAAAGACATCAAATTGAGACTGTCAAAAAAGAACGACTGCCCCAATCTCATCTGCTACAGCAATGCCACCTGGGGCAATGACCCCTGCTCTCGAAGTCCCAATCTGGCGTCCTGTGTTCACTCTATGGGACACTGCTGTTCTGGACCAGTCAAAAGCAACGGAACATCACTTACTCATCCACCAAAGCGGAATGCAACGCCTTGAACAAAGGCCAACTTGAATGTTGCTGGATCAAACATTTAATTGGTGAAATCTGGAGAACTGACGCACTTCAAATGATGCCAAGCATTCATCTCATCGATAATAAGGGTCTAGAAGATAAAATTATCAAGTTTGGAACAAACTCAAAAACCAAGTTCATCGATTTGAAAACAAAAGGGGCCAGAGAAGACCTGAAATTAGGACTGATCAAACTTCAACTAATCACGTCTGATCAGATGATTGCAGACGCACTTACCAAGGCGGCGGCCAAGTCCTCATTAGACCGCCTGGTCACACACTTCACAACTTGACTTGACATCCAACCAAGGAGGGGTGTAAGAGATTCAAGGGCGCTCAATGCAAATACTCTAGTAATAGAGTATTGCAAGAACCGTGCCTTCCAATCTAGAGTCTTCATATATCGAGAGTTTGTACGAAGCTTGACTTTCTTGTTGACGACGATTGTTCTCCTTCATCTATCTTTTCCTTTCTATTTTTTTTATTCATTGCTCATGACTATTCAATAGTCCACCATCGCCTGTCACCCCTACACAACCAAATACCCCAACTCTCGAACAATACGAAGCTGGCCAGATGACCCTTAACACCATCGGTACGAAGAGCTGGTTTGATCTCAAGTCATTTCCGACTAACCTTTTTCACTGAACAGACTTCGACTCAAATCCCGATTCATCCCATCACATCAACTTGGTCATCACCACCGTCCTCTTCTTAAACTTCAGTATGCCTGTTCCATTTCTGTTTCTTCCCCATTGAATCTAAGTGAATCTCTTGTCACGTCACTACCTCAGTCTCCTAGTCTTCTCAAATGTCCCATCTCTTGATTCAATAAGGTTCCTAGGTTTCAAGCCTTCAACGCCCACGTTGGTTGTTTTTAATTTTCATTCAGTTCTTTCCTTTCTTCACTTCTTCATGCTCACTCTTGCTCCAACTCGTGCTTGAATACATTGAATGAAATGAAAAACTCCAGCGGTCCTGGTTTTCAACTCATATTGTTTTCAGAGTCAAGATGGAATAGATGGGCAACTATCAGAAATGAAGCTAGTCTGTCAGAGACTTTGAGTTGAAGACCTTGAGGATTATTCTCTTACCAGGCAGATATCCATGAAGGCTGTTACTTGGTTAGAGAAGAGTGGTTAAAGAGGTTGAGTCAAGTTGATGTGAGTATTGAGTCAGAGGAAGTTGCAATGCGGGAAGTGTAAGTTGAGTCGTAGGCGGTTCAAGATTTGGTAAGAAGGAAGGAGGGAAGAAAGAATAAAGAGAGAGATGAAGAGATCTAGATGGTAGAGAGATGAAGAAGCAAGATTGAGGAAAGTCCATCCACCCAGAAGAAGAGAGGACCCTGAGTCCCCCAAGATATTGTAGGAGGTCCACCTGGGCCTGCTCATAAAGGTGAGAAGTTTACAGGCCTGTCACACAGCTACTGAGACGCACATAGCTGCTGAGAAGGCGGCAGAGGAAAATTTAGGGCACAATCTTAACACCCCGCAATAGTTTCTCCTCTGTAACCACTCCTTGGACCCTTGATACCTGCATCATTGATGAATATCCGCACAGTTTCTGGAATATTCCTGCAAAATCCACATCATTTGCGCCTGGTAAACCACCACCAAATTAGTTGCTCCTTGCAGAAGCCATGTCAACTGAAGTAGCCCCAACCACATTTCAAAAGCTGTCATTGGACCGGACTCCAGATTTAGCTCCCACTGATTTTACCCCCCACTACATCTACTAGTCCATAGCAGACTCTTCCTGTCATGTTCTCCACAAACCCCTCCACCTGCAGAGGTAACCCAGCGCCCCTAATCTTGACCAAGTTCAACTTTTGCAGGTTGTGGAAAATCTGCACACTCTTCCTGTCTTGTTTCAGCACCATAAAAATGGGAGTCAAATAACTAGAACAAGAAGGCTCATACAGACCCGTCTGCAATTGCTCCCTCACCAACTCCCTAAACTGATCCCTAACCGCTACCAGAATAGGAATAGGCTTGATCTGCAAAGGGTTGTGAGGCACCATAGGTATCTGGTAGGTGTCCGCAATCTTGTAGCCCCCGCTCTTCTGGAAAAAAAGACAGTGCCTTCCTCCGCATGTCAATCACCGCCTTGAGTAATTGTACCTTCTCCTTTTGCAAACACCCTTCTGGACCAAAGTTGAGCTCTGCCATCTGCCCTTCCGTTAAGACCGCCAGATCCTTTTCTAGGATTGTGGGTGTCAAAGGAGACTTGTAAGGGTCCCTGAACAACAAATAGGCCTCATGGGTTTATTGAGGTCTTGCAGAATTGGCTCATTCTGCGGTTGTATCTTCTTAGCAACTGGCTTGTACTTGCGCCCAATGATCCCCACCTAAACCAACTTTTATCCCTCCGTTGTCTCCTCCATTCGTAAATGCCAACATGCAAAAAATTCCAGGTTGCTCAAAATTGTGGCACAAGGGGAGTTTCTTTTTCTAACACCCATTAGAGGCACATAAAAGCAAGGACTCACTGTTGGTCCTATCCCTGCTCCCATCATTTTTGCACCAATCCCGCTTCTTCTCCATTTTGCCCAAAGCATGTTTCTCTGCGCTACAGGGCTTCCTCCTTCCTGCTCCATATTTGTTGACCGTCTGCGCAAGGACAGAGCCTTTCCCACACAGTCCACACGGCCAACACTCAAAAATCCTCCGCTGCATTGTCGTGACTGTCTTCCTCATGAGGGAAGCCCTTGCAATGTTTCCACCCGCCGCTCTCGGGCCAACAGATAGTCATTTTGTATTGTTTCCCAAAGGCGTCCGTGACAGTAAGCAGTTCTTCCTTATTATCATGACGGAAGGCAAGAGATGCCTGGAAGGCAAAAAGGAATGGCCTACCTAATATGACCTCCAACCCTTTTACTACCAAATAGGACAGTGGAGCCAATAACTTTTCCACTTCTTTCATTTCCTTCCCCACTACCCCTTCAACAATGCACTCAAAACCTCCCAAGGTCCGCAACCCAATGTCCACCTTGTGTTGGACCAATCCTGCGTCTGTTGCCAGCTTCAATGGAGGGACATTTACCATTAAGCGGCTATTGACCATTGCCCAACACTGTTCTCCTCCAATTTGCATCTCCACATATCCTAAAGGACACATCATAGCACCTGTAACCCCTAGAACATTTTCCCCCGCTTTGAGAGAAACAAACTTTGCCTCTTCTCTTGGTTTTTGGTTGTCCTCCTTATTCCCTGCAAACTGCTTGAAGACCGCAACCATTTCTTCCGCAGTTACCAGAAATATTGCTGCTATTTCCTTCAAGGTCAGGGAAACCGGGTGGTCCATTCTGCAAATCCTTTTTTCCACCTCTCTGGCTCTCCTGTGGGATCACCCCGCTTTAACTAACACTGCCTGTTCCAGTGCTTTTGCAGGAGTTGAACCATCAATGTCCATTCTCCTTTTTTCAGAAAAGACAGCTCTCACCTCCGCCAAAATCTCCAGGGGTTCCCAGGTTATGGGAAAAGCATACCCCGCTGAAGCTTTAGCTTCCTTCTTCTCTGCTGCTGCGGCTTGAGCCAGATCCCGTGGTGAATGCTGATGCAGCATATCCGGTATTGATTCTCCAAAAGGGTAAAAACAGTCCCTCCAGTCCTTTTTAACTATCTTGTTTTTCACGCCCAAAGTTAAGTCTTTACAAGATCTCTTAAAATGGCCATCCTCCTGGCAGTAGTAGCACCGCCAGACGTGGGACTTGCCATCTTTTCTTAACGGTTCCCTTGATGGTCTCTTGTTATAATTATGGCCAGCAATTAGCTTAGGGAAATGAGCAGTATTTACAGCATAAGAAATGCTGGAAACCTTGTTTCAATGATTTCTTGATAGGCTCTCACAATGGGGAAACACGTTGGATGATATTGTTGATGAATTTGATTGGATGATTAACCAATAAATGGAAAAAAGCTGGGAGAAGAGCTCCTTAAGTAAAAAAAGATTGGCCTCTTGTGAGCCCATGATACAACAAGCAAAAATGCAATTTTTCCGCACCAAAAGAGCTCTACAGGCTCTACAGGCCTTGTTACTTGGTTTGGGATACATCAGCCCACATGGCATCAGTCTTTGTACCCTTACAACCAGCCTATTCCGGTTATTTCTGGTGTTTCCACCTCAATGGGGCTGACGCAGCCTCTTAGCTGTTCAAAACCCTGGGCCAGTTGTCTGTTAAAACCGGTGCTATTGCCTCACACACTGGCTGGTTGCCTCATGCAACCAGCCCCTGGCCATACAAATGGCCAGGTGGGACCCAGGACACACCTGGGTCCGGTCTCAGACTCACATTGGGGGGTGTGACAAGTGGACATGCTGTCCCCCCCTCTTTCTCTCAGATCCCTGGAGGGGGCTTTCAAAGCCCCCTACCAGGGGCCCTGGGGGTTGATACCCCCAGGGCGTTGTCAATGGAAGTGGATTGGGGGGTGGTCAAATCCCCTCAGCCCCGTTGCTCCTCCCCCTCCGTAAAGGGGGGGGGAGAGCACCCCTGGTCTCTGCGTTGCTTTGATGGTGGAAGGGTGGTCAGGTCCCCCCCACCGCTGGTTGCTTTTTTGCAAACAGCATTGTCATCCCCTGGGCAAGGGGGTGATGAAATCCCCCCTGCCCTGACCAACCACCTTGTTGCAATTGGTTGCTGGCTGGTTCAACCCAGACAGCCACCCCCTCCCCCTTGCAATGGTGAGAAAGGGGAGGGGGAGGGAGCTGGGGCCGCTGGCCCTCACTCCCGCGGCGGTGGCCACCGTTTGCAACCGGCAGGGCCCGCGCGGGATCCCTTGGCCGCCGCAAAAGCCCCGCGCGGGCCTTTGGGCCCCCGCATGGGCCAAACCAAGGGATACAAGCGGCCCTGAGCAGGCCGTGGCAAGGGAAGCAGCCCCAAGCGGGCGGGGGCCCCAATGGGCCGCCCCAAGCCCAAAACCTGAGACAAACACACTTTGGAGGGCCAGCCCGTCTGGCCAAGTATGTCCAAAATAAACCTTGGGCCCAATTATGCCCATACAAGCCCATCTGGCTGTATTTGCCCATATCCCCCACCGGACCCGTTAGGGCCTGTGTACCAATGAGCCTGTTTCACGTGTTTTGAGGTCAGTTTCCCCAAATAAGTGACATCCAAACAGGCCCATAAGGTCCGTGTGAGTATCCAATGGGCCGGAGAGGCCCATATGTGCATCCCATTTGGATTACACTTATACCTAGCACACGCATAAGTGCATATGTATTTTAACATCTCTGAGCCGGCGCGCTAGGTGATGTTACTTTTGGTTTTTCCAGGACTGGAGAGGATGGCTTTGATAATGCTTTCTTCCAAAAAAGATGCATTTTGTTGAACATTTCAGTCATTTCTGCAGTTTCTTTAAGCATTAACTGCCCTTTTACCCGTTTAACCTGAACACACTTTCTCTCCAAACCCTTTGGTTCCTCCTCCATGCGCTCTGTCAGTTCAAGTTTGCCAATAATTGCCGCGCAGATATGTTTCATGTACAGAAGTAGGGTGACACCTCCATCCCGCAACCTACAAATCAATCAGCCGTTGTACAGCTTCCTATGGACCCTTCTGCGCAACTTGGAGCTAAGCCCCTGCATGAAGGTCCTTTTGACAGAACCGGTATGATCTGCCAAAGTTTGTTGCGGACAAGGTACTTTAGAATGCAATCAAAAGAGGAACAGTACACACTGAACAAAGTCCGTGAGGAAACACCTCCTTCCTTTGCCGTTTTGGTTGCAAGCCGCTTGAGATCCACCTCTTGGAACCTCTGCTCTTATGACCCCCATTTGTTCACTATTTTCCCCCGCAACTTCTCCCAGTGTTTCTCTCCATATCCCTCCATATCCTCCTCATCTCGCAGATCCTCCTCATCTGGTATAAAGTTCACTATTTGTCAAACATTATTAACATTGTTTGCACCTTCACTTTTGGCCCTGTTGTTGAATTGTTCAAAAAACCAGTGAACATCCTCCAGGAACGACCTAACCTGGGGGTAGTCCCTTGTCCTGATCTTTGCTCCGCTTGCTTGCTGCTTGTCTGGCATCTCTGGTGCCGCATACATCAATTGCCCCTCCGTGGCCGCTCTCGGCGGCAGCCCCGCCGCACTGGCTGTTTGACAAGTGGAACTTTGGTAAGGTGGTGCGCTTCTGGTTGCCTGTTGGTGAGTGGGTAGTGATTTGGCCAGACCAGCCTCAAAATTGCCCATCATATTGATGTAAAAAAATGAAAAAATAAACTTAAAGGTATGTATCCGCAGACAGTACCAGGAATTATAACAGATGGAGGACTTTCCCGGCCAGAACCCCAATTTGTGGAAAGAGATTGTGTGTTTGGTAAAATTCCTGCGAAAAATATACTATTCTCTGCACAAACCCCGCTCCTAGTTCCAGAAAGCCCACTAGCCCTTATGTTACACTCTTGTCCTCCGCAATTCCAAACTAAAACTTGCTTCCGCACCCAAGCTGGAAAACCCCTAAAGCTAACTCACAATGAAATAATATTAAATGAACAAGATGGCCTCCCAATGAGCTCCACAATTCAACTATTTCCCTAACTATGACCTCCAAAAAACCCTTGCTGGTAACCACACTCCAAAGTAACAGAAGGAAAGGATTCTGCTCTAACTTGCTGTGAACATGCTATTTATTCTTTGTATTCCATTTATTTGTTTATACTACAATTTTAAAAAGTCCATAAGATGATAAGATAATACTATGATAGAATGATACAATGATGGAAAGCGCAATTTATATATACAAAAAGTTAATAAAAGAATGCAGATCCCAAATGAACAACCCCTTTCATCTCCGTGCGCTTCCACACTGATCTTACTAAAAAGTCCAATCATCCGCCCAATCCTTCTTAGCTACTCCAAAAAGAATGTAAAACTACTAAGGAAAGTCCCCTTTTTCACTTCCCCCGTGTGTTCCGCACTGATACTACTCACCAAAAGTCCGATCTTAGCCTAATCCAAAGATTTGCAGTAGATTCGGTTATCTTGTTGCCAATTTCCCCTAACAGTTGAGTCTTGCCAATGCCTAAACTAGAAACAGATCACCATCAATCTTCTTAGCAGATCACTCCCCATCCCACATGCGGCATAACTACAAATCCTAAACAAATTAGTACGCCGCCTCCTCAACTTCAGTGTTCTGTGTCACACAGCTCCGCAATCTCAGTGCTTATCCCATAATTTGGAATAATCCATATTACGTAGCTCCAATCACGTACTTCCGCATCAGTGATGGGGAAGGAAAGTTTTTTTTGACCATGTTTGATGTCTGCAAAAGGAAAAAACTCATGACCATCTATGTCATTGTGCACAACCAGAAAGTGCCCATTGCACCAATGCTGAGCCCATTGATCTTGTGCTCCGGAATAAACAGTCCTCCAACAAGCTTTTCTGAGCCTATTGCGCTGCGGACTTTCAACCACTGCTGAGCAGCTCCAAGTCAAATTTCCATTGCTGATCCTACTTGCCTCCGTGTCTATAAATAACCACAACACCGTATACATCTCATCAGGAAAAGGTTAAGCTAGTCGTTAAGCATCAGTAGGTGATCTTCATCATGTTCTCATCCTTCTTCCGTTCTTCCTTGTGTCTCTCAGTGATTCTCCAATTCTTTCATTCTCCCAATAACCATTCAGTCTCACTCATTCATGTTCTTATTTTGTCGCCACTCAGTTATCTTATTTCTATAAGAGCTACTTAAACTAGAAGTGTGACTGCAAGAAAGATTCTTCATTGAATCTCTCACTGGTTTCAACATGGATGCATTGAAGGACTGAATTGATAGTGCTGTCAACAAATCTGTGGAAGAATGTTGGTTTTTGGGTAGGTATTAGGGAAATAAAACATTGGAAGGCCAAATTGCATCCTCATCTAGGGCTATAATCCTTTCTTAGTAGGTAGGAGGCCAAATATTTTTGCCAAAAAATGGGAATCCATGCATGGCTACCCTTTGAAAAAATTCAAGTCAAAGACAGAGAAATATGTTAACCTAGCATGCAAAAGGCATGGATCATATTTGGGGTCTCTGCTCACCAAATTGTAAAGTAAAACTCACACAAGGAAGTTTGGATATGAATTCATGATCAACGCAATTTTGAAAGTAGCAGATCTCATGTGGCACCTCTTCATTATAAATTACCAACACAATTTTGGACCATCTTCAAAGCCCTCAGTGCATCCTCAACTGAGAAAAATCCCTGGTGTAACCTTAGATAAAATTAAAAAAGACATGAAATATGGGCTCAAAACTGTTCAAGTCAAAAGTTAATTAATCATGATTGGTGGTGGAGAATATGTTGAGAATAGAACAATCTATAACACTTAGCACAAGGTCAAAGTAGCTGGACTGCATGTTAAAATTGTTGTGGATGTTCTATTAAAAATGATTCAAGAAAATCAATGGATACTCAGGTTGAAATTCAGTGGAGAGGGTCACTCAGAGGCCCTTCTTGTGGCTCATTCTGAGTCTATAAAACTTTTTAAACAATTCTATCTTATTGCTTTGTTGGATTGTAATTGTCACGCTCCAATGTTAAGGTTTATTTTCTTCATCAATTCAGCATAACCCTTTACTCATACTATCTACCTCAGTCCACAAGCGTGACAGAAATAAGGCAAAAAATCAATGGTACATTCCACATACTACCTCTGTCTTAGAAAAAAACCTTCAAATCTTGGAAAATCAGTCTATACTTGTGAATCATCACAGTTAAATCAAATCCAGCTGATCATCCATTCAAGCTTTTCTGTGCTAAACCTGAGTATCTCAAGAACTTGAACTTTCCTTCTGTCACACAGTGGTATGTGTAAAAGATATTGAGGTTTGAAAAACAAAACCACTGTGTTTATTTCATTGGATGAGTCAATATGTGAGACTGAACAATAAGCAGAAGTCTAGTATAGAAAACAACCAACAGGAGGGATTTGGAACTTGATATTTATTTAGTAGTAAGCACATAGTGAGGTCAGGATTGCCAAATAATGAGATGAATCTGGTGAACCAGAACAGTCAGATAGTAGGTTCAGGAGACATTTCATGAGTGTTTCCGTACCTTTTGGATAGGCCTTCATGATTGAGAATGAGTCCGGGGACCCTCTGGTGTTTTTTGCTTCTCCTAACTGGATAGGAGGGAAGATTAGTTAGTTTTTGTTATTGGATGCATTGAGTTATGTATTTTCCAGCTTGAGGGTTCTTCCAGGTTGATGATTTCTGAGTTGATTCAAGATTGATGGGATAAGCTGGCAGTAAGATGAAAGGAAATAGAAATGATAGAGCTGTAACAAGATGAAGGGAGGAAACAAGAAGATGAGAGGTTGATGAGTGAGGGATTCAGACAATGAGGTTGAAATGAAGTGTCTACACCCCAATGGAAGCGTTGAATGGTCACTTGCTGGAGAATAAACACCCCTCCTCAACTTAATGCATCTGAGTTTACTTGCTTATGTTGTTTATTAGGCGGTCAAGAGAGTTTCTGTTGGCGGCTTTGGTCAGGCTGTCTGCAACCATTTGAGTTGAGGTGATCAGTGTGAGTTTTATTTTTTTTTGTTCAGATCCTCGCAAGGGCCCTTGTTTTTCAATTCCATGAATTTTTTTTGAGCTACACCCAAAGTTCTTCACTTTGTCTTCCAGGCTCTTATTTTCAATGAAGTGAACAGTGGAGGACCCCTCAGATTGATATAATTCTTGAATGATGTGGCTGAGCCATTGGGCTTCCAATTGAATTTTGTTCAGGGAATTAGACTTGGATTCTGTGGAGGAGTAGGTAATGTTTTGTTTTCTACTGCTTGTCCAGTATAGTGGAGATTCTCTGAAGAAAAGAATGATTCCGGATTGAAATGGTATGGTGTTGGGATTGTCCGCCCAAGTGGCATTTCTGTAGCAGATCAGACTGGGGGAGCAGTTTTTCTTGGCCAGAACAAGAGGTTGATCAATAGTGCCAGCAAGGTACTTCCAAGCTTTCAGAACATTGTTCCAGTTTTGGATACCTGGCTTTTCTGAGAATTTAGACAGGGAGGAGACTGAAAAGCTGATATCTGTTTGATCCAATCCCACAATAAATTTGGGATGACAAATGGGTGATCAATATTTTACATTCATTTTCTTGAACTCTTCCAATTAATCTTCCAAAGCTGGGATCAGTTGACATCCAGGAGTCCAGGGTGTTCTTGTGGGTTGGAAGTTTTCAAGACAAAGTTATTTGAGTCCTTTTTGTATGTGCATTGGCAGTGAAAGATGAATGCATTTGTCATCTTGTTCAAGTTTCATGACAAGAAAAGTTTTAGGCTTGTGAGCTGAAAAATTTTGAAACTTGGAAAGAAAACTCTCTCTGAAATTGTTGACCTCACCAACAACAAGGATGTTGTCAACGTGGATGAATAGTCTCAAATTTTGATTGTTTCTGATATAGAGACAGGGGTCAGCTTTGGAAGGCCTCACAATAACCCTCAAAGTGATTCTGGCTTACCAGTTGGAGTGTAGGTTTTGTAGAAGTCAATACCATATCATTGATTGAAACCCTGTATGCACACTCTAGAATTGAGGATCAGGGGTTTGCCATGGGCATTTTGTATGACTCTGAAGGTTTAAGTGGTGTGGAGAATTTTTATGGGTTCTGGACTGTTGTAATCTTCCCATACTCCAAAGTATTTGCATTATGGAAGCTCTTTGTTGAGAGACTTACTCAATACTGGGCATTTTAAAGCATCTAAGGCGTTTTTTGGAACCTTTATGGATACAAATCCATACCTCTCTGGCTGTTTGAGGGTGGATATATTCCTGAGAGATTTTGTGTTTGGAATCAGTTGTTTGGAAAGTTTGGCAAGGTTGTTGTTGTTTTTGGACATATTTTCTTGACTTTTAGATTCTTGTATAATTGATGGATTTTGGGACTCAGATTTGTTACTAGCAGCTGATTCCAATTCCTGTGAGGGGTAGGATGGACTTGTTCTTTTGTCATTGAATGTTTGGCTGGAGATTTCTTTGATACAGTTGTCTCCAGTGTTGTCAGGGACCAACAACAAGGATGTTGTCAACGTGGATGAATAGTCTCAAATTTTGATTGTTTCTGATATAAAGACAGGGGTCAGCTTTGGAAGGCCTGAATCCCTTATCTTTGATCCACAAGCTGAGGATTTTTTATCTATTTGTTTGTGCTTGTTTGAGCCCATAAATTGATTTGTTCAGGTTCATGATAGGTGATTTCTGATTGGAGCCAATGGGTTTTCCAATGAATACATCTTAATTGATGGGGGCGTGAAGAAAGGCACCTTTAAGATTGAATTGGAGCATTTCAAGTTAATTTTCTATGGCAAACAACAGGAACCCTCAAAGTGATGCTGGCTTACCAGTTGGAGTGTAGGTTTTGGAGAAGTCAATACCATATCATTGATTGAAACCCTGTATGCACACTCTAGAATTGAGGATCAGGGGTTTGCCATGGGCATTTTGTATGACTCTGAAGGTTTAAGTGGTGTGGAGAATTTTTATGGGTTCTGGACTGTTGTAATCTTCCCATACTCCAAAGTATTTGCATTATGGAAGCTCTTTGTTGAGAGACTTAATTCAGACTAGGCATTTTAAATCATCTAAGGCAGTTTTTGGAACCTCTATGGAGACAAATCCATACCTCTCTGGCTGTTTGAGGGTGGATATATTCCTGAGAGATTATGTGTTTGGAATCAGTTGTTTGGAAAGTTTGGCAAGGTTGTTGTTGTTTTTGGACATATTTTCTTGACTTTTAGATTCCTGTATAATTGATGGAGTTTGGGACTCTGATTTGTTACTAGCAGCTGATTCCAATTCTTGTGAGGGGTAGGATGGACTTGTTCTTTTGTCATTGAATGTTTTGCTGGAGATTTCTTTGATCCAGTTGTCTCCAGTGTTGTCAGTGATTGGTCAAAATCAAACATTCTTAGTGTCAATGATGCCACCATTTTTGGTTAACACTCTGTATGACAGTAGTTGACGTTGAAACCCAATTAATTGTCCAACTTTTCCTTTTTCATCAAATTTATTGAGAGAAGATTTGTTGAGGTTGAGGTAGATCACTTCTGAACCTATTGGTTTGAGGTATTCAGTTGGGAGATTTGTGCTGTGCATGAGTTGCCATGGTGATTCCCCTTTTTCATTTGGAATTTGTTTGAGTCATATGGTGCAGCTTTTGATGGCCTTGTGCCAGTACAATTGTGGAATTTCGGAGGTTGAGTGGGTGGAGCAAACTAATTCAGTAATGGTTTGGTTTGCTCCTTTGGCACAATTGTTGTGTTGAAGATGGTATGACTCTGAGACCAATTGTTGACACCTTTTGCTTTGAGATAAAGGGTTAGTGCTTAATTGATGAATTCACCCCCACCATTGCAGCAGAGCTTGACCGGATACCATTTTAGCCAATTTATTTTTTTTGTCTAAAATGAATTTGATAGTAGGACTGGCGTCAATTTTATGTCAAAAAGCAAAACAGCCAATTCACCCAATGTAGTTGTCAGCCATTGTGAGGATGAATCTGTAACCCCCTTTTCAGTTGGACTAATAGGTCCCATGAGGTCAATGTGAAGTCTTTCAAAAAAAATTGAAGCTTCTGTTGAGGATTGGTTGAAGCTTTCTTGAGTGATCTTGCTTTTTTTGCAGTTTGATCAAAGGAAGTTTCTCTTGATCTTGGGGTTGATAGGTTTATTAAGGTATTTTTTGATTCTGGCAACTTTGGCGTGGTCAAGCTTCAGATGAAGCTTTTTGAGTTGTTCAGTGTCTGTAATGGTCACAAATCTTGAAAGATCAGTTCCAACTAGCAGCAGATTTTTCTGGATTTTCCCCAAGAGAATGGGAAGTTGTTCTATTTTTAGTGCAAAGGTTGGCGGAAAGGTTAGATGGTTGGTGATTAACTTGGATCCTTGTGTAAGGAAGAATCCCATTGACAGAAGATTGATGGAAAATTCTGGGGTCCAGGCTGCATTTTGAATTGATATGTCAGAGTTGTTGATTTTCAGACAGGCTATGCCTGGTCCCATGATTGACAAAGCCGCCCCTGGTTTCCCTGTTTTGATTTGTTTGGTGCCATCATCTAAAATCAGATTGGTGAAAATTCTTTGGTTGTTGAGCATGTGAATTGAGAAAAAAATAAAGAATAAGAGTTTTTGGTAAGATGGCTGGGTAGTTGGAAAACAAGTGAAAGTATGAGAAGAAGTTGACAACTTCATCCTTTGTTTTATTGTCATTTTGTTTCATACAGAATCCTTTGGGCTGGAGTTCTGGAAATTTGATTCAGCACTTTTCTCTTGTGTGATTTTGAACTAGATGATTGTGGGTTCCATTTTCACATTGAGGGTAGTTGTTGTACAGGTTCATGTCAACTCTGGAGGTTGATTGATCCTTGCCCTTGGAACTGATTTTGTTCCAGTGCTGAGTGAGGTGGTCTAGAAGGCAATCAAATGTTATTTATTTTTTGCCGTGCATGATTTGGGTGGCCATTGTCTTGAGGTTGGCGTGAAATTTGAACAGAATAAGGTATGCTAATGTATCAGATGGAAGTTTGATTCCCACTTTGGTTAGTTTATTGATGTGGTTTCTGATGTTAGTGACAATTCCATCTTCACTGAAGGGAAGGTATGGGAAGGAATTGAAGATGCATGCTTGATTTGCTTATTGGGAGGATGCAAAGTAGTTTTTGGTGGGCAGACATATGATTTTTGCATTGCAAGCATTGGCTGGTTTAATGATGTTGGTGTGGGTTGAGGGCTTGAGTTTGGCTAGGATGAAGGGATCTATGTCTCTGTTTTTTTTGTAGTCTAGTTGGACCAATTTTTGGGAGTTGTCCATGATTTCTAGAACCCCACTTAGATAGAGTAGGCTCTCCATTTGGATCTTCCAGATTGATTAGTTGTCTTCATTTAATATGGGAGTTGATTTGATAAGGGTTTGGATTTTCATTTTCCTCATTGTGCTGTCCCCCCCTGTTCCAGGTGTTCCAGTTGTCTTGGCCATTGTAAGCTTTGGCTTTTAACTGTTTAAAAGATATTGAGGTTTGAAAAACAGGACCATTGTGTTTATTTCATTGGATGAGTCAATATTTGAGACAGAACAATAAGCAACAGTTGAGTATAGAAAACAAACAACAAGATAGCTTTGGAACTTGATAGTTATTTAGTAGTCAGCACGTAGTGAAGTCAATATTTCCAAATAATGAGATGAATCTGGTGAACAAGAACAGTCAGATAGTAGTTTCAGGAGACATTTCATGAGTTTTGCAATGCCTTTTGGATAGGTCTTCATGATTGAGGATGAGCCCCCGGACGTTCTGGTGTTTGTTGCTTCTCTTAACCTGATAGGAGTGAAGATTAGTTAGTTTTTGTTATTGGATGCATTGAGTTGTGTCTTTACCAGCTTGAGGGTTCTTCCAGGTTCATGATTTCTGAGTTGAATCAAGATTGATGGGATAAGTTGACAGGAAGATGAAAGGAAATGGAAATTATAGAGGTTTACCAAGACAAAGGGAGGCAACAAGAAGATGAGAGTTTGATGAGTGAGGGCTTCCAACAATAAGGTTGAATTGAAGTGTCTACACCCCAATGGTTGCGTTGACTGGTCACTTCCTGGAGATTCAACAGTATGTGACACCATAACAACTGCAAAGTGGACTGGCTTCCATCCGGTCTCATAGCACTATGGTTAAGCCTGCCTCTCAGTCAGTAATTTGCATTTGTGCTAGGTATGACCGTAGACTGGATAACCCTGTTGCAGGTTCAATTCACAATTGGGACAAGTTTTGGGTGTGGCTTGCACTTGTGACAATTGTTGGGTTTTCCGCCTGTCAACAGAAAGACTTCCAAGTCTTGGTGGCTCCTTATGGCATTCAGGAGTGTGTCTGAATATGGCTCCATGAGTGGAGACATGGGTTAGTGCCACCAGCAATACACACTTTGGGACAAAGTGCCTTTGAACCCAGGGGTACTTTCACACAGTGGTATGTGACACCATAACAACTGCAAAGTGGGCTGGCTTTCATCCAGTCTCATAGCACTTTGGTTAGGCGTTACCTCTCATTTGGTTTGCAATTGTGCAAGGTATGACACCTTCTTGGTCACACAACTAAACTAGTTTGCACCTACACATAGATAACCACTCCAACTGTATATTGATGCCAAGGGGCTAGCTCCCTTCCCTGAATGATTACTTCTGTTCATTTGCATTGTGTTCAAATTTCATTAATTCCATGCCTCACCCATTACACTAATGTACTCTCACACCCCATTGTCTTGCACTTGCACTATGACCTTGGAAACAGTTGCAAAATTTATTTAATTTTACCATTTGGTTCCTGTAATTACTTGAATTGTTGCTGTCTGGCTGTAGATGACTTTCCATCAGGTTGTATCTATTCACCACCAGGTTACATTTAAGTACTACACCCTCTTCCTGAAGACTGTTTTCTCAGTTGGTTAATTCCATGCATTCTTGCATTTATTGTTAAGGTCATCACATTTGGCTTTGCCTATTTTCTCTCAATTAGAAAAATTCCATCCCTCTAGCTGTTTGTTTAGCCATTGAGCCATCCATTTGCAATTTGCATTTGGCCTTGCTACCTCACATTCTTCCTTGGACCCAGATTCCTTCATTTTCACTCACAATCATCTAAAGATTTCCCTATAGTATATGGGGTGGTGAGTGATGGTGAACTGACCAAATCAACTCATCTATTGTATTTTGCCACCTGTAGTAGATTTATTTTAAAATGTCACATACTTTATCAACCAGGAATGCTTTACTCATCCCTTATTATTATGGTATCTAATAGTTAAGGGATATCCAGTGCTCCACAGGCCCAAAAACCATGAGATCCCGTTACTTCTAAATCTCCTGTGGTTGAACCTCTTAACAGACCCCTTTCTTCTCAGAGTCTCTCCAAAGCATTTGTGGATCCTCTTAAGCGGATCAAATATTCCTAAAAATCTTGCAATGAAATCTCAACTTGAGGTAGGTCAAGGGTTTGCACAATTGCTCCCAAGATGGAAGATTTGACCCTGGCCTATGCTTTGATACAGGCTCTAAACCAAAATGCCTTGCAACCTAGCACAAGTGTTCCTATTTTTATTACTGAAGGCATGAATCAGCCTGTTCACATAACGGGAGAACATGCCAATGTTGAGCAGCTTGAATTTGAGGGTCATAAGACAAGCTCCCTTCAGCGCTGAATGTATAGGTTGATCAAGCTTGATAATGGCTATGACAACAAGAACTGCTCTCAAAAAAACAAACATGGATTGTCAGCCTTGGCTCCAAAGGTGGACAACTCTTCAAAGTAAAACTTGAATAATCCAAAACACTCCAAACCAAAAAAAAAATTGAACCTAAAACCAAAGGAAAAGGACATTGCCAAAATGCAAAGTTTCTGGATAAGGAATCCAGTATGCTTTGGAAAGAGGAACCACAAAGGAGGGAAAAAGATGGGTTATGTATGTATTGTGGATGAATGCATGATTTCAATAGTTGTGCAAAGCGGCTAAGCTCTGAAAAATTAGCCTGTAGTTTTTCTGATACTTACAAGGAAGACTAAAAATCCTCTAAATATCAGAAAGTCAATCTTTGCACTTGCAAGTCACTTAAAAATCCAATTTCAACATTTGTTCTTTTTGATTCCAAAAATACTCATAATCATGGTTTACACCATTTGGGTGCTAACTTTCCTTTTATAAGTTAATCTTTTGCCACTTCCAAAAATCTGACATGTTCCAAGATAGATAAATTGTCCTTCTATTTAGTAATTGGTGCAAACAATCTGTATCATAGGGTTACCCCTAAGATAAAAGGACCTTTTCATTTTCCTATTTACCCAATATTGAATGGGACTTATTTGTCTTGGACATCCTTGGAATGGACAAAACAATTATAGGCCACAACTTTCTGAATTACTGGAATCCAAATGAACACTTGCAAGAAGGAGTAATTAACCTTAAAGCCTTGCAAAAGCAGGAAACTAACCATTTTGTAAAACAGGAATTAAACAGCCTACCTTACACTGTAATTGAGTTGGATGACCAATTTTCTCCAGGAGATTTGCAATATCCTGAAATTCATTCCCAATTTCCCTCTTCATATTTAGGAGTTATTGCTTATTTCTCCAACTTAACTCTCCCTTGTTTCTTTGATGAGAATCAGGCGCCTACTGAAAGGTGTATTTTGGGCTCCCCAATCCCCTTGAACTTTGCAAGAAATTTGAACCCCATGCTTGAAGATTACAATATTGAAGATTTAGAATTCATTTCAGAGTATTTACCTTTGGTTTACCATGATTTTTTTGACTTCTTTCCAGCTATAAAGGCAGATAAACTACCTCATTCCCGTTGGATTTCTCTAAAAAAGAAATTCCAACACCTGCTAAGCGATCCCATTTTTTCCAAGGAAAGATGGAGGCCTTTGAATTTGTGTTGACTACAGGAAACATCAACAGGAATCCTGGAATGATCCCTATCCAGTACAGCCTATTTATCATATCCTTACTCTCTTCCATGGAGCTGCTTATTTCTCAAATTTGGACCTTTGAAGTATCTATAACCTGATTTGCATTGCCAAAGGCCATGATTATTTGACCTCAATGAGAGCATGGTTTGGAATTTATGAGTATACCCTCATGCCTTTTGGCCTCTGCAACACTCCTTTCACTTTTCAAAATTTTTTCAATGAAATTATTTCTGGCCTTGTACTGTATCTTGATGACATGGTTATCTACTCAAAGACCCATGAGGATGAAAAGAGGTGCTGCAGCAACTCTAAAAGAATGACCTGTTTGCAAAAGCGTCTAAGTCCAAATTTCATACTCATTTTCTTCCACTTTGAGGTGTTATAGTTTTATAATAAGGAATATCATTGGAACCAGCCAAAATCCAATACATATTGGACTGGCTTGCACCTCCCTCAGGAATATACCTTCAGGTTTTCCTTGGATTTAAGAATTTTTATGGGAAGTTTATTAAGCAATAAGCCAAGGAGACTGTTAATCTTTTTAATATTTTTAAAAAAGAAACTCATTTCATTTCTGGTGAACAAGCTGCTTTGGAGTTTGAAGCACTGAAAAGAACTTTTACCACTTCTCCAATACTTTCTCACTTCAACAAGGTAGCTTGCACAATTTTCAAAAAAGAGGCAAGCAAGTATGCTATGATATGATTAATCTTGCAGTTCTCTACTTCTTCATTTCTTTATGATCCTGTGGTGGCCTTTTAGTCTTGCAAAAAGCTTGCTGAAAAACTTAAATATGCAATTAATGACAAGGAACTTGCTGCAATCTTGTATTGCTTGAAGAAATGGTGTTCATAGCCTTTCAGTCTTATGGAAACTTTCAAGGTCTCAATTGATCACCATTCTCTTGAATATTCCATGAGCTCAAAATTCCTTACATGCAGAAAGGAAAAATGGGCCAAATGACTCTCCAAGTTCAACTTTACAATCAAGTAATACCCCAGTAAAAAAGAAGTAGTCCCTGATGCTTCATCATGTTGGGAAGATGTTTACTTAAGGGGGGTGTAATGCTCTAAGGTTAAGGGTTATTTTCCTCTTCACTTTGACATATCCTTTTCCTCAGTACCATCTACCTCAGTTCACAAGCGTGAAAAAAATAAAGCACAAAATCAAGGTTTCCTTCTGCTTACTACCTTTGGCTTGCATAATGACCTTCCAATCTTTGCAACTCAGTATATACTTGAAAATATTTGCAGTTAACTCTAATACTGATCAACCATCCATTTGAGCTTTGCTCCTCTACCCTTGGGATCATCAACCCTTGGACTTCCATTCTTGGTCACGCACTCACACAAGTCTGCACTCATGCCTAAATAGCCACATCAACTGTATAGTTTGCAAATGGACTAGTCCTTTACCCTTCATAAACTACATCTTCATATTTGCATTTTCCTCACATTTCATTCCTTCCTGTCTCATCCATACCATCCTGGTACCCTCATATTCTATTGTCTTGCACCTAGGCTACAACCTTGGAAACTATTGTACTCTGGTTTCATTTTCTCATTCTTTTCCTGTAATTCATTGCCTCATTGCTTCCTAGCAGTAGTTGGTGATCCATCCGGTTTTATCTAGTCTCCTTTGGATTACCTTATAAATTCTGTTTTGCCTGCCTGAAGATTTTCTCCTCAGTTATTTAATTCAATACATTCTTGCATCTTTCTAAATCCAGTCATCACATTGGGATTGGCTTTATTTCCCTCCAATTGGAACACTTGATCACTCTCACTGTTTTTTGATTCATCAACCCACAGTTTGCACTTTTCAGTTAGCCTTGCTATCTTGCATTGTCCCTTGCACTCAGTTTCTCCCTTTGAGCTCAAGATCATCTAAGATTACCCTATAGTATGCGGGGTGTTTGTGTGACAGTAAATCAAATAACTAAACTCCTCTATTGTAGTTTTCAAACCTATAATAGATTTTATTTACACTGTCACGTAATTGCTTGACCCAGAACCCTTCCCTCACCTCTTGTAATGATGATATTCATGGGGTAGGGAGATCCAGCGCTTTGCAGGCCCAACAACCCTTGGACCCAGTCCCTTCTTCCAAATATCCTTTGGTCAAAACTCTTGACAATACCCTTGCTCCTGAGCAGGAAGCTACGGTGTGGTAGACCAAACCTAATCTATAGCCATAAGACTCAGTTTTCTAGTATAAATATAATCCCAATCATAAATTTAACCTCAGAAATGGATTCTTCACCAAAAATAACCCATAGTCACCCAGCCAAACTACCCCCTATCTCTCATGGTTTAGAAGATACAGCCAAAATAAATTGTGGACAGCTCATATCACACCCAGGTATCACAAACTAGTGAAAGGCCATATAATTATACTTGGAATCCCTAAAGACATACCAGTAACATCCCAACATAACACCTCAACCAAACATACAACCAATCGCCTCACCTGTATACTCAGAACCATAAGCAAGGCCATGTGTAACCAAAACAACCAGCAGTACAAGGCACCACAGGACTACCCAGCAATGTATGCAGGCAGTCTGGGCCATTTGTAACCAAACAACCACCAGTACATACAGCCAGTAGCATGTGATACCAAATAAACTACCAGTACCAACAACCCTCAGCACCACACAGCAATTTATGCAGCCAGTAGCATGTGTAACCAAACACCCAGCAGTACAAGGCACCACAGGACTACCCAGAAATGTATGCAGGCAGTCTGGGCCATGTAGATCCAAACAACCACCAGTACAGGCACCACAGGACTACCCAGCAATGTATGCAGGCAGTCTGGGGCCATGTGTAACCAAACAACCACCAGTACAAATACCACAGGACTACCCAGCAATATATGCAGGCAGCTAGGGCCATGTAGATCCAAACAACCACCAGTACAGGCACCACAGGACTACCCAGCAATGTATGCAGGCAGTCTGGGCCATGTGTAACCAAACAACCACCAGTGAAAATACCACAGGACTACCCAGCAATATATGCAGGCAGCTAGGACCATGTAGATCCAAACAACCCACCAGTACCAGTTCACCACAGCACAAATTCAACCCAGCACTACACAGCAATTAATGTAGGCAAGTGCCTGCATGTAACCCCAGTAAAACCTCTTTCCAACCAGCAGAAATGCCCCATGTAACTGTATTAGGTTTTCCCAACCAGCAGAAATGCCTCATGTAACTGTATTAGATTTTCCCAACCAGCTAAAATGTCTCATGTACCTGTATCCCACTGTAACAGGGGAAGCCCCAGGGCACCCTCAGGGGCAGCCCTGAGCATCCCCTGAGGACCAGATTTTCTATTTAAGGAGGGCCTCTCTGCCCTATCCAGGTTGTATCCCCCACTACCATCACCATCATCATCCACCATCCAGGAGCTCCACCCACTCATGAACTACTCATCATCCAATTACCACCCAATCATCTGTGGTCCTACCCAGATATAAAAAAAAGGAGATTGTCAGTGTAACAATAAAAAAAAAGGAAATCAAAGACCAATTCTATAACCTCATCAACCATTGAAACCAGCCCATTAGGTGCTTTTAATAAGGGTTCTTCTGTGACCTGAACTATTCAGCACCAAATTAAAGGAAACCACCCATCACTCAATAATTACCCTTACAAGGAAAGAGAGCACAACAAAAAGGGACTGCCAACCCTTTTTTTTCCTCTACCCAGCCCCCTGTGGGTAAACCCATCCTTGGGTCCTCTCCTGAACCACCCCTTTGATAAAACCCTTGAACCCTTTAATATTGGGATATTGGTTAAAGATCACACATATCTGATCAACCACTAACCAATAAGCCAATACATCTGGTCCATTCTTCAACAACCCTACCAATAACAATTAATAACCAATCAAGATCTGATCTGAGACCTATACTAAGTCTCAAAGAAACCAGCCATTAATTTAAATAAATTATTGTGCAGACTTACTATAGTACTAGAAGGGCAGGCAATTCAAAACCACTCTTAGTGTTACTAATACTCTAAAGGAGTAGAAGTAATACTAAATTCCCCTTCAAGGACTGCCAGCAAGCTATTTGCTAAGTTATTTACATAATCCCACAGGATTCTCTACAACGGTGGATCCTATCAAGGAAATAAAAGACTCCAAACAATCCTCCAATGAAACCTTGACCTGCGGTAGATCAAGGGATTGCACTGGTGCTCCCAAGACCAAAGCCTTGACCCTTCTCTTGACTTTTATCAAGGCTCCTAACCAGATTCCCTTGCAATCTAGCCCAAGCAGTACCAGATTCTGTACTCCAGGCATGAAGCAGCCTGACAACTTTACAGGGGAGAAACCCCATAAGCTTAGACTCTACCTACAGGCCTGTAAAATCATCTTCTCAAACAACCCCAATAACTTCCCTTCCAATAGAAATAAAGTTATGTATGCATCTTCCTTCTTGGGGGGCAGAGACTTGCAGTGCTTTGAACCGTATCTCAAACTATAATCCAATACTAGTACCACCTGTATTCTCAACAATTAGGAAAATTTCAAGAAAAAACTGTTCACCCTGTTTGGCAACCCCAACAATGTCCAAAACACCAAATACAAACTTAATAATCTAGTTATGAAGAAGAATAATAGGGTTTCCATTTATATCTCTAATTTCTGAACTCTTCAGTCTTTCATACAATTGAACAAGGCCCCACTCTTGATTCACTTTTTGAGGGGTTTACTGGCATTTCTGATTGAGCAACTTGCAGTTGGGAGACACAAGACAACCTCCCTTCAGCAGTTAATCAACCGGGCAATCAAGCTTAATAATGGCTATCACAACAGGAACCGCTCTTGAAAAAACAACCATTGATATTCAACCTTGGATCTGAAGGCAGACAACTCTTCAAAGGAACATTTGAAAAATCCAAAACAATCCAAACCAAATCCAACTTCTAACTCCAACTTGAAAGGGAAACCCATCACCAAAACTCCAAATTTTCTGGACAAAGAAACCAGGATGCTTTGGAACAAGGAATTTCAGAGGAGGTAGAAAGAAGGGTTATTTATGTATTTTGGACAAAAACATGATGTCAATATTTGTGAAAAGCTGCTAGACAGCCAAAAAAATAGCTTTCTGTTTTTCTGATACTTGCAAGGAAAACTACACATTATCTAAATTAAAGCAAGTCAATCTTTTTCCTAGCAAGTCACTAAGTATTCCAAGTTCAATATTTGTCCTTTTGCATCCCCAAAATACTCCTTATTGCTTTTTACTTGACTCTGGGGCTAATGTTTCTTTTATAAGTTCATCTTTTTCCACTTCTAAAAATCTTATGGTGTAAAGAATCCTGTGGGATTATTTGAATAATTTGTAAAATAGCTTGCTGGCATTCCTTGAAGGGGAATTTAGTATTACTTCTACTCCCTTAAGGTATTAGTAAAACTAAGAGTGGTTTTGAATTGCCTGCCCTTCTATTACTATGGTAATTTTTCACAATAATTTATTCAAATTAATTGCTGGTTTCTTTGAGCCTTAATAAAGGTCTCAGATCTGACCTAGATTAGTTATTAATTGTCATTGGTAGGGTTGTTTGAACAATCAATCAGATGTATTGGGTTATTGGTTGATGGCTGATCAGATATATTTGATCTTAACCAATATCCCAATATTAAAGGCTTCAAGGGTTTATCAAAGGGGGTGGTTCAGGAGAGTACCCAAGGATGGATTTACCCACAAGGGCCTGGGTAGAGGAAAAAAAGGTTTGAAGTCCCTTCTTGTTGTGCTCTCTTTCTTTGCAAGGGTAATTATTGAGTGATGGGTGGTTTCCTTTAATTTGGTGCTGAATAGTTCAGGTCACAGAAGAACCGTTATTCATAGAACCCAATGGGCTTCTTTCAATGGTAGATGAGGTTATAGAATTGGTTTTTGATTTCACCTTTTTTTCATTGTTACACTGAAAATCTCCTTTTTTTTTATCTGGGTAGGACCACAGATGGTTGGGTGGTGAATGGCTGATGAGATGATTATGAGTGGTGTGGGATGAGTGGGGTGTGAGTTGATGGTGTAGTGGTGATATGTTACTCGTATGTGTTTGGGGATTCCAAGTATAACCATATGGAATTTCACTAGTTTGTGATACCTGGGTGTGATATGAGCTGTCCACAATTGATTTTGGCTGTATCTTCTAAACCATGAGAGATGGAGGGGTATTTTGGCCGGGTGACTATGGTTTATTTTTGTTTTAGAATCCATTTATGGGGTTATATTTATAATTGGGATTATATTTATACTATAAAATTGAGTCTGATGGCTACAGGTAAGGTTTGGTCTACCACATCCTCCACCAACTTAATGCTGTCCACAGCATTCCTTATCTGTAGAAATCAGACTCCCCATCCTATCCTTCTTATTTTTGAATAGTAGAAAGAATAAATTATATAATAACAGTGAAGCACAAAGATCCAAGGAATTCCAAGTGTTCCAGTTGGTTGTGTTGCAATCTTGATGATTTATCTTCACACCTTTCCTTCTTCATTCCTTCTTGATTGTATCCATGTAACAGGTAAAAGTATAATTAATCCTTTCCATTCTTCTTTTTTGTTGATTTATAGTAGAGTTCTTCTGGGTTAAGACAGGTTTTGGAATTTTTTTCCTTTCTTTTAACTTCAAACCTTCTTTTCCCTTCTCCATATACTATTATCCTTCTTGGCCAAAGACAGATTATTTTCCTCATTCCTTTTCCTTTTTTCCCCCCACTAAGTCTTACTTTAGTTTCAAGCCTTCACACCCTGTTTGCATCTATTCAAACCTGATAGATAACTTTCCCTTTGACATCTACTATAATGCCTTCAATCAGATAGTTCTAGCTGAAAATTAATTGATTGTTTTTTCCTTGATAACTTCACACATCTTGAACTTATGACTTGGGTCCAGTATGGAGTTAAGCCAGTCTTGAAGTCTTCAGTTCTTCCTTTCTTCCCAGTATCCCATTTTCTCTTTGGTTTGAAAGACTCCTCTTTCTTTGACTTCAGCAGTTTAGGCTCTTGCTTAGGAGTCTAGTTTATTATTATTATTATGTTTTATGAATCAGCAGTTTATGCTCTTGCTTAGGAGCCTCTTGGTGGTGAAAGTTTATACTCATGTTTAGGAGTTTTATTGATTATTTGTTTATACCCTCTTTTTATATATTTTTTTTATAAAGTTTTAAATTTTTATTGTTATTTTGGTTCAGTTCCGACGGCGGTTTTTGTTTTTAGCGGGCCCGGGCGGTTTTTGGTTGCGGGCTGACGGAGGCAGGATTTTGGCAAGTGGAGAGGCGCGCGAGGAGCGCGGGAGGCTGTGTACAAAGGCAATGCGTGGTAGTCGCTGAGAGATAGGCTTGCGCAATAGTCGTTAACTAGGAGGGGCGTGCGAGGTGCGCGGGAGGTTGTGTGCAACAGGCAATGTGCGGTAGTCATTCAGAGACCAGTTCGCGCGGTAGTCATCAACAAGGGGGGGGGGGCACCGCGCGGAATGATCGCTCTAGGTCCGGCCATGATCTTTGATCCCCGCGGCTCCAACTGGTCTCAATATTGGCGGCAGTCATTCGGAAGTACATACATATGTATCAGGTCACAACAAAATACAGGGCAAGGCGTTTGGATTTCAATACGGCCCTCAGGAGCTTTTTTGGTAGGTAGATCCTTGTTTCCTTTCATTTCTACATTTTTTTTACTACGATAGTCTCTGTACTATTTTTTTTTATGACTTGATGCACGGCCAAACACCCATGCTAACACCCTTCTTGTGACTTGCTTTTTTTTTTTTTTTTTTTTTTTTTTTTTTTTTTACATATGTAGATTGTGACACCAGTGCCCCCGCTCCTTAACTCAGCGCAAGTATCCAAAAGAGTGGGGCCCCGGTCATTGCCGGCGGTTGAAGTGGGTATTCAATATTTTTAAATTGATTAGTTGATCAATTTATTTTTTTGTTTTTAATTTAATCCTATTTATTTATTGCTTATTTATATATTTCTTTTTCTTAAAATAACATTCCAATTCATTTAGGTTCTTTCAATTGCGCATGGTCACCAATGATGGGGCGTGCCGTAGTTGTTCTGTGGCCCAATTAAATTATCAATCCTTGCGGCTCAAAATTTGCCTCAATCTTTGCAGAGACTGCTTGTCAGACGTGGGTGGAGAAGCAATACAGCCACATGCAGCTTTCAACTGGTCAGTCACTCAATTTCTTCTTCTTTCCTCTTATTAAGCTGTAAACCCCTATTCCTTCTTCCCACCTGTAATTGGTACCAACTCTGTGCTAACGCCAAATTAATTTGTGACTTATTCCATCACCAGCAAACCATCTGGCCGTCGCGTTTTCTAGTAGCGCAATCTGATCAATTACTTTAGCAACAGGAAATGTGTTTGGGACCGCCATTGGTGGTTCCCGCAATTGGAGTGCCAAGAGAAGTGGGCGGCATCAGAGCTGGTGGATGGTAGCAAACACTGTGAGATTCAATAGCATTTATTTCCTTTTTTTTTTAGTTTTGATTTATCTAATCTTATTTATTCCCATCTTGTGCTTCCTTCCAATTGAGGCAGGCCAGAGGTAAAGTTACAGCCATTGATATTCCCATCCAATATATTGGATTAAGGTTGGTATGATGACAGCTGCTTCCTGCCCAGCTTGACCTTGGTGGCTCCGGCTGGATGTTTGGTAGTGCTGGCTTCCCTTCCCTCCAATCTGGCCTTTCCATCATTTGCAACCGTCACATTTGTTAAGGGGTTATTCTCCCATAAGGTTATATTTCCTATAGAGATGGTAGATATATATACCTATGTACATATGGGTGATGGCTATGGTTTGGTGAGAGAGTATGGGGTAATTGAACATGCTTCCCCAACACCCCCCCCCCTCACCGGCCCATGCACCCCAATGTCCTCAACCTGTGAAAATGCAATGAGAAATAACGTGAGACTCAAAATAGTGAAAATTAAACGCTTGAAAGTCACTTTATTGCAGTTCAATATATTACTCTTGTAATAGTAAATCTTAGTCAACAAATCAGGAAAAAGAGACACATAAAGGCGTTGAGTTCAGTGTTGGGTTGAAGCAAGTGAGCGTAACAAGGAGGGAAATGGAAAGGAAGAGGAACAAGGCTTGAGTTATCACCTTAGTTGAGTGCACTACTAGTAATCCTGGCTTGTTGAACGAAGGAGAAGATGACAAGAATTCTTTCTCCTCCTTGATGTTGCTGGGGTGCCAGGGACTGTTTCGCATGCTGTACTGGATTTTGGGCTGATGGTTAGACGGCGGTGAGAATAGTGGACAAAGACAAGGTGAGACTGATCTATGGATCTACGGGAGACATGGAAAAGAGACAGAAGACAATAGAGGTGAGGGACTAGGAAGGATCCCCGGGGAGTCCCCGTTGTGCAATCTCTGGGCCTGCAATCCAAAAAAGGACCAGGCACACTTGCGGGAGCAATTGGCAAGGACTGCGTGAGGAGGCTGCAGGATCTTTAGTTAACACTCCTCCTAGATTCCGCAGAGGTGAGATATAGCTGGAGCCTAGCCTGGACAACCTTGAAGTAGCCAAGTGGTTTTGTGAGGATGTTGGCAATCATTTTGTCCGTGGATGTGTGTTCAACTGAGATTAGGGATTTGGACACCAGGTCCCATACATACTGGAACCAGATCTCAATGTGGCAAAATTAGGGTTTAATTGAGCTTCCTTGCTTATGAAGTTGGCTCCTTGGTTGTCATTCTTTATCTTTGGCTTTGAGATTGGCATTCCAAGGCCAATGATGAGAGTGGAAAGCCACCTAATTTGTTTTGCACAAAGGTTTATTGCTACAAATTCAGCCTCTTTTGTGGACTGGGCAACTATGGGTTGTTTCTTGGTGGTCCAGCTAATAGGGTTGCCTTAAAGTGTAACCATGTATCCTGAGGTTGACTTCTGTGTGGTGAAAGAACAACCATAATCCGCATCTGCCCATCTGTACATTTGGTCTCCAGGGTTGATGGACTTGGTGAACAGTATCCCAGTGGATTTTGTTCCTTTCAGGTATCTGAAAAAATGTTTCACCATCTTCCAGTGGGCTTGAGTTGGCTTGTTTGCAAATTGTGACAGAAGATTGACAGTGAATTGAATATCCAGTGTGGAAAGAAGAGGAGAGTTACGCTCCAAAGTTTTCCGCAAGTCCGGAAGTTATTGGTCTAAGCATCTGTAAGGAGGTTGGATGCAATGAGTTCTTAACTGTAGTGAGATAAAAGAGATAATGAGATGTATTCCTCTTCCCCCAATTCTTCCTGTTCCTTTCCTTGGTGGTCTTATTTGATCAATGATCATAACCCAACCCAGAGTTGAGGGTGAGGATTTTGGGTCCCCCCCCTTCAACCCTAACCTAAGTACAACCACAAATGCAAAAGAAAAATGAAACACAACCCCTAGCCCAACCCTACCCCTCCTTTTCTTGCCCCATAACCCATGCCCCTCAATATCAACGTACGCCCGGTTTGTCCTTCTCATGGCGCGGCCCTCCGCAGCGCCCCACTTGGAGCCCCCCGGTTTGCCCGCCCCCGCGCCTCCGTGGACCTTGCAGTCTGCAGGGCGGCCTGCCTGCGCCTAATTCCCCCGATCGCCCCGTCCTCGCCTTCCGGACTAGCCACCTGCAAGCTTGGTTGGGCCGGCTCCATCACTCGGTCCGCGTTTCCTGGGCGGGTCATGGCCCAGCGCCCTCAGAGTAGGCCCAACCTGCACCTGGTGCTGAGCCCCGCAATTCCTGCTTCTGAGCCTGCAGCGGCTCCTGCTGAGCCCTCAGCAGGCACTGCTGAGACCGTAGGAACCCCAAATGCTGAGCAG
Source organism: Puccinia polysora (assembly GCA_025617555.3). Classification (NCBI taxonomy): domain Eukaryota; kingdom Fungi; phylum Basidiomycota; class Pucciniomycetes; order Pucciniales; family Pucciniaceae; genus Puccinia; species Puccinia polysora. Next base: position 43,340,208 of record CM062625.1, on the reverse strand, counting down.
GACCTACCCAGCTGCTGAGCACGCAGCCCGCGACGCAGCTCTCAACCCAAGGTTATAAATACAACACCACATCCCCCCCCAAGTTGAGTTCTGTCCTCAGAGGTCTCCCATCACTGCCTCACCCCCATCACACTACCAACCCACCTCTCCCCCACCCACCCCCAGCTCACCCCAGCCCCTCCTCCCCTTCCGCTCCGTTGCCATCATGATCCCCTGCGACTTCTGCACCCGGAACGGGCTTGCGTGCTTGATTTTTCCTGGTCCACGCACCTGAAATCCTTGCGGTTGTGGCCATTGCCGCTGCTTGCTTGGCAAGGGGATGCTGTGTCCTCCTCCTCAATCCGGTCCCCGTCCCAGGCCGCCCAAGAGGGCCTGTCCGGACCGGTTTGTGGTTTCGGACTATGAAACAATCTCTGAGGGCTCTTGGACTCCGCCTGAATCGCCTCGTGCCTGCCCCCCCAGGACCAATCCGCAACTCAACCTCCCCATTTCGCCGCGCAGGGCCCCCATGAAAGGAGGACTACCCAAACTTCGCGGCTTATTGGTCCGCCTTATGGCTCTGGGCGGACCGCGTTTGGGTCATGCAAGGCGCAAGGGACCCGCGCATCAATGAAATCCTCCAGTGTCGCGCTGGCCCTCCTCCGGTCCCTACCCCAGCCCAAGCTCCTCCCCCAACTCCTACTCCTGCCCCGCCCCCGGCTCCTCCAACTCCGACTCCGACTCCTCCTTACTTGTCAGACTTGGAAGAGAGGCCCCTGACCCTGTGGGGCACCCCTCTGCCACCTGCCTCGCCGGTTGTCATCTTGTTGTTGCCTCCCGCTGGACCAAGCCCCCCTGATGGTCCGCCGGGGGCCCCTTCTTCACCAGTCCGCCTCCTCCCAGACCACCTGAGATTCTGGATATCCCCGTTTTCCCGGCTTTTCCGCTTGCCAGGTTTGATGCAATGGTGGGCAACGCGGACGGACTCCTTCGGCGGTTCCTGGCGGCCCCTCGCGCCCACACCACCGGCGACCAACAGGAACTCTTGGCAGCCTTCCAGACTTTAGCCGCAGCGGCTCGCGCGGACGCGGAGGAGGTGATGAGGACTTGTCTGACCTAGACAGATCGCCCCCCTCTCTTCCTTTTCCATCTGGTATCTTATTCTGCGCCTACTTGCAAAGAAATAGACTTTTGCCGCGCTGTCCTGAGTAGCCTCTGGGCTTGTGAGAGCCTTTGCGCACGAGATCCGCATCTTGAAAGCAATCCGCGCGAGTGAGAGCAAGAGTGAGTGAGAAAGAGGTCTGCGCCTGCGTCCTGAGTGAGAGTGGGAGTGAGAATAAAGGCGGAGGTAAGAGTGAGAATGAGTGAAATTAAAGTCCACGCCTGCGTCCTGAGCCAACAAAGTTCCCCAGAAGGTATCTGGACCGCCCCAGCTGAACTTCCACACAGTCCCCATTACCCAATACTGCAACAAACGCAACAATCCTACACCAGCACGCGCACAGCCATCCAAGAGAGGCAAAGGAAGAAGTTGAGAAAAAAAACATTCTGGGGTGTCTAGCTGTTGCGTCTGTGAACCGGCTAGGAAACCCCCTTACCAAATAAGACCTGTCCCGTACGTGTCCCGCGCAAAGAGGAAACAAAGAAAAGAACCAAGCCCATAAAAAAAAGGGAAACCAAAACCCCAAGAAAAGCGGAAAGAATTTTTTTTATTTTTATTTTATTTTTATATTTTTTTTTTAGGGCCTCCGCTCCTTTTCCCGTATTGCCCAATATGCAGGGCTTGTTCTTGCATTTACGGACCCAGCTAGCGCCGTGCCTGCGTCCCTGTGATCAATTATAACCAAAACAAGTACCAATCCAAGAGTCCAATCAAATATAATAAGAAGTAGGAGAACGGACATTCTGGGGTGTCTAGTTATTCTGGCTGTGAACCGGCTAGGACACCCCCTCTCCAAATCAGGCCTTTACCCTACTTGCGTCCCCCCCAAGTTGACAGCTGTCCCCAGTGGTTTTTAGCCTTTCAATCCTCCAAGGTGGCGCGTTGCGCGCAGGCTCCTTCCCAGACAAAGGATCCGGCCCGTCCACTGATCCTGAACTTCCAACACCATTCCCCGCGTTTGCGCCATCCCCGCCCGTCTTGTCAAAGGAGGTAAAGCCACGCGCAAAGAAATGCTTCATGTGCAAGGCTGCGGCCTTCTGTTTGAGCGGCGCCCCGTCCAATTCCTCAAGCTGGTAGCTCCTGCCCTCAAACTTGGATGCCACACAGAAGGGGCCGTTCCATTGGTTTGCAAAAAGATTTCCCCACTGAGATTCCAGACTCCGGTTGTACAACAAAACCAAGTCACCCTTCCACAGCGGATCCCGGAGGCGGTGGGAGCAGCGCTTGTCCCAATAGCAGAACAAAGCTGTACTCATCTTCCGCAACCTTTCAGCAGCCTTTGCCAGGGTCTCTTCCCGTTGGAGAAGCTGTTTGGCGCGTGCTTCCACAAGTTCTGCGGAGGTCTTCACCTGCCACAAGTCCACTCCCAAGAAGGTTTTGAGCTCAATGTCCACTGGAAGCACCGGACGCTGTCCATAGAGAAGTTTGTAAGGCAAGTAGCCCGTTGAGCGTTTGACCAAGATCCTGTCAGCAAAGAGGACCGCCAGAAGGGCCTCCTGCCACCATTTACCGTCCTCCCCACACATCTTTACCAGGGTTTCCTTAATGGGCTGATGGCCGCGTTTGATCATCCCGGAACCCTCCAGATAGTATTCTGTGACCCACCCAAACTTAGCTCTGCAACTCTGGACCAGTGCCATCAAGTGCCCCCGGAACTCCGCGCCTCCGTTCAAAGTGACCAAGCAAAGCAAACCGTACCACGCAAACCAATCCTCCTCCCAGAACTGAGAAACCTTCCCCTCCAACAACTTCACCAGAGGACGAGCCTTGACCCAACCTGACAGATTGTCCCGCGCAACCAGCAGGTACGCAAACTTCCCTGCCTTTATGTGGAACACTTAAAGGGAGACCCTCCCAAACAACACGTCCTCCCCTGTAGGGTGACCCACCTCCCTTGGAAGCCTTGAACTCTGCCGTTGAAACGCTTTGCAAGACTTCACCCATTCCCGTACCGCGCGCACCACACCCAGCCACCAGAACCTTGCCTTCACCCACCTCTGCTTCGATCTTGCCCCGGTGCCCAAGGTTGTTGTGGAGACACCTCAGAATCATTTCCTGGTCCCTCCTTGATGTCGCGACCACCAAAGGCACCAGGGTACTTTTCCGCCACAGTTGCCCGTCCTGCATGTAGAAGTTGGTTTTCCGCCGCTTTGCCCACAAAATTTCTGTTCCTGACGCGTCCTTGGGAAACCGGAGATCCCGCAAGAAGGAGCACAAGATTGCGTAGCGCCCGGACTGCTTCAGCAGAAGGGTGACCTCTGTCTCCATCATACCCACGCGAATACCGGAGACTCCATGTCCAAGGGCTCCGCCCCCTCAAACGGATCCTCCCGCAGATACCGGGACAGCGCGTCGGGCATTGTGAATGCCTTCCCTGGAACATGAAACATGCAAAAAGTGAAGAGCTTGAGAAACGCCACCCACCTAGTCATAGGAGTGTTTGGCAGCATTGGAGAATTGATCATCCTTGCCAGGGCCTCTGCGTCTACCAGAAGCTCAAAGTGCACCCCCCAGAGCAGGTGCTGAAGCCTCCTCATGATTTTGGTGACTCGGCATAATTCTAACTTTGGCTGCGAGTACCAACTCTCCGTTTCTGTTAAAGTCACAGACTTGTAGAGAACCGGCCTATCCTTACCATCCTCCTCCTGCGTCAGGACACCGCCCGCACCAAACTCACTAGAGTTGACGGCCAAGCGGATCCCTCCCGCATTGTAGTCAAGGTTGCAGAGGACAATGTTGCGGCCCACAATCTCCTTGAGCTTCGCAAAGGCAGCGTCACACTGCACCGTCCATTCCCATGCTGCGCCTTTCCGGGTCAGCGCCCGCAGCGGACTTGCGACCTCCACAAACTGTTCAATGAACATGCAAACATAGCTGCACAGTCCCAGAAATTGGAGAAAATGCAAGGGCGTCCGCGGGGTTGTCCATTCAAGGACTTTGTTTTGTTTCTTCTCCGCGATTCTCCTGCTGTCAAAAGCCACCACATGGCCTAGCACTTCCAACGTTGGAACACAAACTTCCAGCTTACCCCCCAATACTGTAATCCCCTCCTCCTCCATTCAAAACAAGACCGGCTCTAATGTCTGCGCATACTCCCAGATGAAGTGGCGGATCTTTGGGGCCTCCTCTGGCACCGCACCCCCGTAATCCGTCTTTGGTCCTTCGATACTGGCCTCGTTGATGAAGATCAGAAACCCGTCCGGTATGTTGTCCCGCAGGATCCACGTCATCTGGGCTTGATAGACCGCCACTGGGTTTGTTTCCCCCTGCGGCAACCCCGTCAGCTGCATCCTTCCCAATCCTGTCTTGAACGTGGTTAGCGGCTGCGAGTTGGGATGGAGCTCGCGCTGATCATACCCCCCCCCATTACATCACCAAACTGTAACACGCGCGCCCCGCCATCAATTCCAGGAACCTGTCCACGCGCAGAGGCAATCCTGCATCCCGGATAGTGAACAAGTTAAGCCGCTGCAGGTTGTGAACAATGCTAAGCAAATTTCTGTCCTGTTTAACAACCGCAAAAATTGTGCTAGAGTAGCTTGATGTTGACTGCTTGTACAAACCCGTCCTCACACGCTCCTGGACCAGTTCCAAGAAGGTTTCCCGCACAGTCCAAGGGATTGGAATTGGCTTGATTTGCCAGGGCTTGTGCGGCACCGTGGGGATTACATAGGGGTCTCCAACCTTTCCCTTCAGCAATCCGCGCTTGTCGGGCCCAAAGGCAAGGGCCTTCTTGCGGAGCACCAACACCAATGCTAACAAATTGTTCTCCTCCGTACTCAACCACCCCGCAGGCCCAAAATTCAGCGCCTTGATTCGCTTGTTTGTGATCCGCGCCGACCGCGTTACCCACCCCAACTTCCTCAACGGACTCACCCAGGGATCCGAAGACCAGGAGATCAGCCTCAGAGTCCCGTTCAGCCCCTGCCGCATGGGCTCGTTCCAGGGCAGGACCTTTCGCGCCACAGGCTTGTATCTCCCCGCGTTGCACCTAACCATCCTTACGCGCCCGCCGTCGTTGTCATGAATCCTGGCAACAACCAACCCGTGGCTCTCGCCTTTGCTCACAAGCGTGGCAATATGGTAGGGTTTTTGAAACACAGTACCTTCCGGTGGTGCATACTGAGGAAGAGGACTTACTTCTGCCCCTTGCGCCCACCGCGCACTTCTTCCGCCTTTTGCTCCTCCCTAGTAGACCGCCCGCACAAGGCCGGAGCCTGCCCCGCGCGGTACCCATGGTCAACTAGGGAAAACCCTCCGCAGGGCGGCCCTTGCGGTTGTCCCCACCATTGGACTCTGCCTCTTTGCCGACGGCCGCCAATGGCACCCATTTCCCCTTCCCATGGTTGGAGATTGCCGTCTCAAACCTTGCCCCAGACGTTTGCTCCACCTTCAGCGCCTCCGTCCCCTCCTCCGCGTTGAACATCATTTGGGCCCAGAATCCAAACATGAACAGCCAACCCAAAATCACGTCACTGCACTCAACCAAGAGGAACAACAGCGGCTTCTGAACCTTTGCAACCTCCACCAACCCATCTACCCAACATTCCCCCCCATTGAGCGCCTGCAAGCCCATAGTGCACTTCCTCCGCACCAGGCCCAACTCATCCACCAGTTTTGACGGGAGCAGGTTGACCATTGAACCACTGTCCACCATTGCCCACACTTTCCTTCCCGGGAGCTTCAGTGAGATATAGGCAAGCGGCACCAACACGGCTTTGGATCAGCACAACTCCCATTCCGCTTCCTCCGTCGCCGCATTCATGCGCTGCACTGTTTCCGGGATCCTGCCGCCCCTGTGCTCCTTCAGTGCCTGGACCATTTCCTCAACAACCACTGGAGAGACCGCAGCCAGCTCCCGTAGCGTGAGAGGTATTGGTACCTCACTCCCCATCACTTGCCGAACAATTTCCGCTGCCTTCCTTCTTCCTCCGGAGCTGATTGCTGGCGCGTCGCCCCCCAACTCTTGCGCCCCAAACCTCAGAGCTTGATTTAATGGCCGCTCCTTGGCATCCACGTTCATCTTTTCCGACACAATTGGCTTGTTTGCTGCCAACGTCCTAACTTCCGCCTCCACACGCGGTGCCTGCCACATATTGGGCCCGGTGACAATCCCGAGGGACAACCAAGTGGCCCCTGCAGGTCAGTCCCTTGCCCTAACCTTCTCCACCGGCGGTGGCTGACCGGCCCCCAGGTCCACCGGTTCGCCCAACGGAAATATGTAGGTCCCCCCGGACCCGCAAACCAACCCCTTGTTCATGTCCTTGGTCAGATCCACGCAACCAGACTTCCAATGACCTTTATTGCCGCAATATGTGCACAGGCAAACCAAAAACCCCCCCGTCGGCCCACTACTGGGCTGAAAGCCCCCTCTTGCATGGGGCGGCAGCTTGCGCAAAAAAGCGGGAGGTGGAGCCGCTGGCTGGGCCGCCATTTGATTCATAAGTATCTGCAAGTCCCGTAGCATGTCTGTTACCTCTTTTACCGGTACTCCCATTGACTGCAAAGGGGCTAAGGGCCGTTCCCTTGCTGGCGGGTCCGCAAGCGGTACCGGCGTTGGGTCCAGGGTGGAAGATGCCGTTGGCTTCCTTGAACTTTCCGGGAACAACCGGGCCGTATCCTTGATCAGCTCTTCCAAGTCAATCTCGCTCTTGACCGCCTGGTTGATTATGCCCAGGCTTGGGAGGAGCGCAATGCTACCATCCACTGACTGCGTTACCAACCCGCGCTCAAATAGGTAACACTGGACCCGAGCGCAAGGTTGTGGCGCAAGCCCGCCTAGGAACGCCCGCTTCATGGCCCCTGTCTGACCCGCCACCACCTGGTTCTTTTCTAGGTAACTATAAATTTGGTTGAACTGGGACTTTTACTTGGACAGATTGCTCCGCGTCCGCACCCCACCTTGGGAAATTGCCTCACCCGCCGCTTGCTTGAAGTCTGTCTCCCAATAGCGGGGCTTGCGCTTCCCCCACGTTGCCATCATCTTGCCCCGGAGCCTTCCCCAGTGGCGAGCCTCATACCCTGACATATCCTCCACGTCCTGGAGTGTATTCTCTTGTCCGGAATGAAGAAAACAACCGTGCGGACCTTGTCCTCACCCGTTGCATTTTTGGAGTCCACAATATCCTCGAATCTTGCCAGAAAGCGCCCAATGTCCGCGGTGTCGAATTGAAGATGGGGGATGTTCTGCCGCCTAAGCCACACCCTTTGCAGAACCTCAGCCCCCTCCAAAGGCTCCAACCAAGGAGGAGAAAAACCGCCTGCCCAAGTAGTCGGCGGTGGTGGAGGTGTTGGCCTGCCAGCTCCCGGCCAGAGAGGGAAAGAGTGTGGAACATTCAATCCTGGGGTAGTTGTGGGCATAATTGCAACCGCTAGCTTTGAGAGACCTAGACAAAAGATTACTTCCCAGCCAGACCCCCATATGTGGAAAGAAGAGGGGAGTTACGCTCAAAAGTTGTCCGCAAGTCCGGAAGTTAATGGTCCAAGCGTCTGTAAGGAGGTTGGGGGCAATGAGTTCTTAACTTTAGTGAGATAAAAGAGATAATGAGATGTATTCCTCTTCCCCCAATCCTTCCTGTTCCTTTCCTTGGTGTTCTTCTTTGATTGATGATCATAAACCAACCCAGAGTTGAGGGTGAGGATTTTGGCCCCCCCCTTCAACCCTAACCTAAGTACAACCACAAATGCAAAAGAAAAATGAAACACAACCCCTAAGCACAGAACCCTAGCCCAACCCTACCCCTCCTTCTCTTGCCCCATAACCCATGCCCCTCAATATCAATGTACGCCCAGTTTGTCCTTCTCATGGCGCGGCCCTCCGCCGCTCCCTACTTGGAGCCCCCCGGTTTGCCCGCCCGCGTGCGTCCGCGGACCTCGCGGTCCGCAGGTCGGCCTGTGCGCGCCTAACCCCCCAATCGCCCCGCCCTTGCCTTCCGGACCAGCCACCCACAATCTTGGTCGGGCCAGCTCCATCACTTGGTCCGCGTTTCCTGGGCGGGTCACGGCCTGGCGCCCTCAGAGTAGGCCCAACCCGCACCTGGTGCTGAGACCCACAATTCCTGCTGCTGAGCCCGCAGCGGCTGCTTCTGAGCCCTCAGCAGGCACTGCTGAGACCGTGCACACCCCAAATGCTGAGCCCAACCTACCCAGCTGCTGAGCGCGCAGCCCGCGACGCAGCTCTTGACATGAGGTTATAAATACAACACCACACCAGCCTAGTATGAATAGCCAAGTGTATGAGGGTACCCATTGCATTTTGCATAGTCTTCACGTCAAAGTCCGTTGATTCTTGTCCAACAACGTTGTGTATGTTCATAGGTGTGGGGGACTTGACAGCTTTGAGCTGCTTGAATCCAAAGTCCTTCAATGCTTTCTTGGTAAAATCACATTGTTGTATCTTTCACAAGCTGTCCTGATTCCATTCAAGGGTATCGCCCTAATTTTGAGTTGGGCGTTCTTGGAGCTTAATTTTGTACTGCACCACCACACCCAATCTTCCTTTCCCGGTAACTCAAAGCCTGCCACCTGAGCTAAATGAACCACTGCATCAATATTGCCATAGAGGAACGCCGTTTCCACATCAAATTGAAAGACATGACAGTCATCCTGCACTGCTGCCGAGAGCAGCGCCTTGAGTGATTCACTTCTCCCAACGGAGGAGTATGTGTCAAGGTAATGTCAGGGGAATTCTTGATGATTCCCAAAGCAGACCCATTGTGATTTGTGATGGGTGACTTCACCAAATTCATTCTTCTTCCGCACCAAAGGCCACATGCTGCCAATGACCTTTTTGTTTTCTGGTTGTGGGACCAGAGTCACCGTATCATGCATGACCAGCGACTGATTTTCCGCCGCCATTGACTCCATCCATTTGGGTCGCTTGTCTGGGTCTGCAAGAGCCTTTTCCACTGAGACCACTTTGATCATTAGCATCTTTTCTGTGTCCTTGTCATCGGCACGGGCACTGCGCAGAAGCCTGGAATGGGGTAGGATGGCAGCGGATCAATGTCAGAGGATAAATTGTAGGGGGCTTTCTTGTAGTATGGCACATAAGGATAGACCTTTGGCACCGCAGCAGGTGGAGCTGTTGGGTTCTGGGGGGATTTTTCATTGCCAGTGATGGAGGGAGCCATGGGAAAAGCCCCGGGTGAGGCATCAGGTGAGGATGAGGGTGGCACGGAGTCAACAGGAATTGTTGTTTCGGTTGCGCGGCGGCTTGGTTGTCCTTGGTGGCAAGAGGTAGGGATGTCAACGGACACTTTCTTTTCCAAGCTTGACAGGAGGGGAATTGCACACTGCGGGAGCAAGGAGGGCAATTTTTTCAGGGACTGAGCATATTTGTTGGGGAAGACAAGACGGGTTGGTGTGAAGTCAGGGCTTACCACAACCTTCCACTTGCTTGGATCCAGAAATTGACCAGCATCTGAATACGGCTCATATCCCAGGAACAGCAGGGTCTTAGATCTCACCTCTAGTTTTGTTGGGGGGGAATTGTGCACATGCACCTTCAGGCCAAACGGGAACAGTTTCAGCACATCTTGGATGGGTTCTATAGTGGCATTCATATCAAGTAGCGTGCTAACCGGCAATTTCCAGCCCAGCAATGCTGAAGGCAATACATTTATCAGCATGGATGAGTACCTTGCGGTCTCATCCCAGTAGTTGATTGGTACGTCTGATTGTGCTAGGAGGCACTGCATCTTTGTGAGGATTTTCTGATTGAAGCGCTTGGCAATTCTGTTTGTTTGAGGTGAGTTGGCTGGGCCTTGCTCAAGGACAATTCCATATTTTGAAAGGAAGTTGTGAAACCTTGTCAACCCAAATTTGCCACCCCAATTGCAGTGTATGAAGCCTGGTGTGAATTTGAGTTGATTCTTAATCTTGTGAATGTAGCCCATGATCCGTTCCTTGGCATTGGATTTGTTTTTCAGGATGAAGACCCTGTTGAACCTTGAGTAGTCTTCAATGATTGCAAGTATGTATGACGCCAATTGCTTGCATGGGGGAGTTATTTGAAGAAAATCCATGTGGAGTTGTTGGAATGGTTTCTTTGAGCTGGGTAGCGGGTTGGAGTGTGCCTTTCTTTTCATCTTACATTCAGAGGAGATGTTACATCAATCCAATGATGGGAAGGGTTTTGGCGTGGGGATCTTGTGGAGATGTAAGAACTTTTTAAGGTAAAAATCTGAGGGGTTACCAAGGGTGATATACCAGTCCACTGTGGAGTTGGTAAAGTTGGCCATGTTGATGTGCAACAGAGGGGAGTAGTACGAGATTTAGAGGTTACCAATAAGTGGAAATCAATAGACAATTCAATCCACAAGTTTCACAAGTACCCTGCAATGTTAATGAACCACTCACAGACTGTGATCTTCTAGCTGAGTGGCTGAGATGAGGTTCCTTGGGCCGTCTGGAGAGTAGAACACCTGGAAGATTTTGGTACCACCTATGTTCAGTTTGCCAACATGGGTAACTTTGATATGGCCCCCATATGTTCTGAGATGTTTGGTGACAGGGGTGGGATTGAGTAGCAGCCAGAGATTGCATACAGTCAATCTTGAAGCCCCGGAGTCATAGACCAGTTCACACCTAGGGTCATTGGGAGTGGAGGTTTTATAAAACACATCTTCACAGATGAGAAACCCACAGTTGTCCGGGTTGGTGGATTCTTCAGCCATCATAAGGGAATTGTTGGACTGATCTTCTACGTTGGATTCCTTGGAGCAGTCTTTGGTGATGTTGATTGAGTGTTGTGACCAAAGTTTCTTGAGTTCTTGATCAAGTTGTTCTATCTGGTCAGCTAATGATGTAGGTTGAGAGCGTAGTTGAGGCTTCTTTCTTGTAGGAGCCACTGATCGGGGTCTGAAGGGTGAAATTTGTGCTGGTTTCTCTCTCACTGTGGCCGGTGTTTTCTTATCAAATTTAGGTGGACGTGGTTGTTGGCTAGAGGAATGGTAGCTGGTATCAGCGGAGTTTGATTCTTGCCTTGATTCTTCAAGGAGTACTCTGGTTGAGACTGCCTACAGCATAAAGGGTTGAATGTTGTAGAGCGTTGATGTGATGCTTTATATTAAATCATCCTGTTGGAGGCTTTTGATAAAGAATACGGCAGCCAGGGCGGTGGAGACAGTCATGATTTGATTCTTGGCTGGTTGATTGTCAATCATGTTGGTGAGGTTTACGTAGGGGGTTTTAAACAATGAGGTGTGTTCCTGCAGGCTTCTACCTGGTTCATGGGTAAGGTTGACCAATCAAATCAGGAAGTCCCCAATGACTATCAATGAGCTTTTGCCACACTTGTTAGCAAGTGAGCAATAGGCTTTACTGAAGCTTGACTTGCTTGATTTGATACAGGACAGCAGATCCCTTTCAACTGAGTTTCTTAGGAGGCTGAGAGCTAGGGCATTCTTGCGGCAGTAATTTTTCATTTGAGAGTTGGCCTTGATCCATTCATCATCTAGGATTTCCTTGTGACCTTTCCCAATGAGTATGTCCTCAAATGTGCTTTTCCAGTCGTGCCAGTTGCGCCTGTTAAGCTTTACAATCTTTGATTTAGTGGAGTAGTCGTTGTCAGAGTCCTCCAAGTTTGGGATGAGAATGGGGTGTCCTTCGCTTTCAGCCATCAAATATGGTACTTAATATTGATGTGCGTTTCTATTCAAGAGTTTGTTTTGAACCAAGGGTCAAATCTTGCTACCATGAAAATTAAACGCTTGAAAGTCACTTTATTGCAGTTCAATATATTACTTTTGTAATAGTAAATCTTGGTCAACAAATCAGGAGAAAGAGACACATAAAGGCGTTGAGTTCAGTGTTGGGTTGAAGCAAGTGAGCGTAACAAGGATAGTAGTGTTCAAGGAGGGAAATGGAAAGGAAAAGGAACAAGGCTAAAGTTATCACCTTAGTTGAGTGCACTAATAGTAATCCTGGCTTGTTGAACGTAGGAGAAGATGACAAGAATTCTTTCTCCTCCTTGATGTTGCTGGGGCGCCAGGGACTGCTTCGTGTGCTGTGCTGGATTTTGGGCTGATGGTTAGACGGCGGTGAGAATAGTGGACAAAGACGAGGTGGGACTGATCTACAGATTTATGGGAGACGTGGAAAAGAGACAGAAGACAATAGAGGTGAGGGACTAGGAAGGATCCCCGGGGAGTCCCCGTTGCGCAATCTCTGGGCCTGAAATCCGACACATGAACGGGCACACTTGCGGGAGCGATTGGCAAGGACTGCATGAGGAGGCTGCGGGATCTTTAGTTAACAAATAGGCCAATAAAAAGAAAAAAAAAACAGCGGATCAGGTGCCCCCTAGGACTGCTTGCACCAACCGGTCAGAGTGTTCCGGGCCGAGGGCCTTTGTGAAGATGTCAGCTAGCTGAGAGGTGGAAGGCACCCATGCAATCAAGGCTTTACCCAAGAAAATGGCCTCGTTGACCGCAAAGTATTCCTGGTAAACGTGCGGGCATCGCTTGTTGGAGGAGTTGTCCGTACTCACATGTATGGCTGACTGATTATCAAATTTGAGGTAAATTTGGAAAACCTTGCGTAGCATGTCTCAAAGAAGGTGGCGTATCCATAGGCCTTGTCGTTTTGCCAGACCAAGGGCCATGAATTCTGCCTGGAATGTGGAAGAAGCCACAGTTGAAAATTGGCAACTTTCCCATAAGATGGGGCAGTCAAGGAATGTCAGAAAGAAGCCGTAAGTTGATTTGGAGTATTGCCCTCCCCAGGAAGCATCCACAAAGACCTTGAGAGCCTCTGGGTTGTCCGTTGGAAAGATATTCAAGGGCTTTGTTTGTGAGGCCTTGACAAAGTTGACCAGGTGCCGTAGGGCCTTCCAGTGCTCTACGCCAGGCGCTGATGAGTAGCGGGCCAAAGTATTTACCGCGTACACAATGTCCAGTTGAGTCCCCACAGCCAAATAGCTCAGAAACATCACCACCTTGAGGTAATTGGCACTGGCAGCAGGGTTGCCTGCCGGGTCCGCGGTTTCCTGAAAGCTGGATGGGAGGGGCGTAGAGGCCAAGGATATGCTGTCCCAGAACTTGGTAGGGTTGGTCTTTAGCAATTTCCCCTGGTGGTGGGAAAAACCCTTTTTGCTCCTGCTAATGTTGACTCCTACCACCGATAAAAGGCTTGACTCCCACTTTATTTCCAGGCATCCCCGCAGGTCTCTCTCCATCTTCCTCAAAAGCTCCGTCTTTGATGCCGTGATAAAGCCCTTGTCAACATGTATCCATATGAGGCCTTGGTGGTCCGGGTCCTTCAGAATGTACAGGCTTGTGTTGTAGAGGCTGGCCTTGTAGCCCAGGCCCAACAGTACTGCCTTCAGATACTTCCACCAGCATCTAGCTGCCTGGCGAGTGCCGTACAGCAAATTTATGAGGCAGAGGGCATGGCCCTTGGGCACCTTCACACCTGGGGGCGGCCGCACCCAGACCTCCTCATCTATGGGAGTATTGAGATAAGCGGCCACAAAATCAAAAGACTGGACAGACAACCCAAATTTATCCGCCATGGTGAGCAAAAGCCTGAGTGCAGCAAACGTCCTAGTGGGAGCAAAATTGTTGGTAAAATCAATGCCTTCCACTTTTCTGTCACCCATGGCCATACAGTGCGCCTTGCCTTCAATGGGAGAGCCGTCCTCGCAGTCTTTCTCCATTATCACCCACTTGGTGGGCATTGCACGCTTTACAGGAGGAAAAACCTCCAAGCTCCAAACCCCTCTCCTATACAAATTTGCCATCTCCTTGTCAAACACTGGCAACCAGTCATGGCCATCCGGGCCGTTGACCGCCTCCCAATAGGAGCGCAGGACCGGTCTTGGGGGGGCAATCTTATCTACCGCCTGTTCTTTGGCAGCAAATGCCAATTCCTCATGAAATTTGCCCACCCTAGTGGCCCTTGCCTCCACTCCCCCAGACGGGGAATAAGGGGTTGGTGGGGCCAAGGCAAAAGATGCCCAGATGGACAAGACAAAAATGCCCGTCGCGGGAATGTAAAATAGCCAACCCTTGCTTTGGGGAAGGTGCCCAACCACTCTTCCCTCAAGGGCACAGGTTTCAAGTTTCAGAAGCTTCTTGGGCAGAATATGGATAAAAGCCCTGTCTCCAAAGATACAGAGATGATCAAAAGCGGGCGCAATTCCAAAAACTGCTTCATATGGCATTTTTGAAAAATCCTTGAAGTTTGGGAGGCAGTTAATGCAGTATGAGACCCACATAAAGGCCAAACTCCAGAACCGTTTTCCGAGCCCGCTGTCAGCAAGGAGGGTGCGCGCCGTATCCACCAAAGCACGTTTGTGACGCTCTGCCGCACCATTCTGATTATGGTGATAGGGGAGACTGGGCTCAGTAACTATTGCTCTGTTGGCAGCAAAATTGGCAAGCGATTTTGAGGAAAATTCCCCCCCCATCATCACAAAGGAGGATGCAGACCACCTGCTTAGACTGCATCTCCAGGTGCTTGACCGCAGCCTTTATCTGATTGGTTGCTTTTCTCTTAGCTTTAAGGGGGACAGATAAGCTGAATGCCATAGCAATGTTGTAGATACTCAGAAGGTATTGGGATTTGTTGATGCCAGGGACCTTGAATGGCCCCATGAGGTCCAGCACTAATGCCTCAACGGGTGTGAAATTTTGCGGGGTGGGAGAAACCTCTGCCCGCTGCACACTCTTGGCGATCCTACATGGATTGCAGTGCAAAATACCTGGTGGGAGCAAGGCCGGTAAGCCGGTCCCAGGTTGTTACCAATAAGCCACCTGATATGCCAAATTCCGCAGTGGCCAAACATGTGGTGCCAGTGCAGTATGATTTTCTCCTCTGGCGTAAGATGATGCTTGGGAAAAGAGGGCGCAGGAGCGCACTTGATATTGGGGCCAGTGCCCTGGTTTACAGGGAGAGATGAATTCATTGCATGAGGGTTAAGTGGTCCCCGGAAAACATGCAACACTGGCATAGTCCATTGCAATCCACCCAGTTGGAGGGGAAATGAGAAGAGGATAAAACCGCGGAGAAAGTATATCTCAAAGGCATCCATAATCTGATTATAATCAAAGGATAAGTCAGCGCGTCAAAAAGCGGCCAAGGAGATTAGAGTTGCACAAGCATCCTTACAGTACAGCACGCCTGGTATAACCACATCACCGCTGTCTTCAGAGGGAAACATCATTGACCCAATACCTGTGACATTGGCCACAGCATTGTCAGTGGCAACTTTAAGGGAAAGAGGGGTAATCAGGGCAAAATCAAAGAGCAACCTACGATTGCCCATCAAATGGTGAGATGTGCCGGTGTCCACAATGGCAGAGGTAGTGGGACTGTCTAATCTAATGGAGTTGAATTTTCCCACTTGTGGGTCTAAAACGTCCTCAGGCAATTCAAACATCCTTGCATTTGGAGAAGCTTGAGCAGCAGTGGCCTCAGAGCCCAAAGCTATTGTGGGGGCCAAGAAGGAGGCACTGGCGTAGTATCTGGGGCAATAGATGTTGGCCAGCCTAGCAGGGAAAATAGATGAAGGGGTAGGGGAGGAGTAGGCTGGGGGCCTCCATGATTGTTGGGAAAGTGGGCCTACTGGAGGGTAAGTAGGTGTAGCGTTCATGGGGGCAATGATGGGATGAAAAGGCTGAAAACCCTTTATTGGTTGCTGGGAGGGCTGAAGGGTTGGCTGGTGAGCAAAATTGGACGGCCCCCCTTGGAAAGGAAGCCAACTCTGGTCAATAATAGGATGGGGGCAATGATTCTTGAAATGATTGAAGGGCCTGCAGTTCCAGCAGGGAGGTACACCCACAGAAAAAGCCGCAGGCAAATCATCTGGCTCCAATAGGCCTTGCTTGCCATCTCTGGTGGCAGGAAAGGACACAGGAGCAGAAATTGTATTGGAGTTCTGCTGTAAGAATCCAAAAGGTGCTAGGCCGTGGCAGTTCTGTGGAGGGGAAAGGTGCTGTTTAGGCTGCCCTCCTGAGTGTTACAAAAATATTTAAATGTAACCAAGATCAAAGTCCAGAACCTGGTAAATGAGAGACCAAAGAGTAAAGGATAAAGATGATAGTAGTTGGTAGCTGGGAAAACAACACTATCTGAGGCAAGATGATGCCAGGGGAAAACTTGAATAGAAGAAGTTAAGTATTTTTCAGTGTTCAAAAGGACAAGGCAATTGTAAGTAACAATGCCCACAAGCTAATAGCTTGGGTTTTCAGCAGAAGCTTAGGAAAGATCAACTCAATCCCAAACAACCTCCAGGTTCTCAATGAACCTCCCCAAATCTCCGCAATCAAGCGCTTGAAGGGTACCAGATAACTTTGGGTGGCTGCACAAGACAAAGCTAATTGTTTGATGAAGCTCTAGAAGCAAAACAATAACTGATCCAAACAAGAATAACCCAAAACTTCTCAAGGGACTCAAGAGTAGCGTGGCGGAATTCAACTTCAAAAGGAAATAAAGGGAGGTTTAACACTCCAGGTTTTAAGCTTAATAAAACCTCTTCAGTCAAACATGACTGGTTCCGGAAGATAATCAAAGGATGAGCAGGACCAGTATGGTTGGATAAAGGGATCAGGAGTGGTGTAACACACTCAAGAATTCAATCAGTCAAATTCTTCTTAAACCAGAAAGGCTATTGGTTGTTGATAAAGATCAAGGATCAGGATTTTATTATGGAGGCTCAAGGATCAAGGGACAATCATGGATATACCCAGAATTAAGTTTCAGATAAAGGGGAATGAAAACCCCACACATGATTTATTTCAAGGTGATAGTGATGATGATTCTCCAATAAGATACCATAAGATACCCCCCCCCTATTCCAAAATGCATGGGAGATCCCCTCTTTATATGGGCAGGAGGCCTTGTTAGACTATGTACAAGTGATTCTACAAATAGAGCAGATTTTTTTTTTTTAAATGATTACAGATGATCAGAAAAATAGATCATGAGGGCCAGCAGAAATCCAGCCTCCCTGACTGGGGTGGGATCTTTTCTCATGCCTTCACCTCTCTTGCATCCGTCCGCGGACGGGCACACGCGACAGCACAAGGATCACCCACCCCTCACCCAAAGGCCAAAGGGGTGGGGAAAAAAGTGAACCAGACTGCCCGCGGATGTTTGCGGGCGGTAGACAACGCTTTTCCACCCCCACCCAAAGATGGAAGGGGGTGCAAATGATTGATGTATTGGTTTTGGCCAATTTGTTGACTGAGGGGGATGTTTGGGTTGGTTGTTGAGGACTTGTGAAAGCGGATGGCCGAGGTGGAAGAGTCCCAGGAGGAAGGTAGCTGAGATTGGATTGGGAAGTAGGAACACCTCCAATGGGCATGGGTGGGATTGGAATGGATTGGAGATTGATGGTGGTGGTAGACCAAGCAAGTGATCAAGTGATAGTTTAGACCGGCGGGTTGATTGGATAGATGGATAAAATGCGTCAGATCTTTGGTTAGGATGAATTGGAAGGGGATGAGACTGGCTGGTCTGAGTGGATGGAGTTTGTGGGAGTAAGGATCCCAGATTTGGATGGTTCAATTGACAAACTCAATTGGTTGTAGGCTTGGGTTTGAGGATCTAATGTAGGCTTGGAAGGAGATTGATAGGAGTGAGAAGGAATAGATCAGATGATCTGAATCAAGATTGAAGGATGAATCAATGAGTTTGAATTGGACCTCACCCTTGAGTAGGGTGTGTTAAGATTCTCTCACCCTCTGGGTGCCCTCAATCCTCATTTTCTGCGCGCCTCCCCCTTTACCCAGAGCAGGTATCCCCGGATATATTCTTTACCTCTTGTCTCATTCTAGATGACTGTGCTGTTCTTTTTGTGCTGTTCTCTATCTGAACTCTTATTTCTTTTGATATATCTCTTTTTGTCTTTTTTATTATTATTATTCTTTTGTTCATTTCCTCAAACCACCTATTCCTCAACCTATGCCAACGGGACCGCCCATCCACATTCACCTCAGCTATTACTTCACTAATGAGTCCCTTCCTGGTAAGACTCAGATCCTCCAAGTCACTTGATGGGATCCTTTCTAATCTGCTCCTCTCATTTATCCTATTCCTGACTCCAAGACTTTTTCCTGTGCTTTCTTCTCTTGCCCCCTCTTCTCTCTACCTCTGTCAATTATCCTATATTCTATCCCAACAACGCCACCTATCTCAACATCATCTAGGAATAAGCTGTAGGGTTTCTTTTCACATTTCTATTTCTGTTTCTTTTTACAAACTATCCTCTCTTTAGATAGTGTGTTTCTTATACTCTCCTGTTTCCTCTACAGCTTATGCTGGTTCTGAGTCATCTAGAAATATAGGTTTGTTTTATCACAGTTAAAATACAAAGGCTCTACAATCAAACCTAACCAACTCAACCATGACCAAACCAGCTGGAGCGGCCAATTACTCTCATCATACTTGAGCATCTGATTACTTCCACCAAGTAGCTCTCAAATCCTTGTTCAATACAATCCCTCCTTTGAACAAAGAGAATTACTCAATATGGCAAGATAAAATGTTGATGCTGTTCAATCTGAAGGACATCAAGGAAGCTATAACTCAGAATTCCGGACCTCTATCTTCTAAACAAGACCGCGAAATACAAGCTATCATCTTATCAAAAATCGACAGCACAACTCATGAAAATTTGGTCAACTCCTTGAACATTTCCTTGTCAAAACTCCTATGGGATGAATTCAGGAGATGATTTGCATCTTCTGAGACTGAAAACAGGGCAAGATTATTCAACCATTTTCTGCATTCTGTCTTCCACGAACATGATATCAAGGGATTTATCACCAAAATGCAAAAGTCAATCACAAGGATGACAGAAGTAGGAATTGAATTAACCAAAGATATACTTGCGTACCTCCTTCTTACCAAGTTTCCACCAATTCTCAAAAATCTCAAGCAAAAAATCATGCACGTTGAAAAGAATCTATCCGTTGACATATTATTTAATCATCTCATCCAGTATAATAACTAGAGGAAAGCTCAATCAAATCCAATCAAAACAGTGGCAGACGTCTCTCTAGTGTTGACTAAGACAAAGATACATAAGGAAGAGAAGAAGCAGAAGATGATATGCCAAGAAGGTTACCACAATCCAAACGCTCCACAATCAGAATCATCTTGTTTCCATCTCCATCCTCAAATCGCACTGGAATGGTGGATCAAACAACAGAACAAGTGGAAAAGTAAATCAAAGAAGACTCCTACCATAAATTATCATGCTCCAATAACCCTCTGGATCAAAGCAGACAACAACCCCAATCTCCTTCTGGATTCGGGAGCAAATGTTCAAATATTCAATGATCTAAAATACTTCACATCCATTAAGCTACAAGAAGAATCCAAGGAGGTCAAAACTGGTAAACTAGAAGCAAACCTGAAAATATGTGGTACTGGAACGGTCAAATTAGAGTGGAAAGACTCTGTAATTACTCTCAAAGACTGCGTCTACGTGCCCGAAATTGTTGTTAACCTCATTAGTCCCGGCCTTCTTGCTCGGAAAGGATGCTGCCTCAATCAAATTTGAGACAAGTTCTACATCATGCGTGGACATCAACCAGTACTCAAAGGATTAATTTGCAACAGTTTATTTTTCCTTGAAAGTGGCATAAAGTAGAGTTTCACATCCAAACGCAGCAGATGACCCTGGTGGTGCACAATTGGGAGGACTTACTTCTGATCAAAGTTGCCTCTAAAAAAATGAAATTTCGGGGCCTGATCAGCAGGGATCCTTCTGGCCATCTGATTACCATCCAGTTCCTCCAAAACATATGATCCACCTCTGATTTGACGGACCACTTGATAATGACCATTCCAGCAATTGGAAAAAAGCTTTCCCCACTGAGTTTCCAAGGATTGATTATAAGCTAAAACTAGATCACCAGGATTCAAGGGATCCCTGACTCGATTGGAATGCTTATCCTCCCAATACTGGACTGATTTTTCCCTTGACTCCATAATTTTCTCATAAGCTTTGTCACAAACATCTTCACTTTGCTCCAGTTGCTTGGATCTGGCAACTAATAGATCAATGTTGGAAGAAACCTTTTCCCAAGAAATACCTAAGAAAGATTCCATTTCCAGATCAAGAGGAAGGACAGACCTCTGTCCAAAGATAATTTCATAAGGTGAGTAGCCAGTGGTTTTTTTAGTTGAAATTTGATCAGAGAAGAGGACCAGAGGAAGAAATTTGCAACAATTATTTCCACTTTCACCAGTCAATTTGACAAGAGCAGCCTTCAAAGGGACATGGCCTCTTTCCACCATGCCTTGTCCTTCAGGATAATGAGGAGTGGTCACCCTATGTTGACCAAGAAGCAATAAGATCATTTTGGCCAGTTTGCCACCAAACTCAGAGCCACCATAAGTTGAATAAGATCAAGCCAAGCCATAATTCATTTTCCAATTCTGAGAAAGGAAGGCTGCTACTGATTCAGAGCTGAGGTTCTTAAGAAATTTTTCTTCAACCCATCCAGAAAAATCATCTATAGCCATGATGAGGTACATAGCTCCACCAGCCTTAATGTGAACCACTTCCATAGCAATCCTTCCAAAGACGGTGGACTCTCCAGTGGGATAACAAATTTCTGCCGGGCGCCTAAGATCACGTTTCTGACATACTTCACAACTCTTGAACCATTGAGAGACTGATTTCTTCAAAGATGGCCACCAGAATTGTTTGGAAATACATCAATAGTTCTCCGTTTCCCTGCAATGCCCAACGCCTTCTTGGAGAATTTCAAGGATTGAATCTGTTTTAGAGGGGATAGTGACGACAATAAGAGCAAAAGGATTGCCTCTTTTCATAAGCCTAGTACCCTGGACAAAGAAATTGGAGGAATTCCTTTTGAGTGATTGAAAATCTTTAGCAGAGAGATCAGGAGGCCTTTGGAGAGTGGAAAGGTACTGCTCTAGTTTTAGCCAGAAACCTTGTTGGAAGCCAGAATAATCTTGGGAGGAAAAGGTGAAGACTGGAAAAATTAAAGGCTCCTCCTCATCAAAGTCCACTCCAACATCTGATTCTTCATCTCCAAGGGGACGTTGAGATAAACCATCAGGCATGGTGAAGGATTTTCCAGGCCTATGAACAATATCAAAAGAGAAAAGTTGGATAAAGGCCACCCAGCGAGTCATAGGAGCATTTGGGAGGCTGGAAGCATTGATCATTTTGATGATGGACCGTGTGTTGACTTGTAACTCAAAGTTTTTACATCAGAGGACAGTTTGGAGTTTCTTTAACATTTGAGCCACGCCACAGAGTTCCAGTTTTGGTTGGGAGTACCTGGATTCTAGATCTGAAAATAACAAGGATTCATAGAGAGCAGGATGTTCCCAACCATTTTCATCTTCCTGAATGAGGACAGCCCCAAAAATTGATAACTAGAATCAACAGCCAATTTGATCTTGCCAGCTCCCAGTCCATAAGCAATCTTTTTCAAGACTATGTCTTTTCCAACAATCATTTTAAGTAGCTGAAAAGAATTTTCACAATCTTGGGTCCAGATCCACTCAGCATCTTTTCTGGTCAGTCAAAGTAGAGGAGAACAGATTTTGGGTAGAGATGGGATAAAGATTCAAACATAAGTAACAACACCTAGAAAACCCCTGACTTCAGTTGGATTGATGGGAGTAGGCCAACAGAGGATTTTGTTGACTTTGGATGGAGCCATCCTTCTTCCTTCCTTGCAGACCACATGAACAACAATTTCCAGAGCAGGGACACAGGCAGCCAATTTGGATCCGGAGACAGTGAGGCCAGATTCTTTGATTTGGACAAAGATCCTTTCCAAAGTGGTTGCATATTCCCAGATAAATCAACGGATTCCTGAATGCCAGGGTAAGAGCTCATTTTTATAATCAGAAACTTGTCCTTTAATTCCCCCATTTTCAATAAAGATACCAGCATGATCAGGGATTTCATCCTGGAGGATCCAAACCATCTGAGCCTGATAGACGGCAACCAAGTTGGTGGCACCTTGAGGCAATTGAGTAAGTTGGAAATGACCAAGGGGAGTATTCAATGTAGTGAGAGGGCAAGATATTGGATGTAAGGATTGTTTGTCATAGCCATCCATAATGTTGCCTAGACCATAGCAAGCTCTCCCAGAGAAGGATTCCACAAATTCTTCAGTAGCAGGGGGAATACCATAGTCTTTAATAGTAACCTTATTTAGAGGCTGGAGATCATGAAATATTCTAAGTTTACCATTACTTTTAAGGACACAGAAAACAGGACTGGAATATCTAGAAGTTGACTTTTTGTATAAACCGGTTTGGAATTGTTCCCCGACCAACTTGATGAATTCGTTGACTTTGGCAGCAGGGATTGGGATCTTTTTCTTTTGTCAGGGATCATGTTCTACTACAGGAATGATATAAGGCAGACCATAGGATTATTTCAAGAGATCTCTCTCTTCTTCACAGAAAGCAATAGCTTTTTCCCTAAGAGCCAAGAAATTCTTGATCAAATACAACTCATCAGGTAGAAGCCATCAATCTGGTCCAAAGTTGACTACTCCCAGACTTTCTTCAGTGACACAAACAGAGGGGATGAATGGACCAGTGAGAGATTGAGGTAAACCACAGTAAGGGTTGCGGGATAGAGGAGGAGGCCTAAGAGGAGGGTTGAGATTGAGAGGCATTGGTTGGTTGACTGGTTGGATTTTCCTAGCAACTGGTTTATATTTGGAGGCAAAAGAGAGCAGTTCTTGTTTTTGCCAAGAGTTGACCAGAGAGATCTGACTACAAGGATTGAGACCAAGTTCTAACGCCTTCCAAGTTCAATGTTCCGCAATGTTTTCAAAAGGTGCCTTTTCCATAAAAGAAGTCCCAGGAGATAATACATTGTTCACATGTGTGGCACAAGGTAGGGTTTCAAAAATGATAGTAGTAGGATACCCTGGTGGTGCACAATTGGGAGGACTTACTTCTACCCCAACTTGCCTCCACTGAAGCCCATATTCTTTCATACCAAAGCCACCAAAAATGCAATTGAGATTGGAATCTAGTTAAGACTCATTGGGGAGATTTGAACCAAAACCAAGAGAAGATTGATTAGGAATAAGAGTACAAGGAAAAGAAGAAACAATAGATGAAGAAGAAATATTTTTGGATTTTTCCATTTTGATTTGTTTTTGATTTTTGATATTTTTGAGATCAGAAGAAAAATGTTGAACAGAAATAAAAATAAGCCTCTGGGATGAGAGTTGAACCTTGAGTTGAAGTTTGAGGCTGAAAATAACTACAACTATTAGTAGGATCAACTAATCCCATAAAAAATGAGATAAACTAGAATTATCCTTCTGTTTTGCTTTTAGAGATGACTTGGGAAAATGACCAGGGAAATCTCTTTCCCAGCAACCAGAATCCAAAGAACAAGAAGGAACCAAATTTTTCTACCATCAGAATCAGGGAGGAGGATTCTCTCCCCAACTTGATTGGAAAACATAAGACTTGCTACAAAATTTATTAAGAAAGGTCAACCCAAGATCATAGGTCCATCCAGGCGTGTGATCCAGAAATGACAAGTTCCAACAATGTTTCAGCCAATCCAGACTGGAACATCTTCAAAAATTCCAACCTATTCTCAGGACTGGTTTCCTATTCCATACACTGAAGAGGTGAATCTGACCCTAGGGCTGAGTTTAAGCTTTCAGGCCATAGCATCTGAGATCAAGTTGAGCTGAGAGCCAGAGTCACCAAGGAGTGAGACCGTTTTTTCTGATTCACCAAGATAGCAGGGAAGAAAACCAAGAGGACAAGAGTAAAGACTAGACTCAGAAGAGGGATCTGTACCACCAGAATCCTCCATCAAAGTTCCAGAGGAGACCCTGAGCTCTTCAGGAACAATTTCCACACGTCAACGAGAAACCATTTCTTTATTCCTTCAGCAACAGATGAAGAGATTGACAGGAGTTCAGCCACAGATAGATCAGGAATTTTAAGATGAGAAATTTCTTTAACACCCCTTCCACAGAATTGGGGTGATCTTTGTAAATTCCCCTCTCAAACCAAACTTTGTGCTGGGTGGAGGGAGGAAGATTTGGTGAAGCAGGAACAGGATCACGGTATTGAGGAGGTTTAATAGATGAGGGATGAGGATCAGGGTGATCTTGAGACCTTTCCATGAGTGGTTCTTTTTCCACCTCCATGTCTTCTAAATCAGAAGAGGGATTGGGTGAGGATTTTTGTTTGGGTGGTTTTTGGAGGATTGAGGTTGGCAAGGAAGGAGCTTCATGAGGTTTGGGCTCTTCATGTTGCTTCCTAGCTGGGTTGGATTGGTAAGTACCAACCAGAGAGGAGGAGGAAATAGCTGGGGGATAACAGGGTTGAAGAGTACCACAAGAAGATTGGAAATCCACAGAAGCCAAGGATGCATTCATAGGAGGGGTGGCTAGTAAGAGGCCACCACATGACAAATGGGGCAAGAAAAATTAAAGGGGATTAGGGCACCATTAGGATCAAAAAAGTTATTTCCTTTTTTCTCTACCGATTTCTTGTCTTTGTCCTTCTGGAGTTTGAGACACCAGCCAGTTCCATGCCCTTCCCTGTGGCAATAATAGAAGACTAGAGTATTTTTAGGAACAGCACTAGAAGGCTTAAGAACAACAAGGGAGGAAATCTTTTGATCCATTTTGTTCTCACAGGCTTTGAGCAGTTTAGAGATCTTGTTCATTGTAGCAGTTTCTTGGTTAGGCTGAGGGTTCTTGGTACCGCAATCAGATTCCATTTTATTCATAATCTTTTTTGAATCTTTGAAAGAGGGAGCATGGACTGGTTCAGTGGTTTTAGATTTTTCAAAAGTGAGGGCTGTTTGACCTTTCATAACTTTATCCACCACTCCCCTAAGGATGAGGAAAACAGGGAGCTTGAATCAATCATCCCTGGTAGTGATCATGGATCCAGACTTGACCATTTTGTCCTTGATCCTTTCCTGCACTCCAAGAGAAAAAGATTGGAAAAATTGGACTCAAATTTTGTCCACTGTGTTGATGTGATTGTTTTGGACAAGGTAGGATTGGATGGGATCCCAAGATTTCCTAAAGGACTGATAATCAGAAGCTGAAGCCACACCACCATTGGAGACCAACTGGGAGACAAGGTTATCTAGGTCCTGCAAAGTAAATTGTGCTACATCTATTTTTCCCCAATAGGCCAACTTTGCTTCCCGCAGCAGGGCCCAGTTATGCCATTCAAAACCTTCAAAGGACTCAATGATTTCCATAACTTCATCAGAGGAGATAAAAAATTGAAACTGGTAGGCCATATTGAATTAAATAGCCACATCCACCAAAGCAGCCATCTCATACGAGTCCCAGAAGCATTCCACATTTGTCCAATTGAATCCCAAGTTCTTGTTCTGGGGCTTGATCTTAACCATCTTAGGACACAAAGAAGAGGCGCTGGGAGATTCCATTTTGACAGAGTTTCCTAAAAGATCCAAGGAGCAGATTTCCAAAGTGGCTCACAAATGTGGCAAGAGTAGGGTTTCTCAAAAAAAAACAAGTATCTTGCCCAGATGGTGCACAATTGGGAGGACTTACTTCTAGAACAAGTTTCCTCCACGGATCTAGATGATGACAGAAAAAAGAAAGAGATCATATTTCTAAGTTGATTATTGCTGGGACTGTAAATACCAAGTTTTCTGGTTTGGTCCCGGCCCGGGGGACCAAATGTAAGACTCCAAACAGTGCTAGGCCATGGCAGTTCTGTGGAGGGGAAAGGTGCTGTTTAGGCTGCCCTCCTGAGTGTTACAAAAATATTTAAATTTAACCAAGATTAAAGTCCAGAACCTGGTAAATGAGAGACCAAAGAGTAAAGGATAAAGATGATAGTAGTCGGTAGCTCGGAAAACAACTCTATCTGAGGCAAGATGATGCAGGGGGAAAACTTGAATAGAAGAAGTCAAGGATTTTTCAGAGTTCAACAGGACAAGGCAATTGTAAGTAACAATGCCCACAAGCTAATAGCTTGGGTTTTCAGCAGAAGCTTAGGAAAGATCAACTCAACCCCAAACAACCTCCAGGTTCTCAATGAACCTGCCCAACTCTCTGCAATCAAGAGCTTGAAGGGTACCAGATAACTGTGGGTGGCTGCACAAGACAAAGCTAATTGTTTGATGAAGCTCTAGAAGCAAAAAAATAACTGATCCAAACAAGAATAACCCAACTGTTCTCAAGGGACTCAAGAGTAGTGTGGCGGAATTCAACTTCAAAAGAAATAAAGGGAGGTTTAAAAATGCAGGTTTTAAGCTTAATAAAACATCTTCAGTCAAACATGACCGGTTCCGGAAGATAATCAAAGGATGATCAGGACCAGTATGGTTGGATAAAGGGATCAGGAGTGGTGTAACACACTCAAGAATTTAATCAGTCAAATTCTTCTTCAACCAGCAAGGCTATTGGTTGTTGATAAATATCAAGGATCAGGATTTGAGTATGGAAGCTCAAGGATCAAGGGGAAATCATGGATATACCCAGAATCAAGTCTCAGATAAAGGGGAATGAAAACCCCACAGATGATTTATTTCAAGGTGATAGTGATGAGGATTCTCCAATAAGATACCATAAGATACCCCCCCCCCTATTCCAAAAGGCAGGGGAGAGCCCCTCTTTATATGGGCAGGAGGCCTTGTTAGACTATGTAAAAGTGATTCTACAAATAGAGCGGTTATTTTTTTATTTTTTATTTTATTTTTTTTTTTTTTTGGATAAATGACACCTAAATAAAAGAATTGTAGAAATTTTTTTTTCAATTTTCTGCATCTGGTCCAGGGTGTTCAGATTTGGTCACCACAACACTGAGCATGCTGAGATGAGACTGAAAACCAATTGGTGGAGAAAAGAGGAGGGGGGGAGGAGAGCACTTGGGAATCCTGGAAGATAGGTGCTAACAAGAGACATCTTACAGCTCAAGGATTTTTGCAAAGGATGGGGTTGAGTAGAATGTGCCATGAGCTATCTCTTCTTATATCCTGTTCTCAAAATCTTGGTAAAGGTTCATAGTTGGATTGAAGCCAGCCTGGAGGGCAAAACCTGCCACAGAATCCGCCTAGAGTCTTCCCCTGGCAGCCTCCAATTGTTCAACCAGATCTCTGATGCAGTGCAATTTGCCTGTGGCCAGGGACGGATCCACAGCAAAAGTCGTGATCTTCCTATAGAGGTTCATCTGGGAGGAGCGGTTGCCGGTATGAAAAAGATTGCAGAGAGTGGCAAACATTTCCCTGCTATTCAAGCATTTCTGGATCATCCTCTTCTGGGGTTGAGAAACCAAGGCCTAGAGAATTGGGCGCACAACCCGTTTGTGGTAGTTGTGGTATGATTTTGTTTGGAGATATTTGGGGTTGTTCACTGCCATCCTCATGCGCTCCTTTGTATTGTCCAGCCACATTGACCAGTTCAAGCTGTCCGCCCTTAGCTCATCCTGTTCTGCAATGGTGTTGATGATTGCCAAGGATGTTGGTTGATGATTGCCGAGGATGTTGAGGATGAGGTTCTTGAGTCCGCGTCAATGTAGGTGGAATCCTGAGGGGGTCTAGCAGGGGGAGGTGTGTTGATGATATTGGTATCAAGCCTTATTTGGTCATCCAGGCAGCAGGTCTTCTGTTAGATTACATAATTTCCATGAGCAGTACATTGAGTGGTATGTGCCACCCACATCATAGAATGTTGGGATAAGTACACCTCTTCAGGGGTGGTCATCCAAATAGCTATGAATCAACAGCTCCTTACTCAACAGCGCACTTAGCTCAATTGGTAAGAGCATCACTCATATAAAGATTCTGAGGTTGTGGGTTTGAATCCCACAGTGTTCATTTGTTTTCATATGACTTCTGACATCTTCTCCTTGATTAATTTCTCCCTGTCCGCAAACTTGGCCAGGATGGTCTCCCTTATGGAAAGATGATCATACGCCCATTGGTCCAGCTCCGCAGGTGGACGTTGGCGTGCCTGTTTGGCCAGGATGTTGGTAGGAGCCACTAAAGCAGCAGGAGTGAGATATGAGGAGGAAATCCAACAAGCACAATGCTTATCCTTGGACAAGCTGGTGAGGATGGGATTGTTGTGAGGGGAGGAAATAGGAAAATATGAAGAAAATTAGGGATGAATAAAGAAGAACAGGGGAGGTATAGGCTTTTGCCAACAAGACCTAGAAATTGAAGCTAACAGGCCAATTCCGAGCACCCGGGCTGTCATCACAGTGGGAAGCATGAGGGATGCTACCCCCTCACTTTGCTCTGGGAAATGGCCAATTGGTAAGTACAAAAGAAATGGATGACTAGCTACCCAACCTAACAAAAAGGAATAAAAGGGAAGAATAGACAATAGGTATGTTATGATGATGAGAAAAGGCAAGCAAGATGAGTGATGATGATTAAAGTTTAGTCATTTATTGCAGACACCAATTCTAACACGGCGTACTTACTTTTAAATTTTGGGGAAAAGTATACACTCCTGCTACACCAGCGGATTTTTAGGATTTGAGGTGAGAATGAGGCAAAGAACATTTGAGGAAGGGCTCATAATCTGTTAAGGGGTTATTCTCCCATAAGGTTATATTTCCTGTAGAGATGGTAGATATATATAGCTATGTACATATGGGTGCTGGCTATGGGTTGGTGAGAGAGTATGGGGTAATTGGACATGCCTCCCCAACAACATTCACTGCATCCTAATTTGGCCATCTTGGATAATTCAAAACTGCAGCAGGAGTGGGTGGTGCATGATAAGGGCTCCAATTCATCTGATTGGGTTGGGTCTGCCATTTGGAGTGGGGCTCCTTGCTAGTCCAAGCTTGGAATCTTGATATGAGTCATTCACTGGGGAAGGGGCTGACAACCAATATTAAAGGAGGGGGTCCTTTGACCTTGGATCCACTTCCCCATCCCTCCTCCATCTGATTTTTTGATTCTTTGTGGCTTCCTTACCTGCAAAGATCTTTTGAGATGCTGTTCTTTTAGGTTTCAATCCAATGATTGACCGGATCATTTTTCACCAGTGCGGCCGTTATTGGTGCTTGCATCACTGGTGATTGTGTTAACTGTGTTACTCGGCGTCAGTTGAGCATGCTATGTCCCTATAAAACCGCTGGGTGGGGTTTCTAACCATCCGCTTTTGGTACCGTTCTCACACTTCCTGTCTGTTTGCAATCATTGCATTGACCAACTCCCTTATTGTCCCCCTTTTTTTTTGCTGGGTCTCTACACAACCCTTTTGGCAGTAGGTGTTGTTACCTTCCTCCCCATCCTATAGTGTTGGTGTGTGTTGGCATATTGTGCTTTTGCCGCCATTGTGCTTGTCACCTTTCATTTTTCAATTGAGATCTTTTGCCATTAATCTAACAACCGGGTTGATAGATTAGTTATAAGTGATTGATTTCAATCTTTCAATCTTCTTGGTCCTTTCCCTCCGCTTTTTTTTGTTTATTTACTTTGTGATTTTCTGATTGGGCAGGAATTTTTGACAAGGTTGACTTTTTTCAGGGGCGGAAAGGGGAGTTTGAAACCAATTGACTGATGGTTCTTTTGTGGGATGCAGGGAGATTTGAGGTCCATCCGCTGGGGGTGGAATCTTAGTCAAACGTCCAAATTTGTTGATTTTTATTGCGCATCAGGCTAGAGCCCCAGGATTTTCCCAAGTGGGTTGGTTTTTGTTGGTTTCATTTTTTTTGCTTTGTTGGGATTGGATACTCCAACTAATTAGTAATTTTTTTATTTTTTATTTTTTATATGGTGATGATAAATTCAGGGCTCAAATCAGCCATTTACTCGACTTATTTGAGCCATCTGGCACGGCTACACAGCTTCATTTGAGCCATTTAGAGCCCCACAAGGCTGGAAGACCGCTGTGTGGGGTCCACAAAACACACAAGGGCCAAATTGAGGTCTCTGGCCGGCCAGTTACTCCATGTCACCATCCATTGCCATTTCCTGACCCATTTACTCCCTTTAAAGGACACTTCTATTCACCAATGAAGAATCTTGACTTCACCAAAGTTTACATTGAAAAAAAAAGAATTCACACATTATTCCCCAAGGTGGAAAATGGATGTCACTGGTAATTCCTAAATGCAGAAACTGGAATTCACTTCAGCTTCCACATTAATGAAACTGAAACTCACTTGGCATTCACCTTGGAAGTAATGATGTTTAAAGCATACCAACTCAAAACATTGTGTACTGGAATACCCCAGCCATGAAACCAGTGATCAACAATTATAACAATTAGTGAGAAGTGGATTCTGATTAATATGAAAATTGTTTGCAAATTTCAATAAAATAAGCACACAGCTGCAGTCTGATGAACCTAAAGATCTATGAAACCAGCTGTAATATTTCAGCAATACATTCAAATTTCTTTTTTTAAAATTTCAAAGGTATTTTGTTTTTATTTCACTGGGGCATTTTTCACCCACGTTTCAAATTTGGGTTTGGTGGGTTCCAACAAACATATTGAGACTGAACGTGAATCAGCAGCTGAGGAGCTGGTTGTTGATGGCTTGAGGGGATTTGGAGGTGTGGTAGGCTTCATTCATTGTAACAGCCCAATTTCTAGTCATTCAACTGCTAGTTCACAAGCTGCAGCCAGTGAATAAGATTTGGCTTGTCAGCAGCAACACAAATCCTACATTAGAAACCTTGGCTAATGTAATCCTGAAAGACTTTGGGGCAACAGTTTTTTTAATTTTTTAAATTTAATTTTTATTTTAATTTTCTTTCTATTTTTGTTTTATTTATTGTATTTATATTTATATTTATATTTATATTTATATTTATATTTATATTTATATTTATATTTATATTTATATTTATATTTATATTTATATTTATATTTATATTTATATTTATATTTATATTTATATTTATATTTATATTTATATTTATATTTATATTTATATTTATATTTATATTTATATTTATATTTATATTTATATTTATATTTATATTTATATTTATATTTATATTTATATTTATATTTATATTTATATTTATATTTATATTTATATTTATATTTATATTTATATTTATATTTATATTTATATTTATATTTATATTTATATTTATATTTATATTTATATTTATATTTATATTTATATTTATATTTATATTTATATTTATATTTATATTTATATTTATATTTATATTTATATTTATATTTATATTTATATTGATATTTATATTGATATTTATATTTATATTTATATTTATATTTTTATTTCTATTTTCATTTTTATTTTTATTTTTATTTTTATTTTTATTTTTATTTTTATTTTTATTTTTATTTTTATTTTTATTTTTATTTTTATTTTTATTTTTATTTTTATTTTTATTTTTATTTTTATTTTTATTTTTATTTTTATTTTTATTTTTATTTTTATTTTTATTTTTATTTTTATTTTATTTTTATTTTTATTTTTATTTTTATTTTTATTTTTATTTTTATTTTTATTTTTATTTTTATTTTTATTTTTATTTTTATTTTTATTTTTATTTTTATTTTTATTTTTATTTTTATTTTTATTTTTATTTTTATTTTTATTTTTATTTTTATTTTTATTTTTATTTTTATTTTTATTTTTATTTTTATTTTTATTTTTATTTTTATTTTTATTTTTATTTTTATTTTTATTTTTATTTTTATTTTTATTTTTATTTTTATTTTTATTTTTATTTTTATTTTTATTTTTATTTTTATTTTTATTTTTATTTTTATTTTTATTTTTATTTTTATTTTTATTTTTATTTTTATTTTTATTTTTATTTTTATTTTTATTTTTATTTTTATTTTTATTTTTATTTTTATTTTTATTTTTATTTTTATTTTTATTTTTATTTTTATTTTTATTTTTATTTTTATTTTTATTTTTATTTTTATTTTTATTTTTATTTTTATTTTTATTTGTATTTTTATTTTTATTTTTATTTTTATTTTTATTTTTATTTTTATTTTTATTTTTATTTTTATTTTTATTTTTATTTTTATTTTTATTTTTATTTTTATTTTTATTTCTATTTTTATTTTTATTTCTATTTTTATTTTTATTTTTATTTTTATTTTTATTTTTATTTTTATTTTTATTTTTATTTTTATTTTTATTTTTATTTTTATTTTTATTTTTATTTTTATTTTTATTTTTATTTTTATTTTTATTTTTATTTTTATTTTTATTTTTATTTTTATTTTTATTTTTTATTTTTATTTTTATTTTTATTTTTATTTTTAGTTTTCTTTTTCTTTTTATTTTTATTTTTATTTTTATTTTTATTTTTATTTTTATTTTTATTTTTATTTTTATTTTTATTTTTATTTTTATTTTTATTTTTATTTTTATTTTTATTTTTATTTTTATTTTTATTTTTATTTTCATTTTTATTTTTATTTTTATTTTTATTTTTATTTTTATTTTTATTTTTATTTTTATTTTTATTTTTATTTTTATTTTTATTTTTATTTTTATTTTTATTTTTATTTTTATTTTTATTTTTATTTTTATTTTTATTTTTATTTTTATTTTTATTTTTATTTTTATTTTTATTTTTATTTTTATTTTTATTTTTATTTTTATTTTTATTTTTATTTTTATTTTTATTTTTATTTTTATTTTTATTTTTATTTTTTATTTTTATTTTTATTTTTATTTTTATTTTTATTTTTATTTTTATTTTTATTTTTATTTTTATTTTTATTTTTATTTTTATTTTTATTTTTATTTTTATTTTTATTTTTATTTTTATTTTTATTTTTATTTTTATTTTTATTTTTATTTTTATTTTTATTTTTATTTTTATTTTTATTTTTATTTTTATTTTTATTTTTATTTTTATTTTTATTTTTATTTTTATTTTTATTTATATTGATATTTATATTGATATTTATATTGATATTTATATTGATATTTATATTTATATTTATATTTTTATTTATATTTTTATTTTTATTTTTATTTTTATTTTTATTTTTATTTTTATTTTTATTTTTATTTTTATTTTTATTTTTATTTTTATTTTTATTTTTATTTTTATTTTTATTTTTATTTTTATTTTTATTTTTATTTTTATTTTTATTTTTATTTTTATTTTTATTTTTATTTTTATTTTTATTTTTATTTTTATTTTTATTTTTATTTTTATTTTTATTTTTATTTTTATTTTTATTTTTCTTTTTATTTTTATTTTTATTTTTATTTTTATTTTTATTTTTATTTTTATTTTTATTTTTATTTTTATTTTTATTTTTATTTTTATTTTTATTTTTATTTTTATTTTTATTTTTATTTTTATTTTTATTTTTATTTTTATTTTTATTTTTATTTTTATTTTTATTTTTATTTTTATTTTTATTTTTATTTTTATTTTTATTTTTATTTTTATTTTTATTTTTATTTTTATTTTTATTTTTATTTTTATTTTTATTTTTATTTTTATTTTTATTTTTATTTTTATTTTTATTTTTATTTTTATTTTTATTTTTATTTTTATTTTTATTTTTATTTTTTATTTTTATTTTTATTTTTATTTTTATTTTTATTTTTATTTTTATTTTTATTTTTATTTTTATTTTTATTTTTATTTTTATTTTTATTTTTATTTTTATTTTTATTTTTATTTTTATTTTTATTTTTATTTTTATTTTTATTTTTATTTTTATTTTTATTTTTATTTTTATTTTTATTTTTATTTTTATTTTTATTTATATTTATATTGATATTTATATTGATATTTATATTGATATTTATATTGATATTTATATTTATATTTTTATTTATATTTATATTTTTATTTTTATTTTTATTTTTATTTTTATTTTTATTTTTATTTTTATTTTTATTTTTATTTTTATTTTTATTTTTATTTTTATTTTTATTTTTATTTTTATTTTTATTTTTATTTTTATTTTTATTTTTATTTTTATTTTTATTTTTATTTTTTATTTTTATTTTTATTTTTATTTTTATTTTTAGTTTTCTTTTTCTTTTTATTTTTATTTTTATTTTTATTTTTATTTTTATTTTTATTTTTATTTTTATTTTTATTTTTATTTTTATTTTTATTTTTATTTTTATTTTTATTTTTATTTTTATTTTTATTTTTATTTTTATTTTCATTTTTATTTTTATTTTTATTTTTATTTTTATTTTTATTTTTATTTTTATTTTTATTTTTATTTTTATTTTTATTTTTATTTTTATTTTTATTTTTATTTTTATTTTTATTTTTATTTTTATTTTTATTTTTATTTTTATTTTTATTTTTATTTTTATTTTTATTTTTATTTTTATTTTTATTTTTATTTTTATTTTTATTTTTATTTTTATTTTTATTTTTATTTTTATTTTTATTTTTATTTTTATTTTTATTTTTATTTTTTATTTTTATTTTTATTTTTATTTTTATTTTTATTTTTATTTTTATTTTTATTTTTATTTTTATTTTTATTTTTATTTTTATTTTTATTTTTATTTTTATTTTTATTTTTATTTTTATTTTTATTTTTATTTTTATTTTTATTTTTATTTTTATTTTTATTTTTATTTTTATTTTTATTTTTATTTTTATTTTTATTTTTATTTTTATTTTTATTTTTATTTATATTGATATTTATATTGATATTTATATTGATATTTATATTGATATTTATATTTATATTTTTATTTATATTTATATTTTTATTTTTATTTTTATTTTTATTTTTATTTTTATTTTTATTTTTATTTTTATTTTTATTTTTATTTTTATTTTTATTTTTATTTTTATTTTTATTTTTATTTTTATTTTTATTTTTATTTTTATTTTTATTTTTATTTTTATTTTTATTTTTATTTTTATTTTTATTTTTATTTTTATTTTTATTTTTATTTTTATTTTTATTTTTATTTTTATTTTTATTTTTATTTTTATTTTTCTTTTTATTTTTATTTTTATTTTTATTTTTATTTTTATTTTTATTTTTATTTTTATTTTTATTTTTATTTTTATTTTTATTTTTATTTTTATTTTTATTTTTATTTTTATTTTTATTTTTATTTTTATTTTTATTTTTATTTTTATTTTTATTTTTATTTTTATTTTTATTTTTATTTTTATTTTTATTTTTATTTTTATTTTTATTTTTATTTTTATTTTTATTTTTATTTTTATTTTTATTTTTATTTTTATTTTTATTTTTATTTTTATTTTTATTTTTATTTTTATTTTTATTTTTATTTTTATTTTTATTTTTATTTTTATTTTTATTTTTATTTTTATTTTTATTTTTATTTTTATTTTTATTTTTATTTTTATTTTTATTTTTATTTTTATTTTTATTTTTATTTTTATTTTTATTTTTATTTTTATTTTTATTTTTATTTTTATTTTTATTTTTATTTTTATTTTTATTTTTATTTTTATTTTTATTTTTATTTTTATTTTTATTTTTATTTTTATTTTTATTTTTATTTTTATTTTTATTTATATTTATATTGATATTTATATTGATATTTATATTGATATTTATATTGATATTTATATTTATATTTTTATTTATATTTATATTTTTATTTTTATTTTTATTTTTATTTTTATTTTTATTTTTATTTTTATTTTTATTTTTATTTTTATTTTTATTTTTATTTTTATTTTTATTTTTATTTTTATTTTTATTTTTATTTTTATTTTTATTTTTATTTTTATTTTTATTTTTATTTTTATTTTTATTTTTATTTTTATTTTTATTTTTATTTTTATTTTTATTTTTATTTTTATTTTTATTTTTATTTTTATTTTTATTTTTATTTTTCTTTTTATTTTTATTTTTATTTTTATTTTTATTTTTATTTTTATTTTTATTTTTATTTTTATTTTTATTTTTATTTTTATTTTTATTTTTATTTTTATTTTTATTTTTATTTTTATTTTTATTTTTATTTTTATTTTTATTTTTATTTTTATTTTTATTTTTATTTTTATTTTTATTTTTATTTTTATTTTTATTTTTATTTTTATTTTTATTTTTATTTTTATTTTTATTTTTATTTTTATTTTTATTTTTATTTTTATTTTTATTTTTATTTGTATTTTTATTTTTATTTTTATTTTTATTTTTATTTTTATTTTTATTTTTATTTTTATTTTTATTTTTATTTTTATTTTTATTTTTATTTTTATTTTTATTTTTATTTTTATTTTTATTTTTATTTCTATTTTTATTTTTATTTCTATTTTTATTTTTATTTTTATTTTTATTTTTATTTTTATTTTTATTTTTATTTTTATTTTTATTTTTATTTTTATTTTTATTTTTATTTTTATTTTTATTTTTATTTTTATTTTTATTTTTATTTTTATTTTTATTTTTATTTTTATTTTTATTTTTATTTTTTATTTTTATTTTTATTTTTATTTTTATTTTTATTTTTATTTTTAGTTTTCTTTTTCTTTTTATTTTTATTTTTATTTTTATTTTTATTTTTATTTTTATTTTTATTTTTATTTTTATTTTTATTTTTATTTTTATTTTTATTTTTATTTTTATTTTTATTTTTATTTTTATTTTTATTTTTATTTTTATTTTTATTTTCATTTTTATTTTTATTTTTATTTTTATTTTATTTTTATTTTTATTTTTATTTTTATTTTTATTTTTATTTTTATTTTTATTTTTATTTTTATTTTTATTTTTATTTTTATTTTTATTTTTATTTTTATTTTTATTTTTATTTTTATTTTTATTTTTATTTTTATTTTTATTTTTATTTTTATTTTTATTTTTATTTTTATTTTTATTTTTATTTTTATTTTTATTTTTATTTTTATTTTTATTTTTATTTTTATTTTTATTTTTATTTTTATTTTTATTTGTATTTGTATTTTTATTTTTATTTTTATTTTTATTTTTATTTTTATTTTTATTTTTATTTTTATTTTTATTTTTATTTTTATTTTTATTTTTATTTTTATTTTTATTTTTATTTTTATTTTTATTTTTATTTTTATTTTTATTTTTTATTTTTATTTTTATTTTTATTTTTATTTTTATTTGTAGTTTTCTTTTCATTTTTATTTTTATTTTTATTTTTATTTTTATTTTTATTTTTATTTTTATTTTTATTTTTATTTTTATTTTTATTTTTATTTTTATTTTTATTTTTATTTTTATTTTTATTTTTATTTTTATTTTTATTTTTATTTTTATTTTTATTTTTATTTTTATTTTTATTTTTATTTTTATTTTTATTTTTATTTTTATTTTTATTTTTATTTTTATTTTTATTTTTATTTTTATTTTTATTTTTATTTTTATTTTTATTTTTATTTTTATTTTTATTTTTATTTTTATTTTTATTTTTATTTTTATTTTTATTTTTATTTTTATTTTTATTTTTATTTTTATTTTTATTTTTATTTTTATTTTTATTTTTATTTTTATTTTTATTTTTATTTTTATTTTTATTTTTATTTTTATTTTTATTTTTATTTTTATTTTTATTTTTATTTTTATTTTTATTTTTATTTTTATCTTTATGTTAAATTTAAATTTTTATTTTAATTTTTAGGGCATTATTTTTCTCATGCATGCAACCCTTTATTCCATGCATTTTTACGTTTCTGCGCAGTTGCGCTTCTTTGGTATTTCACCCAAAAAACTTTATTTCACACAACATTCAAAAATTCATTTTTTTGAAATTCTGATTCCCAAGACCATTAGAATGGCTTCGTAAAAATCTAACCATAATCTTTATTAATTTTGGTCCCATTAGAACCCCTTCAAAAATGCAATCAAAAAATCAAAAAATTCCGTAAAATCAAATTTTTGCATGGGTTTTTGGATCATCATTTTGGCTATTTTCATAATTCAATTTTCTCATTGGACTTTTGGATGCTTTTGTTTGCCTTCTGGATTTACTTCTTTGGGTTTTTCAAGATTTTAAAAATTTATTAAAACTATCAAAGAGCTTTTCAACATTTTTTTAGAATTTTCGGATGTCATTTTTGATCTTTAAAAATTCCTTCAAAAATCAAACAAATTTGGAAAATTCACTTTCCTCACTGGATTTTTGAACCCTGTTGTTGGCCTATATAATTGTTTTTTTGGGTGATTCAAGCTCTCAGAATTCAAAAAAAATTAAAAAAAGTTCATGAATACTTTTTAAAGATCATCTGCAATGATTTTAAAAGATTTGAAATCCTTTTTCACAAAGATTTTCCAAATTGGCTCTAACCTGGGAGCTGGCCAATGATCAGATTGGAACTTGAATGAGACTATATGTCTGTATTCTTATAAAAGAATGAAGGAAATAGGAGAGGTTTGGGAATTTGGAGTGGGAGGAGAATTGAGAGGAAGATAAGTTCATGGCATTAAGAAAGAAAACAGAACCACTAGACAGTTTAAGCCAGAAAGAAACCACGGCATGGAAATTTCATCCACATATTTATTGGAGCTGGGCCATAAAACTGGTTCAGTTTCCTTTTTGCTTATTGGAAAGTTTGACCCCAGGTATCAAACAGTAATCTTGTTTCCTTGAAGATTGGGTTGAATCAAGCTCTTTCACCATTTATTTCCTGAATTCAATCCATTGTTCTGAGTTCCTCCCCAGACAAATGGCTGCTGCTCTAAAGCCACAGTTCCCATCCTTTATGAAATCTTGAACATGGGAGATATGTGGATAGCTGTTTTTGGGGAAATGAAATTGTTGTATTGGAACTAAAACCAAAAATCAGAATTTTATCTAACAGAAAATATGGACTAAAGATAAAACTCACTTCTTCAATTGATACTTGATCAAATATCCCTGAAGAAGAATAAGATAATGTGCAGGAAACCAAGAGAAAAACCCAAAAGAAATCAGACAAAATTAAAAAATGATAAAATACCAACTGTACTCACTTTTTCACTGATTGTTCGGGCTGCTAATAAATTTCCCCCACGAGGATGGTAAGGAGTATCACCATCTTCATTGGATACATTTAGTCCATTCATTCTTGTCCCAGGATGGTATTCAGCAGAAGCAACCCGCTTACACAAAATTTTTCCAGACCTCTGATAAATGTGATGATATTTTGATGTAATTTTCTTAGAGCTTAAAACCAGCAGACTGAGCACAGAATTCAGGAAACATAGAAAACAGAAATAGACATATGAGAAGAAGAAAGAATATGGAAGACAACAGCTAAGAGTTGTTTGATTGGCAGGAAGGAGATCAGATGGCACAAGATGTGGGCAGAATCAAAGCTGGCAGATTCAAGACGGCATAGATGAGCGACTACAAGCAATTAAGCTAGTCTGTCAGAGAAATTGATTTGAAGACCTTGAGAATTATTGTCTTACCAGAAAGATATCCATGAATTTCAAAAGGGTTTACTGACAGGCCTAATCAAGCCACTTGCAGTTGGGGGACATAAGACAACCTCCCTTCAACAGTTAATTGACCGGGTGATTGAGCTTGATAATGGCTATCATGACAAGAACCAATCTCAGCTAAAAAACCATGGACAGTCCACCTTGGCCACAAATACAGAGGAATCCTCAAAAAAATTGCAGAAGAATCCAAAGCAAGGCAAATCAAACCCAAATTCAAAATCCAACTCAAAAGGGAAGGAAATCTCCAAAACTCCAAGGTTCCTGGACAAAGAAACTGGGATTCTGATGAACAAGGAATCGTTGAGGAGGAAAAAGGCAGGTTTATGTATGTAATAGGGAGTTACCCATGATTTTAATAGTTGTGCAAAGGGGCTAGCGCATGAAGCG
Source organism: Puccinia polysora (assembly GCA_025617555.3). Taxonomy (NCBI): domain Eukaryota; kingdom Fungi; phylum Basidiomycota; class Pucciniomycetes; order Pucciniales; family Pucciniaceae; genus Puccinia; species Puccinia polysora. The sequence continues at coordinate 43,300,359 of CM062625.1, read as the reverse complement.
GCTAAGTTGCCAAAAAAATAGCTGGTAGTTTTTCTGATACTAGCAAGGAAGGCTACCCATTATCTAGACAGCAAGTCAATCTTTGCAATTGCAAGTCACTTGGTGCTCCAAGTTTGAGATTTTTCTCTTCCATTCCAATAAAACTCCCTATTGAGTTCTCCTTGATTCCTGTACTAATGTTTCCTTTATAAGTGAAACTTTTGCCACCTCTAAAAATCTTATGCTGTAGAGACTCCAAGGTATAATGGGATTATTTAGAAAATAGCTTGCTGGCAGTCACTAGAAGGGGAATTTAGTTTACTACTACTCTTTAGTTGATAGAGGTAAGCTAAGGTGGTTTTGAATTGCCTGCCCTTCTGAACTATAATAAGTCTGCACAATAATTTTTTGAATTGGTGGCTGGTTTCTTTGAGACTTAAAATAGGTCTCTAATCACACCTAGATTCTTTATTAATAGAGATTTTTAGAAATTGCAAGACTATTCCAGGTTGGATTGGATTATTGGCAAGCTTACACCAATTAATAATCAAGAATTTTCGACTTTTCCTGATTATTTTTCCAATTCCAATTGAAGGATTTAAGGGTTGACTAAAAAAGTGTTTAACCAGTAGGAGGACCCAAAGATGGGTTTGCCCAAGGGGGGGCTGACAAGAAGCTTGGTTTGTTTTTCTGTTGTTCTCTCCCTTTTTTATAGCATTACTAATCAAAAAAATAAGGGTTTTCCTTTTAAAAAATAGGTTCTGAATATCAGGCCTTTTCTCAAGAACCCTTCTTCAAAAGCACCAGGGGTTTGGTCAAATGGTCAATGATAATTTCATTTTTGATCTTTTATTTCTTTTTCAATTGATTCTGGTTCACTAACAAGCTGTTACTGATCAGGCAGAGGCCATAGATCTTAGGGGTCATATATCATGGGTGGGGGCTGATGCCATACTCTGGGGCTGATGACTTGCTAGAAAACTTGGATAGGGCAAAAGAGCCCTCCTTAAATGGAAAAATACTTCCTCAGGGGATTCTCAGGGTTCCCTGAGTGGTTTTATAAGCCTCTCTCTGCACTTTTGAAGCACAGGAGGGTACAGTTACATCAGACAAATCATTCTGGTGAGAAAACGTGTAAATCAGACTGAGATATGACTGTATTTTTTAGTTTAATTTTTTGATATTCAGGCTAAGATATGAGATAAGAGATAAGAATGGTGTGATATGGACGCTTCTGAGTGCTTATCTTGTATAAAAAATGTATTCAGAATTTCCCTGCAGCTTGAGTTAATTTTGCTGGTTGGGAAAAGCATGAAACATGCTTGAAAGCTGCAAGCCCTCTTTGGTAGCTTGAATGGTGTGACCTGCATGTTTTTGGTGGTTGAAATTCATGATCTTGGTGTTTCCTAGGAAGCATCTGAGCCCCTATCATGTATAAAATGTTTCAGGAACTATCTGCATGCTGTTTCAATGAAATGAGTTGTAGATATATGAGGTATGCTGTTTTACTGCATGCCCCCTTGGGTAGCTTGAGAGTGTGGCTTGTAGGTGCTGTGTGGTTGATATGGTGGCAAACTGAGTATCAGAGTGCTTGAGAGGACGCTTTAGGGGGCTTATCTGGTGGTGTAGATTCCAGAAAAGTCATGTGTACTGAGTTGTTATTCTTTGTTGGTGAGAATTGAGATATCCTTGGCTGCATGAGCCCCTACTTCTGTTGGTGCGTGTGTGTGTGTTGTATGGTTGGAATGGTGGCAAACTGAGTATCAGATTGCTTGAGAGGACGCTTCAGATGGCTTATCTGATGGTGAAAATTCCAGAAAAGTCATGTGTACTGAGTTGTTATTGTTGGTTGGTGAGAATTGAGATATACTTGGCTGCATGAGCCCCTACTTCTGTTGCTGCATGTGTGTGTGTTGTATGGTTGGAATGGTGGCAAACTGAGTATCAGAGTGCTTGAGAGGACGATTCAGAGCTCTTATCTTGTGGTTCAGGTTCCCAAAAAGTAGTGTAACTTGTTTTCATAGTACAGGTTGCAGTGTAACCTTGGTACTGATATGGTTTAAGTCCTTCTGGTATGGGGTATGTTGTTTTGTTGTGTGGTTATTTTAAGCATAATCTTTTTTGATTATATTTTCATTTAAGACTTTTTATTAATACATGTGACATAATCCAGTCTGTGCCAGGCTTTGGGTTGTTTTTGTGACAGGTGTTGATATGGTTGAAGGGGGTTATCTGGTAATTGATTTGGTTTTTCAGGTTGGTTTGAGTTTAAAGTATAGTTTATGAGGGGTTGGTTATTGATTTTTTTGACTTTAATTTGATAAAAAAATAATAATCAATAAGATGAAATGAGTCTGATGGCTATAGGACAGGCTTGGTTTACCACAATGCGTTCCAAGATAGATAATTTTCCTATATATTCAGTAATTAGTGCAAACAAACTGTCTCATTGGGTTACCCATAAGCCAAAATGGACTTTTGCATTTTCCAATTTTCCCAGATTCAAATGGGATTTGTTTGTCTTGGATGTCCCCACAATGGATTATACCATTCTTGGGCATGACTTCCTAGTCTACTGGAATCAGGATGTTAATTTGAAAGAAGGATTAATTAACCTTTGCACCTTGTACTCCCAGAAAGCTAAACCTTCTGTCAACCAGGAATTGAACAGCCTAACTGACACTGTCATTGAGTTGGGTAACACTTTTCCGCCAGGAGATTTGCAATATCCTGACCTTTGTTCCCAAGTTCCCTCTTCAGATATAGGAGTTTTCAGCTTAATGATACCAGGAACTTTGCAGTCCTTTAGCTACAGAAAGTGATATTGGTGCTGGAATAATAATAATTCCAAGGAAATTATGTAAAATTCTAAAATGATTGATTTAAAAGCAAGTGCAAAGTTTGATTGGTTTGGTTGGATTAAATTGGTTTAAATATTTTATCAAGAGGGGCCACAGTTCATAAAAACAGGGGATCTTTATTGGGTAACAACTTCTCTTCAAGGGGATCTTTCAAACCATGAAAGGACTATGGGACAATGAGGTCCTAAATGATTGCTCAAAAAGGGCTTACTCAAGGGGGATGGGTGGACTGGCTGTCTCACAGCACTTATACCTGGATGCAAGGAGGAGATAAATCCTTAATTGAAGCAGAAACTCCAAGAAACTTGCAGAAATTCACAGTTTTAAGGGTCTCAGGACATATTGTGGGGTTATTGCGGATATTCTTCAAGGAATTAATGATGGGGTTAGAATTAACAGTCATACTATCAGAATGGGGCCATAAATCACTTTTTTATGTTGAATAAACACTTAATAACGGATTTCAAGGGGTCTGGATTGATTACTTAAAAATTACTGGGGCTTAAACCATCAAAAGAGGGCTGTTTATATACCTTTTGGGGTAATAAGGTCTTCTCAGGGAAGGTAGAGAGGGTTCTTCTTGTGTGATGGGACTAGTAGGCTGGCCAGGGGTAGTTTGGCACGTATTTTTGGTGCTGTCAATCTGCCAGCCTGTTCTGTGCCATATTTCTTTGTGAAATAATTTTCAGAAGGTATTTAAATAATAATTTATTATTTTTATGATTCAGACATATTTCTCCATTTTGTATTATTCTCTTTTGAGTGACATGGGTACAAGTGGATATTATTAGATTTTACACCATCTTCTGCACATGTTGGTTATTTTCAATAATTTTTTGGTTAGCTTCTTGGTATGTTTTTTGGTTCATAAAGATTTGGCAATCCCATTTACGTGACAACGTTCATTATTGTTTCTCACAATTTATTTGCTTTTTTTAATTTTCATATTTTTTATTCAATATTCTTAGGCTTCAGACATACCTCTATCCGGCAGTCCACTTGTTACATATGCATGATTTATGCATGCAGGTTGTAGCATTTTCCTGTGGTACCTAGCTTTCAGAGTCAGTTCAGTTGATGTTGAAGCGCGCAGGCTAGACAGCTGCATGCTGGAATTCATCACCTGTGGTCAGTCAGTCATTTTGCATTCCAGTTTCTTGAGATGCGCCTACATATTGAGTTTCAGGCGTGTGTACTCTAACTGTATGGATGTGGGGCTTGGCTTCATTAATATGTATGGATTTACCATTCCTTCTAATTTTATTATTATTTACTTTTAATTTTGATTTTGATCTGCTTTGACAGTTTGCTCTGTCCAAGTAGCAAGCAGACAGGAGTTATTTCTTGTTTTTCCAACTTACCTCTTTCTTGTTTCTTGGAAGGGAAACAGGCGCCTACTAAAATGTGTATTTTGAGCTCCTTAATCCTCTCGCATTGTGAAAGCACTTCAAATGCGGTGCTCATAGATGACAAGAATGAAGATTCAGAAATCATTTGAAAGTCTTTACCTTTGGTTTATCATGTCTTTGCTGATTTCTTTTCAGCTGAAAAGGCAGATAAACTTCCTCCATCCTGTTCTTATCATCACAGGATCAAACTCACTGGCCTACCTCTGTCACCTGGACCAGCCTACTCTCTCTTGAAGCAAGAATCATTTGCACTTCAAGAATCCATTGGGAAAAATTTATTGAAAGGATTTCTTTGACAAAGCAATTTGAATACCTGTTTTCTTATCCTATTTTTCCCAAAGAAAGACAGCGGCCTTTGCGTTTCCTTCAACTACAGGAAACTGAACCAGGTCACACAGAAGAATGCCTACCCAGTACTGCCTATGTTGCACCTCCTCACTATCTTCCATGGAGCTGCTTATTTCTTGTATTTCTTGAAGTTAGACCTTCAAGGCGCCTATAACTTGATTTTCATTGCAAAGGGTCAGGAGTACTTGACCGCAATTCAGACCCGTTTTGGCAGCTATGAGTACACTGTCATAACTTTTGTCCTCTGCAATGCTCCTTCCACTTTTCTATACTTTGTTAATGATATTTTTGCTGACCTTGTGGAGAATTACCTTGTGGTATATCTTGATTATATAATTTTATACTCAAAAACTCTTGAGGAGCATGTTGCACATGTGCAAGAGGTGCTGCAGCGGCTTTGAAATAATACCCTGTTTGCCAAAGCCTCTAAGTGCTAATTTCATACCCAATCTCATCAATTTTTAGGTTTAATAGTTTTGCAGCAGGGAATAGCCATGGACCCAGCCAAGAGGCAATGCATATTGAACTACTCCCAACCTTATTCTGTAAAAAATCTTCAAATTTTTCTTGGTTTCCATGATTTTTCCAGGAGGTTTATTGAAAATTATGCCAACAAGACCATGAATCTTACTAACCTTCTTCAAAAAGATACTCATTTTATTTTTACAGAACAATCCCTTTTGAAGTTTTAAACCCTGAAAAAATCTTTCACCACTGCTCCAATACTTTCTCATTTCAACAAGCTAGCTCACAGTATTGTGGAAACAGAAGCAAGCCACTATGCAATTTCAGGAGTAATCTTGCAGTTTTCCTAGTCTTCTAATCTCTTTCATCCCGTTGCCTTCAAGTCTTGCAAGTTTCTTGATGCAGAGCTGAACTACAAGATTCATGACAAGAAACTTCTTGCAATTTTTTTTTGCTTGAAGAAATCACATTCATACCTTTTGAGCCTTGTGGATCCTTTTGAGGTTCTTACTGATGTAAAGTATTTTCTGATACCCGGATACTACGGTTAAGGTAGCGCCAGATGAGATGGGTTCCCCGGTGATCTCTCCTGTGACACTTGGGTGACCTCCTCACCCCTCTTAACTCAGGACCTGGCCTCTTGCAGGGGCTGGGCACTTCTTCTCTTCTACTTCTTGGTTCTACCAGATCTCTTGTTTTCTTTTTTTGTCAATTTATCTTTTCTTTTCTACATCCTTTCTTATCTTTCCTTGTTCTTAATCTTCCTTCTTTCCTCATCTCATTCCTCTCAAATCACTTCCAAACCATCCTCTCTTGCGCAAACTTCTGTCCTCTTTGATCCAACTCAACCACCTTCAACTCACCATCAAACCGATTACTCATCTAAGAGTCTGTGCCTGGTAAGAATATGATCCTCAAGACCTTCTCGGCCCAACACTTCTGAATATCTAGTTTTTTGCCTCCAGCTGCTCTTCTGTGTCTCCTCTCTCTATCAACTTCACGCCATTCTGGGTCCTTCTATCATTTACTCTTCAAACCCACGACTCAGCTGTTTGTCTCTTCACATTCCTTTCCTTCTCTCTTATCTTTGTTCAAGTTGTTCAACCTCCTAACTCTTGTTTACAGCCTGTTGGTTTTCAGTTCTAAGCTATCTTGTCGCAATTTTATCACAGTTAAAATCCAAAGGACAACTCCATCTTACCAAGAATGAACAAACCAATGGGAGCGAACGACTATTTCTATCAGGTTGCGCTCAAGGCCTCAGTTGATGCTATCCCTCCTCTCAACAACAACAACTACTCCATCTGGCGGGATAAAATGATGATTTTGTTTGATCTCAAAGACATCAAGGACGCCATAACCTGAAATTCAGGCCAATTACCCACAAAGCAAGATCGAGAAATCAGGGCAATTATACTATCTAAACTTGATAGCACAACTCACACCAACGTGGTTAACGCTGCAAACATTACTTTGTCTAAGTTACTCTGGACCAAGATGACACAAAGGTTTGCTTCATCCAAGACGGCCAACAGAGCCCGCATATTCAACCAATTTCTCCATGCTCCATTTAACAAACACGCCATTGAAGGATTCATAACAGATATTCAAAAAGCACTTACTCGCATGGCGGACGTTGGAATAGAGCTATCAAAGGATATCTTGGCGTATCTCATACTCTTCAAGTTTCCACCCACTCTAGAGAACCTAAAGCAACAGATTATGCATGGCAAAAAATCAGTGACAGTGGAGACAGTATTCAATCACTTGACCCAATACAATAATGAGCGCAAGGCAAAACTCAAAACCGGAAAATCCACCTCCGACGTTACCCTAGTGACCACTAGAAACAAGACAGATCAAGGAGAGAAAAAGACTTGCATTAGATGCAAGGAAGGCTTCCATGACCCTAATGCTCCCCATCCCGAATCATCATGCTTCCACCTCCACCCTCAGATTGCCCCAGCCTGGTGGATAGAACAACAGAATGAATGGAAGAACCAAATCAAGAAAACCCCTACAAATAACTATCATGCGTTACTGAAACTCTGGATCAATGCCAATAACTCACCTAATCTTCTCTTGGACTCGGGCGCCAACATTCATATATTCAATGACCCAAGGTATTTTGTCTCTATTAACTTGCAGGATGAGATGGATGAGATCAAAACTGGAAAACTAGAAGCCAATCTCAAGATACAAGGAACAGGAAATGTTATACTGGAATGGAAGGATTCCTTCATCACTCTTGAAGAATGCATTTACGTACCCAATGTTGTAGTCAACCTTATTAGTCCTGGTCTCCTGGCGAAAAAGGGATGTAATCTATTCCAAGAACAAGATCAGTTCAGAATCACTCAAGCTTGCCAGACAGTACTTAAAGGAATGATCCGCTGTGGTGACCAATCGGGGACACCATAGGGAAAAAAAAAAAAAAAATTTCAGTTGTACCCCTATGGGTAGCTTCATTTCCCCCCATCTCTCAACTTCTCCCTGTCCTAGCGGTCTAGGACAGGCCTCTTACCTGTCTCTCCGCTTTGATCCCCCCCTGCTATGTTCAACTCCTACTTGTCGCGCTTGCGGCCCTGAATTTTGGCGACGCGAGCGATCGTCAAACCACCTTTGACAATCCCTTTGATCCTTCCCAATCCTACTCATCCTCAACCATCTCTTACTCTTCTGTACCATCTCCAATCTATCAATCCTAAGGCTCATCATCCTCACCACTTCCTCCTCAATATGGTCTTGCTCACTCTCAGATCTCCTTCGAGCCCTCATCCTCAAACCCTTGTCCGATCTAGGACTCATCCACTCCACCCATCCATCCCTTGACCTCGCTTCACCTGGTATGGTCGTCCTCCTGATGCTCATCACCGTTTTGACCATTGATCGCAAACTCAATTGTCCACCCAGGGAAATCACCCTTGTCGCACCTAGCATCACCAGCATTTTCCCCAGGTTCACTCAACAAATGGGGTGAGATGACCATCAACCTCTCCTCTCGATTAGCACCCACCCGAGCCGTTGGATCAAATTCATCCTAAGATCTCTCGTTGGTAGTATGAGGTTCAAATTGATCCTCATCCCTCACAACCCCCTCATTCACCCTTCCACTCAACCCTGCTCATCCGAGTTCAGATCCTCGCCCATCATCTGATCCAACCGACGACCGCGAGCGACCGCTTGCGGCCGTCGGAACCTTCACCCCGCTGTCGCCGCCGATCAGGCAACGACAGCCGTTGTCGACACCCGCAACCGCTGTCGCGGGTGTCCATCTGGTTGCCCACAGTCATTCTCGACGCGGGCGACATTTCTTTTTTTTTTTCCTCTCATGTTATTTTTTTTTATTTTTTCATTTTCCCGCACCTATTTGTAGTATCTCTTGTACATAGTATACAGGGCCTCATGTCTATAAAAGAAGGGGCTCTCCCCTGCCTTTTGGCCCAGCATCCCAGGAGAGGAAAAAACATCATCATCTCATCTGTTGGCCTCATCATCAGAAATCAACTTATCCATGGGCATCCTTCCCCACTTATCTGAGAAATTTATCCGTGTATATCCATGATTGCCCCTTGATCCTTTGAGCCTCCATACTCAAACTCTGTCCCTTGTGACCTTGATCCTTATCACCAACCAATAGCCTTGCTGGTTGAAGAAGAATTCCTGCCTGAATTCTTGGGTGTGTTATACCACTCTGATCCCTTTTTCCGACCATACTGGTCTTGATCTCTCCTTGATCATCTATCTGGAGCCAATCATGTTTGATTGAAGGGGTTTTATTAAGCTTAAAACCTGGAGTGTTATACCTCCCTTCTTCTTTAAGGTTGAATTTTGCCACGCTATTCTTGAGTCCCTTGAGAAGTGTTGGGATATTCTTGCTCAAATTGATTATTGATTTGCTTCTAGAGCTCCATAAACAAATTGCTTTTGTTTTGTTCAGCCTCCCACAGTTATCTGGTACCCTTCAAGCGCTTGATTGCGGAGAGTTGGGCAGGTTCATTGAGAACCTGGAGGTTGGTTGGGATTGAGTTGATCTTTCCTAATCAGCTGCTGATGACCAGAGTTATTAGCTTGTGGGCGTTGTTACTTACAACTGCCTTGTTCTATTGAACTCTGAACAAACCTTGACTTATTTTTTCAAGTCTTTACCTGCACCATCTTGCCTCAGATAGTGTTGTTTCCATTGCTACCGACAACTCTTATCCTCTTCCCTTACTTTGATTTCTCATCCATAAGGTTCTGGACCTTGATTCCGGTTACATTTAAATATTATTGTAACTCCTAGGAGGGCAGCCTAAACAGCACCTTTCCCCTCCACAGAACTGCCACAGCTTAGCACAGTTTGGAGTCTTACACCGCGACAGCCTATTTGTTATTGAGAAATCCAAGAATGCTGGAAATAATCTATTGGTCAATCTCACAAACCCAATCTTGTCATCTCCCTCGAGTCAAGCTCAATCACTCTCTGAAATCCATGAGATGTATGGACACGCCTCAATCTCAACACTCAAAACCATTCTCAAAGAACAATACTCCAAAGATGAATTAAATGACTTCCAGTGCAACGGTTGCGTGAAGAGCAAGATCACGAGGGCTCCGTTCTCAGCCACTTCCACGCCGTCATCAAAGCCTCTTGAGAGAATTCACTTAGATTTAATGGGTCCAATCACTCCGCAATCCTAAGCTGGCCACAGATATATCCTAACGATCGTGGAAAACTGCACAGGATACCTCTCAGCCTTCCCCCTTATGACTAAAGAAGAAACCCCGGACGTCATCATCAGCATTCTTGAGAAAGAACATAAATGAATCAACTATTATCCAATGGAGATCTTCTCTGATAAGGGCACAGAATTCACAAACAACACCCTAAAGAGATTCGCCAAAGCAAAACACATCAAACTTGTGACGTCTGAACCCTACCACTCTCAGCATAATGGTTGGGCCAAACGAGCTAACCAAACAATTATTGAGTCGGCACGTGCGACTTTCTCATCCTCCAAGCTAAGCAAGAACTACTGGCACATTGTAGTCAGAATTTTCTGCTTTATGCTCAACCAAGTCCCTAGGGAAGGTAATGACCTATCCCCTTGGGAACTAATGTTCAACAAGAAATTACCCGCTAACTACTTGAAACCTGTAGGGTCTTTGATCATTTACCTTGCAAATCAGCTACAGAAGGGAAGGAAATTCAACAAGAAAGGACTGGAAGGAGTCCTGATTGGGTTCAATCCTGTGTTTCACTCTTATCTTATTCTCAGCTCATTGGGTGGCATTGTTGAGACCAAACACGTCCAGTTCCTTAAAGATTCTCTCCAAAATTTTCCATTCTTCAAACCACCCGGGACCGATCTATTCAGTAAAACAAGCACGGATACCATAGAATCAGATTTCTCTTCCGTTGAAAAACAATACACCACACAAGAACCTCAGGACAAACCCTCAGAATCTGAATTGGATCAGGAAGACAAGACATTGGTGGCATCATCCTCCCCTGATCCTCCTCTCATATCTTCTAAAACTCCAGAGTTATCTATTCCATCTATCTCTCAAAGACCCAAGCGCGAAACACAGAAGCCTCAAATATATGGTTTCCACCATTACTACGAGCCCCCTTCCTACAAGGCTGCTAAGAATTGCTCCAAGTGGCCAAAATGGAAGAAGGCAGCTGATGATGAATTGAACTCCATAGAACTCCAGGATGTTTGGGAAGAATACCATGGTACTCCGGACAACATTCTTAAGAAAACCTGGGTCTTCAAAGTAAAGCAAAACTGTCATGGCAATCCGGTCAAGTACAAGGCTTGACTCTGCGTCCAGGGATTTAATCAAGTCCTAGGGATCGATTACAATGAAACCTGGGCCCCAACGGGCAAATTAGGATCACTCTGAGTTGCCCTCACATACGGTTTAAAACAGAAAATGAAAGTGACTCAGTTCGACGTCAAAGGCGCATTCTTGCATGCTCCTCTCAAAGAAACAGTCATCATAAAAACCCCAGAAGGGTCTGACAGAAAGTCTCCATACCTAAAGCTCAAGAAATCTCTTTACGGATTAAAACAGTCCCCCAAAAATTGGTACAAAAACCTGAATTTGTGTATCAAATCCCAGGGCTATCAAGAATCTACTAGCAATCCCTGCCTATATCTCAATTCCATGACAAAGGAAATCATTTATTTCCACATCAATGACTTGATCCATGTTGGAAATTCTCAAGTCTTCAAAAACAACTATCTTGACAGATTCAAGAACTCATCGTGCCATCCTCCCAACACCATTCTTGGAATCCTCATGGAACTTGAGGAAAACAAAATTTTCCGGAGTCAACCCAATCACATTGCCCGCGGCTAAGAAGAACTAGGTCTTACATCCTTCAAGGACGTACATTCTCCACTCACTCAAAATTTGAACCTCAAGCCCGCATCCAACGCAGATCATGATGAATTCCAACGATTGAACATCAATTATCGATCGGCCACCGGACTCCTTAATCATCTAGCCCAATACACTCGTGCGGACATCTCTTTCTCTGTGTCCAGCCTGGCTAGGTTCAATGCCAAGCCAGTGATGAATCACTGGAGAGAAGTCAGGAAGGTGTGGAAATATCTCAAAACGACTAAGCACTTCAAACTTGTCATAAGCTATGATCCCAACCAAGAACCTCTCTCAAGCTTCAGTGATGCCACTTGGGGAGATGAACCAATTTTCTGCAAGTTGCAAACAGGATACATCATTCTTCATCACAGAAGTCTGATCATCTGGAACTCCACTTGACAAAGGAATATTACGTACTCCTCTACCAAATCTGAATTAAATGCTCTACTAGACTGTTACCTTGAGCTTAAGTGGATCAAGCACCTTATCAGCAAAATTTATCAAACATCTGAACCTAAGCCTATCTTGCACATTGACAATAAGGGCTTGGACAACAAGATTGAAAGGTTTGGGTCTCACTCAAAGTCTAGACATATAGATATCAAAACAAAAGGGTTGGGCGAAGCTTTTGCAAATTGCGAATTTACTCTCAATCTAATCCAAAGTCAACTAAGGATTGCTGACTCTCTCACAAAGGCCTCTTCAACAAGTTCCTTGGAACTCCTTTGGAAGAAAATCTTTGTCCCCTCAAACATCTGATTTTTGGATCATCTCCTCACCAGGCATGTGGGGTGTTAAGTATTTTCTGATACCCAGATACTACGGTTAAGGTAGCGCTAGATGAGATGGGTTCCCCGGTGATCTCTCCTGTGACACTTGGGTGACCTCCTCACCCCTCTTAACTCAGGACCTGGCCTCTCGCAGGGGCTGGGCTCTTCTTCTCTTCTACTTCTCGGGTCTACCAGATCTCTTGTTTTCTTTTGTTGTCAATTTATCTTTTCTTTTCTACATCCTATCTTCTCTTTCTTTGTTCTTAATCTTCCTTCTTTCCTCATCTTGTTCCTCTCAAATCACTTCCAAACCATCCTCTCTTGCGCAAACCTCTGTCCTCTTTTATCCGACTCAACCACCTTCAAATCACCATCAAACCGATTCCTCATCAAAGAGTCTGTGCCTGGTAAGAATATGATTCTCAAGACCTTCTTGGCCCAACACATCTGACTATCTAGTGTTTCGCCTCCAGCTGCTCTTCTGTGTCTCCTCTCTCTATCAACTTCACTCCGTTCTGGGTCCTTCTATCATTTACTCTTCAAAACCATGACTCAGCTGTTGGTCTCTTCACATTCCTTTCCTTCTCTCTTATCTTTGTTCAAGTTGTTCAACCTCCTAACTCTTGTTTAAAGCCTGTTGGTTTTCAGTTCTAAGCTATCTTGTTGCAATCTTATCAATTGATCATAATTCTCTTAAATATTTTTTGAGCTCAAAATTTCTTACATGCAGACAGGCCCAATGGGCCAAATACCTCTCCAAGTTCAACTTTACCCTCATCCACCGCCCTGGGAAACAAGCGGTTGTTCCTGATGCTTTATCATGTTAGGACAAGGTTTACCCAGGCGGGGGGCACCTTTGCGGACAACAACCCTGAAAATATTAGGACACTTTTCTCTTCAAACCAATCTTCCCAAGTCAGCCCAATCATCACCCAACTTTGAGGCAAAGCTTCCAAACTTTCAAAATCCCAAATAGACAACCCCAAGTGTAAAAATCTTTGCAAGAGTGCAAATTCACCTACAAGTTATTACGGTATATATAAAAACAGCTATTTAGTTTATAAAGATTGCATAGTAGTTCCCAATAATCCTTGAATTAATTTAGATATCTTTGAGTCTTGGCTTCATTCTCTGCTTGCTGGTCATTATGGTCAGGATAAAAGCTACCAGTTGACTGCAAAAGACTTCTATTGGACTGTTATGACTAGTGAAGTAGAAGAATATATTAGTCCATTCTATGATTGTGATTGTAACAAGTCCTTGAATCACCCAAATTATGGGCTGCTTCAGCCAGTTCCAATTATTCCTATTCCTTGGCACTTGTTTTCTATGGATTTCATCTCTCAATTACCCCTTTCAAATGGTTTTGATGCTATCCTAGTAGGAGTAGATTTCTTTTCAAAGATAGCTTTATTTCTTTGCACTACGGTTTCAGCTTCTTCAGAAGAACTATCTAATCTCTTCATAAAACATTAATTCTCAAAGCATGGTATCCCTGATAACATAGTTAGTGATTGTGGATCATTGTTTGTTTTGAGTTTTTTGACCTTGCTCTGCAAAAATTTGAAGGTCACTTGCCATTTATCAATGGCTTACCACCCGGAAACGAATGGAAAAACCAAAAATTAAATCAGATCCTTGAACAATATCTTTGAATTTATGTTGCTCATCAACAGGAAAATTGTTTGAAATGGCTCACTCTTTCAAAATTTCCATACAACAACTCCACTCATTCCTTAACCAAACAGTTGCTCTTTCAAAATCTTTATGGAAGAAAACCAACTTTTGATTCTATTCAAATTTTACCTTCTCAACTAGCTACCAACTACCTTACTCTCATTCAATCTCTCCAATTGCATCTGCAATCCAACCTTGGAGCAGCAATCAAAGGCTCCAAGGAGCAAGCGGATCAAATTTGCACTTTGGCACCAACCATGGTAGTAGGAGACCAGGTTTGGCTCAATGCTTGCAACCTTTTCATTACTTGCACTAACAGGAAACTGTCTGAGAAGAACCTTGGCCCATTTAAAGTAGAAGAAGTTATCTCCCCTAACGGATTGAAAATTTCCTTACCTGCAAAATGGAAAGGTATCCATCCGGTCTTTCATGTGTCTCTTCTAGAACAGGCTTGCGTATTATACCCAGGCAAGGCTCATCCCCCTCCACAACCTGTCAATGTTCAAGATCACTTAGAGTGGGAAGTAAGCCGTATTCTGGATTCCAGAATTAGCAAATGAAAGCGTCAATAACTTGTCAAATGGACTGGCTTCCAGTCCAACAAAGATTGCACCTCATGGGAAACAGCCCATCACCTTTGCAACTCTCCTGACTTGGCGCAAGAATTCCATAAAAATTACACGCATAAACCTTGTCAATCATAAATCACATTTAATCTCCATTCCATTCCCATGTATTACAATCCCGTTCTATCTATTACTTTGTCAGATTCTTCAAATCTGATTTTTCCTGTCCTTTCACATTTTCTGTATTATCTCTTTTCTGTATATCACCATATTCCTCAAAACTCATTTGTATCATATATATATATATATATATATATATATATCTGTATATATATATCTATGAAAAAATAAAAATCAGAAAATTTATTTTTAAAAAACTTATAAATTTCTTTTTAACTCTTCTTCTACATCCTCCCAGTTTTTATTCAGTTCCGCCACTATCTCTTTAAAATTCTCCAGATCCTTGTCATTTTATAAACCCAACACCCTTTGCATCAATTGAACTTGTGCAACCAACGCTGCTTCAAACACCTCTTTGAACTTTGAAATGCGAGATCTTTTTGGCCTGGAATTCCATTCATCCTTGTCCATTCAAACTTTTTGAAGTCTTTTATGGCAAACTCTTGACAAAACCTTTCCAACATTGCCAGTCAGCCGCCTTGCATCCGTCTCAATTGGAGCCATGGCTTGCACCTCAGTAACTTTGCCTTGGCTTCCCATTCAATTTCCTCCCATCTCCTCCCTTCCCATTCCTTCTGTCCCGTCTCCTCCACTTCCAATCAAATCTCCTTCCCTCTTTTCTTCCCCATTGATTCCCTCTATTTTTCCTCCTGTTTCAATTATTTCTACAAATCCTCTTGTAAGGCTCCCCTTGGCCCCTCCAGCTACTCTTCACCTTGCAGCTTGTGTCCTTGGTTCATCTCAGCTTCAGGTTGTGGTCCAAAATACGCTGGTGGTGGAGGTGGTGTTTTAGTGGTATAACTACAGAACCGGGGTAACACTAGAATTGCAAATCCATTCATTAGTTCTC
Source organism: Puccinia polysora (assembly GCA_025617555.3). Taxonomy (NCBI): domain Eukaryota; kingdom Fungi; phylum Basidiomycota; class Pucciniomycetes; order Pucciniales; family Pucciniaceae; genus Puccinia; species Puccinia polysora. The sequence continues at coordinate 43,284,879 of CM062625.1, read as the reverse complement.
TACATTATTATAGTCATTAGTAAAATGTCTTACCTGCTGTTTGCACTCCAAGGAACTCAATATCTGGTTCTGTTGCAATCTGAGAATTCACTCAAGGAGCCAACCTACAACTTTTTCCTTGACTTTGTGGCGCCTCCAACACTTCAACTACAGGATTGCTATTTATAGTGAACAAACAGGCAACCTTTTGAAGACAACAAATTCCCATTTTTGTACCCCGCAAGATGCAGTACTTGGAACACAATGCTTGTTTCAACAAACACAGTTGTTGCAACAACAAGAAGACAATGAAATATTCAGCTAATAATTATAAAAACTCTTAAGCAATGTAGGATTGAGTTGTAGGGGCTATTAATCAAATTGAGGCAAGTATAAGACTTGTGGATTCAATGGGAATTCATCAAGGATGCTTGCAGGAGCTTGCGGCTTTATACCCAGGCAATCTTCACACTCCAGATTTAAGGGTTATTGTCTTGTCACTTTTTGAAATACCTTCTCCTTAGTAAAATCTACATCAATCTTAAGCCTGACACAAACAAAAAGGCAAACCATCAACAGTGCAATCGGCTTACTACCTCTGGCTTGTGCAATAGCCTTCCAATCTTGGCAACTCAGTCTATACCTGCAAGTAACTTACATTTGGTTGACCATCCATTTGGACATTGATCCATCTTCCCTTGGGTATCTCAACCCTTGGACTTCCATTCTTGGTTTTGCTACTCCTATAGCTTACAAATAAATCAAGCCATATCAATTTTATAATTCCATTTTTGGACTAACTCCCTTCCCTGCATTGCCACCTCTGTTAATACCTTCTTTCATTGGCATTTTCATCTCACATGGATCACCTTCATTATTATACATATTTTTATGGTTCTACTGTCTTGCGCTCACCCTTGACAACGGCTATGTTTTATTTTTCAGTTTCAGCTTCCTTTCCATTCCTGTTATTCATTGCATCATCCTACCTACCTGTAGAAGACTTTCCATTTGGTCGTATCTAGTTACTCTGGATTACCTGAAGAGGACTCACTCCTTGCCTTCAGATTGTTTCCTCTGTTATTTAATTTCATATGCTTATGCTTTTGATGAGTAAGACCATCAAATTGGGCCTTGCATCAGTCTCTATCCATTGGAGGAATCCATCCCTCTTGCTATTTGCCATTGACCACTTTGCAGTGAGCATCTTGCTATCTTGCATTTGACCTTGCACTTAACATTTTTTTTGCCCTCAAAATCGCCTCAAGATCCCCTCCAGTACGTGGGGAATTGTGTGACAGTCATCAACTATGACTTGGTGCACATTTCACCATCATTGTTCTGCTTCAACTGCTCTAATTGATCCCAAAGAGTTTTAATTTCTTGTAAAGACACCTTGTATCCAATGGTAACCGTTAAGTATGAAGAACTATTACAATTTCTATTCAAGAGTTGTTAAGCACAGCCTGAACCAATTTAATTTAATTGGAAACTGTTCCATCTAGGTTCCTGCAAACATCCCCCATGAATCCTGAAAAGTTTTCAAGGAATTTTTTGAGAGAAGAATGGGTCCCTTCAACCAGAGACTTTGTTATATTTCCAAATTTAGGGGTTTTTTAATTCCAAGGCTTTACATAGATCTCTATGATATAGAAGATATTATGTTCTATATACTCAAGTACAATGTCATGGTCTGCCAAAAAACACTTTATACAAGTCATAATGAAGCAACCCAAAACTAGGAAGATTAACAGTAGAGGCAGATATTTGGCACTTACTCTAAGTTATGCACCATTGAACTCTTCCTCCTCCTTGGTTTTTGAGGCCCCATACTTAGCCCACAGAGAAATCAAGCTTTTCAACCCGTCAACATCATTATTAAATGGAACTTTACAGTTTGACTGTATGTTTTTAGAAAATTGCCCATGACTAAATTGTCTTGTTGACTCAGGGAATTTTTTTTCTAGAGCACAGATCAAATATTTTTCATGGTACATCACAAAGACTTTGGAAAAACTCTCAGGAACATAAGCTGACTCCTTTAGCACATTTACAGACCAACTGTAGAACTCAAATTTTCCTCTTGTTATAAAATCAAGAGCTTTTGTTGAAGTTTTCTGGTTAGAAGTAATTGCTACAATGTGCAATAGGGGGATGTTTTATTTATTTTTCTTATAAGTACAATCCATCATTGCTATATGATGGAATTGTTTGCAAAGGTTTAATTACTCAGGGTGAGCCAAGAATAGGGCCTCCAAGTGACCCTCTCCACTGAATTATTCTGGATGAAGCCAACATGAATTACCAAGTTTTTCATAGAGGACCTCCATAACACTTGTTCCCTTTAGTTCTGCAAGCATTATTTTATGCTTAGTGGTATAGATTGTTCAGTTATCAACATATTTGCCCCCATTGATTTTTCTAAATTTTTGTTTGAGTTGTAATGTATTGAGCCCATCATTCATGCCTTCTCTTGAACTCTCTAAGGCCACCCCAGAGATTCTCCTCAGTTGAGGATTCACTGACGGGTTTGGGGATGGTTCATGGTTATTTTGATCATTCTTGTAGGAGATACACCAAAAGGGGTCCTGCTTTGTGCAACTTCAATGGATTGAAAACTTTCACCCAAACTTCCTTGTGTGAGTTTGCGTTGAATTTTTGGTGAGCAAGAGTACAAACCATGTCTATCACAGGATAGATCCCCATATTTTCCACCCTTTGAGCTCAAAACTGTTAAAGTATAACCATTCTTCATTGCCCATGTTTTTCAATACATTTTTGCCTCTTCTCTAGTAGGAAATGCTTTCACCAGAGGTGGGTGAAGTGGATCTGGCACCAATTAAATGTTTATTTTACAGTTTCATGGTTATATTGATGGCATGCACACCATCAGTTTCATTTAAATGAAATATAGCAAAGACAAGTAACATAAAATGTTCCTCACCACCTGAGGTCATGTCCACTTGTGAAAAATTTTCTTCCTCAATTTTCACCCTTGACAAGGATGCAAGTGGGGCTTCAAATGATTTATGACCCAATTTCTTTTTTTCTGAAAGTTTTTTCATTGCACTCATGTAGTCCTTGAACATGGCCATGTTAAAAGGAGGGCTTTCCACTGTTCCCATAATGAAAAAAAATGCAATGCTACTTCAGTTACTTCAGTTTTCAATCCAAATTTCAATTGAAAAAAAATTTTCTCACTTTCAAGTTGAGAAAGATTATTTTTGTGGGATGTTTATTTGCAGTTTCCCTTTGTTTTGAATGATTTGGTTCACCGATTCAATTTATGTCACTTTATAATCACTTTGGTGTCAGTTGGGGATTGCTAGGTGCGGTCCAACAGTCCCACATAGTATGTGTTGATCCCAGATTTGCTTTGATGAAATCCAAATGTGGTCCAGGGGGACCAAAAAAATTTTGGCACAACCCCCAAGGGGCCATAAGGGGCTGTATATCCCCCAACATGGCTAAAAACTGACTTTTACAGCGGAAAACAGCTCAAATACACGGTTTACAGGGGGTATATGGCCCCCTGGGGGAAGCGCGTGTTTGAGACGGCACCTTGGGGGTGTGTAGAAGTGTGTTTTGGCCCGCACGCACGTTTTGGATGCCTTTGTAGGCCCACACGCATCCATTGGGCTGTGTAGGGCCCTAAACGACTCCCACACAACAGGGAGCGTGAATTTATCATCACCCTTTAGGGAATCATGGGACCCAACCCAAAATTATCTTATCCAAAACAATCACATTGATACAGTGGAAAAAGTTTGAGTGAAATTTCTCCATTATTTTTGCTAACAGTGCAGGAAAGAATTAGGGATAAATTGGCCAATTCTGCATCAATGATCACCACCAGGGATAATCAATTGAATCTCCCTGTTTTCCTTGTCCTTAGGAGTACTTTGGATGAAGTCATGAAAGGTTCAACTGCTTAAACTTTCAAAAAAACTAGAACCACTGAGCCTGTCCATTCTCCTTCTTTCAAAGAGAAAATAAAATTATAAATAAGATGGTGGCTGATTGCAGGCCCCAAAAAAATCTCCAGTCCAACAAGGAAACTGCTACTTAGACAAGATCACCAAAATACTCAAACCTTTTGACTACCACACTGATGAAAAGATTTCTTCTATTGCTACTCCTCCAACCTTTAACTCTTTTACTAAATCCATTCTGGTCGCTAATAATTTCATAGGGAAGGTCATTGAACTGGTTGATTTCTCAAAATCCAGAAGAATTAAGATGAAAAATCAATGGAAAAGAAGGGGAACAAAGTCTTTCATCCTAAATGCGCTTTGATCCCTTTTGATTCGTCTTGCACTATTTGTCATATGGTAGCCTCTTTTCAGCCACCAGCTCCTATGAAGGCATCTATGGCCTCTTTGGATTTTCAAAATTCTTGTGGTACCCTTCAACCTTTGTATCCTCAATCCTTGCTAGGGATTATCAATCTGATCCAGGTAGGAACCAACATGAGGAGCCCAAACCTCATAAATCTTGTTCCTTGCCAACTTCAATTCTTTGAAAACCTTTTAAACTTTGATCTTCACCTCAGCCTCCTTCCTCTGATGTGGAAGACGTGGAGGTGTAAAATTTAAAACTTATGGAAATTTTTCAAGACCACTCTGATTCTACTACCTCATCTAAATTGCCTCAACCTTCTGATCCTGTCTTAGTCCCTGCTTCACCTGAACTTCTTCACTCCCCCCAGGTCAAAGTTTGGTTCAAGAGGGGAATTTCAAGGGACCACCTCAATGCTGTGGGAGGGCCATTGAAGAAAATTTCAGATCTAAAAATTGTTGATCTATCTCGGGCTGAACTACTATCAATTTCTTCATCTGCTTCTGAATGAATGAATAAATGGTTCTCTCTTTGAAGTATGGAGATTGGTCCTTAAAGGTCTCCCCTGGCACTTTGATGGAGGAATCTGGTGAAAAAGGCCCCCCCTCAGATTCCTACCTTTACTCCTGTGCTCTTGGATTTATTCCTTGTTATCTTGGTGATTCAGCTAAAACTGTTTCTCCCCTTGTGGATTTGATTCCTCAGCTCAATTTTATCTCAGATGCTATGGCCTTCAAACTCAAACTTAGTGCTATGGTAAGCTTCAGGTATGTGTTTTATGGTATACGGAATCAATCTTGTAAATTGGTGGCTATTTCTGAAGATTTCCCGGTTAGAATTTGTCAAAATATTGATGGAACGTTTCATTTTTGGATCACTTGTTTGAAGGCCCTTTGATGTGGGCTCAACCATTCTTTATGGAGTTTGGTGCTACCTTGACGTTTTCTGACCAAGTTGGGGAGAGAATCTCCTACCTGATGCTGATGGAAGAAAAATTGAATTCCATCTCTGTTCATTGGAATCTGGTGGTTAGGAAAGAGATTTCCATGGTCATCCTCCTAAATTAACTCTAAAAGGGAAGCACAAGGATAATTCCAATTCTTGTCATTTTTTATCTGAGTATTTGATCCTACTGAGAGTTGTAGTTCCTATCAGACTTGAACTTCAACTCAAGGATTGTAAGCCTCCTGGATGCCAAGACCCTTGCTATCCTTTAGCTAACAGAGGTGATAGAATAAAGATTAAATATATTATTTAATAAAAGCAGCAAAAATATGTAAAATATTTGGATTAAGCTTATTGCAAGGTTAAGTGGTTTGGAAATGGTTTATTGTTTTGAATAAATATGAATAAATATGAATAAATTGATTATTAAATATTTTTATAGAGGGGCCACAATTTTATGGGGGATCTTTAACACCTCTCTTCAGGTATTTCAGTATGAAAACATGTAGTCCTGGTTAATTTGGGTTCTTTAGTTTAAAGGATGTTTTAACCAAAGATAATATGTATATAAAATAGGAAGTGGGGTGGCAGGGCCTTGTAGTCAAGCTACCACGACAGATAAAGGATTATAAAACTTACTGGTATATTATTAAATCCTTTGGGTTTCTTTTTGAGACGTGTACTGATGGGTTAAACCTGTATACTGGGGTTATAAGGTTGTTTGGCATTCTTTATTGATAAAAAGAGGTTGAGGACGGATATTATTGATCAGAAATTGCCATAAATCACTTAATTATCTCTTATAAGTACTTGATTACCTTGGCACGGTGTCTGGATATGAATATAACTGGGTCTCCGCCCATCAATACCCTCAAAAGAGCTCTTTATTTATAGCTTTTGGAGTCCCAATATTTTCCTTCTGAGTGTTTTAGGTGCTTGAAGGGACGGACACTAAGGCTAGCAGGGTAAACAGGGGTAGCCTTTCATGTGTTCCTGATGCTATAGCACGGGTAGAATCTAATTCCTCAGGGTTTGGGAATTATTCCACCTTATAATAGACATTAGGACGTGTGAATAACACTAATCTGTCCTATTTATGTATTATTTAATTAATTATCTTTAGTAAATGTTCCCATTAATTTAATAATTATATAAATAGACATTTCTACGGACATCTTGATGTCAGGTAAGTTCTCATTATGTATTATATAACTGCAGTAGAATTCATAATATTGATTTTATGCCTAATTTTCGAGGTCCAGTTGATTTACTAAGATAATTACTTAAGAATATAATTCATGTGAATTAATGTAATATTTTTACATCATTAGTGTTCTTAGTACGTCACAAAGATAATGATGGCTAGTAATTCTCATAAAAGTATATTAAAGTATTTTAATATATTTTTAGAAGTTGTCATTCTCTTATTTTCGACATTCTTGGTACTTTGAATTATATTAATTAAAAAATAAGTATAAGGACTATTTATGTATTTTTATATAATATTATGTGTTTTTAGACTTTCTACTATCCACGGGAACATTTATTACATATGTAGAATGTTCCCATGCAGGTTGTTGCATGTTTACGCGGTACCTGAGTCTCTCAGGCCGCCTGTCACTCTGTCAACCAGTAGTCCCGCGGCTGCGTACTTGTCAGAGGCCTGGGTCTGCGTACACGACCTCGACGGAGTGACAGGGCTGTATCTCAGCCGCGCGCTGGTGCATTGGCTGCCGCGGCTGGGTGCGGGAATTGTGACAAAACACATTTACGCCTGTAACTCCTAAAATATACACAAAACCTCAATTCTGACTGAATTTTAGTGTGAAATCTATACATGACAATTTATGTGAAATATTTAATTGGCCAAAAAGCTCAATAATGAAGCGGTAGTATTTTTGGTTTTTCTTTCCTTAATTATTTAAAAATATAAGGAGTTGGATTTCAAGGGTGGGGTCAGTGAGTGACCCTACCTAATTTTGGGTTGAGAACCCATTTCTGTAGTTATATTTTTGGTTTTCCTACTCCTTCTTAGGTTAATTGTATTATTATCATTTTCATGTTATTTTTGTTACTTTTTCAGCTTGCTCTGCAATAGTAGCAAGCTGACAAGTATCAAATCTCATCCCTGAGGCTTATTTTTCTTTTTTTCTTATTGTTTCTTCTTATCTGGGAAACCTCAAAAATCAAAAAAATGTCAAAATGGAACATTCTAAAAATATCTCTTCTCTCTCTGGGTCTTCTATGTCTTATCTTCCTTGCACCACGAAGTCTGATCAATTTTCTTTCAGTTCTGGATGAACTCTCCACAATGAGTAAAAACTAGATCCTACTCTTGATTCTATCCTTGCTTGCTTTGGTATGGAGGAATATGTGCTTCAGTGGAGGCAATTTGGGATGAAGGTAAGTCCTCAAAATTGTGGACTGCTAAGGCCATCTTCTACTTGTGTTTTCAAAACCTAAGTAGTGCCACACCTTTGAGAAAAGTGTTATCTACTGGTTCTCCCTTTATGGAAAAGGAACCCTTAGAGAACGTTGCAAAAAATTGGACATGGAAGATGTTGAAACTTGCTCTCACGTTATGCTGGTCAATGCTTGGATGAAACAAGAACTTCTATCTTTGGCTACAAATTATAAACCAGTTGAAAAAAAGGTCAAACCAGTCAACCAGCCTATGAATCTGAATCTCAATCCTCCTCTCATGCATCCTACCTTATCTTGTGATCCTTACTGTGGTTTATCTCAATCTCTTACTTTTCCCTTTGTGCCTTATGGTTATGTCACTGAGAAAACCCTGAAGGTTGTCAACTTTGGACCAGATGGATGGCTTTTTCCTGATGAGTTGAATTTGATGAATAATGTCTTATTTCAAAGGGAAAAATCTATTGCTTTCTGGGAAGAAAAGACAGGTCTCTTGAAAGAATACTATTGCCTCCCTTATATTATCCCTATAGTTGAACATGATCCTTGAAAGAGAAAAGGATTATGATAACTGCTGCTAAAGTCAAGAAATTTATCAAGTTGTTATGCAAAGGTGTTTCTAACGGTCTATATGAAAAATCAAATTCCAGTCATTTATTCCAGCCCTGTCTTCTGTGTCCTCAAAAGTAATTTTAAACTTAGAATAGTTCACAATCTTCAACCTCACAACAAAGTTACTATTAAAGACTGGTATTCCTCCTGCCACTGAAGGATTTGTTGAATCTTTCTCTGGGAGAGCTTTCTATGGTCTATGGAAAATTATGGGTGGTTATGACAAACAATCCGTACATCCAATATCTTGCCCTCTCACTACTTTTTATACTCCTCTTGTTTGATTCCAACTTACTCAATTGCCGCAAGGTTCCACTAATTTGTTTGCAGTCTATCAGGCTCAGATGATGTTGATCCTCTAGGATGAAATATCTGATCATGATGGTATTGTTATTTAAAATAATGGCAGAATTAAAGGTACATTTTCTGAATATGAAAAGGAGCTTGTACCTTGTCATTCAGACATTTGTCTATTCTCCTGGGAATATGCTACTACTTTGGAAAGGATTGTGTTTCAAATTGAGGATTCTAACCACACTGTCTCTGGATAAAAATTGGCTGCTTGTGTCCCTTCTCTGGAAGTTTTTTGTCATGTGGTCTGCAAGGAAGGAAGAACAATGGCACAAACCAAATTGAACAAGATCATCTCTTGGCCAACTCAAATCAATCCTACTGAAGTAAGAGGCTTTTTGATTGTTGTAAATTATGTTTGAATCTTTATCCCATCTTTATCCAAAATCTGTGCTCCCTTGCGTTTTCTAACCAGGAAAGAAGCTGAATGGATTTTTACCCAAGATTGCAAACGTTTGTTTCAGTTGCTCAAAATGATTGTTGGAAAAGACACATTTTTCAAAAAGATCTCTTATGGACCTGGAGCTGGAAAGATCAAGCTGGCTTTTGATTCAATTTATAAATCTGTTGGGTCTGTTCTTACCCAGGAAGATGAAAATGGTTGGGACCATGCTTCTCTTTATGAATCTTTGTTATTTTCAGATGTAGAATTGAGATACTCTCAACCAAAACTGGAACTCTGCAGTATGGCTCAAATTTTGAAGAAGCTCCATACAGTCCTCTGGGGTCGAAATTTTGAATTACAAGTTTATGCTTGATTTATCATTGAAAAGATCAATGCTCCCAGCCTCCAAAATGCTCCTATGACTATTTGGGTGGCCTTCATTCAGCTTTACTGTTTTGATATTGTTCACAGGCCTGGAAAATATTTCAAAATGCCTGATGGTTTATCTCAACATCCTCTTGGATATGAAAAATCTGATAAATTTTGGGCTTAAAAGAAGATTTTTTTTCAATGAAAGAGCAGGACAAAAAGGTCATGAGGTAACAAAGAAACAAAGAGAGTAGCTCAAAAGATTATCACACCTTAAAAGAAGACCCAGTGTAACAGCTGGAGGTATGAGGATTGCAGTAAGGAAAAATGTGAATCTTATTGAATGAGATAAGCTAAGACGGGAGGTCGCAGGCATGTAAGGTGCATAGAAGAATGAAGAAACAGAGGGAAGGAAACTTGGATTACCGGGATCAGGTTGACGAGAAGGTGGTGGTACAAGTGCAAGGTTGTACAAGGAAGACTTCTTGAGACCTGAGCCAGCAAGGCCCTCTAGATAAACTGAGACAGGCTGGTGAAAATGGATTGCAGACACTGGCATTCTGTGGCGTATGCCTGGGTAGCAGGCACGTGTTGCCTCCTTGTGCTCCTGCGCTTACTTCTGCCTAGCGTGTAGGTTTGATGATATGAGAGGACTGAAGCCAATTTAGCTCAAAATCAACACTCAACACCCACCCTGGCTTTAGGCCTCTTTGCAAGGAGGGCCAAAATTGAGAATCTTGAGCTGCCGCGCTAACAATAGTCAAGAGACAGGTTTGGTGAGGAAATCCGCAGGGTTGTTTTTCAAATTGATCCGCTTGAGCAAAATTGTCCCCTTTTCCACTTCCTCACGTAAGAAGTGGTAGCGTATCTCCATGTGTTTTGTCTTGAATTTTGCATGATTTTCCGCGCTTGAGGCCAACTTGACACAACCATTGTTGTCTTTGTGGATTGGGATTGGTGACTTTACCGGACGCCGGTGTGGTGATCAATCCGGGACACCACGGAAAAAAAAAAAAAAAAAAGAATTTTTTTTTAATTTTTTTACACTCTTTATCCATCAATAAATCAAAAAAAAAAAAAAAATTTGGTTGTACCCCTATGGGTACCTTTATTTCCCCCCATCTCTCAACTTCTCCCTGTGCTAGCGGTCTAGGACAGGCCTCTTGCCTGTCTCTCCGCTTCGATCCCCCCCTCCTATGTGCAACTCCTACTTGTCGCGCTCGCGGCCCTGACTTTTGGCAACGCAAGCAATCGTCAAACCACCTTCAACGATTCCTTTGATCCTTCCCAATCCCCTCATCCAACCGACGCCGTCGCTTGTCGCAAAGGTTTTCAACTATCATTTGATTGATCTCATCATACCCACCATCTCAACCTACCAGAGCATCATCATCACCCACTCCGTCATCATCAGCTCCAGAGGATCCCACTTGATCCACTCATCAACCATGCCATCAAAAGACCTCAAACCCAACTCAACCCACCACCCACCGACTCATCTGATCTATCACTCCTACCATCCACTCATCCCTTGAATCCAACGACGACGACCATCAACTCAAACTCACTCACGCCCTCCTTGCCCATCATCTGATCCGACCGACGACCGCAAGCGACCGCTTGCGGCCGTCGGATCCTTCACCCCGCTGTCGCGGCCAATTGGGTGACAACAGCCGTTGTGACACCCGCGACCGCTGTTGCGGGTGTCCATCTGGTTGCCCGCGGTCATTCTCGACGCGGGCAACATTTCTTTTTTTTTTTTTTTCCTCTCATGTCATCTTTTTTTTATGTTTTCATTTTCCCCCACCTATTTGTAGTATCTCTTGTACATAGTATACAAGGCCTCATGTCTATAAAAGGAAGGGCTTTCCCCTTCCTTTTGGACCAGCATCCCATGAGACCATCATCATCTCATCTCATCTGTTTCCCCCATCATCATAATCAACTTATCCGTGGGCATCCTTCCTCACTTATCTCAGCAACTTATCCGGGTATATCCATGATTGCCCCTTGATCCATTGAGCCTCCGTACTCAAACTCTGTCCCTTGTGACCTTGATCCTTATCACTAACCAATAGCCTTGCTGGTTGAAGAAGAATTCCTGTCTGTCTGAATTCTTGGGTGTGTTATACCACTCTGATCCCTTTTTCCGACCATACTGGTCTTGATCTCTCCTTGATCATCCTTCTGGAGCCAATCAAGTTTTATCGAAGAGGTTTTATTAAGCTTAAAACCTGGAGTTTTATACCTCCCTTCTTCTTTAAGGTTGAATTTTGCCACGCTATTCTTGAGTCCCTTGAGAAGTGTTGGGATATTCTTGCTCAAATTCGTTATTGATTTGCTTCTAGAGCTTCATAAACAAATTGCTTTTGTTTTGTTCAGCCTCCCACAGTTATCTGGTACCCTTCAAGCACTTTATTGCGGAGAGTTGGGAAGGTTCATTGAGAACCTGGAGGTTGGTTGGGATTGAGTTGATCTTTCCTAATCAGCTGCTGACGACCAGAGTTATTAGCTTGTGGGCATTGTTACTTACAACTGCCTTGTTCTATTGAACTCTGAAAAAACCTTGACTTATTTGTTCAAGTCTTTACCTGCACCATCTTGCCTCAGATAGTGTTGTTTCCATCGCTACCGACAACTCTTATCCTCTTCCCTTACTTTGATTTCTCATCCATAAGGTTCTGGACCTTGATTCCGGTTACATTTAAATATTATTGTAACTCCTAGGAGGGCAGCCTAAACAGCACCTTTCCCCTCCACAGAACTGCCACGTCTTAGCACCGTTTAGAGTCTTACATTTGATCCCCCGGGCCGGGATCAAACCAGCAACCTTGGGATTTACAGTCCCAAGACATTTAAAATCAACCTTGAAATCCGATTTTTTTTTTTTCCTATTTTTTTTCTCTTCTCAAATCTGATCTGTGGAGGCAACTTATCCTAGAAGTAAGTCCTCCCAATTTGTGCACCGCTTGGGCAAGATACTTGTTGTTTTTGGCGAAACCCTACTCTTGCCACACTCGTGAGCCACTTTGGAAATCTGCTCCTTGGATCCCCTAGGAACTCTGTTATTCGATATGGCATCTTCCGCTACTCCAACCACCTCTGTCCAACCTAAGATGGTAAAGATCAAACCTCAGAACAAGAACTTAGGCTTCAACGGTACAAATGTTGAGCGATTCTTGGACTCCTACGAAATGGCTGCTGAAGTGGATGGAGCTAGTGAATTTGATATGGCTTATCAGTTGCAATTCTTTATCTCCTCTGATGAAGTTATGGAGGTAATCAAGTCTTTCAAGGGATTTGAATCCCTTAACTGGACGCTTCTCAGGAAGGCTATGTTGGCATACTGGGGTAAAATAGATGTGGATAGGTTTACTCTGCAGGATTTGGATGCTCTGGTTTCTCAGTGGATCTCCAATGGTGGTATTTCTTCAGCCTCTGACTAGTAGATTTTTAGGAAGTCTTGGGATCCCATTCAAAACTATCTTATCCAAAACGATCACATTGACACAGTGGACAAAATTTGAGCAAAGTTCTTCCAATCTTTTTTGTTGGCTGTGCAGGAAAGGATTAAAGAAGAACTGGTCAAATCTGGATCCATGATTACCACCAGGGATAATCGATTCAAGCTCCCCATTTTTCTCACCCTTAGGAGTACTGTGGATAAAGTCATGAAAGGTCAAACTGCTCTTACCTTTGAAAAGCCTAGAACTACTGAACCAATCCATGCTCCTTCTTTTAAAGAGTCAAACAATATTATGATTAAAATGGAGGCAGATCGTAGGCCTAAAGAAGATCCTAATTCCAATCAAGAACCTACTACTATAGATGAAATCACCAAGTTACTTAGAGCCTTTGAGAACAAAATAGACCAAAAGATTTCTTCACTAGCTACTCCTAAAACTCCTTCTTCTTTCCCCAAATCAACTCTGGTCTGTTACTACTGTCATAGGGAAGGCCATGGAACCGGACAATGCCAAGAACTTCAGAAGGACCTAAAGGAAAAGTTGGTAGAGCAGAGGGGGAACAATTACTTCCTCCCTAATGGTGCTCTAATCCCTTTTGACTTGTCTCGTCCTATCCAACATGTGGTGGCATCTTACCAGCCATCACCTCCTGTGAAAGCATCTCTTGCTTCCTTTGAATTTCGATCATCCTGTGGTACCCTCCAACCTTGGTCTCCTCAAGCTATTTCTTCCTCTAGTCTTGCTGGGACTACTTATCAATCTGGTCCAGCCAGGAAATGACATGAGGAACCTAAACCTCATAAGGCTCCTTCCTTGCCAACTTCAATCCTTCAAAAACCCGTTAAACGTCGATCATCACTTGAGCCTCCTTCCTCTGATGTAGAAGACATGGAGGTGGAAAAGGAACCACTCATGGAAAGGTTCCCAGATTACACTGATCCTTCTCCCTCACCTCAACATTCTAATCCTATCTTAGATTCTGCATCACCTGAACTTCCTCCCTCCACCCAGCCCAAAGTTTGATTTGAAAGGGGCATCTCCAAGGATCACCCCAATGCTGTGGAGGGAGTATTAAAGAAAATTTCTGATCTCAAAATTCCTGATCTATCTGTGGCTGAAATCCTATCAATCTCTTCATCTGTTGCTGAAGGAATGAAGAAATGGGTCTCTTGTCGACGTGTGGAAATTGGCCCTGAAGAACTCAAAGTCTCCTCTGGAACTTTAATGGAGGACTCTGGTGGAACCAGTCCTTCTTTAGACTCCAACCTTTATTCCTGTACCCTTGACTTCCTTCCTTGTTATCTTGGTGACTCAGCTAAAACTGTTTCTCCTCTTGTGGATTCTGGATCTCAGCTTAACTTAATCTTGGATGCTATGGCCTGCAAGCTCAAACTTAGTCCTAGGGTCAGCTTCAACTCTGCAGTGTATGGGATAGGAAATCAAGCTTGTGAACTGGTTGGTATTGCTGAGGATGTACCGGTCAGGATTGGTCAAAATATTGTTGGAACCTGCCACTTTTGGATCACTCGTTTGGACAGTCCTATGATCTTGGGACGACCCTTCTTAATGGACTTTGGTGCAACCCTGATGTTTTCTGATCAAGTTGGGGAGAGAATTCTTCTCCCTGATGCTGATGGCAGGAAAATTGAAGTTCCTCTTTGCTCTTTGGATTCTGGTTGTTGGGAATGAGATTTTACTGGTCATTCTCCCAAATCATCTTTTAAGGGGAAGCAGAAGGATAACTCTAGTTCCTCTCATTTTTTAGGGGAATAGTTGATCCTACTAATAGTTTTAGTTCTTTTCAGCCTCAGACTGCAACTCAAGGGTCAACTCCCATCCCTCAGGCTTATTTTTCATTCCTTTCATCATTCTCTTCTGAGCTCAAGAATATTAAAAAACAAAAACATATCAAAATAGAAAAATCCAAAAATATTTCTTCTCCATCTCCTTCTCTCTCTGGATCTGTTGTGTCTTCTTTTCCTTCTACTTTTGAGTCTGATCAATCTTCTCTCAGTTCCGGTTTGAATCTCCGCAATGATTCTAAACTAGATCCTAATTGAAATTACGTTTTTGGTGATTTTGGTATGAAGGAATATGGGCTTCAGTGGAGGCAATTTGGGGTACAAGTAAGTCCTCCCAATTTTGCACTGCCAGGGCAATCTTTTACCGTCATTTTAAAAACCCTGCCTTGTCCCACACATGTGAGCAACGTATTATCTCCTGGTTCTCCTTTTATGGAAAAGGCACCCTTCAAGGATATTGCAGAACATTGGACTTGGAAGAGGTTGGAACTTGGACTCAGCTTTCGTAATCAAGTCTCTCTGGTCAACTCTTGGAGGAAACAAGAACTTCTCTCTTTTGCCACTAAGTATAAACCAGTTGCTAAGAAGATCCAACCAGTCAACCAGCCTATGCCTCTCAACCTCAATCCTCCCCTTATGTGTCCTCCTCTATCTCGCGATCCTTACTGTGGTCTTCCTCAATCTCTTACTGGTCCCTTTGTGCCTAATGGACGGGTCACTGAAGAACTTCTGAAGGTGGTCAACTTTGGTCCAGATGGATGGCTTCTTCCTGATGAGTTAAATTTAATCAAAAATGTCTTATCTCTAAGGGAAAAATCTATTGCTTTCTGTGAAGAAGAGAGAGGTCTCTTGCGGGAATCCTATGGCCTCCCTTATATCATCCCTGTAGTTGAACATGATCCTTGGCAAAAGAAAAAGATCCCTATCCCTGCTGCTAAAGTTGACAAATTCATCAATTTGGTCCGGGAACGAGTTCAAACTGGCCTGTATGAACAGTCAACTTCTAGTTACTCCAGCCCCGTCTTCTTTGTCCTCAAGAGTAATGGTAAACTTAGAATAGTTCATGATCTTCAACCTCTTAATAAAGTTACTATTAAAGACTCTGGTATCCCTCCTGCTACTGAAGAATTTGTTGAATCCTTCGCGGGGAGAGCTTGCTATGGTCTAGGGGATATTATGGGTGGCTATGAAAAACAATCCTTACATCCTATTTCTTGTCCTCTCACTACTTTCAATACTCCTCTTGGTCAATTTCAACTTACTCGATTGCCTCAAGGAGCCACCAACTTGGTTGCAGTCTATCAGGCTCAGATGATGTGGATCCTCCAGGATGAAATCCCTGATCATGCTGGTATCTTTATTGACGATGGAGGAATTAAAGGTCCAGTATCAGACTATGATAATGAGCTCTTACCTTGGCATTCAGGAATTTGTCGTTTTATCTGGGAATATGCTACTACCTTGGAGAGGATTCTGTTTCGAATCATGGAATCTGGCCTTACTGTCTCTGGATCCAAACTGGCGGCTTGTGTCCCTGCTCTGGAAATTGTTGGTCATGTGGTCTGCAAGGAAGGAAGAAGGATGGCACCAGCCAAAGTCAACAAGATCATCTCTTGGCCCACCCCAATCAATCCAACTGAAGTTAGGGGCTTTCTAGGTGTTGTCACTTATGTTAGAATCTTTATCCCATCTTTATCAAAAATCTGTGCACCCTTGCGTTGTCTAGCCAGAAAAGATGCTGAATGGATTTGGACCCAAGATTGTGAATGTGCTTTCCAGCTACTCAAAAGTATAGTTGGTAAAGACATAGTTTTGAAAAAGATCTCTTATGGACCTGGAGCTGGCAAGATCAAGCTGGCTGTTGATTTTAGTTATTGATCTGTTGGGGCCGTCCTTACTCAGGAAGATGAAAATGGTTGGGACCGTCCTGCTCTTTATGAATCTTTGTTGTTTTCAGATGTAGAATCGAGATACTCCCAGCCCAAACTGGAACTCTGTGGTGTGGCTCAAATGATGAAGAAACTTCAAACCGTTCTCTGGGGCCAACATTTAGAATTGCAAGTTGATGCTCAATCCATCATTGAAATGATCAACGCTCCCAGTCTTCCCAATGCTCCTATGACTCGTTGGGTGGCCTTTATCCAGCTTTGCTCTTTTGATATTGTTCACAGGCCGGGGAAATCATTCACCATGCCTGACGGTTTATCTTGACGACCTCTTGGGGACAAAAAATCTGATGGGGAACTGATTTCAATGAAGAGGAACCTTTAATCCAACCTATTTTCTCTTTTTCTTCTCAAAATTATTCTGGCTTTCAACAAGGCTTCTGGCTTAAATTAGAGCAGTACCTTTCAACTCTTAAAAAACCTCCTGATCTCTCTGCTAAGGAATTTTTATCTCTTAAACAAAAGTCTTCTAATTTTTTTGTTCAAGGATCTAGAATTATGAAGAGAGGCAATCCTTGTGCTCTTATTGCTGTTACTATTCCCTCTAAACAAGATTCTATCCTTGAAAGTCTCCATGAAGGCCTTGGTCATTGTGGGGAAACCGAAACTTATCGACAACTATCCGAACAAGTCTGGTGGCCATCTTTGAAGAAATCCGTCTCCCAATGGTGCAAGAGTTGTGAAGTTTGTCAAAAACATGATCTTAGGCGCCCAGCTGAAATTTGTTATCCTACTGGGGAGTCCACTGTCTTTGGAAGGATTGCTATGGATGTGGTTCATATTAAGGCAGGTGGTGCTAAGTACCTCATTGTGGCTAGAGATGATTTTTCCGGATGGGTTGAAGCAAAATTTCTTAAGAACCTTAGCTCTGAATCAGTGGCAGATTTCCTCTACGAGACCTGGACAATGTGTTATGGCCTGGCTCAATCTTACTCTACTGATGGTGGCTCTGAATTTGGGGGCAAGCTTTCTGAAATGATCCAATCCCTTCCTGGACAACATAGAGTTACTACTCCTTATTACCCTGAAGGCCAAGGCATGGTGGAACAAGGCCATGCCCCTTTGAAGGCTGCACTTGTTAAACTGGCTGGTGAAAGTGGCAAGAATTGTCGCAAATTCCTTCCTCTTTTTCTCTTCTCTGATTGAATCTCAACCAAAAGGACTACTGGCTACTCACCTTATGAAATCATCTTTGGTCAAAGAGCAGTCCTTCCTTTGGATCTGGAAATGGAATCTTTCTTGGGTGTCTCTTGGGAAGAGGTGTCCTCAACTACTGATCTGTTAGTTGCTAGATCCAAGCAACTGGAGCAAAGTGAAGACGTTTGTGATGAAGCTTATCAAAAGATGATGGAGTCCAGAGCAAAATCCGTCCAGTATTGGGAGGACAAGCACTCTAATCAAATCAGGGAGCCCTTGAACCCTGGTGACCTAGTTTTAGCTTATAATTGATCTTTGGAGACCCAGTGGGGCAAGCTTTTCTCTAATCGTTGGAATGGCCCTTATTGAGTGGTTCATCAAGTTAGAGGTGGATCTTATGTTTTGGAGGAGCTGGATGGTACTTGGTTGGCCAGAAGGTTCTCTGCTGATCAAGTCAAGAAGTTTCATTGTTGTGGGGGCAACTTATCTCAGAAGTAAGTCCTCCCAATTGTGCACCACCAGGGTCATTTGCTGCGTTTTTGTTGTAAAACTCTACTGTATGCCACATATGTGAGCACCTGGGACGCCCTCCTTGTTCTATTCCTGCCGCTTCTAGGGCTAATTTGGAAGAATCAAGATATTTCCCTCAACTCTTCAATTGCTCTCAAGATCAAGAAATGGCCAATCTTTGCTTCAATTTCTTTTTTCCCTGCCTTTTTTTTTGATCCCTTCAAAT
Organism: Puccinia polysora; assembly: GCA_025617555.3. Lineage (NCBI taxonomy): Eukaryota > Fungi > Basidiomycota > Pucciniomycetes > Pucciniales > Pucciniaceae > Puccinia > Puccinia polysora. The sequence continues at coordinate 43,266,391 of CM062625.1, read as the reverse complement.
TTTAGATGCAGACTAGGGACATTCTGTAAGTTCGGGAGAGATGTGGTGACCAATCCGGGACACCACGGAAAAAAAAAAAAAAGAAATTTTTTTTAATTTTTTTACACTCTTTATCCATCAATAAATCAAAAAAAATATATATATATTTTTGGTTGTACCCCTATGGGTACCTTCATTTCCCCCCATCTCTCAACTTCTCCCTGTGCTAGCGGTCTAGGACAGGCCTCTTGCCTGTCTCTCCGCTTTGATCCCCCTCCTATGTTCAACTCCTACTTGTCGCGCTTGCGGCCCTGACTTTTGGCGACGCGAGCGATCGTCGAACCACCTTTGACAATCCCTTTGATCCTTCCCGATCCCCTCATCCAACCGACGCCGTCGCTTGTCGCGACGGTCGTCAACTATCATTCGATCGATCTCATCATACCCACCATCTCAACCTACCAGAGCATCATCATCACCCACTCTGTCATCATCAGCTCCAGAGGATCCCACTCGATCCACTCATCAACCATGCCATCAAACGACCTCAAACCCAACTCAACCCACCACCCACCGACTCATCCAATCTATCACTCCTACCATCCACTCATCCCTCCAATCCAACAACAACAACCATCAACTCAAACTCACTCACGCCCTCCTTGCCCATCATCTGATCCAACCAACGACCGCAAGCGACCGCTCGCGGCCATCGGAACCTTCACCCCGCTGTCGCCGCCGATTGGGCGACAACAGCCGTTGTCGACACCCGCGACCGCTGTTGCGGGTGTCCATCTGGTTGCCCGCGGTCATTCTTGACGCGGGCGACATTTCTTTTTTTTTTTTTCCTCTCATGTCATCTTTTTTTTATGTTTTCATTTTCCCGCACCTATTTGTAGTATCTCTTGTACATATTATACAGGGCCTCATGTCTATAAAAGGAAGGGCTCTCCCCTTCTTTTTGGCCCAGCATCCCATGAGACCATCATCATCTCATCTCATAAGTTTCCCCCATCATTATAATCAACTTATCCGTGGGCATCCTTCCTCACTTATCTGAGCAACTTATCCGGTTATATCCATGATTTCCCCTTGATCCATTGAGCCTCCGTACTCAAACTCTGTCCTTGTGACCTTGATCCTTATCACCAACCAATAGCCTTGCTGGTTGAAGAAGAATTCCTGTCTGTCTGAATTCTTGGGTGTGTTTTACCACTCTGATCCCTTTTTCCGACCATACTGGTCTTGATCTCTCCTTGATGATCCTTCTGGAGCCAATCAAGTTTTATTGAAGAGGTTTTATTAAGCTTAAAACCTGGAGTGTTATACCTCCCTTCTTCTTTAAGGTTGAATTTTGCCACGCTATTCTTGAGTCCCTTGAGAAGTGTTGGGATATTCTTGCTCGAATTCGTTATTGATTTGCTTCTAGAGCTTCATAAACAAATTGCTTTTGTTTTGTTCAGCCTCCCACAGTTATCTGGTACCCTTCAAGCGCTTTATTGCGGAGAGTTGGGCAGGTTCATTGAGAACCTGGAGGTTGGTTGGGATTGAGTTGATCTTTCCTAATCAGCTGCTGACAACCAGAGTTATTAGCTTGTGGGCGTTGTTACTTACAACTGCCTTGTTCTATTGAACTCTGAACAAACCTTGACTTATTTTTTCAAGTCTTTACCTGCACCATCTTGCCTCAGATAGTGTTGTTTCCATTGCTACCAACAACTCTTATCCTCTTCCCTTACTTTGATTTCTCATCCAAAAGGTTCTGGACCTTGATTCCGGTTACATTTAAATATTATTGTAAATCCTAGAAGGGCATCCTAAACAGCACCTTTCCCCTCCACAGAACTGCCACGGCTTAGCACCGTTTGGAGTCTTACACCGCAAAATTTCCTTGGAAAGGAACCACAACCAGAGCACTTCCTTGACTGCTTCCCCGGCCGCCTTGTACTTGGCTTCAGTGGTTGAGAGTGTAACAGTTGCCTGCTTCCTGGATTTCCAGTTGATGATGTTGTTGTTCCACAGAACCACAAAGCCGCTGACAGATTGCCTGGTTGAGGGACAGGTGTCCCAGTCCGCGTCCACATGAGCCCTGAGATCTGATTCAGTCGGCTTCTTTGTGAAGTTGATCCCCAGCGAGCTTGTGTGAGTCAAATAGCTAAGTACCATGAGCGCCGCGTTGAAGTGGATTAAGCCAGGCGCATTGAGGAATTGGGAAAGGTAGTTTACGGAAAAGGTGATGTTGGGGCGAGTGTTGCAGCTGATATAGTTAAGATTGCCTACAAGTTTTCTGTAATCTGCTCCAGCTCCTGCAAAGTACTTTTGCTCCTCCTCTGACGCAGGTAGAAGCTTGTCAAAGGGTTTGAAAGGCGTGGAGAACATCTTTTGTGCAGGGAGGTTGTATTGAGGTGCAAGTCCGTCTATATACGTCTTGTGACTGAGATGAATTGCGTTTTCCTTTTGCTCCACGTTCATGCCAAGAAGAAGCATGGCAGGTCCAAGATCCTTGATTTTGAATTTTTTAGAGATAGCTTCCACGAATTCAACTGGATTAAGGCTTAAGAAAGAGATTTCTTCCACATGAATGTACAAATAAGTGTCCCCTTTCCAGAATACACACCTGTCCGCCTCGCTCCTGAGAAATCCTTCCTCAAGCAGCCAGTTGCTTAGGGTTTGGTACCACATTTGCGGGGCCTGTTTGAGTCCGTAGAGCGCCTTTTTGAGGGAGACAGCCTTTCCCGGGGCGACTGGAACATTGTTGGGCAAGCTGACATGGATAGTTTCTTTGAGCAGAGCATTGAGGAAGGCCGACTTGACATCAAGTTGATGGAATTTGTACCCGTGCTGGACAGAGTACGCAATGAGCAGGCGGAGGGAGGATTTGTTGCCAGTAGGTGCAAAGAAACTTGAGTAGTCAACCCCAAACTCTTGATGAAACCCCTGGGGGCATAGCCTTGCCTTGAACTCAATTATTTTATTATCTTTGTTGAACTTGGTTTGAAACACCCATATGCATTTCAGTGGCTTGATGTCCAGACAGGGCTTGCATTCCTCCCAGACTCCTTAGGTGAGCAGATTAAGAATTTCTTTCTCCATAGCAGCCACCCATTCCAGTCTGTGCGGACTTGCAAGTGCCTGCTCCAGCGTGCTGGGATCTTTGGGCTGACCTTCATTGAAGTTTGAGTCTGCAGCAGTCCGGCGCTGGAGTCGGTCGTGGGGTAAAATGTTGCAATTGGAAATAATGCTGTAGTCAGGGGAGACAAGTGGGTCAACATTCTGAATTCGAGGTGTGGCATCATTGCTACTTGAGATAGGGAGTGAGCAGTCTGGGGTGTTTGTTATTTGAGTAGGAAAAGGGTCCTGGAAGTCTTTAGGGTTTGTAGATCTAGTGCCACAACATGCAAAAGTCCCTTCAAGAAAGGTGACATTTGCACTAATGTATGTGCGGCCAGTTTGATAATCTAACATTTTGTATGAAAAGAAATCATTAACATACCCAAGTAAAGTCCCTTTTTCTCCATTGATGCCCAGTTTTTAATCCCTCTTCGCTTTTGGAATGAGAGAGTAAGTTGTGCATCCAAACTGTTTGAGACAGTTGTAATTGAAGTCTTTACCAGTCCACATTCTGTATGGGATCACAAAGTTCTTGGAGTCAATTGGAAGGAGATTAAGAAGATCCGTAGCTGTATTTACCGCTTCTACCCAGTAGCTTGGAGGAAGCTTCCTCTGCACCAGCAGGCAGCAATCCTTGTCAAGAATGGTTTGATTTGCCCCTTTTGGCTAGACCATTTTGCTGTGGCATGTAAGGGGGAGAGTGATGATGTTCTATTACAAGTTTCTTCAGGTACTGGGAGAGTTTTTCATTCACAAACTCGCTGCCTTTGTCTGAAACAATTGTACTGACTTTGTTGCTGAGCTTTCTTTTGGCGGTCTGAATAACGGCGTCAGGTGCTTGGTCCTTGGTTTGGAGAATGGAAACAGATTTGAAGCCCAAGTGTTGGTCTACTATGATGAGAAAGAACCTGCAACTGCCATAAGACTGAACTGGAATGGGACCCACAAAATCAAGATTTTTCACTTCAAGCGTTTGAGAGACAGCTTTGAAGTGGTTTTTGAACGGTGTAGCAGTCATTTTGCAGCTTCGACACACCTCGCAGTCAGTGGTTGGAGGTTGATGCGGGAATAGAAACCTGAGTATCTTGTCACTGGGGTGTCCTAATCTTGTGTGAAAGTGGCTGTTGACCGTTTGTTTCAGATGGATTAGTCTTTTTGTAGGCTGACCTTTGAATTTGGTGCTGCACAGTTCCACCAGGTGGTTGGTTGACAGGCCTATTAGGGCAAAACTGTCCAACGCGATCTTTTAGCCTGAGTACCCAACTCAATTGAAAATTGCTGCCTTCTTGGTAAGTCTTGACATGGAAACAAGGCATCTGTTGAGGGTTCGCACTAGAAGTACTTCTTCCAGTTTGATGGTCTCGCCTAGGTGATTCTTTAGCACAGATTTGCCAATGGCTGCTGCAAGCAGAGTGGAGCCTTTGCTACCGGTGCCAATACTCACTGATGTGGGTTGCAAGTTGAACAGGTACTCCGGTTTGTTGACTATATGGTGCGTGGAACCTGAGTCCAGGACCGGCAGGAGTGACTCAGTTGAGTAGACGGGATGCAGGTAAAGTTGGGCATTGAGAAAGGCTTGAGGTTGACTGGGAGGGTTGGAGTCTTCATTCTTGTGTTCTTTCTGAGCGGAGTAAAAATGAGATTGGGATTGAGCTCTTGTCTTTTGATGATCTGGTCTCAGCTCAGGATGTAACTGCCAGCAGCGTTCTTCAGGGTGTTCTGCGAGTGGGTTATTTCTACCCTTTGAGCAGGGATTCTTGGGCTTGCCTCTCCTATGAGAGGAGCTGGTCTTATGGAGAGCAATGGTGGAGTTGTTGGATGTGGATTGATCTGGTAAAATCTCTATTTGAGTGGATTCCAGGTGAATGACTTCTCTCAGTTTGTTCAGGACGGCCGTTGGGCTTTTGAGCATCTGGTCATTGAGGAGAATTGTGTCCACGATGTGATAAAAAGGGCCTGGGAGTTTGGCGAGGATGGTGTAGCTTAGGATGTCATGCGGCAAATCCAGTTTGACTATTGAGAGTTTGTTCATGAGTTTGCGACACTTGTTGATGGATTGATTAATATCACCCTTGTATTGGTATAGGATGAAGCTGAGCCACAGGCGTCCTCAGTTTTTGCAAGACTGAGAGGACTATCTTTCACTGATTGCTTCAAGAATTGCTTTGGGGTTGGCTTTGTTAGAGTGATTAACGATGGCTTCAAAAGAGGTGTCACCAAGATGTTGAATTATGATGTCCACCGCTTTGTAGATTTTCTTCTTTTGAGAAGCATTGGGGATCTGAGTGAAGTCAAACTCATCAATGATTTCAAGTAGCCCTTTTCTGCGCATGTAGCTTTTGAGTTGCAAAAACCAAGAGGGGTAGTTCAATTCAGTGAGCAATGGTATGTTCAGTTTGGAATTTTTGTCCTCCTGGTCTGTCATGGTGAGTCTTCTTGAGAGCCGGTTTGGGACTGTAAATCTGATAAATTTTGGGCTTAAAAGAATATTTTCTTTCAATGAAAGAGCAGGAAAAAAAGGTCATGAGGTAACAAAGAAACAAAGAGAGTAGCTGAAAAGATTATCACACCTTAAAAAAAGACTCAGCGTAACAGCTGGAGGTACAAGGATTGCAGTAAGGAAAAAGGTGAATCTTATTGAATGAGATAAGCTAAGACGGAAGGTTGCAGGAATTTCAGGTGCATAGAAGAATGAAGAAACAGAGGGAAGGAAACTTGGCTTACCGGGCTCAGGTTCACAAGAAGGTGGTGGTATGAGTGCAAGGTTGTACAAGGAAAACTTCTTGAGACCTGAGCCAACAAGGCCCTCTAGATAAACTGAGACAGGCTGGTGAAAATGGAGTGCAGACACTGGCATTCTGTGGTTTATGCCTGGGTAGCAGGCGCGTGTTGCCACCTTGTGCGCCTGCGCTTACTTCTGCGTAGCGCATAGGTTTGATGATCTGAGAGGACTGAAGCCAATGTAGCTCAAACTCAACACTCATTAAAATCTGATTTTGGAATGGATTTTGATGAAGAAGAACCTTCAATCTGCCCTTTCTTCTCCTTCTCATCTCAAGATTATTCTGGATTTCAGCAAGAATTGTGGCTTTCATTAGAGAAGTAACTTTCAAATCTTAAAAAAAAGCCTGATATTTCTGCTAAAGAATTTCAATCTCTCAAAACAAAGACCTCAAATTTATTTTTACAAGGATCTAGACTTATGAAAAGAGGAAATCTGTGTGCTCTCATTGTTGTTACTATTCTTTCTAAACAATATTTGATCCTTGAAAGTCTCCATGAGGGTCTTGGCCATTGTGGGGAAACCAAAGCTCATTAATTATTATTTATATGATTCTGGTCCATCTCTGAAGAAATCTGTTTCTCAATGCTACAAAAGTTGTGAAGTTTTTCAAAAACATGATCTTAGGCGCCCAGATGAAATTTTTTATCCTACTGGGGAGTCCACTGTCTTTTGAAGGATTGCAATGGATGTGGTTCATATCAAGGCAGGTGGTGCCAAGTACCTCATTGTGGCTAGAGATCATTTTTCTTGATGGGTTGTAGCCAAATTTATTAAGAATGTTAGTTCTGAGTCAGTCACATATTTTCTTCATGAGACTTGGACAATGTGTTATGTCTGGGCTCAACCCTACTCTAGTGATGGTGGTTCTTAATTTGGTGGAAAACTTAGTGAAATGATCCAATCTCTGCCTGGTTAAAATAGAGTTACTACTCCTTATTATTCTGAGGGCCAAGGCATGGTGGAACAAGGCCATGCTCCTTTGAAGGCTGGAATTTTTAATATGGCTGGTGAAATTGGAAAGAATTGTTGGAAATGTCTTCCTCTGGTTCTCTTCTCTGATCAAATCTAAACCAAATGGCCCAATGGCTACTCACCTTATGAAATCATCTTGGTTCAAAGAGCAGTTGCTCCTTTGGATCTGGAAATGGAATCTTTATTGGGTATCCCATGGGAGCAGGTGTCTTCAACAACTGATCTATTAGTTTCCAGATCCAAGTAACTGGAACAAAGTGAAGATATTGGTGATGAGGCTTATCAGAAGGTGATGGAATCAAGAAAATGTTGATGTTCTGACTCCCTCTAATCACATTTTTACTTATTATCTTGTTCTACTCTCTGTTATTCTTTTTATTTGTATCTTCCTCTCTTTTCTTTATACTTATAAAACTACACAACCTTTTGTTCTTTTTGTAAAGCAGACCTGCGTGCAGCTCCTATTTCCAATCCCGCACACAATGTCTGCACGCTTTGTTGTCTCTCTTTCCCTTGCAGTCTCAATAATTGAATGGTCAATGGACCTCTCCAGCTCAACAAACTTAATCATCAAACATCTCTTCATCCAACAAACAACTCAACCCAACCCATCAATCCAATCAAAAACAACTCAAAACCAATTCAATAACTAAAGATCAATCAATCAACCCAACCAATCAATTGAGATCAATCTACCCATAAGTTCAATCTGCAAATCAATCTCCATCCAATTTATAAATTAATTAATGCAAGCAACCAGTCTACTCATGGTGAGAACTTTACCTGGAAACTCTTAGCTCAGTGCCAGAAAATACTCTGATGTTCTTAAGTCTTGATCAATTGAACTATCTATTCTGAACTGTTCATCCTACTTTGCCTGGCTTCTTCTCATCAAGGAACTCTTTCTCATTTACTCTATATAAGACTTGCTTGCCTCAGCCATCTTGCCTCTCTGTTGGTTATTTTTTATCTTATGCTGGACATGTGGTTGTTTTTACACACCTTTACTCATACTTATTTCATCCTGAAATTAAGTTTGTCTTGGTTTCCAATCAAACCCTTTACAAGCTAAAAAGCCTGCACCAATTGCTACAATGGTTTTACCGGGAACCTCATCCAAACAAGGACAAGGGGGGAACTCCACCAACTGCAAATCCCTTGCAATCAATTCACTCATTGAATCCACACCTCTACTGACTTCCAACAATCAAAGTATGTGGATAAAAAAGTTTGAAAATCTCTTCAAGCTGCGTGGAATATTTGACATCATGACTGCGGATTACTCAAACTGCTTAGACAAGGACACAAATCAACAATTGTTAGCCCATATCCTTTCCAAGCTTGACACAAAATCCAACAAAAATTTGATGGAAAACAATATCAAATCATTTTTCACCACAATTGAAATGTAACTCAGGAAAATGACCAAAGTTGGCATTGAACACCCGTCTGACATCATTGCTTACCTTGTTTTTTTCAAGTTTTCCTCAAAAATGAAACACATGAAGTCACAGATAATCCACTTCACCACCAACATGAAAGTTAAATTTTTTCTCAATCACCTGATTCAACATAAAAAAAGTCCATTTCCAAAGGAGAATGGGTTGAGCCAGTGAATGTTGCCTTACACAGGGGACCACAATGCAAGAACGGGAAGCAAAACCTGGAGATAACCTCCCATTCAGCCATATCATGTTGGCTTGAATTTTGGGAAATCAAGCCTGCTAATGCTCACAACAATCAAGGACCAAAGAAAACCAAACCAAAATCCAATGATGAAGCAAATCTCTACAACTCCTTCTGTGAACTCAGCTCAAATGTGTCATCAGAATCAATCAATCATCTTTGCTTCATAATTTACTCTGGCTGTTCAATTCATAAGGTTATCAAACTGGACTCTTTCATTAATCTTGAAAAGAGCAATGGGCCCAACAAAGTCAGACCAGAAAGAAGGATTCTGCCATTGTGATCAAAGGGAGCAGAAAGGTTGCTTTGGTCACAAAGGATGCTAATATGATACTGTCCAATGTTGCCTGGGTACCCAAATTGATGGTCAATCTGATCTCATTGGGAGGGCTCATGAGTCAAGGAGCAAGTCTTCAAGTCAAAACAAGCAAACATCCACATACCTTTAAGATCACCACAAACAATTAAGCACTACTCTCCGGTTCAATCATAAACAAACTTTTTGTAATCAACATGGTTGACAAGTATAAAAGCACCTAATATTCAAAGACTGAACTTTCTGCCATCCACATATTGTTGGTTCATGCCAGTCTATTGCAAATGGAAAAGTTCCTCAAAGTCAAGCTCAAGGAATTGCAAAGACACTTGTTTGAATGTCTCAGCTGAAACTGTTAGAATTTAATGTTTTAATCTCAATCTTACAGTGTTCTGCTATCTCTTTCAGATTTTCTCTGACCTGATTTCAACTCATTGTCATTGTCTCACCAGTTGTTTTTGTTGTTGTAACACTGTTGGTGCGCCCTATTTGTGTTTTTCATTCTGCCTGCGCTGTCTTGTTCCTTCTACTTCTCACATGTTACCAATGTTCCTCAGGATCACACGGGAACTCCTAACTCACTAAAATCAATCCAAACCAACAAGAAAATTTTGAGGAAAACCAGATCATTCACAAAGCACTCCAACTCAACTTACAATTCCTCTCCAATTCCTCCAACAACTCTCAAGCTAACCTTGTCCACAACATGCAGGAAGCCAGTCTGATCACCATAAGAAAGTATCCTTTAACTCATCAATCAACTGAAACTCATCAATCTCTTACCCAGATTGTCCAAGGCACCTAGCAGAAACTGTCAAATATTTACATTTTTGCTTGTCTCCACCTACTCTGGCTGATCTCCCCCACCTCAGTTCAATCACTGACGCTTTGACCTCAGCCAGATTATCCCTCTGTTTTTTTTCCTAATTTCATTCCTTTATCTTGTTGTCACTAAGTCTCATACTCATTGCCCTTCATTTTAAATCAAATTCAGTCTGGTCTTGGTGACCAATCCTATTTTCATCACGGTTAAAAGCCTATCTGCTCTCAATGGATAGACTGGGATCATCAACAACGCGAGGACCAGGGGGGGAAACCATGAAATACAAGTCCCTAGCCATCAAATCACTCATTGAATCCACTCCTCTTCTCAAAGCCAACAATTAAAGCATGTGGAGGAAGAAATTCAAGGAGCTATTCAAGCTACGGGGAATCTTCACAATCATGAACAATCCTGACCAGTCAATACGTCTGGATGAGGAGATCAATCAGGAGTTTTTTGCCCACATCATGGCCACATTGGACTCCAACACCTACAATAATGTAATTGATGACGCCAACATAGACAATGCCAAGCTCATCTGGATCTCTACTCAAAATTATTTTGCCTCATTCCAGTCTGCAAATAGGGCCAAAGTCTTCAACAGGTTCCTTCACCTGACTATGGAATCAGACATAGACGCTTTTGTTACGTCAGTGAATGTTTATCTTAAGAAAATAACCAAAGTTGGCATCAAACTTCCTAACAACATAATTGCCTACCTAGTTCTCTTCAAGTTCCCCTCTTCTATGCAAAATATGAAATTTAAGATAATGCATGCCATGACAGACATTAAGATTGATCTTGTGCTCAACCACCTTATTCAGCATAAGAATGAATTTCTTTCCCAAGATAACCAAGCCAAACCTGTCAACGTAGCTCTGTACTGCGGTCCTAGGTGCAAGAATGGGAAACACAATCCAGCTGTTACCAGCCACTCAGGCAGCTCCTGTTGGTTTGAATTTCCCAAGCTCAAACCATCAAATCTTCACAGTCGCGGGAAGAAATCCCAACAGAAACAGAAGTCAGATGAGGCCCATTTTTACTCCTTCTTCTGCCGCATGAGTGTCAATACAGAAGACCTTCCCAATTGGTACATTCTTGACTCCCGTTTCTTGGTGCACATTATTGCTAACAGAGACAACTTCAACAGGACCCAATTCAGTGACAGACATGACAAGATCTTTACTGGAAAGAAGGACGCTGCCATCAACATACAAGGGACTTGAGAGGCTGCAATAGCCACCAAGGACTCTTTTATTGTCTTATCTGAAGCCGTCTTGGTTCCTGGATCAACAGTAAACCTCATTTCCCTAGAAGCTATCATGATCAAAGGTGAAATGCTCGATGCGAACTCCAAATGCAAACCAAGCACCTTCAAACTGCACAAAAGGGGTTAAATTCTATTTTCATGTGCTATTAGCAATAACCTCTTCATCATAGACATGCTGTCAAAAGCAAGAGCATTTCAATACTCTTCAGCCAAACTTATGAAAGTTAATTGTTTGTTGGGACGCGCCAGTTTAGGGAGGATGGAAAAATTCTGAAAATAAACCTTTCCCTTCGCTGATAAAGACGCATTTGAGTGCTTGAGCTGTGATAAGGTCAAGATCACTCAAAAGTGGTTCTCTTCCCAGCAGAACACAGCCTCAAGATGTTTTGACTAAATACACTTGAATCTGATCTGACCAATCAATCCCGCTGCAAAGGGTGGATTCAAATACGTCTTAAATCTAATTGAATCCCACTCTGGATAAATTTCAACCTTTCCTCTCGAATTAAAAGGTGACAAGGGCAAATAAAATCAGCTTCATTGTCAAAAGTCAACATCAAAAGACAAATTGCTACCCCAATGAGGTCTGCTCCAACAGAGGTGAGGAGTTTGTGAATTACAAACTCCAAAATTACTATTGAGCACATCAGGTGAACCAAATCATCAACAACTTCATCACTCACAACACAACTGCAGAGTCAAGCGAGCAAACAGAACTGTGATTGAAGCTGCTAGAGCCACCATCTCTGACTTGGGACTGCTATAATCTTGTTGGCATGAGGTGATCAAAGGATGTTGTCTTATGCTGAATAAATTCCAAAACAACATAATTAAGACTCTCCCTGGTTTAAAATTCACGGGAAAGAGCTACCTAAGGAATACATCAAACCCATAGGCTTGTCTCTCACCTACAAGCTCAACCACACCAATATAAAATCCAAATTAGACAAAAAAGGAGCATTGGGGATCCTTTTTGGTTTCAACCCGCAGCTCCTTTCCTACAAAATAATCAATTAAAATGGAAAGATCATTGAAACAAGCATGTCATCTTCAACCATTAAAATAACTTCAAAATCTACAACATACACAATCGGACAGAACCTCCAAAACCCATCTCAGTCACTCCATCCAATACGTCTCCCTCTCAAGAGATTTGCAAAATAAAAGTAGAATCATGTTGAGTATTCATCCCCCGTGCTCACCACTCTCTGCGTCTCAGTGCGCGGGTGCTCTCTTAGTCCACAACGGGGACCCCGAAATAGCTCTTCTCATGACTCTCATGACACAGTGTCTATTCTCTCCCAGGAATCTCCATATCCCTATTTTCTGATCATCTATGTTCTCAACCAGCTTACTTGTCATCAGTCTACTTTTCTATTTTCCTTTTCTTTCTTATTTTTTTTCTCTTCTTCTTTCATTTCTCCTACTTTCATCCTCTTGACTATCAACGCACTTACCAACTCGATCCAATTGCCTCTTAAATCTCTGACTGGTAAGATGCTCACTTCGCCAATAAGGCTATTGAACCCAGTCTGAATATCCATCACATCTAGCGGCTATTTCTGTCTATGCTCAAACAAAATCTCTCCTGTCTCTTCAACTTGTCCTCACGTTCTTAAACTCTCACAATTCGAAGCTGTCCTTTTTGAATATTCTGATGAATCTACGCTGTAGGGCTCTACATTTTCATCTTCTCATTTCTTCTCTTCTTTCTAAAGTCTTCTTCTGATTTGTTTGTCTGTTCTCACAGCCTCAGCTGGTTTTTAGTTCTTAAGAAATCTAATTGAATCTTATTACAGTTAAAAGCCAAAGGACCCACCAACAAACTTAATTGATCTAGCCATGAAAAAACCAGCCGGAGCAAACAATTATTTTCATCAAGTTGCTCTGAAAGCATCCATCAACGCTATACCCCCTTTAAATGAAGAAAATTACTCTATCTGGCGGGACAAGATGCTTATTCTCTTTGAACTCAAAGACATTAAGGACACCATCACTCAAAATTTGGGACCCTTATTGTTAAAACAGGATAGAAAAATCAGGGAGATAATTTTATCCAAGCTTGACAATACTATCCATGCAAATGTTGTAAACTCCACAAATATCTCATCTTCAAAGCTTCTATGGGCCAAAATTACAAGAAGATTCGCCTCTTCAGAGACAGAAAATCAAGCAAGGGTGTTCAACCACTTCCTCCATTCAGCTTTTAATGAAAACGCCATCAAGAGTTTCATCAACAAAATGAGAAAAGCCATCACAAGAATGACAGATGTTGGGATTGAACTGCCAAATGATATACTGTTGTATTTGTTATTGTTCAAATTTCCTCCTACACTCAAAAAACTAAAACAACAAATTATGCACGTGGAAAAGAACCTGACAATAGACATGGTTTTCAATCATCTTACTCAATACCTCAACAAGAGAAAGGCCCAAACAAATGTCAGTAAACCATCCACAGATTTATCACTAGTCTCTACCAAGACAAGGGCCTTCAAGGATGAGAAGAAGATAAAATTGCAATGCTGCGAAGGATACCATGATCCTAATGCACCTCACGCTGAATCTTCCTGTTTCCATATCCACCCTGAAACTTCTCCTCAATGGTGGATCAAAAAACAAAACAAATGGAAAAATAAGACTAAGAAGAATCCAAGCATCAATTATCATGCCTTACTAACTCTCTGGATCAATGCGGAAAACAATCCTAATTTACTTTTGGACTCTGGAGCCAACGTTCAAATCTTTAATGACTTGAAATTTTTCTCTTCTATAAATCTACAACTTGAGGCAGAAGAAATTAAGACTGGAAGACTTGAAGCCAATCTCAAAATACGAGGAATCGGAACAGTGAAACTTGAATGGAACAATTTGGTGATCACACTTGAAGATTGCGCTTACATACCCGATATAGTCGTCAATTTGATTAGTCCTGGATTTCTTGCAAAGAAAGGCTGTAACCTCACTCAAACCCGCGAAAGATTCAAATTCTCTCAAGGAGACCAAATTGTGCTGAATGGCTTGATAAGGGACAACTTTTTTGTTGTTGAAAGACCTCTATTGGCTGGAAAAAATAATTCTGTAAATTTCACCAATCTACCATCCATACTCTATTGGATTTGCACAAGATGTACATCCATGCCTCTATTTCTACGCTAAAACCTCTCCTCAAAGATTGCTTCACCAACAAAGAACTTCAGACTTTTCAATGCAACAGCTGCATCAAGAGCAAGATCACCAAATCTCCCTTCTCTAATGTCTCCACTCATTCCCGTAAACCTTTAGTGCGAATACATCTTGATCTAGTTGGGCCAATTACTCCCCAATCTAAGGCAGGACATCACTATCTACTCACCCTTGTCAAAAATTATACAGGTTATCTTGCATGCTTTCCTCTCTCTTCCAAAGACCAAACCCCTGAAACAATTATCAGTATTCTGGAGACGGAACACAAACTTTTAAACTATTACCCTTCTGAAATATTCTTGGATCAAGGAACCAAATTCACTAACTCAATTCTGAAAGACTTTGCAAAGAAGAAATTCATTAAACTTTGCACCTCCGAACCTTATCACCCTCAAAATAACGGACAAGCTGAAAGAGCTAATAGGACAATCATCAAATCAGCCCAATCCACCTTCTCTTTGTCTTTTCTAGCCAAGAAGTATTGGCATATAGTGACTCATAGTTGCTGCTTCATGCTAAACAAGATTCCTCGAGAAGGTAATCAGTTGTCTCCCTGGGAACTTATGTTTGGTAAGGTCCTCCAAGCTAATTATTTAAAACCCGTAGGTTCTTCTGTGGTCTACCTTGCCAATCGTCTTCAAAAAGGAAGAAAATTCAATGAAAAAGGTCTTGAGGGAGTCTTAATCTGATTCAACCAGAATTTTCATTCATACTTAATTCTGAATATGCTTGGAGCTGTCATAGAAACCAAGCATGTCAACTTCCTCAAAGATCAACTCTCCAAATTTCCTTTCTTTGAGTTGCCTGGCCTGGATATCTTTTCCCAATCTAATTCAAACTTATATGAAACGTATTTTTCCGTGTACAAGAAACAATAATTGATTAGAGAACCCACTTTGGAATACTGTGACTCTGATTCTGATCCAGAAGATGTCCTTCACTCAACACCTCAACCTTTGTCTCCACCTTCCAACTCTACACCTCAACCTTCATCTCCACCTTCTCACTCTGAACCTGAACCACCTCCTCAACGGATCAGTCTATGTCCCAGACACGAACTTTGGAAAACCCAAAGATATGGCTTCCACCATTATTAAGAACCTCCCTCTTACAAGGCCGCCCAAAAATTCTCAGAATGGCCTAAGTGGAAAGAGGCTTCCAAGGAAGAACTCAACTCTATCAAAACTCAAGAGGTCTGGGAGGAATATTAAAATAAACTGGATAATATACTAAACCCAACATGGGTATTCAAAGTGAAAGAAAACTGTCATGGTGAGCCCATGAAATATAAGGCACGTCTATGTGTACTAGGATTCAATCAGGTCCAAGGTATAGATTTTGGGGAGACTTGGGCTCCAACTGGAAAACTGGGATCCCTCCGCCTTGCTCTGGTCTATGGATTCAAGAATAATATGACCTTTACCCAGTTTGATCTCAAAGGGGCCTTCCTTCACGCCCCCTTGAACAAAAAATCTATAATCAAAAATCCAGAAGGATCGAATCGAAAATATCCCTGTCTCAAACTAAAGAAATCTCTCTACGGTTTACGCCAATCACCCAAGAATTGGTATGAGAAGCCCACCAATTGGATCAAATCTCAGGAATTCCCCAAATCCACCAGCAATCCCTGCTTGTATCTTAATTCTAGGTCCGGGGAAGTCCTTTACTTCCATGTCAATGACCTGATCTTAGTAGGAAAATCCGACTCTTTGCAATTAACTTTTTAAAAAGATTCTTGAATTTGTCTTTCCACGCACCTAATACAATCCTCGGAATGCTGATGGAATTTGACGGAGACAGTATTTACTTAAGCCAACCGAAACATATCAACAGAGGTCTAGAAGAATTGGGTCTCACTGAATGCAAAGATATCAACACACCTCTCACTCAAAACCATCACCTTGAACCAGCATCCGACAAAGACCATGCACATTTCTGTCAACTCAATATCAATTATCAATCTGCTATTGGATTTCTCAATCACCTTTTTCAATACACGGGTCCAGATATTTCCTTTGCCGTTTCAAGTTTGGCAAGATCCAATGCAAAACCAGGTCTAACTCATTGGAAAGAAGTATGTAAAGTATGGAAGTACCTCAAGGCCACTAAGGACTTCAAGTTAACCCTGAAATATGACTCATCCAAGGATTGTATCTCTGGCTATAGTGATGCTATGTGGGGCAATGATCCAACCTCCCGTAAATCTCAAACCAGATATATTGTACTACACTACGGCAGTCCTATCCTCTGGAACTCCTCAAGACAGTGGAATGTAACTTACTCATCTACCAAATCTGAACTCAACACTTTACTCAATTGCTACCTCTGATTGAAGTGGATCACTCACCTTGTGGACAAAATACATGTGTCTTCCTCTACCAAACCAACTATTCATGAAGATAACAAAGGATTAGATGATAAGATTAAAAAATTAGGATCGCACT
Organism: Puccinia polysora; assembly: GCA_025617555.3. Taxonomy (NCBI): domain Eukaryota; kingdom Fungi; phylum Basidiomycota; class Pucciniomycetes; order Pucciniales; family Pucciniaceae; genus Puccinia; species Puccinia polysora. The sequence goes on along the minus strand of CM062625.1, from coordinate 43,249,819 downwards.
CCAAGTCTCAACACATTGACCTTAAAACTCAAGGTCTGCGTGAAGATTTTTCCCTCTGTAAATTTATTCTAAACCTGGTTTCCATGGATAGAATGCTAGCAAATTCTTTAACTAAAGCCACCTCCGTTGGGGCCCTCAAACTCCTTCAACAAGCCGTATTTAATAATTAACTTTTAGTCGCATGTACTCCTCTTACCAGTCACAAGGGGTGTTGAGTATTCATCCCCCGTGCTCACCACTCTCTGCGTCTTAGTGCGTGGGTGCTCTCTGAGTCCACGACAGGGACCCCAACATAGCTCTTCTCATGACTCTCATGACACGGTGTCTATTCTCTCCCAGGAATCTCCATCTCCCTATTTTCTGATCATCTATGTTCTCAACCGTCTTACTCGTCATCAGTCTACTTTTCTATTTTCCTTTTCTTTCTTATTTTATTTCTCTTCTCCTTTCATTTCTCGTACTTTCATCCTCTCGACTATCAACGCACTTACCAACTCAATCCAATTGCCTCTTAAATCTCTGACTGGTAAGATGCTCACTTCCCCAATAAGGCTATCAAACCCAGTCTGACTATCGATCACATCTAGCGGCTATTTCTGTCTATGCTCAAACAACATCTCTCCTGTCTCTTCAACTTGTCCTCACATTCTTAAACTCTCACAACTCAAACCTGTCCTTTTTGAATATCCTGATGAATCTACGCTGTAGGGCTCTACATTTTCATCTTCTCATTTCTTCTCTTCTTTCTAAAGTCTTCTTCTGATTTGTTTGTCTGTTCTCACAGCCTCAGCTGATTTTTAGGTTTTAAGAAAACTAATTGAATCTTATTAAATCACAAAGTCAGACTTCAGATATTGAAAGCGACAATAGCTCAGTCAGTGAATTGTTGGTCAAGTAGGATCTGCAACCAAAATTACAAAATCAAGACAAAATCTCAAAGCGGGATTGGTAAGGATTTTTCTCAAATCAGACACATAAAATTCTCAAAGAAGCCATGGAAATACCCCACTGGAAAGAATCTGCAGCAAAAGAATTTTCTACAATTGAAGAGCAAGATGTTTGGGAGGAAGTAGAGAACAATCAGGTCACTAACCCCCTCAACACGGTTCCTGTTTTTAAGATCAAACTTAATTCCCATGGCAAGCCTGAAACATACAAGACCCAAATATGCTTTCAACAATTCAATCAAATTTACGGTCTTGATTACCTTGAAACTTATGCACCCACAGGCAAAGTGGCTTCTTATTGTGCATTCCTAACCTATGCTGCTGAAAGAGGCCTAAGGCTCCTGAAACTTGATGTAAAGGGTGCATTTTTGCACTCTGAACTGGACAAGCAAGTCTACATCAATGCTCCATACGGTTGCAAACACAAGTCCAAATATCTTCCACTCAAGAAGTCCCTGTATGGACTCAAACAAGCTACTCAAAATTGGTACCGCATGTTGAGTTACTGGATCAAATCTCAAGGATTCACCAAATCGGATTGTGACCCTTGCTTGTACATTGGGAATGATGGGAACTCCGCTGTTTTTTTCATGTTGACAACTTGTTGGTAGCGGGGGACATTGACTGTTTCAAACAAGCTTTTCTAGTCAAATTCAAGAATTCATCAGCTCACAAACCCAACACTTTCCTGGGGATGAAGTTTTTTTTGCAAGGATTGACTCATTCAACTTTCCTCACCTCTCCACATTGAGAAGGATCTTATCAAGATGGATATGATTAACTGCAGAGTTGTATTCACCCCTTTCCCTCCTTGCCTCCATCTACCACTAGCAGACAACAATGAACACCAAAAATTTTGGACTTAAACGTCAGCTGTTGCTCTCCAATTGGCCGGTTAAGTTTCATAGCTGGCCTTGCTTGCCCAGAAATCAGCTTTTCTGTTTCCAGCCAAGCCAAACACTACAAAAACCAGGTTTAAGTCATTGGAAAAAGGTCTGTCCTGTGTGGAAGTACCTATCTCACACCAAGGATCTGAGCCTGACTTTGGGACATCAATCAATCTCAGACCAACTCATCTGCTTTAGCAACACCACTTGGGGTGATGAGCCTGTTTCAAGGGTCTCTCAAAGCGGGTTTGTTTGCTCCTTCAAGAGAATCCCATTAAACTGGACAAGCAGAAGACAGCAAAATATCACACACTCATCTACCAAGTCCAAATTTGTGGCTCTATCCAGCTTCCACCTAGAAGCTTGCTGGTTGAAGCAACTCATCAAAGATATCTATCAAACCAAATTCAAATGCCCTCTCCATCTTATCAACAATAAATAACTAGATGACAAAATAAAAAGATTGGGATCCATCTCAAAAGCTAAACACATTGATCTCAAAACCAAAAGCCTTTGGAACAACTATGAAAATGGCATGATTGAACGCAAGCTGATTCCTTCACTCTTGATGACAGCAGACGCTGTGATAAAAGCAACAAATAAAACATCAAATAATCAACTTGTAAATGCTTTTAACTCTCTGTTTCATTGATTATTGAGTTGAGCGGGGATGTTAGAATGTAATGTTTGAATCTCAATCTTACAGTGTGCTATTATCTTTTTCAGATAATCTCTGACCTGATGTCAACTCATTTTCATTGGCTCACCGGTTGTTGTTGTTGTTTCCACACTGTTGGTGTGCCCTATTTGGGTTCTTCATTTTGCCTGTGCTGTCTTTTTCATTCTACTACTCACATGTCACCAATGTTCCTAAGTATCAAGCAGGGACTCCTCAACCACTAAAATAAATCCAAACTGAAAAGACAATGGTGAGGATGACCAGATCATCCATAAATCACTCCAACTCAACTTCCAATTCCTCTCAAATTTCTCCAAAAACTCTTGAGCTAACTTTGTCCACAACATGCAGGCAGCCAGTATGATCACCTAAATAACGTATCCTTCAACTCATCAATAAACCAAAAATCATCAATATCTTACGCATATCATTCAAGGCGCCTAGCAGAAACTGTCAACTGTCAGCTTTCTAATACCAGGAAACTTGCAGTCCTTTAGCTACAGAGATTGATAAAAATACTGGAATAAAAATAATAATTCTTATTTCAAAAATAAAATCTTACAGGCTCAAATAAATAATATAATCAGAGCAGTTGCAAGGTTTAATTGGTTTGGTAATAAAACGTTTTGAATATGTATATAAAAGAGGGGCCACAATATTTTACTACTGGGGGTCTTTACAGACAAAGAAACCTCTCTTCAAGGGGCCTCCTTAGGCAGTTTAAGAACCTTGGAATGAAGATGGGTGCCTTAGAAAGGGCTTATTCCACCAATGGCTGGGAATAACAGCGCAATGGCCAAGACAGGAAGGGAAAAACTCACTCCAAGCACTTTACTACGAAAATCCTGCAATAATAGGAATGGTTTCAGAGAAGATGGGGTGGATTGCTTGACTAAACTTCAAGGGTTGATTGTTTTTAAGAAATAAATAATAATACTACAGAATTGTTCATAAATGACTTGCTTAAATTCTTCATAAGAACTTGACTAACAATGAAACGGTGTCTGATTGATAATAATAATTCCTGGTAAACTGATGATGGAATAATGGATCCAAAGAGGTCTGTAAAAATACCTTTTTGGGGTAATTTTGAGCTTCTCAGGGAACTTCAAGAGGGTTCTGCTCATGGGCTATGGCTGAAAATACATTCAGGGAAAGATTAGCACGCCCACTTGGTGCTTTCAATAAGCTGACTTTAGATCTGCTGGATTTCTGTACTATTTCAGCCACAGGATCTGTAAATCTATTATGGCATAAATTTGATCATTCTGCACTCATCCTTCATTTGTACTATTAGTATTGCTTTAAAGTAAACATATATGGATGGTTACTAATTTCACATCAGCTTTTGATCACATAGATAATTTTTAAAAATTTTTATGATCACTCCTTGTAGTGTTTTGTGTTCTTCAAAGATCAGAGTCAATGATTTACGTTGTAATCCTTGATCTTTGATTTATTTTTAAAAAATGTTCTAAAGTTAATGCTTATTGATTTTACTTAAGTTTTAATCTTTTTAGACTATTACTAATTCATATTTCAACTTGTTACATATGCCAGGCCACCCTAACTAGGTTTTAGCTCTTCTGGGCAGTACATGGTTGTCAGATTAGTCACAACGGATCCAGACGCGGGGATCAGTCAGTACAGATGCGCGCCGGGTAGGATCCGCTGCGTGTGTGGCAGAATTAGCTGCGCACGGGTCTCTAGTACGCGAGAAACTGCTACTACGAGTACATAGGGGTATGTAATGATGCGGGGCTGCGTGCGGGAATTGTGACATAACACATTTTGGCATTTAACTCCTTAAATAGACACAAAACCTCAATTCTCAGTGAATTTTAGGTGTAAAACCTATAAGTGACAACACGTGTGAAATTTTGAAATGGCCAAAAGGTGCCATACTGGTGCCGTAATTTTTAGTACTTTTCTTTTTAATTATTTTAAAAATGTAAGGACTTGGATTTCAAGGGTGGGGTCAGTGAGTGACCCTACCTAATTTTGGTTGAAGAATCCATTTCTTTATGAAATATTCATGGATTTCTCACTCCTTCTTTTGTTAATTTAGATATTATTATTTTTTATAGTTTTTTGTTCCTATGACAGGTTGCTCTGTACATAGTAGCAAGCTGACATTGACAATTTCAATTTTAGCTTGTCTCCACCTACTCTGGCTGATCTCTCCCACCTCAATTCAATAACTGATGCTTTTTAATCAGCCAGATTATCCCTCTGTTTGTTGCCCTCATTTCATTCATTTATCTTGTTGTCAATGAGTCTCATACCCATTGCCCTTCATTTGAAATCAACTTCAGTCTGGTCTTGGTGACCAATCCTATTTTCATCAGCAACAAGGCCAAGATAAACCTGGCACCATTCAAAAACCAGCAATAAATTTCTCAAAGCTTTTTTGAGATGTTCCACCTGTTCCTCATTGGGCCAATCAAACCAACTTCAAAAGGAAGCTTCTAATATTTTCTCACGCTCATGAATTTGAATTCTGGAAACTTGGCAGGATTTCCACTTAGATTCAAGAGTGACACTGCGGATATACTTATCTTTGTGATAGATAACCAGCACCAAAAAACCAAAAGATACCCCAAGGACTTTGCCTCCAATGTTGGTGGCTAATTTTTGAATCAAAAACTTTGAAACTACAACAAGACTCACCACATTAATCAAATTTTCAATAAACCCTATCACTCCCAACAAAATAGTTGAGCCGAAAGGGAAAAAAGGACCATGATGGAGAATGTTTGAGAAAATTTGTAAGACTTGAGCATACCAAATTCCTGCTTGAAAAAGGTATTTAAAGGCTGCATCCTTATGCTAAAGCAGATTCCAAAGGAGAAAGTTCAGGATTCCCCCAGGAAGAAAATGCACCAAAAGCAACTGCCAGAAGACTATATAAAACCAATTGGCTCTAGTCTGACCTACAAGATGAACGACACCAATATCAAATCTGAGCTCAGCCAAAAAGGAGATCCCGGGGTACTGATGGGCGTTAACCCATCACTACTATCCTATAAGGTTCTCATGTTGACCAGAAAGATAATCAACACTAAACATGTCAAATTCAATCAACAAGAGCCAGAAAACACTCTCCTTATCAATGACTATGTCAGCAGGCAACAAACCATTTGGTCAAGTCCACAGTTTGACCACGCTACTTCCTACTTCTTTGGAGACCTACTCTGCAGGGTTGATTGCCATAAATGCAGAATCAGATAGAGGTGACTCCAACAAATTCTTGGACTCAAACTCACTTGTGGAGAAAAACCTTAGGATGAACCTGAGAAACCAAGCAACCCTATCCAAACCAGATTGCTATGGATTCAGCTTGGAGGCACTCCCTTCCTCACTTGTTGAGGCAATGGCCATCCCAGGATGGAAGGAGTCAGCTTTGAAAGAATTCAAAACAATCCAGGACAAGGAAGTTTGGGAAGATGCAAATGAGAACAAATCACCAAACCTCTTAACACGGTCCTGCATTAAAGATCAAACACAATGCCCATGGGGAAGCCCCAATCTTCAAGAAAAGGCTATGCGTGAAAGATTTCAATCAACAGTATGGGCAAGAATATCTGGAGACCTAGGCACCCACTGGGAAGGTAGCGTCTTTAAGAGCAGTTCTGACAAAGGTGGCCAACAGAAACCTGGAGATGCTCCAGCTCAATGTGAAGGGGGAATTTCTGCACTCCAAACTGGACAAAAAAGTTTTCATCAAGACTCTCTTTGGCTGTGGTTGCTCCTCCAAATACCTAAGGCTCATGAAGTGACTATACAGACTCAAGCAAGCACCAAGGAACTGGAACCAAATGCTGAGAGAGTGGATCAAAGCCCAGGGTTCCCAAGATTCAGCATGAAATTCATGTCTGTAAAATGGGGAAAACAAGAAAAGGCTTGTATTCTTACATGTTTTAAATCTTCTAGTTGCTCGGAATGTCAAATAATTCAAAGAAAAATTCCTCCTCAAATTCAAACATTCCTCTGCACACACTCCTAATACCCTCCTGAGGATGAAGATCTAGAGAAAATACCGCCTAATTCATGTTTCCCTACTGCTACACATTGAGAAAGGAATTGAAGGACTCAACCTCAAACAAAGTCAACTGGTATTGACTCTGCTTACTCCTGGTCTTGACCTTGGTCAGAACAAAAAAGAGGATCAAGACCAATTTCTTGCTCTGAATGTGAACTATTGCTCCCCCATTGGCCGGCTGAACTTCATAGCTGGACTTTCCAGGCCCAATATCAGTTTTTCGGTGTCAAGCCTGGCATGACACTGTGAAGAACCTGGCATTATTAACTGGAAGGAGGTGATGCGGGTCTGGAGGTACTTCAATAACACAAAGGAAATAACCCTGAAGCTTTGACAACAATCAATATCTGAAAAACTTGTGTGCTTCAGAAACACAACATGGGCAGACAAAACTGTCTCAAGAGTCTCTCAATGTGGTTTCATCTGTGCCTTCAAAGGCCGTCTGCTATATTTGATGAGAAGATGCCAGCAATCCATAACTAACTCCTCAACCAAATCTTAATGCGTGGCCCTATCAAGCTTCCACCTTGAGGCACGTTGGCTCCAAAAGCTCATCCAAAATTTTTATCAATGCTCCTTCAAATTTCCATTACATCTGATTGATAATAAGGGACTCAACAACAAAATTAAGAAATTTGGATCCAACTCCAAAGAAAAACACATTGACATTAAGAACAAAAGCCATTGTGAAGACTTTTAGCATGGTCTCATCGAGTTAAAATTAATCCCTTCTAAGTTGATGACTGCAGACGCCCTCAAAAAAGCGGCAAACAAAAAGTCAGTCACAAGGCTTTTGAATTCCTTCAGCTCTCTCTTCCACTGATCCCCAAGTTATGGGGGTGTGTTGATGTTCTGAATCTTTCTAATCACATGTTTCCTTATTATCTTGTTTTCCTCTCTGTTATTCTTTTATCCACTTATCTTCCTCTCTTTTCTTTATACTTATAACAGTACGCAACCTTTTGTTCTTGTTGTAAAGAGGACCTTCCTGGGACTCCTTTTTCCAATCATGCGCAAAATGTCCGCACACGCTGTTGTCTTTCTTTCCCTTGCGGTCTAAAGAATCCAATGGTCAAAGGAACATGCCCACTCAAGACCACCAGAACAAAATAAATCATCAAACATCTCTTCATCCAACAAACAACTCAACCCAACCCATCAATCCAATCACAAACAACTAAAAACCAAGTCAATAAATCAAGATCAATCAATCAAACCAACCAATCACTTGAGATCAATCTACCCATAAGTTCAATCTGCAAATCAATCTCCATCCAATTTTTCAATTAAGTAAGACAAGTGACCAGTCTACTCATGGTGGGAAATTTACCTGGAAACTCTTAGCTCAATGCAATAACATACTCTGATGTTCCTAGTTCTTGATCAATTGAAATATCTATTCTGAACTGGTCATGCTACTTCGCCTGGCTGCTTGTAATCAAGTCACTCCTTCTCATTTATTCTATATAAGACTTGCTTGCCTCAGCCAGCTTGTCTCTCTGTAGGTTGTTTTTTGTCTTATGCTCCACATGTGGTTGTTTGTACACACTCTTACTCGTACTTATTTCATTGTAAAATTCAGTTGGGCTTGGTTTCCAATCAAATAATTTGAAGAGAAGAATTGGTTAATTATTGGGAAGAGAAGAACTCAAATCAAATCAGGGATCCCTTAAATCCTGGTGATCTTGTTTTAGCCTATAATAAATCCTTGGAGACCCAATAGGAAAAGATTTTCTCTAAGCGCTGGAATGGTCCTTATTTATTGGTTTGCCAAGTCACAGGTGGATCTTAGTTTGGGAAGAACTCAATGGTACTCAGTTGGCCAGAATTTTCCCTTCTGATGAATTTAAAATGTTTTTTTTGTGGAGGCAACTTATTGCAGCAATAAGTCCTCCCAATTGTGCACCACCAGGGTCATTTGCTGCATTTTTTTGTGAAACTCTACTTTATGCCAAATACACAAGCACCTGGAACAGCCTTTGTGTTTTATTTTTGCTGCTTCTAGGGCTCTTTTGGATGGATCATGATTTATTTTGACTCTTCAATCACTCTCAAGATCAAGAAATGGCCATTATTTGTTTCAATTTCTTGTTTTTTCCTTTTTTTAATATCCTCAAAATCAAGATGCAGACTAGCAACAGTCTTTAATTTGAGGAGAAATGTGTTGACCAATTCAGGACACCTCAGAAAAGGGCGGAAGTTTTTTATTGTTTTTATAACCCTTCATCATCAAATATATATATATATATATATATATATATATATATATATATATATATATATATATATATATATATTTGTGTTGGTATGGCAACCTTCCTTTTTTCCCACATCCCAAATTCTGCAAGCCCTAAACTCCACGAAAACAGGCAATTTTTTTTCAAATAACTTGCGCTGAAGTTTTTGCCCGCTCTGCCCCTCATAAAAAATGTCACCTGGTGTGGGGAAGAAAATTCACCTCAGCGCTATTTCTTGCTCCTCACCATTATCTCAGAAAACAACTTTCCAGAATTTCATTTCAATCCTTCCAAGACTCAAGTTTCATCAATGCCTCCCCAGCAAGTACTGTGCCTGTTTAGCTTGTTTTCAAGGTGTTTTCAGAGTCAGAATGGTGTTAAAATAAAATTTATCCTCATCCATCCTTCAATAAGAGCAAAGCATCAAGCATCCAACAAGAGGCCCAAAATCAAACCACTAAAAGCAACACCTACTTAAACCCAGTCCAAGAAATGTGTGAAGTTGGATAAGCATATTCAAGGGGAAGAATATGTTTCAACAGTCTTCCAAATCAATCTGGCATCTACCCTAAGTGATTATATGGTTAAGTTATGTTTTTTCATACTTCTGCTGACTTCCTACCGTTGATTAAGAGTCAATCATTTTATTTATTGCATGGCTTTACTTGGTCTTCAGCCTCATCCAGGAGAAGTGCAGAATTGCGCAAAATCAGATTTTATCCATTGTGGAAATGTTTTATCAACCACCAGATCCCAAAAACATTGATTAAATACTTTTGAAAGATTTCCACAAAATTCTCAAGCATCTGAATCATACCCCCAAATGTTTCAAATACATCTGCTGTCCTCAATGTTACTTGCTCTACCAGGTTGAATGTTTGGAATTTGTTTTTTCATACCAAATCACCAAAAATGACCCTGTATGTGGAAAAGGACTCACCAAACCTGGCCTAATTCTTGACCCAAACATCTTAGCACTTATCCAATCTCACCATGTTGCAAATCCTCTTTCAAAATTCAACATGGTTTTTGTTAATAAGGACTTCAAGGATTAGTTAAAATGGGTTTTATGCCTACCTCATGTCAAACAGTTGATTGAAGATTGGAATGAAAAAATTGGCCAGGCTCCTAACACCTTGATTTGTGACTATTAAAATTCCAAAGCCTGGAAAAAGACCAATTATGATCAAATTGAGCCACGTGGAAAAACCAGCTATTTGAAGCTCACATTTTCACTCTTTTTAAATTGTTTTAATCCCTTTGGGAAAAATTTCCAGTCAGGAAATCTTTTGTTGGAGTTTTATCTCTCACCTGTCTCAATTTACCACCCAAAATTTAGAATAAAACTTGCTACATTTTTCTAACTGGTGTCATACAAGGTCCCAAAGAACCAAAAATGATAACAACTTCCAATATACTTCAACCCCTGATTTGATGAATTATTGATATTGAAAAATGGTACCAGGATTCCAGCATAGAAGTTTAACAATGGTTGGAAAGTAAAAGTGAAGCTTGGGGTACTGATAGGAGACGTTGTAGCAACATATAAGGTTGCAGGGTTTGCTTCTCATTCAGCTACTTCATTCTGCTCCTGGTGTTTCTGCCGCAAAGATGATAAATCTTTCCTTCAAATTGCAAAAAAATGCAATGGATGTGATACTTTTTTGCAATCCATTTGATTGAAGGACATGCCAAGAGCTTCTGAAGCATAGCAATATGTCAAGAATACTGGACTTTGGTGGTCCAAGTTGAATAATTTACCATACTGAGACCCATTCATTTGTTTTGTGCTTGGTGTTTTGCAAAATTGGTACAAAGGTGTAATTCAACACCATTTTTGAATTTGATGTAATTTCAACTTGTAAGAAAAAAAATAAGAAAACAAACAGGTAGGTGGTTTAATAAGCAATTTGGATTCAGAATATGTCTCACAATCAGATGACAGAGATGACAGGATAGGAGGGCTAACTACAATGGATAACAAGAAAATTCAAATTCTACTGGAGTCAGTTGTGGTTCCTCTGGGAGTATCAAAGATTACAAAATCAGTTGGTACCGCAAGCAATGGAAAACTCAAGGCAAGAAAATGGCATTCACTATTTTCCAACCACCCTCAATTGGTTGTTTTGGATGATTTTGGTGGAAGCTGCTCAAATGAATGGTTTTAGATCCTTTTATTGTTAGAAAATATGTGCATTTTGGTTGGTGAACGCATTTTATTGAAAGAAGGAAATTACAAAGGAATCTTGCACAGAATTCACTCAAGATTATCAAGAATTCTTTCAGTTTTCTTGTGATTTATTTATTAACATCTCAATTTGACCAAATCACCAGTATTTTCTTCATATTTGAGAACCTTTGGAATGGTGGGGACCTCTGAATGGAATCTCTGAGTTTGGTGGGAAGCGCTTAAAGGGAATGCTCCAGAGTTTGTCAAACAATGGCTTATTAGTTTAGTTTTCATCAATCTTGGCCTAAATCTTGCAATTCTTTTGAAGTTTCCTCTCTCCAGGGGACATTATAATTCAATGATGAAGCGTTTATTTCTGATACAGCGCCAGTCACACAAGAAAGAATACAAAAAAACTACAGCTAGAAAAGAAAGCAAAGCCAACCTAACTCTCCTTTAAAACCACTTAAAATGACTTGACCAAAACCTGGGTGATTATCAAGAGATCCCTCATCCAGAAGGTACAAAAATTGTGATGCAAAATGTTAAGAAACAAAAATCAATGACATCTTCAATTTGGGGGAATATTTCAACCCAACAACTAAGAAATGGAGTTTTATGGGAGGAAAATGGGGAGAAGATTTATGGTTTTGTTATTCACATTTTCAAAATTAACAATGTTGAATTACCATCTCAACACTTGATTCAAGTTATTATTGAATCAACTAAAACCATGAAACCCAGAAATAGTGCAATTTTGAAGTGGAATGGGGGGGTTTTATGAAGCAAAGGCAGTTTTTGGTGGGTGAAGTGAAACTCTCACACGACCATCCCATGTACTATAGGGCAATATTAGATGATTTTGAGTGCAAAGAAATTATGAGTGCAAGGGAAAGTTCAAGCAGCAAGGCTAACTGGAAAGTGAAAAATTATGATCAAATCAAAAAACAGTGACGACAATGAGTTGTACAACTGGAAGGGAAACCAAATCAAAGCCCAATGTTAGTATTGGACTTAATAAATGCAAAAAAATTATGCAATTAACTAACTTAGGAGACATTCTTCAGGCAGGCAACGCAACCTTTATAAGGTAATCCAAAGTGACTAGATACAACATGATGGATGGCCAGCTACAGCTAGGAGGCGGTGAGGTAATGAATGAAAAGAACAGAATGGGAAATGAAATAACAGTACAGTTGCTTCCAAGTTCATGGCATAGATGCAAGACAATAAAATCTGAGCTTACAAGTGTGTAATTGGTGAGAAAGGAATGAATTACATGAGAGACAATGCAAATTTTGATGTTGTAGTTTATGCAGGTTAAGGGACTAGTCCAATTACTGAAAAGATTGGATTGAATTTGTAGATGAATCAGAAACAGCATAAGGTTTACAAAGAATAAAAAAACATAAGAACAGAGGATCTGATGGAAATAGAGTTTCAAAAGAAGAAACAGGAAGTGAGAATCCTACAGCTTGGCCCAGTACTTGTGTGTCAAGGACAGAAGTTATTCAGGACAGACAACACATATTGAGAGGACAGGCTGAGAGGAGAAATAAAGGAAGAAGACTGGGTGACTAGAGGATCAGGTAGAGTACTGTCAAGAGAGCTTGAGAAACCAGAGTCTTACCAGGCAAAGATTTATGGTTGGTAGAGTTGAGTTGATTTGGTGGATGCAAAGGTTGAGTTTTGATGAAGAGAGTAAATAAGAAAAGAAGAAGGGGAAATAGAAGGAATGAAAAATAGAAGTAAGGAGAAAGAAGAAATAAGCGACGCGAGTGAGAATTGATAAGAGAGAATGAAACCAAAAGGGAAAGAGAAAGATCCCCAAGCTCCTCCATCTGAGTATTGGAGTGAGGCCGCCGTGGGTGAGAGAGAGCGCCCACTGCAAGGGTACTGATAGAAGCGCACGGGACAGCGGGGAGAGACCTACTGAGACTTAACACCCCCCGTGACTGGTAAGAGGAAGGGTAGAGAACATTTACAATGAGGTTGAAGTAAAGACTTCTTGTTGAAGGATCCTGAGAGCATTGACAGCGGGGGCCTGAGTCAGTGGGTCTGCTATCATTTTGTTGGTGGGAATAAGAGACAGGTCAAACTTGGAGAGGGAGAAATCTTCTTGCAGGCCTTTAGTCTTGATATCAATTTGTTGTGATTTGGAGTGGGACCCAAACTTCTTGATCTTGTCTTCCAAACCCTTGTTGTCAATATAAATTTTGGGTTTGCACTCAGGTGAAGAGAAGATTTTGCCAACAAGGTGAGCAATCAATTTTAGCTTCAGGCAGCAGTCCAGGAGCGCATTGAGCTCTGATTTGGTAGAAGAGTAAGTGATGTTTCTTTGTCTTGCAGAGTTCCAGATGACAGTGCTACCGTAGTGAAGAATAATGTACCCGGTTTGGGACTTACAAAATATAGGATCATTTCCCCAAGTAGCATTGCTGTAGGCTGATATATTTTATTGAGAGGGATTGTACTTGAGGGTGAGTTTGAGATCTCTGGTGGTTTTGAGGTATTTCCAGACTTTTCCCACTTCCCTCCAGTGTTACAGTCCGGGATTGTTATTGAATTGGTCTAGACTTGAGACAGCAAAAGCAATGTTGGGGAGGTATATTGGGACAAATGTTTTAGGATTTGAATAGCAGAAAAATAGTTTATATTGAGCTGAGAGACCTCTGCATGGTCTTCATGCAAAGCCGGTTCAAGATGGAAGTTTTGAGTCAGTGGAGAGTTGGTGTCTTTGCAATTGGTGAGACCTAGTTCTTCCAATCATTGATCAATGTGAGTTGGCTGGCTGAGGAAAATTTTGTACTCTTCAATCTCCATTAGCATGCCAAGAATGGTGTTTGGAGGATGACAGGAAAAATTCAAGAATTTTCTCAGAAACTTGTTAGCAAAGTTGTTTGACTTCCCAATGTGAATGAGATTGTCAACATGAAAGTAGATGACTTTCCCAGATTCCAAGTTGAGGTACAGGCAAGGTTCACTGGTAGATTCATGTAAACCTTGTAATTTAATCCAGGAAGTGGGAGTTTTGTACCAGTTTTTTGGGGATTGGAAAAGGCCGTAGAGATATTTCTTCAATTTTAAAAAAGGAGATTTTCTGTTTGTTGTATTTTCCCTCTCACTCCTTATTTTTTTTCACCTCTCCTACTCTGTTGCTGTCTCTTCCCTCTCCTTCCTTAGTTAGTCTTCTCTCCTACTTTCCGCTTGTCATCATCTCCCACCACCTAACATGGTGACACCTTCAAGTTCCTCTGAGGACATTGCAACCTCTCAACTCACTCCTGGTGCGGAATCTTTAAGTGGAGAGAGTCAGCTCACTTGGCTCTCCCCTGACTTGAAGCCCAATCCCTAACTCGTCCGGTCCCTGACTCCAATCCTGACTTCTCCGTAATCTCAATATTCTTGCTCACCCTCTCATCTATGCTCATTGATTCGTCTCCTCTCACCTCCAATTCTTCTCACCTCCAATTCTTCTTTTTCCTCAATCCATTCAACTCCATCTCCCGCTTCTCATCTGACCACTTGCCCTTAACACTCTCAACCATTCATCTCAACATCTCAACTACCAGCCATTCCTCCAACCACTCATCCCAATCATCCTCAACCGCTCCTTGCTCAGACCTGATCAAAAACTTATCAACATCACTCTTGTGGTAATCTCAGATCACTCAAGCTCATCTGATGTGAGATATCTGTCTGCCGCTTTTATCATTACTAGATTTCCTTCTTCTCATCTTTGTTTGCTTTCTTTTTGTCACAGATCCATCTCTTTCTTTACCATCTTCTTTATTTCTTTCCTTCCTTACCCTCCTTCTCGTAGTTGCCACTTCCAACATTGGAAAAGGTGACCTGGGTAAGAATCTCTTCAAATTTCTTTCCTTTAATGTCACGCTCCCTCATCAGTGTTGACTCAAACTGCTTGTTAGTTCATTGGTCTTTGCAAGTACCAATTATCTCCCACTTGTCAGCTTAACATGGTGAAAGGCCAAAGGTTTTCTATTCTGAAGCTGCCCGGAAAACCCTCAACAATCAAAGAGCAATGGAACCCTTTCAATCTCTGCTGAAAACCCTGATGGACTCCATTCCCAATCTCAGCGACTCCAACTTCTCCCTGTGGTGGTCCAAGATCACAACTATTCCCTCCCTGAAGGGAATCTCTCACTGGCTCAATTCCTCCAAACCCAATCAGTGTCCTCCGGAGGTGAATCTTGAAATAGTTGGATATATTCTTGCCAAGTTGGACAACTGCACTTACATCAACTGCGTCAAGAATCATCATCTGACCAATGGAATTGCACTATGGAAATCAATCAACAAATACTATGCCTCGTCTCAGACTGCCAACCGCTCTAGAGTCTTCCTGAATCTTCTCAACCTAAAGTTTGACCCCAAGAGGGTTGAAAAATCTATCACTGATGCTCAATTGTGTCTTCTTCAAATTTCCAAGATTGGAATACAAATGGCCAGCAACATAGCCGCCTACCTACTTCTCTACAAATTCCCACCAGAAATTGAGCACCTCAAGACCACTATTACCCACCCACTTTCAGAGGCCAAAATCAATGCCAATCTTGTCCTGAGACACCTTAACCAAGTCAAAAACAAGATCATGGGCGGATCCAGCTTGTTGGCTCTGGTTATAAAGAACAAAAATATAAAAAGCCAATCAACCTGGCACAACCCTCAGGCCAGCCATGATCAAAGCAAACGTTGGTGGCTCTACCCTCACCTTTGGCCCAACTACAGTTATCAACAAAGTGGCCCGGAATCAACACCTCCATCCAACCCCCCCCAAAATCCTCAAAAATCATCCTCAGCTCATCTTGCCTATATCTTCTCCATTATCTCCTCACCCATCCTGAGTCCTAACCAAGTACTACTGGACTCTGGCGCCTCAAGCAGCATGTTCAACAATTGAAATTTCTTTCCTCACCTTCACCCCAACAAAACAAAAGTGCAAACAGGCAACCCAAGTGCACCAATCTCCTCCCTTGGAAAAGGAATGGCCATCATAACAACTACCTTGGCCACCATCCACCTTCAAAACTCCCTCTACATCCCTGATCTTGCCATAAACTTGGTGTCACTCGGTCAACTCATTAAAAAAGGCTGTTCTCTGACCCTTCTGTCTCAAAATCAGTTTGCCATCACCCTTGAGGGAGCTCAAATCATGTCCTGCAGCATTAAGAAAAATCTCTTCTTCATCAACAAAGATTTCAATCTTCCTGCCGTTTCCTATTTGTTTGTCTCCCTATCCACTATTCACAAACAATTCTGTCATCCCCATCTCAAAAAGACGCACCTCATCTCCAAAGAATTTCCCAATCTCAAATATGACCCAGTTGACTGCATCTGCTGCGCAAAAGGAAAAATACAGAAACAACCCTTTCAAAACCACCTTCCCCCCAGTCAATAATCCTTTGAACAGATTCACGCCAATATCTGTGGGCCAATCAATACACCATTGCTCTCTGGATTTTTCTACTTCCTGCTGCTCACCAACAACTGGACAAAGCTCAAAAATTGCGTACCAATCAGATTCAAATCCAAAATAATGGACAAATTTATAAATTTTATCAATCTCCACGCCAATCAGAAGGTAAGAATGCTGAAAATTTTTCATTCCAGCAATGGCAACAAGTTCCTTAATCATTTCCTTTCCACCCTCTTCTCCAAAAACGGCATCAATCACTCAACTTCCAAACCCTATACTCTTAAACACAACCTGGTGGCCAAAAGGGGAAACGGAACCATTCTCAAAGGGGCACAAACTTCCACAATGGACATGAACATTTCCACTTTCCTCTGGGATGAAATTTCAATCAGCTCTTATCTCATTCTCAATCTCCTTCCTTCCTTTAATTCCAAAGTCTCAGCATATGAACTCTGGACCGGAACTCCTCCCAAACTTCATCTCATTTGCATCCTTGGTTCCAAGGCCATGGTCCTCAATCAAGCCCACTCCACCCAAAAATTGGACTGATAAGTATGCAGATGAATTTCAATATGACTTAGAACCAGCATTGGATGAATAAAGAAGAAACAAAGACAGACGTGAGAAAAGAGGAATCAGAAGAAAAGAAAAAGAAAAAGATAAAGAAAAAGATAACGAAAAAGATAAAGAAAAAGATAGAGCAGAATCCTACAGCTTGGCCGGAGATGAATGTTAAGAGTGGCGGCTAGATTGATGCTAGAAGATATTTGTGGAGCGGGACAGAAATTGATGTAATGGAGGAAGTTGGGATACAGATCACGAGAAGATAGACTGAATGAAACAGGAATCAGATGAGGAGAACATTCAGGAAATTCAAGAAGGTGAAATCTTACCAGGCAAGGACTATTTGAGGTCAGGTTAGAATGAGACTTTGAAGATTAAGTATTGAGTGGAACAGAGGCGCAAGAAAGAATAAGCGTAGTAATGAGAAAAGAATAAAAGATTTATGAGAAAACAAAAGAGATTGAGAGAGGCAAGGACTATTTGAGAAAAAGAAGAAAAGTTTAAACACCCCGCAACAGCCTGTTACAGATGAGAGTAGCGGAAAAGTGAGAGTGCGCGGAGAGAGCACTAAGCAGGGCACCCTAAGGTGCGGATAGATGAAGAATAGCGTAGGTGAGTGGAATCAGAGACAGAATCTTAACATGGAAGAAAAAGGCCTAGAGGGTATTTTGACTGGATTCAATGTAGATCTTAACTTGTATCAAATCTATTTTCCATCCTCCAAGTCCATTTTTTGTTCCAAACATGTAAAAATTTTTGAAAATCTGTCCCTTCCATCTTCTACCTCAAATGAGATTTTGAAGTGACTTGGGCTACGACAGGGAAACTTGGATCCCTTTGTCTTGCTCTGATCTACATATTAAAGAATAAAATTACTTTCACTCAGTTCAATTTAAAAGGGGCTTTCCTCCACCCTCCCTTGAATGAAACTGTGATAATCAAAAATCCTGAAGGATCAAATTGAACATCTCCCTATCTCAAATTGAAGAAATCACTCTATGCTTTATGTCAATCACCCAAGAATTGGTATGAGACACTTACCGCGTGGATCAAATCTCAAGGATTCCATGAATACACCAGAGATCCATGTTTTTATCTCAATTCTAAGTCGGGGGAAGTCCTTTACTTCCATGTTGAAGATATAATCTTAGTAGGAAAATCTGACTTGTTTGCATTCAACTTCTTAAAAAGATTCTCAAATTTTTCCTATCACTTTCCAAATACAATCCTTGGAATTCTAATGAAATTCGATGGAGACAGTATATTTCTAAGTCAACCAAAACATATCAAAAGAGGCCTGGAAGAATTGGGCCTCACCGACTGCAAAGGCATTAATACAACTCTTACTCAAAACTTCCATCTCAAACCAGCTTTGGAAAAAGACCATGCTCAGATTTGTCAACTCAATATCAATTATTGATCTACAATTGGATTGCTGAATCATCTTTCTCAATACACTTGTCCGGATATTTCCTTTGCCGGTTCCAGCCTGGCAAGATTCAATGCAAAACCGGGACTCACTCACTGGCAAAAAGTACGCAAGGTATGGAAATACCTCAATACCACTAGGGACTTCAGGTTGACTCTGAAGTATGACTCATCCAAAGACAGTATCTTGGGCTATAGTGATTCTATTTGGGGCAACAACCCCTCTTCTCGCAAGTCTCAAACCCAATATATAGTACTGCACTATGGCAGTCCAGTCCTCTGGAATTCCTCAAGACAGCGGAACGTAACATACTCCTTTACCAAATCTGAACCCAACGCCTTACTTGATTGCTACCTCACTCACCTTGTGGATGAAATCCATGGCTCTTCCTCTAACAAACCAAAAATAAATTTAGATAATAGGGGATTAGAAAACAAAACAAAAAAATTTGGGTCACACTCCAAGTCACAACACATCAAAATTAAAACAAAAGGTCTACGTGAAGACTTTTCTCTTTCTGAGTTTGACCTCCATCTTGTCTCCACCAATAAATGTTAGTGGATCCTTTAAATAAAGCCATATCCGTTGGTGACCTCCAACTCCTTCAACGCACCATATTTCCTAATTAATCTAATTAATACCATGTGAAATCTCCTCTTACCAGTCACAAGGGGTTTTGAGTATTTTCCCCCTCTCATCCCTTACCGCGCCTCTGCACGCGGGTGCGCACTGAGTATATGACAGGGACCCCAAAGTTTTATTCTCACTCACACACGGTCTCATCCCCTTTTTACCAATTCCAATTATTCTGGATCTTTATCAACCTATTTCAATATCTTTCTTTCTTATCTTCTGTCTGTTTTCTTGTTTCTGTCCTTTTTTATTTGATTTCATTTCTATTTCTTCCTCTGATCTCCTCGACCCTCAACATCACTCCATCAAATCACTCGACCCAAATACAATATTTCAATATCTGACCAGTAAGATGTCAACTTCTCCAAAGAAGCCTCTTGAACTCACTCTGACTTCATACTACGAAAAGCCTATCTTTATCTATACCCAAACCCCATCCCTTCTGTTTCCTTTTTTGTCTCTCAGTCCCTAGATCTCTCTCAACTCAAAGATGCCTCATTAGACAACTGTCATTGATCTACGCTTTAGGCTTTTACATTTTTATCTTCCTACTTATTTATTTTTATTTGAGGTCTCCTTCTGAAACGCTTCTCTTTGATTCTTTTTGATCTCTCAGCCTCAGCTGGTTCTAAGTTCTCTAGAAATACAGTCAAATCTCATTATGTGGCTAACTAGCATGGTTGCAAGCTAGTGAGAATTCATGAACAAGAATAGAAATCTAAGTGCTAAGGATACCCAGGGTGAAAGAGTGGACCTTTAATGGATGGTTGACCATATTAGAGCTAAATGAAAGGTTTGCAAGTATATACTGAGTTGATTGCCCAGATTGGAAGGTTTTTATGGAATACAGAGTAGTAAGGGGAAGGCACCATTGATGTTGTGCTTTCTTTGTGTCAGGCTTATGGACTGAGGTAGATGGTACTGAGGAAAGGATATGTCAAGATGAAGAAGACAATAACCCTTAAGCTTGAAGAATGACAGAAACCTGATGAGCATTTATTGGTTCTGGCCGCCAAAATTGGGGGCTTGTGTGCTTAAAAGCTACTGGCTGCTTGGGTGGTTGTGAATACCAACCCACTGGTACAAGGGCATGCAATCCATGATTCCAAAATTGCAAGTACTGAACCCATGGAGGCCATCACCATGGACATTGATTGCATGGGTGCCTAGTATTTTTGAGTTTCAGATATATTGTGTTTCCACTTTTTGTTTTTGTTCAAGCTGCAATTCATGCTTTTCATTTCTTTACTCCAGAAACTTTGAGTCAAACTGCTGCCAGTATGAAATGGGATAGGTTTCAATTGTGATCTACCCCAACACCAACTACAATCCTTTCGGGTCTGTAGAACATGCAGAAATGGGTGTGATTGCTTGGATTTAATTCTTTTGGTAGATGAGAGGTAAACCAAGTGTATTATTTGGGAATGCAGTTTTGTTTAAGTTGCTCCTCCACTTGGACACTTGTGGCTGACCGCAAGGATCAGCTAGTTCCCCCTGCAGAACCACACCTGTGTTGAATTTATAATTTTTGTCTCTCAGAAAAAAAAGCATACAAAAAAATGGATATGCAGCCATAGATTCACCCTACCATTTATTGAAACAACTATGACAACATATGTGAGAAAAAATGATACAAAAATCAAAAAAAAAAAAAACAAGTAAAAAAAACAGAAGGAAAAAGCTCACAAAAATGTAGATAAAAACAAATGAATTGAAATTTAAAGCGCTGACTGGCTTAAATGATCTCCTTGTCAACTAGAATCTTGCTATTTCCTTCACAGGCTTGATTTCAATCATCTGAGTCAAGGTATTCACAAGCCTCATTATCAATAAAGTAATCATTGTCCTCATTGAGCTCACATACCATATCATCATCTCCAAAAGTATCTGATAGTTTGATTTTGGTCCCACGTTAGCTCCTGTCTCCCTAATCCTCATTTTCACTTTCAGCATATTTGCTTGCACTTAGATGGTCAAGATTGTATGGACCAGTTACTATGTCCCAGAGTTTCTTGGTTAAATTCTTGGTGCACAATTTCTCACAGGGGTTTCTCTTGCCTCTCAAAATATGGGATGGGTTGAGTAAGAAGGAAACCTTGTTGACATTGGTGGTGAAATCCTTTACTGAAGGTTGAAGGTTGTTGAACCACTTGGAATTGTAAAAGTCAAGTGGTAAATGTTGGGGAGCCTTGGGAAATAATGTAGGCTGTGGTTTTTTTGGTAAAACACGTCTTGGAAATTGTTTCATTGTTCCAAGAGTCTTGAGGGATTCCATGATGATATTTTCAAGACAAGAAATGAATTTTTTGGCTGTATTGGAGCGGTAGGGAAGGATCTTTATTATGTAAAACTGATGTTGTGGGTTATATTTATAATCACTGTGAGCACGGAGATCTTCTAGTATCTTCTTGTACCCAACCTGGTAATTTTTTTGAACAGAAAATTGGTATTGAAGGTGGAAAAGCTATGACAGACCAAGAATTCAGCCAAAGAAAAAAATTCTACTGAAAAATGAAACATTTACGCGTGCTTTTTTTTGCAAATGACTTTCTTTCCTTCCTCACAAATGTTAGTTCCTTTTTCTTTTTGTTCTTTTTTGAATTTTTCCATCATGAAATTATGGAAAAAGTGATTGTAGCACTGTCCCAAGATTACTATCTTTTTTAGATACTTTAAGTTGATTTTGATGTAGTTTTACCCTCCAGCAGCCGCAATGTGTTGAAAAGTGCAGATTTCTGAGATCCAACAAGCTGAATTCATCAGTGAGTCAACAGTTTCTTTAAGATTTGGGCCCCAGATGTGGAGTCCCATGCATGCGAAACAACTATGGGCATAGCTGATGAAGGTTTCCTCAATGTGGACAATACCAGGGCCAAAATTCCTCCGTCCTAGACGTGCATTCTTCAGTGTTTGGATCTCAATTTTGGGAATCAAAGGAGTGGAGTTTATATTTGAGATCACAACTTCCAACTAATTGGGATCCGTGAACTGGCTTTAGAACTCCTGAAGGACTTCATGGAAAGGTGCGGGTGGGATAGGTAAAGAATCAATCAAACTCCACAAGATTTTAATTTGAGAATAGAGAGCAAGTTACATAGGAAAACAAATGCATCAGAACTTCAAACAAGAACATATAGCACATAAATCAAAAAAAGTATGTACCTTAGTCTTGCTGAAGTTTGAAGGGAGGTCTGCTAGCAAAACCAGGTTGGGCTTCTTTGGTGTGACCAACTTTGGAGTACCTTCACAGATTTTTTGCTTGGAATTAGTGGGTTTTGAATTTGGTGTTGACAGTTTGGGTGTCCCGCTTACCTGAAATTATCAATAAATTTGACTGATTAAGGTCAATGAAAAATCAAAAGAAAGATAAAAAACTCACCAAATGCGTAGATGTTTCCTGTTTCCCTTTGACAGAGGATTCAATCCAACTTGACTGGCCTTGGTCTTGCTAGCAGATGTGGGAACCAGTTTGGAAGAATCTTGCTGGGAAATTTGGAGCAACTTGATGGTATTGAAAGGTTCTTCAATTGTGATGTATTTCTGGTCAAGCTCCTGACACATCTCTCTCAATTTTCGACCCTTCTCAGTCATGGAAAGATTAAAAAACTCTTGAAAAGCTTGATTGGAGCTAGGAACTTCAGCATGGTAGGGAGGAATACTCATTGTGAGCTATTAATTTGACGCCAGAAAGCTAGGAACAGTTTGGTACGTGGTTGGAAGTAGACAAGAAAGCTAAAATCAAGCATGCACTGCTGATGACATGGTAGTTCAAGTCCGGAGGGAGGGTGAATTCATAAGCCATCAGTGGAAGTGGTTGCTTGCTAACAGAAACTCATTGTGTGGGCTGATTTCATTGTTTTTTATGCAAACATCTGACAGCTGAACAAACTGGTTCAGCTGGGTTGATGAGGCTGGTTGATTAACTCAAAAACCCAGGCTGATTGTGTTGGTGTAGTTTAGTAGGAGGCTAGAAGATTCCATTTATGTTGATTAGGATGGTTGATGAAGTTAAATTTGCTTGAATTTTCCTACATTTCAATGCATGTTGACCTTGATATGATTTGTACCCAAGTTGGTTACAAATTTAAAGAAAAACTAAATCATGTGAAGTATATGTAAAGTGCATTATGAATCACACCAAGCAAGAACCCTTGAAAGATTGGGTGACATTTCTGCCACACACTAGGCGGCGTTTTTCCTGAGGGGCGGAGCACAAAAAACATCTGTGCAACATATTTGAAAAAAATTTCATTTCAACCCAACCTACTCAATCAGACCCCTCACTTACGTTGTTTTCATTCCCCCCTTATTCTCATTCCTCCTTCCGTTTTAATGCCTCATCTCATAATCAAAACCCCTCAAATCAACATTCCTTGACAAGCAATATTTGTGTTCCCGGTGAGATATCCACTCAGAAATTGTCTTATCATTTTCAGTGTCTCTGACTTGCCATTTCATCTTGTGCTCCTTGTCTCATCTTGATCTCCTCAGTCCTGACTGTCCTACCCACTTTGTCCTCTCTCACCATGATCCTCAAGGCCTGATGTTGGTATTAATTGTAATTTATTTTTTCCTCAAATATCTTTTTTATTTTTTTTGTTGTCTTCAGTTCCCAGTTTTCAGTAATATCAATCTCAAACGTTTTATATGGTGTCCCTGACCAATAGAACAATCCATGCCAACTTACACAGATCACCTGCGGCTTTTCTCATCCACTGAATTGTAAAGCTTTTAAAAAGAAATCAGAATTGCCTTTTCCAATGTTGAATCACAGACTCTTATGCTAAAAAACTTCCACCTTTCCATATTCCTTCAAATTATTTAAAATTTTGAATGAAATTGTACAAGTAGATTATTATGGGGATTGGAAGTAGGCGTTGAAAATGAACAAAAGCTGGATGGATGATGAAAAGAAAGAAAATTTGATCCTGGGTCTTAAATATTCAAGACCCATAGCAAGGTTCTTGCAACTTACTTTCATCTCATGAACTGGTCCAGACCAAGTTGGTTTGATTAACTTTTCTTTCTGTTCTTCTTGAAATTGGCTACTCTGGTGGACCTCAGAGGCCATTGGCAGCTTAAGTGGTATCTAAGGGCCTGGTGTTGTATTTCAGCTTTTTGAGGTGATATTCTATGAAAGGCTTATTTCTCATCCTGGTCCTGATGATGGCCTTGAGAAATTGACATTGTGCTTTGCCTGGTGGGGCTATTATTGTTCATCCAACAGTTGCAACCCCAAACATTAGTGTTTTTTTAATTGCAGCAGGGGCGCTTCTGGGTATCTATGCTGGACTGCTATGGACCACACAAAGTTCAACGCTGGCTTAAGCCAAGGAGGCAAATAAGGGAAGGTATATTGCATCTTTTTGGATAATTTTCAATTTTTGTAATTATATCCAGATATTTTTCCTTACATTCCACATAGAATAAAGTGTGCTTGATTTTGAAACTTGATCAAAACCCAAAACAGGTGCTTTTTTGGGTGAAAACATTGCATTGAGTAGGAATTATCACAAAAAAACTGTTAGTCAGGTTTAGCTTAATTCAATGATCCTTTCTGGACATCACTTCTCTTGAAATTCCCAACACACTTGTATCAATTTCAAATAAATTAGAATAGTCCTGTGCCAGATGGAGTTTACATTGGACTTTTTGGAAATCATGGTCATTGGAACAAGCTTGAGCTTTATTTTAGCTCCACCATCTTCTGTCAGAAGAAGTGATGGAAGGTTGTTGATGGTCCCACAGGATCCAAGCTGGAAGAGTGAAATTTGCGTTATTATTAAAGCTATGATTCAGGATCCCACAATCCTTCTTCTTTTTCCGTTCTTCTGGTTAAGAAACTGGTAAGGATATTTCCTACACATTTTGGCACAACAAATTTCATCTTGGAGAAATACTTATTAACCTTTAATCATCAGGTTTTATAATTATCAATTCAATGATTAAGAAATGGCACTTTTAAACTTTAGAAAAAGGTCATTGAATGTGTTCCTCTACTGGCTTTCACAGATATTTGGTTCTTGTTTATTTGGTTTATTGCTTGATTACCAAAAATTGTTCAGTTTCCTACAAAGAGAAATTTTTGGTTGAATGGCATTGATCTGTGTAATATTCATTGTTTGGGGCTTTGGTTGAAGAATTAAAATAGATTTTAATCAAGATTCAACTCTTCCATATGGGAGCATACCAGGTTACTTCTTGGAAGTGACTCCATTTTAAATTGACATTAATTGTTTAGTTCATTGCAAGCATCTCAATGTTTACAAATTTAAACATGGGATTGAACAACAGATCATTTCTTGTGATGCTGTTGATGGACAGTGTGCATATTTCTCTTAAAATGGTATAATACTAGTCACAAAATCATATCTTCCAAAAAGTGAAATTGAAAATTTATGGAATATTCAAAGTGTTATCAATTTTTTCAATTTTTTTTTCTTTAAATTATTTTTGGAGTGAATAAAAATTAAAGTTATCAATAATTGCCTTTAGATAGAACATAAATTTGATGAGAGAAGGAATTTTATGAATGATTAGGATAGATTTTTTTCAAAAAATAAGTTTATTTCATTTCAAAAAATTAGAAGGGATGGTTTAAATAGATGGAAAAATGGGAAATTGTGGGAAATCAGGGAGAAATCAGGGAGAAATCATGGAGGATAAAATTGGAAACCACATGTATTTTAGGAGGAAGTAAAAAAGAAACCTTGGAGAATACCAATTGAAATCATAAGTAAGATAAGAAGAAAAGCAGAGAAAGCTATATCAAAAGAGGAAATAGAATTGAACGAAATGAGAAACAATTGTGCATTATTTGAGAAATTGTGAAGCAAATAATTGTAAACTGGGGGTAAGTTGTGTTTCCAAATGATGGAAACATTCTAGAAATCACTTTTATGCAAACATCTAATCCAAAGGATTTGATTTCACTGGCTGACCAGATCCACCAGATTTTTCCTGGTGATCCATGATTTCCCTCTGATCCTTGAGCCTCCATACTCAAATCTTTGATCCATCCCTCTGTGGCGTTATCCCTCATCACCAACAAATAGCATTTCTGGTTGAAGAAGAATTCAATTGGTTGAAGAAGAATTCAATTGGTTGAATTCTTGAGTGTGTTATACCACTCCTTTATCCCTTTTTCCTGACAATACTGGTATTGATCATTCTGTTGATTGTTCTTCTGGATAAGTAATGTTTGACTAAGAGCCTTTATTGAGTTAAAACTGGAGTTTTAAACCTCCCTTTACTTCTTTGAAGTCAAATTTTTCCACACTATTTTTGAATCCCTTGAGAAGTGCTGGGTCTTCTTTTCCAAATTTGTTTTTGTCTTGCTTCTGGAGATTCATAAAGAAAATTCTTTGTTTTTTACAGCCACCCACAGTTATCTGGTAGACTTGAAGCACTGAATTGTGGAGGGTTGGTCAGGTTCATTGAGAACCTGGAGGTTGGTTGGGATTTAGTTTATCTTTCTCAATCTTCTGTTGACAACCAGAGTCATTAGCTTGTGGACAACTGCCTTGTTCTATTGAACTCTGAACAAAATCTAACTTATTTTGTTCAAGTATTTTCCTGTACCATCTTGCCTCAGATAGTGTTGTTCCATAGCTACCAGTGACTATCAAACTCATCCCTTCCCATTGATTCCTCATTCACAAGGTTCTGGACCTTGATTCTGGTTACATTTAAATATTTTTTTAAAACTTAGGAGGGCAGCCTAAACAAGAACCTTTCCCCTCCACAGAACTTCATGCCTCCAGCACCATTTGGAGTCTTACACCTTCTGCAGGGTTGGCTACTTGAGGACCGTGTTCCGCTTCTTTGCTGTGATCCTCCTACCGTTGAAAGCCACTGCATGTCCTAAGAACTCAAGCACTGTAATTCAAACTGCCAGCTTCTTCCACAACAATTCGATCTCTTCCCCGTTGATCCAAAACAGGATCTGTTCCAGCTTCTCTGCATATTCCCAGACAAAGCTACAAATTGAGGATGCCTCTTCCATAAATGGGCCTGGGTATTCTGTCTTCAGGCCTTTGATAACCGCATTGTAAATGAATATTTGGACATCCTCCAGTTGGGTTTTGAGCAGGATCTATGTCATTTGAGCCTGGTAAACCGCCATCATGTTAGTTGCGCCTTGTGGCAGTTGTTTCAGTTGCATCGTTCCTAATCTGGTCCTGAACGCAGTTAAAGGTTGCAAATTGGGATGGATTTCTTGCTGTTCAAAGCTGCCATTAAATCTACCAATCTGTAAAACATGCGCTCTGCAATGAAATCCAGGAATTTTTCAACCCCCAGGAGTAGTCCCACTTCCCAGATGGTGAAGGAGTTGAGCCGCTGGAGATAATGGACAATCCTAAACGAATTTCTGTCCTACTTGACCACCACAAAGATTTGGATAGATTAACTTGATGTAGAATGTTTTTAAACACCCATCCTTACGCGCTCAAGTACCAAATCCAGAAAGGACTCCCAAACAGGCCAGGGAATTGGAATTGGGTTGATCTGCCACGGCTTGTGCAGAACCTTTGGAATCATATAAGGGTTGCGAATCTCTCCCTTCAGCAATCCATGATTTTCTCGTCCAAAAGCAAGGGCATTCTTGCGCAGCACCAAAAACCCACACTAGCAAGCTCTTCTCCTCTGCGCTTAAACACCCAGGTGGCCGGAATTTGAGAGCAACTATCTAATTTTCTGTGATTCAGCCCAACTGCGTTACCCAACCAGAATTCTTCAAAGGTGTCTCCCAAGGATCTGGAGACCAGGAAATTTGCCACAGAGTACAGTCCAGTCCCTGCAGCATTGGATTTTTCCAAGGTCAGACCTTCCGCACAACTGGCTTTTATTTCCCAGTGTTACACCTTGCCATCTGTAGATGGCAATCCTAGTTGTCATAATTCCTAGAAATAACCAAACCACAGCTTTTACCTTTCCTCAAAAGTGTGGCACAATGATGAGGTTTTTAAAATGTGATACCTCCAGGAGGTACATACTGAGGAAGGGAACTTACTTCTGACACCTGCACCCCTACCTGCTCCACCTGCTCCTTGCTAGTTAACCTTCTGCCCAAATCCAGAGCCTGAATTGTGCGGTGTTCATGGCCTACTAGTCAAAATCCTCTGTGGGGTGACCCTTGCAGTCAGCCCTTCTGTGACAGCTTGCTATTATGTACAGATCAACCTGTCAGAGTAACAGAAAAATAAAATGAAAAAGATTAAATAACAATATTAAAATTAACTTAACAAGAAGTGAAAAATCCATAAATATTATTGCAGAAATGGATTTCCCACCCAAAATTATGTAGGTTCACTCACTGAACCCTCTTGAAATCCAGCTCCTTATTTTTTGAAAATAATTAAAAGAAAAAGGACCAAAAGCTACAAAACTATTATGGAACTTTGGGTAATATTTTGCATGTGTTGTCACGTATAGTTTTTACACCTAAATTTCACTCAGAATCCAAGTGTTGTGTAGATGTTAGGAGTTACACGCCGAAATGTGCTATGTCACAATTCCTGCTTTAAGACTCTGAACGGTGCTAGGACTTGGCAGTTCTGTGGAGGGGAAAGGTGCTGTTTAGGCTGCCCTCCTGGGTGTTCAAAAAATACATAAATGTAACCAAGATCAAGGTCCATAACCTGGTAAATGAGGAATCAAGTAGTAAAGGATAAAGATGATAGTAGTTTGGTAGGGATGGAACAGCACTATCTGAGCCAAGATTATGTGGAAAAAACTTGGACAACATAAGCTAAAGTTTGTTTAAAGTTCAAAGACAAAGCTTTTGCATGTAAACAAAGACCACAAGCCAATAACTCTTGTTGTCAGCACAAGATTGGGGATGATCAACTCAAACCCAACCAACCTCCAGGTTCTCAATGAACCTTCCCAACTCTCCGCAATCAAGCGCTTGAAGGGTACCAGATAACTGAGGGTGGCTGTACAAGACAAGGCACTATGTTCAAGAAGCTCTAGAAGCATAAAGTAACTGATTTGAAGCAAGGATAACCTCAACACTTCTCAAGAAACTCAAGAGTAGGGTGGGAGAATAAAACTCCAAAAAAATAAGGGAGGTATAACACTCCAGGTCTTAAGCTAAATAAGACCTCTTCAATCAATTGTGATTGGCTCCAGAAACATGATCAAGGAGGGATCAAGACCAGTATGGTCAGAGAAAGGGATCAAGGAGTGGTATAAAACACTCAAGAATTCCAATAGACAGAATTCTATTCAACTGGCAAGGCTATTTGTTGGTGATAAGGATCAGGCCACAGAGGGGAAAAGACTAAGGATCAATGGATCAGGGGCCAATCATAGATATACCCAGGATGAGGATGAGGATCAGATATCAATGATAACGGGGGGACATATGCACACACTCCAATGGATGATTTGAAAAAGGCAGGGGAGAGCCCCTTCTTTTATAGACAAGAGGTCTGTAGACTATTTACAAGAGAGGTTTACAGATAGAGCGGATTTTTTTTTTTTTTTACTATAATGAAAACTTAAACATCAGACCAAGAGAAGTCACCAGCCAGTGACAATGATGGGCGGGGGCAGGTGACAATGACAGGGGACCCGTGAAGGAAAATGACTGACAGGCCTGGCCAACGGATGAACTTGGATGAGCAGCAGCAGGCCCTGGGTGACATGAAAAGGGATCCGCGTGGACTACTGATGAACTGCGCGGGAGACCTGGGAGCTAGGGAATAAGCAAATTGAAGAGGGGGGAACTGGACAACCAACGGGCCTTTGGACCTCACCAATCCGTGCCAATTGCCTAATGAGTGGTAGTTGTGGGATTCAGATTCTCTTCTTTGATTGTCAAGGTGGCTAAAATATAGCTGGTCATGTTCGGGGTTTCATCCAGCTTGGAAATTGGTTGTTGGGTGATTCCAGAGCCAGGTTTGCTCAGACCTGAAGCAATGAAGAGCTTTTGGGCATCTTTGATCCTGGGTCTGATGCTGGAGGCCAATGGCACCGCACCATTAGGATCTGCGTTGGGGACCTTGTCTAAGTTGGCAGTGTTGGGATGACTATGGGTTGTGCTAATGACGGAGCCATTGGATGGATGAGAGGATAGATGGGATAGGGTTCCAAGATGATTATCAATGAACTCTTGAGAGGCTGGATGACCAAGCGGGCTGGCAGAGCAAGTGACCATGGAGGAAGGACCGGATAGGGAGGCACGGTTGCAAGCAGCCAAGGCACCCATGCTGGGACGCCTCCCCAATCCGGAGGTGGAGGTGATGGATGACACCCGGGAGTGAAGAAACTGAGAGGCGTCGGAGAAAGAACTTGGGAAATTCTTGACCAAGGTCAGGATATGCGGGACATAGGACCTGTTGTAGGCTGTCAACTTGGCTTTCTTGGGCCCATTTGGCAAAAAAAAAGAAAAACAGAGAGCTGAAGGACAATGAGAGAAGCGGGAAGGACTTGAAAACTGGGAACAGGGGGCTAGGCACTGAGAGATCTTCCTAGACAACTAGGAGAAGGGAAGGCTGAGAACTGGGAACTAAAATGAAAAGTCATTCTGACAAAAGTTTTTTTTTCTTTTTTTTTGGATCTAAATGGAGGCTATAAAAATTTTACTTTTTCCCGACTGGTCCAGAGGTGTCCCAGATTGGGCACAACACCCGGAAAAGCCTGGCATTCTTACACAACCCCTACATACCTGTAGCATCCAATTCCTACGTACTAAAGACACACAAGCAGCCATTTATGCCACGCACGCAGCTGATCCTACCTTGCGCGCATCTGAATTGACTGCTCCCCACACCAGGATCAGTCGTGACAAATCTGACGGCAAGTACAGCTCATAAGAGCTACAACCTCGTTAGGGTTGTCCAGCATATGTAATAAGGTAACTTATGTATTATTGATGGTCTGAAAACATCAAAAATTAAATAAAACTAATAAAAACTTAGTTTAAAGCATTTTTTAATAATAAATCAACGATTGAGGATCACCACGCAAATCACAGATCCTGATCTTTGAAGACCACAAAACAATACAAAGAGGGGCCTTAAAAATTATTAAAAACTCCCTACGTTCTCAAACAATGATGGAAAATAAATGAAAATACACATCTGTCTACATTAAAGCAATATTGATAGTAAAAATAAAGGATAAGTGCAGAAAAATCAGAATTACACCATTAACTGATGAACAGATCCTGTGGCTAAAATAGTACAGAAATCCACCAGATTGAAAATCAAGAGGCTAAAAGAATATTTATTAGAATGGAGAAAATCATATAAGATAGGAAAACAATAATGTGAGTAGAAATGAGAAATAACCTAAAAGAACCAAAAGAAACTATTAGATAGAAGTTAGGAGACCAATAGCATTTGAGGTAGCCACAAGCATTAGATGAACTCCTGAAGCAAACAGGATGATGGGTGAGACGCGTTGGATCGTCAAGTCAATGGAAAGAATGGTCAAGGAACTTCGACTTTCAATTGGAGCAGATTGATTGATGAGTAATGAAGAATGAGATGTAGATAGCCCAGGCATTTGAGAGGAAAGTTTACTTAATCCACAAGGAGGACCTGAGAGCCCTGAGGCAAACACAGGACCTCCGTCAAGCAGTATAAGTAGGCAGGCTTGTGCTCAGATTTGGAGTACTTACACCGTAGAAGGAAAGGAGAGCGCGGTAGCACACATGAGTGAAATAGGTAAGGAAAACAAGAGATGAATTCAAAGACAAAAATTATATTAGAAATTAGAATTTCAACACCCTCCCTGGCTTTGAAAACATCTTAACTGCAGATAGTCTAGGCAGTTAAGCATTGGAATTTGTGGGAGAGCTTTTGTGAGAAAGTCAGCTTAATTATCCTTGGAGGCGGTTATCTTTCATTGGATGGTACCTTTCTCTATCTCTTCCCTGATTAAATGATGTCATAAATCAAGATGCTTTGATCAGAAGCTTGTTTGATTAGTGTGCTGCATGGCCAATTTTATGCAGCCTTTGTTGTCTTCATGAATAACTTTTGGGGAGTAAAATTTGGCACCTACAACTTTGCGCAGGAACGTCTGCATCCACAGAACCTCTTTCACTCTGTCACCCACAGACTTATACTCTGCCTCAGTCGTTGAGAGAGACACCATAGCTTGCTTTCTGGATTTCAAAACAATCAGGTTCCCGTTTGACGTAATGAAGATTCCAGAGATAGAGCGCCGCGTCAAGGGACAGGTGGCCCAGTCTGAGTCCACAAAGGCTTTTAGAGAAGTCAGTGAGTAACTCACTGTGAGTTCAATCCCCTTATTGGCAGTATGTGCCAGGTATTTCAGGACTTTAATTGCCGCATTGTAGTGTGCATGGCCCGGAGTGTTCAGAAATTGAGCCAAGTAGTTGGCCAAGAAGGTGATGTTGGGTCTGGTGTTAACGCTAACATTATTGAGCTCACCAGTGATTTTACTTCAATTGAGACCGGATTTGATGAATTCACCAGCCTCTTCGTTGGTGGCTGGAAGCAGTTTGGTGTAAGGAGCGAGTGGTACCAAGTGTTCTTTGTATTTTGGAAGTGGTATTGGGCTGCAGTGCAAGTTATGTAGGATTTTTGCGACAGTTTGACTAATACCGGAGTTTGGCAAATGTTGATTCCCAGAAGAAGTTTTGATTCTTGAAGGTATTTTACTTTGAATCTACTGCTGATGAGAGTGAAAAATTTTTTGGGATGTTTGCTAAAGAACGCAATGTTGTTGACATGGATGTAGAGCCAGGTGTCATCGGAGAAGAACACGCAGTGATTACTACTGCACCTTTTGAACCCTGAATTGAGGAGTAAGTCGCTGAGAGTAACATACCAAGCTTGATGGGCCTATTTCAGACCGTACAGGGATTTCTTGAGGCGCAGAGTCTTTCCTTTCTGTACTATTACATTTGGAGGCTCCAAGATGTGGATTTGCTTGGCCAGAGGTGTTGTGGGAAATTTCACCCAGGTCAAAGACCACGACTGCAGCGGCACGCAGGCGCGCAGGTGGCCCAAGTCGCGACTACACCGCTCACATCACTCCCGCCTGTCGCAACCACCCAGCCTCCCCCAGGTCAACCCACCAGAGACAGACGATTCCAGAACCACCTCGAATGACGCCTGAACCACCACCAACGGCGGATAGCACCAACCATTGGATCCCGATCCCAGTCGACCAAACACCAGCGCAGACTTCAGGAGGAGCCAGAGTAAGATCGGGTGGAGGTAACTTTTCTTTCCATTTCAACCTCTTGTCTAACTGTTCTTTCCATTTCAACCTCTTTTCATCGTTTCTTCCCATGGCCATTGTTTCTTCCGCTCTCAAGCTATCCACGAGTCCCAACTCAGTCTTATTCTTTCCTCACTGTCTCAGACCCGTACATCTGTAATTCTTGCCGTACTTATACTGAGGTCAACATTTAGCTCTGACTCGTCAGAATGAGGTCCATCTACGCCTTTTTACTGTTACTACCGTTTGTGTGATTCCAGTTGATTGATCTGCTACAATAAAGAAAGACTCAAGTAATTACATGGTAGCAAGAGTCCGTTCTTGGCAGTCAATCAAGGTAGAATAGAAAAAGCCCCCCAGATCCGAGATGGCCAACTGACGCGAAACCCAGGGCACTCAGATAGTCACTCCGAACTCCAGCGGCTCTGAAGGCAAAGACTTCTCCACAAAGGCAAAGCTTCCACTACTCACACGACACAACTGGTACAAGTGGAAGGCCCAATTGGAGAACCTTCTCATCAGAAAGGGCCACAAAGAGCTCCTAGACAACGAGTGGGTCAAAAACAACTGCCACACTAAGAGGTATCTCCAAAGGGCGGAATTAGCCATAAGCCTACTGTACGGATTGGTTGACCGCGAGCTTTGAGGATATGTCACCCCTAATCGCAAGAACTTCACCAAGGCACTGGAAGATTTAGGAAAGGCTTGCGGCGAAAACTCCCTAATAACTATTGGCAATCATGTCCCCCAGCTGGTACATCTGACGTATCAACCCTCAAGCTCCATTTGGGATCACGCGGTAGAATTCCGGGAAAAGTACCTGTCACTGAAGGACACCCTTGACGCCCAAGCCCCAGAAAATGAGAACAAATACATCAGCATATCATCCCCGCTTGCGGCAATCCTCTTCCTAAAAAGATTTTGACTAGACCAATTGCTCAATTCACTGGTACAGGCTTGTCACGACATCAAACCATTCAGGTTTGACCAAGTCTACGACCGCATCTTGGCTGAAGACACCCACCGTCAAAGGGAACTTTCAGAGACAGCATACTCTACCTCACAGAAGAGCCGTAGGACCAGCACTGATTTTGCCGACCATCAATCCAACCCACGCGGGTTGGGACCCAGCCAGTTGACTAATTCCGACACCCCTAGGCCCGCGGTGCCCACTAAAGGCCAGTCAACCAACCAACCAAAACGCACCCCGGACCTATGCCAAATCAAGAAATCGCTTGAGAACCTAACTAAGGAGCTGAGAGCAATCAAGGCCAAGGACACATTAAACGCCGTCGAGGAAGAGTCCAAGACGACACAAGCCAACTGCGCAGGCGACCAAGCTGAATCGGAAGACTCCGACTTCTTCATTGACAAGAGTGCTCTATACTCCACCTCATCAACCTCCCACGACGCTTGCGAGCTAATATACAATTCCGGTGCCACCCAATCGACCGTCAGCAACCTGGATCTACTCAGCAAAGTCAAACCGCACCATAAACAAATCAACACCTACGGAGGCCACGTCCAGATCACCCACGTAGGAAGACTAAAACTTGGACCCGTATTCATCCACCCGGTCTACTACGCCCCGACGGGTCCCCAAAACCTAATATCTGCATTGCAGCTAGAAGACCATGGATTGAAGATAGTTCACAGACATTGAGTGGTGCTTATTAATACAGCCAACACAATAGTGTTCACATTAAATTGTGTAGGCAACCTCTACTCTGCCAAGATCAAGCCCGAGCCATCCATCCTGGCCATCGGGGAAAACCCAGAAGCATCGGACTGGCATGTTGCTCTTGGACACCCGTTGGACAGGTACCTTAAAGAATTCCTCCATCAACTAAATATCACACACAACCCACTACACACATCAAAAAGCTGCAAAGTCTGCAAGTTGTGCAAACTGACCAGATCTCCTCACTCAAACCCTCTCACCAAATCCTCATCTCCCTTTCATACCATACATTCCAATATACTTCAGATCAATCCGCCTTCAAAGCTTGGCTACCAATATGTTCTTGTACTCATTGACAACTACAGTCAATTCAACAGAATACACCTGCTCTCTGGATTACACACAGGCGTGCACTCAACCTGATGAAGGACCGGTCACCTCATCGGCTAGTCCCCCATCCCAGCACCCAACCCCGCCACCCACCATCAATGAGGCCCCACTGGGGCAGGTCCGCAAGAAGGGCTATGCTTATGTACCCTACTACAATACTGCACCCAACGACATCTCATCCAAAATCAACCCATCCGCCATCATCACTACCTCCAGACAGGCCAACGTCTCCATCCCGCGACTGCCACAATCCAACGACAAAGACAAAGCTCACCTCAGCAAAGTCTTTACGGTAAAGGAACCGTTCGCAGATCCCACTGAGAAGCCGAAGTGGATCAAATCCATGTCTGCCAAGAATCAGTCCTTTCCCAAGAAGAACACCGGAATGCTGGTCCCTCCCCCACGCGATGAAATTGTGCTGGGTGGCATGTGGAGGTTGGTGAAGAAGAAGGACGAAAGTGGTCGGACTACCAGACGGAAGTCACGCTGGGTGTGCTTTGGAAATCATCAATAGCTGCAAAGGCACTACTTCAATACTTACTCAAGCGTGGGACAAAATGAGTCAATGAAAACTCTCCTTGCGCTGGCCGTCCAACACAATCTACTGGTGGCACAATTGGATGTTGAAACTGTGTTCTTACATGGGAACATTGACGCCGTTGTGCATGTCTCACAGGTCTCGGGCTTTGAAGTTCCCGGTAAGGAAGACTGGGTGTGGAAGCTAAATAAGTTGCTCTACGGAAAGAAGAAAGCACCCCGGTGCTGGAAGAGTCACCTGACCAAAACTATGGGAAAACTTGGGCTCTCTCCGTCCAAGGCTGATGAGTTGATCTTCCTCAATGAGTCCCGCTCACTAATGATTCACCTCCACGTTGACAATGGACTACTTGATAATTTCGAGATTGAATTTCTTAGAACTAAAAACCAGCAAGCTGGAGACAGGAAGTTAGGAATTAAACCAACTGATTCAGACATGACAAGGAAAGACAATGAAATGAATAATGAGGATACCAACAGCTAGGGCTATGATCAGAGTCAAGACAACATGAGCGGCAGAAGAGAAGCGGAGATGAGACTAGAAGAGGTGCGAGAGTATCTGAAATAAACAGAGGATCAGAGCTTATGAATGGTAAGAACAGTTTGGATGGATCTCTTACCAGGCAAGAAGGACACAAGATGACGGATCGGGTATTGAGGCGGCGAGTCTTGATTATGAGGAAAAAGAAAGAAAAAAAGAAGAAGAAAAGAAAGAATAAAAGAATAGAACAGAAAAGGAGTTGATCAAGGTGTATTGATGAGATAGTGAGATAGTCGAGTCGTGTTGATGAGATTGTTGTTGCTGCCTCCAGATTGACAGAGAGAGAGATCGAGAAGATCAAGAAGAAGCAGGACCCCCGGGGAGGATCCCCCCGGGATCTGGATTTGATTCTCAAGAGTGTCTCCGGGAAGAATTGGAACAGTCCATTTCTAAACACTCCCCGTGACTGGTAAGTAGATCCTCCGATAAATTATTTATCATCAATAGAGAATAATTTGTTTTGCAGAAGCTGGAGAGAACTGATAGAGGATGCTTTTGAGAGTGAATCCGCGACCATGGACTGGCCGGGAATGAGGTTCAGATCGAACTCTTGATTAGCAAAGTCTTCATGAAGACCCTTAGTTTTGATGTCTATGTGCTGAGATTTTGAGTGGGAACCAAATTTTCTTATCTTGTCATCTCAGCCTTTATTTTCTATGTGTAGTTTGGGTTTGAATTTGAGACCTTGGGAAATTTCATTGATGAGATGTCCGATCCATTTGACTTCTAGATAACAATCAAGTAGGGCATTCAGTTCTGATTCAGTGGAGGAATAGGTGATATTTTGTTGTCGAGTTGAGTTCCAAATAACTGGACTTTCATAGTGGAAGACAATATATCCGGTTTGAGATTTTCAAAAGGTAGGGTCGTCTGCCCAAGTAGCATCACTAAAGCTCAAGAGGACGTCCTGATTTGGGTCATATTTGATGGTCAGCTTGAATTCTTTGGTTTTCTTCAAATACTTCCATACTTTTCTGACTTCCAGCCAGTGGCTCATTCCGGGTTTGGAATTGAACCTAGCTAGGCTAGATACAGAGAAGGATATATCTGGGCGAGTGTACTGAGATATGTGATTGAGAAGACCTATTGCAGACCGATAGTTGATATTGAGCTGGCAGAATTCTGCGTGATCATCATCCAAGGCAGGTTTGAGGTTGAGGTTTTGAGTTAGTGGAGACATTGTGTCTTTGCAAGACTAGAGACCGAGTTCTTCCAGTCCGCAATCAATGTGATTAGGTTGACTCAAAAGAATTTGATCGTCCCCGATTTCCATGAGCGTCCCCAGTATAGTGTTGGGTGGATGACATGATGAGTTTTGAAATTGACTGAGGAAGTTTGATTCAAAGGTTTTGGAGTTTCCCACATGAATTAAGTTGTCCACGTGGAAATATAGCATTTCATTCGTATTCCGGTTGAGATAGAGACAAGGATCACTCGTCGACTCCTTGTATCCTTGAGACTTGATCCATAATGTGAGAGTTTCGTACCAGTTTTTTGGTGATTGTTTTAGGCCATACAAGGATTTCTTTAGTTTGAGATACGGGGATTTTCCGCTTGATCCTTCTGGTTTCCTTATGATTACAATTTCTTCCAGAGGAGCATGTAAAAATGCCCCTTTGACGTAAAATTGAGTGATCTTTATCTTTTCTTTCAAGGTGTATACTAAAGCTAAACGTAGAGATCCAATTTTTCCAGTTGGGGCCCAAGTTTCATTGTAGTCGACTCCCAATACTTGATTGAATCCTTGGACGCATAAGCGGGCTTTGTATTTGACTGGTTTGCCGTGAAAATTTCCTTTCACTTTGAAGACCCACGTCGTATTTAGAATGTTATTCGGATTTTCGTAGTATTCTTCCCAGACATCTTGCAATTCTATACCTTCTAATTCTGTTTCAGTGGCTTCCTTCCATTTGAGCCACTCGGGGCATTTGCGTGCGGCCTTATAAGACGGATGTTTGTAGTAATGGTGGAAGCCATAACGTTGAGGCTTCCTAGTTTCGCGTTGGGGTCTTTGGTATAAGGATGGTTCAGGCTGCTCTGCGGGAATAGGGTGAGAAGGAGAACTTGGAGTAGACAAATCTGTGGAATCCTCGCAGTTCTTCTCTTCCCAATCTGACTCTGATTCAGCGGAGTCTTCCGGCGAATCCCGAATAGTGTATTGTTTCTTGGCAGAAGAAAAATCGGAGTGGTCTGATTCCAAACTGGCTTGAGAGAAGAGATCAAGGCCAGGAGACTTGAGGAGCGGGAATTGAAAGGAACCGTTCTTGAGAAACTGGACATGTTTGGTTTTTATAACAGCACCGGATGAGCTTAGTACAAGATAGGAGTGGAAAATTGGATTAAACCCAACTAAGATTCATTCAAGACCTTTTTCTTCAAATTTCTTTCCTCTTTGAAGATGACTTCCTAGGTATATGACTGGTGATCCTATGGGTTTCAAATAGTTAGTAGGGAGATCCTTTTTGAACATAAGTTCCCAGGGGGATTGGTCATTACCTTCCCTCGGTATCTGATTTAACATAAAACAACAGCTTCTGATAACTATGTGCCAGTAGTTTTTGGGTAGTCTGGAGGATGAGAACGTCGCGCGTGCAGAATCAACAATTGTTTGATTGGCCTGTTCCGATCAACCGTTATGTTGAGAATGATACGGTTCCGAGGTGATTAATTTGATATGTTTAGACATAGCGAAATCCTTCAGGGTTTTATTGGTGAACTCCGTACCTTTATCGGAGAAAATTTCTGTTGGGTAGTAATTGAGTCGCTTGAATTCTGTTTTGAGGATGTTGATTATGACTTCTGGAGTTTGATCTTTAGACAGTAGAGGAAATGCTGAGAGATAGCTGGAAAAGTTGTTGACGAGAGTGAGAATGTAGCGGTGGCCCGCCTTTGACTGCGGTGTAATTGGTCCAATCAGATTGAGATGAATCCTTTCAAGAGGTTTAGAAGATGGAGTCAAAGTTGCTGAGAAAGG
The DNA here is from genome assembly GCA_025617555.3 of Puccinia polysora. NCBI lineage: Eukaryota > Fungi > Basidiomycota > Pucciniomycetes > Pucciniales > Pucciniaceae > Puccinia > Puccinia polysora. Next base: position 43,210,466 of record CM062625.1, on the reverse strand, counting down.
GGATTTAGTGATTTTGCTTCTTACACAGTTGTTGCATTGGAAGTTGCTTAGTTCTTCTTTAGAAAACTTATCTTTCAGAATAGGATTTAGAGTAGAGATTGCTGCGTGGCCATACATCTTATGTAGATCTGATAGGGATGGAGGTTTGATGTTGGTGGGGCCGAAAGATTGATTCATGAGATTAACCAAGAGGTTATCTCCCGCAGCTCTAGGTTTCTCAATTACAAACAAGTTGTCTCGAATTAGTCCTCTTAGAACGATTGCGTTGTTTTGGGTGATAGAGAATTGGTCTCATTCTTGAAGTAGACTACACCCCTTTTTTGCTAGAAGTCCTGGACTGATCAGGTTAACCACTATATCCGGCACGTACATACACTCCTCTACAGTTATAATAGACTTGTTCCATTTGAGTCAAACGGTACCAGTACCTCAAATCTTAAGGTTAGCTTCTAATTTACCCGTCTTAATCTCTTCCGGGTCGTCTTGAAGATTGATTGAAGTGAAGAACTTAAGGTCATTGAATATATGGACATTTGCGCCGGAGTCCAACAGAAGGTTTGGTGTATTGTTAGAATTGATCCAGAGAGTGAGCAGGGCATGGTAATTAATATTTGGATTCTTTTTGATTTTATTTTTCCACTTGTTCTGTTGTTCGACCCACCATCCTGGTTCAATTTGAGGATGGAGATGAAAACAAGAACTCTCAGGATGAGGAGCGTTCGAATCATGATAGCCTTCCCTACACTTGATTCGCGCCTTCTTATCGTCTCTTTCAGCTCTGCCTTTGGTAGTTAATAGAGTGACATTGGTCATAGACTTGCCTACTTTGAGTTGGGCCTTCCGTTCTTTGTTGTATTGAGTGAGATGATTAAAAACTACTTCCACGGTGATCTGCTTCTCCATATGCATAATTTGCTGTTTAAGATTCTCCAGAAGAGGAGGAAGTTTGAATAGAATGAGATATGCAAGTATATCTTTTGGTAGTTCTATGCCCACGTCGGCCATTCAAGTAAGAGCTTTCTTGGTATTGGTGATGAAGCTTTCTATTGCATGTTTGTTAAAGGGAGCATGTAGGAACTGATTGAAGACTTGAGCTCTATTTGCAGTTTCAGACGAGGCGAATCGACGGGTAATTTTGGCCCAGAGTAGCTTAAAGGAAGAGATATTTGTTGAGTTGACCACATTGGCGTGGGTGACACTGTCTAACTTAGAAAGGATGATAGCTTGGATTTCGCAATCTTGTTTTATTGTTAGTTGGCCTGAATTCCTGGTTACAACGTCCTTGATTTCCTTGAGATTGAAGAGCATCAGAATCTTGTCTCGCCAAATGGAATAGTTATCTTCATTAAGAGGAGGAATGGCATCGACCAAGGCTTTAAGGGCAACTTGATGAAAATAGTCGTTGACTCCTGCTGGTTCGTTCATTTTTGGTTGATTCAAGTCTCCTTTTGGCTTTTAACCGTGATAATTTTGAGATTGAATTTCTTAGAACTAAAAACCAGCAAGCTGGAGACAGGAAGTTAGGAATTAAACCAACTGATTCAGACATGAAAAGGAAAGACAATGAGATGAATAATGAGGATACCAACAGCTAGGGCTATGATCAGAGTCAAGACAACATGAGCGGCAGAAGAGAAGCGGAGGTGAGACTAGAAGAGGTGCGAGAGTATCTGAAATAAACATAGGATCAGAGCTTATGAATGGTAAGAACAGTTTGGATGGATCTCTTACCAGGCAAGAAGGACACAAGATGACGGATTGGGTATTGAGGCGGCGAGTCTTGATTATGAGGAAAAAGAAAGAAAAAAAGAAGAAGAAAAGAAAGAATAAAAGAATAGAACAGAAAAGGAGTTGATCGAGGTGTATTGATGAGATAGTGAGATAGTCAAGTCGTGTTGATGAGATCGTTGTTGCTGCCTCCAGATTGACAGAGAGAGAGATTGAGAAGATCAAGAAGAAGCAGGACCCCTGGGGAGGATCCCCCGGGGATCTGGAGTTGAGTCTTGAGAGTGTCTCCGGGAAGAATTGGAACAGTCCATTTCTCAACACTACTGGTGGGAAAATCAAGAACCAAGATCAACTCCTTCCTGACTCAGCTAAAAGGTTACTACGGCATCAAACACCAATACTGGCCCGTACAACACCTGGGGTACACGTTTGATTGGAGGGGGGCCAATGGCTTGATCCTGCATCAACAGGACTACTGCAAAAAGATTCTGTAAGAATTCTCAATGGATCAGTTGAGACCAATCAAGAGTCCAGTCCCAATTAATCTCTCAGACTAGCTGACAAGCCGGGCGAGGCGTTCAATGTTAAGGTGATGGAAAAGGCAGTTGGCATGGTGAACCATCTGGCGCTTCACACCCAACCGGACATCACACACATGGTAAACGTGCTGTTGCAACACACGTCCAAGCCTACTCAGCATCACTGGTCGATTGTCAAACATTTACTCAGATACCTAAGGGGGACAACCTTGGTTGGCATCCAATATCAAAAGTCAGGAGACCCAACAGAACAGCTATGTCAATGGTCAGACGCTGACTACGCGAACGCGACAGTCATGAGGAAATCTACCTCCGGCTTTGTGATCACCCTGTTTGGAAATCCGGTGCACTGGCAATTGAAAAGGCAGTTGGTGGTAGCCCAATCAACAATGGAAGCCAAATTCTTTGCCATGAATCACTGCGCCAAACAGCTACGCTGGATGACCCACCTACTGTCCAACCTGAAGTATGAAGTACAGACCCCAACAATCATGAATGACAACTCGGGTGCAAACTTCATCAGCAAGGAGGCTCAACTCAATCCCAACTCCAAGCACATAGAGGTCAGATATCAGTACCTTTGCAACCTAGTCTCTAAATCCATGATCTCAGTCAAGCAAGTGCCGACTCAAGATATGAAAGCCGACATACTCACAAAGCCGTTGGGTCCAATCAAAGTAGAAGCCGCTTGTGTGCAATTACACTTGACCTTGGACAAAATTAGGAGGAGTGTTGTGGGAAATTTCACCCAGGTCAAAGACCACAACTGCAGCGGCACGCAGGCGCGCAGGTGGCCCAAGTCGCGAATACACCGCTCACATCACTCCCGCCTGTTGCAACCACCCAGCCTCCCCCAGGTCAACCCACCAGAGACAGACGAGTCCAGAACCACCTCGAAGGACGCCTGAACCACCACCGACGGCGGAGAGCACCAACCATCTGATCCCAATCCCAGTCGACCAAACACCAGCGCAGACTTCAGGAGGAGCAAGAGTAATATTGGGTGGAGGTAACTGTTCTTTCCATTTCAACCTCTTGTCTAACTATTCTTTCCATTTCAACCTCTTGTCATTGTTTCTTCCCATGGCCATTGTTTCTTCCGCTCTCAAGCTATCCACAAGTCCCAACTCAGTCTTATTCTTTCCTCCCTGTCTCAGGCCCGTACATCTGTAATTCTTGCCGTACTCATACTGAAGTCAACATTTAGCAATGAATTGTCAGACTGAGGGCCATCTACGCCTTTTTACTGTTACTACCGCTTGTGTGATTCCAGTTGATTGATCTGCTTCAATAAAGAAATACTCAAGTAATTACAAGAGGTGTGTTGAGGAAAGCGGCTTTGACGTCAAGTTAATTAAACTTGAGGTCATTCTTCAGAGCAAAAGAGATGAGCAGTCTCAGAGAGCTCTTGTCCCCTGTGGGGGAAAAGGTATTGACAAAGTTGACTCCTTCCAATTGGCTGAAGCCTTGGGCACAGAGCCTTGCCTTGAACTCAATAATTTCACCTTGTTTGTTTTGTTTAGTTTTGAATACCCATATGCACTTGATCTTGGTGACATTTTATGCCTCGTCCACTTCCTCCCATACTTCATAACTGTTGATTTTTCCAACTTCCTTTTCCATAGCGTTTATCAATTTGTACTTGTACTTACTGTTAAGAGCTTGGTCAAGAGTTTTTGGATCTTCATAGTCAGTGTTGAATAGATGAAGCTTGGAGTCGAGCCTTCTAGGATGGTCCAGGATGTTCTTTGGTGAGATCTCAAACTCAGCGCCACCGTGACTTGTTTCAGGCAAGGGATTGAAAGGCTGAAGATTTGAGGTGTCAAGCAAGCTATCCATTGGATTAGGGTCAGTTATTTTTGCGTGTTTGAGCTGAGCTGCCTTGTCATCATAATTGGTGCCATTGAGCGATTCAATGGGTGTCCAACATTCAACTTTGGGGAGTGGATCCGAATTGCATAGAGAAAGTTCCGAGCCAGAAAAGTCTTTTTCCAAGAAACGAACATTTGCTGAGATGACAAATTTGTTAGTTGAGGTGTTGAACACCCAATAATTAGAAAATTTGTTGGCAAAGCCAACAAGATAATCCTTGAACCCTGATTGCGCAAGTTTGGATCTTTGTAGATGTTTGGGAATGATAACAATTGAAGTGCAACCAAAATGTTTCAGGAATTGATAGTTGACTGAACGCTTATACCAGATTTCGTAGGGAATGAGGTTCTGGTTGGACAAGACTGGAAGAAGGTTAATCATATTGGTTGAAGTGTTCACGGCTTCTCCCCAGAGTCTACTTGTCAATTTGGCTTGCAGCATGAGGCATCTGGCCTTTTCCAGAATTGATCAATTTGCTCGTTCTGCAAGACCATTTTGTTGCGGGGAGTACGGCGGTGAAAGGAGATGATTAATCCCAGAATCCTTGAAGTAAAGCTTGAACTCTTGACCAATGAAATCACCTCCATTGTCTGTAAGGATGTTAACAATCATTCAATTATGCTGTCGTTCAGCCATTTTGGTATAGGATTTAAAAGCCTCAAGGGTTTTGTCTTTGGTTTTGAGGAGAGCGATGGACTTGAATTGGGAAAATTGATTGACAATAGTGAGGAAGTTCTTATTGAAATATACCAGAACGAGTGGTGCGAGGTGAGTGGACAGGTCTTGGGACCAGAGAGCAGACACAAGTGATGAAGAAGAGATGAATACCTATTGAAATATACCAGCACGAGTGGTGCGAGGTGAGTGGACAGGTCTTGGGACCAGAGAGCAGACACGAGTGATGAAGAAGAGATGAATGCCTGTTGAGCAGGTAAGAAAAGAGGAGACAAACAAGAGTAAGATGGATTGCAAGCAGAAGAAGAAAGACGGTAGAAGAAAAGGAAGAGAGTAAAGGAAAAGTAAAAAAAGTTGAGAAATGCAGACCTATTGAAATATACCAGCACAAGTGGTGCGAGGTGAGTGGACAGGTCTTGGTACCAGAGAGCAGACACGAGTGATGAAGAAGAGATGAATACCTGTTGAGCAGGTAAGAAAAGAGGAGACGAACAAGAGTGAGGAAAAATGAGGAGAGCTGGTTACAAAAAGTAGTTATAGTAGTTACAGGCTCTTGCTTAGACCAAGTACGGTGAGATGCACAAAGTTGGTGTGTGTTGTTAGGTCTATCGGTTTGATCTCCTGTTGGTCCTCATTTGGTCCCTGGCTGGTTACGTTGAGTCTACGTCTCTATCACAACACCCCCCCTTTCTTGGTAAACCATTCAGAGGGAGGTGAGTCAAAGATTACTGGAAAATTGGCGGGTGAGTTGCGGCGAAAGAACTTTTGTGAGCCCGTCAGCAACATTATCACCCGTGGGGATGTATTTCAGCTCAAAGGAACCTTCCGCCAGATGTTGAAGAATCCAGTGAAGTCAAACATCAATGTGGCGAGTGCGATGCTGATAGAGTAGATTTTCAAGGAGCGAAATAGCCCCCTGGTTGTCACAAAAAAGGGTGGGTGGTTTGAGGGTACAATTGAATATGGGAGCTAAAAATGACAGTAGTTGAGTTGTCTAGAGGAGATCTTGTCCAGATTCCGAGCAAGACCTATGTTTGGCCTTGGTGGTGAATAAGGCAGTGACAGACTGTTTAGAGCAGCAACACATTATGGGGCCATGGAGAAGGAGAACACTCCCTGTGAACAAGCGTTGATCACTGCTGGAGGCATGATTGGCATTGCAGTAGGTGGTGAGAGTTAGGGCTGATTCAATTGGTCCTCCTAGAGTTATTCCAAGTTGTTTTGTGTGTTTCAGGTAGCGTAGTACATGGGTGAATTGTTGCTGATGAGTAATGGTGGAGGAATTGAGGAATTGCAAGAGATAGCTCCAACAGAAAGCAAGATCCGGTTGAGTACATTGTACAAGGTAGTTCAAGAGTCCCACCGCTCTGCGGTAGTTGAATGAGGGATCGGCTGGGCGGGAGGAGATGGGAACTTTGGCAACCCCCTGCGGTAACGGGGTCCAGGCCAGCTTGCAGTCGGTCATTCTGAATTCATTGAGCATGTTGTTGATGTATCGGTCTTGATGAAGTTGTATGGTTCAAGCTTGTCTGTCGCGAGTGACCCTCATACCAAGGACCCACTTGCATTTGCCAAGGTCTTCCATTTCAAAATGGTTTTTAATTTGTTTCTTAAATTCAGAGACGCCAAGTTCTGTTCCTCCAATGACAAGATCGTCCACGTGTACATAGACTATGCAGAGTTTTTTCGGATCTGAGTGAATGAAGAGACAAGGATCAACGCTGGTCGATTGAAAGTTTAAGGAGGTAAAGAAAGACAATAGTGCGGAGTACCAACATTGGGGACTTTGTTTCAGTCCGTATAACGATTTGAATAGTTTTAGACCGTAACCAGGAGGGATTTTGATATCAAGGCCTTCAGGGACTTTGATGAAAATTTCTTCCTTGGGCTCTCCATTGAGAAAGGCGCATTTTACGTCCATTTGATGAAGTTCAAGGTTGAAGGAGGCTATGAGACTTAAGACAATACGTAGGGATGCAATTCGTCCAGTGGGTGCGTAGGTTTTGTTATAGTTGATCCCTTCAACTTGTTGAAATCCGCGGGCACAAAGGCGGGCCTTCTTTTTGATGAATTCCCCGTCGGCTCCATATTTGGACTTGAGGACCCAGGTTGTGTCAAGTTTGCAACAGTGGGAAGGTTTGGGGAAAATCTTCCACACTTGGTGACGTTCACAGTTTTTTTTCTCAGTTTCCAGAGTGGCTTTCCATCCTTCCCAGTTTTCTGAATTTTGAGGCTCTGAGATGTTCTTTGGGTCCGAGGAGAAGGAAGGTTCAGAGCAGATCAGATTGGCTCTAGGGCGACGACTGGTTGGGAGGATTCGATCAGTGGAAATATCCGCTCCAACCTCGCGCGGGGCCTTATTGTACCAAGGCACAAGGGCATAGTGAGGGTTTGTCACGGATGACAAGGGTGAGAGGGGATTGTTGTTGGGAGATGGAGGCGTGTTTGTGGAGGGTTGATCCAAAGGAGAAGTGTCAAGAATTGAGTGATCATTTGTTGATACGCTTTCATTAGAGACAACTTCAATACCGGTATCTCCACGGGGATCTAAGAGAACGGGAGAGAGTTCTTCAACTGAAAAGGAGGAGGGATTTGAATCAAGAGTGGGGGAATTGGATTTGAAAGTGAAACAATTAGGAAAGAATCTAGCGTGATGGTTCATCCATATCTCGTCTGTAGCAGGGATCCAGACTTTGTAGGAGTGATGATGAGGGTCAAAACCAAGAAGCACACCTTCAGTTCCTGAAGGAGAGAACTTAGAGTTTCTCCACTTCTTCTTGATGAAGACAATGGTCTTTCAGCCGAAGGGATAGATGTGATCGAGGTTGAGAGGTTTCTTTGCCCACATTTCAAAAGAAGTTTTGAGCTTGAGAGACAAGTGCGGGGTTTGATTTTCAAGGAAAACGGCAGTGCAGACAGCTTTGCCCCACCATTTGAGAGGAAGACCTCTGGTGGATAAGAGGGTTCGAGCTTTCTTGATTGTAGTTTGGTTCCCTCGTTCAGCAAATGGGTTTTGTTGCGGAGTGTAAGGAGCAGTTGTTAAATGTTTAATACCATGTTGATGAAAAAGGGACTTGAAGGACTCATTCACAAACTCTCCCCCATTATCAGGAAGACATTGCGGTGTTAGCTTGATTGGTGGAGGTGTCCAGGGAAAGTATGTTGTCGACAAATCTTCCAGACATGATGCACTTGTTTTCTTTCATCCACACAAAGCCGTCGTTGGAGGAGGAGATGGAATAGCCCAATTTAAGGTAGGGGGTCATGGAAATGAGGGAATTGGAGATGTCAGGAACATACTGGGCAAATGGTATGTCCAGTAGCCCAGTGAAAAGGGGAATAATAGCTCTTCCGTGACCTTCAACACGAAGAGGATTACCGTTAGAGGAAAAAAGGGTGGAAGAAGAGGGAGTGAAATTGGCAAAGTATTCTTTGTTTTTGAGGAAGTGACCTGAGGCGCCACTGTCCAAGATTACAACATCAGGAATGGATAGGTTAAGGCTCAGCATGGCTTTTCCTGGGTTGTTTTTCCCTTGAGAGTTCTGGAATTGTTGAAGGTCCGCTTGGTGAAAGGCTATGGCATGTTCAGGATGTAACTGGTGGCATTGTTCGGGAGTATGGGTGGTATTTGAATCTTTCATAAACTCAATGCGAACTCCCTGTCCTATTTTCTTCACAGCTGGAGGTTTGAAACCTGGGCTCATAACCTATTGAAATATACCAGCACGAGTGGTGCGAGGTGAGTGGACAGGTCTTGGGACCAGAGAGCAGACACGAGTGATGAAGAAGAGATGAATACCTATTGAAATATACCAGCACGAGTGGTGCGAGGTGAGTGGACAGGTCTTGGGACCAGAGAGCAGACACGAGTGATGAAGAAGAGATGAATACCTGTTGAGCAGGAGGAAACGTGAGGAGAGCTGGTTACAACAATTAGTTATAGTAGTTACAGGCTCTTGCTTAGACCAAGTACAGTGAGATTCACAAATTTGGTGTGTGTTGTTAGGTCTATTGGTTCGATCTCCTGTTGGTCCTCATTTGGTCCCTGGCTGGTTACGTTGAGTCTACGTCTCTATCACAACAGTACTTGCTTCCTCCAAATGATGGGATTGAGAATGGTCTGACTAGATCCATGTGGAAAGTTTCCAGGACTCAATTGACTGGTTTAAAGTGACTATTGAAAGGAGTAGCAATCATTTTTCCTACTTGGCAGATCTTACATTTGGACAAATCCGGTAGGTTGGCATTTGGAAAGAGAAACTTAATCTTGGCGTCACTGGTGTGTCCAAGTTTTTTGGGGAGATTTGGGATGGAAGGAACAGAGTGATGGGTTTCAGCTTTCTCCTGTTCAAATTGAACCCCACACAACTCCAGAAGATTGTTGGAAGTGGATCCAACTAGTTCAAAATTGTCCAAGGAGATAGAGGACCCTGCAAAACCTATCTTCTTGATGACGACCTTCTTAGATTTGAGCTGCGTTGGGGAGATCAGACATCTATTGATCTTCGGGACTAGGAGAACATTTTCCAGTTTCACTCAAGCACCTTTGTGATTCAAGAGAAAAGCTTCACCGATTCCTACTGCATCAAGAGCGTTGCAGTTGTTTCCAGTTCCAATCTTGATTGTTTTTTCTTGGGGGTTGATGATCCATTGGGAATCATTGAAAATGTGATGGGAGGCGCCAGAGTCGAGAACAGGAAGAAAAGATTTAGAAGACTTAGTTTTATTCTGTAAATAGATATGCGCGCTGAAGTAAGCTGCGGCCTCCTGGTTTGGTTGGTCAGACTGCAATGCGGGGGTTGTTTTGGTGAGATGGGCCTGTCCCTGTTGTTTGTGATTTGGTCTGAGATTGGGATGAAGCATCCAGCAACAATTTCCAGGATGGTCAGCAAGAGGATTTTGTTTGCCTTTAGAGCACAGGTGTTTGGGTTGCCTCTTCTGTTTGTTGTCCAAGCTTTTGTATAAAGCAGTGGAAGTTGAAGTCTCTTCATTAGTGGGACCTTTGAATGATTGGGTGGACTCAAGGTGAGTAACTTCTCAAAGTTTGTTGGGGACCTTGGTGGGAAATTTTAGAATGTCATCATTCAACAGGATTGATTCAACCATGTGGTAGAACTGGACTGGCAGTTTGGCCAGAATTGTGTAGCTGAGAATATTGTTAGGTACCTCCAGACGAACAGTGGCCAGTTCATTCATGATCTTGCGGCATTCTTGGATGTATGCTGTGAGATCTCCCATGAACTGATAACGGTTGAAGGAAAGCCAGATTCAACCTCTATTTGCGGTGGAGAGAGAGGCTTATTGTTCAGTGATTGCTTCCCAGATGGCTATGGGATCTGATTGATTGTTTGGACTGATGACTGCGTCGAAGGCTGTATCACCCAGGTTTTGAATCAGAATGTTGAAAGCTTCATAGCGCTTTCGCTTTTGGGAAGCAGTTGTGGGAGTAACAGGTTTGTTGTCTTTTTCTCCTTCTATGCACTCAAGTAGTACTTTTCTGAAAAGGTAGCTACAAATTTGTAAGGCCCATGATGAGTATTTTGATTTGTTCAGGGTCTGGAGATTGCTTCTCTTTGAGTTATCGTCATTGTTTGACATAGTTTTTTCTTTTGGTTCTTGATTGAGTTCGGTGGAATGAGCGTCTGGGACTGTAAATCTGAAAATCAAGAGGCTAAAAGAATATTTATTAGAATGGAGAAAATCATATAAGATAGGAAAACAATAATGTGAGTAGAAATGAGAAATAACCTAAAAGAACCAAAAGAAACAACCAGATAGAAGTGAGGAGACCAATAGCAGTTGAGGTAGCCGCAAGCGTTAGATGAACTCCTGAAGCAAACAAGATGATGGGTGAGACGCGTTGGATTGTTGATTCAATGGCAAGAATGGTTGAGGAACTTCAGCTTCTGGTCGATCAATTGGAGCAGATTGATTGATGAGGAATGAAGAAAGAGATTTAGATAGCCCAGGCATTGAGAGGAAAGTTTATATAACTTTGAATGATAATTGAACAGCAATCTATAGTATATGATGATGAATGAGAATCAGAATAAAAAAAGCCAGGAAATGATCATATAGGAGAATGTAGAAAGATGAGAAAACCAACACAATGAGAATATTACCCAAGTAGCCTATGGCTATATGAGAGAGTAAGAGAGACACATGACAAGACTGAATCAGAGAGACAGATTCCAATAAGCTACTTGCCAAATGATCTTCAGTTAGAGATCATCTTACCAATTGAAGAAGATTCGTGGACTTGTTGTATGAGCGTCGAGTTGAGGGCTTTGAAGACTGTTTAGGAAGATCTTGAGGAAGGGTTTGACCAAGTTTGACGCTTTTGAGATGATGATGAGGCGTAAGAATGAGATAAGAAAAAAAAAATACAAACTAGGAAAAATAAAATAGAAATAAAATAAAAATCTGAGTCTTCAAGTTGTCGGTTGATGTTTGTCTTGAGTTATGCCATCTGTGCTTCATGGCTCTTGAGCGTTGTAAGAGTCTTAGTTAAATTTCTGTACAAGTTGAGCTTGCCCGCAGGGACAGTGAGCCCGCGGGGATGGTGCGCGCAGGCATGGTGCGCGGGGATGGTGAACCTGTCACGGCAGTGGGATCCACGCATCTGTCTTTACACTCCACTTAACTGGAGATCATTCTTGTTCAAGTTGAAAGACTAAGCTGGTAAATTGTTTTAGCTGTTGCAGATTGACTGCTTTTTTTAGAGGGTCAGCAATCATTTCTTTGGTGTTTACTAGATGAATGATGAGTAGTACTTCTTTCATTCCTTCCCTCAGCCCCTTGGTCTTGAGGTCCATGTGATGAGTCTTAGCATTGGATCCGAATTTCTTTAGTTTGTCATGTACTCCTTTATTATTGATGTAGTGTTTTGAGGATGATAGAGTGAGTTGGAAAACTTCTTCTAGCAAATGGCGTACCCATTTGCTCTCAAGATAGGAATCCAGCAGCGAGTTGAGTTCCAATTCCTTGGATGAGTACAATATGTTTCTTTGTTTATAACTGTTCCACAAAATGAGGCTACTGAAGGACATGCACAAGTATCCCGATTTAGATTTGCGGCTGGTAGGGTCTTCGGCCCAGGAGGCATTGCTATAGTAGTCAATGGGACCTTTTGATTTGTCATATGTGAGTTTTTGCTTCCAATTCTTGGTTTCCTTGAGGTATTGCCAGGTTCTCCTAAGTTCCCTCCAGTGTGTGAGACCGGGCTTATTTTGAAATCGCGCCAGGCTGGAAACAGGGTAACTGATGTCAGGTTGAGTCCGGATGGCAATATAGTTCAGCAGCCCAATGGCTGATTTATAGTTTATGTTCAGTTTCTTGAATCCCTCAAAGTCTTCATCCAATGCCTCACTTAGCTGGAGATGTGGCGTTAGAGGAGTGGAGGAAGGTCTGAATTCTAGCAGGCAAAGTTCTTCTAATCCGTGCACAATGTGCCTGGGTTGACTGAGCAGGATGCTATCAGGAGTTTGATCAAATTTCATCCCTAGAATTGTGTCTGGTTAGTGATCTTGAGACCCTTTGAACTTTGTTTTGAATTTTTTGTCAAAATTGTCGCCATCACCTATGAGAATCACATCATCTACATGGAAGAAAAGGAATGATTTGTTTTCCTTCAACCTCTAAAGGCAAGGGTCACTTTCTGATTCTTTAAATTCCACAGACTTGATCCATTCTGTGAAGGTTGGTTACCAATTTTTTGGAGATTGCTTGAGTCCATATAGGCTTTTCTTAAGTTGCAGGTATTGACACGTTTTTGGACATCCTTGTGGTGTTCTGATGATGAATTCTTCATCTAAGGGTGCATGCAAAAACGCTGCCTTAACTTTGTACTGTTTGATGTTGAGTTGATTCTTTAGAGAAAACAGCAGGATTGCTCTCAGAGAGGCTATTTTGCCGGTTGGAGCAAAGTTTTTGTCAAAATCCAAACTGTGCACTTGATTGAACCCCTTGACGCAAATCCGCGCCTTGTGGATGACTGTATTATTGTGAGCATTGTCCTTAATTCTGAATATCCATGTTGTGTCTAACGGGTTCAGTGGAGTTTTGCCCTCATAGTCCTCCCACACTTCAAATGATTCACACTGGTTCATTTCTTTCTTTATTGCTCCTCCCCATTTAGGACCGTCTTTGCACTGTCTGGCTTGTTCAAATGTTTTTGGTTTGAATTAATGGTGAAAACCATATCTTTGAGGAGTTCAAATGGATGATATGTTGCGAAGAGTTCTTTGTATTGGCCCTTTGGTTGTCTCGGAGGGTCTGGATTCTTCATGTAGCCGACCTTGGAGAGAAGGTTGAATTCTACTAGATTCTTCCTCTGAGCTTGACTCTGACTCAGAGTTTCTGCTTGATACATCTTCTTTGGAGGAGTTGACTTCAGCTGGAGGATTGCAATAGTTCATCCAATTAGGAATGGTTTTGACGATTTCTTCATTTTTCAACAGAACTTCATCTATCACTTCTTCAGTGTTGAAGTTGAGATCCATTGTTGATTTGATTCCCAGCTGATCGAACAAGTTCTTGAGAAAACAAACATGTTTCAATTTTAGAATTAGCCCATTGGGCAAGAGTATCCGGTATGAAAGGACTTCAGGGTTGTACCCAACCAGTTTTCCCTCTCTTCTCTTGGGCTCAAACTTTGCACCTTTTTTTCTCTTTTGATTCAGCACTACCGCAGTAATTCCAATTGGTTGGAGCTAGTTGATGGGCAGTTTTTTTCTCTTGATGATTTCCCAAGGAGACTGATCCAGGCCGTCTTTTGGAATTTGATTAAGACTGAGGCAACAAGATTTGAGGACTTCTGACCAGTATTTACGAGGTAGGTGAGCAGAGCTTGAGGTTGACCTCACGCTTTCAATGATTGTTTGATTGGCCCTTTTAGCCCTGCCGTTTTTTTTGGGATGATACGGTTCATTCACCAATTGTTTGATGTATTTCTCCTTGAAATACTTTACTAACCTGGTGTTAATAAATTCTGATCCCCCATCCGAACAGACCGTGGAGGGATAATACCCACAGAAATTCTTCTGCTTCTCAATCACTTCAATCAGTACTGGTGTTACTTTGTCCTTTCCATGAAGAGGAATACCAGATATGTAGCCGGAAAAATTGTCCACGACGGTCAGTATGTACTTCTTGTGTCTGTGCAACTCCAGCGTGATTGCTCCAATGATGTCAAGATGGATTCTTTCAAATGGCTTGGAAGCTGAGTTTGAGGTTGCCTTTAATGGACTCTTGCTTATCTTGCAGATTAAGCAGTCCTTACATTCAAATTTTTCCTTCTTGGGAGAGTTAATTTGCATCCCTTTGATCTTGGCTAAGAAGCCAAGCATGGCATGACTGTAGGGGAGATGAAGATCCTTTAAGGTTCTAGGGTCTTCAAGAGTGGTCAAGTGGCACTCCTCATTGCCAACTTTGTGAGGACAATCCAGGATGAAGAGGTTGTTGATGATCAAGCCTTGAAAGATCTTTTCGCCATCTTTGTTCAGTTCAAAATGACCCAATTTGGCCTTCAGAGTACATCCTTGATCAATGAGCTTGCCCTGAATTACCAGGTTGACTACAATATCAGGTACAAACAGGCAGTTCAACAGCGTAATTGTTTGATCCTTCCAAGTCAGCCTGACCGTTCCCAGGCCCAGAATGGGTAAGTTTGCTCCAGCCTTTCTGGTTGTTACGTGCTCTCCTGAGTTGTTGTTGAGCGTAATGAAGAATCTCTTGTTGTTGAAGATGTGTGTGGAAGCGCCACTGTCAATTAGTATGTTATTCTCTGCTTTGATTTTGGAGTCAATACATCTTGTGAGAAAAGCGTGATAGTGTTCTGATTCTTGGTTTCTCTTTTGCTTCTCCTTCCACTTGCTCTGATTTTCCCTCCACCACTCGGGAGCCTTCTCTGGATGAAGGTGGTAACATTTGGATTCTGAGTGATTTTTATCCTGTTTTGGGTTGTGATACCCTTCTACGCAACAGCTGGACAGTGCGTTCTTGGTTTTGGTCCTCATCGTGGTCAAGGCGGTTTTGGAAGTCCCTCGCATTACCCCTTTTTCGGAGATTTCAGCTTTAACTTCATTATGATATTGGACAAGGTGGTTGCATACGAATTCCACGGAGATCTGCTTGTCGGAGTGCATGAGTTGAAGGTTCAGATCTTGCAAATTTATCAGAAATTTGAAAATGGTTAAATATGCAAGGATGTCTTCAGGTAGATCTATACCTATGTCAATCATCTTTTTGATGGATGTCTTTATATTTGTGACGAAGTCCAGTATCTCTTCTTCTTTGAATGTTAGATGCAGAAATTCATTGAAGATTCTTGCTTGATTGGATGCCTGAGAGGATGAGAATTGCTCCTTGATTGCCTTCCAGATATCCTTGGCGGAGTTGATGTTGACCGCACTGATGACATTGTTGTGGGTGATGGAGTCTACTTTGGAGATTAGTAGAAGCTTAATTTTGTCATTGTCTTGAGTAGATAGTGATTTGAAGATTGATTTGAGTGTATCTAGTACTCCTCTGAGCTTGAGCAAGGCCTTCATTTTATCTTTCCATATCCCATAGTTCTCCTCCGTCAGTAAGGGGGTCATTTTGAGAGCCGTTTTGAGCATGGCCTGTAGGGACAAATCGGTCAAAAACCCCAATCCTGTAGCCATAGTCCCGTGTCTTTCTGGTTGAAGAGAGCCTTTGGCTTTTAACTGTATAACTTTGAATGATGATTGAACAGCAAGCTATAGTAAATGATGATGAATGAGAATCAGAATAAACAAAGCAAGGAAATGATCATATAGGAGAACGTAGAAAGATGAGAAAACCAACACAATGAGAATATTACCCAAGTAGCCTATGGCTATATGAGAGAGTAAGAGAGACACATGACAAGACTGAATCAGGGAGACAGATTCCAATAAGCTACTTGCTGAATGATCTTCAGTTAGAGATCATCTTACCAGTTGAAGAAGATTTGTGGACTTGTTGTATGAGCGTCAAGTTGAGGACTTTGAAGACCATTGAGGAAGATGTTGAGGAAGGGTTTGACCAATTTTGACGCTTTCAAGATGATGATGAGGCGTAAGAATGAGATAAGAAAAGAAAAAAAAAAGGAAAAAGAAAATAGAAATAAAATAAAAAGCTGTGTCTTAAAGTTGTTGGTTGATGTTTGTCTTGAGTTATGCCATTTGTGCTTCATGGCTCTTGAGCGCAGTCAGAGTCTTAGTTAAATTTCTGTACAACTTGAGCGTGCCCGCGGGGACAGTGAGCCCGCGAGGATGGTGCGCGCAGGGATGGTGCGCGGGGATGGTGAACCTGTCACGGCAGTGGGATCCATGCATCTGTCTTTACAGTTTACTTACTCAACGAGGAGGACCTGAGAGCCCTGAGGCGAAAACAGGACCTCCTTTGAGCAGTATACGTAGGCACGCTTGTGCTCAGATTTGGAGTACTTACACCGTAGAAGGAAAGGAGAGCGCGGACTCACACGTGAGTGACATAGGTAAGGAAAACAAGAGATGAATTCAAAGACAAAAATTATATAAGAAATTAGAATTTCAACACAGATCTGAGGTCAGCTCTTTGACAGAACCAATTGGACGTGCAAATCTGGCCCTTAATGGCTTTCCAGCCTCATCTCATGAGCAGAACCCTCTCTACATGCCCTGAGAAGCTCATAATAACCCCAAAAAGGTATTTATAAAAACCTCTTTGGATCAATTATTCCCCATCAGTTTTACCAGAAATTATTATTATCAATCAGACATTTTGTCATTGTTGATCAAGTGCTGAAAAGAAGATAAGGATAAGATTTATGACTTATTCTGCAGTAGTATTATTTATTTCTTATAAAAAATCAACCCATTGAAGTTTAGTCAAGTAATCCACCCCACCTGCTTTGAAACTCTTCCTATTTTTGCAGTATTTTCGTGGTAAAGTGCTCAGTGTGAGTGTTTACCTTCTTTCCTTGGCCATTATGCTGTTTTGCCCGGCCATATAAGTGGATAAGACCTTTCTAAGGGACAAATCTTCATTCCAAGGTTCTTAACTGCCTCAGGAGGCCCCTTGAAGAGAGTTTGTATGTCTGTAAAGATCCCCAGTAGTATAATAATGTGGCCACTCTTTTTATGAAGTATTGAAAACCCTTCCAACCAAACAAATTAAACCTTTCAACTGCTCTTAAAATATTAAATATTTGAGATTTGAAGTTTTTATCTTTGGAATAATAATAATTATTATTTTTCCAGGATTTTTATAACTCTCTTTAGCTAAAGGACTGCAAGGTTCTTGGTATCAGGGAGCTGAAACCATGTGGGATTTGCCATTTTCACCTGCCTCTGGCCCTTTAACCCACTTCCCCTTCCCGCGGTTGCAAATTGTTCTCTTGAACCAAGCAATGGACAAGTTGTCTACCGTCAGTGCTTCCATTATGGTGCTCCAAAACCTAACCTATAGCCTTCAAAGTCACTTTACTGGTATAAAAACATCTCAAACCTCAAAAATGACCTCCAAAATTAACCCTAAACCAAAAATAACCCCTAGCCACTCAGCCAAACTACCCCCATATCTCTCATGGTTTAGAAGATACAGCTCAAATCAACTCTGGCCTACCCATACCCCTAACAGGTTTCAGAGATCAGTGAAAGTTCATGTACATAACCTGGATTCCTTAAAGTACATACCCCATACCGTAAAACCATATATCACCAAACAACACTGCAGCAGTATACATAATTAATTTATGCAATACCCTGCATGCAGCACCGAACAAACAGCTTGATACAGAAGCAATATATGCAGGGCAGTGAATGCGGAACCAAAAAAACAGCTTTATACAGAAGAAATATATGCAATTTACTGCTTTAAGGGCCAAACAAATGACCAACCACCACTATACAGAAGTAATTTATGCAGGGGGCACCTGTATCAATGCAGAATGGCAATGTATGCAAGGGTGTACATGCATGTAGATCCTGTGCAGCCTCATCCTCTGACCAGCCAAAATGTCTCATGAAACTGTATTCAATTTACAAGGGAGACTCTCAGGGGCAGCCCTGAGGGCAGTATTTTCTATAAATAGAGGGCCTCTGTTCCCCATCCAGGTTCCATAAATCCCCCCATCCTCCCCTCCAGTGATAACCATGCCTCCTAGGAATCCTTATCCCATACTTTGACCATCCTTGGCCCATATCTCACTGACCATAATTGGCCCATCATCAATACCTTATCACACACCATCACCATTGCCATCATCACCATAATCAACCATCACCATCAACCATCATCCACCACCATTACCTCTGACCATAAACCATCATTAACCCATCATTTTGAACATTTCCCAACCCTATAAACCATAATTTTGAGCATCAACCACCACCACAATTCTTAACCCAATATCCCATACCTTTGAGCATCATCACCATTTCCCCATAACTTCAACATCACCAACTATTACCACATACCTTTAAAATCATCAGCAACCATCATCAACCATCACCAATCATCATCATCATCATCACCTACCTTGACCATCATCAAACATCTCCATCATCATCACCATCACCCACCTTGACCATCATTCATCATCATCACCCACCACCATCCATCATCATCAAAAGTTACCTTCAAGGTCATCAATCATCATCATCATCCACTATTACCCACCTTGACCATTGTCCATCATCATCACACACCACCATTGATTATCATCATCATCTACCTTCAACATCATTAATAATCATCATCATCCACCATCACCTACCTTAAGCATCAATCATCACTACCATCATCTACCCCTACTGTTACTGTAATCCATCCATGCTATGATCATCAACCATCCACCCATGATATCACCATCTACCTTGATCATCATCAGTTAACCACTATAGGCTCAACCATTTCATGGTTATTCAATCTTCACCTGTAACATCAAAGGAGTATCAATCAGTAAACAATAAAGAAAAAAATAGATATATATAAACAATAAGACTAGAGAAAGGATTCTTCCCTTACTCAGATTTGATCCCCCAAGTCACCTATCTTTTCCACCAATTTTCCTTATAAAGCTTGACACATTTGATCCTAGTTCTGATAAAGACTACTATAGTAGCAGCTCTTTCTAAAAATCAGCAACCAATCTCTTTTTTTTATTGTTGAGAGTCTACTATAGTACTTAGAGGGGCAGGTAATTCAAAACCACCCTTAGTATTCCTCTATCTGATGAATAATTTTAGTACTAAATTTCCCCTCAAGTGAACGCCAGCAAGCTATTTTCTAAAATTTAGCCAATCCCAAAAGACTCTATACACCATACATGCCTTGGATTTGAATGCAATCTGGGCTTGGAACCCCAAACATGAATGCTTGTCCCAGGATCACCTTGCCGCACTCCACCAAAAGAAATAATGGGGGTTTCCAGACCCTTGCAACCGCCACAACCTCCTCCTCCACTACCCCTTCTACGCAACCCTCCCTGCTGTTCAACTCCAGGAGCCCCATTTTCCTCAAAACCAACCCTATTTTTCCACCAATCTTGACAGAAGCAGATGGACCATTAACCCACTGCCCACCATTTCCCACACCTTCCTCCATGTAATCTTCATTGACACGTAGGCAAGCAGGACTGAAACTGACTTCAACCAGTACAGCTAACAATCCACCTTCTCCTGCGCCACCTTCACTCACTGCAAAGTTGTTGCAACCCTGCCTTCCCTGCACTCCTTCAGCGCCTGAACCGTCTTGTCAACACAACCTGAGACACCCCTTCCAGCTCTTGAAAGGTTAAAGGTATTGGTGCTTTGTTCCATATCACCCGCCACAAATTTTCCACAGCCTTCTTCTTCAAAATCAAGTTCAGTGGATGAACACCTCCTTCAAGACTGCAAGGGATTGCTTTTGAGGCTGGGGCCAATGGTCTCTGTTTGACATCAACACTCATCCTTTCCACTGTGAACATTTTTTCCAGTAATAACACCCTGAATTCAGCCTAAACCTGCAGAGCTTGCCACATTCCAGGTTCAGTGACAATTCCAAGTGACACCCAGATGGTATCCACAAGATCCTTAGCACACACTTGTATCTGCAGCAGGGGGTGCAGCTGACTGGATCCCAGTTCCACTTGCTCATCTGTCAGGAATATGTATGTTGTTGTGGACGTGCGTACCAACCCTTTGTTCATGTGTTTATTCAAGTAAGCGCACCTCAATTTCCAATTCCAGGTTTCCCTGAAGTAATTATCCCTGAATTAAGTAAAGGTGCTAATTGTAAACCTACCGGAAGGCCTGTTAGGAGGTTGAAAACCTGTTGGAGTACTTATATCTGATGCCACCCAATAGGTCTCATGTATATCATACTATTTCTGTCTCTGTTTTCTTTTCCTTTTCTTTTTCTACTTTCTTCTCCTCATATCAGTTTCCTCATGACTCAACCATCAGATATATCAATGTAAAGGTGTGCTTCACACATCTTTCACACATTCTCACTCATATTTGTCTCAGTCTGTGTTTCACCCGCGCGCATTTGTCACTTTCGCTGCCCATGTCACATTGTCAGTGATATCTTCTCAATCACTACTACCTGAGGACAGAGTTCAAGACAGATAGAAGTTTTTCTTCTTCATCCTTCTTTCTGCTCACTCCTCTGCGTATCCTCAGGTAAGACTTATTTCTACGTCATCTGTTTCTATTTTTTCCTTTTTCCTGCTTTGTTTTCTCCAGTGACTGAATTCATGATCCTTCTTTCTGCTCACTCCTCTGCGTATCCTCAGTCCTCTGCGTATATTCAGTGAGCTCAACAAAACCCTCCACCATGTGGGGTGGCATTGTGCGCAGGGGTGCCATTATTTGACCAAGGAAAATTTGCAGCTCCCTTCAGATCTCCTTAATCTTGCTCACTGGTGGGTCTGCAAGGGGGTCAGACATCAAAGGCCCAGAAATTGGGGATCCTGCCGCGGTTGGTGTTGGGTAGGGAACCAACTTATTTGAACCTGCCGGGTACAACCTTTCCAACCCTCAATCAGCTCATCCAAATCAATCTTGCTCTCCACAGCCCAAAAAATGACTCCTAGGTCCGGAAGGATGGCAGCACTCCTTTCCAGCAACCTTGTGACAAGGCCGTGGTTGTACAGGTGCCGCTGCACTTTTGAACAGAGTTTCTGCGCATACCAACCCCAGAACACCCACTTCAGTTATCCTGTTTGCCCAGAAACCCCCTCTTTCTTTGCCAGATAACAATAGATCTGGTCAAAAGCCAATGTTTACTCCACCAGTTCACTCTGCGTCTGTACCCCTCTTCCTGCGCTTGATCCTGCTGCAGCACAATCAAAATCACTTTCCCAAAACTAGGGCTTGATTTTTCCCCACCTTACCAACATTTTGCCTTTCAAACTTTCCCAGTCCTGGGTCTTTTATCCAACCATCTCCTCCATGTGCCAAAGCTTCTCCTCCTCTGTGATCAAAAGAACAATGGTGAGACCTTGTCTGTGCCCTTTGATCCCTTTGAGCCTCATGAGGAACTTCCCCACGTTTTGGTGGTTATTTATAGACACAAAGGCAAGTAGGCTCAGCACCAGACATTTGACTCAAAGCGGCTCCGCAGTGCTTGGAATTCCACAGAACAACAGGCTTGGAAAAGGGTGTTGGCCAATTGTATAATCCAGAGTAGAAATGTCAAGAATCAGCATTGGTGTGGCACGTGCTTTCTGCGGCACAATGGCAGGATGGGCTGAAGTTTTTGCCTTTTTCCAACAATAAGACCACAAAAAGTGATGGCAATCAAGGAATCTCTGGTTTAAGCTCTTTCCAAATTCTATTTGAAGGCATTTTCATTCTCTAACAAATTTTTTGTGCACAGTGACTGTGCATTGGAGATTGGATAAATCTTTACCTGATTTTGGCCAGAGCTTGACCTGAGCTTGTTCATACATTGGGCATGAGCTCCTTGATGACACTTGCTGGCAAGTGAAATGAAGAGTTCAATGGTGTAACTGTGGTCAAAAGTATCTACCCTTCCGTGACTAAGGATTTACAAGTGCAGAAGCAATTGATCAAAGCTAAGCAGCACAGACCAAGACCAGATTATAGTTATGCAATGAGGTTGCTGGACTATGGGAAAATTGATTCTAAAGCTGAGGAAGTGGCATGCGGCTCAGTGAGGATCCATTAGTAATTCCACATGTGGGATTGGTAGAGTTCTGCTAAGGAAGATCAACAGGGATCTCTTTTTAGTTATGCATCTGCGCAACTCAACTGTTAGAAAGATTGGGGACATAATTGCCAAACCTACTGCAAGCAGCTGGATTGTTTGGGGATCCAACATTTAGCAAGGAGAATCAATATGGAATGCATGGAGGAGTTAGGAGAAATGTCCTTCTGTTGTTTGTTTTAAATTCTTTCGGAGCACTTTCTTTTGAGTTGTATATAAAGAGGATATTTTCCTTTAAGGGAAGGTTAATGGAATGATATATCCAAATATTGGAGGAGATTATCTTATTATCTTATTGGATTATCATATTTTTAGCATTGGAGGGAGTTTTATTATATCTTTTACAATTGGGGTACCTAGTTCTTGTTTAGAAATTGGGCGTAGAATGAAAGAAGTTCCTTTTTCAGAGAGTGTTATCTTGCTGGATTAACTCAGAGTTTAGTAGGGAAATAGTTCAAGTTCAGAGCTTGTCAGGGAGTCCATGTTGTTGATTTAGTTCATTGCGGTTTAGATTTAAGAATGTTCCAACATACTGCGGAGTACTTTGGGGAGCCTGATTTTATTCATATTGCGGAGGTACAGAAGTGTAAAACATAGGCTAGTGAGCTTTCCAGAACCTGCAGTGGGATTTCCGTGGGGAATTTTATGGAACACACAATCTCTTTCCACAATTTCCACGGTTTTGAAACGCAGATGATGGAAATCCCCCGGCTTGAGCCATACCCATTCAGGATCCTTGCCTTCCTCTGATGGATGGGGAGAAAAAATGCTCTGCCTGGATGCATGAGTAGCTGGTGGCAGAGGGGAGGCAAGGTGTTGGCCCCCACCCGCATAGGGAAAGAAGTTGGGGGAATGTTTGATCCAGTGACAGTTGTTGGAAACATTGCATCCATTTACCTTTGAGAGACTGACAAAAAATGATTACTTACCAACCAGAAATTTATTGGTCCCAGCATTTTTAGGGAGTAGGATTTGCCCTTAAAGAGAGAGAGAGATAGAGTGAGAGATAGAAAGTATATTCCTTGCTTCCTTCCTTTGGTGGTGGTATTGTGTTCCCCCCCCCTAACACAGAGGCAGAGGCAAGGTATTTTACCCTTCCCCCAACCCCTAACCTAAGTACAAGTGCAAATGAAACCCTGCAATAAACAGAAAGAAAAACAAGAGGCAGAAACCCAAACTCAATCCTATCCTCCTCCCCCAACACTTGTATCACTACATCTATTGGTTTTTTCCTTTTAATGGCGCCTTCCATGTCCTACTTGGCGCCCCCTGCGCCTGCCTGTATCCACCCAATTCCTACTTGATCTCCCAACATTGCATCCACCAGGTTTTTCCTCTTCATGGAGCGCCCTGGGCCCTACTTGGAGCCCCCGCACTTTTCTGCAACCATTGAAGGCATCTTCCAATAAATGTGTTTTGGTCCCCATTGCTCCTGACGCTGAGCCATCTTGCGCACGCCGCAGCTGCTTATGAGCCCGCAGCACTACGCACATTCTGAGCCCTCTTGAACCCATTTCTGATCCTGCTTGAGCTCATTGCTGATGGCCTGGGCTGCAACCGGTAAAAATTCAAGGCTATAAAATTCCATCACACCGCTCTAAATGTTATTGGAAATTTACTAGTTCAGGAGGGGTAGTTCTCTTGCCTGGGTATAAAACTTGGGCTGCCTCTAGGAGAGACACATGAAATTTCAGCCTCCTGGATTTCAATTTCCTTGCTACCTTTTAGATACCAGAGGTGATAGGATAAATAATAAATATAGGGCATAATTTTTCTCACGCATAAAACCCTTTATTTCACGCATTTTGACTTTGTTGCGCAGTCACACCCATTTGGTATTTCATGCAAAAAAACTTTATTTCACACAAATTTCAAGAATTCAATTTTTTTGAATTCTGACTGCGCCGCTCAATAGCAGGGACTCTTAAAGCCCTGAAAATTCTTTGGTAATTTTGGTGCCATCAAACCCCTTCAAGAATGCAATCAAAAAATCAAAAGATTCCAAAAATCAAATTTTTGCGTCTGTTTTTGAATCATCATTTTGGCTATTTTCATTTTTTTGGTTATTTCAGCTGCTTTAAATTTTGACCAAAATTCAAAGAGTCTTCAATTTTTTTCATGTTTTTTTGGATGAGTCCTTTCACCTTAAAAAATAGCTTCAAAAAACACAGAAAATCAAAAAAATCAGATTGCTCTTTGGACATTTGAATCATTTTATTCTTGATTTTATTTCCTTTTTTTGGTTGTTTCAAGCTATCAAAAAGTTATAAAAACAATTGGAGGGGATTCATATATTTTTTTCCTGAACTTTTGGATGAATTATTTTACCTTAAGAAATTTCTTTAAAAAAGCCAAAAATTCAGAAAAATCAATTTTCTCATTGGACTTTTGGATCCTTTTGTTTGTCTTTTTGATTGAATTTTTTGAGTTTTTCAAGCTTTTATAAATTTATGAAAACCATTAAAGGGCTCTTCAAATTTTCTTTCCGAATTTTTGGATGCCATTTTTGACCTTTAAAAACTCCTTCAAAAATCCAAAATATTTGGAAAATTCACTTTTCTCACTGGATTTTTGAATCCTGTTGTTGGCCTATATAATTGATTTTTTTGGGTGATTCAAGCTTTCAGAATTTTAAAAAAACAAAAAATCATTTCATTAATACTTTTCAAAGATCATCTGCATTCTTGCATACACCTTACAAACTTCATTCAAAAAATCAAAAATGGATAACAAATATGGATACAAATATTAAAATTTATTCAACTATTATTGGTCTTATTTTTCTTGTTGATTTTTGTGGGGGGAAAAAACCTCATTTCCAAGATACAAATTTCTTTTAAAAATGGTTTTCCAAGATTTGGAATCCTTGGTCACAAAGCTTTTCCAAAGTGTATCAAAGCTGGGAGCTGGCCAATGATCAGACTTGAACTTGAATGAGACTATATGTTTTGATTCTTCTAGAAGAATGAAGCAAATAGGAGAGGTTTGGGAATTTGGAGTGGGAGGGGAATTGAGAGGAAGATCATTGCAAGGCATCAAAAAAGAAAACAGAACCACTGGACACTTACATGTTTCAGCCAGAAGGAAACCATGGCATGGAAATTTCATCCACATATTTATGAGAGATGGCCATAAATGTGGTTCAGTTGCCTTCTTACTTCTTGGAAATGTTCACCCCAGCTATCACCCATTGATCTTTTGTCCTGGAAGATTTGGTTTGATTAAAGCACTTTCACCATTTCTTCCCTGACTTCAATCAAGTCTTCTGAATTCCTCCCCAGACAAATGGCTGCTGCTTTAAATCCAAAGTTACCATCCCCTATGGAATCTTGAACATGGGATATATGTGGAATGGCTGCTTTTGGGGAAATGAAATCTTTGTATTGGAACTAAAACCAAAAATCAGAGTTTTTTATAATAGAAAATATGGACTAAAGATAAAAATAACTTCTTCAATTGATACTTGGTAAAATATTCCAGAAGAAGAATAAGATAATGTGCATAAATCCTAGAGGAAAAACCTAAAAGAAATCAGAAAAAATTAAAAAATGAAAAAATACCAATTATACTCACTTTCTCACTGATTGTTGGGGCCGCTAATACCTTCTGCCCAGGATGATGCTAAGGAGCATCACCATCTGCATTGGATGCCTTAATTTCCTTGATTCATATCCCAGGATGGTATTCAGCAGAAGCAAACTGCTTATTCAAAAGTTTTCAAGAACTCTGAAAAAGTTTTGAATGAAAAATTAATGAAAAAAATATCCAACCAATTAGCCAAAAATGAAAGCAATTTAAAGCTCACTATCTTAATTAAATCCAAATCTGGCAGCTCTTCATCTGCTGAATCTTCCCCTTCATCCAAATCTGGCACCTCTTCATGTTCTGAATATCC
Source organism: Puccinia polysora (assembly GCA_025617555.3). Classification (NCBI taxonomy): domain Eukaryota; kingdom Fungi; phylum Basidiomycota; class Pucciniomycetes; order Pucciniales; family Pucciniaceae; genus Puccinia; species Puccinia polysora. The sequence goes on along the minus strand of CM062625.1, from coordinate 43,184,555 downwards.
TTCTTGAGTCTGAAATTCACTCTATTTTAAAAAAATGACAAGGACTCATTAAAAGAAACAATACATTGCAGAAAAAAAAATCATATTTATAAAATTACCTCTTCCTCTGATTACTCCTCCTTTTTTCCCTTCCCCTTCCCTTAGATTTCCTTGCACTTTCTTGAAACCTGAACACCCAAGAAAAAAAATTAATTATGAAAGTTGATATTTTGTTTGTCCAAGAAATGGTGACTGACCTTCAACTTGCTATAAATTTCTTTTGGGCCTTCCTCTCCTCTTGGTTTCTTCTCAATATTGAAAAACTGACGGATCTCTTTTGCTTGATGACTGAGAGATCTTCTTGAACTTATTTGCTGCTCCTTTAGGTCTTCCTCTAAATTTGGATCTTTGAGTGGAATTTGGATCTTCAATCATGGTAATTTCATACCTTCCACTGTACAGATTCATGCTTTCATCCAAATAATATAGCTGTTCTCCAGGTGGCAAATGGCTGAACTCTTCAAAGAGTTTTGTGAAATATAGGTTTCCATTTCTGTCTTTGGTTGAACATTCAAGTTTTGCTGAATCTTCAGTTGATTCAGGGTTCACATTTAACTGAAGAAATAAAAATCAAAATCAATCAGGACATTAATAATTGGAGCTTGAATCCAAAAAAAAATACAAAAATAAAAAAAGAGAAAAACCTACTGAGATGCAAGATTTGAAATTGCATTGAGGAAAAAAATAATCAAGTTGGAAGATTTAAACTATTCTGATGGCCAATTTGACTTTGTGACCACGTGGTATACCAATATGAGAAGATTAATCATTGTTGTTGAAATTGGTGGAAGAATCAGTACCTTGATGAAATGAATGAATTATTTTGAAGGAATAGTGTTTGATCTTTCCAGAAAGATGATACACAAAGTGAGGCAACCCAATGAGATTCTTGAATTCTTGCTGAGAGGCTTCAATGGCTCTCTCAGAGGTTTTTATGGTGATGGAACTGTAGATTTTTTGAACTACATTGTAGAAAGAGCTAATAGAAGAATTGATGAATCTTTTAATGTAGGAGTGAGAACCTTCTATTCTTGATGTACTTGTTTTACAAAAGTGGAAGTATTCAATTGCCAAATAGGAGACAAATTTTCTTTTTAGAGGAATCCAGTTTTCAAGAAGGTGGTCAGAAGTTGGAGTATTATGCAACAGAGAAATTTTTGTGAAGTTTTTTTGATAGCTTGATGCAGATTTTGAATAGACCAACCGATACCATTGTTTCTGGAATAGCCTCCATTAATCTTCAGATTTAAATTTCTTCCTGCAATGAGTTTGAATATTCTTCAAAATTTGCCAGACACAGAGAAGATGATGAGAGGAAGGGAAAACTAATTAAATTGAGCTAATAAGTTTTTCTTCCTTGCCTTTCACAATCACACTAGATTCTTTATCTTTGTCAGCCTCCTGGATGCCAAGACCCTTGCTATCCTTTAGCTACCAGAGGTGATATTGTAAATAATAAATATATTACTTAATAATTGCAGAAAAAATCTGTAGAATACTTGGATTAAGCTTATTGCAAGGTTAAATGGTTTGTTTGTTGTTTATTGTTTCAAATCAAAATTGATTATTCAATATTTATAGAGGGGCCAAAATTATATTGGGGATCTTTAACATTTCTCTTCAGGGATTACAGTATGAAAACACGTAGTCCTGGTTACTTTGGGTTCTTTAGTTTAAAGATTATTATACCCAAAGATAATATGTATATAAAATACACAGTGGAGTGGTAGGGCCTTGTAGCCAAGCTACCACGACAGAGAAAGGATAATAAGACTCACCGGTATATTATTAAATCCTTTGGGTATCTGTTTGGGACGTGTACTGATGGGTTAAACCTGTATACTGGGGTTATAAGGTTGTTCAGCAGTTTTAATTGATAAAAAGAGGTTTGAGGATGGATATTACTGATCAGACATTTCCATAAATCACTTACTTATCTCTTATAAGTATTTTATTACCTTGGCACGGCGTCTGGATATGAATATTACTGGGTATCTGCCCAACAACATCCTCAAAAGAGCTCTGTATTTATAGTTTTTGGGGTCCCAATATGGTCCTTCTGAGGGTTGTAGGTACTCAAAGGGACGGACTCTAAGGCTAGCAGGGTAACCAGGGGTAGCCTGTCATGTTTTCTTGGTGCTATAGCCCGGGTAGCATCTAATTCCTTAGGGTATCGGAATTATTCTACCTTAGAATGGACATTAGGACGTGTGAATAACACTAATCTGTCCTATTTATGTATTATTTAATTAATTATCCTTAGTATATATTCCCAGTCATATAATAATTATATTATTAGACATCTCTACGAACATTTTGATTTCAGGTAAGTTTTCATTAGGTATCATATAACTGGAGTAAAAGTCATAATATTGTTTTTACTCTTTATCCACGGGTTCCAGTTGATTTGTTAAGATAATTACTTAGAAAATATAAGTCATGAGAATTCATGTAATATTATTACATCATTATCTTCCTTAGTATGGCACAAGAATGTTGATGTATAGTAATTCTCATAAAATTATATCAAAGTATTTCAATATATTTTTGAAGCTGTCATTGTCTTATTTTTGACATTCTTGATTCTTTGCATTATATTAAATAAAAAATACATGTAAGGATTATTTAGGTATTTTTATATAATATTATGTATATTTAGACAGTCTACTATCCACAGGAACCTTTATTACATATGTAATAAGTTCCCATCCTGTTTATGCGGTACCTGGGCTGCCTGTCACTATGTCAGCCCGTAGTCCTGCGGCTGCGTACTTGTCAGAGGCCCAGGGCTGCGTACACGAACTTGAAGGGTTGACACGGCTGTATCTCAGCTGCTTGCGGGTGCTGTGGCTGCTGCGGCTGCGCGCGGGAATTGTGACAAAACACATTTCCGCCCATAACTCCTAAAATATACACAACACCTCAATTCTGACTGAATTTTAGGTGTGAAACCTATACATCACAATGTGTGTGAAGTATTTAATTGGCCAAAAAGCTCAATACTGGAGCCGTAGTATTTTGGTTCTTTTTTCCTTAATTATTTAAAAATATAAGGAGTTGGATTTCAAGGGTGGGGTCAGTGAGTGAGCCTACCTAATTTTGGATGGAGAATCCATTTCTGTAATAATATTTATGGTTATCCTACTCTTTTTTAGGTTAGTTGTATTATTATTATTTTTATGTTATTTTAGTTACTTTTGCAGCTTGCTCTGCAATAGTAGCAAGCTGACAATTTTCAAACATTTCCCAAAGTTGAGTCAGGGCCCAATCATAGTTCTGTTTTTTATCTTGAGATAAGAAACAGAATGCAACTGAGAAGCTTCTGGAAGAATTGTTTATCCCAAGAATATGACTAAGGGGCATTCAAAACTTGTTGGTCTTATATTTACAGTCCATCATAATAAGAGTGGTGAAAAATTTGAGAAGTTTCAAGGAATTAGGGTGTGGAAAAAATAATGAAGTAATTTGACCATTCAAATTGTTCATTTTTTAGTAAAAAGAAGAATTCCTGAGTTACAGTATGAGTGCTTCAACAGGAAATTTGCCAATGATGGCTTTTTTTTGTATTTGGGATCTTTTGTTGTAAATTGAAGGGAGATTTGTATGGATAGGCAATGATCAGTGTGGTATAGAGAGTTGAGAATTTTTGAAGGAGGAACTCCAGCTTTGGATAAATTTTCAACCATCTCCTTTTTCTCACCTTGGATTCTTCTGTGGATGGGATGAGTGGAAGAATTGATGGAAGGAGGATTTTTGTGCTCTGGACATATAACCTTCACCACCCAAAAACCCAATCTTTTTGAAAAATTCCCTGATAAACTGAAAAGACAATTGTTCTTTCTTGATTTTTTTAATTTGGTGGTATCTTTTCTGGGCTTATATTCCCCAGATTTATCACATTGATATGCGTAGGCCTGATTCTATAAATTTGATACTTTGGTAGATATGGCATATCCATGGCATACTTCCCATGATTTGATAGCCTCAAACAGCTCCTCCTTTTTAATATATGATGGCTCAGGAGGAGGGGCGATGGCGGTTTAATCAAGAGTTTCAGTAGATGAAGATAGAGCAAGATGAGTTGAAGCACTAGTTTGATTAAGCAAGATAATAGAAGATGGGGCCAGGTGAAACAGTTGAAAAAGTTCTGAAAAGTGGGTGGATGTTTTCTTGAGCCATTGGAAAAAGGGATGGGTTTGGTTTGAAGGTATCTGGAGTGTTAATTTGTTTTGATGAGTGGTTGGTGTTTTGGTGGGGGTTGGTGTGGTGTGGTGTGGTGTGGTGTGGTTTGGTGTGGTGTGGTTTGGTAAGGTGTGGTGTGGTGTGGTGTGGTGTGGTGTGGTGTGGTGTGGTGTGGTGTGGTGTGGTGTGGTGTGGTGTTGTGTGGTGTGGTGTGTGTGGTGTGGTGTGGTGTGGTGTGGTGTGGTGTGGTGTGGTGTGGTGTGGTGTGGTGTGTGGTGGGGTGGTATGGTGTGGTGTGGTGTGGTTTGGTGTGGTGTGGTAGTGGTGGGGGTGATGGGAGGGTGGAACCGGTCAAGGGGGTTGTTTATAATATGATTGGAGCCCTCTAAAGATGGGTGCTGGTCCAAGTAAAAATGATTTTCAGTCATATTGGATATATGCATGTGAATGGTCCAAGAAGAGTGAATTTTTCAAATTTTTTGGTTTTTTGATGGAATTCTGAAATGTCAAAAATGACATCCAAAAATCCCAAATAAAATTTTAAAAAGGTCTTTTATAGTTCTGTTAAAGTTCACCAGGCTTGAAACACCAAAAAAAATAAGTCAAAATGGAAAACATAAGTATCCAACAGTCAAATGAGGAAATTGAATTTCTTGATTTTTTTGCCTTTTTGAAGGAATTTTTTAAGATAAAATAATAAATCCAAAAAATCTGGAAAACTTATTTTAATGCTCTTTAAATGTTTTTTAACTTGGTGATTCACCCAAAAAAATGAAATAAAAAGGAAAATGAAAGGATTCAAATGTCCAAAGAGAAGTTTGTTTTTCTTTTGAATTTCTATGTATTTTTGAAGGAATTTTATAGAGTGAAAGGATTCATCCAGGAAATGTAAAAAAATTCAAGGATCTTTCAGTTTTGGTTGGAATTCATGGCAGCTGAAATAACCAAAAAAAATGAAAATAGCCAAAATGATGATCCAAAAACCCTTGAAAAAATTTTATTTTACAGAATTTTTTCTTTTTTTGATTGCATTTTTGAAGGGGTTCTGATGGCACCAAAATGACCAATGATTTTTACGGGTCTGCACAGTCAGAATTCAAAAAAAAAGATTCTTGAAATTGCCATGAAATCAAGTTTTTTCTGTGAAATACCAAAGGGGTGCAACCATGCAACAACGTCAAAATTCTTGAAATGAAGGGTTGTATATGTGAGAAAAAAAAGCCCTATTCTTATTTTTATTTTTATTTTTATTTTTATTTTTATTTTTATTTTTATTTTTATTTTTATTTTTATTTTTATTTTTATTTTTATTTTTATTTTTATTTTTATTTTTATTTTTATTTTTATTTTTATTTTTATTTTTATTTTTATTTTTATTTTTATTTTTATTTTTATTTTTATTTTTATTTTTATTTTTATTTTTATTTTAATTTTTATTTTTATTTTTATTTTTATTTTTATTTTTATTTTTATTTTTATTTTTATTTTTATTTTTATTTTTATTTTTATTTTTATTTTTATTTTTATTTTTATTTTTATTTTTATTTTTATTTTTATTTTTATTTTTATTTTTATTTTTATTTTTATTTTTATTTTTATTTTTATTTTTATTTTTATTTTATTTTTATTTTTATTTTTATTTTTATTTTTATTTTTATTTTTATTTTTATTTTTATTTTTATTTTTATTTTTATTTTTATTTTTATTTTTATTTTTATTTTTATTTTTATTTTTATTTTTATTTTTATTTTTATTTTTATTTTTATTTTTATTTTTATTTTTATTTTTATTTTTATTTTTATTTTTATTTTTTTTTATTTTTATTTTTATTTTTATTTTTATTTTTATTTTTATTTTTATTTTTATTTTTATTTTTATTTTTATTTTTATTTTTATTTTTATTTTTATTTTTATTTTTATTTTTATTTTTATTTTTATTTTTATTTTTATTTTTATTTTTATTTTTATTTTTATTTTTATTTTTATTTTTATTTTTATTTTTATTTTTATTTTTATTTTTATTTTTATTTTTATTTTTATTTTTATTTTTATTTTTATTTTTATTTTTATTTTTATTTTTATTTTTATTTTTATTTTTATTTTTATTTTTATTTTTATTTTTATTTTTATTTTTATATTTATTTTTATTTTTATTTTTATTTTTATTTTTATTTTTATTTTTATTTTTATTTTTATTTTTATTTTTATTTTTATTTTTATTTTTGTTTTTATTTTTATTTTTATTTTTATTTTTATTTTTATTTTTATTTTTATTTTTATTTTTATTTTTATTTTTATTTTTATTTTTATTTTTATTTTTATTTTTATTTTTATTTTTATTTTTATTTTTATTTTTATTTTTATTTTTATTTTTATTTTTATTTTTATTTTTATTTTTATTTTTATTTTTATTTTTATTTTTATTTTTATTTTTATTTTTATTTTTATTTTTATTTTTATTTTTATTTTTATTTTTATTTTTATTTTTATTTTTATTTTTATTTTTATTTTTATTTTTATTTTTATTTTTATTTTTATTTTTATTTTTATTTTTATTTTTATTTTTATTTTTATTTTTATTTTTATTTTTATTTTTTATTTTTATTATTATTATTTTATTTTTTATTTTTATTTTTATTTTTATTTTTATTTTTATTTTTATTTTTATTTTTATTTTTATTTTTATTTTTATTTTTATTTTTATTTTTATTTTTATTTTTATTTTTATTTTTATTTTTATTTTTATTTTTATTTTTATTTTTATTTTTATTTTTATTTTTATTTTTATTTTTATTTTTATTTTTATTTTTATTTTTATTTTTATTTTTATTTTTATTTTTATTTTTATTTTTATTTTTATTGTTATTTTTATTTTTATTTTTATTTTAATATTTATATTTTTTTTTATTTTCATTTTAATTTTTATTTTTAGGCCAATGTTGAATTGGCAACAATTCAACCCCCATTCGGTACCTAAAAGGGGTTGTGTGGCGCAATTGACAACCTTTTGTGAGTTGCACTTGGCTGCTTGCAACCCTCTTTAGTTGCGAACAGCCACTTGCGACCCAATCTGGTTGCAAAAGGCGGCTCAAGACCTGATTCAGCATTTTGAACAGCCGTTTGAAAGCTCTTATGGTTGCAAACAGCCATTCACTACCCGCTTTGGAAAAAAAAAACTAAAAAAAAAACTAAAAAAAGAAACTTAAAAGAAATAGAAAAAGATAAAAATAAAGAAAAAAAGATAAAATAAATTTAAATAAATTTAAATAAATATAGATCAATTTTTATTTGTATAAATAAAGATACATAAAAAGAAATGAAAATAAATAAAAATAAATAAATATGAATGAAAATAAACAAAAACAAATTTAAATAAATAAAAATAAACAAAAATAAACAAAAATAAACAAAAATAAACAAAAATAAAATAAAAATAAAATAAAAATAAAAATAAAAAATAAAAAATAAAAATAAATAAAATAAAAATAAAAAAAATAAAAATAAATGGAAAGAAATGAAAAGAAATAAAGATTTTGATTTTTTATTAACAAAAACACCAAAAAATGAACAAAAAATGAAAAAATATGAGTACCAAAAAAGGGAAAAAAATGGAAAAGTCCTGAAAATTTGATCAAGTTTAACTTGACTAGCCCCAAAGAAAAGTTCCAAACAATACACATTGAACTTGAATATCCCAAAAGGAAAAGGGGAAAAAACTCCAAGTTCAACTGGTGATGAGCCCTAAAGTAAAAGTGCCACAAAGACACAATTATTTTTACAAGCCCTAAAGTAAAAGGGCCAAAAAATATAAGTCTTTTGATCAGCACTTAAGTAAAAACACCAAAAAAAACTTCAAATTTTATGAAGCTGATCCCATCACAAGCTTAACACAAGCTGAGCTTTTGATGGGATTATCCTAACAAAAGCAAAACTGACTTACCATTAAAGTCTCATTAAAAACACTCATCATAAATATTTAAACTCAAAGCACTAAACCTAATAATTTTCCAAATGTAATAACCCTTTATATTAATATAATTAGAATATTATCATGTTAGACCAAATTCAAATGATGAAATTAATATAAAAGTTCTAATAAAACTGAATTTGATCTTTGAGATGATCAATCCAACAAGCTGATTTTTTAGAAATCATGGAACAAGGTTTGGAAACTATGAGCAGTATTGGAATCACATCTCCATGAAGTAAAAGGTGAAAACAATGGTTCTTTTTAAAAAAGCAAGTTCACATAGGATCTGATTGTTCTTTTGAACCTGATTTCATAGGAGTAAAAGTAAAACATGAATCCAATGAAATAAAAACTATTGGCCTTTCATAAGAAGTTTGAGTTCAAAGCTCCGGTTGAAACACTTAAGAGGAGGTGAGGAAAGATCTTGTGAAGCCAAGAGGAGCGGATCTTTGGAGTCAAGGGGGCACTGCGGTTCAGTTTAAGGAAGAACAGATGAGGATTCATTCACTTGGAAACAAGCGGCTTAAATAGAATAAGTAAATTAAGGCTGAATTTTGGTTGACAAGATGAATGAAACAATAATGAATAAGGTAAGATGAATAAGTATATTGGGAATTGGGCCGCTATAGATGAAAGATAAAGAAAGCACTAGAGTTGATAATTCCGGACCAACGTAGAGACTTCACTAGACAGACATAATTAGGGCCATAGCCACTGTAGGTTAAGATAAAGATCATACTGAAGATAAGACTATACAAGCTTATTTTGGAGATGATACTAGACAAAACACTTAGAGCATAACATGAGAATATAAAGCTTGGAAAATGGTTGCACTCTAGTATTATTCAATACACTCAAAGACTAGAATTCCAACAAAACCCGCCATTTCAAGCCCGCCATTTAAAATAAAAAAACCCATGTATTTCACATCAGACATGTCAAAGTTAACATTAAATAAGTGTATTTTTTCAAATAAAGTATTTGAAGGCTTCTGCCACCTCTTCATGTCATCCACCCCTTGCTTCCCCCCTGCTTCTACCTCCAACCTCACTGGAAAAAATTTGATTCATTGCTCTTCATTCCTTCATCACTATCCTAATCACTTCATCACTCTCATCACTTTATAGCTTTCATCACATACAGCTAACTCTCATCTGATCACTATCCTGATCAGTTCAAAACTCTCATCCGTTTATTGCTTTCATCACATCCAGCTAACTCTCATTGGATCACTATCCTTATCACTTCATTTCTCTCATCCATTTATTGCTTTCATCACATCCAGCTAACTCTCATCAGATAACTATCCTTATCACTTCATTGCTCTCATACATTTATTTCTTTCATCACATCCAGCTGACTCTCATTGGATCACTATCCTCATCACTTCATCACTCTCATCACTTTATTGCTTTCATCACATCCAGCTAAATCTCATGGGATCAATGTCCTCATCACTTCATCACTCTCATAACTTTATTTCTTTCTTAAAATCCAGCTAACTCTCATTGGATCACTATACTCATCACTTCATCACTCTCATCCCTTTATTGCTTTCATCACATCCATCTAAATCTCATTGGATCACTATCCACATCACTTCATCACTCTCATCACTTTATTGCTCTCATCTCTTTATCACTCCTATTACATGATCACTCTTATCACTTTATTTCTCTCATATCTTCATTGATATCCTACATCTGTAAGAAATGAATCTCCAAACATCTGTAAGAAATGACTCTCCAAACATCTGTAAGAAATGACTCTCCAAGAATCCACTTTCATTAAACAGACCAAAGAACTCAACACAGCCAGCCCTGACCCTGCCTTCATCCTACCAACAGTTCATATATCATGGACTCACTGGAAATGCCATGCAATCACCCAATGCTCCTATGATGTGACAATAAATTCATTCACATTTTCATCTCAGAAAGCTCATTCTTGTCCCCACAGAAGGATAACAAGTGACCCTCCGCAACCTCAGTAAGCAGATACTTAAAGACCTCCATCCTGAGCTTCTCATACTCATAATCAATCTATCCATAAGAAAATCAGAAACCATGGGCTGATAGTGCCTTATACCAACCCATTTCAAACACTGCAAGATCCACATAAAAGTTCCTCACTGATCATCTATGACTCACCTTTCCAAACCTGAACTCATTTCCTCAGATCTGGAAGCTGGAGCCTATATCCTTTATCTATTACTTCCAATGTATTTTTCATCAGTTAAAGTCTTGGGATCTCTGTACAATGTTGGAAATGAATCCAAAAGATTCAATTGTATGGTTTGGCCCCAGGGAATGGAAGAACTCAAAAGACCCTGACTGTGCTACATTTTAAAAGAGAGGGTCTCTTGTGTGAATTCTAGGTGAAAATATTGTATTCATTCAAAGTAGGTAAAGGAAGAGTCTCTTCTGTTCTTCAGACATTTTGAAATAGAAAGAGAGAGGCACGTTGGTATTATCACAGAGAGCTAGAGGTAGAGGGAGAAGTGATAGAGAGAGGTTAGAAGTAAAGATTACAAGGAGTTGATAATGATAGAGAGAAAAAAAGAGAGAGAGAAGAAGAAAAAAAACAACAATGATCTTTCAACAACATCTTGGGGGTAGGTCATCAAGCTGAAGAAAGAGAAATCCCAAGTTCTTTGTATCAATAAGCTTGTTTCAAGTCTTGAGCCAGAAAGAAAAAAAACCCAAATCAACTGAGATTTCACTCAACAATTTACCCAGAACCAATCTGAGTCAACTGGCGGAGATGTGAGGGGAGGGGGAGGGGGAGAGCTGATGCCTAATACTGAAGGGGGGAATACAAACAAGAAGGAACAATAGCTTTGAATTTTTTTTGACTGTTTTGATCTGTGTTTCCCTGCTAGAACTAGTGCAACAGTCAATCACAATTGATCATGAGCTGGTCAGGTTGGCTACCCTCACATTACCGTCTTTCTCATCCCAAGAAGAAGCCAAGACATACTTCAATGGATTCCAGGCAATCAAATGACTGGATAAGTCAAGCTGTCTATCTTCCTAACCTGTTGGCCTGTTGAAACCATTGACAGAATCAAAACACACCCAACCAGCACAAAGAGAGAAATTGAAATGAATATTGTGCTGTTGGTTTGTGGCCCTTCTTGCTTCTTGTTTTCCTTTTTTTTGGGGGGCATTAAAAGAGGTACTCCCTTGTCCCATTTTTTTATTGGCATCCAATTGTTTCAAAGTTCAAACCCAAGAATGATTTAAAACATTGATGAAAAAGTCCTTGCCTGCAACAGTGATAAATTCACCATTGTAAGAGAAACTGATTTTCCAAACATCCAAGCTGTGTAAAACATAACAAGGGAAGAAAAGTAGCGGGGAACATGTCTTTTGAGCGTCTCCTGTCATCAATCTCACAATCTCATGGTTGAATAAGAGAGGATCCAGACTTACTCTATTTCAGCCTCCTGGATGCAAAGATCCTTGCTATACTTTAGCCACCAGAGGTGATATGATAAATAATAGATATATTATTCAATAAATGCAGCAAAAATCAATAAATTTTTGGATAAAGCTTATTGCAAGGTCAATTGGTTTAGGTATGGTTCAATATTATTAATCAATATCAATAAAGTGATTATTAATTAAATTCACAGAGGGGCCAAAATTATATTTTGGATCTTTAAGCCCTCTCTTCAGTTAATTCACTTTGAAAACACCTATACCTGGTTACTTTGGAAACTTTAATTTCTATTCTTAAAGGATATATTGCCCAAAGATAATATGTTTAAAAAATACATGGTTGAGTGGCAGGGCTTTGTAACCAAGCTGCCACGACAGAAAATGAATCATAAGACTCACTTTTATTTTATTAAATCCTTTGGGTACCTTCTTGGGAAGTGCACTGATGGGTTAAACCTGTTGCTGGTGTTAAAAGTTTGTTCAGCAGTTTAAATTTATAAGAAGGGTTTGGGGAAAGATATTATTAATCAGATTAAGGCCATAAATTGTTTATTTATCTCTATAAGTATTTGATTACCTTGGCACGGTGTTTGGATGTAAATATAACAGTTTTTCAGGGTATCAATATCCTCAAAAGAGCTCTTTATTTATAGATTTTGGAGTCCCAATATTGTCCTTCTGAGGGATACAGGGGCTCAAAGGGACGGACACTGAGACTAGCAGGGTAACCAGTGGTAGCCTGTCACGTGTTCTTGGTGCTGTAGCACGGGTAGCATCTAATTCCACAGGGTATGGGAATTATTCTACCTTTTAATTGATGTTTGGACGTGTGAATAACACTAATCTGTCCATCTATTTTATTATTTAATTCATTATCCTTAGTAAATGTTCCCAGTAAGTTAATTTTTCTTTTAAGAGACATTCCTAAGGATAATTTGATTTCAGGTGAGTTCTCATTATGTAGTAAATAATTGGAGTAAAGTCATTATGTTGATTTTACTCCTTATTTTCAAATTTCAGTTGATTTACTAAAAATAGATTTCAGGTGAGTTCTCATTATGTATTAAATAATTGGAGTAAAGTCATGATATTGATTTTAATTCTTATTTTTGAATTTCAGTTGATTTACTAACAATAATTACTTTAAAATTTAAGTCATTAGAATCTATGTAATTTTTTAGATCATTAGTTTCTTTATTATGTCAAGAAAATAATGAAGCTTGAATTTTCTCATAACTGTATATTAAAGTATATTAATATATTTTTACAAATAGTCATTGTGTTATTTTTGAAATTCTTGGTATTTTAAATTATATTCAATAAAAATACGTATAAAGGTCATTTAGGTATTTTTATATATTTTTATGTATTTTTATGTATTTTTAGACTACCTACTATCCACAGGAACATTCACTACATATGTAGAATGTTCCTGTGTAGGTTTTACCATTTTTCTGCCGTAACTAGGTTTCTCAGGCCATCTGTCACTCTCTCAACCCATAGTCCCGCAGCTGGGTACCTGTCAGAGGCCAGGGGCTGCATACACGCCTTTTCAGTGTCCGCTTGTGGGTGTATTGGCTTCTGCGGCTGCGTGCGGGAATTGTGACCAAACACATTTCCGTCTGTAACTCCTAAAATATACACAACACATCAATTCTGACTGAATTTTAGGTGTAAAACCTATACATTACAATACATGTGAAATATTTAATTGGCCAAAAAGTATCACAGTGGTTCCATGGTATTTTGGTCTTTCTTTTCTTAATTATTCAAAAAGTATAAGTTTCAAGGGTGGGTTCAGTGAGTGACCCTTCCTAATTATGGGTGGAGAATCCATTTCTGCAAAAACATTTATGGATTTTGGACTTCTTCTTAAGTTCATTTTAATTTTCTTATTTTATTTTTATTTTTGTTACTTTTGCAGCTTGCTCTGCAATAGTAGCAAGCTGAAATTCTAGATGGGCAAACATCTTGACACAATAGAATTCATCTAGATCAATCAAGATCACCATTGAATCAGCCCCTCCAACTTCAATATAACTTGGAAATAACCAAAATAAATAATAAATGTTCTTGAGAAAAAAGAAAAACACCAAGGTTTTGTCAAAATAAATTTGCAAAAATCACTGGCCTTGCGGATTGATATCTGTGCTTGAATACAAGTACATAATGGGACCCAGAAACACGTGAAATGAGTTTCCAAAGAATAACACACCCTGGAGCTGAATTCAAAACCTTAACAATACATTTGATGACACAAGCATGGGCTTGGTATCAATAAAACTTGGTCAACTTGGCCAATTTGACTGCTCTGTCAAGCTCAAAGCAATAGGAGACCACTGTGGGAATTGGCATGAATTCCAACAACCAACGAACTGAGTTTAGGGATGCTGAGGAAGGGAATGTGATGACTTGATGAGTATCAGGATATTGGATCTGAAGCTGAACTCAAAATTGGTCACAAGGAGTAGAGTGGATGAGAGTATTAAATACTTATGGCCCAGTATGACTGGTCAACAGTCAAGAATTGGATTGTATGACCTGTCAACAGTTGAGAATTGGATCTTGATAGATCCACTCCAACGCAGGCTACTGAACCGTTTTTGACTCAAGGGAGACAATGATGAATTGCATCCATACAGATCAAGGATCAAGGAATCATAGTTACTCTGATTCTCAACCTGAGAACCTCATTTTGGTGTTGTTTTTGATGCTGTTGCTGTTTTTCAGCTTTTTGCTGCTGCTGTTGTGATCCTGGTCCTGGTCCTGGTCCTGGTCATGGTGAACTGGATCACAAGTTACTGATAGTGGTGTGAGTTGGTGGTTATGGTGGGATTCTAGGACTGGGTAGGTTGAATGACCAGGATGAGGTTCATTGATTGAGGGGAGGTGGATTATTGACAAACCTGGGATTTAGAGGAGGAGGAGGGGGAAGATCATCATTGAAGCTAGAGATGTCAAAGACAATAGGCTTGGGAAGTTTGACAGGGTGAGGGTGATTGACCATCCTGAAGGAGTGTGAGGGTGGATGAAGTAGATGGGGGAATTCAAATTTGAGAGAGTGCACTTGAAAAATATGGGTAAGGTAATGAGAGAGTCAAGGGTTTTTCTAAAAATCAAAGGTGAGGCTGAGGGAGCAGGTAGGCATTAATTTAAGATGGTTTGATTGTTTTTAAAATCATCTCCTCCCATCTTTTTCCCTCCCAATCATATAGTTTGATTGTGGTGAGGATCAAGAAGGGATTCAAATCTTTGCATAACATTTGAGGGTTGTTGAAGAAGAATTGGAAGTCCAGGAAAAGAGGATCAGGTGTGTGTGAAGCTATGGGGATGGGATTGGGTTGGATAGGCTGATGTGGAGGTGTGGATGGTTGTTTTGCATGCCATCATGGTGGATGGATGATGATTCATAAATTGCGGTTTTGATGTTTGAAATTGGCCATTTTCACAAAAACAACCATTTTTAGATACACCACCATTTTTAGATACACCAGTTAGGTGGTATGTGTATTTCAGAATGGGGCCATTCAAAAAAGCAGGTTTGGTAAAAAAAAGGTGGGTATCTAATGACAGGTTTGATAAATTTGATACTCCCAATTAATCTTCCAATACAATAATTGATATCCTTCAAAAAGTCCCACTTACTTCATTTTAAGGGTCATAGTCTAACTGCAACTGAGAATGAGCATCCCCAGGCACAACAGATCCTCTTGATGCTAATAATTCACCTATAATGTGGGAACCGGGCAAGCCCATTGTTTTTGAATATAAATTTGAGCACACCTTGAAATCATGGTTGCACTTGAGTTTCTTGAATTGTGCCCTAATGAGTTTAATTGCCTCAATTGAAAATATGTAACCCAAAGGTAAAATTTCATTTGGCAGACATGTGGCCAACTTTATTTGAGAGTATTTAACTTCTGAATGGACCAATTTGATCTGAATTTCAATATTTCCTTCAGGGTTTTTCCACACATCCCAAATTTTCCCCAAGGATCCCACTTGTAATAGTTTAAAAGTGGAATGGGCCCCATCTACCCAAAACATAGTATTAGTTCCAAAGTCTGGGTAGACATAAGTCCAAGCCGTTACCAACTTCTCTTTCATAAGAAAAATATTCTTTTCCACATGCTTAGGTAAATCCTCATGGTCTTTTCAGAAACAATGTATACAAGTTTCAAAGTAAGAACTCCCACCAGAGATCAATAGAAGAAGAAATAAATTGGATTACTCTGAGTTGCACATCATTTGCTTATGTCTCTCCCTTTGTTTTAGAGGCCCCGTAATTTCCCCAAAGAGTCATATACTTTTGCCAAACATCATTTACATTACTGAAGAGCACTTTACAGTTTTCTTGTATCTTTTTGGATAAGTGGAACGTACAAAACTGTCCAGATGACTCAGTGAAACTGTGTTCAATAGCACAAATAAGAGCTTTTTCACAGTCTTTCACAAAGACTTTGGGAAGCCTCTTGGGATCATAAGCCATCAAGGCTCAACTGTAAAACTCATAAGTTTCTTTTTTTGTAAAAAAAAAGCCTTTCTAAAAGTCTTTTTGTTGGCAGTCATTCCTAAAACATGCAACAGAGGGATTTTGTACCAATTTGTTTTATAAGTACAATCCAACAATGCAATGGGATGGAATGTTTTGTAAAGCTTCATGAACTTGGGATGAGCCCAGGGTAAGGCGTCTAAGTGACCATTTCCACCAAACTTGGACCCCCAAAACCACAGGGATTCCCGGAGCATTTCCAATGGAGAGTCCATAACACCTTTCTCATCCAGTTCAGCAAGCTTTAACTTTTTCTTAGTCTTATAGATTTTTTTATTTTCAATGTATTCTCCACCATCAATCTTGCTCATTTTCCTTTTCATTTGCACCTTATTGATGCCATCTTTCATTCATCCCCCAACTAACTGCAATGCTTGAACTGGTATTCTCCTCAGTTGAGGATGGATTGAAGGACTTTCCAATGGTTGAGGATTATGGAGTCCATTTCTGCTTGAGAGAGTTCACGTGGGATATTCTACTTTGATCATTGCACCAATGATGAATTGACACCCAACCTTCCTAGTGTGAGTTTTTCTTTGACTTTTAGGAAGACATGGCCCTTCATATATCCCATATCTGTCACAAGCCAAATCCAGGTATCTGTCTCTCCTTGATTTGAAAGTTTTCAATGCGTAGCCATGCATGGCTGCCCATTTCTGACAATAAATCTTGGCTTCTTTCCTAGTAGAAAAGGCTTTAACAGGAGGAAGGTCAAGCAGTTCTGGAACCCCTAATTTACATTAGTAATTGTCAAGCTAAATAACTCCCAGTCAAATGAAATATGGAATGCTACCCACCACCTTTATTCAATTCAAGTTGTGACAGAACATCTTGTTTCTTTTGTGAAAAACATTTTGTTTCTCAATTCTATCTCTAGATGAGGATGCAGTTGGGGCTCCCAATGTTATATTTTACAAATCCCTACTGGAATACCTATATTCTTCCAAAACTTTGTTAATTAAACTTTTCATCAATTAATTTAACTTTCATGCTTCAAGCTTAAGGATTATTTTCTTCTTCATTTTGAGATATCCTTTCCTCAGTACCATCTACCTTAGTCCATAAGAAAAACACAAACAAAGCACAAAATTGCTGGTGCCTTACGCTTACCAACTCTGGCTTGCATCATGAAGCTGGAATCTTGGCAACTGACTCAGCATATACTTGAAAATCTTGCAGTTAACTCTACTCCAGTTGACCATCTATTTGATCTCTGCTCTTTCACCCTGGGTATCAACAGCCCTTGAACTTCCATTCTTTTGCACACATTCTTACTAGCTTGCACCCATCCCTAGTAAGCCAAACCTACTTTATAGTTTGCAATTGGACTAGTCCCTTGCCCTGCATAAACTCCAAATTCAGATTTGCATTGTTGCCCATGTCATTCATTACTGTCCCATCCATTATGCACTTTTAAGCTCAGATTCTATTGTCTTGTACCTACACTATGACCTCAGAAACAAATGTAATTTTATTTCATGTACCATTCTTTTCTTGTCATTCATTGCCTCACCACCTCCTCACTGTAGCTGGCCATCCATCAGGTTGTATCCAGTCACTTTGGATGACCTTATAAAGGCTTTTTTTCCTGCCTGAAGATTGTCTCCTCAGTTAGTTAATTTCATAAGTTTTTGCATTTGCTAAATCCAGTCATCACATTGGGCTTGGCTTTATTTTCCCTTCCATTGGAACACTTCCCTCCCCTTGCTTTTGTATTGAGCCACCAACCATAATTTGGCACTTTCCAGTTAGCCTTGCTACTCCAATTTCCCTTTCCTTCAATACTCCTTTGCCCTCACAATAATCTAAGATTTCCCTATGGTACGTGGGGCGGTCATGTGACAGTAAATTAACTAACACAACTCCTTAATTGTTGTTTTCCAAACTATAGTTTATTTCTTCTTTCTCAATGTCACTTACTTGCTCAACTAGGAACACTTATTGTTGGAGTATTATGTTTTCTGCTGCTAGCCTTGATCCCTTCTGTCACAGAATCTTATTACTACATGTCACCTGGCCCTTTATTAACTTATGAATTCTTTCTTATTGGCTTACTCCATAGTTGATCACATTGTCCTTTGGCCATATAGTTTCTGCCGATACTGATTAGTCATCAAGTTCCTTAGGCCCCCTGTGAGGGGCTCTCTAGTTGTCTATTTAAACTGGTCTTTTCAGGACCTTGCAATTCACCTTATCGACTTTGTTTCTTTAAACTTTGGTCCTCAACTTTCCGAGTTGAGTAAGAGTCCATGATCTGATTATCAACTTCAACACTTATCTCACCCCTTACAATGATTATATCCATTGGTTAGGGAGATACAGCACTTCTTTGGCCCAACAACCTTGAGATCCTGTCCCTTCTTCTAAAAACAAAGATTCCAACCACTCCCCAAATGAAACCTCAACTAATAGTAGATCAAGGGTTTGCACTAATGCTCCCAAGACCAAAGGTTTGACCCTGCTCTGAACTTTGATCCAGGCTCTCAATCAGAATGCCTTGCAATCTGGTCCAAGTGGTTGTATTCTCTGTACTTTGGGCATGAGAAAGGCTGACCACTTTACAGGAGAACCTTCCAATAAGCTTAGATCCTACCTACCGTCTTGTACAATCATTTTCTCAAAACATGTCAAAAATTTTCCTTCCAATAGACACAAAGTTATATATGTATCATCCTTCTTAGGGGGCAGAGACTTGCAGTGGTTTGAACCATACCTAAAAATTTCATCCAAAACAAGTCCCACTTGTATTCTCAACAATTGGGACAAGTTTGAGAAGAAATTTTTGACCCTGTTTTGCAACCTCAACAAAGTTCAAAAGGAAAAATACAAACTTAGTCATGAAGGAAAATAGTAGAGTTTCCATTTATATCTCCCATTTCCAAAACTTGCAGTCTTGCATGCAATGGAAAAAGTCAGCAATTTTATTTCACTTTTGAAATGTTTGACAGGTACATCTAATCAAGCAGCTGGAAGTTGGGGGACATAAGACAACCTCCCTTCAGAAGTTAATTGACTGGGTGATTGAGCTTCATAATGACTGTCACAACAAGAACAGCTCTTGGAAAAAAAATAATTGCTTGTCCACCTTGGCTCCAAAGGCCAACAACTCCTGGAAGCAACACTCAAAGAATCCAAAAAAATCCAAACCAACTCCAACCTCAACCTCCAAACCAAAGGGAAGACCTTTACCAAAACTCCAAAGTTCCTTGACATGGAAACTGCAATGCTTAGGAACAAGAAATGATTAAGGAGGGAAAAAGAATGGGTGATTCATGAATCTTTGAGGAAAAAATGATTTCAATAGTTGTGCAAAGCAGCTAGCGCATGAAGGCTCTAAGCATTCAAAGAATTAGATTTTAGTTTTTCTAATACTTTCAAGGAAAATTAAATATTATCTGAATTAAAGCAACTCAATCTTCACAAAGAAATTCAATCTCAACACTTGCAAGTCACTTGGTGCTTCTAGTTCAAGATTTTTCCTCTTTCATTCCAAAAATTCCCCTCATCAAGTTTTTCTGAACTTTGAAACTAATTTTTTGTTTATAATTGAATCTTTTTCCACTTTTAAAAATCTTAAGCGGTCTGAGGTATAAAAGTTTCCAACCTAGTTATTAAGTAGTCTAAACAAGCAGTCTCATTGGGTTTCCAAAAGTCAAAAATGGGCCTTTTAATTTTCCACTTTCCCCAGCTTTGCATGGGATTTATTTGTGTTGGATATCCCCTGAATGGACAACAACCTTCTAGGCCACACTTTTCTAGCTCAATGGAATCCAGATGTGAATTGGCAAGAAGGAGTAATTAAACTAGCAACCCCAGGATGGTAAAATTTCTGTCAAAAAGGAATTAAACATCCCACCTGACACTGTCATTGAGTGGATGAAAGTTTTCTTCCCGGAGATTGGCAATATGCTGACCTTCATTCCCAAGTCTCCTCTTCAGATTTAGCGGGTATTGCTTCTTTATCTGACTTACCACTTCCTTGTTTCTTCAAAGAGAAACAGGTTCCAACCAAATGATGTATTTTGAGGGCCTTGATTTTCAGCTTACTGATACCAGGAAAACTTCTGTCCTTTAGCTACAGCAAGTGATGTTGGTGTTGGAATTATAATAATTCCAAGAAAATGACATAAAATGCTCAAATGACTTATTAGAAGCAAGTGCAAAGTTTGATTGGTTTGGTTTGATTAAATTGATTTAAATATTTTTTTCAAGAGGGGCCAGAGTTTTTGAAAACAGGCAATATTTATTGGATAAAAACCTCTCTTCGAGGGGATGTTTTGAACCGTGTAAAGACTTTGGGACAAAGAGGTCCTAAGTGATTTCTTAAAAGGGGTTTAATCAAGGGGATTTGGGGGACTGGCTGACTCAAAGCACTTATTCCTGGAAGCAAGGAGGAGATAAATTACTAATTTAAGCAGACAATCCAAGAAACTTGCAGAAATTCACCATTGAAAGGGTCTCAGGACAATTGTTGGGGATTATTGCTGATATTCTTCAAGGAATTAAGGATGGGGTTAGAATTATAAGTTATATCATCAAACTGAGGCCATAAATCACTTGTTTATCTTGAATAAAGACTTTATCATGGATTGAAAGGGGTCTGGATTGATTACTTAAAAATTACTGGGGTTTAAACCATTTAAAAGGGGCTGTTTATCTACTTTTTGGTGTAATGAGGTCTTCTCAGGGCATGTAGAGAGGGTTGTTCTTGTGTGATGAGGCTAGCAGGCTTTCCAGGGGTATTTTGGCACATAGTTCTGGTGCTTTCAATCTGCTAGCCATTTCAGTGTCATATTTCTCTGTGAATTAATTTTTCAGAAAGTATTTAAGTGTTAATTTGTTATTTTTATGATTCAGACATATTTCCTTGTTTTTTATTACTTTCTTTTGATTGGGATGGGTAGAAGTGGGTATTTGTATTTTTTAAGCCGTCTTCTGCACATTTTGGTAATTTCTTATGATTTTTTTAATAACTTGTTGATGTGCTTTGAGGTTCATAAATATTTGGCAATATCATTTACATGACAACCTTGATTATTTTTTCTCACCATTGATTTGCTTTAATGTTTTGATTTTCATATTTTTATTCAGTTTTCTTAGGTTTCAAACATCTCTCTATCCGTCAGTCAACTTGTTACATATGCATGATGTATGCATGCCAGTTGTAGCATGTACCTGCGGTAGCTGGCTGTCAGAATTAGTACGATTGAAGTTGACACGTGCAGGCTTGATAGCTGTGTGGAGCAATCCATCATCCAGGGCCAGCAGCCATTTTGCATGCAGTTTTCTTGACGTGCGCCTACATACTGATTTTCAGGCGTGTGTACCTTGTTATATGAATGCGGGAAATAAGGTTCTTAGCTGTGCATGTGGGCTCATTTACTACTGCAAGCAAGAGTTTCAGGAGTAAGGAAGTATGCATATGGCTATGCTATTATTCACGCGCTTTGGAGAGGGAATTGGCGCGCTTATGTGCGGGGATTTGCCCGCTTATGTGCGGGAATTCGCGCGCAGCATTTGCGGAAATGTTCGCGCACGGTTTTGCGCTTCTGAGCGGGAATGTTTGAGCGCGGTTTCGCGCTTCTGAGCTTAAATTCGCGCGCTCATGTGCGGTAAATTTGCATGCAAGATTTGAAGGGGAACTGCGCGCAGTTTTGCACTTCTGAGCCGGAATTTGCGCACTTGTTTGCGGAAATTTGTACGGGGCTTGTGCAGAAGAATCTGTTTCTGAAATAATATTTGTAGTTTCCTAATCCTTTTAACGTATATTGATATTTTGTTATTTTATCTACTTTGACAGGTTGCTCTGCATAAGTAGCAAGCTGACATTAATCCTCTTGCATCATGCAAGCACCTTGAACCTACTTCTCAAAGATGAAAAGATAGAAGATTTAGAAATCATTTAAGAGTCTTTACCTTTTGTTTATCATGACCTTGCCTGATTGCTTTTAAGCTGTAAAGGCAGATAAACCCCCTCCTTCCCGTTCTTATGATCAAGGGATTGATCTTACTGGCCCACCTCCAGCACCCAGAACAGTCTACTCCCTCTCTCAAAGCAAGAATTTATTGCGCTTCAAGAATACATTGCATAAAATATATCAAAAAAATTTCTTTGACCAAGCAATATAAATACTGGTTTGCACTTTCTATTTTTCCCAAAGAAAGATTGAGGGCTTTGCCTTTGTGTTGACTACAGGATATTGGTGATTAGCAATATAGTTGGTAGATAAAATTTGATTTATAATCATTGATAGTTGATTCAATCAATTGATTTGATGAATGAATGAATGAATAGAAAAACAAGATGGATGTCTGGGAAATAGTTCCTTCAAATACAAATGAGGATCCAGTTCCAAATACAAGATGAAAGCTATTTAAAAGTGATGATAAAAGCAAGGAAAGTTAAATTTTTCTGTTTTTTTTGTAGAAAGCAAAAGGTATTTATGAAATTCCATCATTTACTTTTCCTATTTAAATTCAAATTTAATTCATATGAATAGTAATATTGAGAGGTAATAGAAGAGAATATAAAATTTCTATGTAACACAAATGTTACTCATGTAATAGTACTATAATAATTAATACTATATACTTCATGCATTTAGACATAAATTCAATCCTTAATAACTTCTGTATTATTCAACCTTTTTTTATGATTCTTTTTCTATAATGGTCAAAATCATTGTTTATTTCATCTGGTAATACAATCAATTTATTCAAATAAATATTTAAACATGTATTTCCCTTAACAGGAATTAGATTTTCAACACCCCCCTTTAATCCTTTGAGGGAAATATATTTTAATCTTCAGAATAATTCATTCTGTTCTATGCTTAATGCATATTTTCTCCAGTGAAACTAATTTTTTCCACAATTTTTCAATCATTTATTTGAAAAACTGACTTTAATAATGTTTCCAATGTTTAGCAACATGAGCAAATTTCTTCTCATCCAAATGTTCTATAATAAGTATTGAATTTCTTTATATTCAACATATCCTTGGTATTAGTTTTCAGGATTAATTTTAATTATGAAGTTTTAAAACTTCAATATTATCAATTTGGACCCTTTTCCGGTATTTCTTCAAAATATTCCCTTTATTGAAGAAAATTAATCTTCTGTTTAAAAGCTGGTACCTTCCAGTTTTGAGGTTGACCTGAATGAACCAAGGGCGCCAAAAGCAATGAAAGGGAGAAAGAACAAAGTAAGCAAGCAGGAAAAACAAGATACAAGCAAGACAAGCAAGATACAAGCAAAGCGGGAAAGAAAAGAAAGAGTTGAAAAATTCAATATTTCCAATCAAATGGATACAAGCAAGAGTAAAAGTAAAATCAAAAACGGCAAGCAAGACAAGCAATCCAACAGACACAAACAGGGATTATTGAACGCAAGAGGTGGCAATCAAGGAAAGAGATAAAAGAAATATGAGCAACAACAAATAGGATTGAGTTGATCAAAGAGACTGTCACATGACCACCCCACGTAATATAGGGCAATTCTTAGATGATCGTGAGCGTGAAGGAACACCAAGTTCAAGGGCGAGTGCGAGATAGCAAGACTTAGTTGCGAAGTGCAAACTTAGTTATGCCACTCAACAAACGGCGAGAGGGATGGAATGTCTTCCAAAGAAGGAAACTGAACCTGAGTCCAATGTGATAACTAGGTTGTAGAAAATGCAAGAACGTATGAAATTAACTAACTGAGGAGACAATCATCAGGCAAGGGGATAGCCCTTATAAGGTAATCCAAAGTGACTAGATACAACCTGGTGATGAGCTAACTACAGTTGAAGCGGTGAGGCAATGAATGAAAGGAACGGGATAGGAAATGAAGCAGTGGTATGGATCCGAGGTCTTAGCATAAGTGCGAGAAAATAGAATCTGAGCATATAATTGCATGACAAATTGGGACAGGAGCAAGTGACGTTAAAGGTAATGCAAATGAGAGGTAATAGTGTATGCAGGGTAGGGACTAGTCCAATTGCAAACTATACAGTAGTGATGGCTTAGTTAGAAGTAGATGCAAACTAACAAACAATGCATGACCAAAGATGGAAGTCCAAGGCTGTTGATTGGCCAGGGAAGGAGATTGGATCTCATAATGGATGGCCGACCGGTATGGAGTTAACCGCAAAGTTTGAAAGTATATACTGAGTTGGTTGCCAAGATTGGAAGGTCAGCGCGAGCCAGAGGAAATAGCGTATTGCACCATTGATGTTGTGCTTTTATTTGTGTCACGCTCTTAGACTGAGGTAGATGGTACTGAGGAGAGGACATGTTGAAGTGGTGAAGACAATAATCCTTAAGTGCGAAGCCTGCCAGTTGCCCGGGTATAAAGATGCGAGCTCCTGCAAGCGTTCAGATAAATTTTCCCATCAATTTCAAGTTGTTCATTATTACTGTATACCCCTTATACTACTTAATTCTTCACTCAATAAATTTAATATTTATATGAAATTTTTTCATTGTCGTCATTGTTGTCCCACCGTTGCAAAAACTGTATTCGCCAAAACAAGCGTTGTGTTTGTAGTACTGCCTTCTGAGGACTTTGAGGCAAGTGCGAGCAATGTTGCCTTTGCAAAGTGGCATGCAATTTCCCTATAAATGTTGAGTCGACTGTTGAGGGTCCTTTGGAATCATCGAGGGAGATGCAAAGTCGTAGGTCTGCGCCAAGGGTTAATTACGAGAGACCACCGTTGCCAGAGATTGAATACTTGGGGACTCAAGTTCCTGGTAAGTACTACTCTGGACTGACTAATGATCATAAA
Source organism: Puccinia polysora (assembly GCA_025617555.3). NCBI lineage: Eukaryota > Fungi > Basidiomycota > Pucciniomycetes > Pucciniales > Pucciniaceae > Puccinia > Puccinia polysora. Next base: position 43,159,602 of record CM062625.1, on the reverse strand, counting down.
ATAATAACTAATTTTGCTTGTTTTGCTAGTGTTGCCTCATTTCCAAAGATATAACACAAACACACCACCACCACCACCACCACCTTACTGGGGACCGCCAACTGAACTCCTGGGGGCCCAGATGAATGCCAAGGTGCAAGGAGAAATTTCCGGTGCAGAAACAGTAGGAGTCATAACCAAGGAAGCAAGGGAGGAGGAAGGAAACAAAGCGGGAGGAGAATCAGGAAATGGAAGAAATGGAAATGGAGAGAACAGAAATCGAGCGGATGAATTAGAAGGAGGAAATGAAGGAGATGGAAGGGATGGAGTGGATATGATGCTACTCTAGTAATAGTAGATCGCTTCTCAAAGATGGCTTTATTTTTACGCAGTAATGTGACGGCCTCTTCAGAAACTGAGGGGAGGACATGTCAAAGTGGTGAAGACAATAATCCTTAAGTGCAAAGTGTGACAGAGAAAATGACGAGTGAAAACAAGTTTGACAAGCAAAGCAAATACAGCCCTCTGGATAAGGTAAGGCAACTGACAACAACAACAAGTGTAACAGGTGCAACAAGCAAATGCAAATATGCCCCCCAGTTACAGTGAGGCAATCAAAAAAAGATGACAAGGGCAATAATGAGACAATTAAGATGGTCAATAAGACACGATAAAAAAAAGTATGAGTACTAATGCCAGTAAAGACCCAATGCAGCAAGGAAAACCAACAGATATAACAATAATTACAAACAATGCTGCCACTAAAGAGCCAAATATGGCAATAATAGCCACCAAGACAAGATAAAAAGTAAGATGGCCTATGATAAAATCAAATCAAATACAACCTCTAATATGGCCTTTAGCCAATCAGGCAAAAAAAAAGTAACATGGCCTATGACCCAATCAAATCAAATAAAAGATTGAATATGGCATTTAGAAAAAAAGACAAAAAAAAATTAAGACTGCCTATGAAATAATGCAACAATGAGAGTTTCCAAGATGAGTTAGACGGTCAATATGGACTAAATCAAAAAAGAGAGTAAGATGTCCAATATGGCCAAATCCAAAAACAAGTAAGACAACTGATGCAGCCAAATTGAGATGAGTATAATCCAACAAGATGCTAGCTGGTACTGATGATGTATTGGTAATTAGTGATATAGTTGGTAGATAAAATTTGATTTATAATAATTGATAATAAATCAATTGATTGGATGAATGAATGAATGAATAGAAAAACAAGATGGATGGCTGGGAAATATTTCCTTTAAATACCAATGAGGATCCAGTTCCAAATACAAGATAAAGGCTATTTACAAGTGATGATAAAATCAAAGAAAGTTAAATTTGTCTGTTCTTTTACAAAGAAAGCAAAAGTTATTAATGAAATGCCATCCATTAGTTTTACTATTTTAATTTAAATGTAATTCATATTAATAGTACTATTTGGAGGTAATAGACAAAAATATAACATTTCTATGTAAAACTAATGTTACTCATGTAATAGTAATACTATATAATTCATGAATTTAGAAATAAATTCAATGTTTCATAACTTCTGCATTACTCAACCTTTTTGTAGGATTATTTTTCTATGATGATCAAGATCATTTTTTCTTCCATCTGGTAATACAATAAACTTATTCAAATCAATATTTCAACATGCATTTCCCTTAACATGGATTTCATTCTCAAAACAGGAAACTGACCCACATAACCCGGAAGAATTCTTACCCAGTACTGCCTATGTTGCACCTCCTCACTCTCTTCCATTGAGCTTCATATTTCTCAAAGTAAGACCTTTGAGGCCCCTATGACCTTATTTTAATTTCAAAGTTCATGAATATTTGAAAGAAATGAGAACCCAGTTTGCAAATTATGAGTATACCATCATGCCTTTTGGCCTCTGCAATGCTCCTTCCATTTTTCAACATTCTTCCAATAACTTTTTTCTGACCTTTTAGAGAAGTCCCTTGTGTTATATCTTGAAAATAAACTTTTCTACTTGAAAAATCTCAAGGATTACTTTGAACATGTGGGAGAGGTGCTGCAGCAAGTTTGGATGAACAACCTGTTTTCAAAAGCCTCTAAGTGTGAGTTTCATACTTCCTCTCTTCAGTTTCTAGGTGTTGTAGTGTTTCAGCAGGGACTATTGATTGACCCAGCCATGATTCAGCACATATTAGACCAGCCCTCACCTTCTCCAGTCAAATCCATCCAAGTTTTTCTTTTTTTCAGTAATTTTTACAGGAGTTTTATTGAGCATTAATTCAAGATAACCATTAATCTTCCTAACCTTCTTCAAAAAGACACTCATTTCATTTTTACATAAAAAGCAACAGGACTGGTTGCATGTCACTTGCTAGCAAGCGTAATGAAGGAAGCTCTAGTCTAAGCTATCTCCATTCTCCATTTGAATCTTTCTCCATTTTTGAATCAAAAAGTTGGTGCACATTTACTGCGCACAATGCACATTCACTGTGCAGTGGACCTTGGTCAAATCTTGAATTAAGCTTTCTGAAAGATTGACCTGAGCTTGGTCATAGGTTGGCACTCAGCTCCTTGATGATACTTTCTAGGAAGCATAATCAATTTCTTTGGGGTGAAGCTGCCTTAGAGTTCAAAGCTCTGAAGAAAGAATTCACCACTGCTTCAAAAATTCCTCATCTTAAAAAGCTACCATTCACTATTGCAGAAACAGATTCCAGAAAATATGCCATTGCAGGAGTTATCTTGCAGTTTTCTTCCTCCTCCTATCTCTTTCATCCTGTAGCCTTGAAGTCTTGCAAACTTCTTGATTAACAGCTGAAATAAGAGATTCATGACAAGGAAATTCTTGCAATTTTCTATTGCTTGAAGAAATGGCCTTCATGCCTTTCGAGCCTTTTGGATCCCTTCGAAGTCTGAACTGATCAAAAATATTTAAAATATTTCATAGGCTCAAAAGTCCTAACACAAAGACAGGCACAATGGGCCAAATACCTCTCCCACTTCAAATTTATGATCAGGTACAGTCCTGGGAAACAAGCAGTTGTTCCTGAGGCTTTATCACATTGCAAAGAGGTTTATCCAGGGGTGAGCACCTTTTCCAAAAAAAACCCTGAAAATGTTAGGAAACTCTTCGAAACCCAATCTGACCTACTGAGTTCAATAATAACTCACATTAGCAACACAACTTCAAAACTTGAACAAGCTCAACTCAATGATCCTAAGTGTATCAAAATTTGAAGGAGTGTGAATCTATTCTTCAGTGGTTACAGTATGGATGAAAATGGTAATTTAGTTTATAAAGACTGTATATTAGTACCAGATAATCCTTGCATTAATTTAGATATCTTTGAGTCAAGGCATGATTTTCTGCTTGCTGGTCATCATAAGCAGGATAAAACCTACCAATTGATTGAAAAAGGCTTTTTTTTGGCATAGTATGACTAAGGAAGTAAAAGACTATGCTAGCGCGTGCTATGATTTTAATCATAAAAAGTCCCCAAATCACTGGAAGTATGTGTTGCTCCAGCCACTTGAAATTCTTCCTATTCCTTGGAACTTGCTATCTATGGATTACATTTTGAAATTACCTATTTATAGTGGTTTTGATTCCATTTTAGTATTAGTAGATTGCTTATCAAAGATTGCTTGATTTCTTTGCAGTGATATTACGGCCTCTTCAGAATACTTAGCTAATTTATTCATAGAATATCTATTTTTAAAACACGGTCTCCCTGATAACATAATTAGTGATTGTAGATCTATTTTTGTCTCTAGCTTGTGGGCCTTTCTATGCCAATATTTGAAGATCACTTGCAACTTATCAATCTCTTACCACTTGAGAACAGATGGGAAAACCAAGAAAGTCAATCAGATCCTCAAACAGTATCTTCAATGGAGGTCACCTATCAACAGGACAAATGGTTGCAATGGCTTGTGTTAGGCAAGTTTGCATACAACAACTCCACTCATTCCTCCACCAAACATTTTCCCTTCCAAACTCTTATGGTAGAAACCCAACTTTCTCTTCTATTCACGTAGCACCTTCTCAACTGGCCATAAATTACCTTAATAAAATTCAATCCCTTCAATTGCAAATTTGAACCAACCTCAAAGCAGCAAACTGCACTACAAGGAGCAAGCAGACCAACTTTTGCACCATGGCCCTAAACTTTGCAGTAGGTGATCAGGCATGAATTGAAGCTTGCAAAATTTGCAATACTTACCCAACCAAAAAAATCTCTGAAAGAAAACTTTGCCCCTTCAAAGTGGAATCAGTCATCTCTCACAAAGCTTTTAAACTTACCTTAACTTCAAAATTGAAAGGTATCCAACTTTTGCTAGACTCCAGACAGTGCTAAGCAAAAGGCAGTTTTGTGGAGGAGAAAGGTGCTGTTTGGGATTCCCTCCTTAGTTTTACAGAAATATTTAAATTTAACCAAAATACAGGTCCAGAACCTTATGAATGAGGAATCAATGGAAGGGATGATTTTGAGATTGATTGGTAGCAAGGAAAACACACTATCTGAGGCAAGATGGTGCGGCAAAAGACTTGAAAAAAATAATTTGAAAGTTTCTGCAGATTTCAAAAAAAAAGGCATTTGTAATTAACAACACCCACAACCTAATAACTCTGGTAGTCAGAAGAAGATTAGGAAAGATCAACGTAATCCCAGCCAACCTCCAGGTTATGAATGAACCTGCCCAACTCTCTGAAATCAAGCGCTTGAAGGGTACCAGATAACTCTGGGTGGCTGAACAAAACAAAAGCAATTTTTTTATGGAGCTCCTGATTCAAAGAAATTACAGATTTGAACAACAATGAAACAACACTTTTCAAGGGACTCAAGACACACCATGAAAAAAAATGCTGCACCTGCCAGCAGGTGTAGCACCTTGAACTCATTTTGGTTTGGTTTTGAATCTGAGAAAAATTTGTTTCTAACTTGAGTAGGAACCTCAGAAAAAATTTTTGTACCAGTTCTTGATTATTCCAAAAAACTATAGTGCATGCATGGAATACAGAAGATTTGGAATCGTGGGGAATTTCAATTTTATGTAATGCAGAAATTTGTGTATAAAATCAAGGAAATCATGTTTATTTAAATGGTTTATGAGATTGAATCAGATGTGAGTTGTTGCAGTCAAATTTTCTTGAAAATTAAGGGTTTTCTAATTTTAATTTTCTAAATGAAAATTGAGCTACTTTACAAAAATCATATTTAATTAATTCTTTGGGATTTGTATTTTTTTTAGAAATTTGATTCTTTGGTAAATTTTTGATCAAATCATTCAATTCTTTAGCTCATTATTTTGTTTTTATATTTTGTTTTTTTTTAAAAAAAATTTGATGCTTTGGTAAATTTTTGGTCAAATCATTCAATTCTTTAGATCATTTTTTTGTTTTTATATTAATACTAATAGTTTGAATTGAAATTAAATTTTTTTGGGTAATTCAAATGTTTGGAATGTTTTAAATTTTAAATATTTTTTTGGTATTTTTTTGTTGTATTATAGGCTTCTTAAAATTGGATCCAAATTATAAAAACTTTGGAAGTCACATCCTCTTCAATATTTTTTTAAACTTCATGAATCAAAGTTTCTTCCTTTTTAAGTATTTAGAATCTCATTAAGAGATCGAAAGAAATTATTTTACTTTTTACTCAAAGATTTTACCCGATAAAGTATTTTACACCATGAAAATAAGGCCAAGAAAAGAAGTGGTAAATGGGTGTTCTAAATCTTTAAATCAGTTTTTTGTTACATTATAATAAAAAATAAAAATTTTTTAGGTAAAATATAATTAGTGTTTCAGTGAAAATCATTAAAGGGCTCGATCACACAAACAGATTGGTATTTAAACCATTTTTATAACTTATTCTGCCTTTTTTTCTTGGAAATATAAAAACAAAAAGATAAAATGGGAGCAAGAAACCCCAGTACCTCAATAGTTTTTGAACTGACCAGGGGTTCTTAAAAAATAATTCATCTTCTTCTATGCTTGTTTTTTTTCTCAATTTATGATTATCTTATTTTGCTTTGGTTTTTTTTGTATTTCTTAAAGTTTCTTTCAATTATGTTTCATTTTTATTTTACTGATCAATTTTGGTAACAAACTTGATTTTATTTTGAAGTTTAATTTTGGTGAAAAGTGGAAAAATTTACAATGTTGATGTTGCTGCTCAAACACTAGCTCATCCTCACTACAAACTGTGTCTGTGAAAAACCATCAAACATTTATTTTTTAATGCTTAGTGCACTAGCCTGCACTTCCATATAGTAGGGCAGGTCAAATAATTTCAGCCAGCAGAACCAAAATTTGGTCCAGGTTCTTTTTGATTTTTTGAATTTTTTTTTGAAATTTTATTGTTTTTTTATTTTTATTTTTAATTTTCATTTTTTTGGGGGATGGCATGATGGTTGCGTTAGCCTAAGTTGTCCATGGTCCCAGATGGGATTGAGCTTTTTTTGGTTTTTTGGTTTTTTTTCCAATTTTTATTTTTATTTTTATTTTTTTTTCTTTTATAGTTTTATTTATTTTGTTTGGTTTAATTTCAATTTCCAGGTATTGTAGTTTTTTTTCAGATTTTATTGATTTTTTTTTGGTTTTATCTTAATTTCCAGGTATTCAATTTTTTTTATTTTGGTCTGGCATGATGGTTGATTTAGCCTAAGTTGTCCATGGTCCCAGACAGGATTGAGATTTTTTTTTTGGAGATTTTATTGAATTTTTTTGGTTTCATTTCAGTTTTCAGGTATTTTTATTCTTGATTTTTTTTTTAATTTTCAATTTTTTTTTTGGTCTGGCATAATGGTCACGTTAGCCCAAGTTGGCCATGGTCCCAAAGGGTATTTTTTTGTTTTTTTTTTTTCATGTTGGTGGATTACTTGAGAAACCTTTTTTAGATTTTTGTTGTTGCTTCTCAAATACTGGCTCATCTTTCCTACAAACCATGTTTGTGAAACACCACCAAACATTCAATTTTTGGATACTCAGTGCACTAGTGTGCACTCCCATATAGTAGGTCAGGACCAAGAATTTCAGCTGACAGAACCCAAATGTGGTCCAGGATTTTTTTCAATTTTTTTTTTGTGATTTTATTCATTTTTTTGGTTTTATTTCAATTTTCCGGTTTTTATTTTTCTTTTTTATTTTTTTTTGGGGGGGGGGTCTGGCATGATGGTCGCATTAGCCTAAGCTTTCCACGGTCCCATATAGGATTGAGATTTTTACTGATTTTTTTTGATGTTTTTGATTTTTTTTTGGTTTTTTTTGAATATGTTGTTTGTTTAATTTTAACTTCATGGTTTTATTTTCTCTCCATCAACATGGTGGAAAACTTAGGCTATGTTTTCCACCTCCCCTCAGACTTTCCTTGCATGCCTCCCTAATGGGCAGGGGGAGCCAGACAGAGTTCATGCTTGCTTTTACCATCAGTGAATATGCTGGAAAAAGCTGCCAAAGTTGTTCATTTTTCTGTAAATAACAGGATTCACAAAAATGAAAAAAAAATCAAAAGTTAAATAATAATAATAATAATAATAACAATAATAATAAAAATAATAATAATAATAATAATAACAATAATAATAATAATAACAATAATAATAATAATAACAATAATAATAATAATAACAATAATAATAATAATAACAATAATAATAATAATAACAATAATAATAATAATAACAATAATAATAATAATAACAATAATCTTAAAAGAACTAAAAAACTCTGAATGCTTGTGGTGATATGGACAACTTTTCAAAGTCTTCCACCATTTTCATGGGAAGGAAAAGAAAAAAAATTATATTAAAATTAAGAAAAGAAAATATTAAAAAAATTAAATTAAATTAAATTAAATCAAATCAAAAAAAATCAAACAAAAAACATAAAAAATATCCTAAAACAAAATTGGGTTTTGCAAGCTGAAATTATTTTACCTGCCCTGATATATGGCAGTGCACACCAGTGAACTGGGTATTGAAAATTTAATGTTTGATGGTGTTTCACAAACATTGTTTTGTACCGAGGATGAGCCTGTGTTTGAGGAGCAACATCAACATTCTAACAGGATTTTTTTACAACTTCCACCAAAATCCAAAACATTTTTTTTCAAAAAAATACAATTATAAATAAAAAGTCAAAAATAAAAAATAAAAAAATAATAAAAAAACAGCATTTTTTTCTAATGACCCTTACTCTTCAATAAATGATTATTTTATGTCCCCATGTCATTTTGCACACATGGGCATTTCCTTAGTCTGCGTGGCTTAGATGTGCTGGTGTTGGGAATTTAACCAAGGTGGAGGGGGAATGCCACTAAACCACCATGGGTTGTCCCAGCTGAAATTTTTTGTCCTGCCCTACTATATAGGATTTCACACCAGTGCAGTAAGTATCCCCAAATTTACTGTTTGATGATCCTTCACCAACACAGTGGCAGTGAGGATGAGCTATTAATTTAGGAGCAAAATCAAAATTCTAAGAAATGTTTCCCTCTCACCAGAAAAATCTCAAAAATACAAAAAAAGTTCATTTTTGTTGAAAAAATTACCATTAAAAAAAATATAGGATTGAAATAAATTTTAAGAACTGCAACAAAAATCAAAGCAAAATAATTTAAACATAAATTGAGAACAAAAACAAGCATAAAAGAACAGGAAAAACTTTTTAACACCCCCTGGCCAGTTTTGAAAAATTATTTAGGTGCTGGGGCTTCTTGCATGTTCTTTTTTTTGATATAATCTAGAAAAAAAAAGACAGAAAAATTTATAAAAACAGTTTCAGTACTAATCTCTTTGTATGATAGATTTCTTTAATGATTTTAACTGAAACACTAATTACATTTTACCTAGACATTTTTTATTTTTTAATATAATGTAACAAAAACTGATTTCAAAATTGAGGCCACCCCATTTACCACTCCTTTTCTTTGCCTCTTTTTTTGTGGTGTAAAATATTTTATGGGGTAAAATCTTTGATTAAACTGAAAAGTAATTTTTTTTTTTCAATCTTTTAATGAGATTCTAGATACTTGAAAATAGAGAAAGTTTGATTCCTGACATTTAAAAAAATACTGAAGAGGCTTTGAATTCCAAAGTCCTTTTACATTGAATATCATTTTAAGAAGCCTATAATACATCAAAAAAATACCAAAAAAATATTTCAAACATTTCAAACTTATTCTCAAACATTACAATTCTTGGAAGTACCAACAAAAATTAAATGAGAAGTAAAACAACAAGTTCCACAAATGCATAGAGACCATTTTCTTTATTTTCTTGGTTTTTGGACAAATTTTTGAAGGAATCAAAATTATTCTGAACAATTTTTCATAGGCAGTTTCATACCAATCTACAAGTCCACAGTGTTATAAGATTCAGAAAAGGAAATAATTGAAATGCCTTTTTCCAAGGAAATCTTTGTCTGTCCAGAACATCAGGACATTGATGATATCTGTGTATTGAATTTTAAGGGTTTTGGGAAAAAAAATTCATAATTAAAAAATAAAATAAAATCAAAAACATTAAAAAAATCATAAAAAAAATTGATAAATAAAAGAATAAAAGACTAAAAAAAGGGATCAATCAAGAATATAAAAACTCAATTGAAAAAACAGAATGAAAAGGAAAACAGAAACAAAAAATTTGATTGTCATGTATTGATGAAAATCTCAATGAAAAAAATCAAAATGAATTAAAAATGAAAAGAAACTTGAGTTTAAGGTAAAATCATTCTTCATAGCATTTATTGGTTTTAAAATTTGGGCCATGGATGTGAGGAATCTAGCCCACGCTTTTGGAAATTTGTTAAAGATAGTATTCTGGATTTCTCTTTTACAAAAATCATATTAGTATGGCCACTTGGATGAAATTTAGTCTCAAACAAAAATTCAAAAACAATAAAGTAAGTCTATACATAAGAATTGAATTTAATTTTTTATAATAAATTTGATACAATGTTGTTGTGAATCTTGATACAAATCCAATAAAACTTTTATGCAACTCATGTCTGAACCAAATTTCTCAACAGTTGTAAAAATAATAAAATATTAAGAATATATATATAAATCCCCAATTCATCCTGTTATGTACAATTTTTCAATTCGATTCATGCATTACATAAATATGGTGCATGAATCTTCCAGGACCATCCCAAAATCAATTTGATGTTTGACTCCAAAACCAAAACAAAGTCAATTTAGGTCTCATTCACTATCCCAGGTGCTACACCTGTCGGGAGGTGAAGCAATTTTTTTCATGGTGAATAGTGTGGCAGAATTCAAATTTTCAATAAATATAGGGAGGTTTAAAACTCCAGGTTTCAAGCTTAAAAAAACCTCTCAGTAAAACATTACTGGTTCCAGAAGGATGATCAAAAAGAATGATCAAGACCAGTATGGTAAAAAAAAGGATCAAGAGTGGTATAAGACACTCAAGAATTCAATCAAATGAATTCTTATTCAACCATAAAGGCTATTCGTGGGTGATAGGAGATTAAGGTCACAGATGGACCAATCAAAGGTTTGAGTATGGAGGCTGAAAGGATCAAGGGGAAATCAAAAGATATACCCAGGATAAGATGCTCATATAAAGGGGAAACTTCCCCATGGATTTTTTGATCAATTACAATGATGATGAATGGGTGATAAGATAATTAACTGGATAGATTATCATGGGCAAAAAAGATAGGGGAGAGGCCCTCCTTTTATAGAAAAGGGCCCTGTTTACTAATTACAAGACAGACTTACAGATAAGTGCGGAAAACTGGCAATTTTTTTTTTTTCAACTGATCAGTTGAGCGGTCATGAAATGAGAAGAAAAGAAAACAAAAATTAATAGCATATAAAAAAAATAAAAAAAAAAGGAAGGGACACGGTTGCAACAATTTTGACCAGCAACAACATTGGATGGTTGAATGAGGATTGGTGGATGCGCAAGCGAATTTTTGGATACACGCAAGATGGAGATGGTCAAGGATGCGCGCAACATAACATGGTTGCCAAGCAACCTTTATTGCAAAGGTTATAATGGCTGCAAGCAAAAGATTGCGGTTTTTGAATGTAAGGAATGGATGAATGGATTGAGGGCTTGGCATAAGGGATCCAACAGCTGCAAGCAACTGCTTGCGTTTTTTGGTTGGATGGATGGTAGGGAGATGATTGGATGATCTTGGCGCAAGGCAATGAGATTTATTTGATGATTTTGGCGCAAGGAAATGAGATTGATAGCAAGGATGGTAGATGGCCATTGGTTACCAGGTGATAATGATTGGGTTTGAGGATTGGAAGAAAACTGATGACAAGGTTGGTCTTTGTTGTCATAACCAATGACAATGATGACAAGCCAAAAATGGGGGATTTGGATAGTTAGATGGTCAGATGAGGATGGAAATTGATTGCGCGCGTTTGACCAAACATCTGGGTGGAAAGCACAGGGGAGAGGAATTGAACAGGTGATCAATGGATTGCAAGGACCCAGGGGAGGCTTAACTAGAACTCTAAGACAAGAAGAACTTTGGAAAGCCAAAAATGGAAGGGTTTCTTTAACAATGGCGGAAATTATTATTATTTTTTATTTTATTTTATTTTTTTTGAAGATGTTGGATTAAGATTATATATATACAAAATTAAAAAATTCCCTTTTTCCTGAGGTTTCCTTATTTGGTCACCACACCTGTCTTTCATGTGTCTCTCCTAGAGCCAGCTCAAGTCCTATACCCAGGCAAGAATCATCCCCCTCCTAAACCAGTCAATTTCCAAGATCATTTAGAATGGGAAGTAAGCCGTATTCTGGATTTCAGGTTATTCAAAGGAAAACTTAAATACCTTTTTGAATGGACTGGTTTCCAGTCCAATGAAGATGGCACCTTGTGGGAACCAACCCATCACCTTTGCAGCTCTCCCAATCTGGTTCAAGACTTCCAGGAAAACTACCCTTGAAAACCTTTCCAATCATGATTCAATTGCTTCCAATTCCATTTCCCATTTCCATCCCATTCCATCCCATCAACCTCATAACGTTTACTCATTCTACCTTCTTTTTATGCATCTTAAAATCTGTTCCTTTCTTTTTAAAATCTTTTGTCTTTTCACATCTCTTTAATCAAAACAAATTCTATTTCTTATAATTCAAAATATATCTATACATATATATATATAATGATAATAAAATAAAATAAAATTAAATTAAATAAAATCAAAATTAAAATAATAAGATTACAAAAAAAATTACATAAAAAATTAGAACTTTTCCTTTTTTTTCTTTTTGTGCCTCTTCCCAATTCTTGTTTAATTCTGAAACAATCAACCTGAACTCATCCAAATCCTCATTATTTTTCAGAGTTGATATTTTCCTTAGAACCAGTACCTGGGTAACCAAGTGTTCCTCAAATATCTCCTTGCACTTTGCAGTACAAGCCCTCTTTTTCCAGGAATGCCATCCACTTTCCTCCAAGATCAAGCTCCTCATATGCTCTATTCCTTTGGCCTCTTGAAAAAACTGCTCCCAAGTCTCCAGTCAACCGCCTTGCATCATTCTCAATTGGCACCACAACTTTCACCCAGTTCTCTTTGCCTTGGCCTTCCATCCCATTTCCCTCCATTCCATCTCTTTCCTCCACCTCTTCTTCCGCTGCAGTTCCCTCCTCTTGTCCTGTCCTGTTCCTTTCCTCCATTTCATTTCCTCCATCTCCTCCGTTTCTACCCTCCTCTTCCTCTCCGTCCCTTTCTTCATTTTCTGCCTGCTGTTCTCTTGTTTCCTTGGTTATTGTCACAGATTCTTCCTCACCTTGGATGTTGCCTTGCACCTTGGAATTCATCTGGGCTGCCTTATATTATTTGGAAGGTCCTAAGTACGGTGGTGGTGATGGTGGGGTATTTGTGGTGTATCTTTGAGACCTTGGAAGCACTAGGAAGAATGAAATTTAATCATATTACTTTCATTTTAATTCAATTCAAATTCTCTAGCATTGCTCACCTGGGTTTTGGATACCTACGAATTTGGTTTCTGGAACTGGCGGTATATGATATTTTACTTTCAATGCAGAAATTTTACTTTTCACTTGACTCCTCGACGCCAATGAGGTATCAACCACTGTCTTGCTATTTATAGGGAATTTTCAAGCTATTTTTTGAAGACGGCATTATTTGCATTTGCCTTGGAGACCTTAAGCAGCAGTACTAGGGACACATTGCTCATTTCTATTAATGCAGTTTTTGCAACAAAGGGATGACCATGAAAACATATTTTAATTAAAAATTAATTTAAAGCAATGAAGTATATTAAGAACTAGGGGTATAAATTACTTAGAAAACTTTTGGAATGAATGGGAAAATCATCTGAAGCTTGCATTAGCTTGTGTCTTGATACCCAGGAAACTGTCACGCTTCAATCTTAAGTATTATTGTCTTGTTTTTTTTGACATATCCTTCCCTCAGTACCATCTACCTCAGTTCATAAGGGAAACACAAAAAAAGCACAACATCACTAGTGCCTTATGCTGAAAAACTCCCCCTTGTTTAAAAACCTTCCAATCTTGGTGATTGACTCAGTATATACTTGCAAACCTTGCAGTTAACTCTAATCCAGTTGACCATCCCTTTGAGCACTGCTCTTTCACCCTGGGTATCAACAGCCCTTGAAATTCCATTCTTGGTCACAAATTCTTACTCGCTTGCATCCATGCCTAGTTAGAAACACCTACTGTAAATTTCACAATTGTACTAGTCCCTTAACCTGCATAAACTGCAACTTCATATTTGCAATTTTTTCCATGTCATTCATTCTTGTCCCATCCAATACACACTTGTACGCTCAGATTCTATTGTCTTGCACCTAGGCCATGACCTTGGAAAAAACTTTATTGTTATTTCATTTCCCATTCCCTTCTTTTTGTTCATTGCTTCACCACATCCTTACTTTAGCTTGCCATCCATCAGGTTTTATCTATTCATATTGTATTACCTTATAAAGGCTGTGGTGCCTGCCTGAAGATTGTCTTCTCAGTTATTTAATTTCATATTTTTTTGCATTTTCCAAATCCAGTCATCACATTGGGCTTGGCTTTAGTTTCCCTCAACTTGGAACACTTCCCTCCTCTCACTGTTGTGTTTAGCCACCAACCATAACTATTCACTTTGCAGTTAGCCTTTCTTCTTGCATTTCCCTTGCACTCAGTATTCCTTTGCCCTCACAATCATTTAAGATTGCCCTATAGTACATGAGGTGGTCTTCTGAAACTTTTAATTAAGTACTTTGAATTAGCCTTGTTTAATCTGGGAAGGCTTGGGTTTGCCATTGTTCCCATAAACCAAAAAAATTCAATGGAAATTCACTATTCCATGGATTTTTCAATTCAAAACCTCCAAAAGTGTCCTCACTTTTGGCTTCCCAAGAATTAATTTTGAGAGAAATTAATTTATGAGACTGGCAATTGGTGTGTGTTTATGTGGTTTCAAGAGCCTTTGCCAATAGGCAGTGTTTGAAATTTATTCTTGTGGTTCAATAATTGTCCCACATAGTATTTCAGATCCCCAAATTTGAGTTGAAAGGACTCACATGTGGTCCAGGGGTGCCTCCACCAGGGCCAAATTTAGATCTCTGGCTGACCAGTGACATCAAGTCACTATTTGTGGCCACTTGTGTCCCTGATAAGTATGAAAAGATTCACCATGAAATCAAAATTATTGATTCAATTCTTCACAATGCTATACACAATATTTCTTGTGGGTTTACCACTCTAGAAAATGAAAGTTCAAACAATTCCACTCTTCCTTATAATGATAATCAGCTTGATTTCACCTTTTTGGACATTGAAAGTAACCCATCTTTCCCCAATCATGAACTTTGAATTCTGGCATTTCAACCAAGATAAAACAAGGACTATTTCTGTAAAAAAATTACTTTGGTTAAACATGTTGATTTTAACATTTGAAAATGGATTTTTTTTGCATTCCTCAAAGGAATTTTGTTTTTTGGAAAAATTGAAATGATTATAAATTTTTTCCAGTTTTTACCATTCACACTTTTAACAGATTGAAAATGAAAATTTTACAAAGCTCCACCTCCTTTACAAACAGTTGAGATTTTTTTTCCAGGACAATATTGAAGCGTCATAAAGAGTCTATGTAATGAATGTGAGTATTCATATGTATTCATACCTGAAAAAAAGAGAACCTTCCCTGTGTCAAATGAAATTGGTGCTAAATTTATTCCAAGAAAAAAAAAATAAACAGAGAAAAAAATAGAGCAGGTTATGGTATAATCCCAAATAGTTTTCTGTGCAGAGATGAATGTTGCACAGCCTAGCCTTTCACAAGAAATGAATTTAATAATGATTTTACCAGTTTTTTCTTTAGTTTCACAAGGGAAACTCTTCAAATCACCTGACATTTCACTCAAATGTTTGTGAATGTTTCATGGATGGGGTTCAGTATACAGCAAAGACTTTTATTTCATTTTGAAAAATTAATCCATGTTAAAAACAGGGAAATCTCTTCCAGCAAGTCCAGCATTCAAATAGATATCTCCATAAATGTGTCACATGGTGTATTGACACAAATCCAAAATTAATGGGAAAAAAATCATCCTAGAATAAAACAAGACAGCCGGGCTGGAACTTCCAGCAGAGAAGGAAGGCAAATCTCCAATGTAATTTAGAGCACCAACTACCAATTCAACATAATCCTCAGCAAATTTCAAGGAATGTGGTCCTACATTGCACCTTCAAGGATGAATCCTTCATTTTCTCAGTTTCCCATCATAGATTGTTTTTTTGTGTTCCATTTACCTCATATCAAACAGTTTTTCTGCATGAAAGGTGCTAATGTGTTTAACCAACAACAATCATCTATTTTAAATTGCTTTCTCCTTTCAGGGTTTACTTTATGCTTTCTCAATACTCAGCTGAGGAGCTGCCTTTTATGCCTTTACTTTGCATTTCATCTTTGATACACATGTTTTAGTTAGTTGGATTTTGGTGCTTAAACCGGTATCATCATGGTGGGGATGTATTTTTTCACAAGATTCCCTTTAATCATCATCTCAAAAAAATCTTCTTTTTCTGCCATTACAACCACTCCAATTTTAACCTATGTTTAATGTCTACATGCATTGATTTTCAGGCAAAAACTGAAATAACCTTTTTAAAAATTCAGAATGGCCCACTGGAAAAGATTTATGCCATTCCCTGCCTGCATGAGTTCTTGCTTTAAGCCTAGTTGACCACAAATCACATATAGGAATGGATAGAAATTGGGAGTGGCATGGTCACAGCCCAAAAAACAAATAATACTATCAACAAAAGCCCACAAATTTCATGGTGGCCTTAATGGACTGATTTGCCCATGTGAACCAATGTCTCCAGAATTCAAAAGGCCAAAAAAAAACTGACCACAGAACCTCTGCAAAAATCTTTTTTTGACAACATTTTAGACTTACAAAGCCACATCTATTCGATAAAAGAAAGGTTTTTCTTATAAAAAGAGTGAAGGTACTTTTTGGACTCATCATAGTGTGTATTTCATCCACACGAGGGGGTGGGCAGAGGGGAGATTACACTCCAATTTTGTTGTAGTTTCAGTTTTACCAGTGCATTGGTATACACTCCCATATATTAAGGCAGGCATGAAAATTTGGGCTGGAAGAACCCAAGTGTGGTCCAGGTGACTTGAGCTTCACCACTCAGGTTAAATTACACAACACCGGTATGTGTAAACAACTTTGTTAACTCTCTTGAACCTTGCCACATGCTGGTTGCCTCATGCAACCAGCCCCTGGCCCCTCATATGGGCCAGGTGGGACCCAGGACTCACCGGGTCCGGCCTGAAAATCAACGGGGGGGTTGTAACTGTTGGACATCCCACCCCCCCCTCTTTTTCTCAAATCCCTGGAGGGGGTGTTCAAATCCCCTTACAAGGGCCCTGTGGGTTGATGCCCCAGGGAATCTGTGAGCTTGCTACTATTGCAGAGCAAGCTGCAAAAGTAAAATTAAATGAAAGGAAAACAAAGATCAAATAATAATATAATGAAGGAAAGATAATATTAGTAATATTATTCCAGATTTTGAATCTAAATTGAGATTAAGGAAGGTTCACTCAATGACACCAGCCACAAATTGTCACTCCTTATATTTTCTTATAATTTAAGAAAAATTAACAATAGAAATGGCCTTGAGATCTTGGCCATTTTAACATTTCACAAAAAACCCCATGTATAGGATTCACAGTGAATTTTGTGTAAGAATCAATGAATTCTGTGATTTAGAGGATTTATGTGCGGGAAAGTGATTTTTCAAAGTCACCGCACGCAGCCGCAGAAATTGAATACATCTGCGCGCTAATGAGCAGCAGCACTGCCACTTCTTTGGTCTATCATGAAAAGCTTGGTTAGCAGTCCTGGGCAGCTGAAAAGTACGCAGGCGCGGGACTATGGGCTGACAGACTGAGAGGCGGCAGCAGAAGCCAAGTTACTGTGTATAAGTTCTACAACTACTACAGGGACATATTACATATTTAATAAATGTCCCTGTAGATAGTAGACAGTGTAGAACTACAAAAAAAGCAATATAAAAACACTTATATAAACTTTTTACATATTTTTATGAAATAAAATAAGCAAACACCAAAATTTTGAAAATAAGATAACTGAAGCTTGAGAAATATTTTAAAATACTTTGAAATTGAATTTTTAGAAATTCAAGATATCAGTGGGTCAATGAAATTCTGAGGAAACTGAATATGTAAAAATATTACATATATTTTCATAGCTTATATTATTTATATATCATTTTAAGAAAATTGGAAAAATTTGGAAAATAAGGATCAAAATCATTTTTATGATTTTTCTCCCATTGTTTAATACATGATTAGAAATTATCTTAAATCATATTATTCATAGAAATTTCGAATAAGAAGATAAATGAACTATGTGGGAATATTTACTAAGGAGAATTTATGGGATAAAGATCATGTGGATAAAAAGGTGTCATTAACATGCCAATACATCAATCAAAAAGGAGAATAATTCCAACACCCTTTGGAATTGCATTGTATCCTTGTTATAGAACCAAAGAAAAAATCATGGGTTACCACTGGTTATGCTGCTAGCCTTAGCACCCGTCTCTTTGAGTCCCTAGAGCCCTCAGAGGGACTGAATTGGGACCCAAAAAGCTTCAAATAAAGATCCATTTTTGAGGTTATTAATACCCCAGACCCAGTTATATTTAAATCCAGAAACCATTACAAGGTAATAGAATACTCATAACAGATAATTAAGTGATTTATGGCTTTAGGATGATCAATAATATCCATCCCAAAATTTTTTTATCAATTTAAACTGCTGAACAAACTTTAATCCCCAGTAACATTTTTAACCCATCAGTACACGTCCCAATTAGGTACCCAAAGGATCAAATGAAATGCCAGGTAGTAAATTATCCTTTTTCAGTCATGGAAGCCTGGCTACAAGGTCCTGCCAATCCACCATATATTTATATTTATAAATTATCTTTGGGCAATAAATCCTTTAAGAATATCAATTAAAGGTCCCAAAGTAACCAGTTCTGCGTGTTTTCAAAGGGAATTCCCTTAAGAGAGGTGTGTCAAAGATCCCCAATATAATTGTAGCCCCTCCTTTCATTTATTTAATAATAAATTTATCAATATTGATTAATAATATTCAAACATAAACCAAACCAATCAAACTTGCAATAGCTTTATCAAAATATTCTACAGATTTTTCCTGCATTTATTGAATAATATATTTATTATTTATTCCATCACCTCTGGTAGATAAAGCATAGCCACGTTCTTGGAATCCAGGAAGCTGATAATTGGGGGTCTGGCCGGGAAGATATTCTATTTAATTATATTTAACACCTTGTACCAGAATTGTCATGTAAAATAAATTAAGATTTAATTTATCTGAGATTTCAACCATGATCCATCATTCATTTTTTTTTCAGTGGATTGAAAAACCAATAAAGAATTAACTCTTAATCATTTAAATCTTTTAAAGATCAGAAGAGAAGAATACACTAAAAATTATAAAGCAACTGGTTGGGAAGCCTTAACCCAAGCTAAACAACTTGAGATCTCTTCTCAACGTAAAAAATTAGATAAAATCTTCAAGCAAGATGACCTTGAGAGGGTCATCAACTTTCAAGCACTATTGAGAGAAAATGAATCTTGGAAAAAGTACCAGATAAATTAATTCCTGAAATATAACAGCTAGTAAGTAAAAATCCTTACATTTTATCAAAATAACTTTAATAAATCCTATTAACAAATAAAAAAAAAAATCCTCATACTATTAGTGAACACCCCAATCCCAGAAGTTATTTCCCCCAAATTTATATTTTAGGTAAAGGGGTACCAGAAATTTCTGGACGTCCTGAGAACATTGATTGGACAGGAGAGGATCTTATTGAGACGCACCAAGACCCTTCTAGATTACCTGTCCAGGATAAATACAACCCTGATAAAGTCTGAGTGCCTTTAAAAATCAACTTAATTCGTTTGAAATACATTATTACTATGGATGTTTCTTTAAAAGAAAGAAACTTAAAAATATTTTAAAATTAAAAGTTGCACCACATGATCCAAAGGGAGATTTGCCCCCTTAGGATCTTTTCCAGGAGCTCCTAGTAACTGTGAGGAAGCCCATAATTAAAACAATGGGGGACCTTGAGCCTGTGTTTAAAATGTTGCTGGAAAAGAAGCAGAACCAAGTACTGCTGCCCTCCCCCAACCTAGTGGAAGTGAAAGTGGTAGAATCAAATCTCTCTCAATTGCAACAAGGTTCCATACAAACACCAAAGCAGAATATGGCCAAGGAAGCAAATATCAATCCTTAGTCAAAGAGCACATGAAATTCTGGGAAGAATTTGGAGAATCCCATTCCAAAGAGGACTTGAACTCCATGATAAATATAATATCCCAAGCAATGGGCTTCGAGATAGCTCTTCAGAAGATGATCCCCAGGAAAGAGGGGGAATCCTACGTAAAAAAAATGGAATACCTGAGATAAATTAGCCCAACTAAAAGGAGAAGTATCAAGAAAGAAGAGATCCTGTTCCCATCAAAAGCCAAACGGAAATAATGATTTCTATCAGAAAATATCCTTAGCTCAAAAGTGGAAAAAAGTGTACCACAATTAGCAACTTATCCTGATCCTACTGTCTTTTCCAAACCAAAATCAGATTTAATTACTTCCTTTTCCAATAAGATGCTTCATATTTTAAAAATTGTTTGTGGTAATTTGGATGGTGTTTACACCAAATTGGAAATGTTCTCCTCAGTAGTGCCCAAATGAATCAAGAATCATTCAAAGGCTGTGGGGATAGAGGATCTTAAGGTACAAAGAGATCAATTATTGGAGATAATCAATCAAGGTAAGAGCAGTCAAACTCAAACCATTTATAATATTTTTTCAGCTATTCAAGAAGAATTTATCATTTCCCTCCTTCCATTAAAAGAAGAAATAAATAATTCTACTGACAAAACCATTTTGATTCTTAGTGAAAAATTAGATATTCTTAATATTAAAGTGGACCTGCAACTTAATTTGATCAAAAATGATCTCAGAGACTTAGAATCTTCTCTTACCAACCCCTTGGGGAGTACCACAGAGAAATCAAAACCTCTCAGAAAGACTACCAGCCCCCTTGCACCACCCTTAACAGGAAAGAAAAGGAGTGACACTCTCAGGCCTAGTCCTACTCCTGAAATGAAACAATCTCTTAAGCTTCTAACTCCTATCTCTTAATGGCCCAAGTTCTCTGGTGAAGGAGAATACAACCATATAAATTTCATCAAATATATTTATTTCACCATAAACTCTTATGGCTTACCAGAATCCGTAGCTTTAGTCAGACTACCTAGGCTATTTAAAGAAGTAGCTCTATATTTCTTGATCAAGATAAAGGAAGTAGGATCCTTACCATGGAACTCTTGGAAACTCTTAATGAAAGAAATATTTGGGTCTAGAATGTGGAAAAGAAATATGATGAACAATTTCAAAAATTATTTATTTGACCCCTCTAATGATAAACCTCAGAAGTGGAGCTTGGAACAGAAAAGAATATTAGACTGCTTCTATCCAGATGCTGATAAAGAAGATTTTAATGCAATATTCCTTAACTTGTGTCCTGGTCATCCTAATCATGGTGTAAGATGCAGAATTTGTAAGTAGTCTGACTTACCAAAACCTATCAATGTATTCCAAGAAATGATAGATATGAATGGATTGGAAAAAGAAGGCTCCTTCTAGACCTAAGGAGAGCTTTATTACTAACAAAATCCAGGAACAAAATTTCCATAAGAAAATCTCTGATCATAAGAAGCCTGCTAAGATTAAGGATAAGGAGAGGATACCTGGAACTTTTTGGAACTGCAAAAAAACTGGTCACATCAGAGCAGAATGCCCTCTACCCAAATGAAAAATAGCAGTCATGGAAGGAGAACCAGAGATTGAAGAGGATCAGGAGAATGAAGAAAAAGCAGATACTGAAGGATCAATATCAGAATGTGAATTGATAATGACTAATCCTATAAATGTAATGGAACGTGATATAGGAAATTCAGTGGAGATCAACAGTATTCATGGTGGCTCCAATCCCAAGACATGTCACTGAAGCTAAACCATTGACAGTCTGACCTATTAGTGGTAAGAGTTATACTACTGGTCAGAATTGTTAAGCAACACAAATGTATAAAGAGAAACCAATAAGGTTATTATTTGACAGTGGGGCCTTTTGTTCATGTTTTTGCAAGGATTTCTTGAAAAAATGGGATCCCACATGGAAAGATCACTCTCAGCCTCCTGGATGCCAAGACAGTTTCTATTCTTTAGCTACAAGAGGTGATGGAATAAATGAGAAATATGTTATTCAATAAATGCAGAAAAAATCTGTAGAATATTTGAATAAAGCTATTGCAAGGTTGTTTGGCTTGGTTTCTGTTCAAATATTATGAATAAATATTCATAAATTAATTATTGAATAAATTAAAGGAGGGGCCAAAGTTATATTGGGGATCTTTGACACAACTCCCTTCAGGTAATTCACTTTGAAAACACATAGACCTGGTTACTTTCCAACCTTTAATTGATATTCTTAAAGGAGTTATTTCCCAAAGATAATTTATATATAAAAATATATGGTGGATTTGCAGGGCCTTGAAGCCAGGCTTCTGGGACAGAAAAAGGATAATTAATTCACTGGTGTATTATTTGATCCTTTGGGTACCTGTTTGGGACGTGTACTGATGGGTTAAACCTGTTTCTGGGGATTAAAGTTTTTTCAGCAGTTTAAATTGATAAAAAGAGTTTGGGATGAATATTATGAATCAGACTAAAGCCATAAATCACTTAATTATCTCTTGAAAGTATTTTAATACCTTGGCACAGTTCCTGGACATAAATATAACTGGGTGTGGGGTATTAATAACCTCAAAAGGAGCTCTTTATTTATAGATTTCTGGGTCCCACTTTCATCATTCTGAGGTCCATAGGGGCTCAAAGAGATGGGTGCTAAGTCTATCAGGGTACCAGTGGTAAAATGCCAAGTGTTCTTGATTCTATAACACGGGTAGCATCTAATTCCACAGGGTATGGGAATTATTCTACTTTTTTCATTGATGTATTGGCTTCCAAATAACACCTATTTGTCCACTTGACCTTTATTCTATTAATTTTACTTAGTAAATATTCCCACGTAGTTGATACTTCTTCTTATTAGAAATTCCTCCAGATAATCTGATATAAGATAATTCCTTATTATTTGTTCACTAATGGGAGAAAAATCAAAATAATGATTTTGGTTCTCATTTTCAAAATTTCATTGATTTACTTCAAATTATTAATTAAAAATATAAATCAGGGTAATATATGTAATATTTCTACATATTCAGTTTCTCCAGTATTTCACCAACATACCGATACTTCCAAGTTCTTACAATTGTATTTTGAAAGTTTTCAAGATATTCCTCAAGTTCCAGTTATTGTTTTTTCGACATTTTTGTGTTTTCCTATTTTATTTCATAAAAAATATGTAAAGATTTTATTTCAGTATTTTTATATAATTTTATGTAGTTCTAGGATATCTACTATCTATGGGGACATTCATTACATATGTGGTGTATCCCCATATTAGTAGTAGTCCTTTTACGCGGTACCTTAGCTTCCCATTGCGCCTGTCAGCCTGTCAGCCTGTAGTTCCGCAGCTGCATACCTGTCAGGTGCCCGGGGCTGCGTACTTGGATTGTCAGGATAATTGACAGGGTGTTAGCCGCGCGCGGATGGATTGGTTTCCCGCGGCTGCGTGTGGGAATTGTGACACATCAAATTTCCCCTCATCACTCCTTCAAATCACAGAATTCATGGAATCTGCCACAAAATTAATCATGAACCCTATATATGGGGTTTCATGTGAAATATTAAAATACACAAATTCTCAAGGCCGCACCTCTTTGTCAATTTTCATAAATTATTTAATAATATGAGCAGTGGGAATTTAATGTAGGTGTCAGTGAATCACCCTACCTTAAATTTTATGTAGAATAATAATCTTAAATGACATTTTCAATATTATTTCTTCATCACCATTTTATCATTTATTTCTGCTCTATTTATTTTTTTTTGTTTTTACTTTTGCAGCTTTCTCTGCAATAGTAGCAAGCTGACATTCCCCCACTACAAGATATGGCCATATCTGAAAAAAAATGTGAGTTGCAGAAAAAAAATATATCCTACTTTTGGTCACTCTTACTACCTCTGTAGTTCCTAAGATGCATGGGTCCATCAGGTATATTTTTCTCTGTTAAGAATTCATAACTTTATGCAGATTCTCCTTTGTATCTAACAAAGTATAGTCTAACTACCTTTCCTTGGATTCTCTCCCTTTTTTCTATTAATATTCTGCTCACTTTTCATTTTTCTTTCACAGGGTCAGATTCTATTGAAATTAATACTGGAGGAATTTTGCCTCCTTCTCTGATTTTGAAGTGCTTTACAAAGCTGATGGGGAATACTGGGTTTTTTCTTGATAGTCCTTTGCTGAAAACAACTTCTACAGCATTGGTACCATGCAGTTGCTTTTGAAAAAAGGTCCTAGAAAGGCAGGTTTTATTTTCCTGTTTCCTGCTAAGTTGTAAAAGTTGGAAGTGGATATCAAAATCTGATACCCTATCTTAAAGTCAGGTTACTTATGTGATTTATCCCACCTTTGTTTGTTGTATTCCACAGCTTCTTGTACAAATTTGTGTGCATGATTATTTGCTAGATCTATCATTTTCTTAAAATCCATAGATGTTGGGTGGATGGTGGCTAAGTTTTGGTTTAAGGTGTTCCTTGGGATTTTTGGAAGCCATCCTCCTTCCAATATGTAGGGAGCTTCCTGAGTAGTTGAGTGTTTACTACTATTAAAAGCCATCTCTAGGGCTGGGAGTAAGCTTACCCAGTCATGCCATTAGCCATCTGTTTTCTTGTATTTTTAAAAAAAAACTAAAGAATCTTCTCAACATATCTTCCAGAGTCTGTATCATTCTATCAGCTAATCCATCAGTCTGGGGATGGTATGCTGTAGAAAAGGAAAAATTGGTACCCAATATATGATGTAAATTCATCCAGAATTCAGATGTTAATTTGGGGTCTCTATCACTTATTATAATTCCTGGTATACCTACATCAGCTATGATCCTATTCCAGAATAACAAAGCCAACTTCCATAGCAGTATCTTTCTTGTGATTAGGTAAGAACTTTGCCTTCTTAGAGTATCTGTCTACTATAAATAGGACAGAATTATGGGAGTGTGCTCCTCCAGGGAGTAGGCCTGTGACAAAGTCCATATTGATGATTTCCCATCTAGCTTTGGGTTCAGAAATCTTCTGCAATAGTCCAAACCTTTTACCAGTATTTTTATTAGATATCGGGCAAATATCACAGCTAGCCACATAATTATAAGTAGCCTCCCTGCAATCTTTCCACCAAGCAGTTTACTTCACTTTTTCTAGAGTTCTTTCAACAGATAAATGACATGATGAGCAGTTATCATGACTTCACTGGAGTACAGTTTGTATATCCTCTTTGTTGCTGATTTTCAAAAAACAGGAGTATTGGTTTCTATAATTTAGGAGACAATCAAAAAAGGTGAGCCTTCCTGCTTTTTATGTTTTGAGAAGTGAGGCTGGGAAACTATTCACCAGAGCTGCTTTAGTAGATTCAGATTCCATAATAGTGATCAAGAGGCTGAGCTCAGGGGAATAGGTTTCTTTTACCAATTTAAAGAAAGCATTTTCTAATTCACATAGGTGGATTCCAATGGTTGGGGCATCTAATGCTAGAAGATTAATTTCTGAGGTGGGGAAGATATCATGATCTTCAGGGTCATATGCTGGATTACTAGGTTCATTAGGCAAGGCATTTCTTCTAAAACTGTCTGTGTTTTGGTGCTTAGCTCCAGCCTTATGATTTTTATTCATCTGACCTCTATAATGTTGTATAGCAATTTTCCATCTGAACATATGTCTCCTAGGGGTTTTCATGTTCATCAGTGTTCTTAAAGAATTACAGTCAGTAATTACTTGAAATTTAGTACCTTCCATGTGATATTTTAGCTTCTCTAAAGCTTATACTAGGGCCAAGCACTCCATCTGACTGGTACCATATCTCTTCTCATTAT
The DNA here is from genome assembly GCA_025617555.3 of Puccinia polysora. Classification (NCBI taxonomy): domain Eukaryota; kingdom Fungi; phylum Basidiomycota; class Pucciniomycetes; order Pucciniales; family Pucciniaceae; genus Puccinia; species Puccinia polysora. The sequence goes on along the minus strand of CM062625.1, from coordinate 43,133,953 downwards.
CTTTGATCTGTTGAGATATGAAGAGTACTGGTTTCTCTACAGGTTTTTCCTCCTCTATCCTTTCTTGGTGGAAGGAAACTCCTAACCCTTCCATACAAGCATCAATATATATCTTAAAGGTTTTGGTATGGTCTGGTTGGATCAATAAGGGTGTAGAGGTAATAGCTATCTTCAACTCATCATAGTTTTTAAACCTCTCATGTGTGATTTCAAAGAGAGTGAGATTGTTGCATATCTCATACAGACTTTTAGTTAGCATGGAAAACATTGCAATATGTTGTCTGTAATAACTGTAGAAACTCAAAAATGATGGAAGCTCTGTTTCACTCTGAGGCATTAGTCTGCTCATCACGGCAGCTATCTTATTTTGGTCAGCAGCTCAGGTTAGACCAGACAATATATTTCCTAGGGCTTTCAGTTCTCCATATACAAAGTTGCATTTCCCCATAAATACTTTCAATCCTACTTTGGGAATCATCTGAAGGACTAATCTGAATTGATTTAAATGGTTCTCCCAATCATTAGATTTATTGATAACATCATCTATGTAAACCATCATCCATCATTTCCTGATGTAAGTTCCTACAACTGTATCAATCATTCTTTGAAAATGTGATGGGGCATCCTTGATTCCAAAAGGTATTCTAAGGTATTTATATATGCACATATGACAGATTATTCTCATAAACTTTATACTTTCAGGTCTTATTGGTATTTGGTGAAATTCTTTGAGCATATCCATAGTGGTAATTTGTTTTGGCTTTGACAGGTTATGCAGAGAATGATCAATCCTGGGGATAGGATAATATTCTGCATGGGTATAGTTATTCAGCATTCTGAAATCTCCTTCAATTCTTTATTTTTCATTATTCCAGGCTATTATAACAGGAGAAGCTATATCTACTAACTCATTATTCCCCACTTTCCTTAATACTTGCAAGTTTATCAGTTCCTGAATGTTTTCTTTGAGAGCTTGTCTAGATTGAGGGCTAGAGGGATAAGAAGTTCTCCTTAAGTTATGTGGATAGGGAGGTTTAATAGTAAGTCTCAATAGACTCTCACATCATCTCATGTATTCCCGCACCGTGAGGAGACCCCCGGGGGGGGGGCTCCGGGGATGGTTTCTGCTTCTTTTTTTCTCTCTCTCTATCTCTTTCGTGGAATCTCTTCCTTCTGTTTCCTACCACTATTTTTCTGGCTCTCGAGTCTGCTCTTTTATCTCTTTTTCTATTCTTCCTCTGTCATCCGCTTGTCCACCAACTCTCTCCTTGTCAAATCTTTCCCCATCTGTCCAATCTCCGCCCACTTCAAGATCTCCGCCTGGTGAGACAACCCAACATCAATCAATCATCAACCAAGAGAGTCTAACAATGTTTCCACAGACTGCATTCCTAAAGTCTACTCACCTTCACTCAACATGTCCTTCTTGTCTTGATTAACCTAACCCTCTATCAATTCTGGTTGAGCTGTTGGTATTTCTTTCTCTATGCTCATTCTTCAAGGCTATGTTTCTCCTCTTTTGAATTATTTTTTTAACCCTGAAATGAAGTCTTTTGGTTTAGTCCTCCAGCTCATAATTTGAATTCTCATCATGGTTAAAAGCCAAAAATTTCCCTGAACAACGGAAATTCTCAAGATGACCAAACCAATGGGAGCCACTGACTACTTTCATCAAGTCGCTCTAAAAGCTGCGGTCAACGCTATACCTCTTCTCAATGACAAAAACTATTCCATATGGAGGGATAAAATGCTTATGCTTTTTGACCTCAAGGACATCAAGGATGCTATCACGTGTAATACAGGTCAAATTTCTATGAAGCAGGATTGAGATATTAGGGCTGTTCTCCTCTCAAAACTGGACAGTACTACGTACGCAAATGTGGTCAACTCGGCTAATTTCAACTCATCCAAACTGCTCTGGGCTGAGATAACTCGTTGGTTTGCGTCGTCTGAAACTGCCAATTGTGCTAGGATTTTCAACCATTTTCTTCACATTACCTTCAATGACCACACTATCAAGGATTTTGTAATGGATACTAAGAAGGCTCTAACAAGGATGCACAACGTAGGAATAGAACTACCCAAAGATGTTCTTTCCTATCTAGTTTTATTCAAATTTCCCCCTAGTCTTGAGAATCTCAAACAACAGATCATGCACGTGGAGAAGCTCATGACAATTGATGTTGTTTACAACCATTTAATTCAATATAACAACAAACAAAAGGCTCAACAAAAAGCTTCTAAAGCCACTTCTACTCTTTCTGTAGTAACTACAAGACCCCAAAATAATCAAGAAGACAAAAAGGTAAAGATGAGATGCAAAGATGGGTATCATGACCCCGACGCCCCACATTCCAAATCTTCTTTCTTTCATTTACATCCTCAAATCGTGCCCAGCTTGTGGATAGAGCAACAAAACAAATGGAGAAATAAAAACAAGAATCCCCAACCAACCATCAACTACCAAGCCCTTCTGACTCTATGGATCAATGCAGATAACACTCCCAACCTCCTACTCAATTCCGGTGCTAACATCCATGTCTTCAATGATTGCAAATACTTCACCAATCTTAAGCTCCAAGAAGAAAATGAAGTAATCAAAACAGGAAAACTCGAAGCTAGTCTTAAGATTGTGGTGAATGGTACGGTAAGATTAGAATGGAAGAACTCTATCATCACCTTAGAAGACTGCGTCTTTGTTCCCAATATTGTTGTCAACCTCATTAGCCCCGGTCTCCTAGCCAAGAAAGGTTGCTGTCTAACTCAAAACCACGACAAGTTCTCCATCAGCAAGGATGTGTTGGTTGTTCTCAATGGGTTAATTTGTGATAATCTGTTTTTAGTCAAGAAACCGCAGGCCATTGGATCAAATAATGTGATTAACCACATCTCCCAATCCGTTTGAGATCCACATTCTATGCCCCTATCCTTGATGGACATCCACAAGACATACAGCCATGCCTTGGTCTCCACTCTTTGACCAATCTTAATGGATCTCTTCACTCAAGAAGACTTAAATCAATTCCAATGCGATGCTTGCGCACAAAGCAAGATCACTTGTTTGTCTTTTCCCGCTGTTTTGACCCAATCCAATCTCCCACTTGAAAGAATCCACCTTGACTTGGTTGGACCCATTACCCCCCAATCCAAATCTGGTCATCGATACATGTTAACTCTAGTAGACAACCATTCTGGATATTTTGCTGCATTTCCCTTACACTCAAAAGACAAAACCTCCAAAACAATAATCAACGTGCTAGAGGTTGAATTCAAAAGACTCAAGTATTATCCTCAGAAATCTACTCGGACAAAGGATCTGAGTTCACTAATGCCACACTCAAGGAATTTTCCAAAACTAAACATATCAAGCTACTCACATCAGAACCCTATCACTCCCAACACAATGGCCGTGCTGAAAGAGCAAATCAAACAATCTTTGAATCAGCTCAATCCACATTTTCTTCCTCCTGAGTGCCCCAAAATTATTGGCATATCATCACAAGAAGCTGTTGCTTCATGATTAATCAGATACCAAGAGAAGGTAACCTTCTCTCTCCTTGGGAGCTGATGTTTGGTAAGAAGCTTCCCGCTAACTATTTGAGACCTGTAGGTTCTCCTCTGATCTATCTGGCAAATCACATGCAAAAAGGGCGCAAGTTTGATGAAAAGGGACATGAGGGGATACTAGTTGGTTTCAATCCAACATTTCATTCTTATCTTGTTCTTAACTCATTGGGTTCTATTTTTGAAACAAAGCACGTCAAGTTCCTCAAGACCCATAAAAATGATTTCCCCCTTCTGGAGCCTGTTGGCACTGATATCTTCTCTCTTAATTGTCAAGACTCCAAAAAATCCAATTTTTCCTCTCCCAATAAACAATTCACGGCTAGAGATCCCAATTGCAAATCCTCAGAATCTGACTCTCCTCATGACGATTCCATCTCCCTCAATTCAGATTCTTCTGACCTTCAACCAGAACCCTCTCAGATCCCATCTCCTGTCCCTGCAAGTCCTGAAGTCTATCAACAACCAAAACGCAAGACTTGAAAACCTCAACGCTACGGTTTTCATCACTATTACAAACCTCCTTCATATAAGGCTGCTCGGAAATGCCCTGAATGGCCTAAGTGGGAGAAGGCTTCTAAAGAAGAATTGGAATCTATCAAATCACAAGAAGTGTGGGAAGAGTATTATGGGACACCTGACAACATTCTAAACACCACGTGGGTCTTCAAGGTGAAGGAAAACTGCCATGGAAAACCAGTGAAATACAAAGCAAGATTATGCGTACAAGGGTTTGATCAAGTTCAAGGTTTTTACTACGACAAGACCTGGGCTCCCACCGGCAAGCTTGGCTCTCTACAAATTGCTCTTCTATACGGCTTAAAGGAGAAAATGACCTTTACTCAATTCGATGTTAAGGGCGCTTTTCTTCATGCTCCTCTCAATGAGACTGTTATTATCCGGACACCTGAAGGTTCACTCAGAAAGTCCCCCTATCTCAAACTCAAAAAATCTTTATACGCCTAAAACAATCTCCAAAAAATTGGTACAAAACACTGACCTGTTGGATTAAAGCTCAAGGATTCCAGGAATCTAGCAGCCACCCTTGCCTATATATCAATACCAATTCGAAGGAGATCCTCTACTTCCATTTAGATGATCTTATTCATGTGGGAAGGAACGAAACATTCAAAAATCACTTTCTGGAAAGGTTCAAAAACTCTTCTTGTCACCCGCTGAATACAATCCTTGGAATGTTAATGGAGGTAGATAATGATCAAATTTTTCTTAGTCAGCCTAATCACATCAATTGTGGTCTGGAAGAATCAGGTCTCACAGACTGTAGGGACACCCACTCTCCTCTCACTCAAAATCTCCACCTGGAACCAGCCTCCAATGAAGATCACAAAGAGTTTGCAAAACTCAATATTGACTTTTGTTCAGTTACAGGACTTCTCAACCATCTTGCTCAATATACCCGTCCCGACATTGCGTACGCTGTTTCAAATCTCGCTAGATTTAATACCAAGCCTGGCATGTCCCATTGGAGAGAAGCTTGTAAAGTCTGGAAATATCTCAAGACTACAAAGGACCTCAAACTTATACTCAGTCACAAATCCAAAGAAGAGATGATCTCTGGTTACAGTGATGCAACATGGGGAGATGATCTGTCCTCAAGGAAGTCTCAAACTGGTCTTATCATATTTAACTATGGTAGTCCTTTAGTCTGGAATTCTTCAAGACAAAGAAATGTTACTTACTTGTCAACAGAATCTGAGCTCAATGCTCTCCTTGACTGCTTTCTTGAGCTCAAGTGGATTACTCACTTAATAGGCGAAATTTATCAATCTTCAATAATCAAACCCACCATCTACATCGATAACAAAGGATTAGATGATAAGATCAAACGATTCAAATCTCACTCTAAATCTTGCCATATCAACATCAAGACGAAGGGTCTAAGGGAAGACTACAAAAAATCTGGATACAATCTATCACTCATCCCAACGGATGTGATGGTTGCCGACTCTTTGACTAAGGCCTCCAGCCGGGGTTCACTTTAACTTCTCCAAAAGTTCATCTTTGCCGGTAATTAGCAAATTACCTCCTCAATTCTCTTCTTTCTCTGTTGTCCTACCAATCACAAGGGGTGTTGAGATCTCAATAGACTCTCATATCATCTCATGTATTCCCGCACCGTGAGGAGACCCCCGGGGGGGCTCCAGGGATGGTTTCTGCTTCTTTTTTTCTCTCTCTCTATCTCTTTTGTGGAATCTCTTCCTTCTGTTTCCTACCACTATGTTTCTGGCTCTCGCGTCTGCTCTTTTATCTCTTTTTCTATTCTTCCTCTGTCATCCGCTTGTCCACCATCTTTCTCCTTGTCAAATCTTTCCTCATCCGTCCGATCTCCGCCCACTTCAAGATCTCTGCCTGGTGAGACAACCCAACATCAATCAATCATCAACCAAGAGGGTCTAACGATGTTTCCACAGACCTGCATTCCTATAGTCTACTCACCTTCACTAAACATGTCCTTCTTGTCCTGATTAACCTAACCCTCTATCAAGTCTGGTTGAGCTGTTGGTATCTGTTTTCTTTCTTTATGCTCATTCTTCACTGCTATGTTTCTCCTCTTTTGAATTATGTTTCTAACCCTGAAATGCAGTCTGTTGGTTTAGTCCTCCAGCTCTAAATTGAATTCTCATCAGAAAGCATTATGGTTCTCAGAAAAAACTGTCAGTATATCTTTCTTCTGTTCATGAGAAAGCCTCCCATTCAGAGCAGTCTGTGAGAAATATTCTTGGTTGAATTCTTCAAAGTATTTCCAATAAGTAGAAGAGGGGACACTAGTTTTTATAGTACACATCTTAAACTTTTTATCTCAGTTACCAACTAGAGTGAAATCCTCCCTTTACTTTGGAAAAAATCTATACCATATAGACATAAATTATCATTGCCTATTATCAGGTTGTAACATGAAACATTGGGCAATACTAGAAATTCTCCTTGAATCCTTAACAACCCTTGAGTATTGGGCAGTATTATGGGGGCTGCCCATACTCCAATAGTATTCATGGTTGAGTTGGATGAACTCAACTTGCCTTTTGGAACTGGAAATAAGTGATCTTTCCAGGTGCAATCTCATTTGTTCAAGAAATCCTTGCAAAAACATGAACAGAAGGCCCAAACTTCAAGCAATGAACTTATTGGTTTCTATTTGTCCAATCCTGTTGCATAAAAGTTATGAAAACTAGTATAACTCTTACAACTCAAAGGTTTTATTGTTAATGGTTTAGCTTCAGTGACATGTCTGGGGATTATGGAAGGATCCCACTGTTGGGGTAATCTGGAGTCACCATGAATATTGTTGATCTCCTCTGAAGTGCCTATATCACCTTCAATTACATTGATATGATTAGTCATTATCAATTCAAATTCTGATATTGATCCTTCAGTATCAGCTGTTTCTTCATAGTTCTGAGTCTCTTCATTCTCTGGGTCTCCTTCCATGACTGTTATTTTTCTTTTTGGTAAAGGGCATTATTGTCTCATGTGCCCTGTTTTCTTGCTGTTCCAACAAGTTCCAGGTATCCTCTCCTTATACTTACTCTCAGAAGGCTTCTTAGAGTCAGAGATGTTCATATGGGGAGGTTTCCCCCAGATTTTGTTTGTATTAAAGCTCTAAGGCGTCAAGCAGGAGCCTGTTTTTCCAATCCATCAATATCTATAACTTCTCCTCACACATTAATTAGTGTTTTTAAGTTGTCATCCACATTCATTCTGCATCTTAAACCATGATTAAGATGGCCAGGACACCAAATAAGAAGTCTTTCATTGACCTGTTCTTTATCAGCATCTGGATAGAAGCAGTCTAATCTCATCTTTTGTTCCAAGCACCATTCACAAGTTTTATCATTAGAGGGGTCAAATAAATAATTTTCAAAGTTCTTCATCATTTTTCTTTTCCACATTCTAGAACCAAATATTTATTTCATTGAGATTTACCAAGAATCCATGGTAAGGATCCTACTTCCTTTCTCTTGATGATAAAGAAATCTAGAGCTACTCCTTTGAAGAGCTAGGTAGTCTGACTAAATCTATTGCTTATGGTAAGTCATAAGAGTTTATGGTGTAATCAATATATTTGATGAAATTTATATGGTTGTATTCTTCTTCCCCACAGAACTTGCGCCATTGAGAGACAGGAGTTAGAAGCTCAAGAGCTTGTTCCATTTAAGGATTAGGGCTAGGCCTGAGAGTGTCACTCCTTTTCATTCCTGCTAAGGGTGGTGCAAAAGGGGTGGTAGTTTGTCTGGGAGGTTTTGGTTCCTCTGTGGTACTCCCCAAGGGGTTGGTCAGACAAACTTTTAAGTATCTAAGATCACTTTTGATCAACTTGAGTTGCATGTCCACTTTACTCTTAAGCAGATCTAATTTTTAAATAAGAGGGAAAATGGCATGGTCAGTAGTATTATTTTTTTCTTCTTTTAAGGGTTGGATGGACGTGATAAAATCTTTTTGCAAACATATTCTCAATAGTTTGGGTTTGACTATCTTTACCTTGATTTATTTTTTTCAATAATTGATCTGTATGTCCCTTAAGATCTTCTGTCCCCACAGCTTTTGTTTTATTACTAACTAATTTGGCTACTAAGAAGGAAAACCTATCCAATTGTGTTTAAACACCATCAAAGTTACCCAAACAATCTTGAAATGATGACACATATCATTTGAAAAGGAAGTAATTGAATCTGAAGTTGGTTTAGACAAGACACTAGGTTCAGGATTAGAAGCTGATTGTGGTACACCTTTTTGCACTTTTGAGCTAATGATACTATCTGATCCCAATCCTTCTTTCCCTTTGGTCTTTGATGGGAGGAGGATCTCTTCTTTCCTGATTCTTTCACTTTCAGCTGCGCTAATTCATCCCATGGATTCCATTTTTCTACATAATATTCCACCTCTTTCCTAGGGATCATCTTCTGAAGAGCTATCTGGGAAGCTTTTCCTTGCAATATTATCTTTTTCATTGTGATCAAATCCTCTTTGGACTGGGCTTCCTTAAATTCTTCCAAGAATTTCACATCTTCTTTGACTAAGCCTTTTATCTGGGCTTGATTGGACAGATTCTGCTGGGGTGGCTGCAGGGAACCTCCTTGCAATTGAGAGTGGTTTTATTCTACTACTCTCTCTGGCTCTAGGTTGGGGGAGGGCAGCAGTAGTTGGTTCTTCTCCTTTTTCACCAACATCTGACTCACAGGCTCCAAAACCCTCATGCTTATCATCATGGGCTTCCTCACGGTTACTAGGGGCTCCTGGAAACAATCCATAGGAGGGAACTCTTCCTGAGGCCCTTGTGGCTTCTGTTCATGTTAAAATATTTATGAGGATTTGCCTTTTCAAAGAAAAATCTGCAATACTAAATTATTTTAACTTACTTAAGTTGATATTAAAGGTAACTATGACTTTTTCAGGATGGTATTTATCCTTCAAAGGCAATCCAACAGGGTTTTGTTGCTTCCCAATGAAATCTTCTCTTGTACAATGAATATTCCCAGGGCATTCATGTCAGCCTGCTACTTAGCACAGAGCAACCTGACAAAGCAACAACAATAATAATATTAACAAAAATAAAAAGAACAAAAAAATAAATAAATAAAATCATTATAAAATGAAGGAGTAGGAAATCTATTAATATTATTTCAGAAATGGATTCCCAACCCAAAATAAGGTAGGGTCACTCACTGACCCCACCCTTGAATTCTTACTCCTTATATTTTTTAATTAATTTAAAAGAAAATGGTAAATGACCACGGCACCCATATGGCACCTTTTGGCCATTTTAATATTTCACATGATATGTCATGTATAGGTTTCACACCTAAATTTCAGTCAAAATCCAGGTGTTGTGTGTAGTTTAGGAGTTACACAGGGAATTGTGTTTTGTCACAATTCCCGCACGCAGCCCCGCATCCCTACAGCGCTGGACTCCCGCGCACCCAAACTCCCGCGCGCAGTTGATCCCTCCCGCGCGCAGTTGATCTCTCCCGCGCGCAGTTGATCTCTCCCGCGCGCAGGTAATCCCGTGACCTAGTCACGCGAGCAGCAGATCAGTCCCCCCACGCATCTGAGCAGCGGATCAGTCCCCCCGCGCATCTAAATGGACTGATCCCTGCGCTTAGCCTGCCGTGATCAGTCTGACAACCAGGTACTGCGCAGAGGAGCTACCACCTAGTAGGATCTACTCTACACATGTAAAGCTACCAAAAAAGCGTAGATCATAGTTTAAAAACCTTAAAAGTCAATTAAAATTAGTTATTAACTAATTTTTAGTATTTTTTATTAATTAAATAAAGATCCAGACTCACCACGTCATGAGCTGATCAGAACCTTCAAAGACCACAAAACTACACAAGGAGTGGTCGTAAAAATTATTAAAATTACATACAGCATCAGCAGATGATGGGGAATCAATAAACATCCACATCTTCTCACTTTGGACCAGTACTTACAGTACAAATTGAGGATCAGTGCAGGATCAGCAAAATGATTAATCTGTTGATTAACAGATCCTTCAGCTAAAAAGGAGCTGTTCCTTGACAGATCTAAGGCCAGCAGGCTAACAGCACCTTGAGGACGTGCCAATCTTGCCCTGAATGCCCCCTAGCCTCAGCCAATGGCTAATACCCCTTCTAGAGGCCTCAAGCACCCAAAAAGGAATATTTAAACAGGCTCTTTTTGCCCCTTTGTTCCAGAGGATGAGTTAATCAGAGTTATCAGAGATATTATTATTATCAATTAGACATTGTTTCATTGTTAGTCAAGTCCTTATCAAGAAGAAAGCAAGTGATTTATGATCTAGTCTGAATTATTATTATTATTTTCTAAATAACTATCAAGAACCAGAAGTTTGAACCAGCCACCAACCCCATCTGTTCTGAAGCTTCTTACCTGAATCTTTGCAGGATTTCTGTGGATTACTTCCCAAATAAGTTGTTCCCTTCCTGCTTTGGGTTTCTGTACTGTTTTTCCCGCCCAAATTAGTGGATTAGGCCTTAGAAGGCACCCATCTTCATTCCAAGGTTATAAACTGCCTAAGGAGGCCCCTTGAGGAGAGGTTGCCAAGTCTGTAAAGACCCCCAGTAGTATATTACTGTGGCCCCTCTTTTTATATTATATTTAAAATATTTATAACCAAACCAATTAAACCTTGCACTTGCTCTTACCATATCATTATTGGAGCTGTAAAGTGTTTATTCTTTGGAATATTATTGATCCAAATTCTTTTATCACTCTTTGTAGCTAAAGGACTGCAAGGTTCCTGGTATCAGAGAGCTGACAATTCAAGAATGGGTGGTGCTTCTTGATCCAAAAGATCAACTTCAGGGGTAGTGGTTTCTGGTATTGCAGGGTTCACTAGTGATATAAGCAATGGATTTCTATTGTTCAAAAACAATATATTGATATTTTTCTAATAAAATAATTGTGAAAAAAGATTTTCACTTACTTTTATATTTTTAAAAGTAATTTATCCAGTATTTTTTCCAAGCTTTATGCTGTCTCAGTACAGCTTGAAAGTTGATATGCCTCTAAAGGTACTCTTTCTTGAGTATTTTATCTACTTGTTCACGTTGAGAGGTGATTTGAAGTTGTTGAGCTGGGGTTAAAGCCTCCCAACCAGTTGGTTTATAATTTTTAATGTATTCTTCTTTCTTTATTTTTGAAAGATTTAAATATTACAATATGAACTCTGCATTGCTCTTGAATTCCACTGAAGAGATAATTCATGATAAATCATGGTTGAAAATTCAGTTAACTCATATTTTTTATTAATTTTACATGAAATGTCTGGTCCAAGGTATTAAGTATTAAAATGGAGTATTTTCCTGACCAGACCCCCAATTGTCAGCCTCCTGGATGCCAAGACCCTTGCTATCTTTTAAATACTAGAGGTGATGGAATAAATGAGAAATATTTTATTCAATTTATGAAGCAAAAATCTGTAGAATATTTGGATAAAGCTATTGCAAGGTTGATTGGTTTGGTTTCTGTTTCAATATTATCAATCAATATTAATAAATTGATTACAAAATATATTTAAAAAGGGGCCAAACTTACATTGGGGATCATTAACACCTCTCTTCAGGGAATTCACTTTGAAAAAATTTCAACCTGGTTACTTTGGAACCTTTAATTGATATTCTTAAAGGATTTATTGCCCAAAGATAATAAAAATATTAGAATATATGGTAGAGTGGAAGGGCCTTGTAGCCAGGCTGCCACAGCAAACAAATGATAATTGATTCACTGGTATGTTTTTTGATCCTTTGCGTACCTGTTTAGGAGATGTACTGATGGTTTAAACCTGTTACTGGGGATCAAAGGTTTTTCAGCAGTTCAATTTTCTAAAAAGAGTTTGAGAAGTAAATTATTGATCCAACTAAAGCCATAAATGACTTAATTATTCCTTATAAATATTTGATGACCTTGGCATGGTTTGGGATGAAAATATAACTGGGTCTGGGGTGTCAATACCCTCCAAAAGGGATCTCTTATTTATAGCTTTTTGGGTCCCAATTCTATCCTTCTCAGGGCTATAGGGGCCCAAAGGGACGGATGCTAAGGCTATCAGGGTAGCCAGTGGGAGCCCTTCATGTTTTCTTGGTGCTATTGCAGGGGTAGCATCTAATTCCACATGGTATAGCATTTATTGCACTTTTTTGATTGATGTATTGGCATGTGAATGACACCTATTTATCCGCTTTTTCAGCCTCCAGGATGCAAAGACGCTTGCTATCCTTTCTCTACCAGAGGTGATAGAATAAATAATAAATCCATTATTCAATAAATGCAGCAAAAATCCGTAAAATATTTGGATAAAGCTTATTGCAAGGTTAATTGGTTTGGTTATGGTTTACTGTTAAAAATCAATATAGATAAATTTATTATTAAATATTTCTATAGAGGGGCCACAAATATATTGGGGATCTTTAAAACATCTCTTCAGGGATTTCAGTATGAAAAAAGGTAGTCCTGGTTACTTTGGGCTCTTTAGTTTAAAGGATATTTTGCCCAAAGATAATATTTATATAAAATACACGGTGCAGTTGCAGGGCTTTGTAACCCAGCTGCAACTACATAGAAAGGATAATGAAACTCACTGGTATATTATCAAATGCTTTGGGTATCTGTTTTGGATGTGTACTGATGGGTTAAACCTGTATACTGGGGTTATAAGGTTGTTCAGCAGTTTAAATCAATAAAAAGAGGTTGAGGACGGATATTATTGATCAGACTAAGTCATAAATCACTTACTTATCTGTTATAAGTATTGGATTACCTTTTCACGGTGTCTGGATATAAATATAACTGGGTCTCTGCCCATCAATATCCTCGAAAGATATCTTTATTTACAGATTTTGGAGTCCCAATATGGTCCTTCTGAGGGGTACAGGGGCTCACACTGACAGAAACTCAGGCTAGCAGGGTAACCAGTGGTAGTTTGTCAGGTTTTCATGGTTCTGTAGCACGGTTAGCATCTAATTCCTCAGGGGTGGGAATTATTCTACTTTATACTTGACCTTTGGACATGTGAATAACACTATTCTGTCCTTTTTATTTATTATTTAATTAATTATACTTTGTAATTGTTCTCAGTAAGTTTATTTATTATTTAATTAATTATACTTTGTAATTGTTCTCAGTAAGTTAATAATTACTTTAGTCGAAATTCCTAAGGACATTCTTATTTCAGGTTAGTTCTCATTATGTATTAAATAATTGGAGTAAAGTGATGATATTGATTTTAATCCTTATTTTCAAATTGCAGTTGATTTACTAAAATAATTACTAACAAATATAAGTCATGGGAATTCATGTAATATTTTTACATCATTAGTTTTCTTAGTATTTCACGAAAATATTGATGTCTAGAAATTATCCTAATAGTATATTAAATTGTTTTAACATATTTTTAGAAGTTGTCATTGTCTTATTTTTGACATTCTTGGTACTTTGAATTATATTTAATAAAAAATATGTATAAGGGTTATTTAAGTATTTTTATATAATTTTATGTACTTTTAGACTATCTACTATCCACGGGAACATTTATTACATATGTAGAATGTTCCCATGTGGGTTGTAGCATGTTTACACGGTAACTAAGTTTCTCAGTCCGCCTGTCACTTTGTCAACCCGTAGTCCGGTGGCTGCGTACTTGTCAGAGGCCTAGGGCTGCATACGCAACTTTAAAACAGTGAAAGAGCTGTATCTCAGCCATGCGCAGGTGTGTTGGCTGCCGCGGCTGCTTGCAGGAATCGTGACAGAACACATTTCCGTCCGTAACTCCTAAAATATACACAACACTTCAATTATGATTGAATTTTAGGTGTGAAACCTATATCTCCTCTGTCATCTATTCTACAACTTTCTCATCTTAGTCTTTCCTGCATATTCCTTCAATTGTTTGTTGTTCTTAGTCCTCCAATGCTCAGAATTAAATACTAGTTATTCACTATACTTTGTTGTCTGTTAACCACTAGTTGGCCTGAATGTACTTATAATACTTAAAGCTGCTGGCTATCAAGGAAATAAATTCTCCCACCTGTCTTGGTCCTCCTATTCTTCCAAGCCTTCATCTCCCTAAAGCTTCAGGCAATTGGGCGTGTTGTATTTTTTTTCATATTCTTGTTTGCCTGAATCTTTAGTTCATCTAAGTTGTGGCTTCCTGCCTTTTCTGTTATCACTCCAATCTCAAGATTTATGCTTATTGATTTCTTTATGCTATACTATGAAATATTTAATTGGCCAAAAGGTTCAATAGTGGTGCCATGGTATTTTGGTCTTTCTTTCCTTAATTAATTAAAAATATAAGGAGTTGGATTTCAAGGGTGGGGTCAATGAGTGACCCTACCTGATTTTGGGGGGAGAATCCATTTTTTTAATTATAATTATGTTTTTCTTACTTCTTCTTAGGTAAAGTTTATTATTATTCAATTAATGTTATTTCTGTTACTGTTGCAGCTTGCTCTGCAATATTAGCAAGCTGACATTCCCCCACTCCAAGATATGGCCATATCAGAAAAAAATCTGGAGCATGTTGGGAACAAATTAACTTCATGTTTCTTTCAGTTCCTCTTTCTGGCTCTTTAGTTTCTGAGATGTATTGGTCCATCAGGTATGTTATTGTCTGGTAAACGTTCATCTTTGTCTGCAGATTCTCCTTTTTATCTTACTAAGTATAGTCTAACATCTTTTCCTTGTACTCTCTCTTTCTTGTCTCTCAATATCCTGCTGAATTTCCCTTTTCCTTTCACAGGGTCAAGTTCTATTTGGATTATTGTTGGAGGGAGGTTTCTACCTTCTCTTGGTTTAAAGTGTTTGACTAGGCTAACAGGAAATACTGGGTTTTTTCTTGATAATTCTTCCCTCAAGATTACTTCCCCAGAATTTTTGCCATGCATCTTTTTGATAAAAAATGTTCCAACAAAGGCTGGTTTCAGATTTCTGTCACCTGCTAGATTGTTGAAGTTGGTAGTGGATATCAAGATCTGATCTCCTATTTTAAATTCAGGTCCCTTATCTGATTTGTCCCATCTTTGTTTGTTGTATTCTACTGCTTCTTCTACACACTTTTGAGCATGATTATTTGCCAGATCTATCATCTTCTTAAATTCAAGAGATTTTGGAAGAATAGTGGCTAAGATATAGTTCAAGTTATTCCTAGGGAGTTTTGGAATCCATCCTCTTTCTAGTATGTAAGGGGCTTCTTTGTTAGTAGAATGTTTACTGCTGTTTTAAGCCATTTCTAGAGCTGGAAGTAGGCTTAGGCAATCACAGCAATTACCATCTGATTTTTTTTATTCTAGACCAAAGCTAAAAAAACTTCTTAACATATCCTCTAGGTTCTGTATCATTCTTTCAGCTAATCCATCAATTTGGGGATGGTATGCTGTAGAAAATTCTAGAGTAGTACCCAGTATATCATGTAGATTCCTCTCAACCTCAGAGGTTAATTGGGGTCTCTGTAACTGATGATAATCTTGGGTATACCAACATCAGCTATGATCCTGTTCCAAAATAGTAAAGATACATCCATAGCACTATCTTCTTTGTGGTTAGGTAAGAATTTTGCCTTCTGAGAGTATCTGTCAACTATAACCTGGAAAGAGTTATATCAATGAGTACCTCCAAGGGGGATGCCAGTTACAAAATCCATATTAATGATCTCCCATCTGATTTTAGGTTCAGAGAAATTCTGCAGGAGTCCAAACCTTTTTCCAGTAGTTTTATGAGATTTTTGGAAGGTCTCACAGCTAGTAACATACTTAAAAGTGATTTCTTTCCAGTCTATCAAACAAGAATTTTGTTTTACTTTCTCTCAAGTTCTTTCTGTGGATAGATGCCCTGATGAACATTTTTCATGGCATTCCTTGAGTGTATGTTGTATATGTTCTTTCTTGCTTAGTAATAATACACTGGAATGTTGGTGTCTTTCGCAAAGGAGACCATCCCAAAAGGTAAACCTCCCTGATTTATAGGTTTTAAGTAATGAAGCAGGTAAACTATTTATCAGAGCTGATTCTGGGGATTCAAATTCTATAATGGTAATCAGAAGCTTGATTTCAGGGGATTAGTTGTCCCTCACTAGGTTGAAGAAAGTAGTATGTAATTCACATAAGTGGATCCCCATCAATGGAGGATTCAATGCAAAAAGATTGATTTTCACAATAAGAAAGATTTCTTAATCCCCAGGGTCATATGCTGGATTTTTAGATTCATTAGGTAAAGCATTCCTACTTAGACTATCAGCATTCTGATGTTTAGCTCCAGCTTTATGTACTATAGTCATCTGACCTCTATACTGTTGTATAGCAATTTGCCACCTGAGAATATGTCTGCTGGGGTTTCTCATTTTCATAAGAGTTCTTACAGCATTAAAGTCCGTGATCACTTGGAAAGTGGTGCCTTCTAAGTAATAGTGCAGATTTTCTCAATCCCATAATAGAGAAAAACATTCCAACTGACTGGCTCTATATCTCTTTTCTGTATCTTTGATCTGTCTAGATATGAAGAGTACTGGCTTCTCTACTGCTCTGTCTTCTTCTATCCTTTCTTCATGTAGAGCAGCTCCTAACCCTTACATACAGGCGTCAATGTACAGTTTAAAGGGCTTGGAGAAATCTGGTTGGATGAGTAAAGGAGTTGATGTCATAGCTATTTTTAGTTCCTCATAGTTTATCAATCTCTCATGTGTCATTTGAAATAGAGTGTTGTTTTTGCATACTTCATGGAGACTCTTAGTTAGCATGGCAAACTTTGGTATGTATTTTCTTTAGTAACTGCAAAAACTAATGAAAGAAAGTAACTCTGTTTTTTTTGAGGCATGGGTCTATTCATGAAAGCAGCTATCTTATTTTGATCAGCAGCTAAAGTTAAACCAGAGACTATATGTCCTAGGGCCTTCAATTCTCTGTAGCCAAAGTTGCATTTATTCATGGATAATTTCAATCCTGCTCTGGAGATAGTTTTGAATACTAATCTTATTTTATTGATATGAGTATCCCAATCATCAGAGTACATGAAAAATTCATCTATATATACCATCATCCATCCTTTTCTGATGTGTGTAACTAGAAATGTATCCATTGTTCTCTGGAAGTGTGATGGGGAATTCTTTATACCAAAGGGAATCCTAAGACATTCATATATTTCCAAATGACAGATTATTTCATAAAATTCCTGCTTTCAGGGCTTATAGGTATCTGGTGGAAACCTTTAAGAATATCCATAGTAGTGATTAATTTGGCCTGGGACAAGTTATGTAGAGCATGATCAATCCAGGGTATAGCATAAAAATCTGCCTGAGTATAATTATTGAGAATTCTGAAGTCTCCTTACATTCTTGACTTGTCATTATGCCAAGCTATGATTACAGGTGTGGTCACATCTACCTGCTAATTGTGTTCTACTTTCCTTAATACTGGTAAGTCTATCAGTTCTTGGATATGTTCCACAAGAGCAATTCTAGACTTAGGACTAGAGTGATAGGCTGGTCTTCTTAATTTTGGAGGATGCAGAGGCTTAATGATCAATTTTAATACCATAACATGTCCTTTGATATCACCAATGGGATGATCTTTAGTAAAAAAAGAATTTAGGTTCTCAAATCAGACTGTCAATATATCTTTCTTCTGTTCCTCAGAAAGTTTCTCATTCAGAGCTGCTTGAGAGAAGTATTCTTCATCAAAGTCTTCTGAATGCTTTTGATAAGTGTAAGAAGGGAAGTTAGATTGGATAGTGCATATCTTAAATTTGTTTTCCCAATTACCACCCACTGTGAAGTATCTCCCTTTACTCTGGAACACATCTATATAATATAGACATAAGGCATCATTACCTATTATCAGGTAGTCACATATTCCATTGAGCAATACTACAAATTTCACTTGTATTCTCAAAGATCCTTTAGTATGGGGTAGTATTATAGGAGCATTCTATACTCCAATATCATTCATGGTAGAGCTACAAGAGCTAAACATGGCTTTTGGGACGGGAATAAGGTGTTCTTTCCGATTGGGATCCCATTTGTATAAGAATTCAGCCCAGACACATGAGCAGAAAGCTCCACTATCCAGTAATAAACTCATATGTCTGTCTTTATACAATCCCGTTGCAAAGCAAGTTTGAACAGTGGTATTACTTTTGCCACTCCTAGGTTGAACTGTTAATGGTTTAACATCCGCAATATGTACTCTAGGAATTATATTAGGATCCCATTTTGGGGTCAAACTAGAATCCCCATGGATTTTATTGATTTCTGTAGAAGTTCCTATCTCTCCTTCTATAACATTAACAGGTTTGGTCAGGATCAATTCACATTCAGAAAGAGATCCTTGAGCATCAGCTATATCTTCTGTTGAGATTGTAGAGGTATCTTATCCCGTGTTCCCTGTGCAATGAACTGAGGCAAGTCCGCGCAACATGTCTGTATCACCCGGGTCTTCTTACTTTACCAGGTGACCCGGGTGAACTCCCGGCTTGGTCAACTACTGCGGATTCTAATATATCTTCTTCTTCTGCAAGATCTCTCCTGTCTCTTGATGGTTGTTCTTTTTCTATTTATTCTTTTTATTCTTTTTATTCTTTTTATATCTTTTCTTCTCATAATCTTGCTTGTACCTCCTCGCTCAATGAACTCTCTCCTCCACGCTTGATGAAATCTCTCCTCCACGCTTGATGAACTCTTCTCTACTCAAATCCATCTCAATCCAACTCTCCTATCCTACTTGTCTCTTTGTGAAAGAACCTCTGCCTGGTAAGAATCCAATCCTCAACACCGTCTTAACATGATCTCTCTGACAACCTAACTTAATTTGTAGCCTCCATCTTCTATGTCTGAACTCTTCCAACTTCCACTCTGCCAAAACCCTATGCTGTCTAATCTTTGTCTTATTTGCTGAATAACTTGAAGCTGTTGGTCCTCTCACTTTTCCCTTCTTTCTCTCAATTCTTATTTGATCTATCAAGAGTCTAACTTGTTGTCTACATTCTGCTGGTTTTCTGTTCAGAGAAATTGCATTCAAATCTTATTACCGTTAAAAACCAAAGGCCAACTCTGCACCATCAAAAATGAACAAACCAGCGGGAGCAAACAATCATTTTCACCAGGTTGATCTCAAAGCTTCCGTCAATGCTATTCCTCTGATAAACAAAGACAACCAATCTATCTGGCGTGATAAAATGTTAATGCTGTTTGATCTCAAGGATATCAAGGATATTATGACTAAGAATGCAGGACAACTGCCTACTAGACAAGATCAAGAAATCCAAGCAATCATCCTATCCAAACTCAACGCTACTACCCATGCAAATGTTGTTAACTCCTTGAATATGACATCTTCAAAACTACTTTGGACTGAAATCACTCATAGGTTTTCCTCATCCAAGACAGCAAATTGAGCACGCATTTTCAACCAGTTTCTTCACGCCTCATTCAATGAACTTGCCATCAAAGGATTTATAACGGACATTAAAAAATCTCTTACTTGTATGACGGATGTAGGAATAGATCTACCAAGCAACATAGTGGACTACCTAATAATATTCAAATTTCCTCCAACCCTAGAGAATTTGAAAAAATAAATCATGCACGGCGAGAAGTTGATAACCGTAGAAGTTATATTCAACCATCTAACCCAATACAATAACAGGCGTAAGGCACAAGTTAAGACTGGAAAATCTACAACTGATGTCTCATTAGTTACTTTCAAAAACAAATCTGATAAAGAAGATAGGAAGATCCGCATTAGATGTAAAGAAGGCTTTCACAATCCAAATGCCCCCCATCCGGAATCTTCTTTTTTTCATCTTCATCCCCAAATTGCTCCCGGATTGTGGGTTGAAAAACAAAATGAGTGGAAGAATAGGACGAAAAAGACACCCAAGATCAATTATCATGCACTATTAACTCTCTGGATTAATGCAGACAGCACACCAAATCTTCTCCTTGATTACGGTGCAAACATACACATTTTTAACAATCTCAAGTACTTCACCTCTATAGATCTACAAGATGAAGCAGAGGAAATCAAAACAGGCAAGTTGGAGGCAAATCTTAAGATACAAGGAACTGGTACTGTTTGACTTGAGTGGAAGGATTCTGTCATTACAATCAAAGGATGTCTGTATGTTCCAGATATTGTAATCAATTTAATTACCCCCCGTCTTCTTGCAAAGAAGGGATGTAGTCTCTCTCAAAAGCAAGACCAATTCTTCATCAAACGAGACAATGAAATGGTTCTTAGAGGTCTAATTTGAGATAGTCTATTTGTAATAGAGAAGCCTCAAACTTCTGGAAGTAACCTGTTGGTTAATCTATCCAATCAATTATCCACGACTACTTCTACTCAATCTCAGTCACTGTCTGATCTCCATAAGACATATGGACACGCTTCAATCTGCACGCTTAAATCAATTCTCAAAGATCAATACTCAAAAGACAAATTAGATAAGTTCCAATGTGACGGTTGCGTGAGAAGTAAAATCACGCAAGCTCCCTTCTCAGGCTCCTTGTCACCCGCATCAAAACCACTCAAACAAATACATCTAGATTTGATTGGTCAATTTACTCCTCATTCTAAAGCTGGTCATAAATACGTCCTGACTCTAGTGGATAATTTTACAGGTTATCTGGCAGCTTTTCCTCTTCAATCTAAAGAAGAAACTCCCAGTGTCATCATCAATATTCTCAAAACAGATTACAAACGGCTAAACTATTACCCCACCAAAATCTTTTCAGACAAAGGAACCAAGCTCACTAACACTACCTTGAAATGATTTGCCAAGAACAAACATATCAAACTCCTAACATCAGAACCATATCACTCTCAACATAACGGTCAAGCAGAGCAAGTTAACCGGACAATCATAGAGTCAGCCTGCGCAACATTCTCTTCATTTTGATTGAATAAGTGCTATTGGCACATAGTAGTTTGAAGCTGTTGCTTCATGCTTAATCAAGTCCCCAGGTAAGGTAATGACCAATCCCCTTGGGAATTATGTTTAGCAAGAAGCTCCCCACTAATTATCTCAAACCTGTAGGATCTTCTGTCATTTACCTGGCAAATAGACTACAAAAAGGAAGAAAATTCAATGAGAAAGGATTGGAAGGGATTTTAGTTGGGTTCAATCCCGTTTTTTATTCTTATTTGATCCTCAACTAATCTGGTGCTATTGTTGAAAGCAAACATGCACAGTTCCTCAAAAGTCCGCTACACAATTTTCCTCTCTTGGAATCACCTGGGATTGATCTCTTCACTCAAACTTGTCCGGCGTGGTGCTATTTTATGGACACGAGTCGGGAAAGGGCTTTGGGCGGCGCTCTCAGCAATGGGAAGTGCCTTGCCACAGCTAGCCCCTTTGCGGGCTCAGAAGCAGTCAGGTAGACCCAGCAGCAGTCGGGTCGGGCTCAGCACCTGGAGACGGGAGACAACGGATTGCGTGGACCGGAAAGCTTGCGCATATCGGAAGGCTTGCGCGGGTTTGAAAGCTTGCGTGGATTGGAATGCTTGCGCGGATTGGAATGCTTGCGCGGATTGGAAAGCTTGCGCGGATTGGAAAGCTTGCGCGGATTGGAAAGCTTGCGCGGATCAGAAGGCTTGCGCGGATCGGAAAGCTTGCACGGATTGGACGGCTTGCGCAGACCAGGAGGACCGCGCGTTGCAAGACGCGCGGATTGGGTCAAGCAGGTACGCCCTGGATACCTGGAACGGGTGGTTGGGCGGACGCGCGCGGGCAGACAAGCGGGGCATACATTGATATTGAGGGGCATGGGTTATGGGGCAAGGGATTTAGGGGTAGGATTGGGCTAGGGTTCTGTGCTTAGGGGTGGTATTTCATCATTCTGGCTTACTTGTGGTTGTACTTAGGTTAGGGTTGAGAGGGAGGACTTAAATACTTTGCTCTCAACTCCGGGTTGTAGGGAAGGACGGGGGGGAATCACTTCACTTCACTTCACTTCACGGACTGGACTGCACCTTAGGATATCACTTTTTATGGCATCAGATTGGATTGGATTGGAAAGGAAGGAATTCACCTTATTATCACTCTATCCCTTTATCTCTCTCTCTCTCTCTCTCTCTCTTGACTGGCTTCATCCAATCTCCTTACAGACGCTTTGATCAATAACTTCCAGAACTCAAGGACAACTTCAGGGGTGTTACCCCCTTTAGTTTCCACACCACAGGCAGAAGAACCTAACTTCTAATCATTTGAAAAAAATATACATTCCGAGAATCCCAAGAAAGTCTCTCCAAATCTGACTCAGAACAAGACGATTGGGCATCTGCAGATTATCCACTCTCAGATCATTCTCCTCCACCATCACCAGTTCTTGATCCTCCTATCCAAGTCATTTCTCAAAGACCCAGAAGAGAGGTGAGAAAACCCCAACAATACGGTTTCCATCACTATTAAAAGCCCCCTTCCTACAAGGCAGCGCAAAAATTTTCTGAATGGCCAAAGTGGAAGACAGCCTCTGAAGATGAACTAAATTCAATAGAACTTCAAGACTTCTGGAAGAATTACTATGGCAATCCTGATAATATACTAAATACAAGGTGGGTTTTCAAAGTGAAAGAAAATTGCCACGGCAATCCAGTCAAATACAAAGCTTGACTCTGTTTTCAAGGGTTTTATCAAGTCCTAGGGATCAATTACAACAAGAATTGGGCACCAACTAGGAATCTTGGTTCACTTTGAGTTGCTCTTACCTATGCCTTGAAAAATAAAATGAAGCTAACCCAATTCAACGTAAAAGGTACTTTTCTTCATGCCCCTATAGATGAAAATGTCATCATAAGGACCCCAGAAGGATCAACCAGGAAATTGCCCTATCTAAAACTTAAGAAATCTCTTTACGGTTTGAAACAATCCCCCAAGAATTGGTACAAAACCTTAACATTGTGGATCAAGTCACAAGGATACCACGAATCAACTAGTGATCCATGCTTATATCTAAACTCCAAGACGGGTGAGATTCTCTACTTTCACGTGGATGATATCATCCAGGTAGGTAACTATAACCTCTTTGAGATCAACTTTCTCAAAAAATTCAAAAATTCTTCATGTCATCCACCCAATACTATTCTCGGGATGCTCATGGAAATTGAAAACAATAGAATCTTCCTGAGTCAACCCAATCACATCAAGAGGGGTCTAGAAGAACTTGGCTTGACTTCTTGTAAAGACACTCATATCCCATTGAAGCAGAACCTAAATCTCAAACCTGCCTCTGATGCCAACCACGCCAAATTTTGTCAACTCAACATTAACTATAGATCAGCAGTCGGTCTTCTGAACCACCTGGCTCATTACTCTTGACCGGACATCTCTTACTCTGTGTCTAGTCTGGCTAGGTTTAATACAAAACCAGGCATGACTCACTGGAGGGAAGTCAAGAAAGTATGGAAATATTTGAAAGCGACGAAACATCTCAGGCTTGTAATAATGTATGATTCAAAACAAGAAATTCTTTCTAGCTTCAGCAATGCTACCTGGGGAGACAACCCAATCTTCCATAAATCTCAAACTGGATATGTTATCCTTCACTACGGTAGTCCAGTCGTCTGGAATTCTACTCGACAAAGAAATCTCACCTACTCATCCACCAAATCGGAATTACACGCGTTGCTCAACTGCTACCTTGAAATCAAATGGATTCAACATCTCATCAATGAGATACATCAAATCTCTGAACCCAAGCCTATTCTACACATCAATCATAAAGGTTTGGACGATAAAATCAAGAGTTTTGGGTCGCACTCCAAGTCCAGACATATAGACATTAAGACTAAAGGATTGGGCAAAGATTATGCAAGAAACGAGTTCAGCCTCATTTGAATTCAAAGCCAATCCATGATTGCAGATTCTCTCACAAAGGCCTCTTCTGTGACCTCTTTGCAGCTTCTTCAAAATACAATCTTTGGAGTTACCAATCAGTGAACTTTAGGATTACACTCTCACCAGTCACGGGGGGTGTTGAGATTGTAGAGGTATCTTATCCCGCGTTCTCTGTGCAATAAACTGAGGCAAGTCTGCGCAACGTTTCTGTATTACCTGGGTCTTCTTACTTTACTGGGTGACCCGGGTGAACTCCTGGCTTGGTCAACTACTGCGGATTCTAATATATCTTCTCCTTCTGCAAGATCTCTCCTGTCTCTTGATGGTTGTTCTTTTTCTATTTATTCTTTTTATTCTTTTTATATCTTTTCTTCTCATAATCTTGCTTGTACCTCCTCGCTCAATGAACTCTCTCTTCCACGCTTGATGAACTCTTCTCTACTCAAATCCATCTCAATCCAAGTCTCCTATCCTACTTGTCTCTTCGTGAAATAACTTCTGCCTGGTAAGAATCCAATCCTCAACACCGTCTTAACATGATCTCTCTGAAAACCTAAATTAATTTGTAGCCTTCATCTTCTACGTCTGAAATCTTCCAACTTCCACTCTGCCAAAACCCTATGCTATCTAATCTTTGTCTTATTTGCTGAATAAATCAAATCTGTTGGTCCTCTCACTTTTCCCTTCTTTCTCTCAATGATTATTTGATCTATCAAGAGTCTATTGCCTACAGTCTGCTGGTTTTCTGTTCAGAGAAATTTTATTCAAATCTTATCATCTTCATAGTTCTGATTCCCTTCAGCCTCCTGCTCTCCTTCCGAGACTGCTATCTTTCTTTTTGGTAATGGGCAGTCTTTTCTCATATGCCCTGTCTTGTTACAATTCCAATAAGTTCCAAGCATCCTCTCTTTGTCCCTATTCTCATTAGGTTTCTTATTATCAGAGGTATTTTCAGAGGGTTTTGTTCTCTGGTTTTGTTAATCTTGTAGTTCTCTTTTGGTCTAGAAGGGACCTTCTTATCTAAACCATCCATGTCTATGACTTCTTCTAACACATTGATTAGAGTTGGTAAGTCAGCATACATACTCATCCGGCATCTTACACTATGGTTAAGATTTCCAGGACACAAGTTGAGGAGTCTTCCATTTACTTCCTCTTTATCAGCATCTGGATAGAAGCAATATATTCTTTTCTTCTGTTCCAAGAACCATTTGTGAGGCTTATCCTTGGAGGGGTTAAATGAGGAATCTCCAAAATTTCTCATCAATTTTCTTTTCAGCATTTTTGAACCAAATTATTCTTTAATTAGAAGTTTCCAAGAATTCCATGGTAAGGATCCTACTTTTTCTCTTTTACTGATAAAAAAGTCCAAAGCTACTCCTTCAAATAGTCTGGGAAGCCTAACTTTACCTATAGCTTCTGGTAAGTCATAAGAGTTAATGGTGTAGTCAATAAATTTAATGAAATTTAGATGATTTTATTCTCCTTCACCAGAGAACTTGGGCCATTCAGAAAGAGGGGGTAAAAGTTTGAGGGCTTGCTCCATCTTGGGGGTAGGACTAGGCCTGAAGGTGTCACTCCTTTGCATTCCTAGTAAGGGTGGTGCATAAGGAGTAGTCGTTTGTCTGGGAGGTTTTGGTTCCTCTGTGGTACTCCCCAAGGGGTTGGTCAGACGGAGTTCTAAGTCTCTAAGATCATTCTTGATTAGATTAAGTTGCAGGTCCACTTTACTATTAAGCAGATCCAATTTCTCACTAAGGGATAGAATGGTGCTGTTATTGGTTGTTACCAATTCTTCTTTTAAGGGTTGGAAAGACAAAATAAAATATTCTTCCATTCCTGATAACATATTCTCAATTGTTTGAGTAAATCTGATCCTACCTTGATTAATTTTCTCCAATAATTGCTCTGTGTGTTCTTTGATATATTGCATTCCTACCATCTTTGTTTGGTTATTAATCAATTTGGCTACTACTTAGGTTAATTTATCCATTTGGGTATAAACACCGTCCAAATTTCCACAAACAATTTTGAAATTATCACGCATATCATTAGAAAAGGAAGTAATTACATCAGAGGTTTTTTTAAGCTCAGAATTAGAGGCTAATTGTTGTAAACTTTTTTCCATTTTTGAGCTAGCGATATTTTCTGATCCCAATCTTTCTTTCCATTTGGCTTTGGATTGGAAGAGGATCTCTTCTTTACTGATCCTTTGCCTTTCAGGTTGGCTATTTGATCCCAAGGATTCCACTTGTCTACTTAGGATTCTACCTCTTTCCTTGGAATCATTTTCTGAAGAGCTATCTGGGTAGCCTTTGCTGGGAGATTATCTTTTTTATAGATACCATGTCCTCTTTGGCTTGGGATTCTTTGAACTCTTCCCAATATTTCAGGTGCTCTCTGACTAAGTCTTTGATCCTGGCTTCCTTGGCCAGATTCTGCTGTGGTGGCTGCAGGGAATCTTCTTGTAATGGAGGGTGGCTTAATTCTACCTCCTTCTCCGGCTCTAGGTTGGCGGAGGGCAGAAGTACTTGGGCTGTTCCTTGTCCACCAACATTTGATTCATGGGTTCCAGTCCCCTCATGGTTGTCATTATTGGTGGCCTCATGGTTAATGGGGGCTGCTGGCAAAGATCCATAGGAGGGAATTCTCCCTGAGGCTCTTGTGTTACGTTTAAGTTGATATTCAAAGGTACCAAGACTTTATTGAAATTAAATTGGTCCTAAGTAGGTAATCCCACATGGTCTTGGTGTGTTCCAACGAGGTCTTGACACATCCAATCAATATTTTCAGGGCGTCCAGAAATATCTGGGACTTCTTGATCCAATAAATCAATTTCAGTGGTGGTGGTTTCTGGTATAGGAGGGTTCACTGATGTTAAAAGGTTATTTTATTGGTTAATTCAATATATTAATATTATCAAAAAATA
This sequence comes from Puccinia polysora, assembly GCA_025617555.3. Lineage (NCBI taxonomy): Eukaryota > Fungi > Basidiomycota > Pucciniomycetes > Pucciniales > Pucciniaceae > Puccinia > Puccinia polysora. The sequence continues at coordinate 43,107,117 of CM062625.1, read as the reverse complement.
ATATGGTTATAGAAGTTGTATACTTACTTTTATGTTTCAAATAATAACTTATACAGTATTTCTTCCAAGCTTTATGTTTTCTTAATAGGGCCTTGAAGTTGATAGGCCTCTAAAGTGTTAGAGTTTGAGTTTTCATTTATGTGACTTTCACTGGAGTTCAGAGTACCATTGATGTGATTGATTTGATCTTATTATTGTTAACCTTCAAGTACTAAAACAACAGGTAAATGTAACTGGGCTGTGTTGTAGTATTGTGATTATCAGACTGTTTAGTCATGGCTATCAAACTCTTTAGTCATAGCATTTCACTTACCATGTCACTTAAACTGCTTATGCTAATTTTACCTTATTCATTTTGTACTCAACCACTTGTCAGCCTATAGTGTATTTAGTCTATATAAACACCAGTGCTCTCAAGTGGAATTCATCATCTTTTCAGCCAACACATCAACTGGAGTGTCCTTTTCCTCCTGTCCTCAGGTCCGTTATGCTTGACGTTATAAGCTCCTTTCACTCATTCTTTAATCCTTTCTTCTCACTGGAGCTCAAGCTATCTTTACTTTTTACACGGTTAAAAGCCTTTGCTCAACCTGAGCCAACCATACTCAATGCAAACTGGTTGCCTTCAATAGTCTCATCCAGAAATTGGTCCTTGACTCTTTTGGCGAGGGGGTGAGATGGGGATGAGCCTTGTCATTGACACTCATGCTCATCCTATCCATCTACTTTGATGGCGTCAGCCCTGGTCTCAACTCGCTTGGCACTGAAACTCAGTGACCATTGTCTCATTAGATCCATCGTTCCTCAAAACCTCCGACTTGTTGGAATTCTCAATGAGATACAAACCATCAACCGAACCAACACCCACTGTCATCATCCATGGTCAGGGTCATCCAAGCTCGACTGCTGACGAGTAAAATACAGCCTTGGCGCTGCAAAAAAATCTCCACAACAATTTTCAACCAGTGCAGGCGATCATCTGCAAGCCGATTGGAGGAATCTCCATCCCATTCCGATGCCCAATACCCGTTTGCTTCTAGCTCCTCTTCGGCACATTTACAATCATCCGTCGAAGGAAACAGATCTAGATTGAGAAAGAGAGCAGGTTCACCAGTGTTTGAAAATTCAGATAAACAGATCAACCGTGTCCCTCAAGGTAGTCAAGAAGATCCAGAAGAAGAAATGGATCATCAGACCCAACATCAATGCCGACCGATGAAAACTTGGAGTATGAGAGCCAGAATGCAACGAAAGCGCACTCAAATGAACCACAGAGAAAGGTCAATTGCATTGGAAATATTGGAAGACTTGGCCATACCATTAGAAGAGCTTCAGAACTGCTCATCGTTATCATCATCCACTGATCGCGATCCAGGCCCCAAAACTTTGGACTCATCAATCAATGATCTGCTGATCAGACCGGAATGCCAATCAATCTTATCATCTAATCATCCCAAGACTTTGACAAGACACAGACCTAATCGACTCTCACCTGAAGATATTAGACTCCAGGATATCCTCAAGGAATTGACTGACTCACAAATTAGGCAGATCAATCGACTTGGAAATGATGTCAAATTACTGAATTGGATTGATCGACAAGTATTCTCTCAACCAAGTCCATCCACCCTTGAGTCGTCAATCGAGCCAGCCCATCCCATCCTCGTCATCGACTCAAGCCATTCAAGAGGATCATTGGGTCAAGGATCCATTGCTTCAAGATCCCAAGACGTTAGGAATCTTTCTAGGTGGCCATTGAGCCAGCCCATCCCATCCTCGTCATTGACCCAAGCCATTCAAGAGGATCATTGAGTCAAGGATCCATTGCTTCAAGATCCCAAGACTTTAGGAATCCGTCTAGGTGGCCATCAAGCCTCGCGTTGGAGTCAATTCAAGCATGATCTTGGTCTTCTACCTACACTTTATTTTTTTTTTTTTTTTCAATCAACCATCAATTTTTCACCATCATTTCACTACTCAACTCCGAAAATCAACCAACTCAAACAAGTCTGTTCCACACAATCAAACCCAACCTTGAAAAAATTCAACGCATCTTACAAGTAATTCACCATTTGAACTGAAGAATTTTCCAGCAAATAGTAGAAATCATTAAGATAGCAGTTAGAATCAGATATGCCCCAGGAATTTTACCAGTCATTCAGCTCATCTTATTAATCAGTCACTAACCTGTATGTAGAATTATTCCAACAGTTAGTAAAACATTATGTTAATTGAAGAAAAAGAGTTAGATTCCTTTTTAGGACAGTAACTTCCTCCAGTGCAAGTCAAGCGGGTGTGTTAGAGTTTGAGTTTTCATTTATGTGACTTTCACTGGAGTTCAGAGTACCATTGATGTGATTGATTTGATCTTATTATTGTTAACCTTCAAGTACTAAAACAACAGGTAAATGTAACTGGGCTGTGTTGTAGTATTGTGATTATCAGACTGTTTAGTCATGGCTATCAAACTCTTTAGTCATAGCATTTCACTTACCATGTCACTTAAACTGCTTATGCTAATTTTACCTTATTCATTTTGTACTCAACCACTTGTCAGCCTATAGTGTATTTAGTCTATATAAACACCAGTGCTCTCAAGTGGAATTCATCATCTGTTCAGCCAACACATCAACTGTAGTGTCCTTTTCCTCCTGTCCTCAGGTCCGTTACGCTTGACGTTATAAGCTCCTTTCACTCATTCTTTAATCCTTTCTTCTCACTGGAGCTCAAGCTATCTTTACTTTTTACATAAAGATTGTCCTGTTCAAGGATTTTATCTAAGTGTTTACCTGCAGAAGGGATATTGCATTGCTCAGCTTGAGTTGAAGCTTTCCAACCAGTAGGTTTATAATTTTTAATATTTTTTTCTTTTCTTATTTTTCAAAGATTTAAATAATAGAGTATTGATTCTGAATTTTTTTTTAAATGCACTGCAAAATAATTCAATGATGAATCACAGATATAAATTCAGATAAATTTATCTTTAATTTAATTTTTTGTAAAATGTCTGATCCAAGGTATTAAATATAATAAAATGGAATATTTCCCTGCAAGACCCCCAATTTTCAGCCTCCTGGATGCCAAGACCCTTGCTATCCTTTAGCTACCAGAGATGATAGAATAAATAATAAATATATTATCAAATAAATGCAGCAGGAATCTGTAAAATATTTGGATAAAGCTTATTGCAAGGTAAATTTGTTTGGTTATGGTTTAATGTTAAAAATCAATATAGATAAATTCATTATTAAATATTTATTTAGAGGGGCCACAATTATATTGGGGATCTTTAACACCTCTCTTTAGGTATTTCAGTATGAAAACAGGTAGTCCTGGTTACTTTGGGCTCTTTAGTTTAAAGGATATTTTTCCCAAAGATAATATGCATATAAAATACACGGTGGAGTGGCAGGGCTTTGTAACCAAGCTGCCACAACAGAGAAAGGCTAATAAAGCTTACTTTTATATTATTAAATCCTTTGGGTATCTGTTTTGGATGTGTACTGATGGGTTAAACCTGTATACTGGGGTTATAAGGTTGTTCAGCAGCTTAAATGGATAAAAAGAGGTTGAGGATGGATATTATTGATAAGACTAAGCCATAAATCACTTACTTATCTCTTATAAGTATTTGATTACCTGGGAACAGTGTCTGGATATAAATATAACTGGATCTCTGCCCATCAATATCCTCAAGAGAGCTCTTTATTTCTAGCTTTTGGAGTCCCAATATTGTCCTTCTGAGGTTTACAGGGGCTCAAAGGGACAGACACTGAGTCTAGCAGGGTAACCAGTGGTAGCCTGTCACGTTTTCTTGGTTTCGTAGCGCGGGTAGAATCTGATTCCTCAGGGTATGGGAATTATTCTACTTTATACTTGATATTTGGCAATGTGAATAACACTAATCTGTCCTTTTTATGTATTATTTGATTAATTATCCTTAGTAAATGTTCCCAGTAATTTAATAGTTATTTTAATAGACATTCCTACGGAAATTCTTATGTTAGGTTAGTTCTCATTATGTATTAAATAATTGGGGTAAAGTCATGATATTGATAATTTCAGTTGATTTACTAAAATAATTACTTAAAAATTTAAGTGATGGGAATCCATGTAATATTTTACCACATTAGTTTTCTTAGTATTTCAAGAAAATATTGATGTCTAGAAATTATCCTAATAGTATATTAAAGTATTTTAATATATTTTTAGCATTTCTCATTGTCTTATTTTCGACATTCTTGGTACTTTGAATAATATTTAATAAAAAATATTTATAAGGGTTATTTAAGTATTTTTATATAATTTTATGTAATTTTAGACTATCTACTATCCATGGCAAAATTATTACATATGTAGAATGTTCCTGTGTGGGTTGTAGAATGTTTATGCGGTAACAAAGTTTCTCAGGCCGCCTGTCCCTTTGTCAACCCGTAGTCCAGTGGCTGCGTACTTGTTAGAGGCCCGGGGCTGCGTACATGGCTTTGAAGGAGTGACAGAGCTTTATCTAAGCCTCGCGCGGGTGCTTTGGCTGCAACAGCTGCATGCGGGAAATGTGACAGAACACATTTTCATCCATAACTCCTAAAATATACACAACACCTCAATTCTGACTGAATTTTAGATGTGTAACCTATACGTGAAAGTACATGTGAAATATTTAATTGGCCAAAAAGTTCAATAGTGGTGCCGTGGTATTTTTGTCTTTCTTTCCTTAATTATTTGAAAATATAAGGATTTGGATTTCAAGGCCAGGGTCAGTGAGTGACACTACCTACTTTTGGGTGGAGAATCCATTTTTGTAATAATATTTATGGTTTTCTTACTCCTTCTTAGATTAAGTTTAATATTATTATTTTTTTGTTATTTCTGTTACTGTTGCAGCTTGCTCTGCAATATTAGCAATCTGACACACATTAACTTTATTCTATGAATTATCCTTAGTATATATTCCCACGTACTTGATATGTCTTCTTAATATAAATTCCTATGGATAATCTGATGTAAGATAATTTCTTATTATGTATTAACTAATGGGAGAAAAAGCATAATAATGCTTTTGGTTCTCATTTTCAAAATTTCATTGATTAACTTGAAATTATTAATTATAATTATAAATCACAGGAATATATGTAATATTTTTTAATATTCAGTCTCTTCAGTATGTCACCAACATACTGATATTTTTGAGTTCTCATAATTGAATTTTTAAGGTATTTTAACATATTCCTCAAGCTCCTGTTATCTTATTGTTGACACTTTTGTTTTTTCCTATTTTATTTCATAAAAAATATGTAAAGAGTTTATTGAAGTATTTTTATATAGTTCTATATAGTTTTGGACTATTGACTATCTACAGGACATTCATTGCATATGTGGTATGTCCCCATATTAGTAGTAGTCCATTCAGGCGGTACCTTAGCTTCCTGTGCTGCCTGTCAGCCTGTCAGCCGCTAGTCCTGCAGCTGCGTACCTGTCTGGTGCCCGGGGTGCTTGGCTTGTAGGTATAAGGGGACAGGGTGGCAGTCCTTCTTCTCAGCTGCACACAGATGTATTGGTTGCCCCCGGCTGTGTGCGGGAATTGTGAAACACCACCTTTCCCCTCATCACTCCTCCAAATCACAAAATTCATGGATTCTGCTACAAAATTCACCATGAAACCTATAAATTGGGTTTCTTGTGAAATATTAAAATGGCCAAAATTTCAAGGCTGCAACTCCTTGTCATTTTTCATAAATCATTTAAAAATAAAAGCAGTGGGAATTTGAGGTAGGTGTCAGTGATTGACCCTACCTTATATTTTATGTAGAATCATAATCTGAAATAAAATTTCAGATATTATGTATTCTTCACCATTTCATGATTTATTTCTCTTTTATTTATGTTATTTTTCTTGTTGCTTTTGCTGCTTGCTCTGCAATGGTATGAAGCTGAGAATCAATTATTTCCAGTACCAAAAGCCAAGTTTTGTTCTTGTAACTCAACTCTGAATGCTATTGGAGTATGGACAGCCCCGATAATACTTCCCCATACTAAAGGATCTTTAAGGATTCAAGTGGAATTTGTAGTATTGCTCAATGGATTATGTGAATACCTGATAATAGGTAATGATACTTCATGTCTATATGGTATAGATGTGTGCCAAAGTAAAGGAAGATATTTTGCTATAGGTGGTAATTGGGATAAAAAATTTAAGATATGTACTATACAAACTAGTTTCCCCTCTTCTACTTATCAGAAATACTTTGAAGAATTCAACCAAGAGTAATTCTCACAGGTTTCTTTGAATGAGAACCTTTCTGAAGAGCAGAAAAAAAATATAGTGAAATTCTGTTTTGAGAACCAAAATGCTTTCTGTACCAAAGATCATCCTATTGGTAACATCAAAGGACATGAAATGGTTCTTCATTTGACAATTAAGCCTCCCTATTCACCTAACTAAAGGAGACCTGCTTATTCCTCTAGCCCTCAATCTAGACTAGCTCTTGACAAACACATTCAGGAACTGATAAAATTTCAAGTATTAAGGAAACCAGGGCATAATGAGATAGTTGATATAACTGCTTCTGTTTTAATAGCCTTTCATAATGTCAAGTCATGAATGGTAGGAGATTTCAGAATGCTGAATAACTATACCCAGGCATATTATGATCCTATCCCCAGGATTGATCTTTCTCTGAATAACTTGTCAAAAGAAAACTACATTACTACTATGGATATGCTTAATGGATTTGACCAAATACCAATAAGCCCTGATAGTAAAAAGTTTATGATAATCATCTGTCACATGGGCATATATGAATACCTCAGCATTCCTTTTGGTATCAAGAATGCCCCATCACACATTTAAAGAATGATGGATACAGTTCTAGGAACTTAAATCAGGCAAGGATGGATGATTATTTGTTTAGATGATGGTTTATTTAGTTGATGTTATAATATAGTCTGATTATTGGGAGATCCATATAAATGATGTCAGATTAGTCCTTTAAAAAATTTCCAATGTAGGATTGAAAGTATCTATGAAGAAATGCAACTTTGCACATGGAGAACTGAAAGCTCTAGGACACATAGTATTTGGTTTAACCTTAGCTGCTGATCAAAAGAAGATAGCTACTGTGATGAACAGACCAATTGCTCAGAATAAAAAAAAGCTTCTATCATTTCTGAGTTTCTGCGGTTACAAACAAAAATATATTCCAAAGTTTGCCATGCTAACTAAAAGCCTGTATGAGATATTCAATCATAACCCTCTCTTTAAAATGACACATGAGAGGTTGAAAAACTATGTAGAATTGAAAATAGCTATGACCTCTACCCCATTAACAATCCAACCAGACTATGCCAAACCCATTAAGCTATACATTGATGCTTATATGGATGGGTTAGGAGCTACCTTACACCAATAAATTATACTGGAGGGCAGATCTGTAGCCAAACAGAGACTTTTCATATCTAGACAGATCAAAGATACCAAAAAGAGATATGGAGCCAGTCAGATATACTGCTTGGCTCTAGTATAGGATTGACAGAAGCTACACTATTAATTAGAAGGTAATAAATTTCAAGTGATTACTGACTGTAATGCTGTAAGAACACTGATGAATATGAAGACCGCTAGTGGAAATATTCTCAGATGGCAAATTACTATACAAAAGTATATAATTCTGATGAATATAGTTCATGAGGCTGGAGCTAAGCACCAGAATGCAGGAATTTTGAGTAGAAATGCCTTGACTAATGACCCAAGTAATCCAGAATATGACCCTGAAGATCATTATATATTCCCCATCTCAAACATTAATCTTCTGACATCAGATGCCCCAATAATGGGAATCCACCTTTGAGAATTAGACACTGCTTTCTTCAAACTGGTAAAAGAAAGGTATTCCCCTGAACTTAAACTGTTCATCACCATTATGGAATGTGAATCTACTGAAGCAGCTCTGGTGAATAGTTTCCCAGCCTCACATTGCAAACCATAAAAAGCAGGAATTTTCACCTTTTGGGATGGTCTCCTATATGATAGACACAAACACTCCAGTTTTTTTAAAATCAGAAACAAAGAGGATATACAACATGTACTCCAGTAATGTCATGATAACTAATCATCAGGTCATTCATTTACTGAAAGAAAACTAGAGAAAGTAAATCAAACTGCTTGGTGGACATATTGGAGGGAGGCTACTTGTAATTATGTGGCTAGCTGTGATATTTGCCATAAATATGACAAAACTACTGGTAAAAAGTTTGGAATATTGCAGAAGATTTCTGAAACCAAAGCTAGATGGGAAATCATAAATATGGAATTTGTCAGAGGCCTACCGCCTGGAGGAGCACACTCCTTTAATTCTGTCCTAGTTATAGTAGACAGATACTCTAAGAATGCCAATTTCTTACCTAATCACAAGGAAGATCCTTCTATGGATGTGGCTTTGTTATTCTGGAATAGGATCATAGCTGATGTAGGTATACCAAAAAATATAATCAGTGATAGAGACCCTAAATTCCCCTCTGAATTCTGGAGGCATTTACATGATATATTAGGTACTAATTTAGCATTTTCTACAGCATAACATCCCCAGACTGATGGGTTAGCTGAGAGAATGATACAGACTCTAGAAGATATCTGGAGAAGATTCTCTAGTTTTTTCAGTAATACAAGAATACAGATGGATACTTCCATGACTGGGTAAGCTTATTCCCAGCCCTGGAGATTGCTTATAATTGTAGTAAACACTCCACTACTAAGGAAGTCCCTTACATATTGGAAAGAGGATGGATTCCAAAACTCCCTAGGAATACCCTAAACCAAAACGTAGCCACCATTCACCCAAAATCTCTGGATTTGAAGAAAATGATATATCTAGCAAATAATCATGCACACAAATTTTTGGAATAAGCTGTGGAGTACAAAAAACAAAGATAGGATAAATCACATAAAGAACCTGACTTCAAGATAGGAGATCAGATTTTGATATCTACTACCAACATTAAAAACCTAGCAGGAAACAGAATACTGAAGCCAGCCTTTGTGGGACCTTTTTTTATCAAGAAACTGCATGTCAAGAATGCTGTGGAAGTAGTTCTGAGTGAAGAATTATCAATAAAGTATTATAATTATTGCCAGAAATTATCTTAGGCAAATGAGCAGTATTTAAAGCAAAAGAAATGCTGGAAACCTTGTTTCAATAATTGCTTGATGGGCTCTCACAATGAGGCAACACGTTGGATGATATTTTTGATGAATTTGAGTGGAGGATGAATGGATGATGGAAAACAACAGGGAGAAGAGCCCCTTAAGTACAAAATATTTGCCTCTTGTGAGCCCATGATACAACAAGCCAAAAGGCTATTTTCCCGCCCCAAAAGAAATCTAAAGGCTCTACAGGCCTTTTTACTTGGTTTGGGCTACATCAGCCCACATGGCATCAGTCCCTGTACCCTTACAACCATCCTATTCTGGTTGTTTCTGGTGTTACCACCTCAATGGGGCTTACCCAGCCCCTTAGCTGTTCAAAACCCTGGCTGGTTGTCCGTTAAAACCAGACCTGTTACTTATCTTAGCACCTGTACAGCCCTGGCCCCTCATATGCTCCAGGTGGGACCCAGGACTCACCTGAGTCCAACCAAAATTTCACCTGGGGGGGTGTAACCAGCGGGCATGCCTTCCCCCCCCCTCTTTCCCTCAAATACCTGGAGGGGGCAGTCAATTCCCCCTACCAGGGGCCCTGGGGGTTGATAACCCCAGGGCGTCACTACAGTAAGTGGGCTGGGGGGTGGTCAGGTCCCCTCAGCCCATTGCTCCTCCCCCTTGGTAAAGGGGGGGGGGAGAGCGCCCCCTCCATGGTGGGGGGGGGTGGTCAATCGCCCCCCCACCGCCAATCACCTTGATGCAACTGGAATGGCCATCTCCTTTGGTGGGGAGGTGATCAAGTCCCCCCCACCATGACCGTTTGCATAGGGCAACTGGTTGCTGGCTGGTTACAACCAGCCAGCCCTCCCGCTTCCCCTTGCAATGGCAAGTGGGGGGAGCGGGAGGAGCCGGGACCACCAGCCCCACGGCTGCCACCCAGCGGGGCAGCCGCAAAAACAGCCCCGGGTGGGCCATTGGGCCCCATAGACAGGGCGATGGCAAACAACGCGGGCCGAAGCCCCAACCAGGCTGCAACACGGGCGGCGGCCCCAATGGGCCGCCCCAAGCCCAAAAACTAAATAAACCATACTTTGGCGGGCCAGCCTGTCTGGCCAAGTATGTCCAAAATACACCTTGGGCCCAATTATGCCCATACAAGCCCATCTGGCTGTATTTGCCCATATACCTCACCGGGCCCATTAGGGCCGTGTACCAATGAGCCTGTTTCACACGTTTTGAGGCCAGTTGCCCCAAATACGTTACATCCACACAGGCCTTTATGGTCTGTGTGAGTGTCCAATGGGCCAGAAAGGTCCATGTGTGCATCCCATTTGGATTACACTTATACTTAGCACACGCCTAATTGCATATGTATTTTAACATAAAACACCAATTATTCCTTGTTAGCTTGGTAAAGAACTTCCAAACTGGAGAAAGAAGCAACCTTTCTCCAGTAAGAATTCCAATAGAACCTGACCCTGTGAAACAAAAAGGCAAAATAAGCAGGATATGGTGAAACAAAAAAGAGATATTTCAAGGGAATGATGATAGACCATACTTTGTTAGACACAAGGGAGATTCTTCATACAAAGATGAATGGTTACCAGAGAAAGAAATTCCTGATGGATCAATACATCTTAGAAACTACAGAACCAGTAAGAAACACTATAAGTTCACATGAAATTTTTTTCCAACCCCATTTTTTTCAGATATGGAAATATCTTGGAGTGGGGGAATGTCAGCTTGACACAATTGCAGATCCAGCTGCAAAAGTAAAATAACATCAAAATAAAACAAAAATAAAATAATAATTTATTGAAGGAAAAACAATATTATAAATAATATTCCAGATTATGAATCTAAATTGAAATTGAGGTAGGGTCACTCACTGACATCTACCCCAAATTCTCACTCCTTATATTTTTTATAATTTATGAAAGATTAGCAAAAGACAGGGCCTTGAGATTTTGTCAATTTTAAAATTTCACACAAAACCCTATGTATAGGTTTCACAGTGAATTTTGTGTCGGAACCATGAATTCTGTGATTTAGAGAAGTTATGTGCAGAAAAGTGATTTGTCACAATACCTGCAGGCAGCCGCAGCAATTGAATACATCTGCGCGCAACTGAGCAGAATCACCGCCACTCTTTCCATCTTTCATGACAAGCTGGGTAAGCAGTCCCGCGCAGCTGACAAGTATGCAGACGCGGGACTACAGGCTGACCGACTGACAGGAGGCAGGAGAAGCCAAGGTTCAGCGTAGGAGTGCTAATACTACTACAGGTACATATTACATATGTAATAAATGTCCCCGTAGATATTAGATAGTCCAAAACTACATAAAATTATATAAAAACACTTCAATAGACTTCTTAGATATTTTGATGAAATAAAATAAGAAAACACTGAAATGTCGAAAATAAGATAACTGAAGCTTAAGAAATATCTTAAAACAATTTAAAAATCATTTTTGAGAGCTTCAAGATATCAGTACGTCCATGAAATACTGAGGAAACTAAATAAGTAAGAATATTACACATATTTTCATAGATTACATTGTTCATAAATTATCTTAAGTAAATTAACAGAGTTTCAAAAATAAGGATCAAAATGATTATTATGATTTTGCTCCCATTGGTTAATAAATAATGAGAAATTATCTAAAATCACACTATTCATAGGAATTTCTACTACAAAGACATATCAACAACTTGGGAATATTTAATAAGGATAATTCCTGGTATAAAGATCATGTGGATAAAAAGGTGTCATTCACATGCCTATAAATCAATAAAAAAGTAGAATAATTCCCATACCCAATGGAATTAAAAGATACCCGTTTTATAGCACCAACAAAGCAGAATTTTCTACCACTGGCCACCCTTTTAGCCTTAGCCCCCTTCCCTTTGAGCCCCTATAGCCCTCAGTAGGACAGAATTGGAACCCAAAAAGCTATAAATAAAGAGCCCTTTTTGAGTTTATTGATACCCCAGACCCAGTTATAATTTCATCCAGACACCACACCAAGGTAATAAAATACTTATAAGAGATAACTAAGTGATTCATGGCTTTAGTCTGATTAATATTATCTGTACCAAACTTTTTTTATCAATTTAAACTTCTGAACAAATTTTAATCCCCAGTAACAGGTTTAACCCATCAGTACATGTCCCATTGAAAACAGGTACCCCAAGGAGCAAATATCATACCAGTGAATGAATTATCCTTTTTTGTAGTGGCAGCTTGTTTAAAAAGCCCTGCCACTCCATCATAAATTATATATATATATCATCTTTTGGCAATAACTCCTTTAATAATATTAATTAAAGGTTCCAAAGTAACCAGGTTGAGATGCTTTCAAGTTAATTACCTGAAGGCAGGTATTCAAGATGCCCAATCTCATTGTGGCCCCTCTTTTTATTTAATTAATAATCAACTTATTGATATTGATTAATACTATCCAATTATAACCAAATCATTTTACCTAGCAATAACTTCATCCAAGTACTTTACAAATTTTTTCTGCATTTTTTGAATAATGTATTTCTTATTTATTCTATCACCTCTGGTAGCTACAGGGTAGCAAGGGCCTTGGCATCCAGGAGGGTGACAGAATCACTATTGCTACGTGGGCTGGGGGGTGGTCAGATCCCCCTCATCTTAGTAGCTCCTCCCCCTTTGCAAAGGGGGGGGGAAAGGGCCCCTGTCTAATCAATGGTGGGAGGGTGATCAGGTATCCCCCACTGCCTGTTGCCACATTGCAAACAGAGTTGTTGCTTCTTCCTTAGTAGGAGTTTGATCAACTCCCCCCCCCCAAGGCCAGTTGCCTTGTTGCAACCGGCCTAGCCAACTTGTCCCCTCCCTGATGTCAATGAAGGTGAAGGGGATGGGGGGGGGCGGCATTGCTCCCCCCACCGCCACTGTAATCCAGGCTGGTTTGAGTGGCCCTCCGCGGGGCCCAAATGACCAGGTGGGGGTAGAGACTCCAAATGAGTCCCCCCGCCCCCTAGAACAGCCCTGCGTGGGCCATTGGGCCCCAGAAACGGGCCAAAAGCAAGGAAAAGTGGCCCTGGGCAGGCTGCAACATGGGCTGCAAGACGGGTGGCGGCCCCAAGCTCTAGTACTAAACTAGACATAATTTGGCGGGCCAGCCTGTCTGGCCAAGTATTTCCAAAATAAACCTTGGGCCCATTTATGCTCATACAAGCAGATCTGGCTTTAATTTCCAATACACCGCACCTGGCCTGTTCAGTCCTGTGTACTAATAGTCTTATTTCACATGTTTTGGAGCCAGTTTCCCCAAATCAATGACATCCACGCAGGCCCTTATGGTCCATGTGTTTTTCCAATGGGCCCTATAGGCCCATATGATACCAAACATGTGAGTGCATATGCATTTTAAAAATACAACCATAACAGATAAAAACAGGTGTCATTTAGTGCAAATCCAATGAAAGAATGGAAGTTGTACAAAAATGTTATTTTTTGGATGCATGCATCCAAGCAGGTAGATTTTTGTGAAACTTGGATTAAAGCATGGAATTAGCACAAAAATTTTAGTTTTTGGATGCATGCATTCAAACTGGAGGATTTTGGTGCAACTTGGATTAAAGGATGGAAGTTGCACAAAAATTTTAGTGTTTTGATTCATTCATCTGAACAGGAGGCCCTTCTCACTGCATCACACCTTTCCATTCCGCCCTCCCCAGACAGCTCTGAGTAGCCATTCTTTTTCATTCCAGCTATAGTACCTTCCTCAAAATACTCCACCTATCTGAAATTGGCTTTCACAGGTTTGACCCTTCAACTTTGTGTGATCACCCTTGCTGCAACCCCCAAATTTTTTAATAGATCAACTCAAGCTATTTTCCTCCAATGAACTCATGGGTCTTCAGGGCATCATGTTTGTATCCCATCAACGCTTTTGGCCTCTTCATCCCAAGAATAGTTTTGTCAATTGTTTTTGTCTTATTTTTCTTTCATGGTGTTTATGAGCACACCTTTTCTTCCCAGGGTATTCTTCCACACTTGTGACACTGATGTAGTTATGATTATATAATAAATTTGATTAGTCAGCCTCTCAGATATCATTAACATAGTTTCACAGGTTGTAACTAGCACTATATAAACTCCAAAAATTCTTGAATTTATATTCTTTCCTTATTAAATAAATTCTTCTTGTTTTGCACCTTAGCTCTCAGTCCACTCCTTCCCAAGTACCCTTCCTACTAGTACCATCTTGAATCATCTTGAGTCCTTTTTTGGTCTTTACCCACTGTGGAGTATTTCCTCCCTTTTGCAGAACCTTCAGCCTGATCCATCTCAGATCTCTTGCAGTACTAGTCTTCTTTTTAATTTTAGTTAATGCCATCCTGGATTTGTGTCAAGCCTCTGTGTGACAGTTCTTTACCCAACTTGGAGTCTGTACTCCATTTTTCTGAATCTTCACCCTGATCCATCTTGGATCTCCTCCTGTAATAATCTTGCTTCTAATGTTTGTTGATGCAATGTGTGCTTTGTTTCAAGCCTTGGTGTGACAGAAACTTTATTAATCATGCTTGTTCTATATAGCATATCTTTCTATAAGGGAAAGTTATGAAATTTATATTTTTGAACTTTTGTAGTGATATATGTGCTACATTGTTAGCATGTTCCCAATAATTTATAAATTTATATTTATATTTTGGGGCTTGCTAATTTAATTCTATAAAATATGGTTTGGAAATGTGATACCCCATTTTTTTTATAATTTTAGATTTGGTATCATTCATATTCTTTCTGATTAAAATTCCTGAGTGGTATAAAATGAGTATGTTTTTCATTAAACCCCTATGAAAATTTTGAGATCAAGTATTAGTTTTGATCCATATTAGTGTGATGAAGAATAAACTAAAAGTTACTAGGAGCTTATTTTTCAGCAAAACAAACAGATGTGAAAACTGGGTGAAATACTGGGGAAAGGTGGAGTAAATTTGTAATATAGACTTGGTACTTGTAAAAAAACTTGATACAGGATAAAATTTGAAATAAATTTTGTTTTGTGAATACTGGAATTAATCAGAATGAAACTGTTGTTGCATTGTGGAAAATATTCATCACTGAAATTGTACCTGGGATATCAAAGTATACAATCTCTAATTGCAAATTTTTATTTTATAGGAAATTTCAAGTGAGTACCGTTTGAATCAATTTGAACATCCAAGTGAATTCAGGTTTTTTCATTGTGGAATTACAAATGACATTCATTTTGCACCATGGTGAATACATTGTGAATCATATTTTCTTTTTGATTTAAACTGGGTGAACTCAAGCATATTCATTGGTGAAGAGAATTTTCCAACCATGGGATTTGATGGTCTAGAAAATGGGACTGGATGGTGACATTTTCACGCTTAAAGCTGAAGGGTTATTCTCTTCTTCATCTTGACATATCCTTTTCTCAGTACCATCTACCGCAGTCGATAAGCATGACACAAATGAAGCACAAAATCAATGGTGCCTTCCGCTTACCACTCTGGCTTGCATAAAAACCTTCCAATCTTGGCAACTGACTCAGTATATACTTTCAAACCTTGCAGCTAACTCTACTCCAGTTGACCATCCATCTGAAATCATCTCTTCTACCCTTGATATCATCAACCCTTGAAATTCCATTCTTCTTCATGAATTTTCACTAGATTGAAACCATGCCTAGTTAGCCACACTTACTCTATAGTTTGCAATTGGACTTGTTCCTTACCCTTCATAAACCAAAACTCCACATTTGCATTGTCTCTCATGTCATTCATTCCTGTCTCATCCATTATGCCCTTGTACGCTCAGCTTCTATTGCCTTGCATCTACCCCAGAACCTTGGAAACAACTTTAATGTAATTTTATTTCCCATTCCTTTCTTTTCATTCATTGCCTCACCGCCTCCTAGCTGTAACTGGCCATCCATCAGGTTGTATCTTGTCACTTTGGATGACCTTATAAAGGCTGCGTCTCCTGCCTGAAGATTGTCTCCTCAGTTAGTTAATTTAATCCATTCTTGCATTTTTCTAAATCCAGTCATAAAATTGGGCTTGGCTTTGGTTCCCCTTCCATTGGAACAATTCATTCCTCTGGCTGTTTGTTGAGCCACCCAATCATGAGTTCACACTTTGCAGTTAGCTTCTCTACCTCAAAATTTCCCTTGCACTCAGTCTCTTGCTTTGTGCTCACAATCATCTAAAATTGCCCTATAGTACGTTGGGTGGTTTTGTGACAGTAAATTAACTAACTAAACTCATCTATTTTAGCTTTCCAACCTATAATTACATTCTTCCTTTACAATGTCACGTACTTTCTTTCCTCATCCCTTAAAATGATGATTTTTATTGTTTGGGAAGATACAGCACTTTTTGGGCCCAAAAACTTTCAGACCCCATTCTTCCTTATAAACCCCCTTTGGTTGAACCTCTTGATGATCCCCCTTCTCCTCAATGGGAAGCTCCTGTGGAACCTCTCAAAGAAATCAAAGACTCCAACCACTCCCCCAATGAAACCTTGACTGGTGTTAGATCCAGGGTTTGCACTAGTTCCCCCAAGAACAAAACTTTGACCTTGCTCTTGACCCTGATATTTTGAGTTACTGAGAGATAATTCAATTGGTATTGATCAAAGAGGGCTAAGCCGGTTGAGTTATCAGTTTATGAAAAGCCAAGAAAAGAGATGAAAGCAAAAGAAAGAAAATAAAGAGATAAAGCATCAAGCATGGGAAAGCTATGAAGTGTGGTGGTTGAGTTAGTTGGAAGAGACACAATGAGAAGATTGAATAACACAATGAGTATCACTTTGACAAGGAAATAATAACTAAGGGTTAGATCTGACATGTGTTGGAGAATGGGCAATGGACAATAGTCTTACCAGTCAGTCCATGATGGATAACTGAGTAGATGAGCGTAGGAGTCAAGATGATGACAAGCAAAAGAGAAGATATAAAAAGAATAAAGAAAGGAAAGAAATGCAGAAAGATAGAGACACAATCAGGTGCCGAGTAGTGATGTTGAGAGTCAATATTTTGAGTTGATTTTGTTGAGTTGGTAGTTGATTAAAAGCCAAAAAAAGTCCCTGACGGTTGTAAGTGATGGATTATTAGAGAAATCTGGATCCCTGGGGAGGAGAGCAAAGATTGGGGCGTGGTGAAAGGTGGAAATGAAATTTAGATGATGATAGAGTCCGCGCCAGTGTGTAGGTAACAGTGAGGATTGTCACAAAGGAAGATCACGGAGGAAGGATTATTTGACACCCCCCGTGACTTGTAAGACTGGAGTCAGAGCCATGAAAAATGTATCTATTAGCTGACGAAGAGAAGAAAGAGAAGAAAGGGGAAGCGCTTTTTTGAGTCCATTGGCCTTCATTTTAGAAGCAGGAATAAGTTTGATGATTAGATTTCCAAGATTGAGCTCTTCACAAAGAGCCTTGGTCTTGATGATGATGTGGCAAGTTTTGGAATTACACCCAAAATTTTTGAGCTTATTGTCTAGGCCTTTTTTATCTAAAAAATGAAGACTGAGTGAAACTTTCTTTTTCCAGAGCTCAGCCATCAAGTGTCCCATCCATATGGCTTCCAAGAAGGAGTTGGCTAGAGGATTCAATTCCGCTTCTGTGGTAGAGTGAGTTACATTGCGCTGTCAGTAGCTACTCCAAGAAATGAGGGAGTTGAAGAGAAGGAAAAGTTGACTGGATTGAGAACATCTTGTTGTCGCTCCAAGTAGCGTTGCTGTAACATTCAATTTGAGTTCTGGAGTTATTTATTTGTAAAGTGAGTTTCAGATTTTTTGTGGCGTGTAGATATTTCCAGCATCTCTTGACTTCCCTCCAGTGACTGATGCCTGGCTTTTCACAGAATCCAGCAAGACTGGAAAACGCAAACCTGAGGTCAGGACAAGTGAGACAAGCAATGTAATTTATGAGGAAGATGGCAGATCAATAATTTATATTAAGTGACTTGAATTCTTCATGATTCTCATTGGAGGCCGGCGTCAGGTTAAGGTTGACTGAGAGTGGGATAGAAGACGGTTTACAGTCTGTCATCTTTAATTCTTCCAATCTGTGTTCAACATGTTTGGGTTGAGAAAGAATTATTTTGTTGCCAATTCATTTGTATTTCATACCCAGGATTGTATTAGGATTGTGATGACTGGAATTAGGGAATATTTTGAGAAATTTGCTTTGAAAGTTGTTAGTTTTTTCCAAGGCCAAAAAGTATAAGGTTGTCAACATGAAAGAAAAGAACTGAGTTTGAATCTGGATGAATATACAAGCAAGGATTGGATATAGATTAATGGAATCCCTCTTCTTGAATCCAAGAGGTGAGAGTGTGAAACCAGTTGGCCGGAGCTTGTTTTAATCTGTAGAGGGATTTTTGTAAGATAAGGAATTCCGACTTTCTTTTTGAGCCTTTAGGTCTTCTAATGATAACTTTGTTGGTCAGCAGAGCATGAAGAAATGAACTTTTTATGTCAACTTGAGTGATGGGATGAGAGTGAAAAAGACCAAATAATAGAGCAATTTTCAGGGATGCAGCTTTACCAGTTGGAGAAAAAGTATCTTGATAGTCCAATTGGTAAATTTGATCAAATCCTTGAACACAAAGTTGAATTTTGTAGATGAGAGGGTCTCCATGACAATTTTCTTTGAGAGGATACAACCAGGTAGTTTTCAGAAGATTTTTGGGTTCTGGACCGTCATAATCTTCCCACAACTTGAGTGTTTCAATCCCATTGAGTTCATTGTCCATGGAGGTTTCCCAATTAAGATAATTGTTGCACTTCTTTGCTTGTTCAAAAGTCTTTGGTACATATCAATGTTGATATATGTATCATTGAGGAGGGTTTATAGTGGATTGATCTTGGAGAGAGTAGTTTGGAATGAGCAGTTTTATCAGATCTTTTGAGGTATCTGACTTGGTGTCAATTGAACAGATGTTTTGAGTATTTTTTGTAGGAGTAGAAGGGGAGACAAGAGGAGTAAGGACATTGGAGGAGAAAGGATCTTCCGATTATTCAACAGGTTCATTCACGACAGCAGTTGCAGAAGAAGCATTAGAGGCAGACAACAGCAGATCGTCATTGAATTTGATCTTAAAAGAATCTTCTATTGGAGGAGGATCCGGGGAATTCTTTGACAAGGTGTCAATTTTTATTACTTTTACGTGCTTTGAGGAAAAAATGGAGTTGTCAGGTTTAATTATTTAATAAGAAAGAAAATTGGGTTAATGACCCACAAGGGTACCCGGAAGCCCTCAATCCTTAAACTTTTTACAACAATTAATTTTGTTGTCAAGATATACTACCTTTGACCCAATAAGTTGGAAATAACTAGTAGGGAGAGTTTTGCAATGAAGGATTGATAAGGAGAGGAGGAGAGTTAGGAGTTTTCTGGATGTGATTCAAGGCAAGACAAGCTGACTTGGCGACTTCAGCCCATAGATTGAGTGGCAGTTTGGAGCTTTGGAGAACAGCCCTGATAGATTCTGTGAGTGTGCAATTTGCTCTCTCAACTTTTCCTTTGTGTTCATGTTGATGTGGTTCTGAAATCAAGTGCTGAATTGAGTTAGTTTTAAGAAAATATTTAAGTTCAGATGAAGGGAATTACCCGCTTCCATCAGTGCAAATAGTGGCGGGAAAACAATTTTGCTCTTGTTTTTCTTGATCCAAGATTATTTTCAGTTGTTGACAAGCATCAGATTTGTGTTGAAGAGGTATTGCCGAAATGTATCCAGAGAAGTTGTCCACAATTGACATAATACAATTCATGTTATTCCTGGATGAGGGAGTGATTGGGCCAATCAAATCAATGTGAAGTTTCTCAAAATGTTTAGAGGAGGAAGTCAAGGTGTTTTTGAAGGGGGTTTTGGAAATTTTTGAGAATACACAATCTTCACATTGCAAATCTGAGCTGGTTTGGATGACAGTGAGGGAAATAGGTTTTTGAGGCAATATGGACTTGCGTGTCCAAATGATTGGTGAAGGTGATTAATGTCATTGAGATCCACATTCTTAAGTGCAATGTGCAAAAATTTGTGGTTGTTGCCCACCCAAGAAGGAGGATTAAGAATGAACAAGTTCTCTTGAATGAACCCGGAGAAGGCCAGTTGTGAGTTGATGGAGAGAAAGAATTGATTTAGGGAAGAGTTAAGTTTGCAGTTTTTCTTTGTGATTAATTCACTGGCAATGATGAGGTTCACCACAAGATCAGAAAAAAAGAAACCATTGGAGAGTGAAATCACTTAATTTTTCCAAGAGAGTTTTACAGTTCCCTTCCCCTTGATCAGAAGTTTTGCGCCTTCTTTTCCAGTGTTGATAAAATCTTCACCAGGAAGTTCTTTGAGCTGAAAAAATAAGTTGGGGGAGTTAAAAATGTAACACAATGCACCAGAGTCAAGGATGATTTAATTCTGAGGATTGATTTCCTTGATCCAAGTAGTAAGAAGTGCGACATAGTGAGCTACTTCTTTGGTTTTTGAATTTGAGTTAAGAGAAGCTCTCCAGCGGGCTTGCAATTCCTTCCATAATTTTGGAGCTAAGTGTTTGTAAAGATGCCAGCATTTTTCAGCTGAGTGATTTGGCAACATGGGATTGTGAAATCCTTTCTTGCATCTTTGCTCAGAAGGTACAGGTTTCTTAGGAATTTGAGATGATATAAGTTCAGTATTGCTGATTTTGGTTTCCTTGGATTTGACTATGGTTTAGTTGTTGAGTTGGATAAGGTGGTTTCAGAACAAGATCCATCGTGACTATCTTGTGCAAGTGCATTATTTGTTGATGAAGAGACTAAAGTTGAGGAGGAAATTTGAAAAGAATGAGATAGGACAGAATATCATTGCGGAGATTGATTACTACATCTATCATTTTATTTAGCAAGATTTTTGTTTCCATAATGAAGATATTGATTGCATTGGGTTTGAATTGATGATAAACAAACTTGTTGAAGACACGCACTCAATTGGCAGTTTGAGAAGAGGAAAATCATTCTTTGATGGTTTGCAAAAGAAGTGTTAGTTTTTCATTTGACTAAAAGAATAAATTTCAGTGATCAAATTGAAAATGAGAATAAAATCTTAAGAAAGACATGAATGTAGCGCTAGTTCACCTAGCAAGACTTTGCAGACAGCCAGAAAAAGTTAAGTCATGTATAAGCAAATAGACAACGAAATCCCTCCTTCAACAATCCTATAGTTCCTTTCTACGTTATGTGAGGTGAGTCAGTAATGAAGAACACAAACAGAACACAAAAGAATTTATGGAAACCTGTACCAGATGAGATTTAAGGAACCGTGTTGTTCCAGTTTGACTTGTAGATGGTGAGAATTTGATACCAATAATTGATCTTGAGTCTTTGACTGAGGTAGCTATGCTCCTTCAGAAGGCTGGTGAGAAAGAAGCTTTGGATCGCGTTGGGATGGGTTGATAAAGTCGTGTGACCTACTGAATTTGGAGTATCTTCACTCTTAGGTCAGAATTCAACACGCGCGTGAATGATTTGAAAATGATTAGGCCTGATAATTCAACACTCCCCCATAATTACGTTCTTCAGAGGCGGAATTACTGATTATATCCAAGGCCTTCAAAGATCTGATTAAGATTGGATTGCTGACAGGTTTTGTAAGAAAGTCCGCAAGCATATGTTCAGTTTTGATGTAGGTTAAACAGATATGTTTAAGCTTGATTTCTTGTCTAATGAAATGATACTTGATTGACATGTGCTTGGTTCTAAAGTTAGAATGATTTACGGTATTTTGAGCCAAATTTATGGCGCTCTGATTGTCTTCAAAAATTTTTGTTGGATTTTTGAAGCTTGTTTAAGGATGATTTTTAGCCACATAATCTCTTTAACCAAGTCGGACAGAGCTTGATATTCAGCTTGTGCAGAAGAGCAGGCTATGGTTGAATGTTTCTTTGACTTCCAGGAAATTAAGTTTCCGTTCCATTTCATGATGTAACCTGAAATTGACCTTCTAGAGTTTTCAAAACTACCCCAATCCGCATCAGAATAGCCAATCAGTGATTGTGGTTCTCCGTTTTTGTGGATTTTAAGAGAGTGATTAAGAGTTCCCTTTAAGTACTGTAAAACGTCAAGGCACGCATTCCAGTGTTTGATTCCTGGCTTATTTAGGAATTGAGATAAGGCTCCTACTGAAAATGAAAGGTCGGGTCTTGTCATGCAGCTCAAATAGTTCAGTGCGCCAACAACTGCTCGGTAATTCATGTCTAGACAACTGAATTCATGAATTTCATCACTTGTGGCAGCTGTGAGTTTCAAGTTAGGTTTCATGGGCTTTTTGAGAGGTGGAAAATGATCGGTTTTTGCTCTTTCTAAAAGTTGCTTGACGTAGTGGCACTGAGACAGTTTGACTGAGGATTCAGACTGGTTGACTTCCATCCCCAGAAGGAGTTTGGCTGTACCTAGGTCCTTAAAGTCAAATCTTTTCTTCATCTCTTTGATAAACATTTCAGGTTTGAGACTGAAGATTGCAATATCATCCACGTGTATATAGAGGTAAGTTCCCTTCCTCCACAGCAGGAAAGGTTCTGCATTGCATTTTCTGAAACCTATAGAGAAAAGATATTTAGTTAAGGTTTCATTCCAAGCCAAAGGAGCTTGCTTCAAACCGTAAAGTGCCTTATCCAACTTGAGTATTTCTCCTGGAAAATAAGTTCCTTCAGGAGAATAAATTGAGCCATATTCATTGAGTGGAGCATTTAAAAATAATGATTTGATATCAATTTGGTGGAATTTTAGATTGTGCGTCAATGCAAAATAGATCATCATTCGTAATGAAGATAGTGGGAGAGTAGGTATTGTAGTAATTCACTCCTTCCTTTTGATTGAAACCTTGAACGCAGAGTCTGGCCTTTTGTTCCAGAACATTACCTGAGGTATCTTGCTTAGTCCGAAAGACCCAGGTGCACTTCAAGGGCTTAGAGCTTGGCGAATTCTTCCTTCGCGACCAGACTTTGTATTTGATTAAGCTTTCAAGTTCTTTCTTTATTGCTCTCTTCCAATCCTCTTTGTATATGCTGTTCATAGCTTCTTCGTAGGTTGTAGGATCTCTTTTGTTTTCTCTGATTTCGCTCAGCAAGGCTATAGGCATACCTCTTCAATTGTAGTTGAGAATGTTGCTAGTTGAGAATTCAGCGCTAATTAATCTTGACGAGTTTGTTGGTGGTTGATTTGTGATATCTGAAGATATCTCAACATTTGGTTCTAGATCAACAAAAGTAGATTGATTAGCTTGAGTCTTCTCAGGCTCTTTTTTCAATGAAAAGGGATCTATCAATGTTTCTGCCTTTATTCCTGGAAAGCTAGTTTCAACAAATGTAACTTTGCAACAATTTTTCTGGAGTTTAACTTTACTAATTTATAAGTTGAGAAATTGTTCAGAAACCCAATGAGGATGCATTTCTCACCAGTAGGGTTGAGCTTGTTATCGCGGCTTTGACTTGGAATTAAGCAATAAGCTTCGCATCCAAATGGTCTGAGGATGTTGAAGTTGGGCACACTTTGAAACCATCTGAAGTAAGGAGTTTCAAAATTTTGAGTGCTTGAAGGTAAGATATTGCTCAAGTCGCAGGCGGTTTGTACAGCTTCGGCCCAGTAGCCATGAGACAGTTTAGATTGGTTGAGCATGCAACTTGCCTTAACTAGAAGTATCTTCTTAGACCTCTCGGCAAGACCGTTATTTTCTGGCGTGTAAGCTGGGGAAAAAGAATGTGAAATTCCTTGGTCTGAGGTCCAGGCTTGGAATTCAGAGTTTTTGAACTCACTGCCATTATCAGATACAATAGCTTTAATCTTGAGTCCAGTTTGTTTCTCTGCCCATCTTTGGAACTCTTTCAGGTTATGAAGGTTGTTGGACTTAGAGCTTGGGAATTTTACTACTTTATAGCCAGAGAATTGGTCTATCACATTCAGGACGTAAATGGATCTGCTCAGAGATTTAACAGGAAAAGGCCCCATTAAGTCGACGTGGATGGCCTCCAATCTTTCTGACACTGGTGTGAAGTGACCTTGAAACGGCTTCTTCTTCATCTTACTCTCTAAGAAAATTTCACATTTTCTTATACTGGCCTTAGGAAAGATCCTCTTTAGAAATCTCTCACTTGGATGTCCCAATCTATCGTGCCAGTTTGGTTGAGCTGTAGTGGAATACAAGTGAACAGGAGCTTTCATTACTTTGATAGAGGCATTGTTGAGTACAAGTAAGTGATTGATGTTTAGGGCACAAATAGAGAAGACCCCATCTATCATAATCTGAATCTCATTTTTTGTTTTCTTCATTTTCATGTTGTCATTGAAGAGTTGTTCTCCAGATATTAAGGTTTGGCTGAGATTGGGTACACAGAGGACATCTTTCAAAAGAAGTTTCTCTCCAGCCGTGTTGACAAGGTAGCAGGATCCAATGAGGATGGCTTTTAACCAACTTTCCTTGTTTCCAGTATCGACAGGGATGTTGACTTTCTTTGTATCAAAGAGGAGTTCAGTATTGGTCACCATATGGTGCGAAGCGCCGGTGTCAAGTACTGGTGCTTTGGAGAGAAGATGATGAGAGCTGAAGCACGCTTTGGCCGTGACTTCTGATGAGTCTGATGCATCATTGACTAATTCTGCTTGATTTTCTTGGGCTCTTTTCCTTTCTTTGGATTAGCCAGTTCAGGGTGCAATTGATGACATAGATCTTGTGGATGCCAGGAGTTCGGATTGTGCTGACCATTTTCACATTTGCGGTCAGAGTCTGGTTTGGATTTTCTTGTTGATTTTGCCTTTTGCTTTCTCTTCTTTTTGGTGTTTTTAAATAAGGCCGTTGCTTCTTCCTTCTCAATTTTTTCTTGACTGTATGGCTTTTTAGGATCTTTCCTTGAATCATCCAAGTATATCATTTCTTGGAGTTTTCCCAGTGTAGCGTCAGGGTGAGCGACCAGATTTTCATTCATAATGATGTTGTCAACCACGTTCCAGAGGTCCTTTGAGAGTTTGGCAAGTATTGAGTAGCACAGTACGTCGTTGGTAACCCCAAGTTTCACAATGGCTATCTCATTGAGCATCTTGGTACATTCTGAGATATATTCCTTTAGGTTTCCATTAAACTCATACCTCATGAACTTCAGCCAGACTCGGCCCTTATTGTTGACTGATTGTGAGGCGTAACGTGCCACAATCTTGGTCCATATGGCGTGAGGATTTTCCTCATTTTCAGGCGTGATGATTGAATCAAAGGCATCGTCTCCTAGGTAATTCATTAGGGTGTCAATTGCTTTGTTCCTCTTTTTAGTCGCGTTTGTGAGTGCTGCTCCAGTAAGACCTGAGATGTCTTGAGGTTGAAAGATGCACACGTCAAGGATCCCTTTTGCTTGTAGGTGGGCCTTCATCCTCATTGACCATTTTAGGAAGTTTTGATTGTTTAATTTGGGGATGTTACGGCTTGACAATTTGTCTTTTGCCATCTCTGCCATCTTGCTTTCTTGATTTGATTTGTCGCAATTGGTTAGCGGTTTTGACTGTTAATCTGTTAGTTTTTCATTTGACTAAAAGAATAAATTTCAGTGATCAAATTGAAAATAAGAATAAAATCTTAAGAAAGACATGAATGTAGCTCTAGTTCACCTAAAAGCAAGACTTGGCAGACAGCCGGCAACAGTAAAGTAATGTATAAGCAAATAGACAACAAAATCCCTCCTTCAACAATCCTATAGTTCCTTTCTACGTTATGTGAGGTGAGTCAGTAATGAAGAAAACAAACAGAACACAAAAGAAGTTATGGAAACCTGTACCAGATGAGATTTAAGGAACCGTGTTGTTCCAGTTCGACTTGTAGATGGTGAGAATTTGATACCAATAATTGATCTTGAGTCTTTGACTGAGGTAGCTATGCTCCTTCAGAAGGCTGGTAAGGAAGAAGCTTGGGATTGCGTTGGGATGGGTTGATAAAGTCTTGTGACCTACTGAATTTGGAGTATCTTCACTCTTAGGTCAGAATTCAACGGGCGCGTGAATGCTTTGAAAATGATTAGGCCTGATAATTCAACAAGAAGTTGGGCGGAGGAAATGTTTGTAGGATTGACAACATTATTGTGAGTCACAGAGTCAATTCAAGAAAGAAGAATCACCCAGGTTTCCATGTCATCAACAGCACTAAGAAGTTTAGAATTGTCTTCAAGTTCCTCCTTGATTCCCTTGAGCTTGAGTAACATGTTCATGTTGTCCTTCCAAATAGAGTAATTTTCATTTGTCAGAATTGGCACAGCCTCCAATGCAGCCTTGAGAATTATTTGACAAAAGCCATTGTTGCTGGATCCCTCCATTGGTTTGGTCAGATTAGTTGGATTGACTTATTATTTTAACCATGTTGAGTTACAGAGAGATAATTCAATTAGTATTGATTGAAGAGGGCTAAGAAAGTTGAGTTATCAGTTTAGGAACAGCCAAGAAAAGATATGAAAGAAAAAGAAAGAAAATAAAGAGAAAAAACATTGAGCATGGGACAGCTATGACGTGCGGTGGTTGAGTTAGTTGGAAGAGACACAATGAGAAGATTTAATAACACAACAAGGATAACTTTGACAAGGAAAGAATAACTGAGGGTTAGATCTGACCTGTGTTGGAGAATTGGCAATGGACAATATTCTTACCATTCAGTCCATGATTGATAACTCAGTAGATGAGCGGAGGAGTCAAGATGATGACAAGCAAAAGAGAAGATATAAAAAGAATAAAGGAAGAATTGAAATGCAGAAAGATAGAGATAAAATCAGGTGCCAAGTATTGATGTTGAGAGTCGAGATGTTGAGGTGATTTTGTTGAGTTGGTAGTTGATTAAGAGCCAATGGAAGTCCCTGATGGTTCTACGTGGTGGATTCTAAGAGAAATCTGGATCCCTGGGGAGGAGAGCAAATATTGGGGCGTGTTGAAAGGTGGACATGAGTTTGAGATAGTGATAGAGTCCGCGCCAGTGTGTAGGTAACAGTGAGGAGTGTCACAACGGAAGAGCATGGAGGCAGGATTATTTGACATGATATAGGCTCTTAATCAAAATTCCTGTCCAAGTGGCCCCAGCTTTTGTACTCCGGGCATGAAGCAGCCTGATAATTTTACAGGGGAACACTCCCATAAACTTTCATCTTACTTACAGTCTTGCGCAATGATTTTCTTGAACAATCCTCTTTATTTCCATACTGATAGATGTAGAGTTATGTTTGCGTCCTCCTTCCTTGGTGAATAAGCCTTGCAGTGTTTAAAACCATACCTCAAATTATTATCTAATACCAGTCCCACTTGTATCCTTAAAAACTGGGACAAGTTTGAGCAGCAACTGTTCACCCTTTTCATGGACCCCAATGAAGTTTGAAAAGCAGAATACAAGCTTAATACCTGTTGAAATTAATTTATAGTAAAAGAAATTAAGAACCAGACAATACTGTATGTAGGAACAGTATGAAGGACTAAAGGACTGAAGAGATGAGTTGGCTAGAATTTGAGATCTTAGTAACGGAAATCACACCAGAAGAAGATCAGGACATTAGGTACGTCTCAAGTCAAAGTTTTCTTATTCCTTCTTACCAAACAGGAGAATTCGTTGTTGGTTGTTAGCGTTGACTTTGTGTTGGTGATTCAGTGGTTAGTGGTTGAAGGTGCTGATTCAATGAGCAGTACGTTGAGGGAGTTGGGGTCAGGGAGGTTGAAGATAGAGGTTAAAATAGAAAGTAAAGAGAAAAAAAAGAAGACAGAGAATGACAGAATAGGATGAGAAGAAATAGGAATGAGTTGGCAAGGTTGGTGTTGGTGTTTTTTTTTTTTTTTTTTGTAGAACAAGGGAAGAGTCATTGAGGTCGAGTCTGAGAGTTGAGGAGGTGAGGATCAGGGCTCTACAGTTGAATGAGACATGTCACAGACAATTGACGCGCGCATGCACTGTGGACTCATTTAGTTATTCCAACACCTCAGGATGTTTGGTGAGAAGGAGAACTGATGATCATCGGAGGCAGTTTTTTCTGAGGCATTCTAGAGATCCAGCTGAGCAACTTTTTGAGAGAGCATCAGCTACCATTTCAGAGGAGGAAATGAGTTGAATGACAATTTTGTTTTCTTCATATAATTGCCGGATGTATTTGAATTTTATGTCAAGATGTTTTGTTTTTGCGTTTGATCCTATATTTTTAATTTTTTCTAGCAGACCTTTTTTATCAATATGAAAAACAGTTGGATTTGGCTTGGTTTGCCAGAGTGCTTGAATCAGAGAGGTGACCCATTTGTTTTCTTGAACACCGTTGGCTAGTGCAATCAGTTCCGATTCTGTGGAGGACATGGAAATATTCTTTTGCTTTTTACTCGTCCATGATACAGGACAGTCTTTCCGGAAAGATATCCATCCACTTTGTGAAGTTCAATCCAATAGATCATCTCCCCAGGTAGCATTGGTGTAGTAGCTGATGTTATTTCAGTCCAATTCCAATGGCTTGAGTATAAGTGCGAGGTGCAACAACCCCTTTAGATACTTCCAGCAGTGGAAAACTTCCTTCCAGTGGCTTAGGCCCAGATTGGAGTTGAATCTAGACAGTATCAAGATGGCAGCTGAGAGATTGGGACGGGTTCTGCAGGACAGATAGTTCAATAGGCCAGTAAACGTCTTGTTTTTGTACCCAAGAGCCTTGAAGGCGTGAGAGTCTTCCTTGGAGGCGGGCATAAGTTTGATGCCCAGAGTAAAGGGAGTGTTGACTGGAAGACATTCATTTAGCTTGAGCAATTCCAGCCCTTTGCTGATCAGAGCAGGCTGAGATAGAGAACACGACTTGTTGTCAATATTGATCTCCATTCCCAAAAGGGTATCAGGTACGTGAGCAGAAGAATCAGGATATTGTGAGAGGAAGTGTTTTTCAAAGGTTTCCATGTCACCGGCCACTATGAGGTTTTCCACGTGAAAGAACAGGAAATTTTTGTGATTGGAGTGGATGAATAGGCAAGCATTGGAGTCGGATTGAAAGAATCCCAGAGACTTTAGCCAGGTGGTTAGGGCATTGTGCCAATGGAGTGGTGCTTGCCAAAGTCCATAGAGGGACTTCTTTAGTTTGAGGAAGGAACTTTTTTGAGAGGATTCAGAGGGAGTTTTGATGAAGAGAGTTTCTTTTAGGGGAGCATAGAGAAAGGCCCTTTTAACATCAAAATGCTTAATGGGTAAGGAACAATTAAGAGCAAGGATGAGGAGAAGAAGAAGAGACGGAAATTTGCCCGTAGGGGCATAGGTTTCAGAGAAGTCCAGACCCGGCGTCTGCAAGAACTCTTGTAGACAAAGGCAAGTCTTTGTTTTTGCTGGGGCCGAAAGTGTAGCTGGCTTATCTCTTACAGCCCAGGTGGTCTTAAGATATCTGTTGGGAACAAACTCAACATCTTCCCAGAAATTGTGATCATCAATGTTCTGGAGTTCCACTTTTTTAGCTTCCGTTATTTTAGGTGATGAGTTGTTGTGCAACAGGTAGCTGTATTTAGCGGGTTTGACGGCGGAGGTTCTTCCTCAAAGAATTTTGCCTGAGGGAATGAGTTCTGCTTCTACATTCAAATTGGAGGCTGAGTCTTCTTCTGATGCGATTTCAGAGGTGTTTCCAATGGTTTTGGAGGGCTCAGGGGACTCAGTCTCAATATTCATTGAGAGTTTGAATGGTGAGTTCATTTGAACAAGTCTGGGAGTGCTGACAGTGGTGGGCGTTAGCTCGTTTTAGGAAGAAGGAGGGTGGGTGGAGGATGATCTGGAGGGGAAGGACAGGAAGGTGACACTCTTGGTGTTAACAATCTTTCCAGAGGACAAAAGAATTTGGTAGGATAGTAGCTCAGGATTGTAGCCAATTAATCAACCAGGTTCACCGGGCGTACCTAATTTATTGCCAGAGGGTTTTTGCTGTGTCAGGAAGGAGACAGGGTTACCAATTGGTTTGAAATAGGAGAGGGGAAGAGAGTGCTGTTTGAACAATTTGTAGGGACTCTTCTTTGATCGCTGAGAAGGGATTTTGTTGAGGGTGAGTGTGGAGGATTGAAGAATTTCGTGCCATAGGTACCGAGGAAGGTCAGATTTGTAAAGAATTGTTCTAACTGATTCAAGAATGGTGCAATTGAATTGCTCAGCAAGGCCATTCTGTTGAGGTGTATGTGTATCTGCAAACCGCTGTTTGATGAGGTTGTTCTTGCAGAAATCAGACAGCGTGGAGTTTTTGAATTTAGTTCCGCAATCTGAGTGTAGGACAGAAGGGTAGTATCCTAGACGTTTTGCTTCAAGACTTAAGCTGTAGATAAGCGCCAACGGAATAGAATCCTTGGAAGAAACAGGAATGGCAGCGCAGTATCTTGAAAAGGATTCCACCACTGTAACCACATACTTGTGCCCACCGGATGAGAGAGACAGAGGACCAATAGTGTCTAAGTGAATTTCCTCAAATATACGGGTCGCTTGGGAGGATCGGATTTTAAAGGAGGCTTTGGTGATCTTGGATAGAGAGCAATTCTTGCATTTGTTTTCAATAGAGATAGGCAGGTTCAATTTATGTCTCAGTTGGTGATAGCTAATGTGTCCCATGGACTTATGGATTAACTCAGCCAAGGAGAGCAGTGCGGAGGGCAAGATTGGCAAGAGACACAGACAGGGAATGTTTTTGTGGTAGCAGCCTTGGAGAATGAGTTCATTGCTTTTGAAAATACTGAAGGAATCAGAGTAGAAGTCAACATGGAATCCTTCTAGTATCAGTTTCCTCAGAGATAGCAGATTAGTAGACAGGTGGGGTACATAAAGCACGTCGGTGAGTAAAATTTTGTGATTTCCCGCTTTAAGTCTAACAGTCCCATATCCGCTGATGTCCAAGGTATTGGCCTTATTGCTGGTCTTGATTACTCCTTGGTATTGGTTGTCTAGTTCAGCAAATAGGGCTTCATCAGCTATCTATGACGGGAGGAGCTGGAGTCAATAACAAAGAAATTTTCTCCTAGACTGTTAAACAATGAGAGAAGGCTAACTTGTTGGTTGTTGTTAGGAAGATTTTTTGGTTGCAAGTGAGGATACAGCATCCAGCACTTATTTTTGGGGTGATCAGCCAGAGTGTTGTGCATATGTGGTTTACATTTGCCGGAAGCCTCTGTATATAGGGAGACAGTGGATCCGGAGGCGTTGCTGTTCATCTTCAGGTCATTCATGTGGATTTGGAGATGATCAAGTACCGGGTCTGGAGTAACTTCTGATTCTGCTTGCGAGTGAGTGATCTGTTGCTTGATATTCATCATGGAAAATGGGAGCTTATCTAAGATCATATACGCAAGGATGTTGGTAGGAATAAGAATACCGATTTCTGAATGGCATTTTACTCCGTTTTTGATGTTGGTTATGAATTGCTGAATGTTTGACTTGTTGAATGTGATAGAGGAGAAACTGCTGTAAATACAAGCGCAATTGGCAGGTTGAGATGACACAAAGTGCTTAAGTGGGGCCTTTCAAAACAGCGCAGCATTTTCTTCATTGTTGGGAGTGATGATGTTTGAATGTACAGCCGGTGAGAGTTTTTAAATGATGATGGACGTTGTGGTGCCCCATCCTGGACACCCTGGCCGCCTTAAGACCTCAAACCATAAAATTTTGCGCAAACATACCGTCGGGCATCAAAAAAAAAAAAAAACCAACTTATCCTCAGGCTCATCCAAACCGTCCTTTATCTGCGCGCGTCGCGCTTCGCGCCTTGCGTGTTGCTCTTCCTTTATCCGCGCGCTTCGCGCGTCCTTCATCCGCTTTTCTCATCATCCTTGCCATTGCGCGTTGCTTGTCATCTCCGCCGTCGTCATTAGGCGTCCTCATCTTTGTTGTCGCGCTTCCTCATCTTTTTCGTCGGGCGTCCCAATCTCCTCATTGCTACCGTTGCACGGCGCTCATCCATTATTTACCAAAACCATCCCGACTGCACCCCCAAGCATTTGTCAAATCCTCAGATCCGTCAAATCTCCCATCTCACTCAATCTATCAGTCTTGAATCTCAAGCCTGTCAGGATTTACTCAACTGTATCAAGCCAATCTCCTATCTGCTCTTCCGCGCTCTCACAAACTTCATCCGTCACCTTTCCAGGGGCTCTATCACCCACTTCCGCCTTTGGACAAGGGGTGAAGAGTGCCAACTACCGCCCACGGAAATCCGCGGCGGTTTGCCCCATTTCCCTTTCCCACCCTGTCCGCCTTCTGACAAGGGGTTGGTGATTCCGGTATTGTTGCTTGCGCCCATCCACGGACAGACGCAAGTGACCACATGATTTTCTTTCCTTTTTTGCTCTATTTTTAGAATCTGTTGTACGAAGTCTAACAGGCCCTCCTCCCCATATAAGGAGGGGCTCTCCCCTGCCTTTTGGATCAAATCATTGGAGCATGGAATCATCCAGCACAAAATCAGCACACCCTTGATCCTTGAGCCTCCATACTCAAACCTTGATCCTTGAGCCTCCATACTCAAACCCTTGATCCTTGATCCTTATCACAAACCAATAGCCTTGCTGGTTGAAGAAAAATTCTGTCTGTTGGAATTTTTTGAGTGTGTTATACCACTCCTTGACCCCTTTCTCTGACCATACTGGTCCTGATCCCTGATCACCTTTCTGGAGCCAATCACAATTGATTGAAGAGGTATTATTAAGCTTAAGACCTGGAGTGTTATACCTCCCCTTAGCTTCTTTGGAGTTGAATTCTGCCAGCCTACTCTTGAGTCCCTTGAGAAGTGTTGAGGTTATCCTTGCTTCAAATCAGTTACTGTTTGCTTTAGAGCTTCTCAAACATTGTGTTTTGTCCTGTACAGCCACCCACAGTTATCTGGTACCCTTCAAGCGCTTGATTGCGGAGATTTGGGCAGGTTCATTGAGAACCTGGAGGTTGCTTGGGTTTGAGTTGATCATCCCCAATCTTCTGCTGACAACCAGAGTTATTAGCTTGTGGGCATTGTTTACATTCAACAGCTTTTGTTTCTCAAACTCTAAGCAGAATTTAACTTCTTTTGTTCAAGTTTTTCCTTGCATAATCTTGTCTCAGATAATGCTGTTCCATCGCTACCAAACTATTATCATCTTTATCCTCTACTCCTTGATTCCTCATTTACCAGGTTCTGGACCTTGATATTGGTTACATTTAAATGTTTTTGTAACACTCAGGAGGGCAGCCTGAACCACACCTTTCCCCTCCACAGAACTGCCACGGCCTAGCACCGTTTGGAGTCTTACATTTGGTCCCCCGGGCCGGGATCAAACCAGCAACCTTGGGATTTACAGTCCCAACTTGAAGAATCAACTCCGAAATCCAAT
The DNA here is from genome assembly GCA_025617555.3 of Puccinia polysora. NCBI lineage: Eukaryota > Fungi > Basidiomycota > Pucciniomycetes > Pucciniales > Pucciniaceae > Puccinia > Puccinia polysora. Next base: position 43,073,652 of record CM062625.1, on the reverse strand, counting down.
CCCTTTTTTTCTTTCTTTTCTTTATTTTTCTGTTTGTTCTTTTTTTTCAGATCTGACCCGTGGAGGCAACTTGGTCCAGTAGTAAGTCCTCCCAATTGTTCACCATCTGGGCAAGATCCTTGTTGTTTTTTGTGAAACTCTACTCTTGCCACACTTTTGAGCCACCTTGGAACTCTGCCTGTTTGGATCTCTTAGGAACCCTTCAACATGGAATCTGCTGGATCCTCTTTATCTGTTCGGGCCAAGATGGTCAAAATCAAATTTCAGAACAAAAATTTAGGCTTCAATGGGACCAATGTTGAACAATTCCTGGACTGCTATGAGATGGCTGCGGAAGTGGATGGTGCCAGTGAATATGATATGGCTTATCAGTTACAGTTTTTCATCTCTTCTGATGAAGTTATGGAGGTTATCGAATCATTTGAGGGATTCAAAACTCACAACTGGCCGCTTCTGAAAGAGGCTATGTTGGCCTATTGGGGAAAAATAGATGTAGCCAGATTTACATTGCAAGAGTTGGATGCCCTGGTTTCTCAATGGATCTCCAATGGTGGGATCTCCTCAGCCTCTGACCATCAGACTTTTAGAAAATCTTAGGACCCTATGCAGTCCTATCTTATCCGGAAAAATCACATTGATACATTTGAAAAAATTGAGTGCAATTTTTTCAGTCTTTCTCTCCAAGAGTGCAGGAAAGAATTAAGGATGAATTGGTGAAATCTGGATCCATGATCACGACAAGAGACAATTGGTTCAAGCTCCCTGATTTCATGGTTCTTAGGAATACTGTGGATAAAGTGATGAAAGGTCAAGCAGCTCTCACCTTTGAAAAACCTAAAATCACTGAACCAGTCCTTGCCCCCTCTTTTCAAGCATCTAACAAAATCATGAATAAGATGGAAGACAATTGCAGACCTAAACCCAATCCTCAGACTCACCGGGAGACACCTACTATAGATGAGATCACTAAATTACTTCAGGAATTCAAGAATAAAATAGATCAGAAAATATCCTCTTTAGCAACTGCTAAACCTGCTAATTCTGTTCCTAAGTCTACTATAGTATGTTATTATTGGCATAGGGAAGGCCATGGTACCAATAGATGTCCTGAATTCCAGAAAGACAAGGAGGAGAAGTTAGTAGAACAGAAGTAAAATAATTTTTTCCTTCCTAATGGTGCTTTGATCCTTTTCGATTTGTCTCAACCAATATGTCATGTGGTGGCCTCATATCAACCACCAACTCCTAAGAAGGAATCCGTGGTCTCTGTGGATTTTTGATCATCCTGTGGAACTCTGCAACCTTGGTATCCCCCAGCTATCACTTCTTCCAGCTTCCCTGGCACCTATCAATCTGATCCACCTAGGAAACGCCATGAGGAACCAAAACCTCATAAGTCTCCTCCTGTTCCATCCTCCATTCTGCAAAAACCCGTTAAACGCCAATCTTCACCTGAGCCTCCTTCCTCTGATGTGGAAGAAATGGAATTAGAAAGGGAACCACTTATGGAAAGGTTCCAAGACAACTCTGATCCTCCCCCTCTTCAACCTGCCCAACCCTCAGATCCTCCTCCATCACCTATTACACCTGATCTTCCTCCCTCCACCCAGCCCAAAGCTCAATTTGAGAGGGGCATCTCCAAGGACTACCCTAATGCTGTGGAAGGAGTATTAAAGAAAATTTCTGATCTTAAAATCCCCAATCTATCTGTGGCTGAACTCCTGTCGATCTCTTCATCTGTGGCAGAAGGGATGAAGAAATGGGTTTCTCGTTGACGTGTGGAGATTTGTCCGGACGAATAAAAGGTCTCCTCCGGTACTCTCATAGAGGATTCTGGTGGAACAGATCCCTCTTCAGATACCAACCTGTATTCCTGTCCTCTTGGGTTTCTTCCATGTTGTCTTGGTGATTCAACTAAAACGGTTTCTCTCCTTTTGGATTCGGGTTCTCAGCTCAACTTGATTTTGGACTCCATGGCCTGCAAGCTTAAACTTAGCCCAAGGGTCAGTTTCAACTCTGCGGTCTATGGAATTGGGAATCAATCCTGTGAACTGGTTGGTATTGCTAAGGATATTCCTGTTCAAATTGGTTGAAATATTGTTGGCACCTGTCACTTCTGGATCACTCGTCTGGATTGTCCCATGATCTTGGGAAGGCCTTTCTTAATGGACTTTGGTGCTACCCTGATGTTTTCTGATCAAGTTGGGGAGAGAATTCTCCTCCCTGATGCTGATGGCAGGAAGATTGAGGTTCCCCTTTGTTCTTTGGATTCTGGTTGTTGGGAAAGAGACTTCCCTGGTCACCCTCCCAAATCTGTCCTGAAAGGAAAGCAGAAAGAAAACTCTCATTCCTTTCATCCTCATTTTTTAGCAGAATAGTTGGCCCTACTGATATTTGTAGTTCTCCTCAGCCTCAGACTTCAACTCATGGACCAACTCTTACCTCAGAGGCATATCTTTCTTTTTCTGCATCATTTTCTTCTCATCCAAATAAGATCAAAACCCAAACACATGAAAAATCCGAAAAATCCAAAAATATTTCTTCTCTGTCTGGATCTGTTGTATCTTCTTTTCCTTTTTCTTTTCAGCCTGTTCACTCATCCTCTATTTCAGTTTCAAATCTCCGCCATGAGTCTAAACTAGATCTCAATCTTGATTCTTTTCTTGGTGGCTTTGGTATGAAGGAGTTTGGTCTTAGGTGGAGGCAATTTGGGGTAGAAGTAAGTCCTCCCAATGGTGCCCCACCAGGTGCTTCTACTACTGTTGTTTTGGAAACTCTACCCTTTGCCACACATGTGAGCAATGTGTTATCTTTTGGATCCTCTTTTATGGAGAAGGCACCTTTCAAGGACCTAGCAGAACATCGGACTTGGAAGATGTTGGAATATGGCCTCAGTTTTTGTAGTAAGGTCTCACTGGTCGATTCTTGGAGGAAGCAGGGATTCCTCTCCTTTTCCACCAAGTACAAACCAGTTGCAAAGAAGGTCCAGCCAGTCAACCAACCAATGCCTCTCAACCTCAATCATCCTCTCATGCGTCCTCCGCTATCCCGCTATCCTTACTGTGGTCTATCCAAATCCCTCACTGGTCCATTTATTCCCTCTGGTTGGGTCACTGAAGAACCTTTGAAAGTGTTCAACTTTGGTCCAGATGGATGGCTTCTTCCTGATGAGTTAAATTTGATCAAAAATATTTTGTCTCTAAGGGAAAAATCTATTGCATTCTGTGAAGAAGAGAGAGGTCTCTTGAAAGAATCCTATGGTCTTCCTTACATTATCCCTGTAGTTGAACATCACCCTTGGCAAAAGAAAAAGATCCCGATCCCTGCTGCTCTTGTCAAATTGGCTGGTGAGAGTGGCAAGAATTGCCTGAAGTTTCTCCCCTTGGTTCTCTTCTCTGATCAAATTTCCACCAAGTGAACCACTGGTTACTCTCCTTATGAAATCATCTTTGGTCAGAGGGCTGTTCTTCCTCTTGATCTTGAAATGGAGTCTTTCTTGGGCATCCCCTGGGAACAAGTTTCATCAACTACTGACCTATTAGTTGCCAGATCAAAGCAACTGGAGCGGAATGAAGATATGCGTAAAAAAGGTTATCAGAAGATGATGGAATCAAGAGATAAATCAGTTCAGTATTGGGAATATAAACACCTAAATAAAATCAGGGACCTTTAAACCCTGGTGACCTTGTAATGGCTTATAATTGTTCCTTGGAAACTCAGTGGGGAAAGCTTTTCTCTAACCGCTGGAATGGTCCTTACCAAGTAGTCCGTCAAGTTAAAGGTGGATCATATCTTTTGGAGGAGCTGGATGATACTCAGATGGCCAGAAGGTTCTCTGCTGATAAGGTCAAGAAATTTCACTCTTGTGGAGGCAACTTGGTCCAGAAGTAAGTCCTCCCAATTGTGCACCATCTGGGCAAGATCCTTGTTTTTTTGTGAAAACTCTACTTCATGCCACGCGTGTGAGCACTTGGGACGCATACTTCATTTCATCTCAGCCACTTCTAGGATTTTTGGTCAGATCAAAATATTTTTTCTCAACCACTCTCAAGATCAAAATGGCCATTCTTTTGTTTAAATCATCTTTATTTCCTTTCTTTTTCTATGGCATCAAACTTGGGAGCAGACTAGGGACAGTCTGTAAAATGGGGAGAGATGTGGTGCCCCATCCTGGACACCCTGGCTGCCTTAAGACCTCAACCCATAAACTGTTGCGCAAACATACCATCCAGCATCAAAAAAAAAAAAAAAAAAACCAACTTATCCTCAGGCTCATCCGAACTGTCCTTTATCCGTGCGCGTCGTGCCTCGCGCCTCGCGCTTTGCGCTTCCTTTATCCGCGCGCGTCGCGCGTCCATCATCTGCTTTGCTCATCATCCTTGCCATTGAGCGTTGCTTTTCATCTCCACCGTTGTCATCACACTTCCTCATCATTGTTGTTGCGCGTCCCAATCTCCTCATTGCTACCGTTGCCCGGCGCTCATCCATTATTTACCAAAACCATCCCAACCAAACCCCCAAGCATTTGTCAAATCCTCGGATCGGTCAAAGCTCCCATCTCACTCGATCTATCAGTCATGAATCTCAAGCCTGTCAGGATTTACTCAACCGTCTCAAGCCAATCTCCTATCCACTCATCCGCGCTCTCACGAACTTCATCCGTCAACTTTCCTGGGGCTCTCCCACCCACTTCTGCCTTTGGACAAGGGGTGAAGAGTGCCAACTATGGCCCGCGGACATCTGCGGCAGTTTGGTTCATTTCCCTTTCCCACTCCGTCCGCCTTCGGACGAGGGGTGGGTGATTCCGGTATTGTTGCGTGCACCCATCCACGGACGGACGCAAGTGACCACATGATTTTCTTTCCTTTTTTGCTCTATTTGTAGAATCTGTTGTACATAGTCTAACAGGGCCTCATGCCCATATAAGGAGGGGCTCTCCCCTGCCTTTTGGATCAAATCATTGGAGCATGGAATCATCCAGCACAAAATCAGCACACCCTTGATCCTTGAGCCTCCATACTCAAACCTTGATCCTTGAGCCTCCATACTCAAACCCTTTATCCTTGATCCTTATCAAAAACCAATAGCCTTGCTGGTTGAAGGAAAATTCTGCTGTTGAAATTTTTTGAGTGTGTTATACCACTCCTTGACCCCTTTCTCTGACCATACTGGTCCTGATCCCTGATCACCTTTCTGGAGCCAATCACAATTGATTGAAGAGTTCTTATTAAGCTTAGGACCTGGAGTGTTATAACTCCCCTTAGCTTCTTTGGTGTTGCATTCTTCCAGCCTACTCTTGAGTCCCTTGAGAAGTGTTGAGGTTATCCTTGCTTCAAATCAGTTACTGTTTGCTTTAGACCTTCTTAAACATTGTGCTTTGTCCTGTGCAGCCACCCACAGTTATCTGGTACCCTTCAAGCGCTTGATTGCAGAGAGTTGGGCAGGTTCAGTGAGAACCTGGAGGTTGCTTGGGTTTGAGTTGATCATCCCCAATCTTCTGCTGACAACCAGAGTTATTAGCTTGTGGGCATTGTTTACATTCAACAGCTTTTGTTCCTTGAACTCTAAGCAGACTTCAACTTCTTTTGTTTAAGTTTTTCCTTGCATGATCTTGTCTCAGATAGTGCTGTTCCATCGCTACCAAACTATTATCATCTTTATCCTCTACTCCTTGTTTCCTCATTTACCAGGTTCTGGACCTTGATCTTGGTTACATTTAAATATTTTTGTAACACTCAGGAGGGCAGCCTAAACCGCACCTTTCCCCTCCACAGAACTGCCACAGCCTAGCACCATTTGGAGTCTTACAACGTGAGGATTGTGTTGTCTTCATTATCAAGCGGAATGCCAGCCGTTATAGCATCTTTTAGTTTAGCCAAGTTGAGTAGAGAATTGATTCTTGTTCTCCATATAGTGAAGTTCTCTTCAGTCAAAAGGGGAATAGCCTTGATGGTGGTTTTGAGGATAGTGGGGTTTATAGCGCCATGGTAGGGCCTGGTTCTTTGAGGATAGTGGATATTTTGTTACGCTAGTACCTTTACTGTTCATTGTGTTGAAATTACTTTATAGTAAAAGAAGTTAAGAACCAGACAATACTGTATGTAGGAACAGTATGAAGGACTAAAGGACTGAAGAGATGAGTTGGCTAGAAGTTGACATCTTAGTAACGGAAATCACACCAGAAGAAGATCAGGACATTAGGTACGTCTCGAGTCTAAGTTTTCTTATTCCTTCTTACCAAACAGGAGAATTTGTTGTCTGTTGTTAGCGTTGACTTTGTGTTGGTGATTCAGTGGTCGGTGGTTGAAGGTGCTGATTCAATGAGCAGTATGTTGAGGGAGTTGGGGTTGGGGAGGTTGAAGATAGAGGTTAAAATAGAAATTAAAGAAAAACAAAAGAAGACGGAGAATGACAGAATAGGAGGAGAAGAAATAGGAATGAGTTGGCAAGGTTGGTGTTGGTGTTGTTTGTTTTTTTTTTTTTTGTAGAACAAGGGAAGAGTCATTGAGGTTGAGTCTGAGAGTTGAGGAGGTGAGGATCAGGGCTCTACAGTTGAATGAGACATTTCACAGACAATTGACGCGCGCATGCACTTTGGAATCATTTAGTTATTCCAACAATACCTTATTCATGAAGGAAAATAGTACAGCTTCTTTTTACATCTTCAATATCCAATGTGGTGACCAATTTGGGACACCTCAGAAAAAGGGGAAAATTTTAAAATTTGTTTCTGCTTCTTTTATTAAACTAAAATAAAAAAATAAAAAAAGAATTTGGTACGTTACCAAGGTTACTTTTCCATCCTCTCATCTCCAAACTCCTCCTTGTCCTAGCAATCTAGGAGAGGCACCTAGGTTATCTAAACCGCCAGATTTTTCATTCAATTTCTCTTGTCTTCACATGCCCCCTCCTTATTTTTTTTTTGGCCAAAAGCACGCAAACAACTATCATCTGCAGAAGATGGCAACTTATCAACATCATAATCTTGCTCATCTTCCAATCCAAAAAATCCCTCTACCAGAGCCATCATCATTGGCAACCTTGTTGATCTTTTCCATAATCATCAGCAACAAATGACAAAGACTGCCAGCCATTGATCCATTCCCCATCCTCACCATTGTCCAACAACAGTGAGCTTTGCTTGCGGCCATTGGAGTTTTTGCACTTTGACCAACCACCATTGATCCTCCTTCAACCCTCCTTTGACTTGATTCACCTTTGACTCTCCTTCAACTCAATCCACTTTTTACAAACCATCCTCTTGCTTCTGGTTGAACTTGCCCATCCAATAATCTTCCAAAAATCTTCCTATCCAGCAACTGCAAGAAACACTTGCAGCCGTTGGAGCTCTCACTTCCATCACCAATTCCCTTTCCTGCTGTAATGGCCACCAATCATCAAGTCAACCTTGTCATTTTTTCAGCTGCTTGCCAGTTCATTGATGCTCATCTGCAATCAACTCAACACTGCACATCCACTGTTGCAGGTGTCCATTCAGCTGCCTGCTGTTGTTGTCGAGGTGGGTGGGAATTCTTTTTTCTCAGCCTTTCTTTGCACATGAAAGGTTCTTCTTGTTGTCAATTTTATTTTCTCTCACATCTTGTTTTCTTTTCTCATCTCTCTTGTTAAAAAAAAAGTTACTATTATTATTATTTTCCTGTACTCATTTGTGACATCCTCTTGTAAGTAGTACACAGGCCTATTTTCTATTAAAGGAGGGGCTCTCCCCTGTCTTTTGGCCCATCTAATTTTAGCATCTTCTGATCTCATCTCATCTGATTCATATCATCATAATCAATTTATCTGTGGGGCTCTTTCCCACTTATCAGAGAAACTTTGTTCTGGGTATATATTTTGATTAAATCTTGATCCTTTCAGCCTCCATACTCAAATCCTTGATCTGTCCATCTGTGAACTTGTTCCTTATCACCAATCATAGCCTTGCTGGTGAAAGAGAATTCCATTTGTGTGATTCTTGAGTGTTTTATTCCACTCCTCCTCCCTTTTTCCAACCATACTGGTCTTGATCTTTCTTTTTATCATCTTTGCGGATCCATTCACTTTTGAATGAGAGGTTTCTTTAAGCTTTAAACCTGGACTGGAAAAAATCTCTTTATTCCTTTAAAAGTTGAATTTGTCCACGCTATTCTTGATTTACTTGATAATTGTTGGGTTATTTTTGTTAAAATCTTTTATTTCTTTGCTTTTGTAGCTTCATTAAACAAACTGTTTTGTTTGTACAGCCACCTACAGTTATCTGGTACCCTTCAAGCGCTTGATTGAAGAGGGTTGGGCAGGTTGATTGAGAACCTTGAGGTTAGTTGGGATTGAGTGGATCTTTCCTAATCAGCTTCTGAAAACCAGAGTCATGAGCTTGTGGGAGTTTTTACTTAAAACTGCCTTTTTCTATTGAACTCTGAACAAACCTTGACTTATTTTGTTCAAGTTTTTTCCCGCACCACCTTGTCTCAGATAGTGTTGTTTTCCTTTGCTACCAACTACTCTAAAACATTATCCCTTCCATTGATTCCTCATTCATTAGGTTCTGGACCTTGATTCCAGTGACACTTAAATATTTTTTTAACTCCTAGGAGGGCAGCCTAAACAGCACCTTTACCCTCCACAGAACTTCCTGTGGCTTAGAAATGTTTGGATTCTTACACCAAACCTTGCATTATTGCATCCAATGGAACAAGGCAGCACTTTTATTTCACTTTTGAAAAGGTTTACCAGCACACCTAATCAAGCAACTTGCAGTTGGGGGACATAAGACAACCTCCCTTCAACAGTTAATCAACCAGGTGGTTGAGCTTGATAATGGCAATCACAACAAGAAACGCTCTAGACAAAAAGAACATGGTTTGTCTACCTCAGCTCCAAAGGTAGACAACTCCCAAAAGCAACACTTGAATAATTCAAAAAAATCCAAACCAAATCCAACCTCAAACTTCAACTCAAAAGGGAAGGCCTTTGACAAAACTCCAAAGTTCCTGGACAAAGAAACCAGGATTCTCTGGAATGAGGAACAGCTAAGGAGGGAGAATAACAGGTTATGCATGTATTGTGGAGGAGAGCATGATGTTGATATTTTTGCAAAGTGGCTAGAGGGTGAAGCGGCTAAGCAGTCAAAACATTTGCTTGTAGTTTTTCCAATACTTGCAAGGAAGACTACATATTATCTGAATTAAAGCGAGTCAGTCTTTGCACTTGTAAGTCACTTGGTGCTCCTATTTTGAGATTTGTCCTTTTCCATTCTAAAAAATTCCCTTATCAAGTTTTACTCAACTCTGGCGCTAATGTTTTTTTCATAAGTGAATCTTTTTTGACTCCAAAAAATCTTACGCATTCCAAGGTAGATAAATATCCCTTCTATTTAGTAAGTAGTGTGACTGAGCCGTCTCATTGGGTTTCCCAAAAGGCAAAATGGACCTTTGAATTTTCCAATTTCCCAGTTTTGAATGGGATTTATTTGTTTTGGATATCCCTGGAATGGACAACACCATTCTAGCCCACAACTTTCAAGTGCACTGGAATCCATATGTGAATTGGCAAGGAGGAGTAATTAACCTTTGAGCCTTGTAACCCCAGGGCACTAAACTTTCCATTAAAGAAAAATCAAACAGCCTACCCAAAACTGTCATTGAGTTTTATGAAACTCTTCTGCCAGGAGATTTGCAATATCCTGACCTTCATTCCCAATTGCCTTCTTCAGATTTAGGAGTTATTGCTTATTTGTCCAACTTACCTTTCCCTTGTTTCCTCAAAGAGAAACAGGCGCCAAAAAATGGTGCATTGTGAGCTCCTGAATACTCTTGCGTTGTGCCAGCACTTCAAACCTTATTCTCAAAGATGACAAGATTGAAGATTTAGAAATCATTCAAGAGTCTTTAACTTTTGTTTATCATGACTTTACTGAAATCTTTTCAGCTGAAAATGCAGATGAATTTCCTCCTTCCTGTTTTTATGATCACAGGATTGAACTTACTGGCCAACCTCTGGCACCTGGACCAGTTTACTCTCTCTCAAAGCAAGAATCAACCAACCTTCAAGCATACATTGAGAAAAATGTATTGAAAGTATTTCTTTTACCAAGCAATTTGAATACCATTTTTCTGGTACTATTTGTCCCAAAGAAAGAGAGCAGGCTTTGCCTTTGTGTTGACTACAAGAAACTGAACCAGGTAACCATGAAAAATGCCTACCCAGTACGGCATATGTTGTATCTCCTCACTCTCTTCCATGGAGCTGCTTATTTCTCAAAGTTAGACCTTTGAGGTTCCTATAACTTAATTCAAATTGCAAACGTTCATGAGTATTTGACTGAAATGCAAACACGGTTTGGCATTTAGTATACCATTGTGCCAGAGGCGCTGCAGCAACTTTGAAAGAATGACCTTTTTGCAAAAGCCTCTCAGTGCAAATTTCATACTTCTTATCTTCAGTTTCTAGGTTTCATAGTCTTGCAGTAAGGACTATCAATGGATCCAGCCAAAATACAGCGCATATTGGACTGGCTGCCAACTTCTTCAGTCAAATCCCTTCAATTTTTCCTTGGTTTCAGTAACTTTATCAGGAGGTTTATTGAGAATTATGGAAAGAAAACCATGAACCTTACTAACCTTATTCAGAAAGACACTCATTTTTTTTTACAGAACAAGATGCTGTAGATTTTGAAGCTCTGAAGAAATTGTTTGCCACTGCTCCAATACTTGCTCACTATAACAAGATAGCTTGCACTATTGTGGAAAAATACACAAGTAACTATGCAATTGCAGGAGTAATCTTGCAGTTTTCTTCCTCTTCTTCCCTCTTTCACCCTGTAGCTTTTGATTCTTGCAAATTGCTTTCTGCAGATCTTAATTATCAGATTCATGAAAAGGAACTTCTTGCAGTTGTTTAATGCTTGAAGAAATGGTGTTCATAACTTTTGAGTCTCATGGATCCCTTTGAGGTTTCAACTGATCACAATTCTTTGAAATATTTCATGAGCTCAAAAGTCCTTACATGCAGACAGGCACAATGAGCCTAGTACATCTCCAATTTCAAATTTACTATCACTTACCGTCCTGGGAAACAAGCGGTAGTCCCACATGCTTTATCAATTTGGGAATACTTTTACCCAGGGGGGGGGAGCACCTTTGCAAACAAAAGCCCTGAAAATTTTAGGACACTCTTCTCAAAAAAATCTGCCCAACTCAGTTTGAGCATCACTCACCTTTGAGATACAAATTTGGAACTACAACAAGCTCAACTCAACCATCCCAAGTTTGATGAACTTTGCAAGAGTGCAAATCTATTAGATATTGGCTAAAATATTGATGAAAATGGTTATTTAGTTCATAAAGACCATATAGTAGCTCCAGATAACCCTTTCATTAAGTCAGATATCTTCAATTAATGGCATGATTCTCTACTTCCTGGTAATCATGGTCAGGATGAAACCTACCAATTGATTGCACAAGACTTCTATTGGCCTGGTATGACCAACAAAGTAAAAGACTATGTTTGCCCATTCTATGACTACAATAGTAACAAGTCCTTGAAACACCGGAAGTATGGGCTCCTCCAGCCACTTCCAATTCCACATATTCCTTGGCACCCCCTATCTATGGATTTCATTTTGCAATCACCTATTTCTAGTGGTTATCATGCTATTTTAGTAGTAGTAGATTGCTTCTCAAAGATGGCTTTATTTATTTGAAGTAATGTGACGGCCTCTTCAGGAGACTTAGTTAATTTATTCATAGAATACATATTTTCAAAACATGGTCTCCCTGATAATATAATTAGTGATCGTGGATCTCAGTTTGTCTCTAGCTTCTGGTCCTTGCTATGCGAAAATTTTAAGATCACTTGCAACTTATCAATGGCTTACCACCCAGAAATGGATGGGAAAACCAAGAAAGTTAATCAGATTTTCAAACAGTATCTTCAAATGTACATTGCCAATCAACAGGAAAACTGACTGCAATGGCTTTCATTAGCTGAGTTTTACTACAACAAATCCACTCATTCCTCCACCAAACAGTTGCCCTTCCAAACTCTTTATGGTAGAAACCCAAAATTCTATTATCTTCACATAGAACCTTCTCAACATGCTAAAATTTACCTTAATAACATTCAGTACCTTCAATCACAACTTCAAACCAACCTAAAAGTAGCAAACCAGCGCTACAAAAAACAAGCAGACCAACTTTTCACTATGGCTCCAACCTTTGCAGTAGGTGATTGTTGATTGAATTGAAATTGAAGAAGTAGAATGATCATTTGAGAGGGAAAACACACAGTCTTGAGGACAAAAAATGGTTTGATTAAGCTAATGAGGAACAAAGAAATGGCAGAAACTGAGAAAAAGGAAATCATACCAGAAATTCAAAGATGTAAGCCAAGAGGAGCATGGCGTATTGAGGCAGATTGATAGTGAAGTTTTGGCGGATTTGTGGTTTTCAGGTTAGTCATGAAGTGAAATGTGTTGACGAGTTGAGTGATGAAGATGACAAGTCAAGTATTGAGTATTTGATAGTTGAGAGATCAAGAAAAGAAAAAGACATGAGAAGGAAAGAATGAAATGAGAAAGAAACAAAAGGAAGAAAGAATGAAAATAAGAGATCAAGGACTGATAGAGTAGAATGATGTTAGCAGAAGAGAGCCCTTGCGAAGGGATTTGTGTACGCTGAAAACTACCTCTGGAGGTGGCCCATGCGCTAGTGCGGCACCACTTTTTTTGAGTAGATGGGTAAGCGCAAGAGGTGTGAGCTTGGCTGGAAGTGGGCTTGTGATGATTTTTAGCTGATGATTTGACACCCCCTGCAGCTGGTAGGATTTCAAGATAGGAGAAGTGAGGGTTTTTGACATGGAGGAGTTTGGAGAGGGGAATTTTGGGTAGTGCTTTAGTTAGCCCATCTGTGATCATGTTGCCAGAAGGTATGAGTTTTATGGAGAGATTGTTTGCCTTCAATTCTTTACAAATGACCTTGGTCTTTATGTCTATATGCAAAGTTTGAGAGTTGCAGCCAAACTTTTTTAATGTATCATTGATTCCTTTGTTGTCAATGTGGTTTAAGCTGGGTTCAATGGGCTTGGCCCAAATTTCCAACACAAGTCCTCCCATCCAGATAGCCTCAAGAAAAGAATCAACCAATGGATTGAGTTCTGCCTCCGTTGTGGACTGAGTCACATTTGGCTGGTGGTAACTGCTCCATGAGACTGGGGATCCAAACAGTAGAGTGAGGTTACCAGATTGTGAATGTCTTGTTTTGAGATTGTCATTCCAGGTGGTGTTTCTGAAGCAATGAAGTTGGGTGTCAGGGAGTTTTACTTCCAGCACTAGAGCAAGTTGTTTTGTTGCCTTTAGGTACTTCCAACAGCGTTTGACCTCTTACCAGTGATTGATTCTGGGTCATTTGCAGAATTGAGCTAGGCTGGAAACTGCGTAGCTGATGTCTGGTTGAGTGAGGAAGGCAATTTAGTTCATCAGGAAGAAGGCTGAATGATAGTTGATGTTGAGAGCTTTGAATTTTTCCTGTTCTTTGTCTGTGGTGGGTCAAAGTTTGAGTTGAGCCGTTAGCGCGATTGAGGAGGGGTGACGGTTGGCAAGATTGAGTTCCTCCAAGCCATGCTTGATTTGCTTGGGGTTAAGAGAGGAGAATCTTGTCATTTTGACTTTGATTATTTCATTCCTACAATGTTTTTGGGCTGGCGCGCAGTGGAGTTGTGAAATCAAAAGAGAAAGTTTTCTTTGAACTTGTTGCCAAAACCTACAAGGATGAGATCATTGATGTGGAAGAAGATGATCAATTGAGACTGTGGTGTTAGATACAGACCAGGATCAGTTGAGGATTTGTGGAAGCCTTGACTGGAGAGCCAGTAGGTTAAGGTGTTGAACAAATTGAGCGTAGCTTTTCGAGGCTGTATAAAGATTTCTTGAGATTGAGGTATTTATATTTTCTAGATTATCCCTTTGGTGTTTTGATGATAACTTCTTCTTTGAGCAGAGCGTGTAGAAATGCACTTTTGAAATTGAAGTGAGTGATAAAGACTGTAGAGAAGTGCAATCCTGAGAAAGGCAGCCTTTCCTGTAGGGGAGAAGGTATCTTGGTAGTCTAGGCTATAGATTTTATCAAACCCTTGCACACACAATCAACTTTTGAAGATGAGAGGATCCCCGTGAAAGTCTTCTTTTAGGTGGTAGAACCAAGTTTTGTTCAGAGGATTTGAAGGCTTGGGTCTGTTTTGACTGTCCCAGACTCTCATTTTTTCAATTAAGTTCAGTTTAAAATCCATTGAATTTTCCCAATTTTTGACATCTTGACACCTCTTGGCTTGTTTGTAGGATTTGGGAAAAAATTATTGGTTAGCAATTGGGGGGCTTGAGTATGGATTGGTTGCGTAGTGATCTGGAGTGTACCAGTTTTTCGGCACCTTCTTGAGAGGATTGAGAGGCACATTTGCTGGAATTGTTGAGAGAAACAGGTCCGAGAAGCAGGTTTTGTTGGGTAATGAATCAGGGCTTGCAGCTGGTGAGAGTTGGAAAGAATTGGAAGATCAATGTTGAGAGAGGAGATTGATTGAGATTTGTCTGGGAAGGATGAGCTGTGATGAAACTTGATGGATTTGATGTGTTTTGAGGACAAAATGGTGTTGTTGGGTTTGGGATGCGGTAAGAAAGGAGATTGGGGTTGAAGCCTATGAAGGTGCCTTCAAGCCAGCAATTTTTGAATTTATTCCCACGTGGGAGCTTCATGTTCAAATAAACTACCTTGGAGCCTAAAGGGTGGAAGTACTCCAGGGGTAGAGTTTTGTTCATGAAGGCTTCATACGGGGATTTCTTATTTGAGAGTTTCAGAATTTGGTTGAGAATGAGAGTGGAAGCTTTTGCAATTTTGGCCCAAAAGTGCAGAGGAAGCTTGAAGAGCGGAGATTAGTTCTGACGGATTTGGCTACTGTTTGGTTAGTGCGTTCCACCCATCCGTTGTGTTTGTTGTGGTATGGTTCTGTTATGATTTTCTGGATGGAATTTTCTTCAAAGAAGTAGACAAGCTTGCAAGAAGTAAATTCCCCTCCACCTTTTTTGAAGATATTGGAGCAAAGTTTCCCTTGTTTTTTCTTCTCAAATCTAAGAATGGATAAAATTTTAAGACTGGTGTCAGATTTTTAGAAAAGAGGGATAGTGGACAAGTACCCAGAGCAGCTGTAAAAAATGGTCATTATGTACCTCATCCCATTGCAGGATTTTGGATTGATCAGTCCCATAAGATCTATTTGGAGCTTTTCAAAGGGTTTTGAAGCAGGCTGAGCTTTCTTATTGAAGGGGGCTTTTGTAATATTTCAAAAAGGTGCAGTTGGAGCATTGGAAGTTGTGAATTAGGGAGTTGGGAATCTTGGGTTTGATGTTTTTCAAGTGGTGAGGACTAGCATGACCAAGGTATTGGTGTAGGTAGAGTAGTTTGTTGTGGTCAAAAGTTTTTTGAGTGAGATAACTGATTTTTGAGTTGTAACCAATGGACAAGGGAAAATTGAGCGTAAAGATATTATCTCAAATGAATCCTTCAAAGGCCATGATTCATGATTCAAATACCTTGAATGAGTTACCTTGTGCAGTAATTTAGCATGGTTTCCTGTGATCAAGATACCTGGGCTGAAAAGATTGATGAAAAGGTCTGGCACAAACAGAAGTTGGAGAGTCAAATGCGCAAGTTTTTCCATGTCAGAATGACTTCTCCTTTTCCTTTGAAAGGGAGATTGGCTCCATCTTTTCCGGTGCTGATTTTTTTTTCATTGCTTTCATGCAGGGAAATGAAGTGTCAGCTTGCTACTATCTACAGAGCAACCTGTCATAGCAACACAAAAACTATAAAAATAAGAATATCTAAATTAACAAAAGAAAGCATGAGAAATCCATAAATATTATTGAAGAAATGGATTCCTCACCCAAAATTGGGTAGGGTCACTCACTGACCCCACCCTTGAAATCAAAGTCCTTACATTTTTAAAATAATTAAAAAGGAAAGTACTAAAAATTACAACATCAGTATGGCACCTTTTTGCCATTTTAAGATTTCAAAAGTGTTTTCACGTATAGGGTTTACACCTAAAATTCACTCAGAATTGAGGTGTTGTGTATATTTTAGAAGTTACACGCAGAAATGTGTTATGTCACACCCTTCCCGTGTGCAACCCTGCATCATTACATACCCCTACGTACTCATAGTAGCAGTTTCCTGCGTACTAGAGACCCGCGCGCAGCTGATTCTGCCACGCACGCAGCAGATGCCACCCCGCGCGCATCTGAACTGACTGATCCCCGCGTCTGGATCCATTGTGACTAATCTGACAACCAGGTACTGCTCAAAAGAGCTAAAACCTAATTAGGGTTGGCTGGCATATGTAACAATTTAAAATATGCATTGGTAATAATCTAAAAAGATCAAAACTCAATTAAAATTAATAAAAATTAAGTTTAGAACATTTTTTAATAATAAATTAAAGATCAAGGATTACCACGTAAATCATTGACTCTGATCTTTGAAGACCATGAAACACTACAAGAAGTGTTCATAAAAATTATTAAAAATTATCTAATTAATCAGTAGATGATGGAAAATTAGTAAACGTCCACATCTGCTCACTTTAAAGCAATACTAATAGTAAAAATGAAGGATGAGTGCAGAATGATCAAATTTATGCCATAATAGATTAACAGGTCCTGTGGCTAAAATAGTACAGAAATCCAGAAGATCTAAGGTCAGCTTATTAACAGCACCAAGCGGACGTGCTAATAGTGACCTGACTGGAGTTTTAGACTCAGCCCATCAGCAGAACTCTCTCTACGCGCCCTGAGAAGCTCAAAATCACCCCCAAAAAGGTATTTATACAGACCTCTTTGGATCCATTATTCCATCATCAGTTTAGCAGGAATTATTATTATCAATCAGAAACCGTTTCAGTTTTAGTCAAGTGCTTATAAAGAGTCTAAGCAAGTGATTTATTACCAAGTCTTTAGTATTATTATTCATATCTCAAAAACCAATCAACCCTTGAAGTTTAGTCGGGAAATCCACCCCATCTGCTCTGAAACCCTTCCTATTATTGCAGGATTTTCGTGATAAAGTTCTCAGAGTGAGTGTTTCCCTTCCTTTCTAGGCCAATGTTCTGTTATTCCCAGCCATTAGTGGAATAAGCCCTTTCTAAGGCACCCATCTTCATTCCAAGGTTCTTAAACTGCCTAAGGAGGCCCCTTGAAGAGAGGTTGCTTTGTCTTTAAAGACCCCCAGTAGTATGATACTGTGGCCCCTCTTTTATATACATATTGAAAAACTTTTATTACCAAAACAATTAAACCTTGCAACTGCTCTGATTATATTATTTATTTGAGCCTCTAAGCGTTTTTTTTGGAATAATAATTATTATTAGTATTCCAGTATTTTTATCACTCTCTGTAGCTAAAGGAATGCAAGGTTCCTGGTATCAGAGAGCTGAAATGTAGCACTCAGTTTATTTGAACATGTGGCACAAGGCTCCCAAGTCAAAAATGATGCAATTGTTGGTGTTCACTTTGTTGATCCACGTAGTGAGGAGAGCATGTTAATGAGCTACCTTGTGGCTTTTAGGATTTTGTTGTGCTCTCCATTTGGCCTGGGCTTCTTTCCACCAGTTGGGTGCAAGGTGCTTTTGTTTATGCCAGTATCTTTCCTCGGGGTGTTCTGTGGGGTTGGGATTATGATAGCCTTGTTTTCAGTGCTGCGCTTTGGGACTGTGGGTTGTTGACTTGTTGGTGACAAGAGCGGTTTCTCAAAGCGGGGCCTCAGTCAGTTTGGATTTGGATTTTTTGTTGAGTTGAGTGAGATGGTTGAAGAAAGGATCAACAGTGACTTCCTTATCCAAATTCATTATTTGCTGGCGGAGAAAGTGAAGAGAAGAGGGAAATTTGAACAAAAATAGATAGGCCAGGATGTTGGAGGGAAGTTCAATGCCAATGTTGATCATCTTTTTGAGGGATATTTTGATTTTGGAGATGAAGGAGACAATGGAATCTGGTTTGAAGGTTTGATAGAGAAAGTTGTTGAAGACCCAAGCCCAATTCAGGGTTTGAGACAATCCAAAACTTTCCTTGATGTTTTTCCAGAGATCTTTGGTGGAATTAATGTTGTCTTGGTGAACTAAATTTTTGTGGGTAGTGGCATTGATTTTGGAAATAATGATCACTTGATTTTTGAGATCATTGGAGGGGCTGAGAGGTTTGGCTTTGTCTTTGAGAAGTTTCTTGACTCCCTTGAGTTGGATGAGGATGGAGATTTTGTCCTTCCAAATTGAGTAATTTTTGTCTGTCAGATTAGGAACAGCTGGAAGAGCGGCCTTGAGCATTATTTTTTCAAAGCCATCCATGGTGCCAGGTCCTTCCATAGTCTTGAGATGGGGTTAGTCATTTGTGCAATTTGGCTTTTAACCGTGTTGATTGAATTGCAATTGAAGAAGTAGACTAATAATTTGAGAGGGACAAGACACAGTCTGGAGGACAACAAATGGTTTGATTAAGCTAATGAGAAACAAAGAAATGGCAGAAACTGAGAAGAAGTAAATCATACCAGACAGTCAAAGATGTAAGCCAAGAGTAGCAAGGTGTATTGAGGCGGATTGATAGTGAAGCGTTGGAGGATTTGTGGTGTTCATGTAAGCAATGAAGCAAGGTGATGTTGACAAGTCGAGTGATGAAGATGAAAAGACAAGTATTGAGTATTTGAGAGTTGAGAGATTGAGAAGAAAAAAAGACAGGAGAAGGAAATAATGAAATGAGAAAGAAACAAAAGGAAGAATGAATGAAAATAAGAGATCAAGGAATGATAGAGTAGAGTTACCAGAGAAGAATAGAGCCCATGGGAAGGGATTGGTGTAAGCTGGAAACTACCTCTGGGGGTGGCCCATGCGCTAGTGCGGCGCCACTGTTGTTGAGTGGATGGGTGAGTGCAGGAGGTGTGAGCTTGGCTGGAAGCGGACTTTTGATGAGTTTAAGATGAGGATTTGACAGTGATCACGTACGGCTTGATGCTTGCAACATTTGAAGTACTTGTCCAACACAAAAAATCTCTGAAAGAAAGCTTGGCCCTTTCAAAGTTGAATCATTCATTTCCCCTAACGCTTTTAAAATTACTTTACCTGAAAAATGGAAAGGTATCTGCCCGGTCTTTCATGTGTCTCTCCTAGAGCCAGATCAAGTCCTTTACCCAGGCAAGACTCATCCCCCTCCTGAACCAGTCAATTTCCATAATCATTTAGAGTTGGAAGTAAGCCTTATTCTGGATTACTGGTTACGCAAAGGAAGACTTCAATACCTTGTTGAATGGACTGGCTTCAAGCCCAAGAAAGATTTCACCTTGTGGGAACCAGCCCATCACCTTTGCAAATCTCCCTATTTAGTTTGTGACTTCCATGCAAAATACCCTTGCAAACCTTGCCAATCATGATTACATCCTTTCAAATCCCATTCCTCATTTCCATCCCATTCCATTCCATAAATCTCATCCTATTTCCTTATTCTATCTTCCCCTTCAGCTTATTAAAATTTTTTCTTTTCCTCTCACAATCTTTAACCATTCATGTTTTTTTGTTTTAAGTAAATCCTATTTCTCTTTAAAAAAAATCAAAAAAATCAAACATATATATATATATAATGATATAATATTTAAAATGATAAAAACAAAATTACATAAAATTATTACAGATTTTCCTTCACTTTCCTTTTTGCCTCTTCCCAATTTTTGGCCAATTCCGCAACCATCAACCTAAATTCATCCAAATCTTCATCATTTATTAACGCAGAAATCCTTTGCAATACCAGCACTTGAGCTACTAGATGTTAATTGAAGATCTCTTCAAATTTTGCAGTCCAAGCCCTCTTTGGATGGGCGTTCCATCCACCTTCCTCCAAGAGCTCCTCATATGCTCTTTTCCTTTGGCCTTTTGAAGAACCTTCTCCAACTTTTCCCGTCAACCACCTTGCATCAGTCTTGATTGGCACCACAAGTTGCACCTGGTTTGCTTCACCTGGGCCTTCCATTCCATTTACCTCCATTTGATTCCCTTCCTCTACCACTTCTCCTGTTCCATTCTCCCCCTCTTGTTTGGTTCCATCCCTCTCCTCCATCCCGTTTCCTTCTTATCCATTTCCTTCTCTCAGCTCCGTCCCGTTCCCTCCTTCAGTTTCCATCTGTTCCTCCCTTGTTCCTTTGATTACCGCTGCAAGCGGGTCCCCACCTTGCACCTTGTAATTAATTTGAGGTGCCTGAAATTTGATTGACGGTCCAATATAGGGTGGTGGTGGTGGCGGTGTATTAGTGGTGTATCTTTGGAATTGCAGAAATACTATCAAGAACAAGCATTACATTAGTTTCATTTCTTTTATTTATTCATAGTCAGGCTCCAAGCCTCAACTCACCAGGGTTTCAGATACCTAAGAACTTTATCTCAGGCAGTGGAAATATATTGTACTTTCCTTGCCGTGCAGATCTTTGGCTTTGCACTTCACTTGTGGATGCTCTTGGGGTATCAACCACCAACTTGTTGGAGTATTATGTCTTCTGCTGATAGACTTGATCCTTTCTGTCACAGAATCTTATTACTACATGTCACCTGGTCCTTTATTAAATTATTAATTCTTCATTATTGTCTTACTCCATAAGTTCATCACATTGTCTTTTGTACATAAAGTTTCTTCCAATGCTGATTAGTCATCAAGTCCCTAGGCCCCCTGTGAGGGGCTCTCTAGTTGTCTATTTAAACCGGTCTTTTCCATGACCTTGCAATTCACCTTATTGACTTTGTTTCTTATAAATCCGGTCCTCAGCTTTCTGAGTTGAGTCAGAGTCCCTGATCTAATTATCAGCTTCAACACAACTCACTATTTATATCAAAAGTGCAAGAAAATTTTTGAAGACAGCATTGTTGGAATTTGTTTTGGAGACCTTGTGCAGCAGTAATAAGGACACATTTCTAATTTTGAAAAATACAATTTTTGCAATGGCAGGACAACAATGATGACATATTCAAGTACTCAAGTTTATTTCTTTTTGTTTCAGTTATGGGAAAAGTAGCAAGCCCAAGCCCCCCTGGTCTTGAAAAGGCTGTTTTGAAGTACTTAATTGATAATTCTGTTAACAAATCTGTGGCAGAAGCTAGTTTGATGACACATATATTTTAAAGCAATGAATTATCAGTAATAAGGGCTATTAGGTATTCAAAAAAACCCTTGGAGTTGATGGGAAAATCATCTGAACACTTGCTCGAGCTTGCGTCTTTATGACAGGACAACTGTCATTCTTCAAGCTTAAGGGTTATTGTCTTCTTCATCTTGAAATATCCTTTCCTAAGTACCATCTACTCAGTCAATAAGCATGACACAAATAAAGAATATTATAAAGTTGCCTTCTGCTGAAAACTCTGGCTTGCGTAACAACCTTTCAATCTTGGATACTGAATCAGTATATCCTTGCAAACCGTGCAGCTTTATAACTCTAGTTTGGTCAACCATCCATTCAAACTCTGCTCTTCCACCCTAGGTGGATATCATCAACCCTTGGAATTCCATTCTTGTTCACCCATATTCAATAGCTCACACCCATGCCTAGTTAGCCACACTTACTGTATAGTTTGCAGTTGGACTAGGTCCTTACCCTGCAGAAACTACAGCTTCACATTGATCATTCATTCCTGTCTCATCCATTACGCACTTGTACACTCAGATTCTTTTGTCTTGCATCTACGCCATGACCTTGGAAAGGAATTTACTGTTATTTTATTTTCCATTCCATTCTTTTCATTCATTCCCTCACTGACTCCTAGCTGTAGCTGGCAATTCATCAGGTTTTATCTACTCACTTTGGATTACCTTATAAAGGCTGTGTTGCTTGCCTGAAGATTGTCTCCTCAGTTTGTTAATTTCATACTTTCTTGCATTTTGCTAAATCCAGTCATCACATTGGGCTTGGCTTTGGTTCCTATTTGATTGGAAAAATTCATACCTCTCACTGTTTTTTGAGGCACCCAATCATAAGATTGCACTTTGCAGTTAGCTTTGCTACCTGTCAGCTTGCTACTATGTACAGAGCAACCTGTCAATAGCAACACAAAACTATGAAAAATAAGAATATCTCAATTAACAAAATAATGAGTGAGAAATTGATAAATATTATTAAGGAAATCAATTCCTTACCCAAAATTAGGTAGGGTCACTCACTGACCCCACCCTTGAATTCCAAGTCCTTACATTTTTAAAATAATTAAAAAGAAAAGTACTAAAAATCACAACACCAGTATGGCCCTTTTTCGCAATTCTAATATTTCACACGTGTTGTCACGTATATAGTTTACACCTAAAATTCCCAGTAAGTCTCATCAAAAACTACCACCCAAGAAATGGAGAACATACTCCTTCAATTGAAATACCTGTTACAGAAGAGCCTGAAAAGGACAAAGTAAAAATTAGCAAGATCCTGAAAGATAAAAAAGATAGGATCAATTGGAAAGACGTCAGAATCTACCTAGTTAGATACAAGGGAGAATCATCTGATAAAAATGAATGATTGCCTGAACATAATATCCCTGACAGACCCATACACCTAAGGAACTACAGAGCCAGCAGAAGGCATTAACCCAAAAATTTTTTTCAGATATAGACATATCTTGGAGTGGTGGAATTTCAGCTTGCTACTATGTAAAGAGCAACCTTTCAATAGAAACACAAAACTATGAAAAATAAGAATATCTCAATTAAAAAAATAAGGAGTGAGAAATCCATAAATACTATTGAAGAAATGGATTCCTCACCCAAAATTGGGTAGGGTCAATCTCTGACCCCACCCTTGAATTCCAAGTCCTTACATTTTTAAAATAATTAAAAAGAAAATTACTAAAAATCACAACACCAGTATGGCGCTTTTTGGCCATTCTAATATTTCACACGTGTTGTCACGTATAGGGTTTACACCTAAAATTCACTCAAAATTGAGGTGTTGTGTATATTTTAGGAGTTACACACGGAAATGTGTTATGTAACAATTCCCGGGGGCAGCCCTGCATCATTACATATCCCTATGTACTTGTAGTAGCGGATTCCCGCGTACTAGAAACCCGCGCGCAGCTTATTCTGCCACGCACGCAGCGGATCCTACCCCGCGCGCATCTTTACTGACTGATCCCCATGTCTGGATCCGTCTTGACTAATCTGACAACCAGGTACCGCTCAGAAGAGCTACAACCTAGTTAGAGTTGCCTAGCATATGTAACAAGTTGAAATATGCATTATTAATAGTCTAAAAAGATCAAAACTTAATTAAAATTAATAAAAATTTAGTTTAGAACATTTTTTAATAATAAATTAAAGATCAAGGATTACCACATAAATCATTGACTCTGATCTTTGAAGACCACAAAACACTACAAGAATTGTTCATGAAAATTAAGTTTAGAACATTTTTTAATAATAAATCAAAGATCAAGGATTACCACATAAATCACTGACTCTGATCTTTGAAGACCACAAAACACTACAAGGAATGTTCATAAAAATTATTAAAAATTATCTACGTGATAAGCAGATGATAAAAAATCAGTTAACATTCAAATTTTTCCCCTTTAAAGAAATACCAATAGTAAAAGTGAAGGATGATTACATAATAATAAAATTTATGCCATAACAGATTGACAGATCCTGTGGCTAAAGTAGTACAGAAATCCAGCAGATCTAAGGAAAGCTGATTGACAGAACCAATTGAACGTGCCAATCTTGCTCTGACTGGCTTTCCAGCCTCAGACCACGAGCTGAACCCTCTCTACGTGCCATGAGAAGCTCAAAATCACCCCAAAAAGGTATTCATACAGACCTCTTTGGATCCATTATTCCAGATGAGTTAATCAGTTTACCAGTAATTATTATTATCAATCAGAAACCGTTTCATTTTGAATCAAGTGCTTATATGAAGATAAGCAAGTGATTTATGACTTAGTCTGTAGTAGTATTATTTATTCTTATTAACCAATCAACCCTTGAAGTTTAGTCAAGCAATCCGCCCCATCTGCTCTGAAACCCTTCCAATTATTTCAGGATTCTCGTGGTAAAGTGGTCAGAGTGAGTGTTACCCTTCCTGTCTTCGCCATTTGTGCTGTTACGCCCGACCATTAGTGGAATAAGTCCTTTCTAAGGCACCCATCTTTATTCAAAGGTTCTTAAACTGCCTAAGGAGGCCCCTTGAAGAGAGTTTGCTAGTCTGTAAAGATCCCCAGTAGTATAATACTGTGGCCCCTCTTTTATATTGTATTGAAAACCATCTATTACCAAACCAATTAAACCTTGCAACTGCTCTTATTTCATCATTTATTTGAGCCTCTAAGTGTTTATTATTGGAATAATTATCATTATTATTATTCCAGCATTTTTATCACTCTCTGTAGCTAAAGGACTGAAACTTTCCTGGTATCAGAGAGCTGACACTACATTTCAATTGCTCTTTCACTCAGTCTCTTCCTTTGCGCTCACAATCATCTAAGATTGCCCTGTAGTACGTGGGGTGGGTCGTGTGACAATCAGGAATTTTAGACTTGGTTTTCCACTTTACCAGTTGTGTTTGGTTATGACAGGAAGCTTTAACTTTTATTAGTAGTTTTTGCCTGATTCACTGGAGTTGTAGTATGGTATGGAGATTTGGGCACTGCCAGAATTTCAAGCCATGGAATATTCTGTGGTTCAACCCTCTTTTATTTCTCATCTTCTGGAATTTTCAAGATAATATTCTTGCTACCATCTAATACTAAATATTTTTTCTTTGTTAAAAAACTTATTTTTAAATAAGTAAAATTGGAATATAACTTGAAGTGAAGATATGAGCCACAGCAAAATGACAAACAGATCATATGACACAAGGCAGACATTGACAGCAATTGGAAATTAGTGGAAGTAAAGTTACTTGCAGAACTGTTGACCTAGATGGTAAGCAGCAAGGAACCTCAGGCATGAGTGATGAAAAAAAAGCTTAGACCTTTTGATTGGAACAAGGGAAAGAACAGAGAAAGTTATTGGTGATTTGATTAAAAAACAAAAAAAACTAATTGATTGGAAAAATGAAGAAGAGTTGGGTTCAAAATAGAGATTAGTATTGAGATTTTTAATTACCCCCAACTAATTTCTTTTAAGCCCCTCCTGAAATTCTGATGGAGTTTGCAAGTGCCAAGGAAGTATTGGGTTTGGGTGCCTGTGAGATGGGAAATACTGGGGAACAATATATGTGGAGCACGTGGATAGGAGTTGAGTCTTAGGGAAGGGAAGGTAAAGAGAAGAAGAAAGGGAACAGGAAAAGCTGAGAGGGTAGAAATGAGATTTGTTCTGGAGATTCCTGGAACACTGAGGGATCCAGAGTTTGGGTCCCTTCACATTAGTAGTTGCCATTGAGCTGCAGGAAAGGCTGTGGGTTTGCTTTGTTTCTTTGATTTTGGTCACTCGGTTCTACAAAGGTGCTTTCTGTTTGTGAATAAGAGGCTAATGATGATGATTATGATGAATAAAACAATGATGATAATGATTATGATGGTGATTAAAGTCATGAAGGGTATGGGATTTGTGGTTTTGAAGGGATGGATATGAGGATTAATGATTTAAATTGCTTAATCTCCACCTCAATTTTGTGGCTCTTGATTTTCTTGACTCCAACCATCTGGTTTGCAAATTTTGAGAGTTCAAGAAATAATTTCTCTAAGCATGAATTTTTCTTTTGAAATGAAAAACACACAATCTTTATAATATTTTCTACACTCAATTCTCCCAAAAAAAACACTTTTACCCCAAATTTAGAAGACAGAAAGAAGAATCCAAAAATCAGGAAAGTGTCATACTGACACCTAACTCAGTCTCACATCAGCATCTAAACTCAGAAAACCCAATCTTAAACTCAGGCAAAATCCATTTTCCAAGGAACTTCAACCTCAGGGATCAGGAAAATTATATCAATATCTCTCCAGTAACTATATACCTCAGGATCTTCATGAAGTACATATCCACATCTAGTATAACCTCATACAATTTTCAGAAAGAATCAATAGGCTTGCACATACTCAATCTCCCAGGTCTGCACATACTATAACCTAATCAACTATGTATAACACATACTCTTTCATGGTTTATTCTTTGGGAATCCTTATGAATATCGTCTTTCACATTGTATTCCATACTCTCTCTACTTAGTACATAGTTTCATGAACTCTATGTACACTGTAAATACTTCAACTGTACTCTCCCACCTTAGATAGATCATACCTATAACATTGCTCCAATGTAGAAGCAGCATAACCTAATTTAGTAAAATACCTGATCAGCCTTCTCTGTTAATTAGACTTTTCCCTTGTCATTACATATGTATTCTGGGCACCAACCAGCTTTACCTCTGTTTTAGATCCAGCCCTTGTCTATTTAAACTATCCTCCCCTTCCTACTCCCTGATTTTCCACCAAGAAATCAGTTTAGAACTTCTTACAAGGAATCAATCCCAGCAAATGTCATCAGCACCTTATCCGCAATTCATCCTACTCTTCTCCTTGTAGCATCTTCCAGTACCCTTTCCCCCAAGCCTACTGAGAGTAGAGTCTCCTTTGTGCCAAGCTCTGCTTGCATTTCAGCAGCCCTTGTGGAAGACATAGACAGCATATGACTGGAAAACCCTGTTTTATAGAACTTCCACTTTTTTTCATTTCAGGAGATTAATACTAAAACAGAGGAAATGAAGATTCAATAAAGGACTATAACTTGAATCAATATAAAAAACAAAAAAAAGCAGGCAAAAGCTCTTGAAATTTGGACATGAAATACAAAAAAAATGACAATTTCATTGGAATTGATTGTAAACCTGATGTAAATTTGTCTACATCAGGGAAAGTAATTAGACAATTAATGAAAGCAATGTAATAATGAAATGAACTAAGATTTATTTTAAGATCAAATTTCTTATTTCAAAATGAGTGAGGCTAAATGATAAATGACCCATTGGGAGGATGAATGAACAAGGAGACTGAAAGGAGATGAAAATCTTTTTTGAATGAACAATAGTGGCTGTGTAACTAATGGGTCTTAGACAATGGTGATTTTAAAATAGACTTTAGGAGCTATAAAAAATTGAAGCCAAAGGGCTCCAGTGACCACATTCAATAGGCTAGATTCCAGGAAAAGGTTTAAGCTGAGGATTTAAGGTGCAAAGAGGCTGATACTAAACACAAGTTTTAATTGATGGTTAACTGGTTGCTGGATGGTAATGCAATGTTTTCAAACAAAGACTGAGGTGGTAAATTTTGAAATGGTCAGCCTCCTGGATGCAAATTTTGTTTCTAGCTTTTAACTACCAGAGGTGATAGAGTAAAAAATAATTATACTATTCAAAAATATGAAGCAATTATCCATAAAAATATTGATAAAGGAGATGCAAGGTGATTTGGTTTGGTGATTTGTTTTATTAATAAGAAATGAATTAATATATGATTAAAAAGAGGGGCCACATTTTTTATACTGCTAATCTCTAACACCTCTTCTTCAGGGAATAAACTTTGAAATCCATGCACCTGTTTACTTCAGAATCTTTTATGATGATATCAAAAGGATTTATTTCCCAAAGATAATATATATATATATGATATATAATGGAGTGGCTTGGCCTTGTAGCAGAGAATCAATGAAAGAGAGGAAATAAATGCATTAATGGTTGATTATTATCTTCCAAAGATTCTTTCAATTATTTATAATGGATGGGTTTAAGCCTGTTTCTGGGGTTAGAGGTCTCTTAGAAGCATAAATTTAGTTATAATGATTTGGGATGGAGAAAAACTATAATACTAAAGCCATAAATCACTTACTTACCTCTTATAAGTACTTGATCACTTTGGCTTGGTTTCTGGATGTCTATGTAGCTGGGTCTGGGGTCTAAACAGCATCAAAAATGGTATCCTTATTTATATATTTTGGACCCTGGCCTGTTCTTCTAAGAGCTTTAGGGGCAAAAGAAGATAATTTCTGAAGCTAGAAGGGTACCACGGGTGGCCCAACATGTTTTCCTTGTGCTTTATCACGGTTGGAAGTAAGATCAGCATGATATGGGAACTATTTCTTATAATAATTTGATAATTTGTTTGAGCAGAGTGCTCTATTAATCACCTGATCTTCTTTCAGATAAAATGAGATGTAATAGGTTTGAATGCATATCCTAAAGACATTTTGATTTCATAAAAGTTAGTTATGTAACTTTTAATGGGATTTAGGTTCCTGTGAATCTATCAATAGTTCATTTTCAAAATTGATCTCATTTTATTACAATAATTAATTTTAAATATTCCTTTGTAAAATTGTGCAAATTTTTTACATATTCAACTTTCTGGGGTCGTCACGGACATGCTGGTGTCCAGATGTTTCCATATATGATACATAAAGTGAGTTCATCATACTTCTTAATCTAGTAATAGTCCTTTTCATACTTTTTGAGTTTTCTTTACATAATTTATTAAAACTATGTAAACTCTTCTTATTATCTATATTAATTGAGTCATCAACACATTCAAGTATTTTCAACCCGCAGAGATATTCATTACATACCCTATATGTCTCCATCTGGGTTGTAGCATGTTTTAGGGGTACCTCAATGCCACTGTAGCTTATTTTTACTACAGTTGTTGCAGCTCTTTGTGGCATAGTGTAGCTGGTGGATGATAGCCACCTTCCAAAAGCTGTGTGATGTCCTTTAAAGTGATCTGGACATCCCAGATGTGTTTCAGAAGTTGCGCACGGCTGTGTGCATGAATTGTGACAGAACACATTTCTGCACATAACTTCCCAAATATACATAACTTGTCAATTCTGACTAAATTTTAGGTGTGAAACCTATACATGTCCATTCATGTGAAACATGAATATGACCCAGAGGGGATTCTGGTGTTGTTTTGTGGCTATTAATTTTATATATTTATTTAAAGATATAAGAAGTAGGAAATAAAAATAGGGGTCAGTGAGAGAACCTAACTTATTTTGGAAGGAGAATTCAAACATGCAATAAGTTTTCTAAATCCTTAGTAGTTTTTTTATTGACTTTTTTGGTTTTTTTACTTTGGTAATTTTGATAGATTGCTCTGTAAACAGTAGCAAGCTGACAGAAATTCAATTTCATATTCTTGAGGGGGTATGAAGAATGCACTTTTGATTAGTGTGCTTTTTTGGTCTCACACTTGATATAGGCTGTGGTAGATGGTACTGAGCAAATGATATGTTAAATTATGGTAATAAAATTGACCCTTCAATTTTATTGTGTCCATTTCTTGTCATTTGATATGCCTGTTTGGCCTAAAGCTCCCAGAGAAACTTCTGGGATATTCCTGGCTCAAATACTGGATTCATTTCACAGACCCTTCCTTCCCTTTCCCCTGGTAGCAACTGGAGAGCCCCTGGTGAAATCAAAATCAATAATTAAAGACCTCTTCCAGGCTTTATTAGCCCAGACTTTATTTTATAATTCTCAAGATGAAAATTCAAGAAGAGATAAAAAGGTTTAGGCCATAATTGAGTTATTAATGACTTTTATCAGACTTTCATATTTGAAATTCTACCCCCTGAAACAGACTTGGGACTTTTTCAAGAACTTAAAAGCACCAACTAGGCTTGCATTAAACTTTTTACACAATTCCCAGGTATATTAGCCACCATTTTCTTTCAATTAAGTTTCCTCATTCTTCCTGGATTTCTGCTACCTTGGTCTCAGCCTTGAAAACACATTGTAATCCCTTCCAGTAAACAATCAATTCTGCAGATTTTCCAGGACTACATTTTATAAGCTTGATAACCCAATAATACTTCATTATATCAAGTCCTAATGTGGCAATCTTTTAGAATTGAAATATATCAAATTGATTTTTTTATGAATAGCAAAAAACCTCCTTGAATTGGATAAAAAAAATTTTTCATGGCATATTTATATACCTTCTCTGACTATTTATTCATTATAGTAAACACAAACTACACAAGCTAAATCATTCAAATGTTATTGGAATCTATTAGGCTAACAGGAGGATTTATAAGGCCCTTTCAATTTTTCTTTCTGTCAGCCTGCTACTATCTCAGAGCTAGCTAACAATGTACCAAAAATTAAGAAATCTCTGTGTGCCTGCTGGAATCCTAAACCTCCACACTTCCAGTTCTGAAACTCCATAATTCTGAAATTCTCCACTCATGCAAAGCCCTTTGGATATAAGTGAAATCAATTACAAACCAACCCTGCCTTCATGACAGATCAATTGCTCCTGTATAAGTTCCTTTGCTTCAATAGGCCACACACAGTACAAACCAACCCTGCCTGCATGACATATCAATCCAGAATGCAGAGATTCCTGCACCCAAATAGGCTGGAGAAAAGCAATAATCCCTGAATTAATCTAAAGGTCCTGCACATAGTCAAATCAGAACTAGGCCATGGCCAGTATCCAGGCTGAAACACGGGCCTGCATCCATCAGAACCAAAATTATCATGTAAACCCCTGGCAGAAAGGTTGCAGGATGGATGGGTAGAGCCTGCATATTTAAAATGCATCCAGATCCATCAAAAGTGACAAAAGCGCAGAGATTATTCAAATTATTACAGGAAATAAATTCTAAAAAACCCCTCAGGCCTAAAATATTCAAACCTACATTAGCTGAATGAAATGTAAATTTCCATGAAAATTTCTTTAATCAATTATAGTCTCACCTAACCCCCTAACAAATACCAATGAAACAATCAACAAAATTCAAACATAGTTTGAAGGATCATTTCCCCTTTCAAAAATCCTGCAATAGAATATTAAAAATAAATCATTTCATAACAGTTGGAAAATTCATCCAGCTTATACTACCAAAAGGAACTCTTTGGAAATGAATAATGGCCCTTCTTGCCCTTGTACAAGTTTTCTTCCCCTCCATCTTCCTTGAAAAACCTCATGGTAACCCCTCACAAACTGAAAAGGGATAGATACATGTATCTTTCCATGCTATTTTTCCCCCAATATATTTGTCATTATAATCAAAGAAACCATTCCATACAGACATGAAGTGCTTATTAAGTATCATTAAGTGATCAATTTCTTTATTCTTTCATTTATATTGAACATTCCACCCTTATAACTTGACATTTGCACTGTGGTAAATCCTCAAAGAACTATGATAGGATCACTAAAATCCTCAAGTTCAGTTATTGCTTGTACCTAGGCTTTAACCCTTTCAAAAGTAATTTATCCCTTTCTGCTCTGGTTTGCTTGCTATCCATGCCCAGCCATACCTCATATTTTCTGTATAATACTCCCTTCAGTGCTTTTGTATCAAGGTCCCAAGGTCCCAAGTGCGTGGGTTATAATTTAAATCCCCTGAAGAGAGTTTTTGAAGATCTTCAGTCCCTTAATTTGGCCCATCTTTCTATTTAATTAATAATTTATTAATTAATCAAGATACCCTTAATTTGCCCCAAGCCACTTCCTTGAACTAGATGGGTCTGCATATTGGCGGAATATTGCGGAATCATCTTGAATAATATATTTATCCTCAACTTATCAACCTCATTATCTAAAGGATTTCAAGGTTCCTGGAATCTGGTAGGTTGAAACTTCCAGAGACAGAGTGCCCAATTAAAGGCAAATTTCTTCATCTTTTTTTGAAATAAAAGTTGGCTATTTTGTTTTGATGGATTTCCTTTCAGCCTCCCTGGCTTAAGAGTGAAGTAACAGGGAAAGGAAAAGATGAAGTAAAAGTTTCCAATGGACCCAGAATTAAAAGGGAAAGAAAGAGGTGAAGGAAAAATTTCATATGGACCCAGAAATAAGAAGTGGGATTGATCCTGCCTAAATGGCTCACACTCAGGGAAAACCAGGGTTTTTTAGCTTAATTAATTGGTAATGTCGGCCACAAAACCAATATACTTTTCAAAATGTCTGAAAAACACATATGTCTTGTTAGAATGGTGGCTATGTACTGGCTCATCCTCCATTTTCTGACACTAAGGTCAATTTTTCAACAAATCATGGATCCAAGAATAAATACTTGAACATTTTTTACAATTGTATCAAAAATCTTCTTAATATTTTATTAAACTTTTTCAGTATGTTTCTATGAGTATTGATTATGGAATTGAAGCCTTGATAATTTATATTATCAAGAAGCAGATCAAATATGACTCAAAATGAAGTTATGAGAACTTGTATTTTTCCCACATATTTATATAGAAGCTCCCAAGTACTTGCTCATCCTCCATTTTCTGAAACTAAGGTCACTGTTTCAAAAAATCATGTATCCAAGAATAAATCATTAAAAGTTTTTTACAATTGTATAATAAATCTTAATAATATTTTATTAAAATTTGTCACTTTGTTTCTATGAGTATGGATTATGGAATTGAAGCCTTGATAATTGATTATATATATTATCAAGAAGGAGATCCAATATAAATGAAAATTAAGTTGTGAGAACTCATATTTGTCCCAAATATTGATATAGAAGTTCCCAATATGTTCATTGCATGAATTTAATCTTATTCCTTTTTGGGATGTACTCATAAATTAATATGAAAGACCAAGCCTTGAGAGTTTCTGCGCAGAGAGCCCAGAGCTTAGTTGTAACAAATAAAATTTCAAGATCATTTCCAAGAGTATAAGTATTCTATGTGTATAATATATGTCCAGATACCTGGAATTAAGAGGTAAATCAATGCCAAGGCTATCAACTTATATTTAAATGAATGTGTTCAATTATTGTGAGATTTTCTAGGACTTATAAACCTTCCATTCAATTTTTGGTTGAGTCCTAGGATATATTAATTAACTTTTTTTATATTTAAATTTAAACTTTACATTGAAAATCCCCCCAAATGAGTACTCTTCCCCCATTCCTCATTGAGTATTATCCAATGAGTTCTTGATCCAGTGAAAACAAAACCAGGGAGAGCCTAGCCCTCCCCTGATTACTCCTTTATTCCCCTGAGGGCTCCTGTTAACTTGAAATTTCTTTACCCTATAGCCCCTTCCCCAGTTATGATATTATTTTTTGGGCCATGATAAATTTACAACCCTAAAAAACCTCTTCAAAACTCAAAATGGGTCTTGTGACATGGTTTGCAACCCATCTGAGTTATGAGCTGCACAAAACAACCCATCTGAGTGCTTATCTGCCTCATACAGCCAATTTCAACCTGTGGTGTGTTGTCAAAAACTCCAGGGTTTTGAGGGAAAAAACAAATAAAAATTAAAATTAAAATAAAAAAAATAACAAAGAAATTAAACAAAAAGAAACGCAGCAAAAAAAGTTGAAAAAAATTGAAAATTGAACAAAAAACGTTTGAAAAAGTAAAAGATCCAGTGCCATGAATGCAGTTTTATGGCCTTATGAATAAATAAAAATTAAACATTAAACATTTAAAAAAATAAAAGAATTTTGCCCAAAAAAAAATAAAAAAAGGAAAAAATGAAAATGGGTAAATAAAAATTAAAAGGAAAACAATACATAAAATACAGGCTTTAAATAAAATACAATAAAACATACTGTTTGAATAAGATATTAAAAAAGATAAAGCAACATACAAACATTTTATTGTATGTTTAAAAATAAGTTGAAATGAATCAAAATAAAATTGATCTAGATAAATTTGATTCATATCATCCCAACTTAGAGAGGCGCCCCATGCAATCAGCTACTGTGTGACTTGCATGGATCATGAATTTACACCCAAATTTACTAGCATGAGTTTGCCTTTGGCGTTCAGGGAGCAATGGCCTTGGGTATATTCCATGTCTGTCCCATTCTGGTTGTACATATTTGTCTGTCTTGAACTTGAATGTAAAAAAAGCATAGACATGCATTTTTTCATGCTTCAAGCTTAAGGGCTATTGTCTTATGTCCTTTCCTCATTACCATATAGCTCAGTTTATAAGTGTGACACAAATAAAGCACAACATCAATGGTGCCTTTGGCTTACTACTCTGGCTTGCGTAACAACCTTCCAATCTTGGAAATTAACTCAGTATATTATTTCAAACCTTGCAGTTAAATCTAATCTGGCCAACCATCCATTCAAGCTCTGCTCTTTCACCCTGGGTATCCTTAGCCCTTGGACTTCCATTCTTGGTCAAGCACTCACACTAGCTTGAACCCATGCCTAGTTTGCAACACTTACTGTATAGTTTGAAATTGGACTAGTCCCTTACCCTTCATAAACTACAACTTCACAATTTGTGTTGTCTCTCATGTCATTCATTCCTTTCTCACCCATTACGCACTTGTACACTCAGATTCTATTGTCTTGCATCTACACCATGACCTCAGAAACAACTGTAATGTCATTTTCATTTCCCATTCCGTTCTTTTCATTAATTGCCTCACTACCTCCTAGCTGTAGTTGCCCATCCATAAGGTTTTATCTTGTCACTTTGGATTACCTTATAAAGGGTGTGCTTCCTGCCTGAAGATTGTCTCCTCAGTTAGTTAATTTCATGCTTTCTTGCATTTTGCTAAATCCAGTCATCAAATCGGACTTGGCTTTGGTTCCCCTTCAATTGGAACAATTTATTCTCCTTGCTGTTTGCTGAGCCCATCATAAGTTTTCACTTTGAAGTTAGCCTTTCTACTTGCATTTGCCCTTGCACCCAGTATTCCTTTGTGCTCACAATCATCTAAGATTTCCCTAAAGTACGTCGGGTGGTTGTGTGACACATGTATGCCATTTTTTGGCAAAATTATTCAGCTTCTTGCCTACTAGGAAAGGAAACCACAGGAAGAGGGTCAAAGGGTTCTGGAACCTCATGGCTACATAGTTGCATAGTTCCATCAGCCATATTTACATTAGTTTCCATCAAATCAAATCAATCAAATTTCACATTAAATGTGACACACCACCCCAAGTCAATTTGAGTTGTGAAACATCTTGTTCCTCAATTGAAACCCTAGATTAGGATACAATTGGGGCTTCCAATTTTTTTTCTTTGCAGAAACCTAGCTTCTGCCTCAGATTTTTAAACAGAACTATCAATTAAGTAGTTCAAAACAACCATGTCAAAAGCAGTGGGGCTTGGGCTTGCCACTTTTCCCATAATTGAAACAAAAATGAATAAACTTCAATTTTAAATATAACTTTCAATTTAACAGCTCCAACTTGTCCTCACTTTTGGGTTGAAAAAAATGAAAACAAACAACGGGCAAGGATTGTGTATGTTTTGTAAAAGACTTTGTTTTTCCAATAGGCAGAATTTTCAGTAGAGTTTCTGATTGATTTTTGTGGTCCAATAGTCCCAAAAGATATGCAAAATCTCCAAATCCAGGTTTAAGGCACTGAAATGTGGTCAAGGGGTTTGTAGGTACTGCTAATTACCCCCTAAAATGGCCCATTTGGTGCTATCTTTCCCCCAATGGGCCAAAAGTGTCAATTGAGACATGCACAACCCCAATTGCAACTTGGGTAACCCCCCATAGGTTCCCCAAGTACTGGACATTTTTTTTGAAACTATTTGAGCCTTGAAGCTTCCTTCCCAATGTAGAGACTCCTGTGAGATTATATAAATAATGTAGGAAATTGCTTGCTGGCAGTCCTTGAAGGGGAATTTAGTATTACTTCTACTCCTTTAGAGTATTATTAAAAGTTAGAGTGGTTTTCAATCTCATACCCTTCTAGTACTATAGTAAGTCTGCACAATCATTGATTTAAATTAATGGCTGGTTTCTTTGAGACTTAAAGTAGGTCTCTGATCAGACCTAGATGAATTATTAACTTATTATTGGTAGCATTTGTTGAAGAATGGACCAAATTTATTGGATTATTGGTTAGTGGTTGATCAGTCCAAATATTAAAGGGTTCAAGGGTTTATCAAAGGGATGGTTCAGGAGAGGACAAAAGGATGGGTTTACCCACGGGGGGCAGGGTAGAGGACAAGGTTGGTTGTTGCTTTTTTTTGTGCTCTCTTTCTTTGTAAAAGTTATTTATTGATTGAAGGCTGGTTCTTCTTTAATTTGGTGCTAAATAATTAGGTCACAGAATAACTCTTATTCAAGCACCTATTGGTTGTTTTAATTGGTCAAAGATGGGTAATAACTTGGTTTCTGATTTCTTGTTTCCTTTATAACTGGTTCACTGATAATATTTACCTGGGTAGGTATTGACAGATCACTACTGATAGGTTGGTGATTGGGTGGCCAGACGGCACGCTGATTTAGGAATGGGTGAATGATACAACTTGGATAGGACACAGAGGCCCTCCTTAAATAGAAGATTCCTGCTCAAGGCTTCCCCTGAGGGTTCTCCCTGTTCTTGTGAGGAACACTGAGATAAAATTTCATGAGACATTTTTGCTGGTTTTAAAAAGCTTGTAAAGTTACATGAGGCATTTCTCCTGGTTGGAAAAAGCTTGGAAAGGGGTTTGATGCTTGCACAGCCCTGAATAAACTGCTGTGAATTGCAGATAAAATTATACTCCTGTGCAGTAATGGTGGTTGGTTTTGTGCTACTTGATACTACCTACATGTGTTGCTGTGCATTCACTGGTGGTTTGTTTGGTGCTACTTGCTTCTACCTCCATATATTTTTGTGCATTACTGGCGGTTTGCTTGATGCTCCATAGCCTTGACTGCCTGAATAAATTGCTGGGTAGCCCTGTGGTACTTGTACTGGTGGGTTTTTTGTACCACATGATTCTGAATGCATAAATTTCTGTGGGTTGCTGGGGGTTGTTGGTACTGCATGGTTCTGCCTGCCTGCATATATTGCTGGGTAGCCCTGTGGTACTTGTACTGGTGGGTTGTTTGGTATCACATGCTTCTGACTACATAAATGGCTGTGTGGTGTTGAGGTTGTTTGGCACTGCATGGTTCTGGCTGAGACTGGTTTCATGTCCTCCTTCCAATACTGTCCTGTATGATTCTGAATAGGTTTGTGTATGTGTATTTGCTTGTTTGTTTGGTTATGGTTGAGACTGGTTCCACTTCCTCCTGCCCATACTGTCTGTATACTTTGGCATATGTTTGTGTATGTGTATTTTATTTTTTGTTTGGTTCTGGTTGAGACTGGTGCCACTTACTCCTGCCTATAATGTTCCTGTATACCTCTTCACAGCCTTCTTTATGTATATTTGAATGCATTCTGGGTGAGGTGACAGGATCTGAAATAGTCACACTGCCTCATGTATCTGTATTTCTGTATTCTGGCTTAGGTGACAGGGTTGGTGTATGGTCCTGGTTTTGATTTTAAGCTGTCACTGGTATGCACTTGAGGGTTTCCAAGGTATTTCTTTCTGCCTTCCACAGGGCTGTGAAACCTGGTTGGGTATGTTTTTGCCACAGTTGAAGGTTTCTTGGGCTGTATCTTCTAGTCCACAAGGGATAGGGGGCACTTTGGCTGAGTGACTATAGGTTATTCCTCATGTAGAATCCATTTATGAAGTTAATTTGATGGTATGAGCTGTTGTTATACTATAAAAGTGAGTGTCATGGCTATAGGACAGGTTTGGTCTACCACAACAACTCAATTGGGTTGTGAATGGTTTCAAATGCCTGCTCAAGACCCAGGATTGTAAATTTATCACTGCCCTTGTAATTTTGATTGAAGAACAAACACAACTTCACTGATGTTTTTACTGCAAAAATTGATAGAGGGAATCAAAATTTTATGCTACAAGACAGACAAGAGAGCCACATTCTTGATAGACAGAATAAGATATGTTTAGGAGTCATTTCATGTGCTCATTAGTTCTTTCTCTCTTCTGCAGTTTCATTTGTATGAAGGTGAGTGTCTATTTATTTGTCCCTCTTGGTGGCAGTGTTTTGTCTCTTTAGTCTAAGTCTTCCTCATTGTCTGTTTCTCTTCTCTGTGAGTTTCTGTATCTTACCTTAGGTGGCCACTGCTTGCCTTTCATTGGTCTAGGCTTTAATTTAAAATTGATTGGTTAGTTTTTTGTGGCTCATGCTTCATCTGTTGTTTTTAATGACCCACTGTATGGTTTTTGTACTGCATTGCTTTTGCTTGCCTCTGGTAGACTCATCTCAAGAAAAATATCTCATCCCATGAATCAAAGTAAATAATTGGATTTTATTGGGCAATGGATTTAGCTTGAAATTCATGCCTGAAAAAAATTGACTTTTTTAGGTCAATCAGTCCCATTGTTTTTGTTGACCCACTGTATGTATGTACATACATACATTCAAAGTTGGTGTCAACATGAGTCTTTCAGAGATTAAGTGGAGGAATTTAATGCTTAGGACCGCAGGTCCCTCGTCAATTGAAGCAAAAGTGATGGGGGAAACTATGTTGTATAGTGCGCTGTTATTCATACAAATAGGAAATACAACCTAAAATGAATCCGCCCTCCCATGGTAAGTCAACCATAATGGCTTCATTGCGTTAAGACCCTTTATCGTCTCTGGCCTGGCGGCTAAGCCGGTACAGGCACGCTTTGAAGGTGACGTCACATTATAGCATCATCCTTGGACCTCATCAATATTGCTCGGTGGTGCCACATCAAAGTATGAGGTAGGTTGACTCGACAGTGTTAAGGTAGGGAAAGTACCAAAACAGTGTTAGCCTGCATGAGGATCCGAAAACTGTATTCCTAGACTGAACGCTTTTGTACGATATGCTTGACATTGGAGGCGCATTTTTTTAAAAAGAAAATTGTAATAACTCCGAACCGCTGGCTGTTTTTCCCAGTCATCCTGATACTTGGTTCGTTAGCGACCTGTACTAGAGGCCGATCCTTTTTGAACAGCCTTCACAGGCGCCTCCACGCAGTACCTGCAAACTGTGATTGTGATTGGGACCGAATTTCAGACCGCTGATTAGCATTTGCTGTTTGATGGCTGACCAAGCATGGTCAAGGGAGAGTAATGAGGGCATAAACTTGAGAGACCACGCACAAGGGCGATACAGATTCAGTTCTGCCATGAAGCAGCTGGCGTGTACTACGGGGCTCTTGGGATCGAGCGACTGCGTTCCCGTGACCGCTAGTGCGCAAGATCCAGAGTGAAGGTGTGAAAAACCGCAGTCTATGGAAGTTTGAGACAAGGGAACGACGGGAAAACGATGTGAGAAGAAAGAGGTTCCCAACACGCACCGATCCATTTGTTGGGGACTTTGGGATCCCACAACATATAATACATTTCCGTGGCGTGAATGTCACCATGGAAATGTGCTCCTTTTTCCTGTGGATAATCCCAATAACAATCCTGGAAAACAAAATTTTCCTGTGTCACTGTGAAGGAGATCATCATGCCGTCCAAGATGATTAGCCACATAGTGTCCAACTGCGAAGAAAGCATAACGAGCTCATGGTGCTTGAACTCCTCGATACCTACGACGTTCTCCCTTGAATAAGCAGCCGTTTGCTTTGCAGGCATATCGGGGGCCGTCCACTGGTATACAGACTGGTTTATCAGTCGGGCGCGGATATTTATAACAAGCCAGTAATCAATCAAACTGGGGTTTTTACTCTTTAGACCATGTTGTGATATGATCGGAGCTTCCCTCAACTACTCGAGACTCACTAGCGTCTCCGTCAGGATTTTTGGGGTCCCATGTGAACACTCCGCTACAAGATTGGTGGTAGGGGTTCGGCTGGCGTTTGCCGACGATACTTGGCCTGAGCTTGGCCGGACTTCGGGAGGAGATGGAACGTGAAGTCGGAATCAAGAGCACCACTAGGAACAACAGGCAGGTGGTTGGATGTAAAACGATCATCGTGACTAGGTAAGCTTGGAAATTGACGTGAGGATGGGGGAAGTCAACATTGACGGTTGGTTTTGTGTCTATTATTCACAAGTGGAATCGGTTCAACTGATGATGATCCGAGTTTCTCACAATTTCAAAGATTTCAAGAAAGTTTACTTTCCGACTAAGGATAAGAATACGGCTTCCAGCCACTCATATTTATACTTGACGAAATCAAGTCAGCTGTTCGTCGTTTCGGCTTTCGAAGCTACGACTCACGAAATACGGAGACAACCAGGGTCCGAAAAAAGCGGGTCTAAGAACGCCATTGTGGCCAGGGTGGTCAATCAGTGGTCAGGTGATGATTCGTCCGCCAACCTTGAATGCCAAAGGCTGTTTTGTCACGCCGGTATGCCCCGTAGGTGGCCTGTAGCGATACGACTAAGACCCTTAGTTTCTCCATATTTTTGACCCTTATTTTTTATCGAGTATTGATTAGCTCTTGAGTTGAAATGGCAATTAGTTTTTTCCCCAAAGATACGGAATCCCACAAACCGCAAAAAATTTGTCTTAGGTTTTGCTGAGGGTTTTGGCTTGGAGACAGCCACTAATGATGAGGGTAAGGGGCTAATTGTTGTCAGAACTGTTAGGAATGATAGGTCGCAGTATCCTTAGTGTTATATTTCTCATGCCCGCGCGGCTTTATATACTATGTACAAATGTCACGGAGTGTGATATATTGTGCGAAATGTATAGCGTGTATAGTATGTATTTAGTGGGCTATGTTTGTATATATAATACCCCCGCCCCCGCAAGCTTAGCATTGAATTAGTGGTAAAAATGAGTCGCAGAAATGGGACTGTTTCGTTGGTCCAAGTCGCTTGGTGAATATGTCGGCCAGTTGTTTGTTGGTTGAGATCCACGTCAGGTGTATCTTCAAGTCGCGTATCAGATCATTAATGAAGAAAAAATTTTGGGAAATATGTTTCATAGGGCAGCGGGACCCGTTTTCAGTAGCAACAAGAACTGCCGCGCGGTGAGATGGAGGAATCAAAATCAAGACACAAAGCACGTAAAGAAACAAAAAGTTCCATTGCCATCCCCATTGCCACAAACTCCGCGTTATGCCACGAACTCCGCGTTACACGTCGACGTTGCCACGGTATTCTGGCGTTTGGAACCCCAAGAGATTGGGCAGTTGTTCAGAAGGGTTAGGAAACCAGAGGTTGATTGGTGGAATTTGCCGCCCCAGTTGGCATTGACCCATAGGCGCAGTCCGCTTGTGTCCAGTTGGAAAACAAGCCTTTGGTCTTTTGAAGTATCAATGTATTGAACCAGGTGCTGTGAGGCAATCCAGTGGTCATTTTGCGGGCATTTGCTGTATTGACATAGGTAGTTCACGGCAAAAGAGATGTTGGGGCGTGTGCCCAAAGCAACATAATTGAGGGAGCCAATATATGATTGGAATTCCTTGGAGTCAAGCGCGTTGCCATCTTCCGGGGTAGTTAGGGGGTTAGAGGGTAGAACAGTTGTGGAGGTTAAGAGAGGGGGGCTGTTTTGAGAGGTCCATTTTGTCACTATCTGGCAAATAAGGAGGCCTTGGTCAAGGTGGATGGTGCCTGTCAGCTTGCTACTATTGCAGAGCAAGCTGCAAAAGTAACAAAAATAATATAAAAATAATAAAATAAAATTAATCTAAGAAGGAGTAGGGAAAACATAAATATTATTACAGAAATGGATTCTCCACCCAAAATTAGGTAGGGTCACTCACTGACCCCACCCTTGAAATCCAACTCCTTATATTTCTAAATAATTAAGGAAAGAAAAACCAAAATACTACAGCTCCACTATTGAGTTTTTGGTCAATTAAATATTTCACACACATTGTCATGTATAGGTTTCACACCTAAAATTCAGTCAGAATTGGGGTGTTGTGTATATTTCAGGAGTTACGGGTGGAAATGTGTTTTGTCACAATTCCCGCTGTGGTGCTCTTTTATGGACGCAAGTCAGGAAAGGGCTGCAGGCGGCGCGCTCAGCAATGGGAAGGGCCTTGCTGCAGCTAGCCACGCTGCGGGCTCAGCAGCAGTCAGGTAGGCCCGGCAGCGGTTGGGTCGGGCTCAGCACCTGGAGACGGGAGACAACGGATTGCCCGGACCAGAAAGCTTGCGTGGATCGGAAAGCTTGCACGGATCGGAAGGCTTGTGCAGATTGGAAAGCTTGCGCGGATTGGAAGGCTTGCGCGGATTGGAGAGCTTGCGCGGATCGGAAGGCTTGCGCAGATTGGAAAGCTTGCGCGGATTGGAAGGCTTGCGCGGATTGGAAAGCTTGCGCGGGTTGGAAGGCTTGCGCGGATCAGAAAGCTTGCGCGGATCGGACGGCTTGCGCAGACCAGGCGGACCACGCATTGCAAGACGCGCGGATTGGGTCACGCGGGTAAGCGGATACCTGGAACGGTTTGTTGGGCGGACGCGCGCGGGCAGGCAAGCCGGGCATACGTTGATATTGAGGGGCATGGGTTATGGGGCAAGGGATGGAGGGGTGGGATTGGGCTAGGGTTCTGTGCTTAGGGGTTGTATTTCATCATTCTTGCTTACTTGTGGTTGTACTTAGGTTAGGGTTGAGAGGGAGGACTTAAATACTTTGCTCTCAACTCTGGGTTGTAGGGGAAGCACGGGGGGAGGGGAGGACGGAGAAACACTTCACCCCACTTCACTTTGCTTTACGGACTGGACTGCACTTTAGGATATTACTTTTTTATGGCATTGGATTGGATTGGATTGGAAAAGAAGGAATTCATCTTATTATCGCTCCCTCCCTCTCACTCTATCTCTCTCTTGAACGGCTGCATCCAATCTCCTTACAGACGCTTTGATCAATAACTTCTGGAACTTGAGGACAACTTCTGGGGTGTTTCCCCCTTTAGTTTCCACATCTGGGGGTCTGGCCGGGAACTATCTTTTGTCAAAGTCTCTTGAAGGTACTCACGGATGCTACCAACAGCCGCTTCTCTTCCTTCCTCCTCCCACGGCTTCCGCGCTACCTCATGGATTTACCCACATATTTGACTCAACATTGTGGAAGTGGAGCAATTCATCTCACGGTATGAAACAATTGCGGACTCTGAAGGCGTTTTGGATTTTGAGAAGGCGTGCCATGTTGTCCTGTTCATCAAGGACGCGGAAGCGCGTTGGGACGTGGAGGAGATGGGAGGCTACCTGAACCTGGATTGGCCGGAACTGAAGGAGGACATGCTGGCAAGATGGGGGAGGGGCGGTTCTTGCTTTTGGAAGGATGATCTCAAGCCATCCGCGGAATTGGGTTACAAGGCAGGCGCACGCAACGGGACCTGGTTGCAAGCGGAAGTGGACTACACGGAACTGGAGTACTACAGGGCAGAGTATGTTCGGGCCCCACCAC
Organism: Puccinia polysora; assembly: GCA_025617555.3. Taxonomy (NCBI): domain Eukaryota; kingdom Fungi; phylum Basidiomycota; class Pucciniomycetes; order Pucciniales; family Pucciniaceae; genus Puccinia; species Puccinia polysora. The sequence continues at coordinate 43,030,525 of CM062625.1, read as the reverse complement.
CGGCAACCATCTCTTGGGCTAGCAAACTTGCAGAGGTGGCAAGGGGCCTTGAGGCCTATCTGGAGAGTATTCAGTCTCCCAGCGCATCTGCGCCCTGCGTTTGCGCAAATGGGGAGGACAACAACCATTGGCAGACGGGACAAAGGGACCGGACAGTGGATTCAAACGCGGAATTGGTTTCCCCAGTGGGGGCTAAGAACGTGTTGGGGAAGCAGGACTTGATGGAACCAGTGCGGCCTACTGACAGGAAGCGGGCAAGGAAAACGGAACGGGAAATGGATGCTCCATGCGTTTTGGGAATTGGCAAGCGGCGGACGGATCTTGCAAAGAAGGTACCCGCGGCGGCGGAAGAGACGGACCACGCGTTGGAGAATCACAACCCAAGCCGGACCTCTTTGACGGCGGGGAGCCCGCATTTGGAAAGGGTAGTGGCAGCAACGGAAAGGACGGGCGCGGAATGGACAGATGGTGGAGCGGAGCGGAAGGATCAAGTGGTCACGCGCGGTCTGGCGGGCAGGGAGCGGTCAGAAATCTCAGGAGGGGAGAACAAGGCTGCAAGAACGGCAAAGGGCAAGGAATGTTGTGTGGACGGGGTGGGGGAGGAGAGAGCTGGGATTGAAAGGGTTTCAAAGCCTCTTTACTCCTCCATGGCAGGTTGTTGTAAGGACGTCTGGGGGTGTTCTCTTTTGTTTGGGTTTTGCGCGCAGATGGGCTCAAATTTCAAAGGATGCAGGAGGGTCTTGGAGACGGGAGGTGCACCTAGGCGGTCTGGGAGAACAATTTGCAAACAAGGTCCCTGCGGGATTGGTTGAGGCAATGCGCCACAGATCTGGCAATGGGTGGGGCGCAGTCGGCTGAGGACAGCGGCAAAGTTGGGGGGGGAGCTAGCGCGGGGCGGAAGGTTGGAGTTGGGATGCAGGACGCGGGCTCAAAAAAAAAAAAAAAAATCTCTTGTTCCTTCTTATCTATTCATTCTTCCTTTTTTTTTTATTTCTTTTCTTTCCTCTTCCTGTCTCTCTTGAGGATGGCGTACGCTGTGGAAACTTAAGAAGAGTTACCTTCACAAGTTGTCCTGAGTTCCGGAAATTATTGGTCTAGCGTCTGTAAGATGATGGGGCACAATGAGTTTTTAAGAAGAGAGAGTGATGATATGATGAAATTCCTTCCTTGCCCAATCCGTAAGATGATGATCCTCCCCAACCCAGAGTTGAGGGTGAGGTCTTAAATCCCCCCCCTCAACCCTAGCCTAAGTACAACCACAAACAACAAGAAAAAGTGATGAAATAAAACCCTAAGCCGCAGAACCCTAGCCCAACCCTATCCCTCCATCCCTTGCCATTACCCGCGCCCTTTGGTATTAACGTAGCCCGGTTTGTCCTTCTCATGGCGCGGCCCTCCGCCGCGCCCTACTCGGAGCCCCCCGTGTTTTTGTCCGCGCCGTCTGCGAATGCCGTGATCTGCGGGTTGGCCCACGCTTATTCCCGCGCGGGCCTCCCCAGCGCGTATAGCCCATGATCACCCCGCCCTTGCCTCCCGGAATAGCCACCCGCAAGCTTGGTCGGGCCGACTCCATCACTTGGTCCACTTCTTCCGGGCGGGTTGCGGTCCGGTGTGGTGCTCTTTTATGGACGCAAGTCAGGAAAGGGCAGCAGGCGGCGCGCTCGTAGGCCCAGCAGCGGTTGGGTTGGGCTCTGCACCTGGAGACGGGAGACGACGGATTGCGCGGATCAGAAAGCTTGCGCGGATTGGAAAGCTTGCGCGGATCGGAAAGCTTGCGCGGATCGGAAGGCTTGCGCGGATCGGAAAGCTTGCGCGGATCAGAAAGCTTGCGCGGATCGGAAGGCTTGCGCGGATCGGAAAGCTTGCGCGGATCGGAAGGCTTGCGCGGATCAGAAGGCTTGCGCGGATTGGAAAGCTTGCGCGGATCAGAAGGCTTGCGTGGATTGGAAAGCTTGCTTGGGTCGGAAGGCTTGCATGGATCGGAAAGCTTGCGCGGATCGGACGGCTCGCGTGGACCAGGCGGACCACGCATTGCAAGGCGCGCGGATTGGGTCACGCGGGTACGCGGATACCTGGAACGGGTTGATGGGCGGACGGGCACGGGCAGGCAAGCTGGGCGTACGTTGATATTGAGGGGCATGGGTTATGGGGCAAGGGATGGAGGGGTAGGATTGGGCTAGGGTTCTGTGCTTAGGGGTTGTATCTCATCATTCTTGCTTACTTGTGGTTGTACTTAGGTTAGGGTTGAGAGGGAGGACTTAAATAATTTGCTCTCAACTCTGGGTTGTAGGGGGGGGGGAGGACTTCACGGACTGGACTTGACGGACGGGGACTGCACTCTAGGATATCACTTTTATGGCATTGGATTGGATTGGATTGGAAAGAAAGGAATTCCTCTTATTATTTCTCTCTCTCTCTCCCTCTCTCGCTCTTGAAAGGCTGCATGTAATCTCCTTACAGACGCTTTGATCAATAACTTCCGGAACTGGAGGACGACTTCGTGAGGGATAACCTCTAAAGTTTCCACATCTGGGGGTCTGGCCGGGAACAATCTTTCGTCAAAGTCTCTTGAAGGTACTCACGGATGCTACCAACAGCCGCTTCTCTTCCTTCCTCCTCCAACGGCTTCCGCGCTACTCCATGGATTTACCCGCATATTAGACTCAACATTGCGGAGGTGGAGCGATTCATCTCACGTTATGAAACAATCGCGGACTCTGAAGGCGTTTTGGATTTTGAGAAGGTGCGCCATGTCGTCCTGTTCATCCAGGACGCGGAAGCGCGTCGGGAAGTGGAGGAGATGGGAGGATACCTGAAACTGGATTGGCCGGAACTGAAGGAGGACATGCTGGCAAGATGGGGGAGGCGCGGTTCTCGCTTTCGGAAGGACGATCTCAAGCCATCCGCGGAATTGGGCTACAAGGCAGGCGCGCGCGACGGGACCCGGTTGCAAGCGGAAGTGGACTACGCGGAACTGGAGTACTACAGGGAAGAGTATGTTCCGGCCCCACCACCGGCAACCATCTCTTGGGCTAGCGAACTTGCAGAGGTGGCAAGGGGCCTTGAGGCCTATCTGGAGAGTATTCAGTCTCCCAGTGCATCTGCGCCCCGCATGTGCGCAAATGGGGAGGACGATGACCATTGGCGGACGGGAAAAAGGGACCATAAAGTGGATTCAAACGCGGAATTGGTTTCCCCGGTGGGGGCTAAAAACGTGTTGGGGAAGCGGGATTCGATGGAACCGGTGCGGCCTACTGACAGGAAGCGGGCGAGGACAACAGAACGGGAAATTGATGCTCCGTGCGGACTGGGAATTGGCAAGCGGCGGACGGATCTTGCAAAGAAGGTATACGCGGCGGCGGAAGAGACGGACCACGCATTGAAGAATCACGACCCGAGCTGGACTTCTTTGGTGGCAGGGAGCGCGCATTTGGAAAGGGCAGTGGCAGCAATGGAAAGGACGGTCGCGGAATGGACAGACGGTGGGGCGGAGCGGAAGGGTCAAGTGGTCACGCGCGGTCTGGTGAGCAGGGAGCGGTCAGAAATCTCCGGAGGGGAGAACAAGGCCGCAAGAAGGGCAAAGGGTAAAGGATTTTGTGTGGGCGGGGTGGGGAAGAAGAGAGCTGGGATTGAAAGGGTTTCAAAGCCTCTTTCCTCCTCCACGGCGGGTTGTTGTAAGGACGTCTGGGGGTGTTTGCTTTCGTTTGGGTTTTGCGCGCGGATGGGCTCAAATTTCAAAGGATGCAGGAGGGTCTTGGCGGCGGGAGGTGCACCTAGGCGGTCTGGGACAACAATTTGCAAACAAGGTCCCTGCGGGATTGGTTGAGGCAACGCTCCGCGGATCTGGCGATGGATGGGGCGCGGTCGGCTGAGGACAGCGGCAAAGTTGGGGGGGAGCTAGCGCGGGGTGGAAGGTTGGAGTTGGGACGCGGGACGCGGGCTCAAAAAAAAAAAAAACTCTTGTTCCTTCTTATCTATTCATTCTTCCTTTTCTGTCTCCCCATGTACTATTGCGGATACTCTCACTGGCGCGGATTTCTCACCTTCAGACTCTCACTGGCGCGGATTTCTCACCTTCAGAAGACTCTCACTGGCGCGGATTTCTCACCTTTTCCGACTTCTCACTGGCGCTGATCTTCTCTCTCCAAGGCGCGGATAATGCGCGCGGTCCTTATTCTTGCTCAGGGACTCACAAGCCCAAAGGCTACTCAATCACGCACAACGTATGTCTTTTTTTTGTGTATAGGCGCTAAATACAAAGGATAACTACGGAAGGAGAGATGGTGGGAGATCTCTGGGGACAGAACTCAAGTTGGGGGGGGATGTGGTGCTCTTTTATGGACGCAAGTCAGGAAAGGGCAGCAAGCGGCGCGCTCGTAGGCCCAGCAGCGGTTGGGTTGGGCTCTGCACTTGGAGACGGGAGACGACGGATTGCGCGGATTGGAAAGCTTGCGCGGATCGGAAAGCTTGCGCGGATCGGAAAGCTTGCGCGGATCGGAAGGCTTGCGCGGATCGGAAAGCTTGCGCGGATCGGAAAGCTTGCGCGGATCTGAAGGCTTGCGCGGATCGGAAAGCTTGCGCGGATCAGAAGGCTTGCGCGGATCAGAAGGCTTGCGCGGATTGGAAAGCTTGCGCGGATCAGAAGGCTTGCGTGGATTGGAAAGCTTGCTTGGGTCGGAAGGCTTGCATGGATCGGAAAGCTTGCGCAGATTGGACGGCTCGCGTGGACCAGGCGGACCGCGCATTGCAAGGCGCGCGGATTGGGTCACGCGGGTACGCGGATACCTGGAACGGGTTGATGAGCGGACGGGCACGGGCAGGCAAGCTGGGCGTACGTTGATATTGAGGGGCATGGGTTATGGGGCAAGGGATGGAGGGGTAGGATTGGGCTAGGGTTCTGTGCTTAGGGATTGTATCTCATCATTCTTGCTTACTTGTGGTTGTACTTAGGTTAGGGTTGAGAGGGAGGACTTAAATACTTTGCTCTCAACTCTGGGTTGTAGGGGGGGGGGGAGGACTTCACGGACTGGACTTGACGGACGGGGACTGCACTCTAGGATATCACTTTTATGGCATCGGATTGGATTGGATTGGAAAGAAAGGAATTCCTCTTATTATTTCTCTCTCTCTCTCCCTCTCTCGCTCTTGAAAGGCTGCATCTAATCTCCTTACAGACGCTTTGATCAATAACTTCCGGAACTCGAGGACGACTTCGTGAGGGATAACCTCTAAAGTTTCCACACCGGCGCCGCCTGAGGTAGGCCCGACCCATACCTGGTGCTGAGCCCCGCAGCCCCTACTGCTGAGCCCCGCAGCCCCTACTGCTGAGCCCGCAGCAGGCACTGCTGAGACCGCGCGCACGCCAGATGCTGAGCCCAACCTACCCAACTGCTGAGCACGCAGCCCGTGACGCAGCTCTCGATCCGGGGTTATAAATACGACACCACAACGCACACGGGCACGCCGAGGTCTCCCCATGTACTCTTGCGGATACTCTCACTGGCGCGGATTTCTCACCTTCAGACTCTCACTGGCGGGGATTTCTCACCTTCAGACTCTCACTGGTGCGGATTTCTCACCTTTTCCAATTTCTCACTGGCTCTGATCTTCTCTCCCCAAGGCACGGATATTGCGCGCGGTTCTTATTCTTTCTCAGGGACTCACAAGCCCAAAGGCTACTCAATTGCACACAACGTATGTCTTTTTTTGTGTATAGGCGCTAAATACAAAGGAGAAAGGATAACTACGGAAGGTGAGATGGTGGGAGATCTCTGGGGACAGAACTCAAGTTGGGGGGGATGTGGTGCTCTTTTATGGACGCGAGTCAGGAAAGGGCTGCAGGCGGCGCGCTCAGCAATGTGAAGGGCCTTGCCGCAGCTAGCCGCGCTGCGGGCTCAGCAGCAGTCAGGTAGGCCCGGCAGCGGTTGGGTTGGGCTCAGCACCTGGAGACGGGAGACGACGGATCGCGTGGACCAGAAAGCTTGCGTGGACCAGAAAGCTTGGGCGGATCCAAAAGCTTGCGCGGATCGGAAGGCTTGTGCGGATTGGAAAGCTTGCGCGGATTGGAAGGCTTGCGCGGATTGGAAAGCTTGCGCGGATCGGAAGGCTTGCGCGGATTGGAAAGCTTGCGCGGATCAGAAGGCTTGCCCGGATTGGAAAGCTTGCGCGGGTCAGAAGGCCGGCGCGGATTGGAAAGCTTGCGCGGATTGGACGGCTTGCGCGGACCAGGCGGACCGCGCATCGCAAGACGCGTGGATTGGGTCACGCGGGGACGCGGATACCTGGAACGGGTTGTTGGGCGGACACGTGCGGGCAGGCAAGCCGGGCGTACGTTGATATTGAGGGGCATGGGTTATGGTGCAAGGGATCGAGGGTTAGGATTTGGCTAGGGTTCTGTGCTTAGGGGTTGTATTTCATCATTGTTGATTACTTGTGGTTGTACTTAGGTTAGGGTTGAGAGGGAGGACTTAAATACTTTGCTCTCAACTCTGGGTTGTAGGGGAAGCACGGGGGGAGGGGAGGACGGAGAAACACTTCACCCCACTTCACTTTGCTTTACGGACTGGACTGCACTTTAGGATATTACTTTTTTATGGCATTGGATTGGATTGGATTGGAAAAGAAGGAATTCATCTTATTATCGCTCCCTCCCTCTCACTCTATCTCTCTCTTGAATGGCTGCATCCAATCTCCTTACAGACGTTTTGATCAATAACTTCTGGAACTCGAGGACAACTTCTGGGGTGTTGCCCCCTTTAGTTTCCACACCGCACGCAGCCACGGTAGCCAATGCACTTGCGCGCGGCTGAGATACAGCCCTGTCACTTGGTCCAGGTTGTGTACGCAGCCCCAGGCCTCTGAAAAGTACGCAGGTGCGGGACTACGGGCTGACAGAGTGACAGGCAGCCTGAGAGGCTCAGGTATGGCATAAAGATGCTACAACCTACACGGGAAAATTCTACATATGTAATAAATATTCCCATGGATAGTGGACAGTCTAAAAATAAATAATATTATATAAAAACACATAAATAATCCTTATATGTGTTTTTTATTTAATATAATTCAAAGTACCAAGAATGTCCAAAATAAGACAATGACAACTTCTAAAAATATATTAAAATACTTTAATATACTTTTATGAGAATTTCTAGACATCAATATCTTTGTGACATACTAAAAAAACTAATGATGCATAAATATTACATGAATTCCCTTGACTTATATTTTTAAGTAATTATATTAGTAAATCAACTGGAACTCGAAAATAAGGAGTAAAATCAATATCATGACTTTTACTCCAGATATATAATACATAATGAGAACTTACCTGACATCAATATGTCCGTAGAAATGTCTATTTATTTAATTATTAAAGTACAGGGAACATTTACTAGGGATAATTAATTAAATAATACATAAATAGGACAGATTAGTGTTATTCACACGTCCTAATATCTATTATAAAGTAGAATAATTCTCATAACCTGAGGAATTAGATGCTACCCATGCTACAGAACAAGGGAACACGTGACAGGCTACTACTGGATACCCTGCGAGCCTCAGTGTCTGTCCCTTTGAGCACCTAAAACCATCAGAAGGACAATATTGGGGCTCCAAAAGCTATAAATAAAGAGCTTGTTTGAGGATATTGATGGGCAGAGACCCAGTTATATTCATATCCAGACACCGTGCCAAGGTAATCAAGTAATTACAAGACATAAGGAAGTGATTTATGGAAATGTATGATCAATAATATCCGTCCTCAACCTCTTTTCATCAATTAAAACTGCTGAACTACCTTATAACCCCAGTATACAGGCTTGAACCATCAGTGCAGGTCTCAAACGGATACCCAAAGGATTTAATAAAATAACCTTGAGTTTCATTATCCTTTCTCTGTCGTGGAAGCTTGGCTACAAGGTCCTGCCACTCCACCGTGTATTTTACATACATATTATCTTTGGGTAAAATACTCTTTAAACTAAAGAACCCAAAGTAACCAGTAATACCTGTTTTCATACCGAAATCCCTGAAGAGAGGTGTTAAAGATCCCCAATGTAATTGTGGCACCTCTATCAAAATATTTAATAATCAATTTATTCATATTGATTTAAAACAATAAACAATAACCAAACCACTTAACCTTGCAATAAGCTTAATCCAAATATTTTAAAGATTTTTGCTGCATTTATTAAATAATATATTTATTATTGGCTCTAGTAGCTCTGGTAGCTAAAGGATAGCAAGGGTCTTGGCATCCAGGAGGCTGAAAATTGAGGGTCTGGCCGCGAAATATTCCATTTGCTTATAATTAATACCTTGGACCAGACATTTCACAAAAAAATAAAATCAAAGAAAAATTTATCTGACTTTATAACCGTGATTTATCATTCAATTCTTTTGCAGTGAATTTAACAACCAATGCAGAATTAATAATCTATTATTTAAATCTTTTAAAGATAAGAAAAGAAGAATATATTAAAAATTTGAAACCTACTGGTTGGAAAGCTTTAACTCAAGATGAGCAACTTAATATCTCTTCTGCACTTAAACACTTAGATAAACTCCTTGAACAAGAAGATCTTGAAAGGCGTATCAAATTTCAGGCTCCATTAAGGAAACATAAAGCTTGGAAGAAATACTGTATAAATTACTTTTTGAAATATAAAAGTAAGTATACAAGTTGTCTTACCAAATTATTTTTTAAATAATATTGATATATTTTATTAACCAATAAAGTAAACTTTTCTATCAGTGAACCCTCCTGTACCAGGAACCACCACCACTGAATTTGATTTATTGGATCAGGAAATCCCAGACATCTCTGGAAGCCCTGAAAATATTGATTGGGCAGGTGAAGACCTCATTGGAACACACCAAGACCCTGTAGGATTACCTACTAAGGATCAATTTAACCCCAATAAGGTCTTGGTACCTTTGAACATCAAATTAAGTGAGTTTTGAATAAAACTTATTTTTATGGATTTTTTCTGTAAAATACTTATAAACATATTATTCTAAAAATGAATAGACGTAACACAACAGCCTCAGGAAGAATTCGCTCCTATGGATCTTTGCCAAAAGATCTCAGTAACCGTGGGACCACCAATAAGGACAACCATGAAGGGACTAGAACCCGTGGATAAAATTTTAATGGACAAGGAGCAGCACCAATCACTTCTTCCCTCTCCCAACCTAGAGCCAGAGAAGATAGTAGAATCAAGCCACCCTCCTTTACAAAAAGATTCCCTGCAGCCATCCCAGAAGAATCTGGCCAAGGAAGCCAGGATCAAAGAATTAGTCAGAGAGCATGTGAAATATTGGGAAGAGCTCAAAGAAGCCGAAGCCAAGGAGGACATGGTATCTATGAAAAATATAATCTCCCAGGAAAAAGCCACCCAGATAGCTCTTCAGAAAATGATTCCAAGGAAAGAGGTAGAATCTTACATAGAAAAGTGGAATCCTTGCAATCAATTAGCCCAACTGAAAGGCAAAGGATCAGGAAGGAACAGATCCTCTTCCCATCCCAAGCCAAAGGGAAAGAAATACTGGGATCACATAATATTCCTAGCTCAAAAGTGGAAAAAGCTTTACAACAATTAGCTTCTAATTCTGAGCCCAAAAAAACCTCTGAGGTAATTAATTCCTTTTCTAATGATATGCATCATAATTCCAAAATTGTTTGTGAAACTTTGGACGTTTTTTATACCCAAATGGATAAATTAACCTCAGTGGTAGCCAAATTTATTAATAACCAAACAAAGATGGTAGGAATGGAAGAAATTAAAGAACACACAGAAAGGTTATTGGAGACAATTAATCAAGGTAGGATCAAACAGACTCAAACAATTGAGAATATGTTATCAGGAATCCAAGAAGATTTTATTATGTATTTCCACCCCTTAAAAGAAGAATTTGCAACCACCACTAACAGCTCTATTCTATCCCTTAGTGAAAAATTGGATGTGCTTAATAACAAAGTGGACCTGCAACTTAATCTGATCACAAATGATCTTAGAGACTTGAAATTCCATCTGACCAACCCCTTGGGGAGTACTACAGAGGAACCAAAACCTCCCAGACAAACCACTACTCCTTATGCACCACCCTTATTAGGAATGCATAGGAGTGACAACTTTAGGCCTAGTGCTACCCCTGAGAAGGAGCAAGCACTCAAACTTTTACCCCCTATTTCTGAATGGCCCAAATTCTCCAGTAAAGGAGAATACAATCATATAAATTTTATTGAATTTATTGACTACACCATTAACTATTATGAACTACCAGAAGCTATAGCTGTAGTCAGGCTACCCAGCCTATTTGAACGAGTAGCATTGGACTGGTTTATCAGTAAAGGAGAAGAAGTAGGATCCTTACTATGTAATTCTTGGAAAATTCTGATTAAAGAACAATTTGGTTCCAGAATCTGGAAAAGAAAAATGGTGAAAAATTTAGAAAATTCCTCATTTGACCCCTCCAGGGATAAACCTCACAAATGGTGCTTGGAACAGAAGAAAAGGTTGGATTGCTTCTATCCAGATGCTGATAAAGAGGAAGTAAATGAAAGACTCCTCAACCTGTTTCCTGCCAATCTTAACCATAGTGTAAGATGTAGGATGAGTATGGATGCGGACTTGCCAACTCTAATCAATGTGCTAGAAGAAGTAATAGACATGAATGGGTTGGACAAGAAAGCCCCTTCCAGACAAAAGAGAATTATAAAATCGACAAAACCAGAGAACATCCTCCTCTGATAAATGCCTGTGATAATAAGAAACCTAATGAGAATAGGGATAAAGAGAGGATGCTGGCAACTTGTTGGAATTGTTACAAGACTGGGAATATGAGACAAGACTGCCCATTACCAAAAAGGAAGATAGCAGTCCTAGAAGGATAGCAGGAGGTTGAAGGGAATCAGAACTATGAAGATATAGCTGATACTTAAGGATCTATTTCTGAATGTAAATTGATCCTGACCAACCCTGTTAATGTTATAGAAGGAGATATAGGAACTTCTGCAGAAATCAATAACATCCATGGGGATTCTAGCTTGCCCCAACAATGGGATCCTACCATAATTCCTAGGTATATTATGGATGTCAAACCATTAACAGTTAAACCTATGAGTGAGAAAAGTTATACCACTTGTCAAACTTGTTATGCAACAGGATTGTATAAGAACAGACCTATAAGAATCTTACTGGATATTGGAGCCTTTTGCTCATGTGTCTGTGCTGAATTCTTAAACAAATGGGACACCAATTGGAAAGAACACCTTTTGCCCGTCACAAAAGCCAGGTTTAGCTCTTGCAACTCTACCATGAATGCTATTGGAGTAAGGAATTCTCCTATAATACTACCTCAAACTAAAGTATCTTTGAGAATACAAGTGGAATTTGTAGTATTGCTCAACGGAATATGTGACTACCTGATACTGGGTAATGATTCCTTGTGTCTATATGGTATAGATGTGTTCCAGAGTAGAGGAAGATACTTCACGGTAGGAGGTAATTGGGATAAGAAGTTTAAGAAATGCACCATTCAGTCTAACTTCCCCTCCTCTACTTATAAAAAGCATTTACAAGACTTTGACCAAGAATATTTCTCTCAAGCAGCTCTAATTATGAAACTTTCTGAAGAACAGAAGAAAGATATATTGAAAGTCTGCTTTGAGAACCAGAATTCTTTTTGTACTAAAGATCATCCCATTGGAGATATTAAAGGACATGATATGTTATTGACATTGACCATTAAGCCTCCTTATCCTCCTAACTTAAGAAGGCCAGCCTATCCTTCTAGTCCTAAGTCTATAAAAGCTCTTGAGGAAAATACCCAGAGACCTGATAGACTTACAAGTATTAAGGAAACTAGGGCATAATGAACAGGTAGAGGTGACCACACCCATAATCATAGCTTGGCAAAATGACAAGTCAAGAATGGTAGGAGACTTCAGAATGCTCAACAATTACACTCAAGCAGATTATTATCCTATACCCCGGATTGATCATGCTCTGCATAACTTGTCCAAGGCTAAGTTCATCACTACTATGGATATGCTTAAAGGTTTCCACCAGATACCAAAAAGTTCTGAAAGCAGGAAGTTTATGAGAATAATCTGTCATTTGGGAATATATGAATATCTCAGGATGCCCTTTGGTATAAATAATGCTCCATCACACTTCCAGAGAACCATGGATACAGTTCTAGGTACTTAAATCAGACAACAATGGATGATGGTATATATAGATGATGTTATCATATACTCTGATGATTGGGATACTCATATTAACCATATAAGATTGGTAATCCAGACTATCTCCAGAGCAGGATTGAAGGTGTCCATGAAGAAATGCAACTTTGGCTACGGAGAATTGAAAGCCTTAGGAAATATATTCTCTGGTCTAACTCTAGCTGCTGATCAAAATAATATAGCTGCTGTCATGAATAGACCTATGCCTCAAAACAAAACAGAATTACTGTATTTCATTAGTTTTTTCAGTTATTACAGACAATACATACCAAAGTTTGCTATGCTAACTAAAAGTCTGTATGAAGTATGCAACAACAACACCCTATGTGAAATGACTCATGAGAGACTAAAAAACTGTGAGGAATTAAAAATAGCTATGACCTCTACTCCTCTACTTATCCAACCAGATTACTCCAAGCCCTTCAAACTGTACATTGATGCCTGCATGCAAGGGCTAGGACCTGCTTTACACCAAGAAAGGATAGAAGAAGACAGACCAGTAGAGAAACCAGTACTCTTCATATCTAGACAGATCAAAGATACAGAGAAGAGATATTGGGCCAGTCAGTTGGAATGTTTGGCACTAGTATGGGCTTTAGAGAAGCTACACTATTACTTAGAAGGCACCACTTTTCAAGTAATCATGGACTGTAATTCTGTAAGAACTCTTATGAACATGAAACCTCCCAGCAGACATATGCTCAGGTGGGAAATTGCTATACAACAGTATAGAGGAAAGATGACTATAGTGCATAAAGCTGGAGCTAAACATCAGAATTCTGATATTTTAAGAAGGAATGCTTTGCCTAATGAATCTAACAATCCAGCATATGACCCAGAAGATGAAGATATTTTTCCTATCCTGAAAATCAATCTTTTTGCATTGAGTTCTCCAATAATGGGAATCCACTTATGTGAATTAGATACTGCTTTCTTCAACCTAGTAAGGGATAGCTACTCTCCTGAAATCAAGCTGCTGATTACCATTATGGAATGTGAATCCCCAGAAGCAGCTCTGATAAATAGCTTACCTGCTTCATTACTCAAAACCTATAAAGCAGGAAGGTTTACCTTTTGGGATGGTCTCCTTTACTATAGACACCAACATTCCAGCTTATTAGTAATAAGCAACAAAGAACATATACAACATATACTCCAGGAATGCCATGATAACTGTTCATCAGGGCATCTATCCACAAAAAGAACTTGAGAAAAAGTAAAACAAACTGCCTGGTGGATAGACTGCAAAGAAATCACTACCAAATATGTTACTAGCTGTGAAACCTGCCAGAAATCTAATAAAACTACTGGAAAAAAGTTTGGAATCTTACAGAAGATATCTGAACCCACAACCAGATGGGAAATAATCAATATGGATTTTGTCACAGGCCTCCCCCCTGGAGGTACTCATTCATATAACTATGTCCTAGTTATAGTTGACAGATATTCTAAGAAGGAAAAATTCTTATGTAACCACAAAGAAGTTAGTGCAATGGATTTAGCTTTACTATTCTGGAATAGGATCATAGCTGATGTGGGTATACCCAAGATTATAATCAGTGACAGAGACCCCAAATTCACCTCTGAGTTTTGGAGGAATCTACATGATATACTGGGTACTACTCTAACTTTTTCTACAGCATACCATCCCCAAACTGAGGGATTAGCTGAAAGAATGATACAGACCCTAGAAGATATGCTAAGGAGGTTCTGTAGGTTTGGTCTAGAATACAAAAACTCAGATGGTTATTGCCATGATTGGGTAAGCCTACTCCAAGCCCTAGAAATGGCTTATAACAGCAGTAAACATTCTACTACCAAAGAAGATCCTTACATACTAGAAAGAGGATGGATTCCAAAACTCCCTAGGAATAACTTAAACTATAACTTAGCGACTATTCATCCAACATCTGTTGACTTTAAAAAGATGATAGATCTGGAAAATAATCATGCTCAGAAATGTGTAGAAGAAGCAGTAGAATACAACAAACAAAGATGGGACAAATCACATAAAGAACCTGACTTTAAAATAGGTGATCAGATCTTGATACCAACAACCAATTTCAACAACCTAGCATGCAACAGAAAACTGAAACAAGCCTTTTTTGGACCATTTGTTATCAACAAGATGCATGGCAAAAATGCTGTGGAAGTAATCTTGAGTGAAGAATTATCAAGGAAACATCTAGTATTTCCTGTTAGCCTAGTCAAACACTTTCAACCAAGAGAAGGCAGCAACCTCCCTCCAGCAATAATCCCAATAGAACCTGACCCTGTGAAAGAAAAAGGGAAAGTCATCAGGATATTGAGAGATAAGAAAGATAGAGTACAAGGAAAAGATGTTAGACTATACTTAGTAAGATACAAAGGAGAATCTTCAGACAAAGATGAATGGTTACCAGAAAATAACATACCTGATGGACCAATACATCTCAGAAACTACAGAGCCAGCAAAAGGAACAGAAACACACATGAAGTTAATTTTCTCCCAACTTCCTCCAGATTTCTTTTTCAGATATGGCCATATCTTGGAGCGGGGGAATGTCAGCTTGCTACTATTGCAGAGCAAGCTGCAAAAGGCAAAAAAATAATATAAAAATAATAAAAATACAATTAGCCTAAGAAGGAGTAGGAAAAAATAAATATTATTACAGAAAAGAATTCTCCACCCAAAATTAGGTAGGGTCACTCACTTACCCCACCCTTGAAATCCAACTCCTTATATTTTTAAATAATTAAGGAAAGAAAAACCAAAGTACTACGGCTCCAATATTGAGTTTTTGGTCAATTAAATATTTCACAAACATTGTCACGTATAGGTTTCAAACCTAAAATTCAGTCAGAATTGAGGTTTTGTGTATATTTGAGGAGTTACGGGCGGAAATGTGTTTTGTCACAAATCCCGCATGCAGCCGCGGCAGCCAATGCACCTGCGTGCGGCTGAGATAAAGCCCTGTCACTCCGTTGAGGTCGTGTACGCAGACCCGGGCCTCTGACAAGTACGCAGCCGCGGGACTATGGGTTGACAGAGTGACAGGCGGCCTGAGAGGCTCAGGTACCGCATAAAGATGCTACAACCTACACGGGAACATTCTACATATGTAATGAAAGTTCCCGTGGATAGTAGACAGTCTAAAAATACATAACATTATATAGAAATACTTCAATAATCCTCATACGTATTTTTTATTCAATATTATTCAAAGTACCAAGAATGTCGAAAATAAGACAATGACAAATTCTAAAAATATATTAAAATACTTTAATATACTTTTATGAAAATTTCTAGACACAAATATCTTCTTGACATACCA
Organism: Puccinia polysora; assembly: GCA_025617555.3. Classification (NCBI taxonomy): domain Eukaryota; kingdom Fungi; phylum Basidiomycota; class Pucciniomycetes; order Pucciniales; family Pucciniaceae; genus Puccinia; species Puccinia polysora. Next base: position 43,014,958 of record CM062625.1, on the reverse strand, counting down.
AAAAAATTAATGATGTAAAAATACTACATGAATTCCCATGACTTATATTTTTAAGTAATTATCTTAGTAAATCAACTGGAACTCGAAAATAAGGAGTAAAACCAATATCATGACTTTTTCTCCAGATATACAATACATAATGAGAACTTACCTGAAATCAATATGTCCCTAGAAATGTCTATTTATATAATTATTAAAGTACTGGGAAAATTTACTAAGGATAATTAATTAAATAATACATAAATAGGACAGATTAGTGTTATTCAAACGTCCTAATGTCTGTTATAAAGTAGAATAATTCCCATACCCTGAGGAATTAGATGCTACCCGTGCTATAGCACCAATAACACATCACAGGCTACCCCTGGCTACCCTGCTAGCCTTAGTGTCCGTCCCTTTGAGCACATACAACCCTCAGAAGGAAAATATTGGGGCTCCAAAAGCTATAAATAAAGAGATATTTTGAGGATATTGATGGGCAGAGACCCAGTTATATTCATATCCAGACACTGTGCAAAGGTAATCAAGTACTTATAAGAGATAAGTAAGTGATTTATGGAAATTTCTGATCAATAATATCCGTACTCAACCTCTTTTTATCAATTAAAACTGCTGAACTACCTTATAACCCCAGTATACAGGTTTAAACTATCATTGAAGGCCTCAAACAGATACCCAAAGGATTTAATAATATACCAGTGTGTTTTATTATCCTTTCTCTGTTGTGGCAGCTTGGCTACAAGGTCCTGCCACTCCACCGTGTATTTTATATAAATATTATCTTTGGGTAAAATACTCTTTAAACTAAAGAACCCAAAGTAACCAGGACTACTTGTTTTCATACTGAAATCCCTGAAGAGAGGTGTTAAAGATCCCCAATAATATTGTGGCCCCTCTATCAAAATATTTAATAATCAATTTATTCATATTGATTTAAAACAATAAACAATAACCAAACCAATTAACCTTGCAATAAGCTTAATCCAAATATTTTACGGATTTTTGCTGCATTTATTTAATAATATATTTATTATTTACTCTATCACCTCTGGTAGCTAAAGGATAGCAAGGGTCTTGGAATCCAGGAGGCTGACAGTGCCGCCGTCACGTTGCAGGTTTATTACAACCATGTGGTTGCATGAGTCTTTCCATTTGATTTTTACGCAATTCTTGAGACATGTCTTGAGTGCCCGTACCTTTTCCAGGTTGTTCCCAACAACAAGTCTGTCGTCAACGTGGAGAAAGACAGCAATTTTGTGGATCATTTTTGATAAACAAATATGGTTTGCTCAATAGTGCTGCCAGTAAAACCAGACTCCTCTTGTATTGTCTTGAAAAACAACCACCAGGACCTGGTGGCCTGGCGTGTGCTGGAGGGTGACTTCAACAGGTGCATTGCCTTGCCTATGAGTTTGTGTCAGGTGTGTGTTGACGGTTTGAAGTAGACGTTCTTGTGGATGATTTAGTGAAGGTAGGCAGCAGAGATGTTGAAGCTGTGGATGAACCAATTGTGCGCAAACGCCATGGCAAGGATGAGGCATAGAGAGGACTGTGGGGGCAAAGTTTTTTTAGCAATTGATACCAAGTTTTTGCTGGAAACCCTTGGCAACGTAGCAAAATTTGGGAAAGTCAACTGAACCTTCCAGGTAATGCTTGATGGCAAAGACATATTTTGCACAAATTACTTTCATATTGGGGGTGAGGTTGACAGGCTCCCAAATGCCCATATTAGATTGGCCAGGGTGGACCCAAAAACAACCTGGGTCCTTTCAAATTTACAGGGGGGGGGGTGACCAGCGGACACGCATGTCCCCTCACCTCTCTTTCTCAATCCTTGGAGGGAGCAGTCAAATCCCTCCCCAGGGAGCCCTGGAGGTCAATAACCCCAGGGCAACACAGATAATTTGGTGATCTGGGCGGTGGTCAAGCCCACCCAGCCACAGGTCACCTCCCCCTGGGTAACAGGGGGGGGGGGGGAGATGGCCCCTGAAACCTTTGTTTGCTCCACATATGAGGTGGAGGGGTGATCAATTCCCCTCTCACCTTGCCGGTTGCCTTGTTGCGGCTGGCCTGGTTGGTAAAATGGTGGGGGGGGATGATAAAATCCCCTCCCACCTTGCCAGTTGGCTTTTTGCCGCCAGCCTGGCTGGTTGAGGAACAGCCAGCCCCCTCTCCCCTTCGCGACCAAGCAAGGGGAGGGAGGGAGGCAGGAGCCGCCAGCCCCCCATGGCCGCAACCACAGCTCTGGCCCTGCACACAAGCCGGTGGGGGGACTCCAAAAAGAGCCCCTAGACCCATACAACAGCCCTGTGCGGGCCGTTGGGCCCTACAATGGGCCCCAGAGAGAAACAGGCAGTCCCAAGCGGGCTGCAACACAGGCAGCGGCCAAAATGGGCGGCTGAGGCCCAAAGACCACAAAATGCATACTTTGGCGGGCCAGCCCATCTGGCCAAGTATGTCCAAAAAAACGCTTGGGCCCAGTTATGCCCAGATAAGCCTGTCTGGCTAAGGTGGCCCATTGACCCTGGCGGGACCGTTAAAGCCCATGTCCAAATAGACCTAGAAAACATTTTTTGGTGCACAAATTCCCACAACCAATAAAATCCACATAGGCCCACTTGGCCCACGTGATTTCCAATGGGCCATGCAGGCCCATTTTTGCATCCCATTGGATTACACACTAATATGCACATTACCTGAGTGCATCCGTATTTCAACATAACCCTCCATATCCTCCACATCACGCAGATCTTCTTTTTCCGGAATGAAGTTGCCTATCTTCCAAACACTGTCAACATTGTTTGTTCCAATGCTGTTGGCAGCAATCTTGAACTGGTTCCAGGAACCGGTGGACATCCTCCAGGCAGATCCTGACTGCGGGGTAATCCCTTGGCCTAATCTTTTCCCTGCTACCCCCCTGATCCTTGGGCATCTCCCATGCTGCGTATGTCAATTGCCCACCCATGTTCCCCTTGGCGGTGGCTCTGCCCGACTTGTGGTTTGATGCAGAGCCCCTTGATAGGTTAGTACCCTGCTGGCTGCTGCCTTTCAATTAATTGGGAGGGAGTTGCCCATCCCAGCCTTGTAATCTACAATCATCATTGACATATTGAGAGTAAGAAAAAAATATATAACTCCGCAGACGGTACCAGGTTTTAACAGTGAAAGGCTTTCCCTGCCAGATCCCCAATTTGTGGAAAGAGATTGTGTGTTCCAAAAAATTTGCTGCAAAAATCCCACTCCAATTTCTGGAAAGCCATTAGCCCTTGAGTTAGACTCCTGTAACTCTGAAAACTGAATAAAATCTGCTCCACAAGGAAAGTTACTAATTCATGCAGCAGTTGAAAATCACACCCAATGTCCTTCTCCGCTCTCCGCAAAACTACTCTGCACTAAGATAGACACTCCCTCAGCTAACACGCAATGAAGTAATAGTAATAAAAAAAGCAGACTCCCCAACAAGCTTGGCACTTGAACTTTTCCTATTTAATACTACTAGTTACTTAAGCAAGCTAACTATCCCCAAAAGCAAACTTTTATTTTATGCCTGAAAGAATAAGATGAGATACCAGAAGCTTCAATAAAATAACACAACATACAATACCCTGAAAGATACCCCCCCATTTCTGGTCCAGGAAATTTTCCCCTATATATATACAATTCAAAAGCACTACTCCAGAAAGAATGAAAAAAGAAAAAGAAGGAATTTTCCTCCTGACCGCCTCTGTGCACTCCGCAATGATCCTCCTCACAGTTAGTCCAATCCCTTACCCAATCCATCCGCTTGCATTTGGTTTGGCAATTTATGTTCCCCAATCTTCCTAACAGTTGAGTTGTGCCAATGAATTACTAAAAACAGATCCCTGTCAATCTCCGTTAGCAGATTTCTACCAATCCCCCATGCTGCATAACTTTCACACTTGAAGCTGAAGGGTTATTTTCTTCCTCACTTGAAACTATCATTTCCTCATGTCACACTTCAAGCTTAAGGTTTATGGTCTTCTTCATCTTGACATATCCTCTCCTCAGTACCATCTACTTCAATCCATAAGTGTGACACAAATAAAGAAAAAAATCAATGGTACCCTCTGCTTATCAACTTTGGCTTGCGCAACAAACTTCTAACCTTGGGGATCAACTCAGTATACACTAGCAAAGCTTGCGGTTGACTCTACTCTGGTCAAACATCTATTTGAGCTCCGCTCTTCCACCCTGGCTATCATCAGCCCTTGGAATTCCATTCTTGGTTATGCACTCACATTAGCTCACACCCATGCCTAGTTAGCCAGACCTACTGTATATTTTGCAATTTGACTAGTCACTTACCCTGCATAAATTAAAACTTCACAATTTGCATTGTCTCTCCTGTTACTCATTCCTGTCTCACCCATTATACACTTGTACGCGCAGATTCTATTGTCTTGAATCTACGCCATGACCTTGGAAAAAACTGTACTGTTATTTCATTTCCAATTTGTTTCTTGTCATTCATTGCCTTACCGCCTCCTAGCTATAGCTGGCCATCCATCAGGTTGTATCTAGTCAATTGGGATTACCTTATAAAGGATGTGTTGCCTTCCTGAAGATTTTCTCCTCAGTTAGTTAATTTCATACGTTCTTGAATTTTGCTAAATACAGTCATCACCTTGGGCTTGGGTTTGGTTCCCTTCCATCAGAACAATTCATCCCTCTTGATGTTTTTTTAGTCCATCATAAGTTTGCACTTTGCAGTTTGGCTTGCTCCTTGCACTTGCCCTTGAACTCAGTATTCCTTTGAACTTGCAATCATCTAAGATTGCCCTACAGTATTTGGGATGGTCATGTGACAGTAAATTAACTAACTCAACACATCTTTTTTGGGTTTCCAACCTGCAGTAGATTTCTGCCTCTACGATTTCATGTACTCACTCAACAAGAAACATTTCCCTTGTCCTTTACAATGATTATATCCATTGGGTAGGGAGATCCAGCGCTTCTTGGGCCCGAAAACCTTTATACCCCGTTCCTTCTTCTAAATCTTTCTTGGTTGAACCTCTCTATGATTCCCTTGATCCACAGCGAGAAGCTCCGGTGGATCCTCTCAAAGAAATCAAAGACTACAACCACGCCTTCAATGAAACTTTGACTTGTGGTAGACCAAGGGTTTGCACTAATGCTCCTGAGGTCAAAGCTTCAACCTTGCTCTCAACCCTGATACAGGCTCTTAACCAAAATGGCTTTCAATCTGGTCCAAGTGGCCCTAGCCTTTTGATTCCGGGCATGAAGAAGCCTGATCAATTGACAGGGGAAAACCCCATAAACTTAGATCCTACTTACAGTCTTTTAAAATCATTTTCTCAAACAATCATCATAATTTCCCCACTGAAAGACATTGAGTTATGTAGGCGTCTTCCTTCCTTGGTGGTTGAGACTTGCAGTGGTTTGAACCATACCTTGAACTTCTATCTAATCCCAGTCCCACTTTGATATTTAACAATTGGGAAAACTTTTAGGAACAATTGTTCACTCTGTGAGTCAACCCCAATGAAGTTTGAAACGCAGAATACAAGCTTAATAACTTATTCATGAAGGAAAATAGCAGAGCTTCTGTTTATCTCTCCAATTTCCAAACCTTGCAGTCTTGCATCTGTTATAATTATGGCCAGCAATTAGCTTAGGCAAATGAGCAGTATTTAAAGCAAAAGAAATGCTGGACACTGTGTGTCAATAATGGCTAATGGGGCTCTCACAATGGGGCAATATGTTGGATGAATTCGATTGGATGATGAATGAATGATGGAAAACAGCAGGGAGAAGAGCTCCTTAAGTACAAAAGATTGGCCTCTTGTGAGCCCATGATACAACAAGCCAAAGGGCAAATTTTCCGCCCCAAAAGAGCTCTACAGGCTCTACAGGCCTTGTTACTTGGTTTGGACTGCATCAGCCCACATGGCATTAGTCCCTGAACCCTTACAACCAGACTATTCCGGTCCATTCTTGTGTTTCCACCGTTACGGGGCTGAACCAGCCCATTTCTGTTCAGTCCCTTAGTTGGTTGTCTATTACAACCGGCCCTGATGGCATCATTACCCCTGTTACGGGCTGGTTGCCTCATGCATCCAGCCCCTGGCCCCTGAAATGGGCCAGGTGGGACCCAGGGCTCACCTGGGTCCGGTTTCAACCTCACATGGGGGGGTGTGACCAGCGGACATGCTGTCCCCCCCTCTATCTCTTACAAATCCCTGGTGGGGGCGGTCAAATCCCCTCACCAGGGGCCCTGGGGGTCGATACCCCCCAGGGCGTCGTCACAGAAAGTTGGCCTGGGAGGTGTTCAGGTCCCCCCAGGCCCATCGCTCCTCCCCCTCGGTAAAGGGGGGGGGGAGAGCGCCCCTTCGCGCTTAGTTTTCTACGATGGCGGGGGGGTGATGAAATCCCCCCCACCTGCCGGTCGCATACCATGCGGCCGGCGCTGCCACCTCCTGGGGCAAGGGGGTGGTCAGGTCCCCCCTGCCCTGACCGACCACCTCGTTGCGGCCGGTCGCTGGCTGGTTCAACCCAGCCAGCCTGCCCCCTCCCCTCGCGACAACAAGCGAGGGGAGGGGGAGCAAGCCGGGGCCGCAAGCCCCGGCTCCGCGGCGCTGGTCGCCGGTCGCGACCAGCCGGGCCCGCGCGGGATCCCTCGGCCGCGCAACAGCCCCGCGTGGGCCGTGCCGAGGAACACAGGCGGCCCCGAACAGGCCGCGACGCGAGCAGCGGCCCCGAGCGGGCCGCGAAACGGGCGGCAACCCTAATGGGCCACCCCAAGCCCGAATTGTGAGAAAAGACTACTTTTGCGGGCCAGCCCGTCTGGCCAAGTATGTCCAAAATAAGCCTTGGGCCCAATTATGCCCATACAAGCCCATCTGGCCGTATTTGCCCATATACCCCATCGGGCCCGTTAGGGCCCGTGTACCAATGGGTCTATTTCACGCGTTTTGAGGCCAGTTTCCCCAACTCTGTAACATCCACATGGGCCCGTATGGTCCGTGTGTGTGTCCAATGGGCCTCAGAGGCCCATTTGTGCATCCCATTTGGATTACACTTATACGTAGCACCCGCGTAAGTGCGTACGTATTTTAACACACCCCCTTAATCCAAAAGGGGTGACATCCGCATATTAGTCACAAAGCCTTGATGCTTGTTTCTGTCTAATGCCTTAGTCAAGATATATGCAATCATTGCTCCAGTGGGCATGTACCTCAACACAATCTCATTGCAGTTAACTGTGTCGCGAATATAGTTATAGTGAACATCAATATGTTTTGTTCTTGAATGGAACACTTGGTTTTGTGCCAACGCAATGGTACTCTGGTTATCGGAATACAACAACGCAAACCCTTGTGGTTTATGTGTATCCTCTAAGACTTTTCTCAACCATTTTGCTTCCTGTGAAGCTGCTAAGTAAGCTCTATACTCAGCCTCTGTTGATGAAAGACTTATTGCCGACACCTTCTTGGACATCCATGACACCAGATTCTTACCTAAAAAGAATACAAAACCACTTGTTGATTCCCTAGTGTTACCATCTGCCCAACTTGCATCGGAATAACCAACCAAATCAAAGTTTGCTGACTTTGTAAACAACAGTCCCAGACTGTGTGTTCCTTTAAGATACCTCATAACTCTCTTAAACGCTGACCAATGCCTCATGCTTGGCTTCTCTAAGTGTTGCGACAAGACCCCAATTGCAAACGCAATATTGGGCCTTGTACACTGCCCCAAATAATTAAGCGATCCAACAGCTGACCTGTAGTCATTCCCTGATTGAACAAACTCCAGATACTCCTCATCTGTAGACTTCTCTAAACGAATGTTTGACTGCATGGGAGTACCAAATTCCTTTGCATCCTCTAAGCCATACTGCTTAAGAAGAGCTTCAACGTAATGGCTTTGGTCTAACTTAATACCATTCTTGCCCTTACTAACTTTCATTCCTAGCACCTGTTGTGCCAGACCAAGATCTTTTATCTTGAACTCCTTTTTGAGTGTCTCCATGACTCTCTCTTTACCATCACCAATAATGATAATGTCATCAACCCATACAAACAAAATTGCATCCTTTCTCACAAAAAGGCAAGGATCGGCCTCAGACGTCTTAAAACCAATCTCTATCAGTTTCTCACTCATGGTGTTATACCATGACCTAGCTGCTTGCTTCAATCCATACAGGGATCTACACAGCTTGAGGACATATTCCCCTTTATCTGCCAAAAGAAAAGTTCTAACACAGATTTTCTTCATGGTTTCTGGTTTAGTCTCTACTAACCATTCACGAAAACCATCAGGAATCGACATATAAACAGTCTCCTCCTCTCCAAGTTTTGCATTCAAGTATGCTGTTACAAAATCAGCTTGTCTGATTTCTTCACCCAACTCCACTGCCGGAGCAATGATGTACCTGAAGGTGGACAGCCTTCCAGTTGGTGAGAAAGTTTCTTGGTAATCAATACCCTCTCTCTGCTTGAAGCCCTGTGCAACACATCTAGCCTTGAACCTTTTCAAAACTCCATTTGTGTCAAACTTCTTGTTTAACACCAATGAAGACCCCACAATGGTCTTTCCTTTTGGAACAGAATCCCGCTTAACCACTTCAAAGACACTATTATTCTCTAGAGAATCAAATTCCTCAAAAATAGCACTCTTCCAGTTGGCTCTATCATCAGAATTCATAGCTTGGCCAAAGCTATTTGGGTTAACCCTGTTACCCATTTCTGAACTCAACTCCAGGACTTCATTGAGCATACACTGTTCCTGAAATGTATCTTCCTCATATCCTGCGGCAGCATAATGGGATCTCCACTCCCCGTACCTGTCAACCAGTACTCTAACCCTACCACTCCTTCTAACCGGAGGTGGAGGCTCATCAGGTTCTGATTCCAAAGAATCACCTGGAGCGGGTACTGAACCCTCTTGTGGCACGTCTGCCACCTCTTCATCTTCTGGAACCACATGTTCCACAGCTTTTGCTGGTGAAATAGGTGCTAATTCTATTTCTTGTTGTGGCTTAATCACAACAACATCTTCACTCCTTTTGAGTGGAAAGGTACTTTCGTCGAATTTTACATCCCTGCTACGGATAACCTTTCTTGTCCCTGGACAATAGATCCTATAAGATTTACTTATTAAATCATAGCCTACAAGTGCCCCTGTTCTGGCTCTAGGGTCTAATTTTCCGACCATTTCATTATGGTGGACACTATAATACACCAAGCAACCAATTGTTCTTAGGTGTGATGTTTTGGGGTACAACTTCCAAAACTGATAATGGGAGCACTTCCCATTAACACTTACAATGTTGTGCAACAGACACACCGTGCACATCAACTCAGCCCATAAGAACTTTGGCAGACCAGATTGAGACATAATAGTTCTGACTTTGTCCAGTAAAGTCCTATTCATTCTCTCAACTATTCCATTATTTTGTGGAGTACTTGCAGTAGTGACTATATGAATGATACCATAATCTTTCAACAGCCTCCCAAAATCTTTACTCACAAATTCACCCCCTCCATCGGTAATAACCCTCTTGATCTCCTTCATCAGACCATTCTGTTTCCAGACTTTGAACATTACAGAAAACTCCTCTGTGGTCTGATCCTTAGATCAAATTGGTTTAACCCAAACATAATTAGTTGCAGTATCAACTAAATTGATGAAGTATCTTGCCCCACCAACGGACTCTGGAGTGAATGGCCCTGCCAAATCAATGGAAAATTCCTCTCTAGGAACATCTGTGTGATCTCTACTCTTAGAGAACACATTTCTAGTCTTAGCCCCCAAGGTACAACTCTCACAGTTGCTGTCCTTTACCTTATGGCTACTTCTATTGTGAGAAACAGTGCTCAGAGCTGAGAATTTGAACAAGCTTGCACACAGAAGCTTATTCCGAACTTGTCCACTAAGAACAGTTCTCCCATTCACATCAATAACAAACCTATCTCCTTTAAGATAACGAATTTGGAAACCTTTTTTCCATAACACCCCAAGAGACACAAGGCAACTCTGGTACATAGAACACTTTATCAAAAGTAATTTGGAAACCCAGTTGATTTGCAAGAATAAATTTTCCAATTCCTTTAATCTGAATTGTTCTGCCTTTCTGACCAATATTTACAACCCCATCATAATCACTAAGATTTGAAAATAAATTTGGTTCAAAAAACATGTGATCTGTACAACCAGAATCGATCAAAACAAGAACATCCTCCTTCAATCCTCCTAGTAGGAAAGAAGCTTTATCAGGCACTGATAAGTTCTTATCTTTGAGGTTAAGATTACTCACTTCATAATCAATCAAGTCCATTTCTTGATCCTCATCGATTTTGGCCTTCTTGTTGGGACCTTCTTCCACAACAGCCTCTTTAATTGGAGCATCCAACGCCACCATTGCAACGTTTTCAGTTGTGAGATTGACCTCCTTGTCATTCCCTTTGGACTTCTTCCTTTTCTTGGCCTCCTTGCAGTCCTTAGCATAGTGACCCTTATTCTGACAATTGTAACATAAGACCTTGGACAAATCCTTTTTTGCCTTCTTGCGAGATTTTCCAGTCTTTCCAACTAGGGCTGTTCCAGAACCCCCCTTCATCTTGAATTGAAGGTCATCCTTTTCAATCCTTTTAAGCACATCCTCCTCCCCAGGAAGAGGATCCAATTGAGAAATGATTCTGACTAAGGAATCAAACTCTTTTGGCAGCTTTTGAAGGATTAAGAGTGACAAACACTCTGGATCCATGTTAAGTCCAGATGACTTGAACTTGGCTATACTAGACCTAGCCTCTGCCACAAACTGTTTACAATTCGAATATTGTAACTTGAACAGTTTATTAAAGGCTATACCCTTCTGGTGAACAGAATCACCAGCATACTTGGACTTAAGCAGCTTCCAAAGGATGCTGCCCCTCCTCCTCTCATCTTCCCTAAGAGTATCAGCAACCCATGTCACATGATTCTCATCAAGATGCCTAAGGATCAGATGGTAAGACTTCTTCTCCACTTCTGAACTGATCAGAGTGTCATCTGCATCCATAATTTCCCCACAGCAGATGTTATCCAGCTCACTATCCATAAGGACAGCCCAAGCATTATAGTTCTGACTATTCAGAACTATTTTGGTAGAGCTAACATCAGGGATATAGGACATCTTCTTGGAAAACTTGAGGTCTTTGAGGTTCTCCAAAGTAAGGTACAAAGGTCTAGATGGCTTGGAAGTAATGATGATGTTGGTACTGATAATGTGTTATAATTATGGCCAGCAATTAGCTTAGGCAAATGAGCAGTATTTAAAGCAAAAGAAATGCTGGACACTGTGTGTCAATAATGGCTAATGGGGCTCTCACAATGGGGCAATATGTTGGATGAATTCGATTGGATGATGAATGAATGATGGAAAACAGCAGGGAGGAGAGCTCCTTAAGTACAAAAGATTGGCCTCTTGTGAGCCCATGATACAACAAGCCAAAGGGCAAATTTTCCGCCCCAAAAGAGCTCTACAGGCTCTACAAGCCTTGTTACTTGGTTTGGACTGCATCAGCCCACATGGCATTAGTCCCTGAACCCTTACAACCAGACTATTCCGGTCCATTCTTGTGTTTCCACCGTTACGGGGCTGAACCAGCCCATTGCTGTTCAGTCCCTTAGTTGGTTGTCTATTACAACCGGCCCTGATGGCATCATTACCCCTGTTACGGGCTGGTTGCCTCATGCATCCAGCCCCTGGCCCCTGAAATGGGCCAGGTGGGACCCAGGGCTCACCTAGGTCCGGTTTCAACCTCACATGGGGGGGTGTGACCAGCGGACATGCTGTCCCCCCCTCTATCTCTTACAAATCCCTGGTGGGGGCGGTCAAATCCCCTCACCAGGGGCCCTGGGGGTTGATACCCCCCAGGGCGTCGTCACAGAAAGTTGGCCTGGGAGGTGTTCAGGTCCCCCCAGGCCCATCGCTCCTCCCCCTCGGTAAAGGGGGGGGGAGAGCGCCCCTTCGCGCTTAGTTCGCTACGATGGCGGGGGGGTGATGAAATCCCCCCCACCTGCCGGTCGCATACCATGCGGCCGGCGCCGCCACCTCCTGGGGCAAGGGGGTGGTCAGGTCCCCCCTGCCCTGACCGACCACCTCGTTGCGGCCGGTCGCTGGCTGGTTCAACCCAGCCAGCCTGCCCCCTCCCCCTCGCGACAACGAGCGAGGGGAGGGGGAGCGAGCCGGGGCCGCAAGCCCCGGCTCCGCGGCGCTGGTCGCCGGTCGCGACCAGCCGGGCCCGCACGGCATCGCACCGCGCGGGATCCCTCGGCCGCGCAACAGCCCCGCGCGGGCCGTTGGGCCCCGCGTGGGCCGTGCCGAGGAACACAGGCGGCCCCGAACGGGCCGCGACGCGAGCAGCAGCCCCGAGCGGGCCGCAACACGGGCGGCAACCCTAATGGGCCGCCCCAAGCCCGAATTGTGAGAAAAGACTACTTTTGCGGGCCAGCCCGTCTGGCCAAGTATGTCCAAAATAAACCTTGGGCCCAATTATGCCCATACAAGCCCATCTGGCCGTATTTGCCCATATACCCCATCGGGCCCGTTAGGGCCCGTGTACCAATGGGTCTATTTCACGCGTTTTGAGGCCAGTTTCCCCAACTCTGTAACATCCACATGGGCCCGTATGGTCCGTGTGTGTGTCCAATGGGCCTCAGAGGCCCATTTGTGCATCCCATTTGGATTACACTTATACGTAGCACCCGCGTAAGTGCGTACGTATTTTAACAGCATCCAATGGAACAAGGCAGCCCTATTATTTCATTTTTGACAAGGTTAACCAGCACGCCTATTGAGCAAATTGCAGTTGGGGGAAAAGAAAAGCTCCGTTAAAAAGTTAATCAACTGGGTGATTGAGCTTGATAATGGCTATCATGAAGAGAACCACTCTAAACATCACAATCATGGCTTGTCCACCTTGGATCCAAAGGAGGACAACTCCTTGAGGAAACAATCCAGGAACCTGAAACAGTCAAAACCAAATCCAACCTTGAAATCCAACTCCAAAAGGGAGGCCAAACCCAAAACTCCAAATTTCCTAGACAAAGAAACCAGGATGCTCCTGAATGAGGAATGGATAGGGGGGGAGAAGAATGGGTTATGCATGCATTTTGGAGGAAAGAATTATTTCAATAGTTCTGTACTGAAGTGGTTAGCACGTGAAGCCACTAAGCAGTCAAAAAATTAGCTTGTAGTTTTTTTAATACTTGCAAGGAAGAATACATATTATCTAAATTACAGTGAGGCAATATTCACACTTGTGAGTCACTTTGTGCTCCTAGTTCAATATTTTTCCTTTTCAATTCCTTCAACTCCCCTTATTGAGTTTTACTCAACTCCAGAGCTAATGTTTCTTTCATAAGTCAATTTTTTGCCACTTTGAAAAATCTTACCAATTCCAAGATAGATAAGTTTCCAATATATTTAGTAAGTAGTGACTCTGAGCCATCTCATTGTGTTTCCAAAAATGCAAAATGCAGCTTTGCATTTTCCAATTTCCCCAGCTTCAAATGGGATTTGTTTGTTTTAGATATCCTGGAATGGATAATACCATTCTAGGCCGCAGCTTTCTAGTTCACTGGAATCCAGATGTGAATTGGCAAGAAGGAGTAACTAACCTTCAAAACTTGCAACCACAGGGTACTAACCTTTCTGTCAAACTGGAATTAAAAAGTCTACCTAACACTGTAATTGAGTTGGATGACACTTTTCTGGCAGGAGATTTGCAATATCCTGACAAATTCCCTCTTCAGGTTTAGGAGTTATTGCTTATTTTTCCAACTTACCTCTTTCTTCTTTCTTTGAAGAGAAACAGGTCCCAACCAAATGGTGTATTTTGAGTTCCTTAATCCTCTTTCATTGTGAAAGAAATTCAAATCCAGTGCTAAAATATGACAAGATTGAAATTTGGATATCATTTGAGAGTCTTTACCTTTGTTTTATCATGACTTTTCTGATTTCTTTTCAGCTTCAAAGGGAGATAAACCTCCTCCTTCTGTTCTTATGATCACAGGATCAATCTCTCTGGCCCACCTCCAGCACCTGGAACAATTTAATTTCTCTCAAAGCAAGTATCAACTGCGCTTCAAGATTACATTGCAGAAAATGTATCAAAAGGATTTCTTCAACCAAGAAATTTGAATACTTGTTTCCCGTCCTATTTGTCCCAAAGAATGACAGTGGGATTTGCCTTTGTGTTTACTACAGGAAACTGAACCAGGTAACCCAGAAGAATGCTAAACCAGTAACGCCTATGTTGCATCTCTTCACCCTCCTGCATGGATCTGCTAATTTCTTCAAGTTAGACATTCAAGGAGGCCATAACCTAATTTTAATTGCAAAAGATCATGAGTATTTGACCGCAATGCAAACACGGTTGGGCATTTGTTCTTGAATTGCTGAGAGAAGAAAAAATTATTTCTGAACAAAGAGGGCTGTGCCAACATTTAAATCAGTCTTGAATCAAAGAAAAACAGAATCTTGAAAAAGAGGAAATAAATAAAGACAACCAACACCAGTCAACAGGAGAAGACTTGACATTGGACAAGGACTGGATTGGAGTTAATGGTTGGCAAATAGAGGAACAACAGTTGAAGGAAAGAAGCGGAGAATCTTTGAATAGGAAGAGACATCTGAGGTCAGGATTGAAGATAAAGATGTGGCTGTTGTAGGTGAAAATCTTACCAGGAAGGTTATTGATGAAAGCGATACGGTTTAGTTGACATTCAAGTAAAGAAGTTTTAGAGTAAGATGAGAAAGGGAAGAAACTATGAAATAAAAAAAAATGGAGAAGAAAAGATATTAGAGAGCCGCAAGTCAGAGTTGATAGGCGATGAGTTGAGGGTTGTTGAGTTTGAGATTCAATGATGAGTTGTCTGAGTATTCTGGTGAGTGAGGTTGCGTAGATGATGAGGTGAGGTTGAGGTTGAGGTAGGGTTTTGAGGTTGAGGTTGAGTTTTGAGGTTGAGGTTGAGGTTCCTGTTAAGGTTCTGACTCTCAAGGTGGACTGAGGAAAAAGAAAGAAAAGGAAAAAGGAAATGACATGGATGTGAAATGAGAACAAGACTTGTGACAGGAAGACAAGGAGCCCGGTTACGCGCGGAGGGGATTATTTCACACCCCCTGTGACTGGTAAGATTGAAGAGTTGAAAGACAGATTTATTAGTTGTTGGAGGGGTAAGAGAGAGGCTGAAGGTAAAGCCTTTGTGAGTCCATTGGCTTGCATTTCAGTTGCCAGAATCAAGTCAATGGACAAATTTTTGAGTTTGAGTTCTTCACAAAGTGCTTTTGTTTTGATGTCAATGTGACGAGTTTTGTAATTGCATCCAAACTTTTTGAGTTTATCGTTGAGGCCCTTGTTATCAATGAAGTGTTGACTGGGTTCAGTTCTTTTCTTCCAGAGTTCGCCAACTATTCCTCTCATCCAAATGGCTTCAAGGAAAGAATCAACTAAGGGATTGAGCTCTGCTTTGGTTGTAGAGTGTGTGACATTTCTTTTTCTGTAGCTACTCCAGGAGATGAGTGATTTGAAGAGTAGAGAGAGTAGAGAGAGATGACCAGATTGTGAGCGTCTTGTTTCTGCATCCTCACTCCAGGTTGCGTCCCTATAACATTGAATTTGAGTGTCTTGATTATTTACTTGCAGTGTGAGTTTCATGTCTTTTGTGGTCTTGAGATATTTCCAACATTGTTTTACCTCTCTCCAATGGCATATTCCAGGTTTTTCACATAATCAAGCAAGACTCAAAACTGCAAAACTGAGATCTGGACAAGTAAGAAAGGCAATATAGTTGATGAGAAAGACTGCAGACCGGTAGTTGATATTGAGGGCTTTAAATTCTTCATGCTCTTCATCCGTGGCTGACATTAGGTTGACATTGGCCGTTAAGGGAACTGAAGATGGCTTGCAATCTAACATTTTCAACTCTTCCAGACCGTGTTCAATATGTTTGGGCTGTGAGAGTAGGATTTTATTTTTGTAGCGTTTGTACTTCATTCCAAGTATTGTGTTAGGTTCGTGGTGACTGGACTTGGGGAATCTCTATAAGAATTTGTCTTGGAAATTGTCACCAAGGCCTACAAGGATGAGATCGTCCACGTGAAAGAAAAGAACAGAAATTGAGTTGGAATGGATGTATAAGCAGGGATCAGATATTGATTCATGAAAACCTTTTTTGCGGATCCATGAAGTGAGGGTGTTGAACCAATTTGCGGGTGCTTGTTTTAAGCCGTAAAGGGATTTTTGAAGGATGAGAAATTCAGATTTTCTTTTTGAGCCTTTGCGCCTTTTGATGATAACTTTGTCAGTTAAGGGCGCGTGCGGAAAAGCACTCTTAACGTCGAATTGAGTGATGGGAAGTGAGTGAAAGAGACCAAACAAGAGAGCAATCCGTAATGAGGCAGCCTTTCCAGTAGGAGAGAACGTATCATGATAATCCAATTGGTAGATTTGGTCAAATCCTTGAACGCACAGACAACTTTTATAGATGAGTGGGTCCCCATGGCAATTGTCCTTCAGACAATACACCAAAGATTATTATTATTATTATTATTATTATTATTATTATTATTATTATTATTATTATTATTATTATTATTATTATTATTATTATTATTATTATTATTATTATTATTATTATTATTATTATTATTATTATTATTATTATTATTATTATTATTATTATTAGTATTAGTATTATTATTATTATTATTATTATTATTATTATTATTATTATTATTATTATTATTATTATTATTATTATTATTATTATTATTATTATTATTATTATTATTATTATTATTATTATTATTATTATTATTATTATTATTATTATTATTATTATTATTATTATTATTATTATTATTATTATTATTATTATTATTATTATTATTATTATTATTATTATTATTATTATTATTATTATTATTATTATTATTATTATTATTATTATTATTATTATTATTATTATTATTATTATTATTATTATTATTATTATTATTATTATTATTATTATTATTATTATTATTATTATTATTATTATTATTATTATTATTATTATTATTATTATTATTATTATTATTATTATTATTATTATTATTATTATTATTATTATTATTATTATTATTATTATTATTATTATTATTATTATTATTATTATTATTATTATTATTATTATTATTATTATTATTATTATTATTATTATTATTATTATTATTATTATTATTATTATTATTATTATTATTATTATTATTTTATTATTATTATTATTATGGAAATTGAACAGTTTGGGAGGGGGATCATTCTTGCCTGGGTAGAGGACTCAAGCTGGCTCTAGGAGAGACACATGAAAGGCCGGATGGATACCTTTAAATTTTGAAAGTAATGTAAGTTTAAAAGCATTAGGGGAGATGACTGATTTGACTTTAAAGGGGCCAAGCTTTCTTTTAGAAAGTTTTTGGGTTGGGAAATTACTGCAAATGTTGCGTGCATTGAGCTATACCTGATCACCTACTGCAAAGGTTGGAGCCAAAGTGCAAAGTTGGTCTGCTTGCTCCTTATGGCGCTGGTTGACTGCTTTGAGGTTGATTTGAAAATGCAATTGAAGAGATTGAATATGATTAAGGTAATAGGTAGCCAGTTGAGAAGGTGCTATGTGAATAGAAGAGAAATTTGGATTTCTACCATAAAGAGTTTGGAAAGGCAACTGTTTGGTGGAGGAATGAGTGGAGTTGTTGTAGGAAAATTTGGCTAATGGGAGCCATTTCCACCAGTCATCTTGTTGATAGGCAACGTACATTTGAAGATACTGTTCAAAAATTTGGTTGACTTTCTTGGTTTGCACATCTGTTCCCAAGTGGTAGGCAAATAATAAGTTGCAAGTGATCTTCAAATGTTGGCATAGCAAGGTCCAGAAGCTAGAGAAAAACATGGATCCACAATCACTAATTATTTTATCAGGGAGAACATGTTTTGAAAATACATATTCAATGAATAAATGAGCTAAGTCTTCCACAGAGGCTTTCAGATTACTGTGAAGAAGTTGAGCCATCTTTGAGAAGAAATCTACTACTACTAAAATAGCATCATAACCACTAGAACTAGGTAATTGAAACATGAAATCCATAGATAGCAGGTGCCAAGGAATAGGAAGAATTGGAAGTGGGTGAAGCAGTCCATGCTTCCGGTGTTTTGAGGAGTTGTTACAAAAAAAATTGTATATGTTAAGATGAAGACTCTTCTGACACACATCCGGGTCCACGGCACAATTAGCGGAACCACTGTGTAGATACTCTAAATCCACAACTTCACAGACTCCATCTGTCACCTCGACTATTTTTCCTAATTTCTTTTGGCTCCTTTTTTGTTCATCTTGATTCTCTTTCTATTTTTTCCCACTCTTGACCCAACTTCTATCTCATTACTCGTCCCCATGACTTGTCTTTTCTTCACCTCCCTACTTCTCATCTCACTGCCTTATAAAAACATCACTCTTATGTCATCACCTTCTATCCGCTTGATGCTGTCGTCCTATCCATAAATGGTCCTCTCACTTCACTCACTTCATCAATTGCCTGGTAAGATCTCTAATCCTCTGGGTCAATATTCGCATTACAAATCTGATATATTTCTTCTGAGCTTCAGTCTCATGCTCAGTATCCTGTCTACCTTCTACAGCCTCTACATCCTATCTGCTCTATCACCTGTCTCTATCAGTCTCTCATCGTGAACTGTTGGTCTTGTTTTTATTTCCTTTCATTTTATTATTTTTATCTTTATCTTGACTTGATCTGACACTTTCCTCTATAGTCTGCTGGTTCTAGTCCTTGAAATCAATTCCATTCTTATAAGTATAACAGGCTATCATAGTCTTTTACTTCCTGGGTCATACCAGGCCAATAGAATTGTTGTGTGATAAATTGGTAGTTTTTATTCTGCCCATGATGACCAGAAAGCAGAGAATCATGCCTTGACTAAAAGATATCTAACTTAATGCAAGGATTATCTGGTACCACTATAGGGTCTTTATAAACTACATAATCATTTTCATCAATACTGTAACCACTATCTAATAGATTCCCACTCTTGCAAAGTTTGGCACACTTGGTATCATCAAGTTTAGCTTGTCATAGTTCAGAAGCTGTATCTCAAAGGTGAGTGATGATTTGACTGATTTGGGAAGATTGGGTTGAGAAGAGTGTCCTAAAGTTTTCAGGGTTTTTTTGGAAAAAGTGCTCCCCCCCTGAGTAAATTTTGTCCCAATGTGATTAGGCATCAGGGACTACTGCTTGTTTCCAAGGAAGGTAGGTGATTGTAAAGTTGAACTCAGAGAGGTACTTGGCCCATTGTGCCTCTCTGCGTGTAACAAATTTTGAGCTCATGAAATATTTTAGAGAATTGTGATAAGTAAGGACCTCAAAGGGTTCCATAAGACTCAGGGATATGAACACCATTTCTTCAAGCAGTAAACAATTGCAAGAAGTTTTTTTTCATGAATCTTGTAATTGAGCTCTGCAGGGAGAAATTTGCAAGAATCAAAAGCCACAGGATGAAAGAGGGAAGAAGAGGAAGGAAACTGCAAGATTACTCCTGAAATCACATAGTTGCTTGCATTGCTTTCCACAATAGTGAAAGCTAGCTTTCCAAAGTCAACAAGTATTGGATTAGTGTTGAACACCTTCTTCAGAGCTTTGAACTCCAAAGCAGCTTGTTCAGTGAATAAAAAATTAGTTTCTTTTTGAACAAGGTTAGTAAGATTCACAGTTTTCTTGGCGTAATGCTCAATAAACCTCCTGTAAAAGCTAATGAAACCAAGGAAAAATTGAAGTTATTTTGCTGAGGAAGGTGGGGGTCAGTCCAAGATTTGCTGGCTCTTGGATGAATTAATTGATAGCCCTTGCTGCAAGACTATTACACCTAGAATTTGAAGAGAAGAAGTATAGAATTGGCATTTAGAGGCTTTTGCAAACAGCTCATTCTTCCAAAGTATCTGCAGCACCTCTCACACATGTGAATTGTGATCCTCATGAGTTTTTGAGGAGAAAAGTATATCTTCAAAATACACCACAAGGTATTTCTCCACAAGGTCATAAAAAATGTCATTTCCAAAGTGTTTAAAAGTGGAAGGAGAATTGCAGAGGTCAAAAGGAATGACAGTATACTCATAAATGCCAAACCATGTTTGCATTGCAGTCAAATATTCATGACCTTGTGCAGTGCAAATTAAGTTATATATGCCTCAAAGGTCTAACTCCAATAAATAAGCAGCTACATGGAAGAGTAAAGAGATGCAAAATAGGTGGTACGTACCAAGCCTCTCTGCTTAAAGCTAACCCTTTGGGAAATCAGTTGTTTTTAATTTTAATCATCATCATCCTTGTTCTTTGCAAGAAATCAACCAAAGTTCTTCTCCCTAAACGATCCATTTAGAGTTGTAGATAGAAAAGCAAAAACACAAAATAAAAGGCCTTGCAAATGACCCATTGCAATTTCTAACTTGAGCCATTCCCCCTACCATGCTTTGGCTCACTCAGCTTGAAGTCTTTTAGATTTAAAATTGATAGCCAACCCACAGCGCTTCAATAGAAATGGCACCCATACAGCAGAAAACACCAATCCAACCAAACAACAATGCAATCAGAGCCACCATACTTGAAGAATAAAACTATGGGTATTTGACCCAGAGAATGAGAGACTTTCTGAAATTCAAAGGACTTCTAAACATGACACTCAACCCCGGAACACCAGAACCCAGCCAAGAAGAGGAAAAGAAAGGAACCAAATCAGCAGTAACCCTTAAATAAAACATCAATCCCAAAATCCAAAGGGAAATCATAAAAAAGACCTTGAATTTGACCCACATGACATCTGGAACAAACTCAAAAAAAGAAACACCACCACCAACCTTTAAGCAATATAAAAGGTATGGAGACAATTTGAATTGGTGAAATTTGATGAAGAAATCCCAAACTTCAGCACTGAGATGAAGGCTGTACTTGCCAATGCAAGCATTATTGGACTTTTCATACTTCCAGAAGTCAGAGCATGTTGAATTAGAGCAAGGATAACTGGGAGAAAATGAGGATTAATGGAAACACTTTTGTGAAATGAACTCCTGTTAGACAATGCTGAATATTGACCTGGCATAGCTCTGTAACCGCGTATTATTGAAACTCATAAATCAAAGAAGAGTGTAAATACTCCATTCTAAGTTATACCCCGCCCCCGGGTGAGAACATTTGGTGGAAGGGCTCTTCCTTCTCCTAGTTCTATTTCCATTTTCTTATTCTATTAGGTTTCCTTCTTTTTGATATTTTTGGGCAAGAACTCCCACTCTCACGAGGATTCAACCTCAATGTTCTACTCTCTTGACAAACGAACCTCAACACCAGATCAATCTCAATGAACCATTGACTCTCCCTCTCGAGTGAATCTCCTCTGTTCTTCTTTTGATTCTAATTTCTTTTCTTGATCTTGATAAAAATCAATCTTGCACCAACTCCGTGAACTCTAATTGAAATCTCTAGATCCTACAGCTTATGTGTCCTTGTCTGGTAAGAGGATCATCCACGTGAAGTCTTAAATGAAACAACTCTGATCTCTGTTTATTTCAGGTTATCGTCTGCCTTGCCTAGTTCTATAGAATTCTCTACCATTCATGCTCTACTGACTTAGACTATAGCTGTTGCTGTTGGTATTTCTTTTATCCACTCTTTTCTTTATATTCTTGTGGTTGAACTTTCTTTTCCAATGTCTAATGTTCTCTTTCTTTAGCTTGCTGGTTCTAGTTCTATGATAATTAATAATAAAGTTAACACGGTTAAAAGCCAAAGGGACAACTTAATCTAACCGAAGATGTCTGAACCAGCCGGAGCCAACAACTATTTTCATCAGGTTGCCCTTAAAGCTTCGGTCGACGCTATCCCTCCTCTCAAT
This sequence comes from Puccinia polysora, assembly GCA_025617555.3. NCBI lineage: Eukaryota > Fungi > Basidiomycota > Pucciniomycetes > Pucciniales > Pucciniaceae > Puccinia > Puccinia polysora. The sequence goes on along the minus strand of CM062625.1, from coordinate 42,992,996 downwards.
GAAGATAATTATTCAATCTGGCGAGATAAAATGTTGATGCTTTTTGATCTCAAAGAAATCAAGGATGCCATCACTAATAATTCGGGACAACTATTGATGAAACAAGATAGAGAAATCCAAGCTATCATTCCCTCTAAATTAGACAGCGTCACACATGCAAATGTAGTCAACACGACCAATATTTTGTCATCCAAGTTACTCTGGGCTGAGATTACTCGACGATTTGCCTCATCCGAAACGGCAAAAAGAGCTAGAGTCTTCAATCAATTCTTACATGCTCCCTTCAACAAACATGCAATCAAAAGCTTTATCACCGACACTAAAAAGGCGCTCACTAGAATGGCAGATGTGGGAATAGAACTACCCAAAGACATCTTAGCCTATCTTATACTATTCAAATTCCCACCAATTCTAGAGAATCTTAAACAGCAAATTATGCATGTAGAGAAACTGATAACGGTAGAAATAGTTTTTAACCACCTTACTCAATATAATAACAAACAAAAAGCGCAGATTAAAGTAGGCAAACCAACTTCAGAGGTCACCTTAGTAACAACCAAAGCTAGAACAGACAAGGACAATAGAAAAGTTAGAATTTGATGTAGGGAAGGATACCACGATCCGATTGCTCCACACTCTGAATCTTCGTGTTTCCATCTCCATCCTCAAATTTCACCAGGATGGTGGGTTGAACAACAGAATGAATGGAAAAATAAAATCAAGAAGAATCCCACCATCAATTACCATGAGTTGCTCACTCTTTGGATCAAAGCTGATAACACTCCTAACCTCCTACTAGACTCGGGTGCCAAAATCCATATTTTTAACGACCTCAAATTTTTTACTTCAATTAATCTCCAGGACAACCCAGAAGAAATCAAAACTGGTAAACTGGAAGCAAATTTGAAAATTTGAGGCACAGGTACGGTCCGACTAGAATGGAACAAATCTGTCATAACTCTAGAGGAATGTATGTATGTCCCTGATATATTAGTCAATTTGATCAGTCCGGGTCTTCTGGCGAAAAAGGGATGTAACCTCTCTCAAGATCGCGATCCATTCTGTATCACTTGCGATAATGATATCGTCTTAAAAAGCATGATTTGCAACAATTTATTTGTAATCAAGAAGCCTAGAGTAGCTGGCAACAATCTTTCTGTTAATCTATCAACTCAATCTTCTGGTTCTACTCTGGTAGAATCTTCATCTCTATCCGATCTTCATAAGATGTACGGCCATGCGGCGATTTCTACGCTCAAACCTATCTTGAAAGACCAATTTTCTAAAGAAGAAATAAATAAATTCCAGTGTGACGGTTGCATGAAGAGTAAAATCACCAAATCTCCTTTTCCGGCAACATTGACCCGGCATCAAAACCCCTTGAGAGGATCCACCTAGATTTGATTGGAAAAATTACTCCTCAATCAAGGGCAGGCCACCGCTACATTTTGACTCTAGTTGACAATTTTCCCGGCTATCTAGCCGCATTTCCTCTATTATCAAAAGATGAGACTCCAAACGTCATAATTGATATTCTAGAGACTGAATACAAACGACTCAACTACTATCCAACAGAAATCTTCTCAGATAAGGGGACGCAATTCACAAATAAAACCCTAAAGGACTTTGCTCAATCTAAACACATCAAATTGCTTACGTCAGAACCTTACCACTCTCAACACAATGGTTGATCAGAATGAGCCAATAGAACCATTGTCAAATCTGCACGAGCTACATTTTCCTCTTCTAGATTGCCAAAAAATTACTGGCATATAGTGATCAGAAGCTGCTGCTTCATGTTGAATCAAATCCCTCGGGAAGGTAATAATCAATCACCCTGGGAACTTATGTTCAAGAAGATTCTTCCTACTAACTATTTGAAACCCATAGGGTCATTGGTTATCTATCTTGGAAATCATATCCATAGAGGAAGGAAGTTTGATGAAAAAGGACTGGAAGGAATATTAGTTGGGTTTAATCCAATTTTTCACTCTTACCTCATATTAAACTCATCCGGTGCTGTTATTGAAACCAAACATGTCCAGTTTCTCAAGAACAATCTGTCCAAATTTCCACTTCTCAAATCACCAGGACTCGATCTCTTCTCTCAAGGCAGCTCGGAGTCCAACAATTCTGACTTCTCATGCACCAAAAAGCAATATACCATTCGAGAATCAAATGAAAATCTCTCTGAGTCCAAGTCAGATTGTGAGGAAACCAATTTCATGGATCCCACAGACTCATCTGTCCCAAACTCACCCTGTCTCCCTACTCCCATAGAACCTCCTGAACCTACTGTATATCAAAGACCTCAACGTGAAACTAAGAAACCACAACGATATGGTTTTCATCATTATTACAAACCCCCTTCCTACAAAGGTGCCCAGAAATGCTCCGAGTGGCCTAAGTGGAAGGAGGCTACGGAGATCGAATTAAACGGAATAGAAATACAAGAAGTGTGGGAAGAATATTATGGAAATCCGGATAACATCTTAAATACAACTTGGGTCTTTAAGGTGAAAGAGGACTGTCATGGTGAGCCAGTCACATATAAAGCTCTATTATGCGTTCAAGGCTTCAATCAAGTACTTGGTATTGATTACAATGAAACTTGGGCACCAACTGGAAAAATAGGATCCTTACGGTTGGCTCTCTTGTATGCTCTGGAAGAAAAGATGAAACTCACCCAGTTTGACGTTAAAGGCGCATTCTTGCATGCTCCTCTGGAAGAAACGGTCATCATTAAAAGGCCAGAGGGATCAAATCAAAAATCTCCTTATCTTAAGTTAAAGAAATCCTTATATGGTTTAAAACAATCTCCCAAGAATTGGTACGACACCTTGACGTCCTGCAAAAAATCTCAAGGATACAGCGAGTTGACAAGTGACCCCTGCCTCTATCTCAACACTAAGACAAAAGAACTACTATATTTTCATGTGGATGATTTAATTCACATGGGTAACTCCAATACTTTTGAGTCAAATTTCCTTAATCAATCTCGGAATTCATCTTGCCATCCTCCTAACACAATACTCGGAATGCTTATGGAGATTGAAGATGATCGGATCCTCTTAAGCCAACCTAACCATATTGATTGTGGACTGGAGGAACTAAGCTTGTCATCTTGCAAAGAGACAATGTCTCCATTAACTCAGAACATCAATCTTGAGCCTGCCTCTGATGATGATCATGCAGAATTCTGTCAACTGAATATTAATTACCAATCAGCAATTGGTCTTCTCAATCACCTATCTCAATGTACCCGACCAGACATTTCATTCTCTGTATCAAGTTTGGCCCGATTCAACGCGAAACCAGGTATGAGTCAATGGAGGGAGGTTTGAAAAGTTTGGAAGTATCTCAAGACCACCAAAAATTTTAAGTTGACAATCAAATACAATCTAGAACAAGACATCATTTTGAGCTTCAGTGACGCGACTTGGGGAGACAATCCCACTTTTTGAAAATCTCAAAGGGGTTATATTATATTTCATTATGGGAGCCCGGTCATCTGGAACTCAACGCGGCAACGAAACATCACTTATTCCTCTACGGAATCAGAATTAAACGCTTTGCTTGATTGTTATCTAGAAGTAAAGTGGATTAAACATATTGTCAATGAAATCTATCAAGGCTTCAAATTCAAGCCCAAATTGCATATAGACAATAAGGGTTTAGAGGACAAGATAAAAAAATTTGGGTCTCATTCAAAATCAAGGAATATAGACATAAAGACAAAAGGTCTTTGCGAAAGCTTCATAAACCAGGAATATGCGCTAGATCTCATTCCTAGCAAACTCATGGTTGCGGACTCTCTTACAAAAGCATCCTCAACAGTCTCTCTTGAATTATTACAACATGGGGTATTCAGTAATTACAATAAATAAATTTTTGGATAATCCTTTTACCAGCCACGGGAAGTGTTGAATATTGACCTGGCATAGCTCTGTAACCGCGTATTATTGAAACTCATAAATCAAAGAAGAGTGTAAATACTCCATTCTAAGTTATACCCCGCCCCCGGGTGAGAACATTTGGTGGAAGGGCTCTTGCTTCTCCTAGTTCTATTTCCATTTTCTTTTTCTATTAGATTTCCTTCTTTTTGATCTTTTTGGGCAAGAACTCCCACTCCCACGGATTCAACCTCAATTTTCTACTCTCTTGACAAACAAACCTCAAAACCAGATCAATCTCAATGAACCATTGACTCTCCCTCTCGAGTGAATCTCCTCTGTTCTTCTTTTTATTCTAATTTCTTTTCTTGATCTTGATATAAATCAATCTTGCACCAACTCCTTGAACTCTAATCAAAATCTCTAGATCCTACAGCTTATGTGTCCTTGTCTGGTAAGAGGATCATCCGCGTGAAGTCTTAAATGAAACAACTCTGATCTCTGTTTATTGCAGGTTATCGTCTGCCTTGCCTAGTTCTATAGAATTCTCTACCGTTCATGCTCTATTGACTTAGACTATAGCTGTTGCTGTTGGTATTTCTTTTATCTACTCTTTTCTTTATATTCTTGTGGTTGAACTTTCTTTTCCAATGTCTAATGTTCTCTTTCTTTAGCTTGCTGGTTCTAGTTCTATGATAATTAATAATAAAGTTAACAGACAACCCAGAAAAACTTCTAAGCAAGCTCACCAATAAAGCCTCCAACACATACATACCACCACTCCCAAATGCAATGGTCCTGATCCATTCCAAAAGACAAGAACTTGAAAGAGACAAAAGAATCAGGTGTAAAGGGGGAAAAAATAAAAAGTTCAGCAAAAGCCAAAGGAAAATGCTGGATGCTACAAAAAGACCTCAGGCCCATCAAAAAAACACAAGAACAAGCATTTGTAAGTACAAAAAGCCCCATGAAAAAAATATCTGCACCTGCTTGCAGGTGTAGCACCTGGGATAGTGAGTGAAACCTTTTTTGACTTTGTTTTGGTTTTGGAGTCAAAAACCAAATTGATTCCTGGATGGTCCCAGAAGATTCATACACCATATTTATGTAACACATGAATTCAATCAAAAAAATTTACATAAGGGGGAGAATTGTGAATTTATCTATAGATTCATAATTTCATATTTTTTCACAAATGTTGAGAAATTAGGTTCAGACCTGTGTTGCATGAAAGTTTTACTGGATTTTTATCAGGTACCATAAAAACATGATATCAACTTCAAATTTAACTGATATTTATAGGCTAAATTTGTTGTTTTTGATTTATCCTCCAGGAATAAATTTTATGCCAGTGGAAATATTAATCTGGTTTTTGACAAAGAAAAATTCAGGATATTATCTTTAAAAAAATGAAAAAACCTGGGCTGGATTCCCCAAGATTCTTTAAACAAATTTGAAAACAAATCAATGATATGAAGAATAATTATACCTGAAATAAAACTTACTTTTAAATTTTTTTTTTTGGAATGGAGCTTTTCATCAATACATGAAAGGTTGATTTTTTTTATTTCTGTTTTCATTTTAATTTTGATTTTGATTTTGCATTCTAATCTTTCTATTTTTTATTTATACCTCTTTTTATTCTTTGATTATTTTTTTATGGATGATGATAAATTCACAGCCCCCGGTTGTGTGGCAGCTGTGTAGGGCCCTACACGGCCCAATGGACATGTGTGGGCCAATAAATGCGTCCAAAAAGCGCGTGGGTGCCCAAAAAAGCGTCTACAGGCAACCAAGGGGCTGTCTCAAACACCCGCGACCCCCTGGGGGCCTTATACCCCCCATAAACAGCGTATTTGAGCATTGAACCCCCATACACAGCCATTTTCAACTGTGTCCGGGGGGTATATGGCCCTGTAAAGTTATAGGATTGCGAAAAAATTGACTAGGACTAAGAACCAACAGACTGCAGACCAGAGTTAGAAAATAGAACAATTGAACATAGATAAAAAGGAGGAAAGAAAGGAGACAAGACAAACAGCTGAGACGTTGTTTTAGAGAGTAAATGAGAAGAGAACCCTGGGCGGCATAGATGTGATAGACGAAGTAAGACGTAGGAGACTGGTTGCAGATGCGTTACTAGATGGTCAGATGCGTCGCGCTAGAGTGGTCTTGAGGATCATATTCTTACCAGACACGGATTTGCAGATAGTCAGTCAGTTGAGGAAGAGTTAGGCAAGGTTGAATTGTATCAATGAGTTAGACAAGGTTGGATTGTGTTGACAAGAATAGACGGTCAAGAGAGAAGATGGGAGGTTGGTGGTTTGAGAGGAGCAATGATTTGAGGGGATGGAGCGAGTAGACAGGAAAGAAGAAAAGAAAAGAGAAGCAAAATGGGAAAGAAGAGGAAAAGAAGATAGGAAAGGTATTTTTCAAGAAGGAGAAAGAGAGAGAGATGGTCGGCCCCCAGAGGAGGAGAAACCCAGGATCTGAGTTGAGAGGTCAGGAGGTCGCCCAAGTGTCACAGGAGAGATTGTTGGGGGACCTGTCCCAGCTGGCGCAACCTTTGAGGACAGGTCTGTAGGCCTTGATCATTAGGCAAAACTTAACATACAGCCCCCCTGGGGATTGTGCCAAAGTTTTTGGTACCCCTGTACCACATTTTGGTTCAATCAACCCAAAATTGGGATCAAGACTTACTATTTGGGACTTTTTTTCCACATCTAGTGATACCAAAGTTAAATTAAATTGAAATTCAAATGAATCTGTGAACCACATCATTGAAACTAAAGGGAAACTCCAAATAAACATCCCACAAAATTAATGTTTCTCAAATTTAAATTGAGCAAACTGTTGTTCAATTGAATTTTGGATTGAAAAATGAAGTAACTGAAGAAGCATTGCATTTTTTTTGCATTATGGGATTATTTGGAAGCCCTCCTTTTAACATGGCCGCGTTAAAGGACTACATGAGTGCAATTAACAAAGCTTTGGAATTAAAGGAATTGGGTAATGAATCAATCAAAGCCCCAATTGCATCCTCATCAAGGTTGAAATTTGAGGAAAAAAATGTTTAAAAAGTGGACAAAACCTCTTGTGGTGAGGAAAATTTTATGTTACTGGTCTTTGCCTTATTTAATTTGATTGAAACTGATGGAGTGAAAGCCATCAATATAACCATGAAACTGTGACAGAACAATTTAATTGGTGCCAGATACACTTCACCCACCTCCCGTGAAAGATTTTCCTACTGATGAAGAGGCAAAAAAGTATTGTTAAACATGGGCAATGAAGCATGGTTACGCTTTAACAGTTCTGACTAGAATGTGTTTCAAGCCTGTGATAGATATGGTTTGTAATCTGGGCAATTTCTCACCAAATGGTAAAGGCAAACTCACACAAGGAATGTTGGGTGCAGGTTTTTAATTGGTGAAAGTCACACAAAGCAGGACCCCCTGTGGCGTATCTCCTACAAGAATGATCAACATAACCATGAACAATCTGCAGACCCCTCCATGCATCCTCCCCTGAGGAGAATCTCTGGGGTGGCCTTCAAAGATTGAAGGGGAAGCATGGCAGATGGGCTCAATACACTACAGCGGAAACAAAAATTGAGGAAAATCAATGGTGGAAAATATTTTGATGACCAAACAATCTATAAAACTAATTGTAAGGTAACGCTTGCAGAACTAAAGGGCAGAAGTATCATGGAGGTCATCTCTGAACAAATTGGTGCTTCAGATTGGGTTCATTGATAAAAATGCAGTGGAGAGGGACACTTGGAGGCATTATTCTTGGCTCACCCTGAGTCATTAAAGTTTTTAAAACTATTCCATTATATAGCTTTTATAGATTTTACTTATAGAACAAATAATTACAACATCCCCCTATTTCACGTTGTAGGAATTACTTCCAACCAGAAAAATTTTCCAAAAGGTCTTTTTTCCATAACAAGAGAAAATTTTGAGTTCTACAGTTTTTCCTTCAATGCGCCAAAGGAGTTTGCTTATGATCCTGAGAGACTTCCCAAAGTCTTTGGGACAAACCATGAAAAAGCTTTGATCCGTGCTCTAGAACAAATATTCCCCTGATTCAACAAGACAGTGTTGGCATTGGAAGTTGTCTAAAAACATACAAGCAAACTGTAAATTGTGCTTTAATAATGATTTTGACAGGTGGCAAAGCTTAGTTTTTCTGTGGGCTAAGTATGAAGCCTCAAAAAACAAGGAGAAGGCAGAGGTCAATGAAGCAGAACTTATATTAAGTGCCAAATCAGTGGCTTGTCTTTTAATCTTCCTAGTTTTGGGTTGCTTAAATTATGACTTGTATAAACTGTTTTTTGGAAGACCATGAGGATGTACTTGAGTGTATGGATCATAATATTTTCCGTATGAAAGAGACATTTGTAACAGTTGGACTTGAGAAAACCCAGACTTTGGAAATAAAAAAACTTGTTGGGTTGAAGAAGCCCATGCTACTCTCAAACAATTCCTTGAAAACTTGTCAGGAAAAATGTTAGATGTTTGGAGGAACCTAGAGGGAGCAGTTTCCAATAAAATTAAATTGGTTCAGGATGCGCTCAATAACTCTTGAAGAAAAATTGGAAGAGGTCCTCCTACTGAACTGTTACCATTGGGATAAAAGGTGTTTTCACTAGCAATCAAACTTGTTGGGGATCAATTATAGAAGTTAAAGAGGAACTTGATGAGGAATTGCTCACCAAGTCATACTCAATTACTATGGGTTTTCCCTTTTCCCACCAAATAGGTGACTTGCTAGCGTCCAGAGGATCCGTTGTGTCTCAAGATTTTCATCCTCAGTGGAGGTTGGATTCAGACCCTTCCAGTTTGAGTTATTTAAGTTGGCTTAAGTTAGATTTTTAGATTTTTCAAATATCTTTGTGATTAATCCTTTTTTATGAATGCTTTTTGAATGATTATTCCTACTTGACTAATATTTGATCCTTTTGAATTTTCAAAGGTTGATTTTGAAAAACTGCTCTATGATTCTCAGTTACATGAGAAGCTAAATGCAATGATCTTGAATCATCCTGAACAAGATTATTGTGTGCTTCTCAAGCACTTGACAAAGGAGACAGCCAATTATGGACCAAAGTCAAGGCTTGAACCTTAAGTTTTGAAATCAAGCAGATGAAATCCAAAATTGAAAGATATGCGGTAAGATCCTTCTCAATTTGAACACTTTGAAAAGGAGCTTAAGCGGGAAAAGAGAAGTAGAAGGGCACCAAAGAAGAAAAGACTAATTATTTTAAGTCTTTTCTTTTGTGGATGGTCCCTTTTTTTTTGTTTAAAAAATTGATTTTGAATTGTTTATAGTGCAATCCGGGCTCTGCATCTGAATTTCAAAGTTCAGTTGTAGAAACTGAAAGTTCATCAGGTTTGGTGCCATTAGAATTGGATTCCTTTTCAAAAAATGAAGGAGAAGAAACTAAATGAAAAAGAAGCTCATCTTTAGTAAATTTTGAATCCTTTATTGAGTTTAGAATTTTTTCTAATACCTTTTTAATTTTAGGAAGTGAATTACCTGAATAAAATACCTGAGAACTTACATAAGTTATTGGGTGGGGTAGAAGCTCATCTTTAGTGAATTTTGAACCCTTTAATGAGTTTAGAATTGTGTCTAATAAACTTTTGATTTTAGGAAGTGCATTACCTCAATAAAATACCTGAGAACTTACATAAGTTCTTGGGTGGGGTTTGTAATCCTGTTTTTGATGGAAATTATGGTTTTAGAGGCATTGCTAAATCACTTGGGTATTATGAGGATGGATGGTTTAAAGTTTTTAAGGAAATGTTGAAACATTAAGGAAAAATAAGACTTAATATTTCAAAATCCTTAGTGGCAGTAAAGATGTTGAAAAGATAGAAAAAAGACTTGATGTCAATAACATCAATGAAAAAATTCCATCTTCAAAATGGCTTTCGAAGCTCAATATGGTTGAAATAATAGCTGATACTTATTGAAGACCAACATTTTTTATTTCATTGTATTCATTTTTTACTTTTACTTCTTTGAAAGTGGGTGTAAAAGAACAACCAGATCCTATGTTCATTTGTTTCATTAATAATAACCATTGGGTTCACCTTGTACTTAAGGGAGATGTGATTCCAATTTCGCCCATAGTTTCCAAAACTTGTTCCATGATTTCTAAAAAAGTAGCTTGTTGGGTTTATCACCTCAAATATCAACTTGATTTGTATTCTAACTTATAGATTGATTTCATCAGTTGGTTTTTGTCTAACCTGCTGATATTGAAATTCTATAAATGTAAAGGTTTACCACATTTTGAACATCATTATGTTGAGTGTTTTGAGTTTAAATGATTATGATGACTGTTTTGAATGAGATTTTAATGGCAAGTCAGTTCAACTTGTGTTGGGCTGATTAGCTTAACACAAGTGGAACTTGTTTTTTTGGTATTTTTACTTTATGGCTGCTCAAAAGAACTGATTTTTTTGGCACTTTTACTTTAGGGCTGTTCAAAAGACTTCTTGTATTTCTTTCCTGTTCAAAAGACTTGTATTTTTTTGGCACTTTTACTTTAGGGTTTTTCAGAAGACTTTTGGAACTTTTTCTTTAGGGCTAGTCAAGTTGGAAGACAAATGGTTGGTTGCCTTAAGTGTTTTTTGTTTTTGTTTTTTATTTATTTATTTTTACTTATTTATTTTTACTTATTTATTTTTACTTATTTATTTTTACTTATTTATTCTTACTTATTTATTTTTAATTTTTAATTTTTAATTATTTATTTTTACTTATTTTTGTTTCTTTTAATTTTTTTTAACTAAAAAATCAACCATTTTTGATCTTTTGGTTTTATTATGTTTTTTTATGTTTTTTTATTTTTTTTATTTTACTTTTTTTTTATTTTGGGCCACAAGACTTTTAGTTGTGTGTCACGGCTACACAAGTACATATGAGCCGTGTGGAGCTCTACACATCTCAAATGAAGTTGTGCGGGTCCCACACGGCAGCCCGGCGCCATGTGGTAAACAGCCCAACCACACTTGAGCCGTGTGGGTCCCTACACTACTCAATTTGAGCCGTGCAGCCATGCCACATGGATCAAATAAGTTGTGTACACGGCTCATTCCAGCCATGAATTTATCATCACACTTTTTTATTTTTTATTTTATTTTTCTTCTGTTTTTTTTATTTTTTTTTATTTTTTTTATTTTTTTTATTTTTTTTATTTTTTTTATTTTTTTTATCTTTTTTATTTTTTTATTTTTTTATTTTTTTTATTTTTTTTATTTTTTTTATTTTTTATATTTTTTATATTTTTTATATTTTTTATATTTTTTATATTTTTTATATTTTTTATATTTTTTATATTTTTTATATTTTTTATATTTTTTATATTTTTTATATTTTTTATATTTTTTATATTTTTTATATTTTTTATATTTTTTATATTTTTTATATTTTTTATATTTTTTATATTTTTTATATTTTTTTTGTTTTTTTTTTATTTTTTTTGTTTTTTTTATTTTTTTTTATTTTTTTTTATTTTTTTATTTTTTTTCCTTTTTTTATTTTTTTTATTTTTTTTATTTTTTTTATTTTTTTTATTTTTTTTATTTTTTTTTCATTTTGTTTATTTTTTTATTCTGTTTATTTTTTTTAAGCTTTTGATTTTTATTTTATTTTTGATTCTGACCATCATTTTTTTCACAACCCTTAAAATTCAATAAACAGATATTGTACATGTCCCCAATGTTCTGCACACAGACTTTTCCTTGGAAATAGGCATTGGAAGAATTTTTTTTTGTGAAATTTAAAACACTGCAGAAATGTAGAATAGTATGAAAATCCCCTATAAAAATTCTTTCATACTTTCCAAATTATTTTGATTCCTTAAAAAATCTGTCCAACAGCAAGAAAATAAATAAAAAAAAGTCAAAATGCATTTGTGGAACTTTTCCTTTTACGTCTCATTCCATTTTGTTTGGTGCTTCAAAGACTTGAAATGTTTGGAAATCAATTCAAAATCTTTGTATTTTTTTTGGATATTTGCTTGATGTATTATAGGCTTCTTAAAATTGGAACTAGCATAAAAGGACTTTGGAAATCACATCCCTTTCAACATTTTCTTTTAACATCAGGAATCTAATTATCTGTCTTGTCAAGTATTTAGGATATTGTTAAAAGATTGAAAAACAAAATGATTTTTCATTTTAATCAAAAATTTCACCCTATATAATATTTATCACCATCAAAATAAGTTAAAATGAAAGCTGTGGTAAATGGGCTGGTCCAAATTTTGAAATAATTTTCTTGTTACATTTTTTTTCTAAAAAAACATTTTTAGGTAAAATGTAATTAGTGGTTCAATGAAAATTCTTTAAGGGCTCTATTTTACAAAGGGAACAGTATTCAAACTGTTTGTATAACTTTTTCTGTATTTTTTTCTCTTTGAAATACCAAAAAAAATAAAGATAAAAAGAACATGCAAGAAGCCCAAGTAACCAAATAATTTTTTGAAACTGACCAGGGGTTCTTAAAAAATAACTCCTGCTCTTTAATGTATTTTTTTTCTCAATTTATTTTTAGCTTATTTTTGTTTGATTTCTGTCATAGTTCTTATCTTTTCTTTCTTCTAATGTTCATCTTATCTTAACAACAATTCAATTCTTTTTTCATTTGAACAATTTATTTTGGTGAGATTGAAACATTTTTTAGAATTGAGATGTTCCTCCTCAAAAAATAGCTTGTCCTCACTACTAACTGTGTTTATGAAGCTTCATAAAGCAGTAAATTTGAGTATAATCCCTGCTCTGGTGTGCATTTGCATATAGTAGGGAAGGACCAAAAAGTTAAGCTTCCAGAACCCAATGTTGTCCAGTGGCTTTCCGCCCCAACTTTGTTCAACTTGCAAAATCAGTATATGTAACCCATGCAGACCAACCAAATGCCCTTGTGTGCATAATGTCATGGGGGCATGAAATACTCATGTTTTTGAGATTAAGGGTCATGAGAAAAATAATGCAAATGATTTTTTTTAATTTCTAATTCATTTTAAATTGTTGACTTTTTGACTTTTTTAATTTTTTAATTTTGTCATTTTTTAATTTTAATTTTTTTAATTTTTGGATTTGAGTGGGAGACTTAAGAGATCTTTTCAGAATGTTGATGTTGCTCCTCAAGGGCAAGCTCATCCTCCCTAAAAATCATGTTTGTGAAACACCATCAGATATTAAATTTTCGATATTCAGTGCACTCGTGTGCATTCCCATATAGTAGGGCAGGACCAAAAATTTCAGCTCAAATAACTCAAATGTTTTTCAGGATATTTTTTGATTGTTTTATAATTTTTTTTTGGTGGTTTTTTGTGATTTTTTTTTATTGTGATTTTTTGTGATTTTTGTGATTTTTTTTTTTGATTTTTTTTTTGATTTTTTTTGATTTTTTTTTATTTTTTTTTATTTTTTTTTTTGATTTTTTTTGATTTTTTTGATTTTTTTTTTGATTTTTTTGATTTTTTTTATTTTGTTTTTATTTTTTTGATTTTTTTGATTTTTTTTATTTTTTTTATTTTTTTTATTTTTTTTATTTTTTTTATTTTTTTTTATTTTTATTTTTATTTTTTTGAGTTCTTTGAATTTCAATTTTATTTTTATTTTTTGTCTCTCCATTATCATGGTGGAAAACCTACACTAAGTTATCCACCTCCCCACAAGCGGGGATATTTTTTTAGATTTTTTTTTTCAATTTTTTCTTTTTAGATTAAAAATTGAAAGAAATCCTGGATCACATTTGGGTTCTGCAAGCAGAAATTCTTGGCCTTGCCCTAATATATGGGAGTGCGCAACAGTGCACTGAGTATCAAGAAATGGAATTTTTGATGGTGTTTCACAAACAATGTTTGTTCAAAAGATTAGCCAGTGTTTGAGAAGCAAAATCAACAATCTAACAAAGGTTTCTTAAGTCATCCACCAAAACCAAAAAGATAAAAATTGAAAAAAGAAAATTAAGAAAAACATCAATGCTGTCTGGAACAATTCAAAACTTAGACTAAGTTTTTCATTGTTCCAGATAAATATTATCAAACCAACCAAGGATTTTATAATTTTGAAGGATGGAATTGATTTCCAAGTAATTTGGAAATTCCCAACCCAAATTTAACCTTAGGCTAAGATAACACAAGAAACCTCAAGGCTGACAGCAAGTAGAATAATTGAACAATACAAGGATCAGATGCATAAAGACCTTGAACAAACATTATCTAGCGGTTTCAATGAATTCTGACCAACCTCCCTCAAAATTATCATCCCTGTCTTATGACTGCACTGAAAAATCAACATTAACCAAACATAGTTTGAATTATTTTGAGAAAACCCCAAAATCAATGTTTCTTTCATCATGAAAATGATTCCTTTGGTTCCTCAAACACACCTAAATTATTAGGAAAAAATATAAATGGTATAGAATTTTTCAATTTTTCTTCCTCCAGCGTGAGGTTTGAGTGTTTTCTGCTTTTTAAAATTTTTTTAAAACTATAATTTGCTAATTTTCCAAATCTCAAATATTGTATAATTCAATAAAATATGATAAAATATGTAACATTGTGAAGAAAATGACATAAATGCATTTTTTGAACAGTTTATTTAGCATGAAACACATGCCTGAAAAAAAATTGACTGTTTACTTCAATCAGTCCCATCATTTTTCTCTACCCACTGTACAGTTCCTTATAAAATTTTTGGAAAATTAGAATTTTGTAGGTACTCTTCCAATGTCTGAAACCGCCAAAAATGTTTCAGAGGAAAATTTCCAGCTCCTGCAGCCTTTACTGCTAATGTTGAGAGCATCTGCTCCACATCACAGTATTCTTCTGCTGCTTTCCACAACTCCCAATATTGGGAAGAGGAATCCAAAATTTTAAAAGACTTCCCCAGAATCTTCCTGACACTAATTTTTAACAATTTCAAGTCAGAAATAAACCCAGTAATTGGAGCATTACGCAAGCTTGGGGAATGGATCATTCTGGTTATCCGCATCTACCAAATGTTCAAAAACAAACCCGCAAATCACATGCTGTAAGCTCTGCAAAATCTGTGGAACTCAGAAAAATTCCATTTTTTGCTTTGAATACCAAGACTTGATTTCTGAAAAGCTTATTAATTCATAGATTACAGGCCAATCCTTCCCTTTGTCCTCTTGGGTAAGCATACTGTCTTCTCCAAAATTTCTCCAATCTACTGCCAAATGGATACCACCCTTTTTGTATTGCAAGTCTTTCAGAAGGAGCTTCCATCTGAATATATCCTTTGACTTGAAAAACTACCAACTGCACTCCTTCTACCAGTTCCATTTGGCTCATTTCCAAATTAACTTCTGCAGCGGACTTGCTATCTCTGCAAAATTTTAAACAAAGATTTTTACCCATCAACACAGAAATAAAAAATGAGAAACATGATTAGGATTCTGCAAAGTAGGTCAATCAAGGAAATTTCTTGGTTTGGCCTTTGAAATCCATTGACCCCTTAGGGACACCTCATTCCAAAGGAATTCAAAGGCCAGAATGCAAACCTCAAACATTTTCCCAAGACCATCAATCCTGCTTTGTTGAAATGGAAAAGAATTATCTCCAAAATTTGTGTGTATTACCAAACAAACTGCCTCATCCCCAGCTTACCCCCAATTTATTCCCTGACATTTTATATCCTAGGCCTCTTTTTCTCTGAATTTTTAATTGATATCCACACTGTTTCCAGAACATCATCCTTCCAAATCCAAGTCATCTGCACCTGGTATAATTCTTCCAAGTTGTTTGCCCCCTGGGGAAGCCGCATTAGCCAAAGCCTCCCCAAACAAGTCTCAAAAGCTGTCATTGGACAAATCTCCAGAGGAATCTACCACTTTTTGTACCCCCATCATCACATCTGAAATGCCTGAGCGGAATCTCCCCATCATAGCCTCCCCAAAATCATCCACCTTTAGAAGTAGCCCCTCATCCCAAATAGTTAACAAATTGAATTTTTGAAAATCATGAACAATCTGGAAACCCTTTCAATATTTTTTAAGCACAAAAAAATTGGGCTGGAATAACTAGAACAATAAGGCTTGTATGGTCCAGCCCAATTTTTTTCCCTCACCAAATCCATAAAATGATCCCTAATATAGGATGGGGTGGGTATTGATTGAATCTGCCACAGCTTGTGTGGCACCATTGGAATTTGGTAGGGGTCTGATATCTTGTGATTCAGAAAACCCTGCTCCTCTTAAAAAAATTCCAGCACTTTCCTCTGCATGGCAATGACAAGATTTTAAAGCCTGATCTCCTCTGCACTTAGCCACCCTTCTGGCCCAAATTTGAGGTCCACCGTTTTCTCCTCTGTTATCTTCATCATATTGATTCCTAAAGATGCAGGAAACAGTGGTGACTTATATGGATTCTGCAACCACTGAATAAGCCTTAATGGCTGGTTCAAAACCTGTGTCATGGGCTTGTCCTGAGGCCATACTTTCATTGATACTGGTTTTTAATAACCCCTGAAAGATCTGGCTTTGACTATCCATTCTCCTCTGTCCTTCTCCACTTTCCGGAATTATCAAACTGAAACAAACTCTGGATTGCTCAAAAACATGGCACAAGGGTAGATGCTAGTGCTAAGACCTGTTGCAGAAACATATGGGGAAGTACTTGCTTTTTTTCCTACCCCTGTGTTCCACATTACCACACTAATCCCCACTCTATTCCATTCCACCCAAACAACCCTGAATTTCGATGTCTTCCTTCCCCCTTTCTCTTCAATGGTTAACCGCCTGTGCAACTATGGAAATATCTACGCGCAGATCCTTGACCAAAGCTTAAAAACCCTGCGGAGGGGGATCTTCATGCCTGCCCCTCATATTCCTTGTGGTGAAATAATATGTTGTGCTTCTGCTATCCACAAAAATTCTCCTCCATTCTAAGACTCATTCAATTCCATTTTTTTCAATACCCATTCTACTCTGGTTTACCCAAGAATCCTTGACACTGCAAAGAAAAAAACCACATACTTCAACTCTTAGAAGACTATTCTGGACTTCCCCCTTTGTTTTTTGTGTTATGAATCCACACCCTTCAAATCTTCTACAAATAAATCCGCAATGAAATAGCTTAAAACACAGCCAGAATAGGAACTCCACACTGTAATATATTTAATTTAAAAGAAAAACTCTGTGCTATGATACCATAAAATCTTTTCTACAATACAATAAAATATGATAATCCCCAGAAGATTCTGTAAGATCCCCCCAAAGTGCTAGAAAGAGCAACCACATATATATAAAATCCAAAACTTAACTCCATAAAAAGGTAAGTAATTAAATAAAACAAGAGCCACCTCCACACTCTGTTCCCCATGCTTTGGGAAATGATCACCATTAGTTGTAATACATCTATGCAATCCATCTTCCTGCATTGGCAATGGTTGTAACTACAATATCCAACAGCCCTACTAGCCAATCCTCCATTTTATGCATTAAAAACAGATCCGCAACAATTTTTTTAGAGGTTCCCCTTTGGTTGTGCATACCGCATAAAAAAAGATCCCCAAAGATCTTCCTGGAAGAACCCCTTCAAACTTTATGCTGAACTATCAACTTTGGCACTCTTTTATCCCAACAATTGCATACCCTTCCACAATCCCCTCTACTTACCCCATAACTGATTCTTGGACACATGCCCCATAGCTCCAATCAATTTGTTCCGCATTTATACAAATAAAATCCTAAATCTATAGCTTCTGAAAACTTCTATTTATCTTAACAAGACTAAGTTTACTGCAAAATGCATAATTCTGGCTGTTCTTCCTAGTGTGCTGTGGATCCCGCATCCACCCCCTGATGAGCCTTCTGGTAAAATGTTGCTGCTGAGCCTTGTTACTTCCATGTCTATAAATAAGCACCACGCTTTCAACTCCTGCTCTACCACTGCTTCCACCACACATCCAAATCCACCCAAAATTGGCAACCCAATATTTGCCTTCTGCATTAAAAAACCAGCATCTTTTTCTAGTCAGAAATGGGAGGAGGTTCATCATTGAAAAACTCTCTACCATGGCGTGGAATTTTTTTCCTCTTATCTGCATCTTAATGTTCCTCAGGGGACACATCATGAATTATTCTGGACCTAAATCTTCAAATCCTGCATTGAGGGATCCAACCCGTGCCTTGTTGTTAGCTTTTGGATTTTGATCCCTATTCCCTGTGTATTTCCTAAAGACTGCTACCATCTACTACTCCATAACTGCAGAGATGTATTCAAGCTCCTTAAGCATGAAATAAACTGGACAATCTGTTCTGAAGATCCTCCAAACTACTTCTCCTGCCTTCCTGTGGGATCCTCCCACTTTGACCTCCACCTCTGGTCCCATGATTATGCTGGGGAAAGTGCATATATTTAAATCCTTGTCTTATCCAAAAAATATGCCATTACCTCTGCCCCAACCTGCCTTTGTTTCAAAGGCAATATTGGGGAGGTTTACCCCACCAAGTTTTTTTCTTCCCTTTAACCATGAAAAAAAGGCTTCACCTGCTGGCAGGTGTAGCACCTGGAACTCATTTTGGTTTGGTTTTGACTCTGAGAAAAATTGGTTTCTAACTTGAGTGGGAACCTGGGAAAGGTTGTTTGTATTGGTTTTTGAATATTCCAAGTGATTCTAGTGCACGCATGGAATATAGAAGATTTGGAATTTTTGGTGATTTAAATTTTATTTAATGAATCAATTTGTGTATACCATCAACAAAGTCATATTTATTTTCATTATTCATGACATTTAATCAAATTTGAGTGGTTCCCATCAAATTTTCCTGATATTTAAGGTTTTCATCACTTCAATTTTCAAAAAGGAAAATAGCCTACTTTGATAATAATGTCTTTTATCCATTCTTTTGGATCAACATGTTTTTTTTGCAATTTTAGTGCTTTGGTAAATTTTTGGTGGGATCATTCAATTCTTGATTTCTTTTTTTTCTTTGTTTTAATTTGTGTTTTTTCCTGTTAATAATAGTATTTTGAATTGATTAATTTTGAATTGGTTATTTTAATTTGATTGATTTAATTTTACAACTTTGAATTGAATTTCAATCCAGCTACATTTATTTATGTTATTATTTATTATTATTATTATTATTTTTTAAAATTTTTCAGGTTTTCTTTTAAGCTTATTTATTTTTATTTATTATTGACTTTACTTTTTGATTATTTTAGTGCATTATTTTTTAAAAAATCCTTAAACTTAAACAAATATGTGTGTATTTTACATGCCTGTCATGATCTGTACACACTGGGTTTTCCTTGAAGACACAGGTATTTCAAAAAGTTTTCATTTTTAAATTTACAACACCAAAATCTTTTAAATTATATTCCAAAAATTGTACAAAGAATTTGAAGTATTTGAAGAACTTCAAAAATTCATTCAAAAATTGAAAAAAAAATCAAAAAAAACTCAATGCATTCTTTTTACCATTCCTTTGAAATTTCAATGAATTATTGTTTGGGATTGAGCTCAAAGAAAGCTTGATAATAAATTGAAGCTCTCTAAGATTTTTTTTTGTATTTTTTTGTATTTATTATTGACCACAAAAAATTGGATCCAACTCAAAACTAATTCAAAATAACTCATCCTTTCAAGTATTTTTTTAATATCAGGAATTAAATTTTCTTTCTTTTCAGGTATTAAGAAAACATTAAGAGCTTGAAAGGAAAATGATTTTTCATCTTGATCAAAGGTTCTACCTCATAAAAGATTGATCACCACAAATATAACTTCGGATAAAAGGGGTGGTCTGCATTTTGAGATATTGTTTTTGTTACATTCAAAGAAAAAAATAAAAATATTGAAGTAAAAAAATAATACTCTTTTAATCAGAATCCTGGAAGTGCTCTATCTTATAAAACGATTAGTATTGAAACTGTTTTTATAATTTTTTCCCTCTTTTTTTTCTTGGCAATATATATAAAAAAAATAATGTGCAAGGAGGCCCAGTACCTAAAGAAACTATTGAAGATGGACAGGGGGTCTTAAGAAAAATTTCCTGTTCTATTATGCTTGTTTTTTTCCTCAAATCATGTGGAATTTATTTTGCTTTGTTTGTTGCAGTTCTTAAAATTACTTTCAACCCTATTTTATTTTTCCTTTAATTGTGAATTTTGGAGAAAAATTAAAGTTCTTTTTTATTTTTGAGGCTTATTCTGATGACAAGTGAAACCTTTTTTACAATTTTGATGTAGCTCCTCAAAAACTAGCTCATCCTCACTACAAACTGCATTTTTTTTAAACACCATCAACCATTCAATTTTGTAATAATCAATGGACTGGTGTGCACTCTCATATAGTAGGGCAGGACCAAGAATTTTAGCTGGAAGAACCCAAAGATGGTCCAGGATTTTTTTTGATTCATTTTTAATGTGATTTTATTGATTTTTGGGCTTTTTTTCAAAAATCTTTGGATTTTTTTTCTTTCTTTTTTTTCTTTTGGGTGATGATAAATTCACAACTTTTAGTTGTTTGGGAGTGGTGTAGGTCCCTAAATGGCCCAATGGACACTTTTGAGACCCCACACGCATCCAAAAAGTGCGCGCGGGCCAAAACACATTTCTACACCTGCCCAAGGGGTCGTCTCAAACACGCGTGACCCCTGGGGGTTGTTGTTGTGGACAATTTTACCCAGGTTGACAATCACCACCGCAATAGCACGCAGGCGCACAGGTAGCCCAAATGGCGACTACATCACTCACATCAATCCCGCCCGTTGCAACCTCTCAGCCCCCACCAGGCCAGCACACCAGAAGGAGACAAACCCAGAGCCACCTTGAAGGTCACCTGAACCACCACCAACGGCGGACAGTTCCAACCATTGGATTCCCATTCCAGTCAACCAAAACTCAGCGCAGACTTCAGGAGGAGCCAGAGTAAGATTGGGTGGAGGTAACTGTTCCTTCTATTTTAACTTCTTCTTCATTTTCTCTCCCATGGCCACTGTCTCTGTTGCTCTCATGCTATCCACAAATCCCAACTCAGCTCTACTCTTCTCCTGCTGCCTCAGGCCCATATATCTGTAATTCTTGCTGTACTCGCTCTGAAGCCAAATTCCAACGCTGAGCCGCCAGACTGAGATATTTCTCTGTTTTTACTGTTACTACCGTTGTTTCCATTTGGATTTATTGACTAGCTGCAATAAAGAAGGATTCGCGATATTACATGGTAGTAACAGTCCATTCTTGGAAGTCAATCATGGTAGAACAGAAAAACTCCCCAGATCCGAAATGGCCAACAGACGCGAGGGAACTCAGATAATCATTCAAAACTCCAGTGGCTCCAAGGGAAAAGACTTTTCCACAAAGGCAAAGCTCCAACTACTCACACGGCACGATTGGTACGAGTGGAAGGCCCAATTCAAGAACCTTCTCATCAGCAAGGGTCACAAGGAATTACTAGACAAAGAGTGCATCAAAAACAATTGTGGCACTAAGAGGTTCAGACACAAGACAGCCCTAGCTATAAGTCTACTATATAGATTGGTCAATCTTGAGCTTTGAGGGTAGGTCACCCCCAACTGCAAGGATTTCTCCAAGGCCCTGGAAGAGCTAGGAAAGGCGTGCGGCAAAAATTCTCTAATAATCATTGGAGACCACGTTTCTCAGTTGGTGCACCTAACGTAAAAACCCTCAAGCTTAATGTCAGCCTCCTGGATGCCAAGACCCTTTCTATCCTTTAGCTATCAGAGGTGATAGCGTAAATAATAAATATATTATTTAATCAATGCAGCAAAAATCTGTAGAATACTTGGATTAAGCTATTTGCAAGGTTAAATGGTTTGGTTATTGTTTATTGTTTCAAATCAAAATTGATTATTAAATATTTATAGAGGGGCCACAATTATATTGGGGATCTTTAACACCTCTCTTCAGTGATTTCAGTATGAAAACATGTAGTCCTGGTTACTTTGGGCTCTTTAGTTTAAATATTATTATACCCAAAGATAATATGTATATAAAAAACACAATGGAGTGGTTGGGCCTTGTAGCCAAGCTACCACAAAAGAGAAAGGATAAAAAGACTCACTTGGTATATTATAAAAGCCTTTGGGTATCTGTTTGGGACGTGTACTGATGTGTTAAACCTGTATACTGGGGTTATAAGGTTGTTCAGAAGTTTTAATTGATAAAAAGTATTTTGAGGATGGATATTACTGATCAGAAATTGCCATAAATCACTTACTTATCTCTTATAAGTATTTTATTACCTTGGCACGGCATCTGGATATGAATATTACTGGGTCTCTGCCCATCAATATCCTCAAAAGAGCTCTTTATTTATAGCTTTTGGATTCCCAATATGTTCCTTCTGAGGGTTTTAGGTGCTCAAAGGGACGGACACTAAGGCTAGCAGGGTAACCGGTGGTAGCCTGTCATGTGTTCTTGGTGCTATAGCCCGGTTAGCATCTAATTCCTTAGGTTATGAGAATTATTCTACCTTATAATAGACATTAGGACGTGTGAATAACACTAATCTGTCCTATTTATGTATTATTTAATTAATTATCATTAGTAAATGTTCCCAGTTATTTAATGATTATATTATTAGAAATCTCTACAGACATTTTGATGTCAGGTAAGTTCTCATTATGCATTATATAACTGGAGTAAAAGTCATAATATTTATTTTACTCTTTATTTTCGAGTTCCAGTTGATTTGTTAACATGGTTACTTAAAAAATAATTCATGAGAATTCATGTAATATTATTACATCATTATCTTCCTCAGTATGTCACAAAAATATTGATGTATAGCAATTCTCATAAAAGTATATTAAAGTATTTAATATATTTTTAGAAGTTGTCATTGTCTTATTTTCGACATTTTGGTACTTTGCATTATATTAAATAAAAAATACGTGTAAGAATTATTTATGTATTTTTATATGATATTATATAGGTTTAGACAGTCTACTATCCACTGGAACATTTATTACATATGTAGAAAGTTCCCGTGTATGTTGTAGCCTGTTTACGCGGTACCTGAGCCTCTCAGGCCGCCTGTCACTCTGTCAGCCCGTAGTCCCGCGGCTGCGTACTTGTCAGAGGCCCGGGGCTGTGTACACGACCTCAGCGGGTTGACACAGCTGTATATCAGCGGCGCGCGGGTGCTTTGGCTGCCGCAGCTGCGTGCAGGAATTGTGACAAAACACATTTCCGCCCGTAACTCCTAAAATATACACAACACCTCAATTCTGACTGAATTTTAGGTTTGAAACCTATACGTGACAATTTGTGTGAAATATTTAATTGGAAAAAAAGCTCAATACTGGAGCCGTAGTATTTTGGTTTTTCTTTCCTTAATTTTTTAAAAATATAAGGAGTTGGATTTCAAGGGTGGGGTAAGTGAGTGACCCTACCTAATTTTTGGGTGGAGAATCCATTTCTGTAATAATATTTATGGTTTTTCTACTCCTTCTTAGTTTAATTGTATTATTATTATCTTTATGTTATTTTTTTTACTTTTGCAGCTTGCTCTGCAATAGTAGCAAGCTGACACTTAATCTGGGATCACGCGGTTGAATTTTGGGAAAGATATCTGTCACTGAAGGACACCCTTGACGCTCAAGCCCCAGAAAATGAAGACAAGTACATCAGCATATCCTCCCCACTTGCGGCAATCCTCTTCCTTGAAAGCTTCCAACTAGACCAGTCTCTCAATCCATTGCTCCAGGCATGTCACAAAATCAAACTGTTCAGGTTTGACCGAGTTTAAGACTGCATCCTGGCTGAAGAAACTTGCCGCCAAAGCGAGATCTTGGAGACAGCGTACTCCACCTCAGAAAGAAATTGTAGGACCAGCACCGATCCCCCCGGTTGTTTATACAACCCACGCGGATCAGGAAACAGCAGGCCAATAAATTCTGGCACTCCTAGGCCAGCAGTGCCAACCAAACGTCAGTTGGCTGACAGACCCAAACGTACCCCTGATTTGTCCCAAATTGAGAGATCGATCAAAAACCTAGCCAAGGAGCTGAGAGCAATCAAAGCCAAGGACGCGCTAAATAACGTCAAGGAGGAGCCTAATCCCACTCAAGCTGACTACACATACGTTTGAGCCGAATCAGAAGAATCCGACTTCTTCATTGACAAGTCCGCCCTATACTCCACCTCATCAACCTCCCACAACGCCTGCGAGCTAATATATGACTCCGGTGCCACCCAATCAACCTTCAGCAATCTGGACTTACTCACAAAAGTTAAGCCTCACCAAAAACAGATCAACACTTATGGAGGTCACGTCCAGATCACCCACGTAGGAAGACTGAAACTTGGACCCATATAAATCTACCTGGTCTACTACGCCCCAACGGGACCTCGCAACTTAATATTGGCATCGCAGCTAGAAGACCATGGACTGAAGATAGTCCATTAGCACCAAGTGGTGCTTATCAAAATGGCCAACACAATAGCTTTCACCTTCAACAGCGTAGGAAACCTCTAATCCGCTAAGATCAGGCCCAAGCCATCCATCATGGCCATTGGGGACAACTCAAAAGCGCCCAACTGGCACGTTAACCTTGGACACCCATCGGACAAATAACTCAAAGAATTTCTCCACCAACACAACATTGCTCAAAACCCTCTACATTTGTCAAAAAACTGCGAAATCTGAAAGTTGTGCAAGCTGACCATATCCCCTAACTCAAACCATCTGGATAAATCCTCCTCCTCCTTCCATACCATACACTTGAATTTCCTTCATATCAACCCCCCTTCAAAACTTGGATACCAATATGTTCTTGTGCTTATTGACGACTACAGTTGATTCAACAGAATACACCTACTCTGACTCAAAAGAAAGGCTGAAGGAAAGATCTTCTCCTACTTCAACAAGATCCACAACCAACTACGAATAACCCCGCCTAATTCCACTCAGATTTTGGGGGGGAATTCTCGTCTGTTAAATTTGTATCGGAACTGTCAGCTTGCGGCATTACTGTTGAGGAGGGTCCGGCCAACTCCCCGCAAAAAAAAGGCCTTGCCGAGCAATTGAACCGCTCACTCCTGACAAAGATCCGGTGCCTGTTGGCCCAATAGAATGTGCCTATCAACTACTGGGACAAGGCGGCGAAATACGCCTCAATGCTAATCAACATTCTCCCCAGCAAGTCCTTACAGTGGAAATCCCCAATTAGTACCCTGTCCACCAAGGATTGTTGTATAGAACCTTTCAGAGATCTCTGCTCACTCTTCCCCTTTGGTCTGAAGGTCCACGTGCATCACAAGCCCCCATCGAAAGTCCTGGCGCCCTCGCGCCTGCTCATGTTCCTGGGATACAAGCCCCACTCCGACGCATGCAGATTCCTAGACAACCTTTGGAAATCTGTCACTTTCAGTCGTGATTTCTCCATACCATCCTACTCCTTCAAGTATCAAACACCTGATGCCCTGAAGAAATCTCCCTCCTCTCTACCTGTCGCCGTATCAAAGTCACACGCCTCCAACCCTTGACTCAAAACTGTTACCGTCTCCCATCCCCTGCTCCGGATTGTACTGAGTTGCATGTTCAACCTGGTGATGGACTTACTACCGCATCCGCCAGCATACGTCCTCAGCATCCATTCCCGCTGCCTACCGCCAACGAGACCTCACTGGGACTGACTTGAAAGAAGGGATATGCCTACGTACCGTATTACAATGTTGCTCCCAACAAAATCTCATCCAACATCAATCAATCCGCAATTGTTACTACCTCCAGACAAGCCAATTCACCTACCCCGCAACTGCCAAAATCTGAGGACGACAATGAGGTTCATCTCAGCAAGATGATTACGGTGAAGGAGGCGTTCTCAGATCCTGTCAAAAATCCAAAGTGGATCAAATCAATGTCTGCCAAAATCCAGTCCTTCCTTGAGAAGAACACCGGTATGCTGTTCCCTCCTCCACACAATGACATCGTGCTGGGAGGAATGTGGAGGATGGTAAAGAAGAAGGACAAGAGTTGTCGGACCACCAGAAGGAAGTTGCACTGGGTGTGCTTTGGAAATCATCAGCAATCACAACGGCATTACTTCAACAGCTACTCAAGCGTGGGATGAAACAAATCAATGAAAGATCTCCTCACACTAGCCATCCAACACGACCTACTGGTGGCGCAATTCAATGTAGAAACTGCATTCCTGCATGGGAACATCAACGCCGTCGCACATGTCTCGCAGGTCTCGTGTTTCAAAGTTCCTGGTAAGGAAGATTGGATGTGGAGGGTAAATAAGTTGCTCTACGGGACAAAGCAAGCACCCCAATGCTGGAAGCGCCATCTTACCAAAACTCTGGGAAGACTTGGACTCTTCCCATCCAAAGCTGACAAATCAATCTTTCTCAATGACTCTTGCTCACTGATGATTCATCTCCACGTTGAAAATGGGCTTATAGTAGGGAAATCAAGAACCAAAAAAGACTACTTCCTGACTCAGCTGAAAGATCACTATGGCATCAAACACCAGTAACAGCCCGTTCAACACCTGGGGTACACATTTGACTGGAAGGGGGATGATTGCATGACCCTGCACAAAAGGGACTACTGCAAAAGGATTCTTGAAGAGTTTTCAATGGATCAGGCCAAACCAGTCAAAAGCCCAGCTCCAGTCAATTTTCTCAAGCTAGCTGACAAACCCCGCAAGGCGTTCAATGTCAAGGTGATGGAAAAAGCAGTTGGAATGCTGAACCATCTGGCACTTCACACCCAACCAGACATCACTCACACGTTAAACGTGCTGTTGCAACACACATCCAAGCCTACTCAGCACCACTGGTCAATTTTCATGCACCTACTGCAATACCTGAGGGGGATGACCTTGGTCGGCATCCAATATCAAAATTCAAAAGACCCAAATGAGCATCTATGTGGGTGGGCAGACGCTGATTAAGCAAACGCAAAAATCATGATGAAATCCACCTCCGGTATTGTATTCACCCTAATCACAAACCCGGTGCTCTGGCAATTGAAAAAAAAAAGTAGTTGCTCAGTCAACAACAGAAGCCAAATTCATTGCTATGAATCACTGTGCCAAGCAACTACGCTGGATGACTCACTTACTGTCTGACCTGGGGTATGAGGTACCCACCCCTACAATCATGAATGACAACTCAGGTGCAAGTTTTATTAGCAAGGAGGCTCAACTTGACCCCAACTCCAAGCACATAGAGGTCAGGTATCAGTACCTCTGTGACTTAGTCTCTAAGTCCATGATCTCAGTCAAGCAAGTGCCTACCCAAGACATGATAGCTGACATACTCACAAAGCCATTGGGCCCAATCAAGGTAGAAGATGCTTGTGCACAACTACATATGACCTTGGAAAAAATTAGGAGGAGAGCTGTGGACAATTTTACCCAGGTCAACAATCACGACCACAGTAGCATGCAGGCGCACAGGTGGCCCAAATGGCGACTACATAACTCACGTCAATCCCGCCCGTTGCAACCTCTCAGCCCCCACCAGGCCAGCACACCAGAAGCAGACAAACCCAGAGCCACCTCGAAGGTCACCTGAACCACCACCAACGGCGGACAGTTCCAACCATTGCATTCCCATTCCAGTCAACCAAACCTCAGCGCAGACTTCAGGAGGAGCCAGAGTAAGATTGGGTGGAGGTAACTGTTCCTTCTATTTTAACTTCTTCTTCATTTTCTCTCCCATGGCCACTGTCTCTGTTGCTCTCATGCTATCCACAAATCCCAACTCAGCTCCAATCTTCTCCTGCTGCCTCAGGCGCATATATCTGTAATTCTTTCTGTACTTGCTCTGAAGCCAAATTCCAACGCTGACCCGCCAGACTGAGATCTTTCTCTGTTTTTACTGTTAATACTGCTGTTTCCATTCCAATTGATTGAATAGCTGCAATAAAGAAGGATTTGCAATATTACAGTTGTATACCCCCCGGGAACAACGTATTTGGGAGTACGTAGCCCTGCAGGGGTTTTGAAAAACTTTTTGGGTCCCCCTGGACCACATTTGGGTTTCATCAACCCAAATTTGGGACATAGCATACTATGTCCAACTGTTGCACCACACCTAGCAATCCCCCAGTGACACAAAAGTAATTATGAAGCTAAGTAAATTGAATCTCTGAACCAAATCATTTAAAATAAAGGTAAACTGAAATCATCCTACAAAATTAATCTTTCTCAAATTGAAAGTGAGCAAACTTGGTAGTGGTTCAATTGAAAGTTGGATTGAATACTGAAGTAGAAAGTACATTTTGTTGCATAATGGGAACAGTTGCAAGCCCTCATTTCAATATGGCTGTGTTCAAGGACTACATATGTGCAATGAGCAAAGCTGTGTAAAAGAAGGATTTGGTTATTGAAACATTGGAAGACCCAGTTGCATCCCCACTGAGGGTGAAAATTGAGGAAAAAAATGTGTCACAAATGGACACTACCTCTGGTGGAAAGTAAAATTTTATGTTACTCTGGTCTTTGGCTGATTTAATTTTATTGAAAATGATGGATTGCATTCCTCAATATAACCATGAAAATGTAACATAAACATTCAATTGGTGCCAGATCCACTTGACCCACCTCCTGTGAGAGCTTTTTGTACTAGGGAATAGGCACAAACATATTGTCAAACATGGACAATGATGCATGGTTAGGCTTTGAAATTATTCAATTCAAAGCGTGATAAATATTTGAATTCAGCCTGTGATAGACATGGTTTGTACTCTGGGAAATTGCTCACCAAATGGTCAAGAAAAACACACACAAGGAAGGTTTTTTGCAAGTTTTGAATCCGTGAAAGTCACACAAAAGCAGACCCCTTGTGGGAAATCTCCTACAAGAATGATCAACATAACCATGAACAATCTCCACAACCCTCCGTGCATCATCACCTGAGGAGAATTTCTGGGGTGGCCTTAGTGAATTTAAAAGAAGGAAGATGGGCTCAATAAACTTCAACTCAAAAAAGAATCAAGAAAAATTGATTGGTGGCCAATATGTTTATTACCAAAAAATCTATAAAACTAAATGAAAGGTAGCTTGACAGGAACTAAGGGGAAAAAGAGTTATGGAGGTCCTCTTTGAAAAACTGTGTAATTCAGGTTTGGTTCATCAAGCAAAATTCAGTGCAGAGGGTCACTTGGAGTCCCTATTGTTAGCTAACCCCAAGGCATTAAAGCATTTCAAGCAATTCCATCATATAGCTATGATGGATTTTACTTAAAACAAAATAAGTACAGAATACCCCTATTGAATGTTGTAGGAATTACAGCTAACAAGAAAAATTTCACAAAAGCTCTTGTGTTTATAACAAGTAAAATTTTTTACTTCTACAGTTGGTCTGTCAATGCGCTAAAGGAGTTGGTTTATGATCCTGAGAGACTTCCAAAAGTCTTTGTGACAGACCATGAAAAAGCTTTGATCCATGCTCTAGAACAAACTTTCCCACATTCAACAAGACAGTGCTGTCTATGGCACTTGTATAAAAAAATACAAGCAAACTGTGAGCCTTTTTAATAATGAATTTGAAGGGTGGCAAAGCTTTATGTCTCTGTGGGCTAAGTATGGGGCCTCAAAAACCAAGGAGGAGGCAGAGGTCAATGATTCAACACCTAGATTAAGGGCCAAATCACTGCTTCTTCTGTTAATCTTCTAAGTTTTGGTTTGTTTACATTATGAATTGTATAAGGTATTTTTTGGCAGACTGTGATGATGTTATTGGGTATATGGATCATAATATCTTCCATATCAAAGAAAAATTTGCAACAGCTTGGACTTGAAAAAACCCAGACTTTGGAAATAAAACAACATCTTGGGTTGAAGGGGCCATGCTACTCTCAAACTTTCCCTTGTAAATTTGTAGTCAAACATGTTGGATCATTGGAAAAACCTAGAGGGCACAGTTTCCAATCAAATTAAATTGGTTCATGCTGCACTTTAAAACTCTCCAATAAAGATTGGAATATTTCTTTCTAGTGAAATATTACCATTGGGATACAGGGTTTCTTGACAGGAAATCAAACTTGTTGTGGAACAATTATAGAGGTTAAAGAGGAACTATGATGGGGAAGTGTTCACCAAGTCATACTAGATGAATATGGGTTTTCCCAGTTCCCACTTAATAGTTGACCTTCTTTCATCCTCAGTGGAGGTTGTATTATGAACCTTGCAGTTCTAGTTCTGTGAGTTGGTTTAAGTTGTATTTTTCAAATCACTTTGTGATTAATAATTTTTGATTAATGCTTTTTGATTAATGCTTTTTGATTAATCCTTTTTGAATGATGATTCCTACTTGACTAAAATGATGATTCCTACTTGACTAATATTTGATCCTTTTGAATTTTTAAAGTTTGATGTTGATGAACTGCTCAACATTTCTCAGTTACATTAGACACTAAATGCAATGATCTTGACCATCCTGAACAAGATTATTGTGGTCTTTTGAAGCACTTGATGAAGGAGACTACCATTTATCAATCAAAGTCAAGACTTGAACCTAAATTCTTGCAATTCAGCAGAGGCTGTTGTGGAAAGAGATTTTGTGTTCTGTAAAACTCCCTGAAACAATCCCACTCCAAGTTCCAGAATGCCCACTTGACCTTT
Source organism: Puccinia polysora (assembly GCA_025617555.3). Taxonomy (NCBI): domain Eukaryota; kingdom Fungi; phylum Basidiomycota; class Pucciniomycetes; order Pucciniales; family Pucciniaceae; genus Puccinia; species Puccinia polysora. The sequence goes on along the minus strand of CM062625.1, from coordinate 42,962,505 downwards.
AGTTACCTTCCTGTGCCTCTTCAAACTAAATAATAATTTGCTCCGCAAGGAAAGTTAATACAACAGGCAGCGGTTGAGAATCACACCAGATTCTCTTTGCTGCTATTTGCAAAACTACTCTGCAATAATCCAGAAACTACTCAAGCTAACACGCAATGAATTAATACTAAAGAAACAAAGTGGAATCCACAACAAGCTCTGCACTTGAACTTTTTCCCTATTAAGACTCCAAGTTAATTAAGCAAGATAATACTCTGCAAAGCAATTTCTTTATTGTATGCCAATATCATAAGATAAGATCCAATAATCCCCCCCCCCCTTTACGGTAAAGGAAATTTTAAACTTTTATATACAATGCCAAACCGCTACTCTAAAAGAATGTAAAAAAGAAAAGAACAACCTTCCTCCAAACTGCCTCCATGAATGCTAGATTGATTGTCCTCACCAATAGTTCAATACCTTACCCAATCCAATTGCTTGCAGTAGTTTTGGAATTTTATGTTCCCATTCTTCCTAAAATTTGAGTTGGGCCAATGAATTAATAAAAACAGATCCCCTTTGATCTTCCTTAAAGGACCTCTACCAATCTCACATGCAGCATAACTAACAGATCCCCAACAACATGCATGCCGCCTCCTAAGCTTTAGTGTTTATTTTTGCATAGTCCCACAACCTCAATTCATTACCCATAGTCTAGCCTTGGTCTCTACTGCATAGCTCTGATTACTTTCTTTGGCAATTTTAAATCCATAGTGTGGAGGGGTAGATAGGTTTGACCATGGTTTTTATCCACAAAATGAAAAAACTCCAACCCATCCCTGTAATTTTGCCATGGAAAGCACACGCAGCACCAATGCTGATCCTTGAGTTTCCTAATCTGGATTAGACAGTCCGCCAAGGCGCCTTTCCAAGCCTATTGTGCTGCAAAATTCCAACCACTGCTGAGCATCTTTGATTTGAATGTCCAGTGCTGAGCCTACTTGCCTTTGTGTCTAAAAATAACCACCAAACTATCCAGAATTGACAGATACCTGGCAAGATCCTTCTTGATTTTAGCATGTTGAACAGGAGCTTAAGTGGGAAAAGAGAATTATAAAGGCACCAAAGATGCAAAGAAAAATGATTGTGAGCCTGTTATTTTATGAAAGTTTGATTTTCTTGGTTTAATGAACAGATTAAGAAATGGTTGTAGTCCAATTCAGGCGCTTCATCTGAATTTCATATTTCAGAGGGAGAGACTGAAAGTTGATTGGTGTTGGTGGCGTTGGAATCAGATTTTTTTGAAAGGATGAAGACCAAGAAATGGACCATCCAAACAGAAGCTCATTATTGGTAAGTTTTGATTCCTTTAATGAGATCACGATTGTGTCTAACTAATTTTTGTTTTTAGGAAGTGAACCACAACAATCAATTAACTGATAACTTGAAAAACGTTGGGTGGTGTTTGGGATCCAGTTGGTGATGTAAATTGTGGTTTGAGATTCATTGCTAAATCACTTGGGTATGATGATCATGGATGGTTTGCTTTTTGGAAACAAATGCTTGAAACATTGAGGAGAAATAAGGGGTGCTATTCTAAGATCCTTGGCATCATTAAAGACTTCAAAAATATTGCAAAAAGAATTCTTTTTAATGACATCAATGAAAAGATTCCATCTCCAAAAAGTTTCTCAGGGTAAAACATGGGTCAAATAGTAGCTGATACTTATGGAAGACCAATATGTTTCATTTCATTTGATTCATGTTTTAATTTTACTCTTATGAAAATGGGTGTAAAAGAAAAATCATATCCTATGTTCATTGGCTTTTTTAAAAATAGCCATTGGGTTTAGCTTGTGCTTTTTCCAAGATTCAAACCATTCATAATCATCATACCCAAGTTATTTAGCAATGAATCTAAAACCACAATTTCAATCACCAACTGGAACCCAAACCCCACCCAAGAACTTATGTAAGTTCTCTGGTATTTGATAGAGGTAATTAACTTCCTAAAATCAAAAATTAGTTAGCCAAAATTCTAAGCTCATTAGGGGGTATCAATGTTAACCAAACCCGCAATTAAAATATGGCGGGTTTCAACCCAAATCCGCCATTTCAAACACGCCATTAAAAATCAAAAAAACCCACTCATTTCAGATCAGACGTGTCAAAATTAACCTGAAATAAGTGGGTTTTTTCAAATAAAGTATTTAAATGCTTCCACCACCTGTCCGTGTCATACACCCCTGTCTTCCCACCTCCTTCTACCTCCGACCTCATTGGAAAATGTTTTACCCCCACCCTCATCATAAAATTGATTGACCACTCTCATCACTTTATCGCTCTCATCACTTGATCACTCTCATCCACTTCATTGCTCTCAAAACTTCATCACTCTCATCACTTAACCGCTCTCATCAATTGACCACTCTCATCCACTTTATTGCTCTCAAAACTTCACCACTCTCATCAATTTATCGCTCTCATCACTTGCGTAGCCCAAACTCTTTCAAATGGCCCCTCAGCGAACCTCCCCCAACAAGTCCATTCCAAGGGCTCAAGTCAGCTCAATAGAGCTGATCACATCATCTTGGTAAACTGGCTGAAAATTCCCTCCAACTACAATGCCTGCTTTGGATCCAACAACGAAACACGTGTTGGCGGACCTCAATCCTCTAAGGTCAATGGTTATCTCCTGATGGCCAATGAACTCAAGAACAAAACAAAAGGTAGGCTGGATCTGTCATCCAAACAGATGAGGGAGCGGTTCAAAAACTATTTAGCCAAGTACAAAAAGGCCCACTCCATGTCTATCTCCACTGGCTTTGGTATCACCGACTTGGACAAAGCCAAAGCAATCAACTTGGTGGTTGATAAGTTGGACTCCATTTGTCCTTTTTATATTCAAATGGATGAAATCATTGGAAAGAAGGCCAACATCACCCCCCTAGCTGCTTTTGATGCCCAACAATTTGATTCTGTTGATGCCGAGGACTTGGCTGGGGATTCTCAGCCTACCAACCGGGACCTTGATGAAACCTTGGCCTTGGAGTGGCCCCCATCTGATGAAGAGGAGGATATTCAAACAAAATTGGCTCCAATCACTTCTACTTTGGTATTGATTGATCAGTCAATCCTGACCTTTGACCCCTCACTTCCTTCTTTTGATTGCTCTCTTCCTGGGGCAGAACAACTGGAGAACTTGCCCAATTAGGAGGATGTTATTCCTGGATCACCGTTGCCATCAACATCTGCTCAAGTAAGGAACTAAATTGTTTTTGATTCTGTCTGGTTGCTCCAGACTGATTTACATTGTAAAAAAACAGGCTCATCCATTTTTGATTGGCCAAAAACTCAAGCCAATGGGGCCTCTCACATCGCCTTCAAATACTAGTGAGGACTTTCAGACTCAAACCTCCTCTGCCAAGGGTAAGCAAAAGGCCTCCAATTCCATCAATTTCAACCCCAAAAGTCATCAAAAGAGGAGAAAAACTTCCAGTTTTTCGGGCTTTGAAGAAATCATGGAGAAGCAAGATTCATGTAAGTTGATTGATTCAATATCCTTGCTTTCAAAATCATGCTCATTGCCATTCCCCTCCAAAAAACAGTGAAATCACAAATTGAATCAGATAAACTTCAGTTTGAAAAGCAAAAGTGGGATCGCCAACTGGCCATGGATGGTCAAAAGCAGCAAGCCGAGATTTTGGCTAATCAACAAAAATTGGATTCTGAGTGGAGGTTGAAACAAGCTGAGCTAGAGTTTCAAAAAGAGGAAAAGGAGAAGGATTGGCACCAAGTGCAACTGGAAAAGGAGAGGGAACAATGGGCAAACAAAAAAAAGGATAAGGTATCAGTAGCTTTGGCTTGCATTGGCAGTGGTAGATCGGTAGAAGAAATACAGCAGATTACTCAAATGCTGGGCTTGTAAATATATTTGCATGGATGAAAGAAAAACAAATTATTTTTTACTACAACAACATTTGAGAGCATTCTTAACCCCACCAATATACAAATATTTTTTGTTTTTATTGATATTTTTTTCTCTAGAGTAAATTTGGCCGTTTTTCATGTCCCTACAAGTGCTCTGAGTTTTTTTATTAATTTGGAGTGACATGCCAATTCTGGTATGGGTTGCTGTGTCCACAGCTGGAAAGGTACAGTGCTTGTACTTGTTAGCCGCCCAAACCATTTTGACTATACCTTTTTGCTTGAAATCAAGCTCGCAACTAAAGCAATTTTGCCCAGATAGTTGAGCCTGATGTGGGCAAGGAGACAATTGTTTGCTCAAGGCAGTGCCACTGTGGGTTAAATCAAACCAGACCCTGTCACACAATGGTCTTGAACATCATACTTTCCTGCAAAGGGATCACAGTTATACTCAAACACAAGGTTACAAATGAAACAATTTGGCCCAACTGACTGAGTGCCAATCCTCTCACATTGACAACCATTGAAAATTTTGTTTTTTTTTTGGTTTTTTTTTGGTTTTTTTTGGTTTTTTTTTGGTTTTTTTATGCTTTTTTTTGGTTTTTTTTTTTTTTGGTTTTTTTTTGGTTTTTTTTGGTTTTTTTTGGTTTTTTTTTTTTGTTTTTTTTGGTTTTTTTTTTTTTGGTTTTTTTTGGTTTTTTTTTTTGGTTTTTTTTGGGTTTTTTTTTTTGGATTTTTTTTTTGCTTTTTTCAAGGAGGTCAATGCACCAAGCACGGCCTGGCTTGTTGGGGGGACTTCATCACCCCCCAACCGAGCGAGCGAGCGAGGCAGGAGGGAGGGCCCGGCTCGGTGGGGGGATTTCATCACCCCCCAACCGAGCGAGCGGGGAAGGGGGGGGCAGCTCGGTGGGGGGATTTCATCATCCCCCAACCAAGCGAGTGGTAAAGGGGGGGCCAACTCGGTGGGCGGACCAAGCAAGCGGCGAAGGGGGGGGGCCGGTGGGGCTTGCAGTGGGGGGGCTTGGCTCGGTGGGCGGACCAAGCGAGCGGCCAAAAGGGGGGGGGGCCGGTGGGGCTTGCAGTGGGGGGGGCCGGCTCGGTGGGCGGACCAAGCAAGCGGCGAAGGGGGGGGGGGCCGGTGGGGCTTGCAGTGGGGGGGGGGGCGGCTTGGTGGGCAGACCAAGCGAGCGGCAAAGGGGGGGGGGCCGGTGGGGCTCGCAGTGGGGGGGGCCGGCTCGGTGGGCAGACCAAGCGAGCAGCAAAGGGGGGGGCCAGTGGGGCTCGCAGTGGGGGGGGACTTCATCACCCCCCCGCCCAGCAACTGAGCAAGGGGGGAGCGAGCCACCGGCTTGCGGTGGGGGGGACTTCATCACCCCCCGCCCAGCTACCGAGCGAGGGGGGGAGCGAGCCACCGGCTCGCGGTGGGGGGGACTGGATAACCCCCCCGCCCTGCAAGCAAGCGAGGGGGAAGGAGCTGGTGGGGCTCGCGGTGGGGGGCACTTCATCACCCCCCTGCCCAGCGAGCAAGCAAGGGAGGAGGGAGAGGGGGGATTTCAAATCTGCTCCCCACCTAGCGAGCGAAAGAGGGGGGAGATCAAGGGGGGAGGGAGGGGGAATGAGGGGGGAAGGAGGGGGGGATTTCAAATTCCATCCCCACCTAGTGATTGAGCAAGGGGGGAGATCGAGGGGGGGACTTCATCACCCCCCCGCCCAGCGACCGAGCGAGGGGGGGAGCGAGCCACCGGCTCGCGGTGGGGGGGACTTCATCACCCCCCGCCCAGCAACCAAGCGAGGGGGGAGAAAGCCACTGGCTCGCGGTGGGGGGGACTGCATCACCCCCCCGCCCGGCAAGCGAGCGAGGGGGAAGGAGCTGGTGGGGCTTGCGGTGGGGGGCACTTCATCACCCCCCCGCCCAGCGAGCGAGCAAGGGGGACATCAAGGGGGGAGGCAGGGTGGGGGATTTCAAATCCGCTCCTCACCTAGGGAGCGAAAGAGGGGGGAGATCAAGGGGGGAGGGAGGGGGAGGGAGGGGGGAGGGAGGGGGGGATTTCAAATTCCATCCCCACCTAGCGATTGGGCAAGGGGGGAGATCAAGGGGGGGGGGAAGGGGGGAGGGATTTCAAATCTGCTCCCCACCTAGCAAGCGAGCATGGGGGGAGGGAAAGGCTTGGTGGGGGGGTTTTCCAATCCCCTCCCCACCTAGGAAGCTATTTAGTAACCTGGACCACACCAACACCAACCACCACCAACCACCACCCACCACCACCCACCACCCACCACCACCCACCTCATCCACCCTAAAAGGTGCTTTGGTTTTTCAACCAAAGCATGCAGGAGATTGAATGCCTTGCATGAATGCTTCCATTAAGGAAACAATGCAAAGCGCTTTCAAATTGATGATGGTAATGATTGATTGGGCTGTGGCCGCGCCATGCCTGAAACATCAATCCTTTTGTTTATTTGCCCCTTGGCTTTCATAATGTCACCATCTCATTCCAATAAAATACCCCTGACATTGGCAATCAATCGCTTGATCAATGAGAGGAGGAATTGCAGGAGGGGAGGGGCTCACCTTGATGGATAGAGAAATGGATCCAGGGGGGGACTAAAGGTTGAATGATCAAAGGATCAGCAACTGGTGAGGGGAAGGAAGAGGAAGAGGGTGGAGGGGGCTTACCAGGATTAGGAGGAGGGGATTCAGTGAGTGAGGTGAGATGAGGTGGTGGTGGTGAGTAAGGTGGTGGTGATAAGTGAGGTGGTTTGGTGAGGAGGAGGCAGGGTTTGACCGGTGAGTGAGTGGGGTGAGGTTGAAGGGGTTGAGTGGTGAGGGGGAGGGGGGTGGCATTTGGTGAGTGGCATGGTTTGAGGTGGAGGTGTTTTTGGATTCAAGTCCACTAAAAAAAAAATAAAAAAAAACTCAGCCTATGAATCTTGGGTGAACAACCAAAACCAAAAAAATACGGTGAAGGGAATTTTTACCAATTTCAAAATCAAAAATTACTCATCAAAGCAAGCAAGGGTGAGAGGAAGAATCAGCTCTCTCATAGAAGAAGATGAGAGACCAGATGAGACAGGGATGACTTGAGGCGGATCAGGAATATCATCTTGGAATATTTTGTCCCATTCTTCTTTGATGTCGGCCAAAAGGTTTTGAAGGATTACACAAGTGATAATCCAGTTGATGAGGAACCTCATATCTTTGGAAAATTGGAGCTGGTTTTTCATCTCCCATAAGCTGGCCCATCTTCCTTTCAGAATTCCTATGGGATGCTCAATCCGAACTCGTGATTGGGCAAGATGATAGTTAAAATCAGTCTTTCCTTGATCATTGGACAAAACATTCCTGTATGCTGGAACTACATATTTCTCACTAGCAGAAGCCAAATTGGCCAGAAGGTATTGATCTTGGTCAAAGTAGATCTCTGGTTGTTGGGCAATCTGCATCCGATTGAAAACATATGAATCATGACAAGAACCTGGAAGGCCAGCATGGAGGGAGATGAACTTCTTGTTGTTATCGCAAACAAGTTGTAGTTCCACGGAGTATCTAAACAAAGAGATGGAACATATTTGGTCAGTGTGTAATCCAAAGTTTTATCATAGCAATTGGAAAAGAAATGAATCAATTTCCTTTTTTTACGATCAAAATAGTGGTTGCCATCTAGGTTGGGTTTTTGACTCAAGGGGATGGTGGTTCCATCAACAAAACCAATGAAACCAGGAAAGCCTTCTGTCTCCATTTCTTGAGATATCTCCTTGCTTTCTTCTTTGGTTTGCCATGAAAGGACCAAGCAACGGAAAGATAGGATAGCAATCATGACTCTTTTGGTGTATAAGTCAATGCTTCTGTAACTGACTGAGAATAGATTTTCCAATCGATAGATTGCTGCTCCATTTCCATTTGACCCCAATCTACAAAGAGCAACGGCAAGTTGGATGGCTGGATCACGTTGAGGATTGCAAGAATTGTTCTGGAAGATGTGGTGGTCTTCAATCATTGCCAAAAGTTTCATGAAAGAAGGCAACAAAGTTTGGAACAGTTGCTGGAAGCTTAAGTCAGGGATGAGATCAAGCTTTTGACTTTCATACATAGGGTTATGGAGAGTGTGTATTCTTGGAACCATTTATTGCTTTGCCAACAGAGAATTCAAAGCTAACCAAGTTGATTCCAAATCGGAGTCTGAATCAGAGTCTGAATGGGAGTCAAACAGTAGCAAAAGTTCAGTCAGGTTTTTTGCGTTTTCAACTTGCTGGCGGGATGTTTGATTGGACATGTTGAGAAAGGTGGTGAGTGATGTGGGGTGATGAGATGATGATGGGATTTGTGTGAAGATGGGTATGTGAAGGTATGGGAAAAACAATAGAGATATGTGTGATGCAATGGAGATGGGACCGGTATGGATTTGCTGATGTGGATGGGTGTTTTTGATGTGATGGATGGTGGATGGATGATGATGCAAAAATGGCGGGTTTAATGGCGTGTTTGATGATTGAAATCCGCCATTTTCGTGAAACACACCATTTTGAAATACACCAGTTAGGTGGTATGTGTATTTCAGAAACCCGCCATTAAAAATGGCGGGTTTTGTCAAAAAAAATGGTGGGTTTCAAATGGAGGGTTTGCTAACTTTGATACGCCCTATTAAATGAATCACCACTCACAAAAGATGAGCTTCTATTTGAATCCTATATTCTGTCTGCTTCATACTTTAAAAAGGAATTGGATTCCAAAAACACCACTACCTACAGTCTTTGGTGTCTTGGGTGCCCTTTTCACCCTTCATGCCCTCTTAATTCATCTTTTAAGATGCCAAAAGTTTCAAAGCTGACAACAAATAGCTTTCAATTTTGGTCAAATGATGATTCACGTTAACACATTTGGCTCAAGCTTTTGCTTTGCAATCAAAGCAGATTTATTTTCAAGTGTTGACCTTTTAATCCCCAACCTAAGATCTTTAGTTTTTCATCAATAAATTGAATTCCACAGTTTCAAAATTTGAGTTTGTTCATCAAGTCCTGCATCTGCTTCAAAATGTCACAAGCAAAAGAGTTATCAATGTTTCAATTTATCAGTTTGTCAATCCAATAATTAATCTGTCAATCCAAAAATTAATCTGGTAATCCAATAATTAGTACACTTCAAAAAAACCCCACTTAATTCATTGGAAGGATAATAGTCTCACTGCTACTGAGGATGAACATCCTCAGGCAGGAAAGATCACCTTGATGCTAGTTTTTCACCTAAAATGTGGGAACAGGGAAAGCCCATTGTCTTTGAATATGACTTTGTGCACACCTTGCCATCATGGTTATGCTTTAGTTTCTTTGATTGTTCCCTTATAAGTTTAATTGCCTATATTGAAAATTTTCAACCCAAAGGTAGCAGTTCAGTTGGAAGACCTGTGCACAACTTTATTTGAGATTCTTTAAGTCCAGAATGGATCAATTGGATCTGACTATCAATTGTTCCTTCAAGTTGTTTCTTCACATCCAAAATTTTCCCCAAAGATCCCACTAGTAATTATTTGAAAGCAGAATGGGCCCCTTCTACCCAAGACATAATTTCATTTCCAAAGTCTGGGTAGAAACAAGTAAAAGCCATTCCAAACATCTCTTTCATAGGAACAATATTCTTTTCCATATGCTAGAGTACATCCTTATGGTCTTTCAATAAACACTGTAGACAAGTTTCAAATCAAGAAATCCCAACAGAGATCAATGTTCAAATACGTATGCACTTATTTGTGTGCTAATTATAAGTGTAATCCAAATGGGATGCCCATATGGGCCTCTCTGGCCCATTGGACACTCACACAGACCATACGGGCCTGTGTGGATGTCACTGATTTGGGGAAACTGGCCTCAAAACATGTGAAACAGGCTCATTGGTACACGGGCCCTAACGGGCCTGGTGGGTGATATGGGAAAATACAGCCAGATGGGCTTGAATGGGCATGATTGGGCCCAATCTTTATTTTGGACATACTTGGCCAGACGGGCTGGCCCGCCAAAGTGTGTTTGTCTCAGGTTTTGGGCTTGGGGCAACCCATTGGGGCTGCTGCCCATGTTGCAGCCCGCTCCGGGCTGCTTCATGTGCCGCAGCTCGCTTGGGGCCACTTGTATCCATTGGTTTGGCCCACACGGGGCCTGACGGCCCGGGCAGGGCTGTTGTGGCGGCCGAGGGATCCCGCGCAGTGCAACGCCACGCGGGCCGGGCGGGTCGCAAACAGCGGCCACCCCCGCGGGAGCAAGGGCCAGCGGCCCCGGCTCCCTCTCTCTCCCCTTGCTTGCCATTGTGAGGTGGAGGGGGTGGCTGGCTGGGTTGAACCAGCCAGCAACCAACAGCAACAAGGCGGTAGTTCAGGGCAGGGGGGATTTCATCACCCCCTTGCCCAGGGGATCATGAGGCTGGTTGAAACAAAGCGACCAGAAGTGGGGGGGACCTGACCACCTCTTCACCATCAAAGCAATGCAGAGGCCAGGGGTGCTCTCCCCCCCCCCCCTTTACCCAGGGGGAGGAGCAACAGGGCTGAGGGGATTTGACCACCCCCCAGCCCACTTCCATTGACAACACCCTGGGGTTATCAACCCCCAGGGGGGTATCAAACCCCAGGGGGGTATCAAACCCCAGGGCCCCTGGTAGGGGGATTTGACCACCCCTCCCGGGATCTGAGAGAAAAAGGAGGGACAGCATGTCAGCTGGTCACACCCCCCCCATGTGAGTCTGAGACCAGACCCAGGTGTGTCCTGGGTCCCTCCTGGCAATTTGTATGGCCAGGGGCTGGTTGCATGAGGCAACCAGACAGCATGTGAGGTAACAGGCCAGTTGTAATAGACAACTGGCCAGGGGTTTGAACAGCACAGGGGCTGGTTCAGCCCCATTGAGGTGGAAACACCAGAAACAACCCAAATAGGCTGGTTGTAAGGGTACAGGGACTGATGCCATGTGGGCTGATGTAGCCCAAACCAAGTAACAAGGCCTGTAGAGCCTGTAGAGCTCTTTTTGGGCGGAGAAATTTCCTTTTGTCTTGTTGTATCATGGGCTCACAAGAGGCCAATCTTTTGTACTTTAGCAAAGGCTTCAACAGGAGGACGGTCAAGCAGTTCTGGCACCCCTTAGTTTCATAGTTACATAGTTACATTGTATTGATCCAGCCAAATCCTATTCAGTCCAATGAAATATGATATGTAACCCAGCACCTTTAGTCAATTCAAGTTGTGATGGAAAAACTTGTTCCTGTTTTGAAGGAGCATTTCATTCCCAAATTTTAACTCTAGATGAGGATTAAATGTATGCTTTCAATATTTTCTTTTCCAACTCCCTACCCAAGTCCCTAGATTCTTCCAAAATTTCTTCAAGCAAACTTTTCATGAATTCCTTTAACATAGTGTTTTTTCATCTGGGAGGGCTTGGGTTTGCCACTGTTCCCATAAAAAAATTAAATGGCAATTTAGTATTCCGTGCATTTTTTAATCCAACAGCTCCCAAAGTGTGCTCACTTTTGGGTTCTCAAAAATTAATTTATTGGAGGGGTGTGTGGTGTGTATTTACAAGGTTTGTGTGAAGGGTTTTGCCAATAGGAAGAGTGTGTTATTCAAATTTTCTTTTTTTGGTCCAATAATTTTCTCACATAGTTTGTCAGATCCCAAAATTTTGGTTGACAGGACTCACATGTGGTCCAGGTGTGCCTAGGTACCCCTAATCCCACCTAAAATAGCCCATTTAGGCGGGGATTAGCCCAAATGGGCCATGAAAACTTGCTCAACCCCCACTTGCAACTTGCGCCTCCCTTGGGGAGTTGCAAAAGCTTTATTTCAACCCCAAATTGGGTTGCAAATGGGGGTTTGTGACCCCCCAGGGGATGCGCAAGTTGCAAGCAACCTGGCTCCCTAATTTCTGGGCCATGATTGGCCATTTGCAACCTGTTTAGGTTGTGAAAGGCGATTTACGGCCCCTTTGCAACCCTGAGGTTGCAAATATAACATTGGCCTTTTTGATTTTTTTTGGGCAATGTTAAATTGGAAACCTTGCAACCCCCTGTCACTACCTAATGGGGGTTGCATGGTGCAATTTGCAACCCAAAATGGGTTGTGAATGGCCTTTCACAACCCACCTAAGTTGCAAATGGTCATTTGAAACTCAGCTGGGTTGTAAATGGCAAAAAAATAACCAAAACTAGCAGAATTTGTTTTATTTTTTTTATATCCTTATTTTTAATCAATCAATTAATTTTTTTATATATTGATTTATTTTTTTTTATATATTGATTTATTTTTTTTATATATTGATTTATTTTTTTTATATATTGATTTATTTTTTATTTATTTGATTTAATCTCAGTTTTTTTATTTGTATTTTCTTTAAATTTTTATTTTTGAATTAATGAATTAATCAATTTTTAGTTTAAAAAATTTAAATAGATATACATAGAAATTTATATAATAACCGGTTGTGACCCAGATGGGATTCAAACAGCGATGTGAAACTAAAATGGGTTGCAAAAAGCCATGTGCAACTCAAATGGGTTGCAAAAGGTGTTTTACCCCTTTTGTGACCGTTGGGTTGTGAATTTAACATTGGCCTTTTTTGATTTCTTTGATTTTTTGATTTTGATGGATGACTTAAGGAAAATTAGATTTTTGATGTTGCTTCTCAAACAAAAGCTCATACTCACTACAAACTTTGTTTGTGAAACACCATCAAAAATTTAATTTTGGTGACTCAGTGCACTGGTGCACGTGGACTCCCATATATTGGGGAAGGACCAAGAATTTCAGCTGGCAGAACCCAATTGTGGTCCAGGTTTTTTTTTGATTTTTTTTGTGATTCTATCAATTTTTCGTTTTATTTTAATTTTGAATTACAGTAGAACTTGTCCTTGTTGATGTTTTATCTGCTTTCATTCTCATTGTCATCTTCAGACATTGTGTTTTTTTCATTTTTCTATTTGTTTGTTTCACACCATGTTTTCTGCGTCCTGCTTGTCTCTGAGAGTCTTGTTGTAGTTCATTCATCTGTAATTTTGCCTATCCTATCACCTGTCTTGCACGCCAGAAGAATATATCACCCGGAACTATACAGCAACTACTCAACTCCAGAAACTACACAACTCACTTAAGAGACAAACAAGCATCTCACGACCAATGTCGGACTACTCAGACTTGACCACTCGACCAACTCCTCAAACACGACTTTGATCACCAAACAATTAGGCCTGAAGACTGAATCAAAGGAGTCAATTCAAAAGTCCTCCAAATCAATCAACCATCAGTCTCAGAACTATTCCTTGGTCGGATCAGTCTACATCAAATCCTCAACAACTGCTCTGCTCTACTAAATCTCATTAGAGGTCATCATCTGACCTGTAGAGCAACCAGTCACTGTTTGTGTTCCTCACAGTTTCTTTCTTTATGTTTTCACTCTATTTGTGTTCTAGTTTCTAATCTCATATTGTGATCTGAAATAAATTAGCCTGGTCTAGGTTTTTCAATTGACTTAAACTTTTATACGGTTAAAAGCCAAAAATGGATAACAAAAGCTCAACCGGCAGGAATCAAATTACAGAAACACCTGGACCAGGAGGAGGAGGAGAAGGAAACTTTAAAGCGCTGGCACTGAAGTCCCTCATGGAATCCACACCACTACTGACAGAAACAAACTACTCAATCTGGCAAAAAAAGATGGAACCTCTATTCAAAATTTGTGGAATCCTTGACCTTATCAGCTCAAGTGACCCCTTTATGGAAATTCCCGACGACAATGAGATGGCCAGATACATCATGTCAAAATTGGATCCTGCAACTCACACCAATATCATCAGCTCTGAAAATGAAGACTCAACAAATCTGATCTGGCTGGCCACAAAGAATCACTTTGCCTCCAGTCAAGCTGACAATTGTGCTTGAACTTTCTTTAACTTCCTATACCTGGCATTTGACCAAAACAACATAGAAAGCTTTGTAACCTCTGAAAGATCCCATCTAGGAAAACTTGATGAAGTTGTAATCAAACTACCGGCCAACATTCTTAGCTACCTAATCCTATTCAAGCTAACCGAGTCACTCAAGGCCATTTGGTCCCAAATCATGCATTTGGGTCTTCAACTCTCAGTTTCAATGGTGCTTGACCATCTTGTCCAACACAAGAATGAAGTCCAGGCCAAACTCCCTGAGACGACAGACACCAATTCTGCGCTGTATCACTCCAGCTATCAAAGAGACTCAAACTACCCAAGATGCCTGGATGGGAAACACAATCCCGCGATTAAGTCTCACTCTCATTCCTCCTGCTGGGTCGAGTTTCCTGAACTTAAACCTGACAGCCCACGTAACAAAGCAAGACGGGGACAAAAGAAGAAATCGCAAGAACAGTCTCACTTCTATAGCTTCTACTGCGCAGATGGCGAAGCAAAGTTGGACCCTGAAGACCGTTACATTCTTGATAGTGGATGCTTGATCCTCATGTTTTGAAGCAAGGAAATCTTTACCTCTCTAGCTGAACAGACAGGCGACAACACCATAAAAACTGGAAAGAGAGGAGAAGGCCTAATCATCAAAGGTCTTGGCACAACTGAAATCTTGGATTGAGGCAAACATATACGTTTTGACAATGCAGCCTGGGTTCCTGAAGCTACAGTCAATCTCACCTCCCTAGGAGATCTGCTGAACAAAGAATGCTTACTACGAGTTAATATTGAGACCAAAACCACCACTTTTTCACTCAGCTTCAAGGGCAAGTTGCTCCTATCTGGTATCATAGAGAACAATTTGCTACTCATCAAGTTTGGGGACTCGAACCAATCACAGCCTCTCATGTGCTTCCTGACTCAATCCAACTTAACTAATCTTCATGAAAAACTTGGTCATGCAAGCATTAAACGCATGGAAAAACACCTAGGTCACAGTATCACCAGAACTCTAGCCAGCAACTTTGAATGTCTAGCATGTAGCAAGGCAAAGATATCCAAATATCCCTTCAAAAGCACTCAAGCTCCAGCCTCAAGGGTTTTTGACCGGCTTCATCTGGATTTGATGGGGCCCTTGAATCCAATCAGCAAAGGAGGGATGCGATTTGCTCTCACAATTGTTGATAACAAGTCAGGGTATCTCTCCTTGTTTCCAATCCCTTCAAAAGACGCTTCCTCTGAGGCCATCAAATTTTTCATTGAAAACAAGGCCAAGAAACCAATTAGACATCCCTCAAAAGTCATCTCCAACGGAGGAGGAGAATTTGTGAATGAAGATTTGAAACAATTCTTCAAATCCAAGGTAATTCAGCACATCATTAGCAAACCGTACCACTCTCAGCACAATGGAAAGGCTGAACGTGCCAATTGCACTATTATGGAGTCAGTTTGTTCTGTGTTCAGCTCCACTTCCATTCCAAAGAACTATTTTAACGTTGTTATACAAAGCTGCTGCTTTGCTCTCAATCAAATCCCTTTCAAAAAAGGCAGGGAGACTCCGTGAAAGATGCTTCAAAGGACCAACTTACCCTCAAACTCTCTACAGCCCGTAGGTTCTTCAGTAATCTATCTACTCAGCAACTCCAAGATCCCATCAAAACTAAGTGAAAAAGGAGACAAGGGGATTCTTCTTGGTTATAACCCT
The DNA here is from genome assembly GCA_025617555.3 of Puccinia polysora. NCBI lineage: Eukaryota > Fungi > Basidiomycota > Pucciniomycetes > Pucciniales > Pucciniaceae > Puccinia > Puccinia polysora. The sequence goes on along the minus strand of CM062625.1, from coordinate 42,946,989 downwards.
TGACTTTTCTCTTACAAAATTCTATCAAGAAGCGGAAGGATCATTGAGACAAAACATGTCAAATTCATGAACAAAGAACCAGCTATTGACCTCAAACATCCTACAAACGAGCATGCAGCCAAGGGTACAACTCACCCAATTGGGAATGAGGTTCTCAAGGGTTCCAAAGCTGGTACTGATGGAACTGTTTTAGAACTTGAAGAAGACATCAAGCCTTCCCCTGAATCCACCGCCAAGTCTGACCTGTCAGAATCTGACAGCTCAAACAGTGAAGTTCTCAAAACCCTCAGACCAAATCTGCACAATTGTGGTCACCTCAGGCCTCCTCAACGATATGGGTACTATCACTCTGATGTACCATAGAACATTCACAAAGCACTCAAAGATCCAACCTGGGTACCTCCCGTCGACAAAGAACTCGGCACAATAGAGGAACTAGGAGTCTGGGAAGACTCCAATGAATCATAAGTTACTAATCCCCTTGACACCACCTGGTCCTTCCAATGCAAACAAGACTTGCACACTGGAGACACCACCCTCAAGTCTCGCGTCTGTGTTCAGGGATTCAACCAACAATTTGGTATTGACTACTTTGATACATTTTCTCCCACAGGTAAGGTGGCCTCTTTACGAGCCTTACTATGCTACTCTGTAGATAGAAAGCTTAGTATCCTTCAATTTGATGTAAAAGGAGCCTTCCTGCACGCTCCACTGAGCAAGGAAGTCTACATCAAGACTCCAGCTGGATCAAAGCAAACCGCCAAATACCTCAAGCTGAAGAAATCTCTGTATGGGCTGAAACAAGCACCACTAAACTGGTATAAAACCTTGAGTGAGTGGATAAAGGAAAACGGCTTCAAGGAGAGTGACAGCAATCCATGTCTCTATCTCCACAAAGACCAAATTACGGCTCTCTTCTTTCTTGTAGATGATCTCATCATTGTGGGGAACATGGATGACTTCAAAGACCGGTTCCTTTCAAAATTCAAGGATTCATCAGCGCACAAAGTCAACAATCTACTTGGAATGAAGGTCAAACTGACTCCCGATTCAATCAGTCTTTCACTTCCAAATCAGATCAAAAAAGGACTGGAGGAAATGAACCTTCTTGATGCAAAGCCACTGAATAAACCATGTACCTCCGGACTCCAACTGAAGCCAGCGAAATCCAAAGAAATAGAAGAATTTGAGAAGCTTGGGAAGAACTACAGGTCCCCAATAGGTAGGCTGAACTTCATTGCGAACCTGGCAAGACCCGACATTAGCTTTGCAGTTTCAAATCTTGCTTGATTCTGCAAAAGACCTGGAATTACCCATTGGAAAGAGGTGATCCATGTATGGCAGTACCTACTCAAAACAATTGAATTCAAACTTGAATTTCAATCAAAGTCCATTTCAAATCATCTCGTCACCTACAGCAATGCAACCTTCAGCGATGATCCTGTGACCAGACTCTTGCAAACTGGCTTCATCTCTTTCTTCAAAGGATGTCCTATCTACTGGACCAGTAGGAAACAACAAAGCATAGCTCTATCCTCAACAGAATTAGAGTGCAATGCCCTCTCAGCTAGCCATCTTGAAGGCCGTTGGCTTCATCATCTCATAACAGAAATCTGGAGGACCTCTTCACTTAGACCCCCAATGCATCTAGTTGACAACAAGGGTCTCATTGATAAAATCAAGAAGTTTGGATGCAAGTCACATGCAAAGTACATTGATATCAAACTCAAAAGCATCAGGAATGACTGGAATGATGGTCTAATTAATGTCAAGCTCATTTCCTGCCACCACATGTTTGCAGATCCACTAACCAAAACAGCAAATCCTACTTCTTTACTCAGACTCACAAGGTATGTAGGGGGCTGAGCTCTTTGGACGTTGAGTTGAGCCAGCGTGTTGATGTTTTATCTGCTTTCATTCTCATTTTCAGCTTCAGGCATTGTGTTTTTTCATATTTCTATTTGTTTGTTTCAAACCATGTTTTCTGCTTCCTGCTGGTCTCTAAGCATCTTGTTGTAGTTCAGTCATCTGTACTTTCACCTGTCCTATCACCTGTCTTGCACACCAGAAGAATATCTCACCCGGAACTATATAGCGACTACTCAACTCCAGCAACTACACAACTCACTTAAGAGACAAAAAAGCATCTCACGACCAATTTCCGACTTCTCAGACTCGACCACTCACCCAACTCCTCAAACACAACTTTGATCACCAAACAATTAGACCTGAAGACTGAATCAAAGGAGTCAACTCAACAGTCCTCCAAATCAATCAACCATCAGTCTCAGAACTATTCCTTGGTTGGATCAGTCTACATCAAATCCTCAACAACTTTTCTGCTCTACTCAATCTCATTAGAGTTCATCATCCGACCTGTAGAGCAACCATTCACTGTTTTTGTTCCTCACAGTTTCTTTCTTTATGTTTTCACTCTATTTGTGTTCTAGTTTCTAACCTCATATTTTGATCTGAAATAAATTAGCCTGGTCTAGGTTTTCCAATGGACTTAAACTTTTATAGTCCTAAACCATGCATGTGACAACCCATATCTTCCGCAAACCCATGGCAGAAAAAACCCACCAAATTGGTGCCAGCCAAAAGTTGACTCTAAACCCATGAGCCTGCCAAACGTGTCAGATCTCTAATACCAGGAACCTTGCAGTCCATTAGCTACAGAGAGTGATAGAAATAATAGAATAATAATAATTATTATTATTTCAAAAATAAACACTTCAAAGCTCAAATAAATGATATCATAAGAGCAGTTTCAAGATTTAATTGGTTTGGTAATAAATGGTTTTCAATATAATATAAAAGAGGGGCCACAGTATTATACTACTGGGGATCTTTACAGACTAGCAACCTCTCTTCAAGGGGCCTCCTTAGGCAGTTTAAGAACCTTGTAATGAAGATGGGTGCATTAGAAAGGACTTATTCCACTAATGGCCAGGGGTAACAGCACAAATGGACAAGACAGGAAGGAAAAAACTCATTCTGAGAACTTTACCACGAGAATCCTGAAATAATTGGAAGGGTTTCAGAGCAGATGGGGTGGATTGCTTGACTAAACTTCAAGGGTTGATTTGTTTATAAGAATAAATAATACTACTACAGACTAAGTCATAAATCACTTGCTTATCTTCATATAAGCACTTGATCAAAAATGAACCAGTGTCTGATTAATAATAATAATTACTGGTAAACTGATTAACTGATTCTGGAATAATGGATCCAAAGAGGTCTGTATAAATACCTTTTTGGGGTGATTTCAAGTTTCTCAGGGCACATAGAGAGGGTTCTGCTCGTGGGAAGAGGCTGGCAAGCCAGTAAGGGAAATATTAACACGTTAACTTGGTGCTGTCAATCAGCTGACCTTAGATCTGCTGGATTTCTTTACTATTTTAGCCACAGGATCTGTTAATCTGTTATGGCATAAATTTGATCATTCTGTACTCATCCTTCATTTTTACTATTGGTATTATTTTAAATCGGTTCAATGTGTATGGTTACTGATTTTCCATCCTCTTCTGATCACGTAGATCATTTTTAATAATTTTTATGAACACTCCTTGTAGTGTTTTGTGGTCTTCAAAGATCAGGGTCAGTGATTTACGTGGTAATCCTTGATCTTTGCTTTATTATTAAAAAATGTTCTAAACTTAATTTTCATTAATTTTATTTAAGTTTTGATCCTTTTAGATTATTAATAATTCATATTTCAATTTGTTACATATGCTAGTAAACTCTGACTAGTTTGTAGCTCTTCTGAGCGGTACCTGGTTGTCAGATTAGTCACAACGGATCCAGACGCGGGGATCAGTTAGTACAGATGCGCAGGGGGTAGGATCCGCTGCGTGCGTGGCAGATTTTAGATGCACGTGGGTCTCTAGTACGCAGGAATCTGCTACTACGAGTAAGTTGTAGAGACTCCTGTGGGATTATATAAATAAAAGTAGCAAATAGCTTGCTGGAAGTCCTTGAAGGGGAATTTAGTATTACTTCTACTCCTTTGGAGTATTAGTATATACTAAGAGTGGTTTTGAATTCCCTGCCCTTCTAGTACTATAGTACGTCTGCACAATAATTTATTTAAATTAATGGCTGGTTTCTTTGAGACTTAATATAGGTCTCAGATCAGACCTATATTAATTATTAACTTTGATATTGGTAGGATTTGTTGAAGAATAGACCAGATGTATTGGACTATTGGTTAATTTATTGATCAGATATTTCTGATCTTAACCAATACCCCAATATTAAAGGGTTCAAGGGTTTATCAAAGGGCTGGTTCAGGAGAGGACCCAAGGATGGGTTTACCCACAGGGGGCTGGGCAGAGGGAAGGTTGGTAGTTTCTTTTTTTTGTGCTCTCTTTCTTTGTAAGAGTTATTTATTAAATAATGGGTGGGGTTTCTTTAATATGGTGCTGAATATTTAGGTCAAAGAAGGAACCCTTATTCAAGCACCTGGTTGGGTGGTTAAATTGGTTAAAGATGGGTAATAACTTGGTTTCTGATTTCTTGTTTTCCTTTTATAACGGATTCACTACTAATATTTTATCTGGGTAGGTACCACAGATAGATGGGTGATAACTAGGCCAAATGGCATGAGATGGGATGGTATGAGGATACAACTTGGATAGGGCAGAGAGGCCCTCCTTAAATAGAAAATCTGGTCCTCAGGGGATGCTCAGGGCTGCCCCTGAGGGTGCCCTGGGATTCCCCTGTTACAGTGGGATACAGTTACATGAGACATTTTAGCTGGTTGGAAAAAGACATTGCATGAAACTGAGGGAATTCTGCTGGTTGGACAAAAGACTCTGCATGAAACTGAGGCAATTCTGCTGGTTGGACAAAAAACACTGCATGAAACTGAGGCAATTCTGCTGGTTGGACAAGTCTTTTACAGGTTTTTCCTAAATGCACAGCTCTGCATAAACTGCTGTGAAGTGCAGACACAATGTATTCCTGTGCAGTACTAATGGTTTGTCTGGTGCTACTTTTTACTTCCTACATGTGTTGCTGTGCATCCACTGGTGGTTTTTTTGGTGCTTCATGGTCTTGACTTCCTGCATGTATTGCTGGATAGCCCTGTGGTACTTGTACTGGTGGTTTGTTTGGTATCACATGCTTCTTCCTACATAGATTGCTGTGAGGTGCTGAGTTTGTTTGGTACTGCATGGTTCTGGTTGAGACTGGATTCACTTCCTCCTGCCTATACTGTCCTGTATACTCCTGCATAGTCTTTTGTATGTGTATTTGCTTGCTTGTTTGGATCTGGTTGAGACTGGTTTTACTTCCTCCTGCCTATACTGTCCCGTATAATTTCTGCATAGTCTTGTGTATGTGTATTTGCTTGTTTGTTTGGATCTGATTGAGACTGGTTCCACTTCCTCCTTCCTATACTGTCCTGTATAATTCTGCAAAGTCTTGTGTATGTGTATTTGCTTGTTTGTTTGGATCTAGTTGAGACTGGTTTCACCTCCTCCTGCCTATACTGTCCTTTATAATTTCTGGATAGTCTTGTGTATGTTTATTTGCTTGTTTTTTTGGATCCGATTGAGACTGGTTCCACTTCCTCCTTACTATACTGTCCTGTATAATTCTGCATAGTCTTGTGTATGTGTATTTGCTTGTTTGTTTGGATCTTGTTGAGACTGGTTTCACTTCCTCCTGCCTATACTGTCCTGTATACTTCTGCATAGCCTTGTGTATGTGTATTTGAATGCATCCTGGGTGAGGTGACAGGAGCTGAACTAGTTGCACTGCCTCCTGTATCTGGATTGCTGTATTCTGGCTAAGGTGACAGGGTTGGTGTATGGTTCTGGTGTTGAGGGTAGACTGGTACTAGTATGTACTTGAGGGTTTGAAAGGTATGTCTTTATGCCTTGCACAGAGCTGTGACACCTGGTTGGGTATGATTTTGCCACAGTTGAAGGGTTCTTGGGCTGTATCTTCTAATCCATGAGAGATAGAGGGGTACTTTGGCTGAGTGACTATAGGTTCTTTGTGATGTAGAATCCATTTCTGAGGTTGCTTTGAGGGTTGGAGCTGTTTTTACACTAGAAAAGTGATTCTGATGGCTATAGGACAGGTTTGGTCTACCACAACGTAGGGATATGTAATGATGCGGGGCTGTGCACCGGAATTGTGAAATAACACATTTCCGCGTGTAACTCCTAAAATATACACAACACCTCAATTCTGATTAAATTTTAGGTGTAAACCCTATACGTGACAACACATGTGAAATTTAGAATGGCCAGAAGGTGCCATACTGGTGTTATAATTTTTAGTACTTTTCTTTTTAATTATTTTAAAAATGTAAGGACTTGGAATTCAAGGGTGGGGTCAGTGAGCAACCCTACCTAATTTTGGGTGAGGAATCCATTTCCCTAATAATATTTTTGGATTTATCACGCCTTCTATTGTTAATTGAGATATTCTTACTTTTCATAGTTTTGTGTTGCTATTGACAGTTTGCTCTGTAAATAGTAGCAAGCTGACAAAATGCGGTAACCCATATGTCAAAAGTAAGAAAAACAGAAGGTTTGGCTGTAAAGCTTAGTTAACCAACCCTACAAACCCATGATTTATTGCCCACATATTTCCAATATCATCTCCAATCTGCACCATCTCCTTGCATTCATCTGACCTCTCAATCAACAAAGTACATATTTTCCTTTCATTGCCTCTATCTCCACCATCAATTTTCATCACCTCTATCTCCACCATTATACATTAAACTCCACCATAAAATTATCAATATAACTTTCTTCATATCCTCAAAAAATATCCCTTCTCTTCCTTTGCTTATCATGCCCATTCTTCAACTCAATCAGACCTCAATCCCGCCCTATCAAGACCTTTAGGTCTTTCATCTCGTAAATTTGATTTCTTTCTCAAGCACAAGCTATTTCTTTTTTGCAACAATGCTATATCAAACTGAACTTGACCTTTTTGAAGCCAGTATAAAAAAATTAAATGAAGATTGCAATGGAAAAAAAATACTCAACAAATCATGCAGCAATCAGGAATTGAAAAACAAGGAAGGAGAATGGCTTGAAAATGAAGGAAATCTTGTTAATGAGCAAATTCTCATTGATAAGCTGAAGGATATTCCTGACAATGGTCCATCATTGGTATCACTTAAACAAAATGATGTTTCAGCTCTACTGAATTTAGTTGAAAAATTAGAATGGGAAAGCCAACAAAAAATCAAAAATAAAAAAAAGGAAAGCAAAAAGCAAAAAACAAGTCAGAAGATGAATTCAAATCTGATTCACCCTCACCAAATCCAAAAAGTAAAAATTCCAATAGGAAGAATAGCTTTGCAAGGAATCCCCAACTTGAAAAAAAGGTAGCAATGCTTGACTGGCACTACAAGAATTGCAAAACCAAACAAAAACAGCTAATCATTTTGCAAAACTTTACCCCCAACTTCAGTTAAAGCAGCCTTGTATATTGTTGTGGATCAAAGATGAAGTCAAAATTTGTGGCTAGCACGCAGAAAAGAATGGATCTGTCAAACAATTTGTGGTCCAGAAACATGCCAATTTCAACAAACTACTTGAAGAATGGAACCAATTAGCCCTTGCTTCTAAGTTTACAGTCACTGGAGATTTCCTTTGAGAAAAAAGGAAAGACTTTGCCTGTCTCTGTGGTATACCCTCTGAAGATTGGCTTTCCTTATCCAATGGTTGGCTCAATAGCTTCAAGAAAAGTAACTCACTTCAGCAATTTACCAAAAATGGAAAATTGGGATCTGTCAACCTCCAAATTCTTGGGAAAGAAGTTGCTCAAATTTGCATGATTATGGACCAATACAGCCTTGATGATGTGTTCAATTTTGAAAAGACTGGTTTATTCTATGAGTAAGTGAATGCACTGCATCCGATTGAAATCACTTTAAAAAAATCTCTAATTACATAGATGCAATAACTGCTTAATAGGATGCCTCCTGATAAAGGTCTGGGGCAAAGCAGTGAGGAGGGAGTTAAATATGTGAAGAAAAGCCTTACCATTGGTTCTACCAGCAATTAAAAAGGTACCAAGAAGCTCCCATTAATTTTCATTGACAATTCAAAACAACCAAAATTCTTTCAAAAGAAATTTGTCCATCAACTTGGCTAAAAGTATTATTTTAATAGCAAGGAGTGGATGAAAACTCAAATATTTCAAAATTGGATCAGTGGGTGGAATGCGGAACTGAAAATTGCCAACCAAGCAGTTGAAATTGTGCTTTTTAGCCTGGGGATCTGTGAGCCCAAGTACCATAAGTCACTTCTGGGCTCACACAAAACTTACAAAAACAACCAACAGAAATTTGGTTGAGGACATTGATAATTCACAGAACCACCTTACCCTTGAAGCACAAGACCTTCAGAAAGTATGATTGATAAACCCAAAAAATCAAATGTCTCTTGAAGAGATTCTCAATACAACTGGTGAAGACAGATTTTTGTTAAAGTACCCAGAAGAGATATTCATATCCAATCAGAACAATGATTAGGAAGATGAATTAAAAAATAACAAGCTTGAAGCAATGCACAAAACTACCAGAAAAGATGTTTAAAAAGCAATCAAAACATTGTTTCAGTACATCAATCAACTAAACTCTCCTTTGGCCAACCCCTTCAATGACTCAATGGGGTCATGCAGTCGCTTTTCAAAACTTGAATTTCCTAAAAGGCAAAAGAAGTCCATGTTATTGGAATACCTTCAATAAATTTTATATATTCCCCGGTCTTTTCAATATGCATTTTATTATTTTAATCAGCTTTCAAATTGGTTTTAATATTGTATGTCTATAAAACTATTTCAAGTATACACAAAATAAACAATGTGCCATCTTCAAATTTAATCCATGCAAACTTCCTTTCATAAACCATGCTTTTCATGAGTTAGTACAATATTCTGCTCTAACCCATGGAAATCATGGGTTATTTTAGGTTCCTTTGAAATCCCATAAGCCTTCCTAATCCATGGAAAAAGCAGTCCATGGAATGGTATGGGTTAGGACAAGTTATACTTTATTTTTTTTTGCTCTGGCATGATGGACAACTTAGCCCAAGTTGTGCACCATGTCAGCCACAACTGGGATTTTCTTTTCCTTTTTTTGGGGGGGTGATGATAAATTCATGGCACAAACGACCCATGTACACAACTAATATGAGCTGTGTGGCACGGCTGCACTGCTCCATTTGAGCCTTGTACGGCCCCACATGGCTTGAGTGTGCTCAAGCTAATTTCCAAACGGCACTAGGCTGACATGTGAGACTTGCACAACTACAAGTTTGGTGGCCCAAAAAAAAAGTAAAATAAACTAAATGAAAATAAATAAAAAAGCATAGAAAAACCAAAAGATCATATAAGTTTGATTTTTTGGTTAAAAAAAACTGAATTAGAAAAAAATGAAAATAAATGAAAGTGAATAAATAACAATAACAAAAAAAAAAGTGAAGATAACTAACCACTTATCCTCTAACTTGAACAGCCCTAAAGTAAAAGAGCCTAAAATTTCAAGAAGTCTTTTGAAAAGCCCTAAATTAAAAGTGCCAAAAAAATACAAGTCTTTTGACTTGCCTTAAAGTAAAAACACCAAGAAAAACTTGTGATGGGATTGGTCCAACACAAGTTGAACTGAATTACAATTAAAATCTCATTCAAAACACTCATGATAATGATTTTGAATCAAAACAAAACATAATGGTGCTCAAAATGTGATAACCCTCTATATCAATAGAATTACAAGATTAGCATCAGAACCCAAACCCAAAACATGAAATTAATCTAAAAGTTAGGATACAAATTGAGTTGATCTTTGAGTTGATCAACCCAAAAAGCTGCTTTTTTAGAAACCAAGGAACGGGGTTTGGAAAGTATGGGCAGTATTGTGATTATATTTCCCTTAATTAAAAGCTGCACCCACTGGTTATGGTTAAAAAAACAAATGAACATAGGATCTGATTTTTCTTTTACACCCACTTTAAGAGGAGTAAAAGTACAACATGAATACAATGAAATGAAAAATATTGGTCTTTTGTAACTATCTTCTATTTTTTGAACCATGTCAAGCTTTGAAAGCCATTTTTAAGAGTGAATCTTTTCATAGATGTCATTAACATCATGTTTTTTTATCAATATTTTTAAAGTCTTTAATGCCCCCAAGGATCTTAGAATAGCACCCATTATTTTTCCTCAATTTTTCAAGCATTTCTTTCCAAACTTTAAAGCATTCACGCTCTTCATACGCAAGTTATTTAGCAATTTCTCCAAAATCAAAATTTCCATCACCAATGGGATACCAAACCCCACCAAAGAACTTATGTAATTTCCCAGGTATTTGATTGAGTTAATTTACTTCCAAAAAACAACAATTGGTTAGACACAAAAGTAATCTCATTAAAGGAATCAACACTCACCAAAGATGAGCTTCTTTTTGACTCCTCAATTTCTTTTTCTGCATCCTTCAAAAAGGAATCGTATTCAAACGGCACCAAACCTGATGAAAGTTCAGTTTTTTCAACTGAAAGGTGAAATTCAGATGAAGAGCCTGACTTGGACTATAAACAATATTCACAATCAGTTCATTAAAAACAAAAAATGAACCTTTCAAAAAAGAAAACACTTAAAATCATTTTTTTTTCTTCTACTTCTCTTTACCTGGTTAAGTTCCTTTTCAATGTGTTCAAATCAAGCAGAATCTTGCTGGGTATTTGTCAATTTTGGATTTCCACTGTTTGATTTCAAGACTTGAGGTTCAAGTCTTGGCTTTGATCAATAATTGGCTTTCTCCTTCATCAAGTGCTTCAAAAGCCTGCAATAATGTTGTTTAGGATGATTCAAGATCATTGCATTGAGCTTCTCATGTAAATGAGAATCATAAAACAGTTCATCAAAATCAACCTTTAAAAATTTGAAAGAATCAAATATTAGTCAAGTAGGAATTATCATTTAATAATCATTTATCAAAAAGAATTAATCAAAAATCATTAATCACAAAGTTATTTGAAGAATCCAACAATCCAATTTAAACCAACTTACAGAACAACAACTACAAGGGTCATAATTTAACCTCCACTGAGGATGAATATCTTCAGGCACAATGGAGCCTGTTGACTCTAGTAGGTCACCAATTTGGTGGGAGAAGGGCAAACCCATAGTCATCAAGTATGAATTGGTGCACACTTCCCCATCATGTTTCCTCTTTAAGTTCTATAATTGATCCCTAAAGATTTTGATTTATTGTTAAGACACCTTGTATCTCAATTGCAGCCTGAACCAATTTAATTTGATTGGAAACTTTTCCATCTAGGTTTCTCCAAAAATCCAACATGTTTCCTGAAGAGTTTGCAAGGAATTGTTTAAGAGTAGCATGGGCCCCTTCAATTCAAGAAGTTTTTTTTATTTCCAAAGTCTGGGTTTTTGAAAGTCCATACAGTTAAAAACTTCTCTTTGATAGGGAAGTTATTGTGATCCATTTAATTGAGTACATCCTCAAGGTTGGCTAAAAAACACTTTAAACAAGTCACAATTTATGCAACCCAAAAATTGGAAGACGAGCAGAAGAAGCAATGATTTGGCCCTTTTTCTAAGTGCCGCATCATTGAACTCTGCCTCCTCCTTGGTTTTTCAGGCCACATACTTAGCCCACAGAGACATAAAGCTTTTCCATCCTTCAATTTCATTATCAAGGCGCACTTTACAGTTTGCTTGTATGTTTTTAGACAAGTGCCATTAACAGAACTGTCTGGTTGACTCTTGAATATTTGTGCTAGAGCACAAATCAGAGCTTTTTCACAGTCCATCTCAAAGAATTTGGCAAGTCTCTCAGGATTATAATCCAACTCCTTTAAGGAATTTACACACAAATGTAGAACTCAAATGTTTCTATTGTTATAAAAACTAGAGCTTTTGTGAAAATTTTCTAGTTGGAAATAATTCCAACAACATTCAATAAGAAGATTTTGTAATAATTTGTTTTATAAGTAGAATCAATCATAGCTTTATGATAGAATTTCTTGCAAAGCTCTAATGTATTGGGGTGAGCCAAGAATAGGGCCTCCAATTGACCCTCTCCACTGAATTTTGCTCAATGAAACCATTAGATTTTGTTCTCCACTGTCACATACTTGCTCAACCAGGAAGGCTTCCCTCACCCATTACAATGATAATATTCATTGGGTAGGGAGATCCAGTGCTTCACCGCCTCCACAAACCTTAGGTTCTGTTCCTTCTTCCAAATCTCCTTTTATCAAACCTCTCAACAATCCCCAAGCTCCTACCCAGGATGCTCCAGTGCATCCTCTTGAGGGAATGGAAGATTCTGAGAAATCCTCCAATAAAATGTTGACTTGTGGTAGATCAAGGGTTTGCACTAATGCTCCCAAGACCAAAGATTTGTCCTTGCTCTCAACCCTGATCCAGGCTTTCAATAAAAATTCCTTGCAATCTGATCTGAGTGTTCCCAGTTTCCAAACCCGGGAGGAACCAGCCAGACCACTTTACAGGAGAGCATTCCCGTAAGCTGAGATTTTTAATACAATCTTGTAAAATCATCTTCTGGAACAATCACAAAAATTTCACTTCCAATAGAGTTAGAGTTACGTACGCCTCTTCCTTCCTAGGGGGAAAATCCTTGTGGTGGTTCAAACTGTTAAAAGGGGGATTCAATCAGGTAATTTGCATAGGAGTGTTCAATCCAAATGGGATGCAAAAATGGGCCTCCACCGCCCATTGGACATCAAGTGGGCCACGTGGGCCTATGTGGGTGTTATTGGTTTTGGGCATTTGGGCGCCAAAACACGTTTTTATGGTCCTTCTGGGACACAGGCCCTCACGGGCCCGCCAGGGTGGATGGGCAGCCCAAGACAGATGGGCTTATTTAGGCATAAAAGGGCCCAAGCTTTATTATGGACATACTTGGCCAGACGGGCTGGCCCGCCAAAGTATGTAATTCTCAAGATTTGGGCTTGGGGCGGCCCATTGGGGCCCCCACCCCTGTCGCGGCCTGTGTCGTGGCCTTCTTGGGGCCACTGCCCGCATTGCGGCCCATTAGGGGCGGCCTGTGTTCCTTGGTGCGGCCCACGGGGGGCCTGACAGCTGAGGGATCCCGCGCAGTGCGATGCTGCGCGGGCCCAGCTGGTCGCGCCTGGCGACCAGCGCCGCGTAGCCAGGGCTTGCGGTCCTGGCTCGCTCACCCTCCCCATGACGCCATTGCAAGGGCCATGGGGGCGAGCTGGCTGCGTTGAACCAGCCAGCAACTGGCTGCGACAGTGCGGTTGGTCAGGGAAGGGGGGACCTGACCACCCCCTTTCCCAAGGAGGTGGCGGCGCTGGCTTGCTACCCCTCCCCTTGCTGGCCATTGCAAGGGGGATGGGGGCGAGCTGGGTGGGTTCAACCAGCCAGCAACCGGCCGCAACAGTGCGGTTGGTCAGGGCAGGGGGGACCTGACCACCCCCTTGCCCAAGGAGGTGGTGGCACCGGCTGCAAGTGTAGCAACTGGCAGGTGGGGGGGAATTCATCACCTCTCCACCATCAAGTGTGTGAGGCAACCAAGCAGGGGTGCTCTCCCCCCCCCTTCAACAAGGGGGAGGAGCAATGGGCCTGGGGGGACCTGATCACCTCCCAGGCCAACTTTCTTGACAACACCCTGGGGGTATTGACCCCCAGGGCCCCTGGTGAGGGGATTTGACCGCCCCCACCAGGGATTTGAGAGAAAGAGGGGGGGGGAAAGCATGTCCACTGGTCAGACCCCCCCATGTGAGTCTGAGACCGGACCCAGGTGTGCCCTGGGTCCCACCTGGCCAATTTGAGGGGCCAGGGGCTGGCTGCATGAGGCAAACAGCCTGTAAGCAGCTTCATGAGGTCATCATGGCTGGTTTTAACGGACAAGCAGCCAAGAGGATTGAACAGCAATGGGCTGGTTATTTATATTGCGCAGAAGAGGCTGAGAACTAGAACCAACAAGCTAGATTTAGGGGTCTGACAAGGAAACAACAAGAGGAGAAGGAGAAAATAAATGAAAAACAGAACACCAACAGCTTCGAAAGGAAGTAAAGAGCATCTGAGGATAGACAGGCGGTTAGACAAGAAGATAAGACTAAAGAGAAGATACAGAGGTTCTTTGGAGATGCTAATAGGAGGTCAAGCATTTATTGTTAGGTTGATCAGAGTCTTGAGATTAGAGTCAAGTCATCTTACCAGGAAGAGATGATCAGAGGAACTTTGGAGGCAAGGCCAGTTGAGCGGAGACAATGGTTGAGATTGGAGATAGAGCAAACAAAAGATCGATGAAGAAAGGAAGGAGAAAAGATGAAGAAAGGGGAAAAAGGAAAGATAGAAGGTCGAGAGAAGGAAGGAATATGAGACGACAGAATGAATAGAGAAGCCATTTTTTTTGTCCAGAAGAGGATTAGGAGTCTAGGAGAGGAGAATTGTGGTTGGAGGGTCCACAGGACCTAGAGGAAGGTTGGGGGCTTGAGCAGTGGAGCGTATTTGGACCCCCCGGGCGGGAGCTCACGACAGGGGGTATTCTGGAAGGGTTTGAAGAATAGGAATGTGGTAGGATCTCAACACCCCCCCTGACTGGTAAGAGGGCAAGAGTTGACATGTCTGTTATGTTGGAAATCGGAGATGGCTTTGAGCAGTAGGTTTAAGGAGTCAATCAACGATGCCTTTGTCAGCGGGTTGGCTAACATGCTGTTTGTTGATATTAAGGAGAGTTTGAATTCAGAGTTATTGAAATCTTCTCTGAGGCCCTTTGTTTTGATGTCAATGTGGCAGGATTTGGAATGCGACCCAAATTTCTTAATCTTGTTGTCCAACCCTTTATTGTTGATGTATATGGTAGGTTTGAGCTTGGGAGAACAATGGATCTTGCTGATCAGGTGAGATATCCAATTCAATTTGAGAAAACAATCTAACAGAGCATTGAGCTCAGATTTGGTGGATGAGTACGTGATGTTCTTCTGCCTGAACAAGTTCCAGACCACCGCCCTTCCGTAGTGAAAGATAATAAATCCGCTTTGAGATTTTCAGAGTGTGGGGTTGTCTCCCCAAGTTGCATTTCTGTAGGCAGAGATGGCTTCAGCATTTGCATCAAACCTTAGGAAAAGTTTGAGATTCTTGGTGGTCTGCTTCCGGCCAGTGGGTTATGCCCGGATTAGTGTTGAAACAAGCCAAGCTGGAGACCGCAAATGCTATGTCAGGCTGTGTATATTGGGCCGGGTGATTCAGTAGTCCATTGAAAGATTGGTAGTTGACATTCAGTTGTATAAATTCTGCGTGGTCTTTGTCTGTGGCAGGTTCAAGATTCAAATTTTGGCTAAGAGGAGATTAATTTGCCTTACATTCAGCTAAGCCAAGTTCTTCCATTCCACGTTTGATGTGGTTAGGCTGGCTAAAAAAGATTGCGTGGTCTTCTACCTCCATGAACATGCCAAGGATTGTATTGGGCTGATGAAAAGAGGAATTCTTGAAGCGAGTTAGGAAGTTTGATTGAAATTTTTCATTCTTCCCCACATGGATCAAATTGTCCACATGGAAGTAGAGAGCTTCTTTGGATTTGGAGTTAATGTAGAGCCAGGGATCACTCAATGACCGATGGCACCCTTGCAATTTGATCCACGCCGAGAGAGTTTCATACCAGTTTTTGGGGGACTGTTGGAGGCCATATAGCAATTTCTTCAACTTTAGGTAAGGGGATTTCCTGTGAGAGCCTTCTGGGGTCTTGATTATGGCAGTTCTATCAAGTGGAGCATGTAAGAAAGCGCCTTTAACGTCGAACTGACTAAATTTCATATTTTCTTTCAGACCGTACAATAGTGCAATTTGCAAAGACCCAAGCTTGCCTGTTGGAGCCCACGTCTTGTTATAATCAATTCCGTGCACCTGATCAAACCCTTGTACACACAATCTTGCTTTATATTTGACCATCTCACCATGAAAATTCTGCTTGATTTTGAAAACCCAGGTTGTATTTAGAACGTTGTTGGGAGTATCGTAATATTCCTCCCAGACTTCTTGATTTTTGATTGAATCTAATTCTTCTTTGAATGCTTTCTGCCACTTGGGCCACTCTTTGGAATTGCGCGCCGCCTTGTACGAGGGTGGTTTGTAATAATGATGGAAGCCGTATTGTTGTGGTTTCCGAGTTTCGCTTCAAGGACGTTGATTCACTTCCTGAGCAACGGGCTCTGGAATTATGGATACTTGAGGTGGTGAGGGACAGGATTTGTGAGATTTGGATTCAAGAGAATCAGATGGGTTTTGATCAGAGTCCGTTTCCAAATCTTCCATTCCAGCATCCCTCAACACAAACTTTTTTTCCACACCAGAGAAGTCTGATTGATTTCAGTCGTGAGAAATTTGAGAGAAAATATCCAGTCCTTCTGGTTCAAGAAGGGGAAAGCTGTTCAAATGGTTCTTGAGGAATCTGACGTGCTTTTTTTTGATGAGAGAACCAAATGAGTCAAGAATAAGATAAGAGTGAAAAGCGGGATTGAACCCAACTAGAACCCCTTCAGTTCCCTTCTCGTCAAATTTCCTCCCTTTTTGAACGCTATTGGTAAGATGGACCACAGGAAAACCTACAGGTCTCAAGTAGTTAGTGGGGAGTTTCTTCTTAAACATTATTTTCCAGGGGGACTGATCATTACCTTCCTTGGGTATCTGATTAAGCATGAAACAACAACTTCTTGTGACCACGTGCCAGTAATTCTTTGGAAGTCAACAAGATGAGAACGTGGCTCAAGCTGATTCTATTATTGTTTGGTTTTCCCTCTTGGCGCGACCATTGTGTTGAGGGTGATATGGTTGTGATGTGAGCAGCTTGATATGTTTGGATTGAGCAAAACATTTGAGAGTCAAGTTGACAAATTTGGTCCCTTTATCCAAATAGATTTCAGAGGGGTAGTAATTCAATCTTTTGAATTTGACTTCAAGGATGTTGATGATTGTCTCCGGTGTTTCATACTTGGACTTCAAAGGAAAAGCCGCGAGGTATCCAGTGAAGTTTTCCACCAGGGTAAGTATGTATTGGTGTCAGGACTTTGATTGTGGGGTGATTGGGCCAATTAGATCAAGATGAACCCGTTCAAGAGGTTTGTTAGATGGAGTTGATGTAGCAGAGAAGGGAGATTGGGTGATATTGCTCTTGGGGTGATTGGGCCAATTAGATCAAGATGAACCCGTTCAAGAGGTTTGTTAGATGGAGTTGATGTAGCAGAGAAGGGAGATTGGGTGATATTGCTCTTGACGCATCCTTTGCACTGGAAGCTATTGAGTTCTTCTTTAGTAAAGGCATTCTTAAGAATTGGCTTGAGGGTTGAAACAGAGGCGTGTCCATACATTCAATGGAGATCAATTAGAGACGGTTTTTCTTCTGTCACAAGGTTTTAATCACGATTGAGATGGAAGACCTTATTCTCTTGACCAATAGATTGAGGCTTCTCAATCACAAACAGATTGTCCCCGATGAGTCCTTTCAGGACAATCAGACCATTTTTGGAGACAGAGAATCAATTTTGATGTTTAGCAAGACTACAGCCTCTTTTAGCAAGTTGGCCAGGACTGATTAGGTTGACCAAAATGTCTGGGCAGTACGCACACTCTTCAAGGGTGATTATTGACTCATTCCATTCAAGTTGTACGGTGCCCGTCCCATGGATTTTGAGATTAGCTTCAAGTTTGCCTGTATTGATTTCCTCTTTCTCTTCCTGCAGCTCGATTTTGGAGAAGTATTTGATGTCGTTGAAGATGTAAATGTTAGCGCCAGAATCCAGGAGACGATTTGGATTATTGTCCGCGTTAATCCATAGAGTTAGGAGAGCATGGTAGTTAATAGTAGGTTGTTTTTTAATCTTGTTCTTCCATTCATTTTGCTGTTTGATCAACCAGCTGGGGGCAATTTGGGGATGAAGATGAAAACAAGATGATTTGGCATGAGGGGCATTTGGGTCGTGGTAGCCCTCTTGGCAGTGCATCTTCACTCGTCTGTTGTCTTTCTCAGTTTTATTTTTAGTGGCCACCAGGGCAACGTTGGTAGAGGATTTGATTGCCTTTTGTTGGGCCTTGCGCTTGTTATTGAATTGGATGAGATGGTTGAATACAACCTCAATGGTTAGATTCTTCTCTACATGCATGATCTGTTGCTTGAGATTCTCTAGACTGGAAGGGAATGTAAAAAGTACTAGATAAGCGAGTATAATGCTAGGGAGTTCTATTCCAACCTCTGTCATTTGAGTGAGTGCTTGCCTCGTGTCCGTGATGAATCCTTCTATAGAGTGTTCATTGAAGATAGAGTGGAGAAATTGGTTGAACACCCTGGCTCTGTTTGCGGTTTTTGAGGATGCCAATTGGCAAGTTATTTTGGCCCAGAGGAGTTTTGAGGAAGTTATGTTTGAGGAATTAACTACATTGGCGTGAGTTGTGCTGTGTAACTTGGACAGTATAATAGCTCTGATTTCCCAGTCCTATTTCATGGATAGTTGTCTGGAGTTTCTCTTAATGGTGTGTTTAATATCTTTGAGATCAAAATAGCATGAGAAACTTGTCGCGCCACATGGATTAGTTTTCTTCATTTAATGGAGGAATGGCGTTGACGGTGGCCTTCAATGCAACTTGATGAAAATAGTCAGCGACTCCTGTTGGTTTTTTCATTGTGTCAGATTTGGCAGGGAGCTTCCTTCGGCTTTTAACCGTATTTATATTGCGCAGAAGAGGCTGAGAACTAGAACCAACAAGCTAGATTTAGGCGTCAGAAAAGGAAACAACAAGAGGAGAAGGAGAAAAGAAATGAAAAACAGAACGCCAACAGCTTGGAAAGGAAGTCAAGAGCATCTGAGGATATAAAGGCGGTTAGACGAGAAGACCGGACTAAGGAGAAGAGACAGAGGTTGTTTGGAGATGCTAATAGGAGTTTGAGCATGTATTGTTAGGTCAACCAGAGTCTTGAAATGAGATTTGAGTCATCTTGCCAGGAAAAGATGGTCAGAGGAACTTTGAAGGCAAGGCCAGTTGAGCGGAGACAACAGTCAAGATTGGAGATAGAGCAAAAAAAAGATCAATGAAGTAAGAAAGGAAGGAGAAAAGATGGAGAAAGGCGAAAAATGAAAGATAGAAGGTTGAGAGAAGGAAGGAGGATGAGACCACAGAATGAATAGAGGAGCCGTTTTTTTTGTCCAGAAGAGGAGTAGGAGTCTAGGAGAGGAGAATTGTGATTGGAGGCTCCACGGGACCTAGAGAAAGTTTGGGGGCTTGAGAAGTGGAGCGAATTTGGACCCCCCGGGCGGGAGCTCACAACAGGGGGTAGTCTGGAAGGGTTTGAAGAATAGGAACGTGGTAGGATCTCAACACTGGTTCAGCCCCGTAATGGTGGAAACACTGGAATGGACCCAAATAGGCCGGTCGTAAGGGTTCAGGAACTGAGGCCATGCGGGTTGATGTAGTCCAAACCAAGTAACAAGGACAGTAGAGCCTGTAGAGCTCTTTTTGGGCGGAAAAATTGCCTTTTGGCTTGTTGTATCATGGGCTCACAAGAGGCCAATCTTCTTTACTTAAGGAGCTCTTCCCCTGCTGTTTTCCATCCATTCATTGATCATTCCAATTGAATTCATCCAACATATTTCCCCATTATGAGAGCCTCATTAGGCAATATTAACACCCTGTGTCCAGCAATTCTTTTGCTTTAAATACTTCTCATTTGCCTAAGCTAATTGCTGGCCATAATTCTAACACAAACCATACCTCAAACCTTTATCCAATACAAGTCCCACCTGTACTTGAAACAATTTGGAAAAGTTCAAGAAATTATTTTTCACCCTTTTTGGAAACCCCAGAAAATTCCAAAATGCGAAATAAAAACTAAAAAATACATTGGTGAAATACAATAGTAGAGTTTCAATTTACATCTCCCATTTCCAAACTACGCAGTCTTCCATTCAATGGAACAAGGAAGTACTTTTATTGAGATGAAATTGAGATTGAGTTTAAAAAAAAACAAGTGGGCTGACAAAGGAGAGAATAAAGCAGATTGGAATGAGATGAGATCAGGAAAACATAAACAAGATACTGAAAGGAAACCTACAGATCTGAAAGGCAGTCTTTTAAGATGACGTTTGGTGTTTGAGCTTTAACAAGGGTTGAGTCAACAAGAGTTTGATGAACAGAGCTGGTGGCAATTGATTGAGTCTGGATGTCAGGATTCAAGTTCCTAAGAATATGGGGAAACTAACTCTCCCCAGTCACATAGTGAGTGGAGTCAAGCACCCAAAAGTTGATAGGTTGATATGCTGAAGTTGATCTTTGTAAGTGGATTGATTGATGTGTTTGAGTTTGCCTTTTTCAATGAGGATCAGATTCAAGTGGATGATTAAATACAAGGGAGATAAAATGAATGGAAATGAGAAAGGAAAATACAAGCTGATTAAAGAAGCAAGAAAGAGTATGAAAAGAAGATGAGAAAGAGTTTAACAAAAATGAAAGAGGAGCACTTGCAGAGCCAAGAGATGATTGTGGTTCCAAGAATAAATCCTTGAACCCACAGAAACACAAAGGGGTCATCCCTTTAGGGTTACAGTCAGATAGTCTGATCCCAGAGGGGTTATGATATCTTGAGGGGGAGACCCCAGGTGGGTAAAGCCTGAGCAAGGGAAGCGTGAAACTCAACACGCCCCATAACTAGAAGAGTTGGTCAGCTTGGCCAGGAAGAGAGAATGATGGTTGAATTATATGAACAAGTTTGGCCAAGGTAGCTTTGGGAACCGCCTTGGTGAGCGGTTCCGCCAGCATTTTGTTGGATGATATGAGCCAAACAGAGAGATTAAGGAGTTTGAGTTCTTCTCTGAGTGCCTTGGTCTTGAGGACAATGTGGCAAGTCTTTGCATTGGACCCAAATCTTTTCAACTTATCTTTGAGTCCTTTTTTGTAAATGAGGTGAGAAGAGCAGGGAACCTTGACCAAGAATAATTCACCAATTAGGCTTTGAAGTAATCTTCCCTCTGCAAATGAATCCAGGAAGGCGTTGAGCTCCGCTTCAGTAGTGGAGTAGAAAATA
The DNA here is from genome assembly GCA_025617555.3 of Puccinia polysora. NCBI lineage: Eukaryota > Fungi > Basidiomycota > Pucciniomycetes > Pucciniales > Pucciniaceae > Puccinia > Puccinia polysora. The sequence goes on along the minus strand of CM062625.1, from coordinate 42,925,931 downwards.
TTGCTTTGTTTGAAGCTTTCCCAAGAGATTAGTGATCCAAAGGTCATTCCCAGATAGCCAGATTGGGATTTTCTGGTCTCTGGGGCTTTGGCCCAGTATGCATTGCTGTAGAAAAAAAATGAGTCAGCCTTACCATTGTATGTGATGGTCAGCTTCAGATGCTTTTTGGCTTTCAGGTACTGCCTGGTTTGCTTGTGCTCCCTCCAGTGAGTGAGGCCAGGTTTGTTTTGGAAGCAAGCCAAGGTTAATGTGGCAAGACTGAGGTTGGGTCTGGTTCTGCAGGAAATGTAGTTGAGAAGACCTATCCCCAACCAATAATTGATATTGAGTTGTCTGAAGGCCTCAAAGTGATCATCTGTGGCTGCACTGGCTGGACAATTTGGAGTGAGCAGAGTTGCAACAGGCCTGAATTCTTGCAGTCCAAGCTCCTCAAGCCCATGGTTGATGTGCTTGGGCTGGCTGAGTAGGATCAAATTCCTGGAACTTTTGAACTTTATCCCTAGAATTTTGTCTGGGTTGTGGCACTGGGAGTTTTGAAATCTGAGGTTGAACTTGTCTTTGAAGTTGTTTCCATCTCCAAAAAGTAACAGATTGTACACATGGAAAAAGTTAAAGGATGTCTTATCTTTCAGTTTTTGGAGGTAGGGATCACTGTTGGAATCAACAATTTCCACAGATGTGATCCAGTCAGCAAGGGTGTTTTACCAGTTTTTTGGGGATTGTTTCAATCGGTAGAGACTTTTTTTGAGCTTGAGATATTTTGATGGCCTGTTGCATCAATCAGGAGTTTTGATGAGAACCTACTCACTGATGGGGGCATGGAGTAAGGCGGACTTGATGTCAAACTGTCTGATTGGGAAATTAGTTTTTAGGGAAAGTTGTAGAATGGCATGCAGAGAGTCTATTTTTACGGTTGGGACACAGGTTTACTCGTAGTCAAGGTTTTAGATTTGATTGAACCCGCAAATGCAGATCCTGGCCTTGTGGAAAAGAGTTTCATCATGACAGCTGTCCTTAATTTTGAAGACCAATGTGTCTCCAGAGGGTTGGCTGGATCAGGCCCGGCATATTCCTCCCAGAGGGCCAGGTCCTTGCATTTCTTTAGCTCCTTTCTGATGGCCTCCCTCCACTTCTCCACTTCTTTTCAGGACATTGCCTTCAGGTATGTTTATGGATTGTAGTAATAGTGAAAGCCGTACCCTTGGGGTGCCCTTAAGTTTGATCTGTTTTTCAGGGTTTGACCAGGAGCACCAGTAGGGTGCGTAGTTTCCATTGTGGGTGGCTGTTGCGCAGTCGTGGGTTGATCATCTGAGGGGTGAGGTGCAGTGGTGGTCTCCATCTGTGGTTGATCCTCCTCTGAGATGTCCTCAGCCTTGTTTTCTGAGACCAAGTCAGTCAATGCAAGGGAGTCCGGAGACTGGTCACAGTAGCACTCCGTATTCTTGATTTTGTTGGGACCATGGTTGGTTGGGCTTGGCGCTTTGGGATTGTGCAGGTCATTTTTCAGTTGCTTCTTGGGGAATTTTCTCCTTCTAGGCCTTAAATTGACTTGAGGTCAAAGATCATGTTCTTTGAGGACATGATGCTTCCGTTGAGTCTGAGAATTTGGTAGGATCTGACATCAGGTTTATAACCTATCAATTTTCCTTTGAGACCCTTTGGATGTAATTTTCTCCCCTTGATCCTGTGGTGATTTAGGTAGAAAAAAAAGTTTCCAATTGGTTTGAATTAAGACAGAGGAATGGTGCTCTTTTTCATTTATTCCCAAGGTGAGCTTTCATTCCCCTTCTTCAGTATTTGGTTGAGGCTGAGGCAGAAGGCCTTCAGGATTTCAGGCCAGTGTCAAATAGGGAGTTTGGACGAGCTAAGGAGGCATTACACGCTTTTGAAAATGGTTCTGTTGGCTATTTCTGCTCTGCTGTTGTGTTTGGGGTGATGCAGTTCTGAAATCAGTTGTCTGATTGAGTTTTCCCCACAGAATTCAACTAACCTTTTATTTTTGAATTCAGCCCCTCCATCAGAGCACAACTTGCATGGGAAGTACCCAAGTTTTGATTTTTTTCTTTCTAAAACGGCAATGAGGACGTCAAAAGTTTGATCTTTATCTTATAGGGCTATTCAGCTCATGTAGCCTGTGAAGTTATTTACCACGGTGAGCATGAACTTTTCTTGTCTGAGCAATGGGGGTTTGAGTGAACCAATAAAGTCCATATATATTTGTTTGAAGGGCTTGGATGAGGAATTCAACTGGAGTTTGGAGGGAGTTTTGGAGATCTTTCCAAGGGCACACTCTCTGCAATAGAATTATTCAATTTTTCCTTTTTTATCTTGATCTCCTTGATCTCATGGGGAGGCTCCTATAAGCATGACCCAGCGCAAGGTGCAGGTTCCTTAGGTTACAGTTGGGTGGCCATTCACAGACAGGAAGCAGTGGTTTGGGCCAATCCTTTGTGGGTTTTGAGCTACAAAAAAGGTGTCCAAGACAAATGCTTACACAATGAGAGAATCTACGTTGAAAAGTTGAAAGTTGCCTTTCTCAGACACAAGATGAAACCCTTTTCCAACAAGAATTTCCGGGCTGATGAGGTTGACCACTATCTCTGGGATGTAAAGGCACTTTTTGAGGATGACTGTTTGATTTTTCCAGGTTATTTTGACTGTGCAGGTGCCTTCAATGGGGAGATTGGCCCCGTTTTTGCCGGTGGAAATGCTCTTGCAAATTTTCTCATTGAGGGTGATGAAGAACTTTTTATCATTGAACTTGTGAGCTGAGGCGCCGCTGTCAATAAGGATTGTTTGACCAGACAATGCCTTGGATTCAATCCATTTTGTGACAAAGGCATGGTAGTGGGCCATCTTGTTTTTGGGCTTCTTCTTTTCCTTCCATCTGGCTTGATTTTCTTTCCACCAGTCTGGGGCCTTGTCCAGGTGAAGATGGAAGCATGCTTTTTCTGAGTTTTTCTTGTCTTGTTTGGGGTTGTGGTATCCTTCTATGCATCAATTCAATTTTTGGCTCTTAAATTTTGTTTTACTCATGATAAGCGCGGAATCTGTGAGGGTGACAGATTTGTTGGCCTTCTTGGATCTGATTTTTTTTTTGAACTGGGTGAGGTGGATGCACACAAAGTCAACATGGATGGTCTTTTCTGAGTGCATCAACTTCCTCTTGAGGTCTTGGAGGAAAGCGGGAAAATTGAAGAGAATCAGGTAGGCCAGGGTGTCTTGTGGTAGGTCTATTCCTATGTCAATCATCTTTTTGATGGCAGTCCTGACCTTGGTGATGAAACTTGCAATGTTTTCCTCTTGGAAGTTGTTATGGCCGAAGTTGTTAAACATTTGTGCTCTGTTGGATGCCTCAGAAAAAGAGTATCTCTCCTTGATTGCAGTCCATATTGATTTGGGTGTAGTTCATGTTTGCTGAACTGATAATGTTTTTATGAGTGACTGGGTCGACTTTTGAGATGAGAAGAATTTGAATTTCATTTTTATCTTGAATAGAGAGCCTCATTGATTCAGATTCCATGGCACAAAGGACCCCTTGTAGCTTGAGTAGTGAGTTCATTTTGTCCTTCCATATGCTGTAGTTGTCCTTGGAAAGAAGGGGGATTGTCTCCAGAGCCCTCTTGAGGATGACCTTCCAGAATCCATCATTCTTGTGCCTGATTTGAGAGTTTGATTCCATGGATCCAACTGGTTTCTTCAGTCAGTTGAGCGTTTGGCTCTTAACCATGAGATGAAATTGAGATTGAGTTTCAAAAAAAACCAGCAGGCTGAAAAAGGAGAGAATAAAGCAGATTTGAATGAGAAGAGATCAGGAAAACATAAGCAGGATACTGAAAGGAAACCAAAAGATCTGAGAGGCAGTCTTTTAAGATTTTTTTGGGGTTTGATCTTTAACACGGGTTGAGTCAACAAGAGTTGGATGAACACAGCTGGTGGAGATGGATTGAGTCTGGTTGTCAGGATTCAATTTCCTAAGAATATGGGGAAACTGACTCTTACCAGTTACACAGTGAGTGGATTCAAGCACCCAAATGTTGATAGGCTGACAAGTCAAAGTTAATTTTTGTAAGTGGATCAATTGATGTTTCAAAGTTGGTCTTTGTCAATGAGGATCACAGTTGAGTGGAGGATTGAATCAGATTGAGAGACAGTGAATGGAAATGAGAAATGAAAACAAAAGCTGATGAAAGAAGCATCAAAGAGTATGAGAAGAAGATGAGAAAGAGTTTAACAAAAATGAAAGAGGAGCAATTGCGGAGCCAAGAGATGATCGTGGTTCCATGAATCAATCCAGGAACCCAGGGACACAACAAGGGATCATTGGGTGAGGTTAACAGTCTGATGGTCTGATCTGGGAGAGGTTCTGAGATCTTGACAGGGAGACCCCTGGTGGGTAATGCCTGATTGAGGGATGCTTGAAACTCAACCTTTATTTCATTTCCCAAAGGTTTTACCCAGAAGCCTAATGAAGAAGCTTGCAATTGGGGGACATAAGACAATCTCCCTTCAGATGTTAACTGACTGGTTCATTGAGCTTGATAATGGCTATGATGACAAGAACGGCTCTTGGAAAAACAACGATGGGTTCCAAAGGCAGAAAAATCCTCTTAGAAAAATTCTAAGAACCCAAAACACCACAAATCAAATCCAACCTCTAACTCCAAATCAAAAGGGAAGACCATTTCCAAAAATCTGAAGTTTCTGGACAAAGAAACCAGGATTCTCCAGAACAAGTTATGGGTGTGGAGGGAAAAGGATGGTTTATGTATGTATTTTTGAGAAAAAAATCATTTCAATAGTTTTGAAAATCAGCTAGGGCATGAAGTTTCCAAGCAGTCAAAAAATTAGCTTGTAGTTTTTCTCATACTTGCAAGGAAAACTACACATTTTCTAAATTACAGGGAGTCAATCTTTGAACTTGCAACTCACTTGGTTCTCCTAGTTTGAGATTTTTCCTCTTCCATTCAAACAACACCCCCTTTTTTGTTTTAATCTATTCCGGTGCTCATGTTTCTTTGATATGTTCATCTTTCTCAGCTTTGAAAAAACTTACCCATGCCAAGATAGATAAATTCCCCATCTATTTAGTAAGTAGTGCAACCAAGCCATCTCATTGAGTTAGCCATGAGGCAAAATGGACATTAAAATTTTCAAATTTGACCAGCCTTGAATGGGACTTATTTTTTTTGGGTATCCATCAAATAGAAAACACCATTCTAGGCCACAACTTCCTAGTTTACGGGAATATGGATTTGAATTGGCAAAAAAGAGGTAATTAATCTTCAAACCTTGCACCCCCAGGACACTAACCTTTCTTTTAAACAGGAATTAAACAGCCTACCTGATACTTTCATTGAGTTGGATGAAATCTTTCAGCCAGGAGAATTTCAATATCCTGAGCTTCATTCTTAAATTCCCTCTTCAGATTTAGGAGTTATTTCTTATTTTTCCAGATTCCCTCTTTCTTTTTTTTTTTGAATAGAAACAGGCGCCTATCACAAGGTTTCTTTTGAGCTCTTTAATCCTCTCACATCTTGCAAGCACTTGAAATAAGGTGCTGGAAGATGACAATATTGAAGATTTAGAAATATTCCAAGAGTCTTTAACTTTGGTTTATCATGATTTTTCTGATGCCTTTTCAGCTGTAAAAGCACATAATCTTCTTCCTTTCAGTTTTTATGATCACAGCATCCAATTTACTGGCCCACCTCTGAAACCTGGACCAGTCTACTCTCTCTGAAAGCAAGAATCAACCACACTTCAAGAATACATTGCAGAAAATTTATTGAAAGGATTTCTTCAACAAACAAATTTGAATACCAGTTTTCCCTTCCTATTTTTTCCAAAGAAAGGTGGTGCCTTGTCCTTTGCTTCAAATACAAGAAAATGAACCAGGTAACTTGGAAGAATGCCAACACAGTATTGCCTACCTTGCACCTCCTCACTCTCTTCAACGGAGCTGCTTATTTCTCAAAGTTAGATCTTTGAGGTGCCTATAACCTAATCCGCATTTCAAAAGTTCATGAGTACTTTATCACAATGACAACCCAGTTTTGCAGTTATGAGTATACTGTCATGCCTTTGGGCCTCTGCAACACTCCTTCCACTTTTCAACATTTTGTCAATGACTTTTTTTCTGACCTTGTAGAGAAATACCTTGTGGTGTATCTTGATGATATACTTGCATACTCATAAACTTATCAGGATCACAACACACATGTGCAAGAGGTGCTGCACGGACTTTGGAGAATAACCTGTTTGAAAAAGCCTCTAAGTGCAAATTTCCTACTAATTCACTTCTATTTCTAGGTGTCATAGTCTTGCCGCAAGGGCTATCAATGGACAAAAACAAGATTCAGCGCATATTTGAATGGCCTGCACCTTTTTCAGTCAAATCCCTTCAGTTTTTCCATGGTTTCAGTAATTTTTACAGGAGGTTTATTGAGCATTACGCCAAGAAAACCGTGAATATTACTAAACTTCTTCAAAAAGATACTCATTTTTTTCACAGAACAAGCTGCTTTAGAGATATAAGATTTGAAGAAAGGGTTCACCATTGTGGAAACAGACACAAGCAAATATGTTATTGCAGGAGTAATCTTGCAGTTTTCTTCTTCCTCTTCTCTTTTTCATCCTTCAGCCTTCAATTCTTTCAAACTACTTGCTGCAAAGTGTAATTACAAGATTCATGAAAAGGAACTTCTGGAATAGCTGAGTGCTTGAAGAAATGGCCTTCATACCTTTTGAGTGTTATGGAAACCTTTGAGTTCTTAACTGATCACAATTCTCTTAAGTATTCTCTTAGCTCAAAAGTCCTGACACACAGACAGCCCAATTTTCCAAATACCTCTCTGAGTTGAACTTACAATCACGTACCATCCTGGGCAAAAAGCGGTTTTCCATGATGCTTTATCACGTTGGGATAACCTTTACCCATAGGGGGGAGCATCTTTGCACATAAAAACCCTGAAAACATAAGGACACTCTTCTCAACCCAATCTGCCCAACTCATTTTGATAATCAACCACCTTCAAGACACATCTTCCACACTTTCACGAGCTCAAATTGACAATCCCAAGTGAATCAAACTTCTGCAAGAGTGCAGATCTATTAGATAGTGGTTACAGTATTGATCAAAATGGTTATTTTGTTTATAAAGAACGTATAGTAGTACCAGATAACCCTCACATTAAGTTAGATATTGTTAATTCACAGCAAAATTCTCCATTTGCTGGTCATCATGGGAAGGATAAAACCTACCAGTTTATTGCACAAGACTTCTAATGGCCTGGTATGACCAAGGAATTAAAAGACTATTTTAGAACATACTATGATTCCAATTTTAACAAGCCCTCAAAACAATGGAATTATTGGCTGCTCCAGCCACTTCCAATTCTACCTATTCCTTGGCACTTGTTTTTGATGGATTTCATTTTGAAATTACCTATTTCTAGTGGTTATTCTGCTATTTTAGTAGCAGTTCATTGCTTCTTGAAGATGGCTTTATTTTTTCACAGTAGGGTGACAGCCTCTTTGGAAGACTTAGCTAATTTATTCATAGAATATTTTTTTTTGAAAAATGGTCTCCCGGATAATATAGTGGGTGATTGTGATCTTTGTGCATCTCTAGATTCTGGACCTCACTTTGCCAACATATGAATATCACTTGCATCTTATTGATGGCTTATCACCCAGAAACAGATGGGCAAACAGAGCAAGTCAATCAGATTCTCAAGCAGTATCTTTGAATGTACGTTACCTATCAATTGGACAAATGGTGGAAATGGCTTCCATTAGCCAAGTTTTCCTACATCAACTCCACTCATTCCTCCACCAAAAATTTGTCCTTCCAGACTCCTTATGGTAGAAATCCGACTATATCTTCTATTCACGTAGAACTTTCTCAACCTTCTACCAATTACCTCAATCACATTCAAGCCCTTCAATCACAACTTCAAACCAACCTTGAAGCAGCAAAACAGTCCTACAAGGATCAAGCAGACCAACTTTTCACCATGGCACCAACCTTTGGAGCAGGACATTAGGTATGGCTTGCCTCTTGCAAAATTTGCAGTACTTGGCCAACCCATCAACTCTCTGAAAAAAAGCTTGGGCCATTGAAAGTCAAATCAGACATCTCTACCAATGCTTTTAAGGTTAGTTTACCTGAAAAGTGGCAAGGTAACCACCCTGTCTTTCATTTCTCTCTCCTAGATCCAGATCAAGTCCTATAACTGGGCAAGACTCATCCCCCTCTGGAACTGGTCAACCTTCAAGACCATCTAGAGTGGGAAGAAGCCATATTCAGGACTCCATTTTACGCACAGGAAAACTTCAATATTTTTGAATGGACTGGATTCCAGTCTGATGAAGATTTCACCTTTAGGGAACCAGCCCATCACCTTCTCAACTCACCTGATTTGGTTTGAGACTTCATGCAAAGTGTTCTTGCAAACCTTTCCAATCTTGATTCAATCACTTCCAATCCAATTCCACATTTCCATCCCATTCCATCTCACCAATCTCATCAAATTTCCTTATCCTATCTCCCCTTTTGGTTTCTTCAAATTTTTTTTCTTTTCACAATGTTTGATTTTTTATGCTTATTAAGTTCAAGCTAAAATTCTACCTCTTAATATATATATTTATATATATTTATATATATTTATATATATTTATATATATATTTATATATATATAATAATAAAATAAAATAAAAATAAAATAAAAACAAAATTACATAAAAAATTACAAATTTTCTTTGATTTCCTGTTCTGCCTCTTCCCAATTTTTGGGCAACTGTGCAACCATTTACCTGAATTTGTCCAAATATTTTTCATTTCTTAAAGTTTATATTTGCTGCAACACCAGCACTTGTGTGACCAAATGCTTCTTAAATATGTCATTGAACTATGCAGTAAAAGCCCTCTTTGGCTGGGCATTCCTCAAAGAGTTCTTTGTATGCTCTTGTTGTTTGGCCTTGCAACAAACCATCTCAAAAATTTCCAGTCAATTTCCTTGCATCAGTCTTGATTTGAACCACAACTTTCACCTGGTTCCCCTTGCCTTGGCATTCCATCCCATTTTCTTGCATTCCATCTCCTTCCACCATATCTCTTTCCATTCCAATCCTCTCCTCTTGTCCTGTTACATTCAATTAATCCATCTTGTTCTCTCCATTTCCTTCTTTACTTCCTCCTTTCTCATCCGTTTCCTCCTTCTGTTTCCATCCCTTCTTCCCTTGTTTCTTTGTTTATTTCTACCACTTTTACTTCAACCTGCACTTCACTTGAAACCTTACAATTCATTTGAGATGCCTGGAAATTGGCAGACAGTCCAATATACGGTGGTGGTGGTGGTGGTGGTGTATTAGTGTTATACCTTTGAAATCTTGGCAATACTATGAAGAACAAGGGTTAAATTAAATTAGCTTCATTTTTCCATTTAGTCAGTCTCTAGCATTACTCACCTGGGTTATGGATTTGCAAGAATTTGATCCCTAGCACTGGCGGTATATAATAATAAACTCAAGGAGCAGACCTTTGACTTTTTACTTTTCTCATGAATACCACTGAGGTTTTGACCACTGGCTTGCTATTTAATGGGAATTCCCATGCCACTTTTCAAAGACAGCACTGCTTTCACTTGCCTTGGAGACCCCGCGCAGCAGTACTAGGGACAAATTTTTCATTTTGGAAAATTAAGTTTTTGAAACAACAAGATGATGATGATGACATATTTAAATTACAGATTTTATTAAATAGCAATGAATTAGTAATAATTAAGGGTATACAGTAGTTAAAAAAACTTTTAGAATTGATTGGAAAATCATCTGAAAACTTTCAGGAGCTTGCAGCTTTATACCCGCAAAACTTTCACACTTCAAGATTAAGGATAATTTTCTTCTCCTCTTCAACATATCCTTCCCTTTTTCCAATCTACATCAGTGCACAAGTGTGAAAAAAATAAAGCACAAAATCAATTTTGGTTTCCACTTCACACATATAGCTTGGAGAACAAACTTCCAATCTTAGCCACTGACTCAGTATGTACGTGTAAGCCTTGCAGATAACTCTACACTGGTGGACCATCCATTTGATCTCTGCTCTTTCACTCTGGGTATCATCAGCTCTTGGACTTCCATTCTTGGTCACGCAATCACATTAGTTTGCAACCATTCCTAGTTATCCAAAACTACTCTCTAGTTTGCAAAGGGACTAGTCCCTTACCCTGCATAAACTACATCTTCATATTTAAATTTTCTTCACATGTCATTCCTTCCTGTCCCATCTGTTAAGTTCTTGTAAACTCAGATTCTATTTTCTTGCACCTATGCTGCAACCTCCAAAACGGCTGTACTTTTATTTCATTTCCCATTCCATTCTTTTCATTCATTGCCTCAACGCCTCTTAAGTGTAGGTGACCATCCACTAGTTTGTATCTAGTCACTTTGAATTACCTTATAAAGTCTGTTTTGCCTGCCTGAAGATTGTCTCCTCAGTTATTTAATTTCATAAATTCTGGCATTTGCTAAATACAGTTTTCACATTGGGCTTGGCTTAAGTTTTCTTCCATTGGAACAACTTGCTTTCCTCACTGTTTGTTGAGACACCAAATCATAAGTTTGCACTTTTCAGTTAGCCTCACTACCTTACGTTATCCCTTGCACTCAGTATTCCTTTGTGCTCACAATAATCTAAGATTTCTTCAGACTATGTGGGGTGGTTTTGACAAAGCTTGTTACCCTGCCTTGGGCATGTCCTGGCTTTGGTTTTCCGCACATGGAACCTCTTCACCTGAGCTGCCTCTGCCTTTCACATAAGTGGAGTACCTTCCAACTCCTCCAACTGATAGCTTCCTCCAGGGAACTGACTCACACCATGGCAACAACTGTTCCAGCAATCTGAAAAGATCTTGCATCAATGCATTTCTAAATTCAGAGTATAAAGGAAAAAAGATATCCCTTCTTCAATGGGTCCTGTAAGCAATTCGTGCACTGCTTGTCTCTTTAACAGACTGATTTTGTGCAAATTTCCTGCATTTTCTTTTTTTCCTATGCCACCAACTCCTACCTCCAAAAAATTTGCTCCACCCAAGCCACAACTAAGTGTTTTGTAGCTTTCAGCTTCCACCAGTCAATTGCCAGATAGGTGAAAGTTTTGATATTAACCAGAAGCCCTGGCTGCTGCCCAAAAAATGCCTTGCACGGTGAATACCCTGGAACCTGCCTTGACCAATATCCAATCCCCAAACAGTACTCTTGGTAAGGTTTCCTGGCACTTCCTACCCCTGCTTCCACACATATTTACCATTGAGTCCTTGATAGGTTGATGATCTTTCTTGTCCACCCCAGCTGCTTCTGGGTAGTACTCTCCTAACTGCCCAAACTTGGCTCCCCACAATTCAACCAAATTCTTCAATTTTTCTCAAATATCCGCTCCCCCATTTTAGAGAATCCTTTTTAATTATATAAATAAAGTAGAAAATAGCATGCTTGCATTCTTTGAAGCGTAATTTAGTATTAATTTTACTCATTTAGAGTATTAGTAATACTAAGAGTGTCAGCTTGCTAGTTGACAAGAGTAACCTTTCAAAGCAGATTAAAAACAGAAAACAAATAATAAAATTAGAAGGAATGGTTAATCCATAGATATCATTGCATAAATAGATTCCCCACCCAATGATAGGTAGGTTTACTCACTGACCCCACCCTTGAATTCCAACTCCTTACATTTTTAAATAATTTTAGAAGAAAAGACCAATAAACCACAGCACCACTTTGGCAGTTTTTGGCCATTCTAATATTTCAAAAATAATGCCATTCATAGGTTTCACACCTAAAAGTCAGTCAGAATTGAGGTGTTGTGTATATTTTAGGAGTTATAGGGGGATTTGTGTTATATCAAAATTCCAGGGTGCAGCCCCACATTCATATAGTAAGGGTACACACCCTTGAAACTCAAAATGTAATCACATGTCAAGAATATTGCATGAAAATGATGGATTCCTGCATGCAGCTGTCAAGCCGGTGCAGATCAACTTCAACTGTACTAATTATGACAGACTGGTACCGCAAGAACATGCTACAACTTACATGCATACATCATGCATATTTAACAAGTTGACTGAAGGATAGAGAGATGTTTGAAAACTAAGAAAATTGAATTGAAATATGCAAATCAAAAAATTAAAGAAAATAAATGGTGAGAAACAATAATGAAGGTTGTCACGTAAATGAGATTTCCAAATATTTATGAACCACAAAAAATACAAAGAAGTCTACCAAAAAATTATTTAAAATTACCAAAATGCGCAGAAGATGGCGTAGAATCTACAAATACCCACTTCTACCCATTTCACTCTAGAGAAAGTAACAAAAAAATGAGGAAATATGTCTCAACCATAAAAATAACAAGTTTATATTTACTTACCTTCTGACAATTATTTCACATGGAAATATGAAACAAACAAGGCTAACCAGCTGAAAGAAACAAGACTAAGTGCCAAAATAGCCTTGGTTAGCCTACCAGCCTCAGCACACCAGCACAACCATCTCTACGTGCCCTGAGAAGGTCTTATTACCCAGAAAGGTATATAAATAGGCCCTTTTAGATGGTTTAAACCCCATTAATTTTTAAGTATTCAATCCAGAACCCTGTCCATCCGTTATCAAGTGTTTATTCAAGATAAAAAATTGATTTAGGGCTCCAGTCTGATAGTATAATTATTAATTCTGAACCCATGGTTAATTCCATTTAAGAATATCAGCAATATCACCAACAATTGTCCTGAGACCCTTTCAACCGTGAATTTCTGCAAGTTTTGTGGAGTGTCTCCTTAAATTATTAAGTTATCTCGTCCTTGCTTCCAGGAATAATCGCTGTGAGCCTGCCAATCCGCCCAATCACCTTGATAAAACCCCTTTTGAGCAATCACTTAGGACCTCATTGTCCCAAGGTCTTTACACAGTTCAAAAGAGCCCCTTGAAGAGATATTTTTATCCAATAAAGATCCCCTGTTTGAATAATATGTGGCCCCACTTGAAAAATATATTTTGATCAATTTAATCCAAACAAACCATCTAAACTTTGAACTTGCTTCTAAATCAACCATTTGAACATGTTACGTAATTTTCTTGGAATTATTATTATTCCAACACCAATATCACTTTCTGTAGCTAAAGGATGGAAAGGTTGCTGGTATCAGTAAGATTCAAAATGGGGTTCTGTCCGGGAAATATCACTGAATAATTAACTTTAATTAATTTATTTCTTTGGACCAGATAAACTACATAAATATAAGAAAAAATACTTATTATTATTTTTTATTGTTATTCTTCCAGTGGATCTTAAGACCAATGGAGAAATAATCAGTTATTATTATAAGTTTTTTAAACAGAGAAAAGAAGAGAGACTCTGTAATTTTTTGCCTTTTATCATAACTCCTGAGCAACAACAAGCAACATTAAATCATTAAAAACAACAAGCTTTAAAAGATAAAGAATTGGAACTTGAAAGGCTTATGAATTTTAATTCTTTACTCAGGAAACACACGGCCTTGAAGAAGTATCAGAGAAAACTTTATTTCTTTAAAAAAAATCAAGAAAATCAGTAAAGTAAGCTCAAAATATTTTTTTGTATTTTTTTTTGAAAAAAAAAAATTAAAAAACCAATTGGAAAATTAATAAAAAAATTAATAAAATTATTATAAACCAAAAAATTATTAAATTCAATTCTTTACTTTATTGGAAGTGGAAAGAAACTTCTCCCTTGCATATTTTATTGAGCAGTTGTTGTCTTTTTGATGTTCAAATTCTGTAACCAAAAAATTTAGTTACCTTATTGCTATGTTACTGTTTTCATTATCTCTTGAACCATGTATTAGGCCCCCTCTGGGGCTCTCAATTTGTCTCTAACCTGCTGCCTTAGCCCCCTTTGGGGTTTTCTTGTTGTCCATAAATACTGGTCCTTCCCTTGGACCATGAATGAAAATCATCTGATTACCAGAAAACTAAACCAGAGTGTCACTTCCTCCTCTTCAGATCAGTTCCACTTGACTTTAGAAGTAATATCTCCTCCCCTTTGGATCTTTGTAGCCTTATCAATACTCCTCCTTTGGCTATTCAGAAGCCTAACGTATCCTTTCCTTCTCTAAATTACCCTTCTCCACATTTTAAACCGTTCAGAAGGATCTTTTAGAAAACAGTTCCCACCAAGAATCTTTGTATTTCAGCCAAGACCTCATTGATACCTACAAAGAACCCCCTGGATTACCCACCAAGGAATCCTTAAACCCTAAAAAAGCTTTGGTACTGTTTAATTTAAGTCTTAGTAAGCTTAAATAAATTGAAAAATAAAATACAGTATTTTTTTAATTTTTTATCATTTCAATAAGTTTTGAAAAAAACTTATATTTTTTTGCACTATGTTGCAAAAAAGGCCAAAAACCCGCGCAACTGGACAAGCCCCGTCCTATGGAACTCTGCCGGGAGGAATGCGCACCCGTACAAGTGCCCGTAGCAAGCATGATGAGGGGGCTCAAACCAGCAACTTGAGTGCCGCAAAACCAGGGGCCACCCGCGCCCGCCAACTCAACCAACAAACCATTGGAGATGAGAACTTCGCCCAGACACTTTTCCCGTGAAGCTACTCCTCCTCCTTTGCCTCCCATTCCAGACTTGGCCAAGTATTCAAAGATAAAGGATCTGGTGAGGGATCATGTGAGTCATTGAGAGGCCTAAAAGCTAGCCCAAGAACAGGATGACTCAGCAGACATGAGAAAGGCTATTTCATGGGCAAAGTACTCTCAAATATCCCTCCACAAATCAACTCCCAGAGCAGAAGTAGAGAAATATGTAGAAAAATGGCACCCCTGGGATCAAATAGCTAAATTAAAGGGAAAGGACCCCAAAAATTTGAGGTCCTCAAATCATCAAAGATTGAGGAACCCAAAAGATTGGGACAAAATAATACCTCTAGCTCAGAAGTGGAAGAACGTTTATCACAATCAGACTCTGATGATATTACTCCATTGTTTAACAAGTTCTCTTATAATGTTTTTCACAACTTTAACATATTAAGTTACAATCTAGACAATATCCACAAAAAACTTGACAAAGCAATCCAAAAAATCCATAACCAAACTGACCATCTGAGAGCCAATGAGTCTGAAATTAAATTGTTAAGGAATACAATTGATTTAAATAAAGCATCTTTTATTAATCATGTTAGCACCAACTTCTCTTCTAGACAGTGAGAGATACTCTTTCTCCTTGAGCAACTCAAAGGAGAAATAAGAAAAAAAACTGATGCCCCTTCTGTTCATCTTGTTAATAAAGTTGATTTATTAAGCAAAAAAATGGATTTGGAGCTAGGTACAATTAAGAATAATTCAAGATACCTAAAAATTAAATCAACTGCCCCTCCTTTTTTCACTGTAGAATAATCAAAACCCATCAGGAAAAGTATCACTCATAACATCTCTCTTAATTTTGGAGTGAACAGGAATGAGTCTTACTGGCCTAGTCCTACCCCTGAAGTTGAAAAAGCTCTGAAACTCTTGCCCCCTGTAACTGAATGGCCTAAATTCTCAGGTGAAGTAGAATATAACCACATCAGCTTCATGAAATTTATTGGCTACACCCTTGCATCATATGACCTTCCGGAGACTATAGCTGTAGTGAGACTAACCAGGCTTTTTGAAGGAGTAGCACTGGATTGTTTTATCAAAAAAAGAGGAGAAGTAGGATCCAAAACTTGGAACTCTTGGAAATTTATTATCAAGGAACTGTTTGGTACCAGAATCTAGATAAAGAAAGATGATGAAAACCTTCAAAAACTCACTTTTTGACCCTTTAAAGGATAAACCCCACAAGTGTTGTTTGGAAAAAAAGAAGAGGCCAGATTGCTTCTATCCTGAAGCTGAAAAAGATTAAATCAATGAAAGAATCCTCAATCTGTGTCCTGGACACCCTAACCACAGTTTGAGGTGTAGAAGGCCCATGGATGCTGATATCTCCACCCTCATTGGTATTCTAGAAGAAACCATTGATGTGAAGGGTCTTGAAAAAAGAATCAATAGACCTAAGGAACCCACTCCCAAGACTTGAGAAGAATAAAATCACAAAATCAAAGACTCTACCACTCCCCAACTAGAAGTTAAGAAAACTTCTGATACTAATGAAAAGGTATGCTGGAATTTTAACCAAACTGGACATGTGAGAACTGATTGCCCCCGGCCCAGAAGGAAGATCAATCTCATTGAAGGAGAGGAGAATCACAATGACCCTGACCCTCAACTTGATGACACTGATGGATCCTTATCTGAGTATTAATGAATGATCACTAACCCCATCAATGTCATAGAAGAAATTATAACATCTTCCTTGGACATTAACTCTGTTAATGAAGATTCCAACTTACCTCAACAATGGAATCCCAATACAAAAATTCACCATGTTTATGAAGCCAAAACTTTGGCTCACAAACCTTCTGCTGGTAAAATTTACAACTTGGGCAAAACCTGCTTTGATACTGGATTGATCCAAGGTTCTCCTGTTAAGTTAGTCTTGCACAGTGGAACATTTTGCTCTTGTGTTGGTTCAACCTATTTTTAACAACAAGACACAAAATGTAGAATGAACTTATTTCCAGTACCTCAGGCTAAGTTTGGCAGTGGTAATACTTCCCTTAATTCGATTGGGTTTTGGTCCTCTGATATCTTTCTTACTCACTCAAATGGGTCACTCAAACTGAAAATTGAATTTTTAGTGCTCCAGAATGGAGTGTGTGATTACTTTATTCTAGGGAATGATTCTCTTTTCTTCTATTTTATTGATTTATTCCAAAGTAAGGGAAGATATTTTACTGTAGGATGAGACTGGAAGAAGGAGTTCCAAATATGCCACATCAATGCTCAAACTTCTGATTCCACTTATGAAAAACACTTGAAAAATTTCAACCAGGAATACTTTTCCAAAGCAGCCCTTAACCCCCTGCTGAGTGAAGACCAAAAAGGGACATCCTCCAAGTTTTCTTTGAAAATCAGAATGCGTTCTGTACCCAGGATCATCCAATTGGTAACATCAAAGGACATGAAATGATTCTAACTTCAACCATTCAGCCTCCTTACCCTCCTAACCTCAGGAGACCAGCTTACCCTTCTATTCCAAAATCTAGAACTTCTCTGGAAACTCATATCCAAGAATTGATTGACCTAGAGGTCTTAAGAAAAGTAGGACACAATGAACAAGTGGACATTACTACTCCAGTAATCATAGCTTGGCACAATGATAAGTATAGGATGCTTGGAGACTTTGGAATGCTGAATAAATATACTCAAGCTGATTATTACCCTATTCCACAAATTGACCATGCTCTACATAACCTCTTCAAGGCTAAGTTCATTACTACAATGGATATAATGTAATGTTTTCACCAGATACCTATCAGTCCTGATAGCCAGAAATCCATGAGGATTATATGTCACTTGGGCATTTATGAGTACCTTAGGATGCCTTTTGGTATCAAGAATTCCCCTTCTCACTTCCAAAGTTTGATGGACACAGTTTTAGGATCATTCATCAGACAAGTATGGATGATGGTATACATTGATGATGTTATTATTTATTCTGATGATTGGAATACACATATGGAAAAAGTAAGGCTAATCCTTAAAACCCTTTCTGCTGTGGGATTTAAGGTATCAATGAAAAAGTGTAAATTTTGTTATGGAGAACTGAAAGCTTTAGGGAACATTGTATCAGGACTAACCTTAACTGCTGACCAGAGCAAAATAGCAGCCCTAATGAACAGGCCCATGCCTCAGAATAAAACTGAACTCCTGTCCTTTATCAGATTTTGCAGTTAATACAGGAAGTACCTACCTGTGTTTGCGCTTCTTACCAAGTTTTTTTATGAAATCTGCAACAAAAACACCTTTTTTGAAATTACTCATGAAAGGGTTAACAATTATGAAGAACTCAGGCTAGCTATGACCTCAGCCCCAGTATTGATTCAACCTGAATATTCTTAACCTTTCAAGCTCTATATAGATGCCAGCATGGAAGGGCTAGGAGCTGCTTTACACCAAGAATTCATAGAAAATGATAAACCAGTGGAAAATCCAATATTATTCTTATCCAGACAAGTAAAAGATACTGAAAAAAGGTATTTTGTAAGCCAAATGGAATGCCTTGCCTTAGTTTGGGCTCTAGAGAAACTCCATTATTACTTAGAAGGTACCAAGTTGATGGTAATTACTTACTGCAATGCTGTAAGGACTTTGATGAACATGAAGACTCCTAGTAAGCACATTTTAAGGTGGCAGATAGCCATTCAACAGTACAGAGGTCAGATGACCACAGTTCATCAAGCTGGTTCTAAACATCATAATTCTGATAGTTTGAGTAGGAATGCTCTGTCCAATGATGCAAGTAACCCTGCTTATGACCCCAAGGATAATGAAATATTTCCTATACTGAATATTAAAAGGCTAAATATTGAGGCTCCTATTCTAGGAATCCACATTTTTGAACTAGATGAATCCTTGTTCAACTCCATCAAGGAGGCTTACAGCCCTGATATGAAGACTCTAATCACCATTATGGAAAGTAACTCTCCCCCATCTGAACTGTTTAAAAGTCTACATTAAACTCTCCTAAAACCTTACAAAGCTGGAAGGTTCACTGTATGTGATGTTCTAGTATACTATAGACACCAACATCCAAGTGTTATAGTCTTAACCAAGGAATACCATATCAAACATATTCTAGCTGAGTGCCACAATAATGTTTCAGCTGGTCACCTATCCACTGATAGAACCCTAGAAAAGGTCAAACAAACTGCTTGTGGATCAATTGGAGAGATTAAACTTTCCAGTATGTCACCAGTTGTAACACTTGTCAGATGTCCAACAGGACCACTGGAAAAAGGTTTTTTGTGCTGCTGAAAATTACTCAACCTAAGAAAAGAAGGGAAATCATCAACATGGACTTTGTAACTGGATTACCCCCAGGAGGAGCCTATTCCTAAAACTCAGTCCTAGTCATAGTTGACAGTTTTTCCAAGAAAGCAAAATTCCTACCCAACCATAAGGAGGACACTGCCATGGAAGTAGCATTACTGTTTTGGACTAGACTCATAGCTGACGTGGGAGTGCCCAAGATCATCATCAGTGATAGGGATCCCAAGTTCACCTCTGAATTTTGGAGGAATATCCACAACATTTTAGGCACTACTTTAGCCTTCTCTACAGCCTATCACCCCCACACAGATGGATTAGCTGAAAGAAGGATTTGGACCCTAGAAGACACGCTTAGAAGGTTCTGTTGCTTTGGTCTAGAATACAAGAATACTGATGGGGGTTGCCATGATTGGGTTAGCCTTTTAACTGCTCTAAAAATTGCCTAAAACAGCAGAAAGCATTCTTCCACTAAAGAAGTGCCCTATGTACTAGAAAGAGGATGGATTCCTAAACTACCAAAGGAAAACCTGAACCAGCAGCTAACCAATATTCACCCCAAATTGCTTGAATTTAAGAACATGATAGATATAGCTAACAAACAAGCTGCTAGATGTTTTCAAGAAGCTGTTGAATATAACCAGAAAAGATGGGATAAAAGCCACAAAGAACCCTATTTCAAGATTGGTGACCAAGTCTTAATTTCTACTAACAACTTCACCAACATAGCTGGGAACAAGAAACTCAGACCTGCATTTGTTGGAAGATTCACCATCAAGAAACTCCATGGGAAGAATGCAGTGGAAGTGATTCTTAGTGATGAACTTTTCAGAAAGCACGCAGTGTTTCAAGTAAGTCTTATAGAACACTACAATCCCAGAGTAGGAGACCAAACTCTGTCACCAGCAATACCTATTGCAGAAGAACCTGAGAAAGAAATAGGAAAAATAAGCAAAATTCTTAAAGAAAAGAAAGAAAGGATAAATGGAAAAAATGTCAGAATCTATCTAGTCAGATAAAAAAGAGAATCTGCTTACAAGGATGAATGTTTACCTGAAAACAACATCCCAGAGGGACCTATCCACTTGAGAAATTAAAGGGCTAATACAAGACACTGAGCCCCAAACCTTTTTTCAGATATAGACATATCTTGGGGTGGGGAAATGTCAGCTTGCTAGTTGACAAGAGCAACCTGTCAAAGAATATTAAAAAAAGAAAAAATATAATAAAATTATAAGGAATGGGAAATAAATATATATTATTGCAGAAATGGATTTCCCACTAAAACATAGGTAGGTTCAATCACTGACCTCACCCTTGAATTCCAACTCCTTACATTTTTAAATAATTTTAGAAGAAAAGACCAATAAACCACAAAATCACTGTGGCACTTTTTTGCCATTCTAATTTTCACACACAATGCCACCCATAGGTTTCACACCTAAAATTTAGTCAGAATTGAGGTTTGGTGTATATTTTAGGATTTACAGGCAGATTTTTGTAATGTACAATTCCCGCGTGCAGCCCTGAATTCATACAGTAAGGGTACACACGCTTGAAACTAAATATTAAGGCGCATTTCAAGAATCCCACATGAAAAATGACTGATGATGGATTCCCGCACGCAGCTGTCAAGCCTGCGCGCGTCAACTTCAACTGTACTAATTCTGACAGCCAGGTACCGCAAGATCATGCTACAAGTTCCATGCATACATAATGCATATGTAACAAGTTGACTGACGGATAGAAAGATGTTTGAAACATAAGAAAAATGAATAAAAATATGAAAATCACAACATCAAAGCAAATAAATGGTGAGAAAAAATCATGAAGGTTGTCACGTGAATGAGATTGCCATATCTTTATGAACCAAAAAACATACCAAGAAGTCTACAAAAAAAATATTAAAAATTTCCAACATGTGCAGAAGATGGCTTACAATGTACAAATACCCACTTCTACCCATGCAACTCTAAAGAAAGTAATAAAAAATGAGGAAATATGTATGAACCATAATGATAACACATTAATATTCAAATACCTTCTGACAATTATTTCACATGGAAATATGACACAGAAAAGGCTAACCAGCTGACAGAACCAAGGCTACGTGCCAAAATAGCCCTGGTTTGCCTGCCAGCCTCAGCACACCAGCACAACCCTCTCTAGATTCCCTGAGAAGGTCTTATTACCCAGAAAGGTATATAATCAGCCCCTTTTAGATAGTTTCAACCACAGTAATTTTTAAGTAATCAATCCAGACCCCTTGCCATCCGTGATAAATTGTTTATTCAAGATAAAAAAGTGATTTTTTTGGCTCCATTCTGATAGTATAATTATTAATTCTGAACCCATTGTTAATTCCATTTAAGAATATCAGCAATATCCCCAACAATTGTCCTGAGACCCTTTCAACCGTGAATTTGTGCAAGTTTCTTGGAGTATCCCCTTAAATTATTAAGTTATCTCCTCCTTGCTTCCAGGAATAAGAGCTGTGAGCCGGCCAGTTCACCCAATCCCCTTGAGGAAAACCCTTTTGAGCAATCACTTAGGACCTCATTGTCCAAAGGTCTTTACATGGTTCAAAAGAGCCCCTTGAAGAGAAGTTGTTATCAAATAAATATCCCCTGTTTGCATAAAATGTGGCCCCTCTTGAAAAACATATTCTGATCAATTTAATCCAAAAAAACCACTTAAACTTTGAACCTGCTTTTAAATCAACCATTTGAGTATTTTACATAATTTTCTTGGAATTATTATTATTCCAAAACCAATACCACTTGCTGTAGCTAAAGGACAGCAAATTTCTTGGTATCATTAAGCTGACAAAGAGTGGTTTTGATTTTGGTTCCCTTCTTGTACTATAGGAAGTCTGCGCAACAATTTATTGAAATTAATGGCTGGTTTCTTTGAGACTTAAAATAGGTCTGAGATCAGACCCAGATTATTTATTACTGTTATTTTTACTATTTTTTGAAGAATGGACAAGATGTATTGGACTATTGGTTAGTGGTTGATCAGATATATTTGATCTCAACCAATATCCCAATATTGAAGGGTTCAAGGGTTTATCAAAGGTTTGGTTCAGGAGAGGACCCATGCATAGCTTTAACCACAGGAGGCTGGATGGAGGAAAGGATGGCAGTTATTTTTTGTTGTTCTCTCTTTCTTTGTAAAATTTATTTGATAATTAATGGGTGGTTTTCCTTAGTTTGGTGCTCAATAATTAGGTCACAGAAGAACCCTTATTCAAGCACCTGTTGGGTGGTCTAATTAGCTAAAGATGGATCATAACTTGGTCTCTGATTTCCTTTTTCCTTTATAACTGGTTCAATAATATTTATTTATCTGGGTTGGTACCACAGATGGGTGGATGATGAGGTGAGTGGGTTAGGACTGGATGGCATGAGCCAGATGGCATGAGTTTTGGTGATGATACAGCTTGGATAGGGCTGAGAGTACCATTCCTTCCCCCAGGGGTGCTGAAGCCTTCCCCTGAGGTTTCTCCCTGTTCTGGTGAGTTACAGTGAGATAAAATTACATGAAACATTTTTCCTGGTTGGAAAAATCTTGGACAGTTACATGAGTCATTTATGCTGGTTTGAAAAAGCTTTTAAAGGGGTTTCATGCATGCACAGCCCTGCATAAACTGCTGTCAAGTGCAAATACAATATATTCCTGTGCAGTACTGGTCGTTGCTTTGGTGCTAATTGATTCTTCCTATATGTATTGCTATGCAACACTGGTGGTTTGTTTGGTGCTACTTGATTCTACCTTAATGTGTTTCTGTGCATTACTGTTGGTTTTTTTGTTTCTGCATGGTCTTGACTGCTGTCATATATTGCTGGGTATCCCTGTGGCACTTGTACTGGTGTGTTGTTTGGTATCATATGCGTCTGAATACATAAATTTCTATGTGGTGCTGAGGCTTTTTGGTACTGCATGTTTCTGGCTGTCTGCATATATTTCTAGGTATTCCTGTGGTACCTTTACTGGTGGGCTGTTTGTTATCACATGCTTCTGACTACATAAATTTCTGGGTGGTTCTGAGGTTTGTGGTACTGCATGGTTCTGTCTTCCTGCATATATTTCATGGTAGCCCTGTGGTACTTGTAATGGTGTTTTGTTTGGTTTTAACATGCTTCTGACTACATCAATTCCTGTGTGGTTCTGTGGTGGTTTGGTTCTGGTTGTTTTTTTTTGGTTCTGGTTGAGACTGGTTCCACTTTCTCCTGCCTTTACTACTCTTGTATACTTCTGCACAGCTTTCTGTATCTATATTTGCTTGCTTGTATGGTTTTGGTTGAGAATGGTTTCACTTCCTCCTGCCTGTACTGTTCCTGTATACTCCTGCGTAGCTTTGCCTATGTGCACTTGCTTGTTTGTTTGGTTCTGCTTGAGACTGGCTCCATTTCCTCCTACCTACAATGTTCCTGGATAACTCTTCACTGCCTCCTGTGTGTATATTTCAATTAATTATGGGTGAGGTGAAAGGAGCTTAACTAGTCACACTTCCTCCTGTATCTGCATTGATGTATTCTGGCTGAGGTTACAGGGTTGGTGTAGGGTTCTGGTGTTGAGGGTAAGCTCCTACTAGTATGTACTTGAGGGTTTGCAAGGTATGTCTTTATGCCTTCCACAGAGCTGTGACACCTGGTTGGGTATGAGTTTACCACAATTAAAGTTTTCTTGGGCTGTATCTTCTAATCCATCAGGGATAGGGTGGTACTTTGGCTGAGTGACTATAGTTTATTTTGGATTTAGAAGCCATTTCTGAGGTTTATTTGATGGTTTCAGCTGTTTTTTTTAGTAAAAGAGTAAGCCTGAAGGCTACAGTACAGGTTTTTTCTACCACACCATCTACCATGATTAGCCGCAAAAACACAAAACAAGCTTACCAATCCTCCTACAAAAACTGCCCAAACTTCTCTGCAGAAAGCTTGACCAACAGATGTTCCTTCACACATCCCAAAAAGTTTTTCCAAGGCACAAGTAGGTACAAAAACTTCCCCGCCTTGATATGGACCATGTCCAAAAAGTGAGTCTTCCCCCATTGCAATCCCTACCTCCCGGGGTAACCTGGTATTTCTCTGCTGGCATGCCTCACAACTTCAAATTCAATCCTGCACCTTCTGCCTCAGGCCAGGTCACCAGAACCTAGTGTTAACTCTCCTCCATGTCTCTGGCTCTACCCTGTGCCCCAAGTTGTCATGAAGACTCTTCAATAAGTCCTCCTGATCCTCCTGCCTTGTGGCAGCAACCAGGGTTTTTGGAAGTGCCTGTTTCCAAAGCTGTCTTTCTTTACAGAAGGAATGTGGTACCTTCCTCCACACGCATTGAACCTCCTCCTGAAGCAAGCCTTCTGGAAAGTGGAGTGTCTGGAAATAATTTTCCAACACCCAAAAGTTACCAAATTGCTTCAGGGTTATTTTGCCAATTCCGGCAGTTGCCAAAGGTACCATTAATAGCCTCCTCTCCACATAAAAATCCTCGTTGGCCCCACGTCAAACATCCAGGTACCGCAATAAGTCATCCAGCATTGTATTTGCCTTCCCTGGCACGTGTCTGACCATGAAATTGAACAACTTTAAGTATAAAATCCACAAAGTCACAGGAGAATTAGGCAAGGTTGAGGAATTGATCATCCTAGCTAGTGCCACCGCATCTACCAGGAGCTCAAACACTACCCCCCCAAAACATGATTCAATCTCTAAAAAATCCTTTTTACCCTGCAAAACTCCACATTTGACTGCAAATACCAAGACTCAACCTCCATAAAGGTTACCAATAATTTGTAGATCACAGGCCAATCCTTCCCCTCATCTTCCTGGGTCAGAAGTCCACCTGGTCCAAACTCTCTGGAATCTTCCACCAACTGGATCTCACCCTTCTAATATTCCAAATACTTCAACAAAACTGGCTGCCAGACAATCTCCTTCAACTCCTGGAATGAATGATTGCATTTGTTGGGCCAGTTCCACACCACACCTTCCCAGATCAACTTATGCAGTGGACTCTCTATCTATGCAAGTTGCTTGATAAAGATCCACATCCATCTGCACAGACATAAGAACTGAGAGACATGAGTAGTGTTCCGCGGGGTGGGCCAATCAAGTACCTTTTTAACTTTTGAATTATTTATATGCCTCCCTTTTGTGGATAAATTGTTTCCAAGGACCTTCAAGGCCAAAATGCATACTGCAAACTGTTTACCCAAGACAGTTAATCCTGCCTCCTCAATCTGGAAAAGAATCCTCTCTAAAATCTGCATGTATTCCAAAAAAAACCACCATATCCCAAAGTTACCCTCAATGGTATCTGTGCCATAATTGCTCCAAGGCCCCTTAATTCCTGCATTTTTGATGAATATCCAAACCCTCTGCAGAACATCAACCTGCAGGTGCCTGGTAAAACAACAGAAAATATGTTGCGCCTTGCAGAAGCCTAGTAAACTGATGTCTCCCCAATCATGTATCAAAATCCTTCATTGCGCTGAACTTTGGATGTAGCTCCTGCTGATTTTAACCCTCCACAAATTTAACAACCCATAGTAGACTCTCCCCATCATATTCTACACAACTGCATCCACCTTTTGAGGTAACCCAGGTTTTGGTGGAAAAAACCTGTCCTTAATCCATCAGCCTCACTTTTATAGTATGAAAACAGCTCAAACCAGAAAATTAACCTCAGGAATGTATTGTAAATTGAAAAAAACCTATAGTCACTCTGCCAAAGTACCCCCCTAACTTGCATTGATTATATGATAAAACCCAAGAAACCTTCAACTTTGGCAAAAGTTTTAACCAAACAAGTGCCACAGCCCTGTGGAATATATAGGGGATACCTTGGAAACCCACAATTAAATACCAGTGGCAGCTTACCCTCAACGCCAGGTCCATACACCAACCCTTTCACCTCATCCAAAATACAGAAATAGAGATATAGGAGGAAGTGAAACAATTCAGATCCTGTCAACTCATCCAGAATACAGAAATACAAACGCAAGGGGCAGTGCAACCAGTCCAGATCCAGCCACCTCATCCAGAATTGAGAAATACAAATATAGGAGGGAGTGCAACAAGTCATATCCTGTCACCTCAGCCAAAATGCAGAAAATACACATACAAGAGGCTTTGCAGAAGTAGTACAGGAACATTATAAATACAGAAGGCTGGGAAGAAATATATAGGACCAATATATGCAGGAGTAAGCCAAACCATTCTCAAGAAGAACCAAAAAAGCATGCAAATATACAGACAGGAGGCTGTTCAGAAGTATAAAGGAAAAATATATGCAGGTGGAATTGAGTCTGTCTTAACTAGGGAAAAAAACCACCAGTATTGCACAACAATACATGTAGGTAGAATCAAGTAGCACTAAACAAACCACCCGTTAAGAACCAAAATATATCTTATCTCCACTACACAGCAATTTATGCAAGGCTGTGCATGCATGAAACCCCTGTAAAAGCTTTTTACAACCAGCAGAAATGTCTCATGTAACTGTAAAACCTTTTTAAAACAAGAAGAAATGCCTTATGAAACTGTATCTCACTGTTCCTCACCAGAATAGGGAGAAACCTCAGTTGAATTCTTGAGCACCCTTGGGTGCAGGATTGTTTTATTTCAGGAGGGCTTCTCTGCCCTATCCACGTTTTACTCTAACTAACCCCATCATTCATCTCAGGCCATCTGGACCATTTACCTATCAGTGGTCATCTGTGGTACCTACCCAGATAGAAATAATCATCAATCAACCAATTATAAATGAAACAAGAAATTATAGGCCATTTATAACCCATCTGTAACCAATTAAACCAGCCAATGGTGCTTGAACAAAGATTCTTCTGTGGCCCAAATATTTGGCGCCAAATTACAGAAGAACCACCCTTCAATCAATAAATAACCCTTAAAAATAAATAGAGCACAACAAAAAGCAACCACCAGCCTTCTCCTTTACCCAGCCCCCTGTGGTTAAACCCCTACTTGGGTCATCTCCTGAACCATACCTTTGATAAACCCTTAAAACATTTATTTTTAGGATATTGGTTAGGATGAAATATATCTGATCAAACATCAACCAATAATCAAATACATCTGGTCCATTCTTCAACAAATACTACCAATAAGAGTTAATAATTAATATAGGTCTGATCTGAGACTTATTTTAAGTCTCAAGGAAACAGGCCATTAATTTAAATAAATTATTGTGCAGACTGAAAATAGTACTAGAAGGGCAGGCAATTTAAAACCACCTTAGCCTTGATAATACTCTAAAGGAGTAAAATTAATCCTCAATTCCCCTTCAATGACTTCCAGAAGCTATTTTCTATATTATTTATATAATCCCTAAGGCCTCTCTAAAGTTTATCTGATGGTGACCAAGTTGAGCTTTTGCAAGTTGCAAATAATCTCCAAGCTCCTCCCATCCTTTTTCAGCACCGCAAAAACTGGACTGGAGTAACTAGAGCAAGAAGTTTTGTAAAGTAAGTTTGTAAATTGCTCCCAAACTAACTCTGTAAACTGATCCCTAATTGCCTCCAGAATATGAATTGGCTCAATCTTCCATGGGGTGTGATGTACCATGGGAATTCTTTGAATTTGAGTTTCTTATTTGTATTGCCTCAACCTGGAGTGCAATCACTATTTATTATCAGCTCTTGAGTTAAATTGTCTTGTTTATAATTTATATTATACCGGGTTAGTCATAGTTCAATTTACATCTTTATCATCATTCCTCATAGCTCATCTTTGCTGTCTTGCTCATGAGTGTTCTTGTCTAGTGACCTATTTTTATTGTGCTAGATCTTCATAATTCCAGTGGTATCTTTATCTTCAATCCTTGATGCTCTTCCATGTCTCAATCCAGCCTGAATTAGTCCTCCAAGTTGTGCAGACTCTATTGGTTTGTTATTGAATATTCTCTATTCAATGTAATATTTTATTCTCAACCACTTGTTAGCCATCATGTGCTTATTCTATTTATAGTGATGCCCAATCAAGTAAAATTAAACTATTTGTTATTTTTTACTTTGAACCAGAGTTACCCTCTCCTGAATCCTTAGATCCCCTCCTCTTGGAATCATAAGAATTCATCTAATCCTCCCCAAGTATCTTGATGGCACCATTAAACTATGAATCATAAAGGAATCTGGTAGGGGTCAGCTATTTTGTGCTTCAAAAAACCCCACTCCTCTGGAAAAAAGGCTAGTTCCTTCCTTCTCATGAAAATCACTTCCTGCAAAGATCCAATCTCCCCCTTACTAAGGCACCCTTCAGGTCCAAAGTTAAGCTCTGCCATGTTTTCCTCCCTTATGCCTGTCTCATATGTTCTGAATCCCATTGGAGTCAGTGGGTACTTTTACAGATCTCAAAAGCAGTTGATTGGCTTCATTGGAGGTTTCAAAGCCTACAGCATTGGTTTTTTTTTCTGCCGCACCTTCTTAGCTACTGGCTTATATTTTCCTCCGTAAGAGCAAACCTCAATTGGAATTGCTCTTTCACCTGTATTCTCCAACTGTAATTGCAGACCTGCAACAAACTCCAGGTTTCTCACAAACTTTGCACAAGGTTGGATGCTTGTGCTGACACCCATTGGAGGCACATAGAAGGAAGGACGGACTTTTATTACTAACCCCGCACCCATAGCCCCCAGGCCAGTTCCAAGTTTCTTCCATTCTGCCCAAAGAGCCCTGCACTGAGAAGTGATCCTTTCCCCTTGCTCCTCATTGGTAGGCCCTCTATGCAAGGAAGGAGACATACCTGCACAGTTTCCTTGGCCAACATCTAAAAATCACTGGCTGGAAGATCCGCATGCCCGCCAATCATATGCATACAGGTGAACCAATATTCCCAACCTACGCTCTGTGTTTGACCAATTGGGATTTTGTAGCGCTTTCCCCAGGAGTCCGCATGACTGAGAAATTTATCCCTGGTTTTTGGCCTAAAGCCAAGCAACACAAGGAAAGCAAAAAGGAATGGCCCACCTTGAATGACCTCTGTTCCTCTCATCAACAAATTTGATTGCAGAGATGGTAACTGTCACACAAATACCCCACATAAAACAGGGCAATCTTATATGATTGTGAGTGCAAAGAATCCCGATTGCAAGGGCAATGCAAGTAGCAAGGCTAACTGTGAAGTGCAAACTTATGGTTGGTAGCTCAAAAAACAGCAAGAGGAGCAAAGTGTTACAATGGAAAGGAAACTAAATCAAAGCCCTATTTGATGATTGGATTTATCAAATGGAAGAAATTATGGAATTAAATAACTGAGGAGACAATATTCAGGCAGGTGATGCAGCCCTTATGAGTTAATCCAAAGTGACTAGACACAACCCAATAGATGGCCAGCTACAGTCAAGAGGCGATTAGGAAATGAATGACAAGAATAAAATGGGAGAGGAAATAACATTAAAGTGGTTCCCAAGTTTGTAGGGAAGGTGGAAGACAATAGAATCTGAGCACCAAAGTGCGTAATGGATGTGAAAGGAATGAATGACATGGACTAAAATGCAAACATGAAGTTGTGGTTTATGCAGGGTAAGGTAAAAGTCAAATTTCAAACTATCAAGTAGGTGTGGCTAACTAGGCATGGATGAATACTAGTGTGAGGATGTGACAAAGAATGGAAGTCCAAGGTTGTTGATGATATCCAGGGTGAAAGAGCAGAGCTTGAATGGATGGTTGACCAGAGTAGATTTAACCGCAAGGTTTCAAGTATATACCAATTCAGTTGCCAAGATTCAAATGTTTTTACGCAAGCCAGAAATGATAAGCCAAAGGCACCATTGATGTTTTGCTTTATTTGTTTCACACTTATAGGCTGAGGTGGATGGTACTGAATAAAGGATATGTAAAAATGGGGAAGAAAATAACCCTTAAGCTTGAAGCATGACAGTTTCCCAGGTATAAAGATGCAAGCTCCTGCAAGGGTTCAGATGATTTTCCCATCAATTCTGAAATTCCTTTAGTTACTGTATACCCCTCATACTATTGCCTCATTTCTATTAAATAAATCTGTAAATTATATATATTGTGATCATCATCTAGTTGTTTCAAGAACTGCATTGGTAAATATGAAGAATTTGTCCCTAGTACTGCCGCGCAAGGCCTCCAAGGCAAATGCAAACAATGCCCTCTTTGTAAGGTTTCTTGCACCTTCCCTTTAAATAGCAAGCCGGTGGTTGATAACCAAATAGCCTCCACAAGTGAAATTCAAAGTGAAATTTCTACAAAGAAAGTGAATTATCATCTACCGCCAGTGCTGGAAATTGAGTTCTTAGGTATCTAAAACCCTGGTAGGTTAAGTATTTCAGACTGACTATAAAAAGGAACAAGTGGAAGGAGAAGACTGAATGGCAAAAGGAGGAGAAACTGAAGGAAATGGAACAGAAGATGAGAATTGAGAAGGAACGGAGGAAGGAGGAGGGAAGTATGGACGGATTGGAACAGATGGAGTGTCAGCCTCCTGGATGCCAAGACTCTTGCTATCCTTTAGCTACCAGAGGTGATAGAGTAAATAATAAATATATTATTAAATAAATGCAGCAAAAATCCGTAGAATAATTGGATTAAGCTTATTGCAAGGTTAAATGGTTTGGTTATTGTTTATTGTTTCAAATTAAAATTGATTATTAAATATTTGTAGAGGGGCCAAAATTATATTGGGGATCTTTAACACCTCTCTTCAGGGATTTCAATATGAAAACATGTAGTCCTGGTTACTTTGGGTTCTTTAGTTTAAAGATTATTATACCCAAAGATAATATGTATATAAAATACACAATGGAGTGGTAGGGCCTTGTAGCCAAGCTAACACGACACAGAAAGGATAATAAGACTCACTGGTATATTATTAAATACTTTGGGTATCTGTTTGAGATGGGTACTGATGGGTTAAACCTGTATACTGGGGTTATAAGGTTGTTCATCAGTTTTAATTGATAAAAAGAGGTTTGAGGACGGATATTACTGATCAGACATTGCCATAAATCACTTACTTATCTCTTATAAGTACTTGATTACCTTGGCACGGCGTCTGGATATGAATATTAGTGGGTCCCTGCCCATCAATATCCTCAAAAGAGCTCTTTATTTATAGCTTTTGGAGTCCCAATATGGTCCTTCTGAGGGTTGTAGGTGCTCAAAGGGACGGATACTAAGTCTAGCAGGGTAACCAGGGGTAGCCTGTCATGTTTCCTTGGTGCTATAGCCCGGGTAGCATCTAATTCCTTAGGGTATGGGAATTATTCTACCTTATAATAGACATTAGGACGTGTGAATAACACTAATCTGTCCTATTTATGTATTATTTAATTAATTATCCTTAGTAAATGTTCCCAGTAATTTCATAATTCTATTAATAGACATTTCTACGGACATTTTGATTTCAGGTAAGTTCTCATTATTTATTATATAACTGGAGTAAAAGTCATAATATTGATTTTACTCTTTATTTTCAAGTTCCAGTTGATTTGTTAAGATAATTACTTAAAAATATAAGTCATGAGAATTCATGTAATATTTTTAAATCATTATCTTTCTTAGTATGTCACGAAAATATTGATGTATATAGAAATTCTCATAAAAGTATATTAAAGTATTTTAATAACTTTTAAGAAGTTGTAATTGTCTTATTTTCAACATTCTTGGTACTTTGCATTATATTAAGTAAAAAATACGTGTAAGGATTATTTATGTATTTTTATATAATATTATTTATTTTAAGACAGTCTACTATCCACGGGAACCTTTATCACATATTTCGAAAGTTCCCGTGTATGTTGTAGCCTGTTTACGCGGTACCTGAGCCTCTCAGGCCGCCTGTCACTCTGTCAGGATGTAGTACCGCGGCTGCGTACTTGTCAAAGGCCTGGGGCTGCGTACACAACCTCGACGGGGTGAAAGGGCTGTATCTCAGCTGCGCGCAGGTGCATTGGCTGCCGTGGCTGCGTGCGGGAATTTTGACAAGACACATTTTGGTCCGTAACTCCTAAAATATACACAACACCTCAATTCTGACTGAATTTTAGGTTTGAAACCTATACGTGTTGGAGTACTTATATCTGATGCCACCCAATAGGTCTCATGTATATCATAATATTTCTGTCTCTGTTTTCTTTTCCTTTTCTTTTTCTACTTTCTTCTCCTCATATCAGTTCCCTCATGACTCAACCATCAGATATATCAATGTAAAGGTGTGCTTCACACATCTGTCACACGCCCTCACTCATATTTGTCTCAGTCTGTGTTTCACCCGCGCGCATTTGTCACTTTCACTGCCCATGTCACATTGTCAGTGATATCTTCTCAATCACTACTACCTGAGGACAGAGGTCGAGACAGATAGAAGTTTTTCTTCTTCATCCTTCTTTCTGCTCACTCCTCTGCGTATCCTCAGGTAAGAGTTATTTCTACGTCATCTGTTTCTATTTGTTCCTTTTTCCTGCTTTGTTTTCTCCAGTGAATGAATTCATGATCCTTCTTTCTGCTCACTCCTCTGAGTATCCTCTGTCCTCTGCGTATCCTCAGTGAGCTCAACATGTTATGAGCCCAGAGCGTTGATCATCACAATTCAATTTATCCCAAGAAGGATCCAACACAATTCCTTGTTGTTAAATTTCAACCGTACCTCATAATACAAACCACAATGGAAGAATCCCAAACCGGACATCCTGTCCTGCAGACACCTTCAATTATTCCTCTTAACTTGCCCGGATCAGAATCAAACTACCTTGACTGGGCAATGATTCTTTTCATCCACTTCAGGGCATCCGGTGTAAGTTATCTGTTCAACAACAATCCAACCAAGACCATTCCGGAAGCACTATCTCGGGATAATCTGGCCGTCTTTTCCGTAATATCTAGATCCAACCTCCCTGTCAACTTCCAATATATCACAAAGTATGAAGAGAGCGCCCTTGGAATTTGGAAAGCACTGAAGGAAGCTCATCAAGAAAATTCGTTGGGAGGAAAGATGTACTGGCTTAGAAAGTTGCTTCTAACAAAACTCAACAACAAAGATATGACCACCCATCTCTCTGAAATAGTGTCTTACGATGAGAAACTTGGCTCACTCATCACTCCAAAAAACCCTCTAACCGCGGACAACCTTCAATCTACTGCAATCTTATTGTCTCTCCCAGACGACTGGCTTGGATGCGTCTCAAGCATGATGAACAAGGAATTGGTTCCGTTTTCTAAAATAATTTCCGCCCTTAAACAAGAACACCTAAGGAGACAGACTCGAATCAAGGATGAGATAGTGCATTCAGTTAACACCAAAACAATTGCAAGAACTAAGGCCAAAAGAAGTCGACTCAGAATCCAAACGGCTATACTAGAGTCTACTAATGCACCAACTGCAAGACCAAAGGACATTCATTTTCCAGGTGCCCCAAGGTGCTTCAAACTATTTAACAGTCCAAAAGCAACAGCCAGCGACCAAATGACAGAGAAGTCAGATCCAAACCATCTAACGTGAATGCAAGCAAGGCAGTTGTGGAAAACAAATCAGAAGATGGTGACTTGGACGATTTCTCTGACTCTCAAATCATTGTGCACGCTGGTTCCACCACCTGCAATCTCACCAATTTGAAAGTCAATCTGAAGAGAGATTTCAATCTCGACTCAGGGTTTTCAGTCTCCATGACTCTGTACAAATACCAGGTCTCCAATAGAAAGACAAACCACACCCCTGTTTGCCTTGCCGACGGTTCCACCATCACTTCTGTGGCTGAAGGATCTCTGCGTCTCCCTTTCTGCCAAATCAGGACCCTCTTGGTCCCAAAACTGAACAAACCACTTCTGTCTGTCTCAGGCATCTGCGACTTGGGGCTGATTGTTGTATTGTCCAAAGACGGGTGCAAAATCTTTGAAAAGAACGTCACCAACTTAACAACCTTGCCTCTCCAATCAGGATATCCAGATGGGAACTTATACTACCTCCCAAAACAACAATTGAGCGGCTACAACTCTCTCTCCTCAGCTGTTTCTCATTCACCTGACAACAGTCTTTTCGGATATCATAGCAGTCTGTCCCATTTGAATCTCAAGTCCCTCAAAAGGCTCCTGAAATAACACAATATCTCACCGCTCCCATCAAACGATCTTGAGGTCAAGAAGTGCCCAATCTGCATTGAATCAAAAATGACTAGGACTCCCTTCCACACTCAACTCACTCACAGATCAACTAGACTGGGAAAAATCATCCACTCAAAATGTCTGTGGTTTCAAAACCACATCTCAAGAAGGGTACAAGTATTTTTTCACATTTATCAATGATTACTCCAAAGCTCTTTTTGCCTATCCAATCAAAAACAAGTTAGACGTATTCCAGTGAACCAAAATCTTCATTTACTTTTTTGAAAATCAATACCAAGCCCAGATCTCTTCACTTTGTACCAACAATGGAGGTGAATACCTCAATCAATCAATGAAAACTTATCTCAAATCAAGGGGCATACTCCTCAAACCTGGGCCGCCGCACTCACCTCAACTCAACGGTGTTGCTGAACGGTCCAATCGCACAATATGTAACATGATTAAAGCCTCACTCATCTCTTCCCATCTACCCAAATCATTCTGGGCGGATGCTCTCAGACATTCTACTTTCGCGTTCAATTCCTTTCCTTGCAAAACTCCCTCTGGATTTGTATCTCCTAACTCTCTTCTCCTTCACAATGATGTTCCACTGTCATATCTCCAACCTTTTGGCTGCAGGGTTTGGTACAAAGTTCCTGAAGCAGACCAATCAAAACTCAACAGGAAAGGAAAGTGCGGAGTACTACTGTCTTATCTCCCCAACGGCAACGGATATTGCATCCTTGACTCTCAAAGCCGCAAGGTCATTAAATCACGCGACTGTCTCTTCAACAATGCTATTTTTCCTAACAACCGTCTCACCAACGTGGATAATAACCTCCAACTCCCGCCTACGTCTGATCTCCTTCCAATTCAAACCACTCCAAATCCACCTGTGAGCACCAGCGTTCCAACCAACAAAGCTATACAGCCGCCTCCGGATGACTTGTCCTCCCAATCGCCACGTACACCTCCAATCACCCATCCCGACTGGGTCTGTGAAGTCTCACGCGCAATCTATGGACTACGCCAATTGCCCCGCCAGTGGAATCTTGAGCTAAGCTCAGCGATGGTCTCTCTTGGCTTATTGCAGTTCTTGTATGACCCATCTCTCTATTACAAGCTCAACAGTGGGGTCCTCAAGGGAGCAGTTGATGCTCATGTTGACAATCTTGCCGTAGTGGGGACACCTGGTTTTGTTAAAAGCTTCATCACTGGCATCAGCCGTAAGTTCAAGGTTGGCTCTGATGAAGATCTCCAGCTATTTCTGTTGCTATCCGTCCAACGCGACCGGAAGGCTAAAACTGTCTCCATTGGCCAGTCTCACTACATCAACTCTGCCTAAAACCGCTTCCTGCCCTCAACCCAGCCAAGAACCTTTGGGTCTCCAACTGCAACTTCCTTCAAGCTTCTCTGGAAGCAGACTTCAGACTCCCCTAAAGCCCCACCCAAATACAACCAACTCATTGGTTCCCTGCTTTGGGTCTCTCAATGCACGCGCCCTGATATTGCTTTTGCGGTCAACCGGCTCTCTAAATTTCTTCAGGATCCCTCACTCAATCACTGGCATGCTGCATCTGTAATAATATTTATTTTTTTCCTACTCCTTCTTAGTTTAATTGTATTATTATTATTTTTATGTTATTTTAGTTACTTTTGCAGCTTGCTCTGCAGTAGTAGCAAGCTGACATTCCCCCACTCCAAGATATGGCCATATCTAAAAAAAAATCTGGACAAAGTTGGGAGAAAAAATTAACTGCACATGTGCTTCAGTCCCTTTTGCTGGCTCTGTAGTTTCCAAGATGTATTGGTCCATCTGGTATATTATTTTCTGTTAACCATTCATCATTGTCTGCAGATTCTCCTTTGTATCTTACAAATTATAGTCTGATGTCTTTTCCTTGTACCCTCTCTTTCTTATCTCTCAATATCCTGCTGAATTTCCCCATTTCTTTTATGGAGTCAGGTTCTATTGGGATTATTTCTGGAGGGAGTTTGCTGCCTTCTCTTGGTTTAAATTGTTTGACTAGGCTAACAGGAAATACAGGATGTTTTCTTGATAATTCTTCACTCAAGATTACTTCCAAAGCATTTTTGCAATGCATCTTCTTGATAACAAATTTTCCAACAAAGGCTGGTTTCAGTTTCCTGTTGCCTTCCAGGTTGTTCAAATTAGTTGTAGATATCAAGATCTGGTCTCCTATCTTAAATTCAGGTTCTTTATGGGATTTGTCCCATCTTTATTTGTTGTATTCAACATCATCTTTCACACATTTCTGAGCATGGTTATTTGCCACATCTATCATCTTCTTTAAGTAAAGAGATGTTGGATGAATAGTGGCTAAGTTATAGTTCACGTTATTCCTAGGGAGTTTTGGAATCCATCCTCTTTCTAGTATGTAAGGAGCTTCTTTGGTAGTAGAATGTTTACTGCTGTTATAAGCCATTTCTAGGGCTGGGAGTAGGCTTACCCAATCATGGCAATAAACATCAGAGTTTTTGTATTCTAGAACAAAGCTACAGAAGCTCCTTAGCAAATCTTCTAGGGTCTGTATCATCCTTTCAGCTCATCCATCAGTTTGGGGATGGTATGATGTAGAAATTGCTAGAGTAGTACCCAGTATATCATGTAGATTCCTCCAAAATTCAGATGTGAATTTGGGGTCTCTGTCACTGATTATCATCTTGGGTATACCCACATCAGCTATAATCCTATTCCAGAATAGTAAGGCTACATCCATAGCACTATCTTCCTTGTGGTTAGGTAAGAATTTTGCCTTTTTGGAATATCTGTCAACTATAACTAGGAAAGAGTTATAAGAATTAGTACCTCCAGCGGGGAGGCCGGTGACAAAATCGATATTGATAATTTCCCACCTGGTTGTAGGTTCAGATATCTTCTGTACCTTTTTTCAGTATTTTTATTAGATTTATGGCAGGTTTCACAGCTAGTAACATATTCTTTAGTTACTTCTTTCCAGTCTATCCACCAGGCAGTTTGTTTCACTTTCTCTAAGGTTCTTTCTATGGATGAATGTCCTGATGAACAGTTGTCATGGCATTCCTGGAGTATATGTTGTATATGCTCTTTGTTGCTCAGTACTAATACGCTGGAATGTTGGTGTCTATAGTAAAGGAGACCATCCCAAAAGGTAAACCTTCCTGCTTTATAGGGTTTAAGTAGTGAAGCAGGCAGGCTATTTATCAAAGCTGCTTCTGGGGATTCACATTCCAGAATGGTAATCAGCAGCTTGATCTCAGGAGAGTAGCTATCCCTTACTAGGTTGAAGAAAGCAGTGTCTAATTCACATAAGTGGATTCCCATTATTGGAGAACTCAATGCAAAAAGATTGATATTCAAGATAGGAAAGATATCTTGATCTTCAGGGTCATATGCTGGATTGTTAGAGTCATTAGGAAACACATTCATACTTAGACTATCAGCATTCTGATGTTTAGCTCCAGCTTTATGCACTATAGTCATCTTTCCTCTACATTTTTGTATAGCAATTTGCCACCTGAGCATATGTCTGCTGGGGGTTTTCATGTTCATAAGAGTTCTTGCAGCATTGCAGTCCATGATTACTTGAAAAGTGGTGCCTTCTTAGTAATAGTGTTGCTTTTTTAAATCCCATACTAGTTCCAAACATTCCAACTCACTGTCCCCATATCTCTTCTCAGTATCTTTGATCTGTCTAGATATGAAGAGTACGGGTTTTTCTACTGGTTTGTCTTCTTTTATCCTTTACTGATGTAAAGCAGCTCCTAGCCCTTCCATGCAAGCGTCAATGTATAGTTTGAAGGGCTTAGAGTAATCTTGTTGGATAAGTAGAGGAGTAGAGGTCATAGCTATTTTTAATTCCTCATAGTTCTTTAGTCTCTCATGAGTCATTTCAAATAGTGTATTGTTGTTACATACTTCATACAGATATTTAGTTAGCATAGCAAACTTTGGTATGTATTGTCTGTAATAAAAGCAGAAACTGATGAAAGACAGTAATTCTGTCTTGGTTTGAGGCATAGGTCTATTCATGACAGCAGCTATCTTATTTTGATCAGCAGCTAGAGTTAGGCCAGAGACTATATGTCCTAAGGCTTTCAATTCTCCGTAGCCAAAGTTGCATTTCTTCATGGAAACCTTTATTCCTGCTTTGGAGATTGTCTGGAGTACTAATGTTACTTGTTTAATATGAGTATCCCAGTCATCAGAGTATATGATAACATCATCTATGTATACCATCATCCATCCTTGTCTGATGTAAGTTCCTAGAACTGCATCCATTGTTCTCTGTTAGTGTGATGGAGCATTCTTTATACCAAAAGTCATCCTAAGATATTCATATATTCCCAAATGACAGATTATTTTCATATACCTCCTGCTTTCAGGGCTTATTGGTATCTGGTGGAAGACTTTAAGCATATCCATAGTAGTGATGTACTTAGCCTTGGACAAGTTATGCAGACCATGATCAATCCGGGGTATAGGATAATAATCTGCTTGTGTGTAATTGATGAGAATTCTGAAGTCTCCTACCATTCTTGACTTGTCATTATGCCAAGCTATGGTTAAAGGTGAGGTGACATCTACCTGTTCATTATGTCCTACTTTCCTTAATACTTGTAAGTCTATCAGTTCTTGGATATGTTCCTCAAGAGCTTTTCTAGACTTAGGACTAGACGGATAGGCTGGCATTCTTAAGTTGGAGGATAAGGAGGCTTAATGGTCAATTTCAATACCATATCATGTCCTTTAATATCACCAATAGGATGATCTTTAGTAAAAAAAGCATTCTGGTTCTCAAAGCATACTTTTAATATATCTTTCTCTGTTCCTCAGAAAGTTTTTTATTCAGAGCTGCTTGAGAGAAATATTCTTGGTCAAAGTCTTCCAAATGCTTTTGGTAAGTAGAGGAGGGGAAGTTAGACTGAATGGTGCATATCTTAAACTTCTTATCCCAATTACCTCCTAGTGTGAAGTATCATCCTCTACTCTGGAACACGTCTATACCATATGGACATAAGGCATGATTACCCAGTATCAGGTATTCACATAGTCCGTTGAGCAATACTACAAACTCCACTTGTATTCTCAAAGATCCTTTAGTGTGAGGTAGTATTATAGGCGCAGTTCATACTCCAATAGCATTCATGGTAAAGTTGCAAGAGCTGAACTTGGCTTTTGTGATGGGTAAAAGGTATTCTCTCCAATTGGGGTCCCATTTGTTTAAGAATTCAGCACAGAAACATGAGCAAAAGGCTCCACTATCCAGTAATAACCTTAAAGGTCTGTTTTTATACAACCCAGTTGCATAGCACGTTTGACCAGTGGTATAAAATTTCCCACTCATAGGTTTAACTTTTAATGGTTTGAAATCCATAATATTTCCAGGAACCATAGTAGGATCCCATTGTTGGGGCAGGCTAGAATCCCCATGGATGTTATTGATCTCTGCAGAAGTACCTATATCTCCTTCTATAACATTAAAAGGGTTGGTCAAGATCAATTCACATTCAGAAAGAGATCCTTCAGTATCAGCTATGTCTTCATAGTTCTGATTATCTTCCACCTCCTGTTCTCCTTCCAAGACTGCTATCTTCCTTTTTGGTAATGGACAGTCTTGTCTCATATCCCCAGTCTTTTTACAATTCCAACAAATTGCAGGCATCCTCTATTTCTCCCTATTTTCATTAGGTTTCTTATTGTCAAAGGCATTTATCATAGGAGGTTGTTATCTGGTTTTGTTGATGGTATAGTTCTCTTTGGGTCTGGAAGAGGCTTTATCTCCAACCTGTTCATGTCTATTAATTCTTCCAACAAATTGATTAGAGTGGGCAAGTCCGCATCCATACTCATCCTACATCTTACACTATGTTTAACATTGCCAGGACACAGGTTGAGGAGTCTTTCATTTACTTCCTCTTTATCAGCATCTGTATAGAAGCAATACAATCTTTTCTTCTGTTCCAAGTACCATTTGTGAGGTTTGTCCTTGGAGGAGTCAAATAAGGAATTTTCAAAATTTTTTCATCATTTTCCTTTTCCACATTCTAGAACCAAAACATTCTTTGATCAGAAGTTTCCAAAAGTTCCATGGTAAGGATCCTAATTCTTCTCTCTTACTGATAAACCAGTTTAATGCTACTCCTTCAAATAGTCTGGGTAGCTGGACTACAGCTATAGCTTCTGGTAGGTCATAAGAGTTAATGGTGTAATCCATAAATTTAATAAAATTTATATGATTGTATTCTCCTTCTCCGGAGAACTTGGGCCATTCAGAAATAGGGGGTAACAGTTTGAGAGCTTTCTCCATCTCAGGAGTAGGACTAGGCCTAAAGGTGTCACTCCTATGCATTCCTAATAAGGGTGGTGCATAAGGAGTAGTGGTTTGTCTGGGAGGCTTTGGTTCCTCTGTAGTACTCCCCAAGGGGTTGGTCAGACGGACTTTTATGTCTCTAATATCATTTTTGATCAGATTAAGTTGCAGGTCCACTTTGTTATTGAGCACATCCAATTTTTCACTAAGGGATACAAAATGACTGTTAGAGGTGGTTGCCAATCCTTCTTTTAAGGGGTGGAAAGACGTAATAAAATCTTCTTGTATTCCGGATAACATATTCTCAATTGTTTGAGTCTGTTTCATCCTACCTTGATTTATTGTCTCCAATAACTGTTCTGTGTGTTCTTTAATTTCTTCCATTCCTACCGTCTTTGTTTGGTTATTAATAAATTTGGCTACTACTGAGGTCAATGTGTCCAGTTGGGTGTAAACCCCATCAACATTTTCACAAACAATTTTGAAATTATGACGCGTATCATTAGAAAAGGAAGTAATTACATCAGAGGTTTTTTTGGGCTCAGAATTAGAGGCTAATTGTTTTAAAACTTTTCCACTTTTGAGCTAGTGATATTATCTGGTCCCAGTCTTTCTTTCCCTTTGGCTTGGGATGGGAAGAGTATCTCTTCTTTATTGATCCTTTGCCTTTCAGTTGGGCTAATGGATCCCACGGATGCCACTTTTCTATGTAGGATTCTACCTCTTTCCTTGGAATCATTTTCTGGAGAGCTATCTGGGTGGCTTTTGCCTGGGAGATTATCTTTTTCATAGATACCATGTCCTCCTTGACTTGGGATTCTTTGAATTCTTCCCAATATTTCACGTGCCTTCAACTTAGTCTTTGATCCTGGCCTCCTTGGCCAGATTCTGCTGGGGTGGCTTCAGGGAATCTTTTTGTAAAGGAGGGTGGCTTGATTCTGCTTCTTTCTCCGGCTCTAGGTTGGGAGAGGCCAGAAGTGATTGTTGCTTCTCCTCGTCCGTCAACATTTGATTCACGGGTTCTAGTCCCTACATTTTTGTCCTTACTGGTGGTCTCACGGTTCCTGAGAGCTGTTGGCAAAGATCCATAGGAGGGAATTCTTCCTGAGGCTCTTGTGTTACGTCTATTCATTTTCAGAATAATATGTTTATAAGTATTTTATAGAAAAAATCCGTGAAAATAAGTTTTTTTTCAAAACTCACTTAAATTGATGTTTAAAGGTACCAAGATCTTGTTGGGGTTAAATTGATCCTTAGTAGGTAATCCTACGGGGTCTTGGTGGGTTCCAATGAGGTCTTCAACCGCCCAATAAATATTTTCAGGGCGTCCAGAGATTTCTGGGACTTCCTGATCCAATAGATCAATTTCAGTGGCAATTGTTTCTGGTACAGGAGCGTTCACTGATAAAAAAGTGTATTTTATTGGTTTAATAAAATATATTAATATTATTTTCTTTAATAATATGATAATGCAAGTTGTGCAATTACTTTTATATTTCAAAAATGAATTTCTACGGTATGTTTTCCAAGATTTATGTTTTCTTAATACAGCCTGCAAGTTGATACGCCTTTCAAGATCTTCTTGTTGAAGGAGTTTATCTAAGTTCTTATGTGCAGAAGAGATATTAAGTTTCTCAGCTTAAGTTAAAGCTTTCCAACCATTAGGTTTAAAATTTTTAATATATTCTTCTTCTCTTATCTTTAAAAGATTTAAATAATAGATTATCAATTCTGCATTGGTTTTTAAATCCACTGAAAAAGAATTTAATAATAAATCATGGTTATAAAGTCAGATAAACTTATCATTGATTTTATTTTTTTGTGAAAATGCCTGGTCCAAGGTATTAAATATAATTAAATGGACTATTTCCCGGCCAGACCCCCAATTGTCAGCCTCCTGGATGCCAAGACCCTTGCTATCCTTTAGCTACCAGAGGTGATAGAGTAAATAAT
This sequence comes from Puccinia polysora, assembly GCA_025617555.3. Taxonomy (NCBI): domain Eukaryota; kingdom Fungi; phylum Basidiomycota; class Pucciniomycetes; order Pucciniales; family Pucciniaceae; genus Puccinia; species Puccinia polysora. The sequence continues at coordinate 42,883,619 of CM062625.1, read as the reverse complement.
AAATATATTATTTAATAAATGCAGCAAAAATCTGTAGAATAATTGGATTAAGCTTATTGCAAGGTTAAATGGTTTGGTTATTTTTTATTGTTTCGAATCAAAATTGATTATTAAATATTTGTAGAGGGGCCACAATTATATTCGGGATCTTTAACACCTCTCTTCAGGGATTTCAGTATGAAAAAACGTAGTCCTGGTTACTTTGGGTTCTTTAGTTTAAAGATTATTATACCAAAGATAATATGTATATAAAATACACAATGGAGTGGTAGGGCCTTGTAGCCAAGCTATCACGACACAGAAAGGATAATTAGACTCACTGGTATATTATTAAATCCTTTGGGTATCTGTTTTAGACGGTTACTGATGGGTTAAACCTGTATACTGGGGTTATAAGGTTGTTCAGCAGTTTTAATTGATAAAAAGGGGTTTGAGGACGGATATTACTGATCAGAAATTGCCATAAATCACTTACTTATCTCTTATAAGTACTTGATTACGTCGTCACGGCGTCTGGATATGAATATTAGTGGGTCTCTGCCCATCAATATCATAAAAAGAGCTCTTTATTTATAGCTTTTGGAGTCCCAATATGGTCCTTCTGAGGGTTGTAGGTGCTCAAAGGGAGGGACACTAAGGCTAGCAGGGTAACTGGGGGTAGCCTGTCATGTTTCCTTGGTGCTATAGCCCGGGTAGCATCTAATTCCTTAGGGTATGGGAATTATTCTACCTTTTAATAGACATTAGGACGTGTGAATAACACTAATCTATCCTATTTATGTATTATTTCATTAATTATCCTTAGTAAATGTTCCCAGTAATGTAATAGTTATATTAATAGACATTTCTACGAACATTTTGATGTCAGGTAAGTTCTCAAAATTTATTATATAACTGGAGTAAAATTCATAATATTGATTTTAATCTTTATTTTCGAGTTCCAGTTGATTTGTTAAGATAATTACTTAAAAATATAAGTCACGAGAATTCATGTGATATTTTTACATCATTATTTTCCTTAGTATGTCGCTAAGATATTGATGTATAGCAATTCTCATAAAAGTATATTAAAGTATTTTAATATATTTTTAGAAGTTTTCATTGTCTGATTTTCGAAATTCTTGGTACTTTGCATTATATTAAGTAAAAAATACGCGTAAGGATTATTTATGTATTTTTATATAATATTATGTATTTTAAGACATTTCACTATCCACGGAAACCTTTATTACATATTTAGAAAGTTCCTGTGTATGTTTTAGCCTGTTTACGCGGTACCTGAGCCTCTCAGGCCGCCTGTCACTCTGTCAGCCCGTAGTCCCGCGTCTGCGTACTTCACAGAGGCCCGCGGCTGCTCACACAACCTCGACGGGGTGACAGGGCTGTATCTCAGCCGCGCGCAGGTGCATTGGCTGCCGCAGCTGCGCGCGGGAATTGTGACAAAACAAATTTCGACCCATAACTCCTAAAATATACACAACACCTCAATTCTGACTGAATTTCAGGTTTGAAACCTATACGTGACAATATGTGTGAAATATTTATTTGGCCAAAAAGCTCAATAATGGAGCCGTAGTATTTTGGTTTCTCTTTTCTTAATTATTCAAAAATATAAGGAGTTGGATTTCAAGGGTGGGGTCAGTGAGTGACCCTACCTTATTTTGGGTGGAGAATCTATTTCTGTAATAATATTTATGTTTTTCCTACTCCTTCTCAGGTTAATTGTATTATTATTATTTTTATGATATTTTAGTTACTTTTGCAGCTTGCTCACAATATTAGTAAGCTGACACAGAGATTGAGCAGATGGGAACGGAATGAAAGGAAATGGAATTGAAGGCCAAGGCAAGGTGAACCAGGCGCGAGTTAGGGTACCTGTCAAAACCAATGTGAGGCGGTTGACTGGAAACTTTGGGGAAGGTTCATCAAGAAGCCAAAGAATAAGAGAATATGAGGAGCTCTGGGAGGAAGGTGCATGGAATTTCCAGCCAAAGAGAGATTGGACTGTAAAGTGCAATAAAATATTTGAAAAGAATTTAGTCACTCAAGTACTAGTGTTGCAAAAAATATCTAATCTAATAAATTGCAAATACTTGGATGAATTTAGGTCAACGGTAGCAGAGTTGACCTAAATTGGGAAGAGGTGGAAAATAAACAAATGAGAATCTGCAAATTTTGGATGTAATATTATTTGTATAGATTTATACTTTTATTATATTACATTTTTTTCATTATATATAAATTTTATCTTAAGGAATAGAATTTTTGCTTGAAATAAAGAAACATAAAAAAAAGCAAAAAAGCAAAAAAGGAAAAAAATTTTAAGAAACTGAAAGAGGAGATAATAAAATTAAATTTGATGACATTGATGGGATGGAATGAGATTGGAAGGGATGGAATTAGGATTGGAAAGGTTTGCAAGGTTATTTTTCATGGAAGTCTCAAAACAAATCCGGAGCAGTTTCAAAGGTGATGGGCTGGTTCCCACAAGGGACAATCTTTGTCAGACTGGAAGCCAGTCCAATAAACAAGGTAATGAAGTTTTCCTTTGAATAACCTGGAATCAAGAATATTGTTTACTTCCCACTTTCAATTATCTTGAACATTGAATTTTTCAGGAGGGGGATAAGCCTTGCAAGGGTATAGGACTTGAGCTGGCTCTAGTGGAGACACATGAAAGATTTGGTGGATACCTCAGGTAAAGTTAGTTTAAAAGCATTGGGAGAGATGACTGATTTTACTTTGAAGGGGCCAAGGTATCTTCGACAGAGTTTTTGGGTTGGGCAAGTACTGAAAATATTGCAAGCGTCAAGCCATACCTGATATCCTACTGCAATGGTTGGAGCTGTAGTGCAAAGTTGTTCTGCTTGTGCCTAGTAGGGCTGGTTTTCCGTTTTGAGGTTAGTTTGAAGTTATGATTGAAGGGATTGAATGTGATTGATGTTATTGGTAGCAGGTTGGGAAGGTGCTACATGAATAGAGGAGAAATTTGGGTTTCTACCATAAAGACTTTGGAAGGGCAACTGTTTGGTGGAGAATCAGTGGAGTTGTTGTAGGCAAACCCAGCTAACTGAGGCAATTGCAACCAGCTGTTCTGTTGATAGCAGAAGTACATTCAGAGATACTGTTTGAGAATTTGATGAAATCTCTCAGTTTGCCCATCCATTCCAGGGTGGTAAGCCATTGATAAGTTGCAAGTGATCTTCAGGGGATCAGGTCCTCCCAGGCCCATCGCTCCCCCCCTTGGTAAAGGGGGGGGGAAAGCGCCCCTAATTGGTCCCTTCAACCACTCAATGGTGGAGGGGTGATGAACTCCCCCCCACCTGCCGGTCGCTCAGCTTGCAGCCAGCGCCGCCACCTCCTTGGGAAAGGGGGTGGTCAGGTCCCCCCTGCCCTGACCAACCACGCTGTTGCGGTTGGTCGCTGGCTGGTTCAACCCAGCCAGCTTTCCCCCATCCCCCTTGCAACGGCAAGCGAGGGGAGGGGGAGCAAGCCGGGGCCGCAAGCCCCGGTTCTGTGGCGCTGGTTGCCTAGCGCGACCAGCTGGGCCTGCGAGGGATCCCTTGGCCGCGCGGCAGCCCTGCCGCGGGCCTTCGGGCCCTGCGTGGGCCGCACCAAGGAACACAGGCCGCCCCAAACATGCCCCGACCCGGGCAGCGGCCCCGAGCAGGCCGCGACACGGGCGGCGGCCCCATTGGGCCGCCCCTAGCCCAAATTGTGAGAATTACATACTTTGGCGGTCCAGCCCGTCTGGCCAAGTATGTCCATAATAAAGCTTGGGCCCTTTTATGCCCAAATAAGCCCATCTGGCTTGGGTGGCCCATCCACCCTGGCGGGCCCGTGGGGGCACGTGTCCCAAAAGACCATAAAATGGTGTTTTGGCGCCCAAATTCCCAAAATCAATAACACCCACATAGGCCCACGTGGCCCACGTGATGTACAATGGGCCATGGAGGCCCATGTTTGCATCCCATTTGGATTACACACTCCTATGCACATTACCTGAGTGCATCCGCATTTTAACATCCCACACAGCACCGGACCGCGGTGAGCAAAAAAATAAAGGAATAGGAATGAAAGGGTACTAAAACCACCGTTAAACTAAATGATCCTTCCAAAAAAACAGCAATCAACCAAAAAATCAAAGAATTTTCATTTTTTGGTCAAAATAAATAAATAAATAAATAAATCAAAATCAAAAAAAACTGGTACTATCCAAAGGACTAGCCCTAAATTAAAAAGACCCAAAAAAATAAATGTAACTGGACTAGCCCCAAAGTAAAAACACCAACAAAAGACAAACAACTTGACAAGCCCTAAAGTAAAAACACAAAAAAATACAACTAACTTGACAAGCCCTAAAGTAATTTCAACTTGACTAGCCCTAAATTAAAAGGGCCCAAATATCAAAGAAGTCTTTTCAAAAGCCCTAAAGTAAAAGTGCCCCAAAAAATACAAGTCTTTTGACAAGCCCTAAATTAAAAACACCAAAAAAAAACAAGTTCAACTTGTGTTAAGCTGATCCCATCCCAAGCTTAACAAAAGTTAAGCTTGAGATGTAATCAGCCCAACATAAGTTGAACTGAATTACCGTTAAACTCTCATTCAAAAAACTCAACATAATGATTTTAACTCAAAACACTCAACATAATGATGTTCAAAATCTGATAACCCATTATATTAATAGAACTGGTTGGCTGCATGACAATTAAAATTTATATGAAACCCAATCATGGAATGAATTAAAAGTCTATTAAAATATAGAATAAATTTTCAGTTGATCTTTCAGATGATTTACCCAACCAGAGGCTTTTTTAGAAATCAATTAACATGGTTTTGCTACAATGGGTGAGATTGGAATCATTTCTCACTCAAGTACTAATAGAACCCAGTGGTTATTGTTTAAAAAGGAAATGAACATTAGATCTGATTGATCAGTAACACAGTTTTTCATTGGAGTATAAGTATCACATGACTCTAATGAAATGAAACATACAGGTTTGGAATATGTGTCTGCTATGATTTGACCCATGTCCAATTTAGCCAGCCATTTTCAGGAGGGAATCTTTTCATTTATGTCATCAAAATCAAGTATTTGTTTAATTTTTTCAACCTCCTTTGAACCACCAAAAATCTTAATGTAACATTCTTTATTTTTCTCTAATGTTTCAATCATTTCCTTCATAACTCTAAACCAACCATGTTCTTCATAACCAAGATATTTAGCAATTCTATTTCTATAGATCAAAAGAAAATAATAATAATAATAATAAATAATGATAATGAAATAAAAATTAAATAATAAGAATAATAAGTTTACAAATAAAATTACATGGAATATTACAAATTTTCCTTGAATTCTTTTTCTGCCTCTTCCCAGTTTTTGGTCCATTCCTCTACAATCAACCTAAACTCATCTAAATCTTCATCATTGATCAGGGCCAAAATCATTTGTAAAATCATTACTTGTGATACAATACACCTCTCAAAGTTTTCCTTGCACTTTGGAGTCCAAGCCCTCTTTGGCAGGGCATTCCATCAAGCTTCCTCCAAGCAATTCTTGTATGCTCTCTTCCTTTTGCCTCTTGATGAACCTTCTCCAATGTTGCCAGTAAACCATCTTGCATCAGTTTTGGCCGGTACCACAACTTTCACATGGTTCACTTTGCTTTGGCCTTCCATCCCATTTCCTTCCATCCCATCACCCTCAATTCCATCTCCTTCCATTCCAACTCCTCCATCATTTCTTCCACCCTCCTCCCCTCCAGTTCCATTTCCTCCTTCCATTACGGTTCTTCCAAATTCTTCCCTCCTCTCCAATCTGTTTCCTTCTCCATTTTCCTCCTGTGTCTCCCTTGCTTCTCTGGTTTCCGCTGAAACCTGCTCTTTGACTCGCACTTTGCTTTGCATCTTGGTATTCACTTGGGCCACCTGAAATTTGGTCAACGGTCCCATGTACAGTGGTGGATGTAGTGGCTTGTGAGTAGTATACCTTTGGAATTGCGGCAAAAATACCAAGAAAAAGAATTAAATTAGTTTCACTCAAGAGTAGCGTGGCAGAATTCAACTTCAAAAGAAATGAAGGGAGGTTTAACACTCCAGGTTTTAAGCTTCAAAAAACCTCTCCAGTCAAACATGACTGGTTCCAGAAAGATAATCAAAGGATGATCAGGACCAGTATGGTTGGATAAGGGATCAGGAGTGGTGTAACACACTCAAGAATTCAATCAGTTGAATCATTCTTCAAACAGCAAGGCTATTGGTTGGTGATAAAGATCAATGATCAGGATTTGAGTATGGAGGCTCAAAGATCAAGGGGAAATCATGGATATACACAGAATTTAGTCTCAGATAAAGGGGAATGAGGTCCCACAGATGATTTGATTCAGGATGATAATGATGATTTTTTCTTTGGTAAGATGACATAAGTTACCCCTCTCCATCCAAAAGGAAGGGGAGAGCCCCTCCCTATATGGGCAGGAGGCACTGTTAGACTATGTAAAAGTAATTCTACAAAAAGAGCAGTTTTTTTTTTGATTTCAGATGATCAGAAAAAATAGATCATTTTGGCAAGTGGAAATCCGGCCTCCCTGACTGGGGTGGGATCTTTTCTAATCCCTTCACCTCTCTTGCGTCTGTCCGTGGACAGGCATGCGTGACAACACAAGGATCACCCACCCCTCACCCAAAGGCAGAAGGAGTGGGAAAAAAATGAACCAGACCGCCTGTGGATGTCTCCGGCGGTAGACAACACTTTTCCACCCCCACCCAAAGACAGAAGGGGGGTGCAATTTGAAGTTGGTGGTATAGACGCGTTTGAGTAACTTGATTTCATCTTTGGCGGTCTTGGTGTAATGGCTGGCGGAATCAACAACCTAGAGGGCGAGGTGTCAATTGAGCTTTGTGTCCTGCGCAATCCAGACAGTGCTGAAGTGACCCCAGCCAAGTTTGCGGATGACAAGGTATCAATCATTGTTAAATTGTTCACCGATATGAACAGGATAATAACCACCTTGGTTGCAATCTCTTGGTTTCTCTTCCTCATCAATAATAACCGAGCCGGGATTGATCGAGGGGGGAGGAAGGGGTTTGAGTAGTTGAGAACCATTGGTCTTAGGTGGTGGTGGATTTGCTTGAGGGGAAGGGTTGGTGTCAGGTGGAGAGAGGGGAGAGTCCAACTTGAGTTTGGACAGAAGCACTGGAGTCTAAAATTTACAGGGTAGAGTAGGGGTATTGTTGGCGGGCCAGGCAGGGGGATGATCAGGCTTTGCAAGCTGGTGCTTGAGATGATGGTTGGGAGAATCAATGGCAGAGCCAGGTGAGAAGGAGGGAAAGAAGGAGGACTGGGTTTGGGCACCTGAGTTGGTTGAGTTGGAGGAGGAATTGGAGGAGGAGGATGGTGGATAGATGGCAGAGGGGATATCATCTTGGTGAAACTTCATTGGTTTGGAGGAAAGATGAGGAAGATGACGTCTCTGAGGCAAAAGGGGAGCCATGCTGAGGGGGGAAAGGTGGGAATAAAGCGGATGAGGCTGGATGGGAAAAGACGATGGGGTTGCGGAGGAAGTTTGGGCCAAGCGGGTCTCAGCCCGCGCGTTCGGCCAAAAGGAAGGGGGGAACAAAGAGAGAAGTAATTGAACGCAATGCCTAGGTTATGAGACCAAGGGAGGCCTGTCCTGGACAACTGGGACAGAGGAATGCTTGGAAGGATGAGGAAATTGGAGGAGTGATACTGATACATAAAAATTGCAATTTTTTTTTGTTAGAATGACACCTCAATAAAAGAATCATCAACTTTTTTTTGAAATTTTCTGCGACTGGTCCAGGTTGTCCAGATTTGGTCACCACATCTCTCCCCTACTTAAAGACTGTCCCTAGTCTGCATCTGAGCTTGATTTCATAAAAAAAAGAAAGGAAAGATGATTGAACACAAGAAATGGCCATTTGATCTTGAGGGCAATTGAAAAGAACATCTTGATCCATCCAATGAAAATCCTGGAGTTGACTGCAATAAAATGAAGAAGGCCTCCCAGGTTTGCATGTATGTGGCATATGTTGAAGTATCACTCAGCTGTCTCGTGTGACGCCCAGTCCCCTCTCTCTCCCGCTATTGAACTTCAGATTATGTAATCCGTGGCACCCCCAACTCAAATTGTGGGGGAATTCCTGGGAGGGAATTAGAGGGAGATCATCAACCTCCCCTTTCTGATTCTCTTCTTTTTCCTTCTCTTCTTTGACTGTTCTTCTTTCTTTTCCTGTTTCCTAAGCTCATCTTCTTTCAATGCACTTACTCATTATTTGCCTCAAGCTCCAGAGACCCCTCAACCTCTATCTTCATCAACTCGCCACAATCACAAACCACTCAACTTCAATTGGCTTCAATATTACAACCTCTTTCCAACTGGATCTCTCAACCTCAAATTTTTACTGGTGAGAGTTACTCTTCCGTCATCTCACAAACTCTTTCTCACTCATCCTTCAGTTCCTCGACTCCGAAATTCTCAGCCTCTCCTTGATCAACCCGCCAGACAAGCCAATGTTTTCCAACTCTTGAAAGGCTGTTGTCATTCCCGTTTGTCTTCTTTCATTTCCTTCAATTGTCATCCTCCGGTCCTCCTATTGTATTTCCTCCTTCTCAACGTGTGTCTGACTCAATTCCTTCAGTCTGTTGATTGCAATTTAAGTGTCATTCTTCAAAATTTTCCAATTTAAGTGTCATTCTTCAAAAATCGCAATTTAAGTGTCATTCTTCAAAATTTTCACGGTTAAAAGCCAAAACGGCTCACCAAGACAACCAACGGAGGCTTTCACGATGATGGAAACCTCCAACAACTTCTCCGGAGATGGATTCCGACAGGCAATTCTCAAAACTGCCCTGGAAACCATACCCCTACTCTCCAAAGACAACTACAGCATCTGGCGCGAAAATATGAACGGGCTTCCCAGACTCAGAGGAGTTCTAGCGACCCTTGAATCAAACTCTGATCAACTCTCCTTGCTGGATAACGACAAAATCCATCTTCTCCTCATCTCCAAAGTTGATTTGGTGACTCACAACAACATCATTACAGCCTCCAACATCAATTCAGCCAAAGCCATCTGGCAGGCAATCAAGGAACAGTACTCCTCGTCCAAACCTTCCAATTGAGCGGGAATCTTCAACGATTTCCTCCACATATCCTTTAAGGAGGAAGACATCACTCAATTTGTCACAAAGATTAAAACATTGATCAAGAAAAAGAAAGACATTGGCAGTGACCTTCCACAAGAAATCTTGGCTTATCTCATCCTCTTCAAGTTCCCTGTGACTCTCCATGACCTCAAGCGGCAACTAATGCATTCCGACAAGACCATTGGTGTAGATTTTGTATGCAATCATCTAATCCAGTTCAATAACAAAGTCAAGGCAGAATCTTCTGACAAATTCATTTCTGTGCCTGAGACCGCCCTTGTGTCAAGCAAGAAAAAATTCAAATCCCAATCAAATAACCAATGCGTAGAAGGTTACCATAACCCCAAACAGGAAAAAGATCACCCAGAAAGCGAATGCTTCCATCTTCACCCGGAGAAAGCCGCGGAATGGTGGAGAGAAAACCAAGTCAAATGGAAAGAGAAACAAAAAGCAAAATCTGAATCCGCCCACTACCATGCCTTTGTCACTAAGTGGATCAAGTCAAGAGCAACTTTGCGTCAGAACATACTGATGGACAGCGGAGCATCAGCCCATCTCTTCAACAATGAGAAATTCTTCTCCAAGTTGGTCAGATCCGATGAAGGAGAACATATCTCAACGGGGAAAGATGGAGCCAACCTTCCCATCAAATGCACGGGGACTGTCAAGTTGGTCTGGAAGCGACAAAACATTGTTCTCAGCAACTGTCTTTTTGTTCCTGACATAGTGGTCAACTTGATTAGCCCGGGAGAATTGATTGCCAAAGGCTGCTCACTGAAATCATCCAAAGGACAATTCCAACTCACTCGCGACAACCACTGTCTCACGGAAGTTAGAATCCTCAAGAATCTATTTTTTGTCAACAGTCCCAAGAGCATCGGACAAAATAACTGTTACCTATCCACTCCAAATCCCGTCAGATCCACTCGTGATCTCCACCTTGCTCTTGGTCAAGCCTCAGTTGGCAGACTCAAAGAAATACTGGACCTCAAACTCAATGGTGAAAAGCTTTTCTGCAAAGACTGTGCTCTCTGAAAAATTACCAAATCAGCATTCAAGGTCCAGGCTACCCTTGCAGCAAAACCCTTTGAAAGGATAAATCTCAACCTCATTCAACCAATCAAGCACGAATCTCACCGACGCAAGAAGTACATCTTGACTATCGTGGACAACTTTTTGGGCTAACTAAGTGGGATTCCTCTCTTCAGCAAGGAAGACACATCAAATACCCTCATAGAGGTTATCAACCAACAAAAATCCAAACTGGGATACTATCCCTGTGAAGTCTGCTCTAACGACGGATTCAAATTTGTCAAAAACAGAATCTCTACCTTCCTCAAAGAGATCTCATGTAAGCAACTCATCTCTGAACCTTATCATCCCAAACACAACGGTAGGGCCGAAAGAGCGAACAGGAAAATTTTCAAAAGTGTGCGTACTTCCCTGAGCTCCTCCAACCTGCCCAAGAGGTACTGGTCAGAGATACTCAAAGCATGTTGTCTTGCTCTGAATCAGATCCCCCGCAAGGGCAACCGCCAATTGCCTTGGGAAATCATGCACGGCAGTTCCCTTCAACTCTCTTACTTCAAACCTCCAGGAAACCCAGTCATCTACCTCAATCATCTCCAAACCAAAGGGAAGAAATTCCACCCGAAGGGCCTAGAAGGAAAGCTGATTGGATAAAATCAAGAATTCCATTTGTACAGAATTCTCTGTCCCGACGGATCTATAGTTTCAAGCAAGCACGTCCAATTCAACAAATCCTCAACAACTTAAGATTTGAATCCAAATTTGGACTTTTCAATCAAAGGATTCAAAGCTAGCAGTGGCTCAGATTCCCCAGACGGCCATCCACCAGAATCCAAAGAAGAATCTTCCACTCTGATGCTGTCTCTCGACAGGAACTTCTCCCAGTACAGAGAGTCCTCGGAAACTCATTCTGAATCCTCCAACTCAAATTCTCCAGAAAGTAGCGACTCAGATGTATCAAAAAATCCATCCCTGGAAGTTATCTCCTCACAATCAATCCCAGAACCTCCGATCCAATCTGCCCCTCGCCTCCTGCAAAATCGCGCCAACCTCAGACCTCCACAACGCTATGGTTTCCATCACTAATTTGAACCCAATACATACCTCAAGGCGATCACTTGTGAAGAAGCAGAGCAATGGAAACTGGCAATCAAAAAGGAATTGGTTCAATGCGAGGATCTGGATGTGTGGGAAGAGTACGATGGACCCAAACCAATCAACCCGCTTGAAACTACTTGGGTTTTCAAGATCAAAGATAACTGTCATGACGACGTCCTCATATTCAAGGCAAGAGTGTGCGTGAAAGGCTACAATCAAATTTACGGACTTAAATTTGAAGAAAACTTTTCCCCTACAGGAAAGATATCATCTCTCAAAGCCATTCCCCAAATCGCCCTAAGAGACAACCTTGAAATCCAACAGTTCGACGTCAAAGCCGCCTTCCTTCATGCTCCCATTGTTAAGGAAGTGATCATCAAAACTCCCGACGGCTCTGGTTGACAATGCGAATATCTAAGACTCAATAAGATCCTCTACAGACTTAAACAGGCCCCAAAGAATTGGTATCACACCCTAACAAACTGGATCAAATCCACAGACTTTGTCAAATCCAACAGCAACCCTTGCCTCTGATGAGTTTGACTGGGGCAGTTTGTGGGATGGATGTGGAAGGATAATATTGCATGAGACAGAGAGGAACATCAATCACACATGAACTGACACTTAAACAGTAGGAATGAAAAAGAAAAAGGAAAAATAATAAAAGGCGTACCTGGGGCAGTTTGTGGGATGGATGTGGAAGGATGAGGAAAGAGTCCTTCCACGATCCTGAGCTTCCCAAGGTGTACTACAGTACTACACCATGTGTGACATGGGCTTGACATGTGTGTGGCATACTAGATACATGGTACTAACCCAACACCCCCCCTTGCTGCGCACATGGAAAACATAAAGGAAGAAAGAAGAAAAAGGAAATGAAGTAATAAAATAAAATAAAAAAAAGAAAAGAAAACAAACTCAGTGATAAGAAAAGAAAAGGAAGAAATCAACATGATACCAGCCCTAACATTTGACGGTGCCTCTCAAGCAGAATCCTATTTAGAGGTTTAGTAAGCATATCGGCCAGAATGTCCTTGCTTGACACATGGACCAGACTTACAGATTTATCTTGTACACACTCTCAAATGAAGTGGTAGCGTGCGTCAATATGTTTGGTATGAGTATGGTGTTCCGGGTTCTTTGCAATACCTTCAGCACCTTCATTATTGACATGGAGAGGGATTGAGTCGGGTGTTTGGAGAGATAGTTTGCTGAGAACATTCTTAATCCATAGCCCTTCCTTACAAGAATCGGAAAGAGCCTTGTATTTGGCTTTGGTACTTGATAAGGATACCGTTGCCTGCTTTTGGGACTTCCAGGAAATTGCACCCTCTCCCATATGGTACACGTATCCTGACGTGGATCTCCTGTCATCCCAATCCTCAGCCCAGTCAGAGTCAGAGAATCTGGCAATGGTGAGAGAAACCCCAAGTTTAAGACATAACTCCTTTAATGCAAAAAGATAATGCAGGACGCGCAGCGCAGCCTGCAAGTGCGCTTCATATGGATCTTGGAGGTGTTGGCACAAACAATTGACAACAAAAGAGACATCCGGCCTTGTGAATTGCAAGACCCACAGGAGCAAACCAATGAGTTGATTGTATGGGCCAGAGGACGGAGGATCATCCGGAGAGCGGCGGCAAATGTTCTTGAAGTAAGAGTTGGTGGGGGTTGGAACTGAGAACAATTTGCCGTTGAGAAAGCGCTCAACGAGAGAGTCAATATAGTGGGATTGATTTAGGTAGACCAGAAGATTGGGGGGATTTTGGACTATCTGAAGAGAGAGAAAATGATTTAGGTCCTCATCCGCTCCTATTTGGAAAGCCGTCCCAAGCAAATTGATAAGATTGTCGACTATTGGCGGTTCACCGACTATTGCCAAGTCATTGACGTGGGTGGTGAGTGCACAGACCAGCCTTCCCCGTCTGGTCCTGAAGTAAAGGGTTGGATCGTATTTTGAGTTGGTGAAGCCAAGATTCACAAGACATTGGTGAAGTTGCTGATTCCACTGTCTGGGAGATTGCTTCAAGCCGTAGAGGGAGCGGTCAAGTTGACACACCCAGTCGGGGTGCTGTGGATCAACAAAACCTGGTGGCTGTTCCATGAAGACTTCATTTTCAAGCTCGCCATTTAGAAAAGCGGTCTTGAAATCAACCTGTTGCCCCTTCCAGTCGTTTGAGGCTAGCAAGCTGAGAATAAGACAAAGGGTCTCAAGACATAGCACAGGGGAGAAAACCTCCTGATAGTCGATACCTTGGGTTTGAGAGTATCCCATAGCAACCAGTCGGGCCTTCAGCTTCTGAATAGAGTGGTCAAGCCAACGCTTCACCTTAAATACCCACTTCAACTTGATTATCTTTTGTTTTGATGGTCGCGGAACCAACTTCCAGGTTTGCATCCCAAGCAGGGATGCAAATTCTTCATCGGCTGCTTTCAACCAGCAGTGTTTGTGAGGAGACTTTTGAAGTTGCCGCCATGTCTTTGGTGTGTCTACATCCAAAGGGTCCCTGGCTAGCCTGAACCAGTGCCCATAGCGGTTGGGAGCAGCGCGGGTGCAGGTTGATCGACGGGGCAGTGCGGCCACGGGAGGAGATACTTGAGAAGATGTAAGGTTGATTTGGATGACACCGTCATCATGGCGTGCAGTGGGAGGTTGAGACTGAATCCACAAAGGAAGAGGAGCTGGAGATTTGGAATGTGAACGATTGGCGGGGGCGTGAATGGAGGCTGAAAGACAACAGTCAACGCCCTCCCTGAGGATGATATTCAAGGGAGGATCAGAGGTTGGCAAAGGAGGGGAGGGGGGGGAAGGCAGGGCAGAAGCGAGGGGAGGTTGATCAGCAGAAGTGACAGGTTCAGGTACGGAGGAAGGCTGATCGGGAGAGGAGACAGGTGCAGGAGGGGGTTGAGTGATTGGCCACTGAACTTCTACATGAATTGGACACAAAGGGGGGATGAGCTTAGAAGAATACCGGAAGGATGAGTTGTTGAAGATTAAATCACAATTCCTGATCACGGTGCGGTTACCAAGATCCCATAGTCAAAAACCGTTCCCGTCGTTGAGGGGAGATAGCAGCATTGCAGACCTTGTTTTGTCGTCCAGCTTCTTACGGTTGGCTTCCGGGACCTTGTACCAAACATGGCATCCAAATGGATGCATGCTGAGTGGAGAAACACCATTTCACCCGAGAATCCAGATAGGGCTCTTGAAACCTGCCGGAGTGTGAAACGGAAACGAGTTGTGGTAGGAGAAGATGTGGCAAAGGGCATCCGCCCAGGAGGTTTTTGGGACTGAGGCCTGTAGTAGAGCGCACTGAAGGACGTTACCTATGGTGCGGTTAGTCCGTTCAGCGACTCCGTTGAGCTTGGGTGAATGCAGTGGACTGGGTTAATGGGCTATTCTCAGATTCTTGAGGTAGGATTCAAAAATGGAAGAAACATATTCCCCTCCGTTGTCGGAACGGAGGGACAGGATTTTAAATTGATTGGAAGTTTCAAACGAGGACCAGAATAATTAGGAACAGTGGAGCACGTCACTCTTGAGTTTCATTGGTTAAACAGAAGTGAATTTGGAGAAGTTGTCGACAAAAGTGACAAAATACTTATAGCCCTCTCTTGAGGATACTTCAAAAGAGCCAACGTCCAAATGAATCAGTTTCCCTGGATGAGTGGATCTGTAAGGGCGGCGGGATTTGAAAGAAGAACAAGACATCTTGCACTGGATACATGTGGGGAATTGTTGAACTTCCATTTTTTTTGCGTTTGAGATGGATAAGCCGTGAAGTTGAAGCAGCTTCTTTAGTGGCTTAAGGCCTAGATGGGAAAATTTCGCATGATAATCAAATAGAGAAGGCTTAGCGTGGACCTATTGAGAGGTTTCAGTGGATGGAGAACCCACTGGTTCCGAGGCTAGGTAGTAAAGATTCCCCTTTCTATAGCCCACGCCTGCAGGGGTATTGTCAAACTCAACCTCCTCGACCGGCCGAATGTTGCAGCGTTTTGAGGTAATGATCAGTGCAAATCCCAGGTCACAAAGGCTGGCAACTGAAATTGGGGGCTTTTGCAGAGAGGGGACGACCAGAGCCTTGAGTTTCTTGTATTGGCAAAGGGAAGTTGCATAGAGCCACGGTAGGACGACTTGACCACAGAGTGATCTGCTAGACGCACCGGAGTGCAGTCAAACATTGGATTTTTAACTGACAAAACGTGGGGAGTCATGGAAATGGAGCACCCCAAATCTAGATTAGCATCCGTTTGGGGTGCGGTCAACAGACAGGAGACTTGAGTGGAGGCAAGACCGGGGGTTACTTTGTATTCTGACCCCAAGTAGTCCGACTCTTCCTCTTGGGGGGCTTTGTTGTTGGAGACAATGATTGGAGTGGGGGTGGTCCATCCTGCTCTAGCCGGTTGTTTTTGTTTGTCGGAGGATCTCTTATGTTGTTGGTCTTGGGTTGTTTTCCGCAATGCCTTGGCCTGGTTAAGGATTTGAAGATTGTTGTAGCAGTTATTTAAGTTGTGTCCATCCACGTTAAAGAAGTAGCAATGTTTGGTTGACTGTTTGCTGGATTGAGATTGCGATTGTCTTGATTTTTCAGGAAAGACTGAGGCCGCTACCTCAGGTTGGGACTGACGTCGAGTATATTTGTTTTTAAGGGCAGTAACAACGGTTTCAAATTTGACACCGTGCTGGTTCATCAGCGCTGAAACGCAATGTAACCAATCTTGAGGGATAGAACTGAGTAAAGCTGCGACGTGGACATTGTCTGATGTAAGGGGATTTTTGCAAGAGATGAGCAAATTGAGACGTTCGTGGTATTTAGCCATTGTTTTGATGTGAGAAAGCAGGTCGTCGTCATCCATCTTGGTGAGGAGGAGTTTGTTCATCCAGAATACCCGCCCGCCAGTTGATTGGTCTTGATGATGTCCGTTTAACGCCGCCCACATTCCGTGAGCGTTTCTTTGATGTTTGCGTACAAAGCGTAGATTGGTTGAGTCCACAGACTGAGTGATCATTGCGCACACCAGTTTGTTATCATTAATCCATGCTTCTGAAGGGTTTTCAGGACAAGATTTCTCTAGGATGTATTTGAGTCCGGAAGCTTCAAAGTAGGAGGTAACAACAAACTCCCGCTCCAAGTAGTTTGAATTGGGGCCTGGTGATTTGAGTATAGGTAGTTTGGCATTGGGGAGCTTGTTGGGATTCGTGGGAAAAGGATCCAAACCAAGGTCAATCATTTTTGATTTCTGGGGAAGCGAGGTGGATGAGTACATCTAGAGATGAATTGCTTTATCAAGAAGCATACGGATCCAAAAAGAAGAGAGCTAGGGTAGCTCTGGGCTCACAACCTGATGTGTTTGACTGGGGCAGTTTGTGGGATGGATGTGGAAGGATAATATTGCATGAGACAGAGAGGAACATCAATCACACATGAACTGACACTTAAACAGTAGGAATGAAAAAGAAAAAGGAAAAATAATAAAAGGCGTACCTGGGGCAGTTTGTGGGATGGATGTGGAAGGATGAGGAAAGAGTCCTTCCACAATCCTGAGCTGCCCCAGGTGTACTACAGTACTACACCATTTGTGACATGGGCTTGACATGTGTGTGGCATCCTAGATACATGGTACTAACCCAACAGCCTCTATAAGTCAACGGAAGGAAAGTCCTTCATATTCTTCCGTGTTGACAACCTCATTCTTGTAGGCAACGGTTTTGATTTTGAAGGGAAGTTCAACGACAAATTTAAAAACTTACAGTGTCACGCCCCGGACACCATCATTGGGATGAAATTTGATCATACCAGCAACTCTATCCTGATCAGCCAACCAAAGCACATCTCCCATGGTCTAGAAGAACTAGGTCTGACAGACGCAAGAGGAGTCCAAACTCCACTGACCCCTCATCTCTAACTCACAGAAGCCTTGGATGAAGATTTCAAAGACTTCAAGCGCCTCAACATCAACTACCGGTCAGGGGTGGGTCTGCTGAACTAAATCGCGTCTTGGACCCGCCCGGACCTCAGCTTCTCAGTCTCATGCCTTGCCAGGTTCCAGAACAAGCCCGGCCTACTCAACTGGAAAGAGCTTAAGAGAAACTGGCAATATTTGAAAGCCACCAAAGAAGTCAAACTCACTTTGAGATACGACGACTCCGCCAAACCATTGACCTTCTACAGCGACTCATCTTGGGGCAAGGACCCTTCCTCAAGAAAATCCAAGTCCGGCTATCTGGGATTCTCTTTTGGATCCCTTATCTGTTGGGAAAGTTTCAAACAACGCAACATCACCTACTCCTCAACAGAAGCCAAACTCAACCCGCTCCTTGACTCCTTCCTGGAAGGAAGATGGCTCAAGCATCTCCTGGGGGAGGTGTTCAACGTCTCAATTCCCTTTACAACTCACTTCATTGGCAAAAAGGGCCTCAAGGACAAACTCAAGCGCTTCGGCTCCAATGCAAAAACCAGACATATGGATCTCAAGACCAAAGGCTTGCAAGAAGAACTCGCAGTGGGCAACTTGAAAGTTGAACTCACAACCACTGACCGCATGCTCGCCGATCCGCTGACCAAAGCAGTAGCCAAACCAGCCATACAGACCTTCCTGCGGATCATTGACCCCGGATTCAAGACCAATGACTCACCCTGATCAAACTCTCTCCAGTCATGGGGAGTGTTGAAGTATCACTCAGCTGTCTCGTGTGATGCCCAGTCCCCTCTCTCTCCTGCTATCAAACTTCAGATTATGTAATCCCCGGAACCCCCAACTCAAAGTCTGGGGGAATTCCTGGGAGGGAACAAGAGGGAGATCATTGACCTCCCCTTTCTGATTCTCTTCTTTTTCCTTCTCTTCTTTGACTGTTCTTCTTTCTTTTCCTGTTTCCTAATCTCATCTTCTTTCAATGCACTTACTCATTATTCGCCTCAAGCTCCAGAGACCCCTCAACCTCGATCTTCATCAACTTGCCACAATCACAAACCACTTAACTTCAATTGACTTCAATCTTACAACCTCTTTCTATTTGGATCTCTCAACCTCAACTCGTGACTGGTGAGAGTTACTCTTCCGTCATCTCACAACCTCTTTCTAACTCATCCTTTGGTTCCTTGACTCCGAAATTCTCAGTTTCTCCTTGATCAACCCGCCAGACAAGCCAATGTTTGCAAACTCTTGAAACGCTGTTGTCATTCCCGTTGGTCTTCTTTCATTTCCTTCAATTGTCATCCTCCGGTCCTCCTATTGTATTTCCTCCTTCTCAACGTGTGTCTGAATCAATTCCTTCAGTTTGTTGGTTTCAATTTAAGTTTCATTCTTCAAAAGTTTCAGCATAAAGTAGAGTTTCACAACAAAATGCAGATGATGACCCTGGTGGTGCACAATTGGGAGGACTTACTTCTGATTGAAGTTGCCTCTGCAACAGTGAAATTTCTTGACCTCATCATCAGGGATCCTACTGGCCATCTGAGTACAATCCAGTTCCTCCAAAACATATGATCCACCTCTGACTTGACAGACCACTTGATAAGGACCATTCCAGAAATTGGAAAAAAGCTATCCCCACTGATTTTCCAAGGATCAATTATAAGCTAAAACTAGATCAACAGGATTCAAGGCATCCCTGAATTGATTAGAATTCTTATCCTTCCAATACTGGACTGATTTTTCCCTTGACTCAATCATTTTCTGATAAGCTTTGTCACAAAAATCTTCACTTTTCTCCACTTGCTTGGATCTGTCAACTAATAGATCAGTGGTGGAAGAAACCTTCTCCCATGAAATACCTAAGAAAGATTCCATTTCCAGATCAAGAGGAAGGACATCCCTCTGTCCAAAGATAATTTTATAAGGTGAGCAGCCAGTGGTTCTTTAGTTGAAATTTGATCAGAGAAGAGGACCAGAGGAAGAAATTTGCAACAATTCTTTCCACTTTCACCAGCCAACTTGACAAGAGCAGCCTTCAAAGGGGCATGGCTTCTTTCCACCATGCCTTGTCCTTCAGGATAATAAGGATTGGTCCCCCTATGTTGACCAGGAATCAATTGGATCATTTTGGCCAGTTTGCCACTAAACTCAGAGCCACCATCAGTTGAAAAAGATCAAGCCAAGCCATAATGCATTTTCCAAGTCTCATAAAGGAAGGCTGCTACTGATTCAGAGCTCAGGTTCTTAAGAAATTTTGCTTCAACCCATCTAGAAAAATCATCTCTAGCCCCAATGAGGTACTTAGCTCCACCAGGATTAATGTGAACCACATCCATAGCAATCCTTCCAAAGACAGTGGACTCTCCAGTGGGATAACAAATTTCAGCCGGGCGCCTAAGATCATATTTCTGAAATACTTCACAACTCATGCACCATTGAGAGACGGATATCTTCAAAGATGGCCACCAGAATTGTTTGGATATATGTCAGTAGGTTTTGGTTTCCCCACAATGCCCAAGCCCTTCATGGAGACTTTCAAGGATTGAATCTTGTTTAGAGGGGATATTGAAAAAAATATGAGCACAAGGATTGCCTCTTTTCATAAGCCTAGTACCTTGGACAAAGAAATTGGAGGACTTCCTTTTGAGTGATCAAAAATCTTTAGCAGAGAGATCAGGAGGCCTTTGGAGAGTGGAAAGGAACTGCTCTAATTTTAGCCAGAAACCTTGTTGGAAGCCAGAAAAATCTTGGGAGGAAGATGTGCAGACTGGACAAATTAAAGGCTCCTCCTCATCAAATTCCACTCCAACATCCAATACTTCATCTCCAAGGGGGCGTTGAGATAAATCATCAGGAATGGTGAAGGATTTTCCAGGCCTATGAAAAATATCAAAAGAGAAAAGTTGGATAAAAGCCACCTGAAAGTCATAGGAGCATTTGGAAGGCTGGGAGCATTGATCATTTTGATGATGGATTGTGCTTCAACTTGTAACTCAAAGTTTTGACCCCAGAGGACATTTTGTAGTTTCTTCAACATTTGAGCCATGCCACAGAGTTCCAGTTTTGGTTGGGAGTACCTGGATTCTACATCTGAAAATAACAAGGATTCATAGAGAGCAGGACGTTCCCAACCATTTTAATCTTCCTGAGTGAGGACAGCCCCAACAGATTGATAACTAGAATCAACAGCCAGTTTGATCTTGCCAGCTCCAGGTCCGTAAGCAATCTTTTTTTAAGACTATGTCTTTGCCAAACACCATTTTAAGCAGCTGAAAAGAATGTTCACAATCTTGGGTCCAGATACACTCAGCATCTTTTCTGGTGAGGCAACGTAGAGGAGCACAGATTTTGGATAGAGATGGGATAAAGATTTGAACATAAGTAACAACACCTAGAAAACCCCTGACTTCAGTTGGATTGATGGGAGTAGGGCAAGAGAGGATTTTGTTGACTTTGGATTGAGCCATCCTTCTTCCTTCCTTGCAGACCACATGACCAACAATTTCCAGAGCAGGAACACAGGCAGCCAATTTGGATCCGGAGACAGTGAGGCTAGATTCTTGAATTTGGAACAAGATCCTTTTCAAAGTGGTTGCATATTCCCAGATAAATCAATGGATTCCTGAATTCCAGGGTAAGAGCTTGTTGTTATAATCAGAAACTTTTTCTTTAATTCCGCCATCGTCCATAAAGATACTGGTATTATCAGGGATTTCATCCTGGAGGATCCAAAACATCTGAGCCTGATAGACTGCAACCAAGTTGCTGGCACCTTGAGGCAATCGAGTAAGTTGGAAACAACCAAGGGGAGTATTGAATGTAGTGAGAGGGAAAGAAATCAGATGTAAGGACCATTTGTCATAGCCACCCATCATGTCACCTAGACCATAGCAAGCTCTCCCAGAGAAGGATTCAACAAATTCTTCAGTAGCAGGGGGAATACCAGAGTCTTTAATAGTAACCTTATTTAGATGCTGGAGATCATGAACTATTCTAAGTTTGCCGTTACTTTTAAGGACACAGAAAACAGGACTGGAACAGCTAGAAGTTGACTGTTTGTATAGACTGGTTTGGACTTGTTCCCAGACCAACTTGATGAATTTTTTGACTTTGGCAGCAGCAATTGGGATATTTTTCTTTTTCCAGGGATCATGTTCTACTAAAGGAATGATATAAGGAAGACCATAGGACTCTTTCAAGAGACCCCTCTCTTCTTCACAGAAAGCAATAGCTTTTTACCTAAGAGCTAAGAAATTTTTTATCAAATACAACTCATCAGGTAGAAGCCATCCATCTGGTCCAAATTTGACTACTCCCAGACGTTCTTCAGTGACACAACCAGAGGGAATGAATGGACCAGTGAGAGATCAAGGTAAACCAAATTAAGGATTGTGGGATAGAGGAGGACGCCTAAGAGGAGGTTTGAGATTGAGAGGCATTATTTGGTTGACTGGTTGGATTTTCCTAGCAACTGGTTTATATTTGGAGGCAAAAGAGAGCGGTTCTTGTTTTTGCCAAGAGTTTAAAAGAGAGATCTGACTACAAGGATTTAGACCAAGTTCTAACGCCTTCCAAATTTGATGTTCCGCAACGTTTTCAAAAGGTGCCTTTTCCATAAAAGAAGCCCCAGTAAGATAATACATTGCTCACATATGTGGAACAAGGTAGGGTTTCAAAAATGATAGTAGTAGGATACCCTGGTGGTGCACAATTGGGAGGACTTGCCTACCCCAATTTGGCTCCACTGAAGCCCAAATTATTCCATACCAAAGTCACCAAAAATAGGATCAAGATAAGGATCTAATTTAGACTCATTGCAGAGATTCAAACCAGAACTGAGAGAAGATTGATTAGGAATAAGAGTACAAGGAAAAGAAGAAACAACAGATGAAGAAGAAATATTTTTGGGTTTTTCCATTTTGATTTGTTTTTGATTTTTGATATTTTTGAGATCAGAAAAAAACATTGAATAGAAAGAGGAATAAGCCTCTGGGATGAGAGTTGACCCTTGAGTTGAAGTTTGAGGCTGAAAAGAACTACAATTATTAGTAGGATCAACTACTCCCATAAAACATGAGAGGAACTAGAATTGTCCTTCTGTTTTCATTTTAGAGATTACTTAGGAAAATGACCAGGGAAATCACTTTCCCGGCGACCAGAATTCAAAGAAAAAAGAGGAACCTCAATTTTTCTAACATCAGAATCATGGAGTAGGATTCTCTCCACAACTTGATTTGAAAAAATAAGAGTTGCTCCAAAATCAATTAGGAAAGGTTGACCCAAGATCATAGGTCCATCCAGGCGTGTGATCCAGAAATGACAAGTTCCAACAATGTTTTGGCCAATTGGGACTGGAAAATCTTCAACAATTGCAACCAATTTGCAAGACTGGTTTCCTATTCCATACACTAAAGAGGTGAAGCTGGCCCTAGGGCTGAGTTTAAGTTTGAAGGCCATAGCATCTGAGATCAAGTTGAGCTGAGATCCAGAGTCAACAAGGAGTGAGACTGTTTTTGCAGATTCACCAAGATAGCAGGGAAGAAAACCAAGAGGACAAGAGTAAAGAATAGACTCAGGAGAGGGGTCTGTTCCACCAGAATCCTCCATCAAAGTTCCAGAGGAGACCATGAGTTCTTCAGGAACAATTTCCACACGGCAGGGAGAAACCCATTTCTTGATTCCTTCAGCAACAGATGGAGAGATTGACAGGATTTCAGCCACAAACAGATCAGGAATTTTAAGATCAGAAATTTTCTTTAATACCCCTTCCACAGAATTGGGATGATCTTTGGAAATTCCCCTCTCAAACCAAACTTTGGGCTGGGTGGAGGGAGGAGGATTGGGTGAAGCAGGAACAGGATCAGGGGAATGAGGAGGTTTAATAGATGAGGGATGAGGATCAGGGTGATCTTGAAACCTTCCCATGAGTGGTTCTTTTTCCACCCCCATGTCTTCTACATCAGAAGAGGGCTAAGGTGAGGATTGTTGTTTGGGTGGTTTTTGGAGGATCAAGGATGGCAAGGAAGGAGCTTTATGAGGTTTGGGCTCCTCTTGTCACTTCCTAGCTGGATCCGATTGGTAAGTACCAACCAGAGAGGAGGAGGAAATAGCTGGGAGATAAAAGGGTTGAAGAGTACCACAAGAATATTGGAAATCCACAGAAGCCAAGGATGCCGTCTTAGAATGGGGTGGCTGGTAAGAGGCCACCACATGACAAATGGGGCAAGACAAATCAAAAGGGATTAGTGAACCATTAGGAAGGAAAAATTTATTCCCTTTTGGCTCTACCAATTTCTTGTCTTTGTCCTTCTGGAGTTTGAGACATTGACTGGTTCCATGGCCTTCCCTGTGGCAATAATAGCAGACTAGACTTTTTTTAGGAACAACACTAGAAGGTTTAGGAAAGACAAGGGAGGAACTCTTTGTTGATGTTCTTATTCCATTTCATCTTAATGTCAGATGTGTTTCCGTGTTTCTTTTCTTATTTCCCACATATTTCATGTCTCATGTATTGCGTACCTCATTGTCTCAGAATGTCAATTTTCTGTCCGTCCAATTGTGCTGTGTCGAGCTGTCACCTATTTCATAACTGTCACTTACAACTCTCACACAACCTCTCGACTCAGCACATAAAAGACAAGCAACTATCCTCTGTCCTCCAACTGAAATCTCAAACTCAACCACTTGGCCAGCTTCACCTACTCAACTTTGATCAACAAATCATCTGAACCCAAAGACTAGACTGAAAAAATGATCAATTCAAGATTCCTTTGAACTAATCTATTGACTCTCTCAGCTCAGTATCCCAGTTGGATCAGTCAACAACAAATCCTCAAACTGCTATGTTCTACTTAATCTCTTTAGAGGTCATAACCGGGCCTGTAGAACTATCAGTCTTTGTTTGTTTTCCATTCTGTTCAATTCTGTTTTTTGATTTTTTCATCTTGTGTTCATGGTTTCTAACCCTTTCCTTGAATCTGAAATTAATCAGCCTGGTCTAGGTTTCTTAATTCATTAAAACCTTTACACGGTTAATAGCTGAAGATGGTTCACCCCAGCTCATGTGGCACGAATCAAATTACTGAAACACCTGGACCAGGAGGAGGAGGAGGAGAAGGTAAATTCAAGGCTCTGGATCTGAAGCCCCTCATGAAATCCACTCCACTACTCACCAAGACAAACTAATCAATCTGGCAAAAGAAGATGGAACAATTGTTTAAAATGCGTGGAATCCTTGACCTCATCAACTCAAACAATCCATATACTGAAATCCCAGACAACAATGAGATGGCTGGATAAATCATGTCTAAACTAGATCTAGCAACCCACACCAACATCATAAGCTCAGAAAATGAAGATTCAACCAAGCTAATCTGGCTGGCAGCAAAGAATCACTTTTCCTCCAGTCAAGCGGCCAATCAAGCTTGAAAATTCTTCAATTTTCTTTACCTGGCTTTTGACCAAAATGATATCCAAAGCTTTGTAACCTCAGTAAGAACCCATTTAGGAAAACTTGAAGAAGTTGGAATTGAGCTACTGGCTGACATCCTCAGTTACCTGATTCTATTCAAACTACCCAAGTCACTCAAGGCCATCCCCTCTCAAATCATGCACTCAGGACTACAACTTTCTGTTTCCCTAGTACTCGACTATCTGGTTCAACACAAGAAAAAATTTCAGGCAAAACTGCCCGAGACGTCTGACACTAACTCAGCCTTGTATCACTCCAATCATCAAAGAGAGTCAAATTAACCAAGATGCCTTGATGGAAAGCAAAACCCAGTGGAGAAGTCCCATTGTCAGTTCTCCTGCTGAATTGAATTTCCCAAACTGAAACCTGATAATCCACCAAACAAAGCAAGAAGGGGACCTAAGAAGAAACCACAAGAAGAATCTCACTTCTACAGCTTCTACTGCGCTGCGGACAAGGAAAAAACAGACTCCAAAGACTGTTACATTCTCAACAGCGGATGCTTGATTCACATGTTTTGAAGACAAGATTTCTTCATCACTCTGGCAGAAAACTCAGGAGACAATACCATTAAAACAGGAAAAAGAGGAGAAGGACTATCCATCAAAGGGCTCAGCACCTTAGAAATCTTGGACCAAGCTAAACGAATACGCTTAGATAATGCAGCTTGGGTTCCAGAAGCTACTGTTAACCTCATCTCTCTCGGAGCCCTGCTAAACAAAGGTTGTTTATTACAAGTTAACACCAAAACCAAAACCTCCTCTTTCTCTCTCTGCTTCAAAGTTAGATGGCTACTGACTGGCATCATAGAGAATAATCTTCTTCTCATCAAGTTTGGCCCCTCAAGCCAATCACAGCCTCTTCAGTTTTACTTAACACAAACAGACATAACTAGTCTCCACAAGAAACTTGGTCACGCTAGCATTCAGCGCATGGAAAAACATCTAGGTCATAGCATTGTTAAAACTCTAACAAGCAACTTTCAATTTCTAGCTTGCAACCAGGCAAAGATCTCAAGACTTCCCTTTGAAAGTACTCAAGCCCCAGCCTCAAGGGTTTTTGACTGACTTCACCTGGACCTGATGGGGCCCTTGAATCCAACCAGCAAAGGGGGGATGCAATATTCTCTTACAATTGTTGACAAAAAGTCGGGCTATCTCTCCTCATTTCCTCTTCCCTCCAAGGACGCTGCTTCTAAGACAATCAAATTTGTTATTGAAAATGAAGCCAATAAACTACTTAGATACCCATCCCAAGTCATCTCCGACAGAGGAGGTGAATTTTTGAATGAAGATCTCAATCAATTCTTCAGGTCTAAGGCTATACAACACATCATCAGCAAGCCTTACCACTCACAGCACAATGGGAAGGCCAAACAAGCCAACCGGACAATCATGGAGTCTGTTCCCTCCGTGTTCAGGTTGACTTACATACCCAGAAACTACTGGCAGGTATTAATAAAAAGCTGTTGCTTTGCTCTTAATCAAATTCCTTCCGAAAAAGGCGGGGAGACACCATGGAAAATGCTTCAAAAAACTGACCTACCCTCAAACTACCTTCAGCCCATAGGTTTTCCAGCAGTCTACTTACTCAGCAACACCAAAATCCCCTCAAAACTGAGTGAAAAAGGGGAGGACGGGATTCTCCTAGGTTACAACCCTCGCCTCTTCTTTTATAAAATTCTATCCAGAACTGGGAAAATCATAGACACCAAGCACGTTAATTTTATCAATAAACCATCACCAATCAATCTTGAACTTCCCGCCAGCAAGGCAGCAGCCAAGGAAACAACTCAAACGACTCAGAATGAAAATCTCAAAGGTACTCAAGCCAGTACTGACGCAACCGTCATTGAACTCCAGGACGACGTCAAACCTCTCATCAAACCCACAACGGAGTCAGACTGCTCCAAATCAGACAGCTCAGAAACCGAGGTTCTCAAAACCTTTAGACCTAATTTACGCAATACAAGTCAACCTAAACCTCCCAAACAATACGGGCACTACCACTAAGACTTACCAAAGAACATTCACAGAGCATTAAACTATCCCACGTGGGTACCTCCTGTCAACAAAGAACTAGACACAATAGAGGAACTTGGAGTTTGGGAAGATGCCAATGAGTCAGAAGTCACCAATCCCCTCCACACCACCTGGGCCTTTTGATGCAAACAGGACCTGCATACTGGTGTAGAGACTCCAAGGGATAATGGGATTATTTAGAAAATAGCTTGCTGGAAGTCACTAGAAGGGGAATTTAGTTTACTACTAGTCTTGAATAGATAGAGGTAAGCTAAGGTGGTTTTGAATTGCCTGCCATTCTGAACTATAATTAGTGTGCACAATAATTTTTTTTAATTAATGGCTGGTTTCTTTGAGAATTAAAATAGGTCTCTTATCAGACCTAGATTAATTATTAATAGAGATTTTTAGGAATTTCAAGAATATTCCAGGTTGGATTTGATTATTGGAAAGCTTCCACCAATTAATAATCAAGAATTTTCGACTTTTTCCCACTATTTTTTTCAATTCCAATTAAAGGATTTAAGGGTTGACCAAAAGGTGCTTAACCAGTAGGGGGACCCAAAGATGAGCTTGCCCACAGGGAGCTGGGCGGAAAAAAAGCTTGGTTGGTTGTTCTGTTGTGCTCTTCCTCTTTTATGAATTTACTAATCAAAAATAAGGGTTTTTCCCTCTTAAAAACAGGTGCTGAATAACAGGCCTTTTCTCAAGAACCCTTCTTCAAAAACACCAGGGGTTTGGTCAAATGGTCAATGATAATTTCGTGTATGATCCTTTATTTCCTTTTAACTTTATTCTGGTTCACTGACAAACTGGTACTGATCAGGCAGAGGCCATAGACCTTAGGGGTCTGATGCCATATTCTGGGCTGATGCCATGCTATACAACTTGGATAGGGCAAAAGAGGCCCCTTAAATAGAAAAATACTTCCTCAGGGGATGCCCAGGGCTCCCCTGAGTGCGGTTCTGAGCCTCTCTCTGCACTGTTGAAGCACAGGAGGGTACAGTTACATGAGACAGATCATTCTGGTGATAAAATGTGTAAATCAGGCTGAGAGATAACTGTATTTTTTAGTTCAATCTTTGAGATTCAGGCTAAGATATGAGATAAGAGATAAGAATGGTGTGATCTGGACGCTTCTGAGTGCTTATCTTGTATAAAAAATGATGCAGAAGTTGCCTGCAGCTTGAGTTAATTTTTGCTGGTTGGGAAAAGAATGAAACATGCTTGGCAGCTGCAAGCCCTCTTTGGTAGCTTGAATGGTGTGACCTGCATGGGTTTGGTGATGGAAAGTCATGTGCTGGGTGTTTCTTAGGACGCTTCTGAGCCCTTATCATGTATAAAATGTTGCAGGAACTACCTGCATGCTGTTTCAATGTAATTAGTTGTGGAGATATGAGGTATGCTGTTTTACCGCATGTCCCCTTGGGTAACTCGAGAGTGTGGCTTGCAGATGTTGTATGGTTGATATGGTGAAAAAATGAGTATCAGAGCGCTTGAGAGGACGCTTCAGAGCTCTTATCTGGTGTTGAAAGTTCCAGAAAAGTCATTTGTACTGAGTTTTTATTGCTGGTTGGTGAGAATTGAGATATACTTGGCTGCATGAGCCCCTACTTCTGTTGGTGCATGTGTGTGTGCTGTATGGTTGGAATAGTGGCAAACTGAGTATCATAGTGCTTGAGAGGACGCTTCAGAGGGCTTATCTGGTGTTAAAAGTTCCAGAAAAGTCATGTTTACTGAGTTGTTATTGCTGGTTGGTGAGGATTGAGATATACTTGGCTGCATGAGCCCTACTTCTGTTGGTGCATGTATGTGTGATGTATGGTTGGAATGGTGGAAAACTGAGTACCAGAGTGCTTGAGAGGACGTTCCAGAGGGCTTATCTGGTGGTTAAAGTTCCAGAGAAGTCATGTGTACTGAGTTGTTATTGCTGGTTGGTGAGAATTAAGAGATACTTGGCTGCATGAGCCCCTGCTTCTGTTGGTGCATGTGTGTGTGTTGTATGGTTGGAATGGTGGCAAACTGAGTACCAGAGTGCTTGAGAGGAAGCTTCAGATGGCTTATCTGTTGGTGAAAGTTCCAGAAAAGTCATGTGTACTGAGTTGTTATTTCTGGTTGGTGAGAATTAAGAGATACTTGGCTGCATGAGCCCCTGCTTCTGTTGGTGCATGTGTGTGTGTTGTATGGTTGGAATGGTGGCAAACTGAGTACCAGAGAGCTTGAGAGGACGCTTCAGATGGCTTATCTGTTGGTGAAAGTTCCAGACAAGTCATGTGTACTGAGTTGTTATTTCTGGTTGGTGAGAATTAAGAGATACTTGGCTGCATGAGCCCCTGCTTCTGTTGGTGCATGTGTGTGTGTTGTATGGTTAGAATGGTGGCAAAATGAGTATGATATTGCTTGAGAGGACGCTTCTCAGGGCTTATCTGGTGGTGAAAGTTCCAGAAAAGGAGTTTAATTTGCTTTCATAGTACTCGTTGTAGTGTAACATTGGTATTAATATGGTTTAAGTCCTGCTGGTATGGGGTATGTTGTTTTGTTGTGTGGTTATTTTGAGAATAATCTTTTGATTATATATTAAATTAAGACTTTCCATTAATCCATGTGACATAATCCAGTCTGTGACAGGTGTTGGGTTGTTTTTGTGACAGGTGTTGATATAGTTGGAGGGTTTTATCTGGTGATTGATTTGGGTTTTCAGGTTGGTTTGAGTTTAGAGAATACTTTATGAGGGGTTTGAAATTTATTTAGTATTTTCTTGACTTTAATTTGATATAAGAATAATAATTAATAAGACAAAATGAGTCTGATGGCTATAGGACAGGTTTGGTTTACCACACCGGGGACACCACTCTCATGGCTCATGTCTGTGTACAAGGATTCAACCAACAATTTGGCATTGACTACTTCAACACGTTTGCTCCCATAGGTAAGGTGGCCTCCCTACGAGCCCTACTATGCTACTATGTGGATAGAAAACTTAGCATTCTTCAGTTTGACATAAAAGGGGCATTTTTACACGCTCCGCTGAGCAAGGATGTCTACATCAAAACTCCAGCTGGCTCAAAACAAACCTCCAAACATCTCAAGTTGAAGAACTCATTGTACGGGTTGAAACAGACGCCACTGAATTGGTACAAGACCCTGAGTGAGTGGATTAAGGAAAATGGTTTCAAGGAGAGCAACAGCAATCCATGTCTCTATCTCCACAAAGATCAAACCACTGCTCTCTTCTTTCATGTAGATGATTTAATTCTTTTTGGAAACACCAAAGACTTTAAGAATTGGTTTCTTGAAAAATTCAAGGACTCTTCAGCGCATCAGGTTGACACGCTACTTGGAATGAAGGTGAAAGTCACTCTAAACTTGATCAGTCTCTCATTACCAAATCATATTAAAAAATGTGAAGGTTTGAGGTGGAAACCAGGACCAGACTGTGTTTTAATTGCATATAAGAGAAGAACACGATGAGTTATAACTAAGATATGAGTATGAACTAAAGAGAGTATAAAGAAGATAAACCAACGGGTGAGATGATTGGCTAAGTTATGGAGTTGATCAGTTAATGAAGATGATGAGGAAACAAACTCCTGTACTGTAGAAAGAAAAAAATTTGAATAAGCAGCTGCCGTGATAGCAGCACTAGCGTGAAAAGCAATTACGTTGGCCAATTGATTTAACCAGAGAAGCCAGCTGTGATTTGAATATTATGAACTTGAGCGCCTTGAATGATATGAAAGGAGGAAAAGATAAGCGAATGCTGATTGTTGAGTTGACTTTGATTTTAACATCCTTACAATTAGACAAGCTGGCTGCAGAGTATCTTTGATTGAGTTGTGTTGAGATTGAGATTGTTTCTTGAGAAATTTCAATGGCAAAATCGAAGTGGGAGTTGGTGGTGGGACTGTTGAAGTGTGTCAAACTTTGATTGATTGAGTCTTCAAAGAGTTTAGTCTACGCATCTTGATGGTAAGAGTTTCTGCACCGGTTCACGTGGAAAATGGAGTGCGGGTAGCCGCGCGGTACAATTGAAGTGGAAAGGTGAATGAGAAAATATAAGGAAATAAAACAAAGGAAGGGGGCTCAGTACACAATTAAAGTAGAAATGAGCAAATAAGAGCACGCACTAATTCAGTTGTGTTCTCTTGAAAATATTTGGACATATTTTGTGATAACTGCATTAATAACATTCTTAGAAATAGAGATTTAAAGCAATAAGATAGTGCAGTGAGCATTGATTCTAACACCCCCCCTCAACTCAAGAATCAGTGATATAGAGAGCTAAATGTATTTACAAGTTGTGTTATCAAGACCTTGTTGGCTGCTTTGGTGAGAGCGTCGGCAGTAATGGAGAGGGAAGGAATGAGCCAAACGTCTATAAGCCCATCCTCATAGTTGGTTCTCAAGCTTTTTGTTTTGAGGTCAATATGTTTAACTTTTGAATTTGAGCCAAACTTCTTTATCTTGTCATCTAGCCCTTTGTTGTCTATGAGGTGCAAAGGACATTTGAATTGCGATCTGTATATCTCCTCAATTAGTGTTTTCAACCAACGCGCTTCTAAGTGACAACTTGATAGAGCCATGCATTCCGATTTGGTAGAGGAGTGCGTGATGCATTGTTGGCACCTACTGGTCCAGTATAGTGGACTTCCTTTGGATGAAAAGATGAAACCGCTTTGGGAAATCCTTGAGACCGGGTCATCCCCCCAAGTGGCATTGCTGAAGCACACGAGTCAATTGGATATTGAACAAGGACCAAGAGTCAGGGTGAGATCCTTGGTTTTTGAGAGATACTTCCATACGTGTAGAACTTCATTCCAGTGGCTCAGACCAGGTCCATCACAATATTTGGCCAGACTGGAGACGGCAAAGCTGATTTCTGGTCTTGCAAGGCCTGCAATGAAGTTCAGTTGCCCAATAGGTGACCAATAATTGATATTGAGCTCCAAAAACCTTTTATGGTCTTCATTGTCAGCTGGCTGGAGGTGGATTTCTGGAGTGCGAGGCGTGGATAAGGGTTGGAAGTTTGCCATGTTGAGTTCATTCAGTCCCTTCTCAATGGGTAGAGGCAGTGACAGTTGGATGAGGCCCTCACAACGTTCCACTTTCATACCGAGTAAGGTATTGGGTTTGTGGGCTGAAGAGTTGCAAAATGTAGATAGAAAGGCATCCTTGAAGCGACTTACATCTCCGGCCACAATGAGGTAGTTGACATGGAAGAACACCGCTGAAGTCTTGTTGGTGCCAATGGACAAGCAAGGATCCCCTTTTGACTCCTTGAATCCTCGAGATTTGATCCAATTGCTTAACATGCAGTACCAGTTTCTGGGTGCTTGCTTCAGACCGTAGAGGGATTTCTTCAGTCGGAGATATTTGGATTTTCTGTTACAGCCAAATGGTGTTTTGATGTAGACGCGTTCTTCAAGAGTTGAATGGATAAAGGCGCCTTTGACATCAAGTTGAAGTAATTGTAGGTTTTTTGTCAGCTGCGTAAGTGAGAACAGCTCTCAAGGAGGCCACCTTACCCATAGGCGCGTAGGTTTCCAAGTAGTCAAGACCATAGCGTTGATTGAAACCCTGAACGCACAGTTGAGTCTTGTAGGTGACTGGCTCTCCGTGGGCGTTTTGCTTGATTTTGAATACTGGCACGGTGTTCAATGGATTGGTGACTTCATCATCTTCTGCTTCTTCCCATACCTCTTGATCTTTGATTGAGTTGAACTCGCGAAGAGCTGAATCCTTCCATACGGGAATCTTCATGGCTTCTTGCAAAGTTTTGGGAAGTTTTTCAGATTAGAAGCCATACCTCTCTTGTTTGGATAGTTGGCTTTGGTCTTGAAGCCTTGGTCAAAGATTGTTTTGGATTGATGAGCCGCCGTCCGTAGATTTTTCCAACTCTGTTTCTGATTCCAAGGGTGGCGCCTTGGATTCCTCTTTGATGACCTGCCGCATTTGATTAACTGGATGGAACTTGGGCTCTTGTGTGGATTGTCCAAGAGTCAGTGTTGGATGTTTGGTTTCCAGATCAATGAGAGGGATGGTTATTGGTTTTTGATTGTTGAAGATTACATGTTTAGAGTCAATGATCTTGCTGGATGAGTTGAAAATCTTGTACGATAACAGTTGGGGATTAAATCCAATCAAGATACCGGGCGCTCCCTTTTCTTCAAGTTTGGACCAAACTTCAGTTTGATTCAATTTGTAAGTGAGCAAGGTGCCTATAGGTCTGATATAGCCATCAGGTAGGAGTTTGCCGTGCATCTTAAACCAAGGAGAATCATTGCCTTTTACTTTAGGGATCTGATTGAGCATCAAACAACATCCTTGCACAACTTTGTGCCAGACTGATTTAGGTAGTCCACTGTTGGATATAGTTGCTTGGGTGGACTCCATGATTATGCTATTAGCGCGTTTGACTCTTCCATTTTGTTTTGAGTGGTAGGGTTCACTTGTTATTTGATTTATGTGGTGTTTTTTGTAGAAGGATTGGAGTTTGGTGTTCACAAACTCTCCCCCTCCATCGGAGCATACCTCTCTGGGATACCAGTTGGTTTTCCAATGTTGGTTTTCAATGATGAAGAGAATCAAGTCCGCCGCGTCGCTTTTGGATCTGAGAGGAAAGCAGAAGATATAGCCAGAGAATGATTCAATAAGATTCATAATGTACCTGTACCCTCCCTTGGCAGTTGGCAAGATGGGTCCCATGAGATCCAGATGAATCTTGTCAAAGAATTTCTCAGCAACGCCCTGTTGATACTTAAAGGGCTGAGCAGTGATCTTGGATTTGTGACAACACAGGCATTTGAACTCATCTTTGAGGTTGGGCGGAATCTTCTGATTCAGAAACTTCTCCATCCTTGCAATGCTGGCGTGTCCCAACAAACGGTTTATTTTGGACAGCTTGGCTTGGGAGAAATGACATGATTTCTACTTTTGAACCATATCAATCACAAATAAATTGTTGATGATCCAACCCAAGACGACACAGAAATTGCCTTTGAACAGCTTGAAAGTGCTCAGATTGATTGAAGAATCAAAAAATAGCAAGGCTCCTTTGGTGATAAGGGCTCCAAGTGAGATTAGGTTCACAGTGGACTCGGGGACCCAAATGGCATCTGATAGTGTGATGACGGTGTTGCTGGTATCAAGTGACACCTCTCTGGATCCCTTGATGGTGATGGCCGCATCTTTCTTGCCGGTTTGGATTTTTCCAGCTCCATTGCTTAAGGTGAGGTGATTGAATCAATCCTTATCAGTTATAATGTGTACGGAACATCCTGAGTCCAAAATGAATTGAGTCGGTGCGACATCTACATCGGAGTTCAGACCGCAGAAGAATGAGTAGAAATGCGCCTCCTTCTCCTGAGTTGGTTTAGATTTCTTGCTACAATTGTGCATATTGGGGGTTTTGAGTTCTGGTCATTCAAACCAGCATGATTTGGCCAAATGTGATGTGACCTCGGGATTGTGTTTGCCATTTTAACATCTAGGTCATTGATAGATCTCCATGTTGACTGGTTCAGCCCAATTGTCTTGAGCTATGATTTCATTCTTGTGTTGAATAACGTGATTGAGCACCACGTCAATCTTCATGTCGGTGGTGGTGTGCATGATTTCAGATTTCATGCTATGCATCAAAGCCAGGAATTTGAACAGCACAAGGCAGGCAATGATTTGCAATGGTATCTCTATGCCAACTTCTGTCAACTTCTTGAGGTAGACTTTGATGGAAGTAACAAAAATATCAATGTTGGCGCCCATGGTTAGGTGTAAGAATCCATTAAAGACCCTTGCCCTATTAGCTGATTGTGATGAAGCAAAATACTCTTGAGTCAAGATCCAGATTAACTTCGTGTCATCCTTGTTGAAATTGTCAATGATGTTGTCGTAAGTATTCAATTGCAACTTTGGCATGATGTGCGCTTCAAATTCCTGGTTTGTATCATCATCTAATCGATTCAAATGGTCAGGATTGTCCATGATAAAAAAAATTCCCCGTAGTTTTAACATATTTTAAAACTTCTTTTGCCACATACTGTAGTTGTCGGCTGTTAGAAGGGGAGTGTATTCAATTAGAAACTTGATGGCTAAGGATTTGTAGTTTGTTGAGTCCCGCCCTGGTCCTGGCGTTTGAGAAGAAGTTCCCGGCCAATCGTCCATTACAAGCGGAAGGATTTTAACTGTGTGAAAGTTTGAGGTGGAAACCAAGACCAGACTTTGTTTTAATTGCATATTATAGAAGAACACAATGAGTTATAACTAAGATATGAGTATGAACTAAAGAGAGTATAAAGAAGATAAAAAAATGGGTGAGATGATTGGCTAAGTTATGGAGTTGATCAGTTGATGAAGATGAGGAGGAAACAAACTCCTGTACTGTAGAAAAAAAAAATGTGAATAAGCAGCTGGCGTGATACCAGCACTAGCGTGAAAAGCAATTACGTTGGCCAATTGATTTAACTGGAGAAGCCAGCTGTGATTGGAAGATTATGAACTCAAGCGCCTTGAACAATCTGAAAGGAGGAAAAGATGAGCGATTGCTGATTGTTGAGTTGACATTGATGTTAACATCCTTACAATTAGACAAGCTGGCTGCAGAGTATCTTTGATTGAGTTGTGTTGAAATTGCGATTGTTTCTTGAGAACTTTCAATGGCAAAATTGAAGTGGGAGTTGGTGGTGGAACCGTTGAAGTGTGTCAAACTTTGATTGATTGAGTCTTTGACAATTTTAGTCTACGCATCTTGATGGTAAGAGTTTCTGCACCAGTTCACGGGGAAAATGGAGTGCTGGTAGCTGCGCGGTACAATTCAAGTGGCGCTCAGTACACAATTAAATTAGAAATGAGGAAATAAGAGCACGCACTAATGCAGTTGTGTTCTCTTGAAAATATGTGGACATATGTTGTGATAACTGCATTAATATCATTCTTAGAAATAGAGAGTTAAAGCAATAAGATAGTGCAGTGAGCGTTGATTCTAACAAAAAAGGGCTTGAAGAACTGAATCTCCTGGACGCTAAGCCGCTTAACAATCCTTGCACTTTGGGTCTGCAATTGAAACCAGCAACCCCCAATGAAATCAAAGCGTTTGAAGAATCGGGAAAGAATTACCCATCCCCAATTGGTAGGCTGAATTTCATTGGGAACCTGGCTAGACCAGATATCAGCTTTGCTGTATCAAACCTAGCTTGCTTCTGTGAAATATCAGGAATTACCCACTGGAAGGAGGTAATTCATGTATGACAATACCTGCTGAAGACAATTGACTATAAACTTGAGTTCTGATCAAAATAAATTTCAAACCATCTTGTTACTTACAGTGATGTAACCTGTTGAGATGACCCAGTCACCAGACTTTAGCAGACCAGTTTTATATCTCTCTTCAAGGGTTTTCCAATCTACTGGACTAGAAGAAAGCAACGGAGCATAGCTTTTTCCTCCACCAAATCTGAATGTAATGCCCTCTCAGCAAATTATCTTGAAGGCCATTGGCTTCACCATCTTCTTAAAGAAATCTGGAGGTTGTCATCTCTAGGACCTCCAATGCACCTCGTTGATAACAAAGGCCTTGTTGACAAAATCAAGAAATTTGGTTGCAAGTCTCATGCAAAGTACATAGAACTCAAACTTAAGAGTATAAGGAACAACTGGAATGACGGACTGATCAGTGTTAAACTCATCTCCTGCCATAACATGCTTGTAGATGCCCTCACCAAACCAGCCAATCCCACCTCTGTAATAGGGAGGTAAGCTCTTTGGGATGTTGATTTGAGCCGGCGTGTTGATGTTCTTATTCCATTTCATCTTAATGTCAGATGTGTTTCTGTGTTTCTTTTCTTCTTTCCCATATATTTCATGTCTCATTCATTGCGTACCTCATTGTCTCAGAATGTCAAGTTGCTGTCCGTCCAATTGTGCTGTGTAAATCTGTCACCTATCTCATAAATTTCACTTACGACTCTCACACAACCTCTGAACTCAGCACATAAAAGACAAGCAACTATCCTCTGTCCTCCAACTGAAGACTCAAACTCGACCACTTGGCCAGCTTCACCTACTCGACATTGATCACCAAATCATCTGAAACCAAAGACTAGACTGAACAAATGATCAACTCAACATTCCTCTTAACTAATCTATTGACTCTCTCAGCTCAGTATCCCTGTTGGATCAGTCAACAACAAATCCTCAAACTGCTCTGTTCTACTTAATCTCTTTAGAGGTCATAACCGGGCCTGTAGAACTATCAGTCTCTGTTTGTTTTCATTTCTGTTCATTTCTGTTTTGTGATCTGTTCATGTTGTGTTCATGGTTTCTAACCCTTTCCTTGAATCTGAAATGAATCTGCCTTGTCTAGTTTTCTTCATTCATTAAAACTTTTACACTCTTTTGATCCACTTTATTCTCAAAGGCTTTAAGAATTTAGAGATCTTTTCCATTGTAGCGGTTTCTTGGTTAGGCTGAGGGTTTTTGGGCCTGCAATCAGATTCCATTTTATTCACAATCTTGTTTGACTCTTTGAAAGAGGGGGCAAGGACTGGTTCAGTGTTTTTATATTTTTTAAAATTGAGGGCCGTTTGACCTTTCATAACTTTATCCACCACTCTCGTAAGGATAAGGAACCCAGGGGGCTTGAATCAATTATCCTTGGGGGTGATCAGGGATTCAGACTTGACCAGTTTGTCCTTGATCCTTTCCTCCCCTCCAAGAGAAAAAGATTGGAAAAATTTGACTCAAATTTTGTCCATTGTGTTGATGTGATTGTTTTGGACAAGGTAGAATTGGATGGAATCCCAAGATTTCCTAAAGGACTGATAATCAGAAGCTGAAGCCACACTACCATTGGAGATCCACTGGGAGACAAGGTTATTTAGATCCTGCAAATTAAATTGGGCTACATCTATTATTCCCCAATAAGCCAACATTGCTTCCTGAAGCAGGGCCCAGTTATGCAGTTTGAAACCTTCTAACAACTCAATGATTTCCATAACTTCATCAGAGGAGATAAAAAATACTAACTGGTAGGCCATATCAAATTGGCTAGCCCCATCCACCAAAGCAGCTATCTTGTACAAGTCTAAGAAGCATTCCACATTTTTCCCATTGAAACCTAAGTTCTTGTTCTGGGGCTTGATCTTAACCATCTTAGGATGAGCAGGAGAGGATCTTGGGGATTCCATTTTGACAGATTTTCATAAAAGATCCAAGGAGCAGATTTCTGAAGTGGCTCACAAATTTGGAAATATTAGGGTTTCTCAAAAAAACAACAAGTATCTTGCCCAGATGTTGCACAATTGGGAGGACTTACTTCTAGAACAAGTTGCCTCCACGGATCTAGATGATAAAAAGAAAAAAGGAAAGATGACAGATTTTGAAGTTGATGATTGTTCTTGGGACTGTAAATCCCAAGGTTGATGGTTTGATCCCTGCCCGGGGGACAAAATGTGAGTCTCCAAACGGTGCTAGGCCATGGCAGTTCTGTGGAGGGGAAAGGGTTTAGGCTGCCCTCCTGAGTTTTACAGAAATATTTAAATTTAACCAATATCAAAGTCCAGAACCTGGTAAATGAGGGACCAAAGAGTAAAGGATAAAGATGATAGTAGTTGGTAGCTGGGGAAACAACACTATCTGAGGCAAGATGAGGCCGGGGAAAAATTTAATAGAAGAAGTCAAGGATTGTTCAGAGTTCAAAAAGACAAGGCAATTGTAAGTGACAACGCCCACAAGCTAATAGCTCTGGTCGTCAGCAGAAGCTTAGGAAAGATCAACTCAATCCCAAACAACCTCCAGGTTCTCAATGAACCTGCCCAACTCTCCGCAATAAAGCGCTTGAAAGGTACCAGATAAATATGGGTGGCTGCACAAGACAAAGCTAATTGTTTTGAAAACGCTTTAGAAGCAAAACAATAACTGGTTCAAACAATAATAACCCAACAATTCTCAAGGGAATCAAGAGTAGCTTGGTAGAATTCAAATTCAAAAGAAATGAAGGGAGGTTTGACTTTCCAGGTTTTAAGCTTAATAAAACCTCTTTAGTCAAACGCGACTGGTTCCAGAAAGATAATCAAAGAATGATCAGGACCAGTATGGTCAGATAAAGGGATCAGGAGTGGTGTAACACACTCAAGAATTCAATCAGTCAAATTCTTCTTCAACCAGGAAGGCTATTGGTTGGTGATAAAGATCAAGTATCATGATTTGAGTATGGAGGCTCAAAGATCAAGGGGAAATCATGGATATACCAAGAATTTAGTCGCAGATAAAGGGGAATGAGACCCCACAGATGATTTGCTTCAGGATGATAATGATGATATTTTCTCTGGTAAGATATCATAACATACCCCCCTCCATCCAAAAGGCAAGGGAGAGCCCTGTTAGACTATATACAAGTGATTATACAAATAGAGTGGATTTTTTTTTTTTTTTGATTTTAGGTGATCAGAAAAATAGATCATGTGGGCCAGTGAAAATCTGGCCTCCCTGACTGGGGTGGGATTTTTTCTCATCCCTTCACCTCTCTTGCATCCGTCCTCCAACGGGCGGGAGCAACAACACAAGGATCACCCACCCCTCACCCAAAGGCAGAAGGGGTGGGGAAAAAAATGAACCAGACCGCCCGTGGATGTCTGCGGGCGGTAGAAAACACTTTTCCACCCCCACCCAAAGGCGGAGGGGGGGGTGCAAGTGGAAGTTGGAGGGAAAGATGCGTTTGAGTAACTTGATTTCATCCTTGGCAGTCTTGGTGTAGTGGCTGGCGGACTTGACAACCTTGAGGGCGACGTGTCAATCGAGCTTGGTGTCCTACGCGAGCCACACAGTTCTGAAATGACCCCAGCCAAGTTTGCGGATGACAACGTATCAATCATTGTGAAATTTTTCACCAATTTGAAAGGGATGATAACCACCTTGGTCGTAATGGCTTGGTTTCTCTTCCTGATCAATAATGACCAAGCTGGGATTGATCGAGGGGGAAGGAAGGGGTTTGAGTAGTTTACAACTGTTGGTCTTAGGTGGTGGTGGAAAGGCTTGAGGGGAAGGGTTGGTGTCAGGTGGAGAGAGGGGAGAGTCTAAGTTGTGTTTGGACAGAAGCACTGGAGTCTCAAATTCACAGGGTAGAGTAGGGGTATTGGTGGGGGGCAAGGCAGGGGGATGATCAGGCTTTGCAAGCTGATGCTTGAGATGATGGTCGGGAGAATCAATGGCAGATCCAGGTGGAAAGGAGGGAAAGAAGGAGGACTGGGTTGGGGCACCCAAGTTGGTCAAGTTGGAGGAGGAATTGGAGGAGGAGGATGGTGGATAGATGGCAGAGGGGATATCATCTTGGTGAAACTTCATTGGTTTGGAGGAAAGATGAGGAAGATGACCTCTCTGAGGCAATAGAGGAGCCATTCTGAGGGGGAAGAGGTGGGAATGAACTGGATGAGGCTGGATGAAAAAGGATGATGGGGGAACGGAGGAAGTTTGGGCCAAGTGGGTCTTGGCCCGCGCATTTGGTCAAAAGGAAGGGGGGAACAAAGAGAGAAGGAATCAAACGCAATGCCTAGGTGAAGAGACCAAGAAAGGCCTGTCCTAGACCACTGGGACAGAGGAATGCTTGGCAGGATGAGGAAATTGGAGGAGTGATACTGATACATAAAAATTCCGATTTTTTTTTTTTTTAGAATGACACCTAAATAAACAAATCATGAAAAAAATTTTGAATTTTCCGCATCTGGTCCAAGGTGTCCAGATTTGGTCACCACACCAGACAGCCAATAGCCAACAACATCAAGCCCCCATCAAGCCCTCATCATCCTCATGAACATCATCAACACCAATTCCTTGGAAATCAATGATGGTACAGCCTTGAATAAAACATCATGATTGGTTTGTTTACCATAAATGGTTTTCAGATTTGCTGACACCCATTGGCAACTGCCAATCACCTGCCCCTTCGCTTTGATCCTCCCCCTCAATGCCTATTGAGAAATCATTGCTGATGCAAGCCTTTCTTGCAGCCTCTTGCTTACTCTTTGGCGCCCATCAGGAACCTTTTGCTTATCTCAAATCAGCCTACTGTCACCCCCTATGATCCGCAAAGCTGCAGACGTCCATTGGCTTCCTTCTGTATCCATGACCTTGGCCAGTTTCCTTTCCTCTCACCTTTCTTTTCACATGTCATGATATTCCTGTCAACATTTCCTGTTGTTTTCATTACTATTTTCCCTGATCCATCAAAAAAAAAACAATTCCAACCTCATTGTGTCATCTCTTTTAAGTAGTCTACAGGGCCTCATGCCCATAATAGGAGGGTCTTCCCCCGCCTTTTTGCCCCATCATAGAATCATATCATCAGATATCTTTCATCGATTATCTCAGTAAATCAGTGAAATCTGATCCATCATCTGGGAAACTGTTCCTCCATCTTTATCCTGGGTATATCTTTGCTTTCCCCTTGATCCTTGGGCCTCCATACTAAAATCTTGGATCCTTTCCTCTGTGAAACTATCTTTTATAACCAGCCAAAAGTGTTTCTGGTTGAAGAAGAATTCATTTTATTTAATTATTGAGTGTTATTTACCACTCCTTGATCCCTTTTTCAACCATGCTGGTCTTGATCATTATTTGATTATCATTCTGGAACCAGTGATGTTTGACTGAGAGGTTTCTTTAAGTTTGAAACCTGGAATGTCAAACCTCCCTTTATTTTTTTGAAGTTGAATTTTTCCACACTGCTCTTGAGTCCCCTGCAAAGTGTTGGGTTATTCTTTTTCGAATTTGTCATTTCTTTGCTTCTAGTGCTTCATAAAACAAATTGATTTTTTTTGTACAGCCACTAAAAGTTATCTGGTACCCTCAAGTTCTTGATTGGGGAGATTTGGGCAGGTCCATTTAGAACCTGGAGGTTGGTTGGGATTGAGTTGATCTTTCCTAATGTCCTGCTAACAACCAGAGGTATTGGCTTGTGGGCGTTGTTACATACAAATTCCTTCTTTTATTGATCTCTGAAAAGACTTCAACTTATTTTTTTCAAGTCTCTTCCTGCACCATCTCGCCTCAGATAGTGTTGTTTGTAGCTACCAATTAATATCAAACTTATCCCTTCCATTTATTCCTTCTTCACACGGTCCTCAAACTTGATTCCAGTTAAATTGAAACATTTTTGAACACCCAGGAGGGAAGTCTAAAAAGCACCTTTCCCCTCCACAGAACTGCCTGCGGCTCAGCACTGTTTGGATTATTACATTTGGTCCCCCGGACCGCAATTGAACCAGAAAACTTGGGATTTACAGTCCGATCAAGCTTGGAATCAACTTTGAAATTCCATCCTTTTTCTTTTTTTATCTGTTTCTCTTTCTTTAGATCTGATCTTTGGAGGCAACCTATCCAAGAAGTAATTTCTCCCAATTGTGCACCATCCAGGCTAGATTCTTGTCATTTTTTTTAAAACACTACTGTTGCCACACTACTGAGCCACTTTGAAATTCCACTGTTTTGATCCTCTAGGAAATTCTGTTGTTCAAAATGGCATCTAATGACACAACCATTTCCTCTGTTTGACCTAAGATGGTCAAGATCAGACCTCAGAAAATTAACTTAGGGTTTGATGTGGTAAATTTTGAACAGTTCTTGGATTCTTACAAAATGGCTTCCCAAGTGGATGGGGAAAGTGGACACAATATGGCCTATCATTTGTGATTATTTTTCTCCTCTGATGATGTCATGGAAGTAATCAAGTTGTTTGATGGATTCAAATCCCACAACTGAAAACTGCTAAGGGAAGCAATGTTGGCATATTGGGGGAAAATAGATGTAGCTCAGTTTATTTTTCAGGACTTGGATGCTTTTGTCTCTCAATGGATCTTGAATAGTGTTGTCTCTTCAGCCTCTTACTATCATTCTTTTAGGAATTCTTGGGACCCAATCCTAAATTCTCTTATCCAAATCAATCACACAAATACAGTGACAAAGTTTGAGTGCAATTTTTCCAATCTTTTTTGCTGGCAGTGCAGGAGAGGATTAGGCATGAATTTTTCAAGTCTGGATGAATGATCACCACCAGGTATAATTGTTCCAAGCTCCCTTTTTTCCTTGTCCTTAGGAGTACTGTTGATGAATTTATGAAAGTTCAAATTTTGAAAAACCTAGAACTACTGAAACAGTCCATGCTCCTTTGTTGGGGTTTAATATTGAATTTTCATGAAACTAAAACCAGCGGCTAGAGACTAGGAGTCAGGAATAGAACAAACTCATAGACAAAGGTTTGTCAGACAAAAGAGAATACAAGAATGACCAACAGTTTGAGCTATAATCAGAGTCAAGAGATGATGGACAATGGGAGAGAAGGCGAGGCACGAATAGATGGGCAGACAACTGAAATTGGTGAGAGCAGAGAGTCAGAGTTGTCAATTTTGAGAAATTGAGGGGATGGTCTCTTACCAGACAAGAGTTCAGAAGTTTTGAGACCTAATAGTATCCCGTAACTGATGTGAGGGATAGATTTGATAGAGAGCAGGCAACGAGATAATAAAAAAGAAAAGAATTGAGACAATAAGAAGAGTCAAGAAAAGAAAAGAAAAGAATTGAGACTAAGAAGAGTCAAGAAGAATAAGAAAGAAAATATTGGGGGTGTCGAGGGATCGAAGAGAGAGTCGAGAGATCGTATTGGAGGTGTCAAGATTGAAGAGAGGGATCAGAGGTCGAAGAGAGAGTCCCGTTCCACGAGATCTGGTCAAGGAGGAGAAGAGTCCTCACTAGAAGTAGAGTGTTCACACTCATACTAAGATGTGCGCTTGCGGGTGTCTCAGATATAGAGAACATCCCGTCGTGAGTCAATTCTCAACACTCCCCATGGCTGGTAAGAGAGTCATCAAAGGTAGAGAATATTTTATTCTGTAATGATTCAAGCGAACTGATGGAAGACGCCTCAGTGAGAGAGTCAGCAACCATATCTTGACTAGGGATAAGATTCAACAAGAATTGCTGGTCTGCAAAATCCTCGCGGAGACCTTTTGTCTTTATATCTATGTGTCTTGACTTTGAGTGAGAGCCAACTTCTTAATTTTGTCATCTAACCCCTTGTTATCGATATACATCCTGGGCTTAGGTTCTGAGTTTCAATAAACCTCATTGATGAGATGTTTGATCCATTTGATTTCGAGATAACAATCAAGCAATGCATTCAATTCTGACTCCGTAGACGAGTAGGTAATGTTTCTTTGTTGTGTTGAGTTCCAAATAACCGGGTTTCCATAGTGGAAGATAATGTATCCGGTTTGAGATTTTCAAAAGACGGGATCATCACCCCAAGTGGCATCACTGAAACTTGAGAGGATGTCTTGTCCGGAGTCATATTTAAATGTAAGTTTGAAGTGTTTGGTCGTTTTTAGATACTTCCATACTTTCTTGACCTCTCTCCAATGACTCATACCAGGCTTTGCATTGAATCTGGCCAAACTGGACACAGAAAAGGATATGTCTGGTCTTGTATATTGGGAGAGATGATTGAGAA
Source organism: Puccinia polysora (assembly GCA_025617555.3). Taxonomy (NCBI): domain Eukaryota; kingdom Fungi; phylum Basidiomycota; class Pucciniomycetes; order Pucciniales; family Pucciniaceae; genus Puccinia; species Puccinia polysora. The sequence goes on along the minus strand of CM062625.1, from coordinate 42,839,418 downwards.
GTCCAATAGTGGATTGGTAGTTGATGTTTAACTGACAGAATTCCGCATGGTCAACATCTGAGGCGGGTTCAAGATTGAGGCTTTGGGTTAGAGGAGATAGAACATCTTTGCAAGAAGACAGTCTGAGTTCTTCGAGTCCACGGTTGATGTGGTTAGGTTGACTTAGGAGAATTCGATCATCCTTGATTTCCATAAGCATTCCAAGTATTGTGTTGGGAGGATGACAGGACGAGTTCTGAAATCGGCTGAGAAAATTTAATTCAAAGGTGTTTGAGTTGCCTACATGAATCAAGTTGTCCACGTGGAAATAGAGTATATCATTTGTATTGGCATTGAGATAGAGACAAGGATCGCTAGTTGATTCTTGGTACCCCTGGGACTTGATCCAGAGCGTCAGAGTTTGGTACCAGTTCTTGGGAGATTGTTTTAAGCCATAGAGGGACTTTTTTAATTTTAGATAGGGAGATTTCCTACTCGACCCTTCTGGAGTTTTTGTAATAATTGTTTCTTCCAAGGGAGCATGGAGGAAAGCACCTTTAACGTCAAATTGAGTCAACTTCATTTTTTCCTTCAACGCGTATACAAGATCTAGACGTAGAGATGCGATCTTTCCGGTAGGCGCCCAGGTTTTGTTGTAGTCGACTCCCAGGATTTGATTGAAGCCCTGAACGCATAGGCAAGCTTATATTTAACCGGCTCCCTATGATAATTTTATTTTATCTTGAAGACCCACGTTGTATTTAGAATATTTTCAGGGTTTCCGTAGTATTCTTCCCACACTTCTTGCAATTCAATGCGGCTTAATTCGTCTTCTGCGGCCTTTTTCCACTTAGGCCATTTGGGGCATTTACACACGGCCTTATAGGATGGAGGTTTGTAGTAATGGTGGAAACCGTACCTTTGTGGTTTCCTGATCTCGCGTCTGGGTCTTTGATATACCGAGGGAAGCCAGGTTTCAGCTGGAGAAGGGGAGCAAGGGGGATTCAGAACGGACAAGTCTGTAGAGTCAGCAGCATTATCCTCTTCGCACTCAGATTCTGATTTGACCGGACTCTCACGTGATTCTTGGATAGTATATTGTTTTTCGGCTGATGAGAAATCAGAATCGTTGGATTCCCTTGTTTGAGAAAAGAGGTCGAGTCCAGGAGACTCGAGGAGAGGGAATTTGGAAGTTTGATTCTTGAGGAACTGCACGTGTTTGGTTTCAACAACAGCACCCAATGAGTTTAGAACGGGATAAGAATGGAAAATTGGATTGAACCCAACTAAGATTCCCTCTAACCCTTTTTCATCAAATTTTCTCCCTCTCTGGAGACGATTTCCCAAGTATATGACGGGTGATCCTACTGGTTTCAAATAGTTAGCTGGGAGGTTCTTTTTAAACATGAGTTCCCATGGGGAGAGGTCATTAACTTCCCTCGGGATTTGATTTAACATGAAACAACAACTCCGAATTACTATATGCCAGTAGTTTTTTGGAAGTCAAGAGGAAGAAAAGGTTGCGCGAGCTGATTCGACGATAGTTCAATTAGCTCGTTTTGATCAACCGTTGTGTTGCGAATGGTAGGGTTCAGAAGTGAGTAACTTTATATGTTTTGATTTGGCAAAGTCGGTCAGCATTTTGTTAGTTAATTCCGTTCCTTTATCTGAGAAAATTTCCGATGGATAATAGTTGAGTCTTTATATTCAGTCTCTAGAATGCTGATTATCACATCTTGAGTTTTGTCTTGAGATACCAGTGGAAAGGCAGCAAGATAACCTGAAAAATTATCGACCAAAGTGAGAAGGTACCAATGGCCTGCCTTTGACTGTGGAGTGATTTGGCCGATTAGATTGAGATGAATCCTTTCAAGGGGTTTTGAGGACTGTGTTGAGGTGGCTGAGAAGGGTGACTTGGTGATTTTACTCTTTACGCAGTTCTCGCATTGGAATCTGTTTAATTCGTCCTTGGAGAATTGGTCTTTCAGGAGAGGCTTGAGAGTGGAAATTGAGGCTTGGCCGTACATCTTATGTAGGTCAGATAAGGATTGGAGATCATCAGAAGGGTTGGTGAGTTGGTTTGAGAGATTGACCACTGCCAGCGGTTCGTGGTTTCTCAATAACGAATAGATTATCTTGAATCATTCCTTTAAGGACCATCTCTTTGTTTCGGGTTACAGTGAATCAATCTTGCTCATGGACAAGGTTGCATCCCTTCTTTGCTAGGAGTCCGGGACTAATTAGATTAACCACAATGTCTGGAACGTACATACATTCATCTAGGGTTACCACAGATTTGTTCCATTCAAGTCGGACCGTGCCAGTACCACGAATTTTCAGGTTGGCTTCAAGCTTGCCAGTCTTGATTTCCTCCGGCTTGTCCTGAAGATTGATCAATGTGAAGAACTTTAAGTCGTTGAAGATGTGAATGTTCGCGCCGGAGTCTAGGAGAAGGGTGGGGGTATTGTCTGCATTGATCCAGAGGGTCAATAATGCATGGTAATTAATTTTTGGGGTCTTTTTGATTTTATTTTTACATTTGTTCTGCTGCTCAGTCCACCACCCTGGAGCAATTTGAGGGTGAAGATGAAAACAAGAGGACTCTGGATGGGGAGCGTTGGGATCATGTTAGCCTTCTCTACATCAAAGCCGGACCTTCTTTTCCTCTCTTTCACTTCTGCTCTTTGTTGTCACCAGAGTAACATCTGGAGTGGATTTGCCTACTTTAAGTTGTGCCTTTTGTTCATTGTTGTACTGGATGAGATGATTGAAAAATACGTCCACCGTCACCAGCTTCTCTACGTGCATGATTTGCTTTTTGAGGTTCTTGAGAAGAGTGGGAAATTTGAATAGCAGGAGGTACGCGAGTATATCTTTGGGCAGTTCAATTCCCACATCTGCCATACGCATAAGTGCCTTTTTCGTGTCTGTGATGAAGCTTTTGATTGCATGCTTGTTGAATGTCGTGTGAAGAAATTGATTGAAGACCCGGGCTCTGTTTGTGGTTTCAGATGAGGCAAACCTACGGGTAATCTCAGCCCAGAGCAACTTAGAAGACAAAATGTTTGCCGTATTCACTACGTTGGCGTGAGTGACACTGTTGAGTTTAGAAAGGATAATGGCTTGTATTTCTCGATCTTGCTTTAAGGATAATTGACCTGAGTTTTTGGTTATGACGTCTTTGATTTCCTTGAGATCAAAGAGCATCAGCATCTTGTCTTGCCAGATGGAGTAATTATCTTCATTGAGCGGAGGGATAGCGTCGACTGAGGCTTTGAGAGCAACTTGGTGAAAATAGTCGTTGGCTCCGGCTGGTTCATTCATTTTCAATTAGGTTGAGTCGTCTTTCGGCTTTTAACCGTGTTGGGGTTTAATATTGAATTTTCATGAAACTAAAACCAGCGGCTAGAGACTAGGAGTCAGGAATAGAACAAACTCATAGACAAAGGTTTGTCAGAGAAAAGAGAATACGAGAATGACCAACAGTCTGAGCTATAATCAGAGTCAAGAGATGATGGACAATGGGAGAGAAGGCAAGGCACAAATAGATGGGAAGACAACTGAAATTGGTGAGAGCGGAGAGTCAGAGTTGTCAATCTTGAGAAATTGAGGGGATGGTCTCTTACCAGACAAGAGTTCAGAAGTTGTGAGACCTAATAGTATCCCGTAACTGATGTGAGGGATAGATTTGATAGAGAGCAGGCAACGAGATAATATGAAAAGAAAAGAATTGAGACAATAAGAAGAGTCAAGAAAAGAAAAGAAAAGAATTGAGACTAAGAAGAGTCGAGAAGAATAAGAAAGAAAATATTGGGGGTGTCGAGGGATTGAAGAGAGAGTCGAGAGATCGTATCGGGGGTGTCGAGATTGAAGAGAGGGATCAGAGGTCGAAGAGAGAGTCCTGTTCCACGAGATCTGGTCAAGGAGGAGAAGAGTCCTCACTAGAAGTAGAGTGTTCACACTCATACTAAGATGTGCGCTTGCGGGTGTCTCAGATATAGAGAACATCCCGTTGTGAGTCAATTCTAAACATCCTTCTTTCAAATAATTGAACAGAATTCTGAATAAGATGGAGGAAGATCTCAGGACTAAACCAAATCCCCAGTTCAACTGGGAATCTCCTACCATAGAAGAAATCACCAAAATACACCAAGCTTGTGAGAATAAAATTGATCAAAATATTTCTTCTCTTGCTAATTGTAAACCCTCTAAATCTGTTTCTAAATCCACTCTGATCTGGTAAAACTTTCATAAGGAAGGCCATGGAACTGGTCAATGCCTTTAAATCCAGAAGGATAAAGAGGAAAGGTTGGTGGAACAAAAGGGTAACAATTTCTTTCTCCGTATAGTTCTTTGAGCCCTTTGGATTTGTCTTGCCCTATTTGTCATGTGGTGGCCTCTTATCAGCAAGCTACTCCCATGAAGGCATCTTTGGCTTCTTTTGACTTTTGAAATTATGGTTGTACGCTTCAACCTTGGTACCTTTCATCCTTCAAACCTAAGGGTTTTTGTCTTGATCATCTTGACTTACCCCTTTCTCAGTACCATCTACCTCAGTCCATAAGCACGAAAAAAATAAAGCACAAAATCAATGGTGCCTTCTGCTTCCTACTATGGCTTGGGTAACAAACTTCCAATCTTGGCAATCACCTCTGTATCTACTTGCAAACCTTGCAGCCAAATCTACTCCGGTCAATCATCCATTTGAGCTCTGCTCTTTCACCCTGGGTATCCTTAGCCCTTGGAATTGGATTCTTGGTCAGGAATTATAACTAGCTTGCACACATGCTATGTAGGCACACCTACTGTATAGTTTGCAATTGGAATAGTTCCTTACCCTGCATAAACTACAACTTTAAAATCTGAATTTTCTTACATGTCATCCATTCCTGTCTCATCCATTATATACCTTGTACGCTCAGATTCTATTGTCTTGCCTCTACGCCATGAACTTGGAAAAGACTGTAATTTTATTCCATTTTCCATTCTTTTCTTTTCATTAATTTCCTCACCGCTTCCTAGCTGTAGCTGGCCATCCATCAGGTTGTATTAAGTCACTGTGGATTACATCATAAAGACTGCATTGCCTGCCTGAAGATTGTCTCCTCAGTTAGTTAATTTAATAAGTTTTTGCATTTTGCTAAATCCAGTCATCAGGATGGGCTCCCCTTTGGTTTCCCTTCCATTGGAACAATTCATTCTCCTTTCTGTTTGTTGAGCCCATTGTGAATCTTTACTTTGTGGTTAGCCTTGCTACTTGCACTTGCCCTTGCACTCAGTATTCCTTTGCGCTCAAAATCATCTAAGATTGCCCTATAGTACGTTGGGTGGCCGTTTGAAAGTAAATTAACTAACTCGACTCATCTATCTTAGTTTTCCAACCTATAGTAGATTTACTCTTTTACAATTTCATGTACTTGCTCAACTGGAAACGCTTCTCTCACCCCTTCCCATGATGATATCCATTGGGTATGGAGATCCAGGGATTCTTGGGACCAAAAAGCCTTTGATCCCGTTCCTTCTTATGAATCTCCTTCTGCGGAACCTCTCAAAAATTCCCTTGCTACTCAATGGGAGGCTCCAGTTGATCCTCTCAAAAAAGAAATCAAAGACTTCAACCACTCCTCTGCTGACACCTTGTCTCGTGGTAGATCAAGGGATTGCACTAATGCTCCCAAGACAAAAGCCTTGACCTTGATATAGGCTCTCAATCCAAATGCCTTGTGATCTGGTCCAAGTGGTCCTAGGTTTTTCACTCCAGGAATGAACAAGCATGATCACTTTATGGGGGAACACTCCCATAAAATTAGATCATACTTACAGTTCTCAAAAAAATCTTCTCAAACAATCCTCATAATTTCCCTACTTATAGAAACCAATTTATTTACACGTTCTCCTTCCTTGGTGGCCAAGCCTTGCAGTGGTGCAAACCATACCTCAAACTATTATCTAATACAAGTCCCAGTTGTATCTTTAACAATTGGGACAAGTTTGAGCAACATTTATTCACCCTGTTTGGTGTTCCCAATGAAGTTTGAAAGGCATAATAGGAGCTTAATAACTTAGTCATGGAGGAAAATATTAGAGCTTCTGTTTATATCCTCAATTTCTGAACCTTGCAGTCTTGAATCCAATGGAACAAGGCAGCACTTTTATTTCACTTTTGAAAGGATTTAACGGCATGCCTAATTGAGCAACTAGCAGTTGGGGGACATAAGACAACCTCCCTTCAGCAGTTAATTGACCAGGTGATTGAGCCTGATAATGGCTATCATGACAAGAACTGATCAAAACAAAACAACCATGGTTCATCCACCTCCACTCCAAAGGCTGAGGACCCCTGAAAGCAACACTCAAAGAATTCTAAACAACCCAAACCAAATCCAACCTCAAACTCCAGCTCAAAAGCAAAGGCTGTCTCCAAAAGCCCTAAGTTCCTGGACAAAGAAACCAGGATTCTCCAGAATGAGGAAAATCTAAGGAGGGAAAATAATGGGTTATGTATGTATTGTGGAGAAAAGCATTGTGTTGATAGTTGTGCAAAGCAGCTAGAGGATAAATCAGCTAGAAACTCAAAAAATTAGCTTGTATTTTTTCCAAAACTTGCAAGAAAACCCCAAATTATCTAGATTAAAGCAATTAAATCTTTTTACTTGCAAGTCACTTGGTGCTCCTATGGTCAGATTTGTTCTTTTCCATTCAAACAACTCCCCTTATCAAGCTTTCTTTGACTCCAGCGCTAATTTTTCTTTTATAATTGAATCTTTTGCCACTTTGAAAAATCTTACGCATTCCAGAATAGATAAGTTTCCCATCTATTTAGTAATTAGTGTGACTGAGCCATCTCATTGGGTTTCCCAAAAGGCAAAATGCACCTTGGCATTTTCCAATTTCCTCAGCTTTGAAGGAATTCCTTTGTTTTTTATATCCCCAGAATGGATGATACCATTCTTGGCCACAACTATCTAGTTCACTGGAATCTGGAAATAAATTGGCAAGAAGAAGGAATTAACCTTTGAAACTTTCAGCCCCAGGGTCCTTGTAATAATGGTGGCCGTAATGGTGGTTTTCTGCGGAGGTACTCCTCATTACGTAAGAGTCCAATGAATATCCGCGGGTGCACTCACCCCAATGAGGACACTCCAATTGAACTGAGGCACAGTATGACCCTCTCTCGAGGGATGTTTCAGGAGGTGACGGGAGGAGGATATTGGGTTTTCTTTTTTTGGTCTTTGATCATCTGTCTATCATCCTTTTCTCAATTATTTTTGTTCCTCTGATTTCTTTCTTTCCTCTTTCTTAATTTTTCAACCTTGTCTCTTTCAATTCCCTCTACGAGTCATTCTCATTCAACCTCAAGACTCAAATAAGATCGGCGCTCAACCACCAACCTGAACAACAGTTAACTGGTAAGATCAATCCTGATTGACAACCATCAGAATGTAACTTAACCCTTAACCCAGAATCATTCTTTGCTTCTAGTATCATCATGCTTCAACCCAGATCCTTCTTCTCCTCATAATCATTGACATCTCTATCCCAGTTACAATCCGGGTAAGGTCTTTATAACGTTGGTCTCATTTTCTTCATCTTGTTTGAGTACCTTGTTTTTCAATATTGTCTGATCTCCTCAAGGCTGTTTTTCCTTCATAGTTTTGTCTTGCTGGTCTGAAATTCAAATATCAATTAAAGTAATACGGTTAAAAGCCAAAGCGCTCACCTAGGCCAGCAAGACTCAGGACCATGTTGACATCAGGATTTTTGTCGGACGCCTTCTGACAAGCTATGCTCAAGACAGCACTAGAGACAACTCCCCTCCTAACTGAAGAGAAATATGGGATCTGGAAGGACACAATGATGGCGTTGTTAAACTCAGAGGAGTTCTGGACATTCTGGAATCAGTCAATGGAACCCTAATGACTCGAGATAATGACAAAATCCAGCTTCTTCTTATATCTAAGGTCAACTCTATCATTCACAACAATGTAATCAATGCAGCTAATGTCAACTCAGCCAAGGACATCTGGAAAGCTATCAAGGAACCATTTTCTGCCTCGCAAGCTTCCAATCGGGCCAGAATATTCAATGAATTTCTCCACCTGACATTCAAGGAGGATGAACTCATGAAATTTGTCACCAACATCAAAATCTCTATCAAAAAGATGATCAACATAGGCATAGAACTCCCTGAAAACATCCTTGCTCATCTCATTATGTTTAAATTCCTGGCAAATCTCCAGGATCTCAAGCAACAACTCATGCACACCGACAAAAAAATCTTGGTCAAATTTGTATGCAATCATCTTGTTCAATATCACAATGAAGTGAAGGCCAAAAGCATTGAGAAAGGAACGTCGCAAACCATCCCAGAAACGGCCCTCCCATCCATGAGAACTAAGACCAAGAACCAATTGTCAAGCCAATGTATTGAAGGCTATCACAATCCAAAGCAAGATTGAAACTACTCCAAATCGGAATGCTTCCACCTACATTTGGACAAGGCACCCAATTGGTGGAGGGATCAAAAAAGTAAATGGAAAGATAAGAAAAAAAAGGCTCAAGACGCGGCACATTTTCATGCCTTTGTAACTAGATGGATAGACTCCGAAATTGGCGCAGAAAGGAACATCCTTATTGATAGTGGAGCTACCGCTCATATCTTCAACAAAAGACGGTTCTTTACTTCTCTCAAGCCGTTCACAGGTGAACACATAACCACAGGTAAAGCTGGGGCAGACTTACCAATCTTAGCAATAGGAACGGTTAGACTGGAGTGGAGAAATCAAAAAATCACGCTGGCTAATTGCTTGTATGTTCCCGACATTGTGGTTAACCTGATCAGTCCCGGAAATCTTATCAAGCAAGGCTGTATTCTGAATGCAAAGTCCGGTCAATTCCAATTCAAGAATGACCAAGCGACCATCTGCCAAGGAAGCATCATTAATAATCTATTTGTCTTGAACAAGCCGCGCAAGATAGGTAAAAACGAATTCTATATGGTGAAGCAAGACGAGCCTAGGACACTAAGAGATCTCCATCTGTCGTACAGTCACGCCTGACTTGGTTGATTATCAAAACTAAAGGGCCTTCAGTACAGCAACAAAGAAAAAGAAAAATTTGAATGTGTTGACTGCCTTCTCTGCAAGATCACTAAATCCCCATTCAAAGCAACTTCCTCCTTGGCATCCGAACCGTTTGAACGGATTCATCTAGACTTCATTGGCCCAATTACGCCGGAATCCTTCAGAAATGAAAAATACATCCTCACAGTGGTGGATAACTACTCTGGCTACATTGCAGGCATACCACTGACTCGAAAGGATGACGTGGCCCCTGTGATGATGGAAGTTATAGAGAAGCAAAGAAAGATCAGCGGCTATTACCCCTCAACTGTGTGCTCTGATGGGGGAACGGAATTTGTAAATGCTAGGGTAGTAAAGTATCTCAAGGAGAAGTTTATCACTCACCTGGTAACTGAACCTTATCACCCCAAACACAACGGTAGGGCCAAAAGAGCCAATCTAACAATCATTGAAAGCGTGAGGTTGTCACTAAGTTCAGCAAATCTTCCTTGGAAATATTGGTTGGAAGTCCTTAAGTCATGCTGTACTGGACTCAACCAAATACCAAAGGACAAATCGGACAGTTCACCCTGGGAACTCATCAAGAAAAGTAAATTACCATAAAATTTTCTTCAACCAATTGGTGTCACCACCATTGTATTGAACCAAAGACGACCAAAAGGAGCAAAATTCACTCCAAAAGGACTAGAGGGAAAGCTCATTGGATACAATCCGGAATTTATGTTGTATAGGATTCTCATGACCAATGGACATATCATACAATCAAAACATGTTTGATTCCTGAAGGAATCTGTAGACAAATTGGGACTTAAATCAACAATGGATCTGGACTTCAGTATAGACAAGTCAAAGGACACAGCCAACCCCAACAAGAAGACAATCTCTAATTGTATGAACTATTGCAATCCCTCTACTGAAGCCAACTCATCCGATGAGGAGATAGGCACACCAGCTTCTACCACAGAATCTGAGTCTAGTTCAGAGGAAGAACCATTGCCAAGTCCCAGTCAAGCTGCCAAATCACCGGAAGCAATTGAAATACCGGTCAGAAGGAATCTTCGAGATTGATCTTCCATAAAGCCTCCTCAAAGGTATGGTTTCCATCATTACTTTGAGCCAAAAACGTTTGATCAAGCCAGGAAATGTGCAGATAACCACAAGTGGGGGGGGCGATCGAAAAGGAAATGGATCAGTGTGAACTCCTCAAGGTTTGGGAAGACTACAAAGGAGATAACCCACTCAATCCATTAGATACCACCTGGATATTCAAAATCAAGGACAACTCTCACAACAATACGATTATATACAAAGCTTGGATCTGCGTCAAGGGATTTAATCAAGTCCACGGGCTATATTTTGATGAAAAATTTGCTCCTACAGGAAAAAAATCCTTGTTAAGAGCAATACTGCTGTGCGCACTGAAGAACAAGCTGATCATTTGACAGTACAACGTGAAGGGCGCCTTCCTGCATGCACCTATTGATGAAGAGGTTGTTATCAAGACCCCTCAGGGATGCCAACGCAAATGCCAATACCTACAACTCAAGAAGAGCCTGTACGGACTCAAACAGTCACCAAAAAATTGGTACGAAACATTCACTGGATGGATTAGATTGGTAGGGTTCAGAGAGTCAGACAGCGAACCCTGCCTGTACATTCACCAAAATAATAATTCATTTCTCTTCTTCCACGTTGACAATTTAATCCTTGTGGGGGACGGTGATCACTTTGATAGCAAATTCAACCTAAGATTCAAGAACTCTCAAGCCCACAAGCCAGATACCATTCTCAGAATGAAATTTTGAGCAAACATCAGACTGCATCTTACTGAGCCAACCCAAACATATTGAACATGCACTAGAAGAGCTTGGGCTACTGAACTTGAAAGCATCCAATACCCCTTTGACGCCAAACCTTCAACTGCACAAAGCTTCCGAAGAAGACTTTGAAGAATTCAAGAAACTAAATATCAAATATAAATCGGCCATCGGGCTTCTCAACTACATAGCCAGCCAAACCCGCCCCAACATCAGCTACTTGTTCTCCAGTCTTGCCAGATTCCAGAACAAACCGGGTTTCTCTCACTGGAAGGACCTCAAACAGACATGGCAATACCTTAACCACACAAAGGAGCTGAAGGTCACCATTGCTTACGATGAATCTAGAGAACCCATTGAGTATTTCAGTGACGCCACCTGGGGTGAAGATCCCACAAGCCGCAAATTTAAATCTGGACATGTCTGTTTTTCCTTTGGGGCTCTCATCTCATGGAATATCTGCAAACAGCGCAACATCACATACTCATCCACGGAAGCCGAACTTAACTCACTACTTCACTCCTATCTAGAAAGCAAATGGCTTTGCCACCTGCTGAGTAAAGTTTTCCAATCTGAGCTCCCACCATCCAAACAATTCATTGACAACAAGGGAATTGATGACAAACTCAAAAAGTTTGGATCAAACGCCAAGACTCAGCACATGGATCTCAAAACCAAGGGACTTAGAGAAGGGCCCAAAGAGGGAACGCGGATTGTTCACTTAATCAACACTGAAGAGATGTTAGCAGACCCACTGACAAAGGCTGTCAATCAAAATCAACTGGAGAAATTCTCCATTCTCATTTTTGAACGCAAACGGGACTGATCCCCAGTCAATGGAGGTGTAAGAATGGTGGCCATAATGGTGGTTGTCTGCGGAGGTACTCCTCATTACGTAAGAGTCCAATGAATATCCGCGGGTGCACTCATCCCAATGAGGAAACTCCAATTGAACAGAGGCACAGTATTACCCTCTTTCCAGGGATGTTTCAGGAGGTGACAGGAGGAGGATCTCAGGTTTTCTTTTTTTGGTCTTTGATCTGTTGATTGAGTGGATGAAGTAAAAGGATTTATAACATTGGAGGAACTGGAAACATTCTGAACAATGACAACGGCATGAGTTGAGATGAGAGAAAAGGACAAGTGAGAAAATGAAAGAACAATTCGAGGATTGAATGAATAGAACAGAAATCATACCAGACAGTAGAAAGGTTGCACTTAAGGTGCCTGGAGAATGGAGTGTGAGAATTGTATCCGATTGAGTTGAGAATTGAAGTATGAGGTTGAGTCAAGATTTGATTGAGTGAGTTATTGAGTGAGTATAGCAAGTAGGTGACGTTGAGGAACAGAGAGCGTTGAGTTAAGAGAGAAGAAAATGAAGAACAGAAAAGGTAGAGAAGTAGAAAATGAAAAAGAACAAAAAAGAAAAGAAAGAATTGAAACTAAGAAAAAGATCAATTGAGTGAGATTCCATCCTGAGAGCCGATAAAGACCGTTGGTCATTGAGTCAAGTAAGCTTGAATTCCCCGGCCGTTGTAAGACTCCAAACGGTGCTAAGCCATGGCAGTTCTGTGGAGGGGAAAGGTGCTGTTTAAGCTGCCCTCCTAGGAGTTACAATAATATTTAAATGCAACCGGAATCAAGGTCCAGAACCTTATGGATGAGAAATCAAAGTAAGGGAAGAGGATAAGAGTTGTTGGTAGCGATGGAAACAACACTATCTGAGGCAAGATGGAGCAGGTAAAGACTTGAACAAATAAGTCAAGGTTTGTTCAGAGTTCAATAGAACAAGGCAGTTGTAAGTAACAACGCCCACAAGCTAATAACTCTGGTCGTCAGCAGCTGATTAGGAAAGATCAACTCAATCCCAACCAACCTCCAGGTTCTCAATGAACCTGCCCAACTCTCCGCAATCAAGCACTTGAAGGGTACCAGATAACTTTGGGAGGCTGCACAAAAACAAAAGCAATTTGTTTATGAAGCTCTAGAAGCAAATCAATAACGAATTTGAGCAAGAATATCCCAACACTTCTCAAGGGACTCAAGAATAGCGCGGCAAAATTCAACCTTAAAGAAGAAGGGAGGTATAACACTCCAGGTTTTAAGCTTAATAAAACCTCTTCAATCAAACATGATTGGCTCCAGAAAGATGATCAAGGAGAGATCAAGACCAGTATGGTTGGAAAAAGGGATCAGAGTGGTATAACACACTCAAGAATTCGGACAGACAGGAATTCTTCTTCAACCAGAAAGGCTATTGGTTGGTGATAAGGATCAAGGTCACAAGGGACAGAGTTTGAGTATGGAGGCTCAAAGGATCAAGGGGGCAATCATGGATATACCCGGATAAATTGCTCAGATAGGTGGGGAAGGATGCCCACAGATAAGTTGATTACTGATGATGGTCTGATAGGATGATTGGATCCTCCAATGCTGGGCCAAAAGGCAGGGGAGAGCCCCTCCTTTTATAGACATGAGGCCCTGTATACTATGTACAAGTGATACTACAAATAGGTGCGGGAAAATGAAAACATAAAAAATAAAAAAAAAATAAAAAAAAATTACATGAGAGGAAAAAGAGATGTCGCCCGCGTCGAGAATGACCGCGGGCAACCAGATGGACACCCGGGACAGCGGTCGCGGGTGTCGACAAAATCTGTCGTCGCCCGATTGGCGGCGACAACGGGGTGAAGGTTCCGACGGCCGCGAGCGGTCGCTTGCGGTCATCGGTCGGATTGGATGATGGGCAAGGATGGGATGGGATGAGTTCAATTGGGTACTTTTTCTTCCAAGCCAGATTGATGTTAAGGAGCATCTGAGCCTGATGGTCAATAAACTTCGAGGTAGCCCTGGATCGGATTGGGGGTGGAGATGGATTTCTTGACATCCGACTGGTGATGCTGGACGACCGATTTGAGGAATGGATCCTGGTGCTCTCAATCGGGAGTGGAGATGGGGGAACGGTTTGAGTAGGGGGTGAACTGGCCATTGCAAGGGTCAATCAAAAAGTTGGGGAGTGGTAACGAGAGATGGATTGGATTGGATGGTTGGTGGTGATGATGGGTGCCATCACGACGGTTGGAGTGCTGATGACGGGATGAGGGGGATGAGGATGACGATGCCAGGTTCATGATGATGAGTGAGGATGATTAATCAGTTTCAAGGTTTGCTCAATGGTCTTGATCAACGTGGGCTTGGGATGAGGAAAGGGTGGTGGATGAGTGTGGATGGAGTGGAGAGGAGGAGAAGGGATCGTCAAAAGTGGTTTGACAATTGCTCGCGTTGCCAAAAGTCAGAGCCGCGAGCGCGACAAGTGGGAGTTGAACATAGGAAGAGAGGGTCGAAGCGGAGAGACAGGCAAGAGGCCTGTCCTAGACCTTTAGGACAGGGAGAAGTTGAGAGATGGGGGGAAATGAAGGTATCCATAGGGGTACAACCAAAAAAGATATTTTTTTCGTGGTGTCCCGGATTGGTCACCACACCGTGGTCCGGGGATGTGCGGGTTACTTAGCGACATGACAGAGCCGCTTACTGCGCAATCTGACAGAGCGGCTCAGAGGAATTTGATTATCTGACACCCCTCGTGGCTGGTAGGATTTTGAGGTAGTTGAAGTGAGGATTGATGACCCGGAGGAGTTTGAAATGTTGAGTCCGGGGTAAAGCTTTCGTTAGGCCGTTGGCTAACATCTCTTCTGATGGTATGAGCTTGATCTCAAGGTTATTGGCTTGTAATTCCTCCCTGATTGCCTTTGTTTTTATGTTGATATGTCTAGTTTTCGAGTTGCAGCCGAACTTTTTCAGTTTGTCATCTAAGCCCTTGTTATTGATGTGATGAATGCTTGGTTGAGTGTGCTTTGTCCACATTTCTGACACGAGGCTTCTCATCCAAATTGCCTCGAGAAAAGAGTTGACTAATGGATTGAGCTCCGCTTCGGTGGTGGAGTGCGTAACATCTCTTTGGCGATAACTACTCCATGCAACAGGAGATCTGAACATAATAGTCAGGTGGCCAGATTGGGAATGTCTGGTTTTCAGGTCATTGTTCCATGTTGCGTCACTGAAGCATTGAAGTTGAGTGTCGCGATGTTTTACTTCCAGAACCAGTGAGAGTGACCTTGTGGCCTTCAGGTACTTCCAGCAGCGCTTCACTTTGCGCCAATGGTTTATTCCGGGCCGTTCGCAAAACCGAGCTAAGCTTGAGACCGCGTAGCTGATGTCTGGTCGAGTCAGGCAGGCGATATAGTTCATTAAGAACACCGCCAACCTGTAATTGATGTTTAGTGCTTTGAAATCTTCCTGTTCATCAACGGTAGCAGGTCGTAAATTGAAATTGGAGGTTAGAGGAATGAAGGAAGGACGGCAATCAGTTAACTTCAGCTCTTTGAGCCCGTGGTCAATGTGATTGGGTTGAGAGAGATAAATTTTGTTATTGGATTTTGAGTATTTTATCCCAAGGATGGTGTTGGGATTGTGAGCTGAAGAGTTCGGAAATTGTTGCAAAAAGTTTTCCTTCAAGTTGTTACCGAGACCTATCAAGATGAGGTCGTCAACGTGAAAGAATATCATAGAGCGACATGACGGATTTAAATAGAGACAAGGATCTGATGACGACTGATGGAATCCTTGACTGGAGAGGAGGGTATTGAACCAGTTGAATGGAGCTTGCTTAAGCCCGTATAAGGACTTTTTGAGTTTCAGGTATTTCAATTTTCTCTTTGATCCTTTTGGAGTTTTGATGATGACGAGTTCCTTGAGGGGAGCATGAAGGAAAGCGCTCTTCATGTTGAATTGAGTTATTGGAAGTGAGTGATAAAGACTGTAAAGGAGCGCGATCCTGAGGGAGGCAGCTTTGCCAGTCGGGGAGGACGTATCTTGGTAATCAATCCCGTAGATCTGATCAAATCCCTGTACGCACAGTCGACTCTTGTATATCAGGGGATCTCCGTGACAGTTGTCTTTGAGGCGGTATACCCAAGTCGTGTTGAGAGGATTTGCGGGTTTGGGACCGTTCTAGTCTTCCCAGACTTCCATTCTTTCTATGTGGCCCAGTTCTGCATCCATTGACAAGTCCCAGTTTTCGTGATCCTTGCACTTCTTGGCCTGTTCGAAAGATTTTGAAACATAGTAGTGGTGATATTCATAGCGATCGGGTGGATTGAGTGTTGACCGATCACGAAGTATCCAAGAGGGAATTAGTTTGTCTGGAATTTCGTGTGATGAGTGAGAAGATTGATTGTCCGCAGGTTTGACAGCTTCCTCCAAGGGTGGACTTTGATTGACTGATTCTGTATTATTGGTAGTGACAGGAGGGATATTATGAGAACGATCGAAATTTAGGAAGGGAAGATCGATGTCGAGAGGAGGCTTGATTTCAGGAGGGTTTTCTGAAATGGGAGTTTGAGGTAGAGACTTGATTATCTTGATGTGTTTGGAGGAGATGATGTGATTTTCAGAATTTAGGATGCGATAGGACAGGAGGTCAGGGTTGAATCCTACAAGAGTTCCCTCCAGTCCGCGTTCTTTAAGCTTATCCCCACGAGCCCTCTTCAGATTCAAGTAGGCTACCCTGGAACCTAAAGGGTGAAAGTAATCCAGGGGCAGCGTCTTGTTTGTGAAAATTTTGTAAGGGGATTTCTCATTGGCGTTTTTGGGGATCTGATTGAGCATGAGAGTGGAAGCTTTGGCCACTTCAGCCCAGAGGTTGTGTGGTAGTTTTGACTATTGGAGCACAGTTCTGATGGACTCGGAAACCATCCAATTTGCACGTTCAACTAGTCCGTTGTGTTTGTGATGGTACGGTTCCGTTACGATGTGTTGAATGGCTTTCTCTTGAAAGAATGAGATCAGTTCTTGAGAGGTGAATTCTCCTCTGCCGTCTGTACA
Source organism: Puccinia polysora (assembly GCA_025617555.3). Taxonomy (NCBI): domain Eukaryota; kingdom Fungi; phylum Basidiomycota; class Pucciniomycetes; order Pucciniales; family Pucciniaceae; genus Puccinia; species Puccinia polysora. The sequence goes on along the minus strand of CM062625.1, from coordinate 42,822,656 downwards.
AATAGTGGCTGGAAAGCAACCTTGTTTTTGTTTCTCGAATCTAAGAATGGATAGAATTTGGGGACAGGCGTCAGATTTAGAGCTGAGAGGAATTGCAGATAAATACCCAGAATTGCTGTCAATGATGGTCATAATATACCTCATCCCGTTGCGGGATTCCCGATTGATTGGACCCATCAAGTCAATATGGACTTTTTCAAAGGGTTTAGTGGCGTGATTTGCTTTGGAATTGAAAGGTGTTTTTGTGATCTTTGAGAAGATACAGTCAGCGCACTGGAAAGAGTCGATCAGAGAGTGAGGAATTTTGGGGAAGACATTTCTTAGACGGTGAGGGCTTGCGTGCCCAAGAGATTGTTGAAGATAGATAAGCTTGTCGTGATCAATAGTTTTCCGTGTGAGATAACTAATTTTGGAGTTATTTCCAATGGATTGAGGGAGGTTGAGGGCAAAAAGGTTGTCTCAAATGAATCCTTCGAACGCAAGCGTTCCATTGTGATGCACCTGGAAGGAGTTGCCGTGAGATGAGACCAAGCATTGTTTTTCTGCAACCAGGATTCCAGGACTAATAAGGTTGATGACGAGATCGGGAACAAACAGGCAGTCGGAAAGTCGGATAAGGGAATTTCTCCAGGCAAGGACAACTTTGCCTTTTCCTTTGATGGGGAGATTGGCGCCATCTTTTCCGGTGCTGATGTGTTTGCCATTGCATTCTTGCATCGAGGTGAAGTATTGGGAGGAGTTGAACATATGGCATGAGGCCCCCAAGTCCAGGATGATTTGGTGGTCGGCGTTGACTTTGTTGATCCATGTGGTTAGGAGAGCGTGGTAGTTGGCGACTTCATTGCTTTTGGGTTTATTTTTCACTCTCCATTTGGCTTGAGCATCCTTCCACCAGTCCGGAGCCAGGTTTTCATGTTTGTGCCAGCAACGTTCCTTGGGATGATCAGTGACAAAGGGGTTGTGATATTCCTGATGGCATTGTTGAGGTTTGGAGGTTGAGGGTTTTGAATTGTTCGTGACCAATGCGGTTTCTTGGACAGGAGTCTCAGTGAGTTTTGACTTTGATTCATTATCCAACTGCGTCAAGTGATTTAGGACTAAGTCAACCGTAACTTCCTTGTCAGAGTGCATGATCTGCTGACAAAGAAAGTGAAGCGACTGAGGGAATTTAAAGAGAACCAGATATGCTAAGATGTCCAAAGGGAGTTTGATGCCGACGTCCAGCATTTTCTTGAGAGCGATTTTTATCTTGGTAATGAAGGCTGAGATGGCTTCGGGTTTGAACGGGTGGTAGAGGAAGTTGTTAAAGACTTGAGCTTGGTTTGCAGTTTGAGACGATGCAAATCTTTCCTTAATTGTTTTCCATAGGCCTTTAGCGGAATTGATGTTTTTGGGGTTTACCACATTTTTGTGAGTGATGGTGTCGATTTTGGAAAGAATAATTACTTGTGTTTTGAGGTTGTCTGTGGGGCTAAGAGTTATGGAGTCATCGTTGAGAATTTCTTTGGTACCTTTGAGTTCGAGCAAGATTGTAATCTTATCTTTCCAAATTGAGTAGTTTTCATCTATCAGATTAGGAACGGCTTCAAGAGCGGCCTTGAGCATGATTTGTTGAAAGCCGTCCATGTTGCCGAGTCCCTCCATTATATTGCGCGGTTGAGTCGTTGTGCGATTTGGCTTTTAACCGTGTTGATTGAGTGGATGAAGTAAAAGGATTTATAAAATTGGAGGAACTGGAAACATTCTGAAAAATGACAACGGCATGAGTTGAGATGAGAGAAAAGAACAAGTGAGAAAATGAAAGAAAAATTTGAGGATTGAATGAATAGAACAGAAATCATACCAGACAGTAGAAAGGTTGAACTTGAGGTGCCTGGAGAATGGAGTGTGAGAATTTTATCCGATTGAGTTGAGAATTGAAGTATGAGGTTGAGTCGAGATTTGATTGAGTGAGTTATTGAGTGAGTATAGCGAGTAGGTGACGTTGAGGAACAGAGAGCGTTGAGTTAAGAGAAAAGAACATGAAGAACAGAAAAGTTAGAGAAGTAGAAAATGAAAAAGAGCAAAAAAGAAAAGAAAGAATCAAAACTAAGAAAAAGATCAATGGAGTGAGATTCCATTGTGAGAGCCGGTCAAGACCGTTAGTCATTGAGTCGAGTAAGCTTGAATTCCCCGGCCGTGGTCCGGGGATGTGCGGGTTACTGCGCAACCTGACAGATCCGCTTACTGCGCAATCTGACAGAGCCGCTCAGAGGAATTTGATTTTCTGACATGATCATCTGTCTATCATCCGTTTCTCAATTCTTGTTGTTCCTCTGATTTCTTTCTTTCCTCATTCTTAATTCTTCAACCTTGTCTCTTTCAATTCCCTCTACAAGTCATTCTCATTCAACCTCAAGACTTGAATAAGATTGGCCCTCAACTACCAACCTGAACAAGAGTTAACTGGTAAGATCAATCCCAATCAACAACCATCAGAACATAACTTAACCCTTAACCCAGAATCATTCTTTGCTTCTAGTATCATCATGCTTCAACCCAGATCCTTCTTCTCCTCATAATCATCAACATCTCTATCCCAGTTACAATCCGGGTAAGGTCTTTATAGTGTTGGTCTCATTTTCTTCATCTAGTTTGAGTACCTTGTTTTTCAATATTGTCTGATCTTCTCAAGGCTGTTTTTCCTTCATATTTTTGTCTTGCTGGTCTGAAATTCAATCATCAATTAAAGTAATAGTACTAAACTTTCTGTCAAACAGGAATGAAAAAGCCTACCTGAAACTTTCATTGAGTTGGATGACACTTTTTGGCCAGGAGATTTGCAATATCCTGACCTTTATTACCCAGTTCCCCCTTCAGATATAGGAGTTATTGCTTATTTTTCCAACTTACCTTTTTTATTCTTCTTTGAAGAGAAAAAGGCACTGAGAAACAGGTGAATTTTGAGCTCCTAAATCCTCTTGCATTGGGGAGCACTTCAAACCCAATGCTTGAAGATGATGAGATTGAAGATTTAGAAATCATTTGAGATTCTTTACCTTTGGTTCATCATGACTTTGCTGAAATCTTTTCAGCTGCAAAGGCAGATAAACTTCCTCCTTCCCGTTGTGGTGACCAATCCGGGACACCACGGAAAAAAAAAAAAAACAAAAAAAAAAAAAAAAAAAATCGGATTTCAGTTGTACCTCTATGGTTATCTTCATTTCCCCCCATCTCTCAACTCCTCCCTGTCCTAACGGTCTAGGACAGGCCCCAAGCCATCGTCTCAAATTTCCTTCCACTTAACCCAAACCCACTTGATCCCTTGCTCTCCTCCTCTTGAAGTCAATCCAGTAGTTCAAACTCGCTCTTTAGACCAATCTCCGTCAGAAGACCTAAGACTTCTGAGAACCTTAACTCAATTCATCCTCAACCTAACTCAAACTCTCAATCCACCCAGATCACTCCAAACTCATCTTCTCAACCCTTGTCATTGGCCCAACCTCATCTCTCACCTCAACTCTCCATCAAATCCTTGCTAGTCCACTCCAATCATCCATCCCTTGATCTGGCTTCTCCTGGTTGGCCATCAAAGCTTACACCCTCATCGGACTGGACCCTTTTTACTTGTTCTCCATTATCATCCCGCTTCCTCTCATCTTCTTGCCTTGACTTCCCCTCTGCCTGTCCTCTCCTCCCACTCCAACACACCTGATCATCACCCTTAACTCTATCAAGCTGCTCTCATCACTGCCATCGGGTTTGATCCCCTCCGGTTGTAAGAACCACAAACTGGCTCCCGGGGCTCCGCAATTGTCTACCGCAAATCTATCCGCTTGTTCATTGACCCCCTCTCCCAATCAACTTTGCGAGATCCTGGCCAACATCACCAAGCAGGTCAACAACTCCCCTCAACCTCGCGTCCCTTTGAGTAGTGGGAGCAGTTGTAATAGTAGTAGTAGTACTAGGAGCAGTAGTAGCAGTACTCACCCGCATCATCATCACACTCGCCACCACACTTCTGATCCCTCTAGACCTAGTCCAATTCAATCCCATCCTATTCCGAGCTTGAACGGTTTTATGCGTCCTTCACTACGCGAAACTGGTCCGGTCACTCGTTCCAGATTGATGCTTTGGCACATCACCCCTCGCTCCTCCCTGACCCCTAGAGCTACTCGATCCAATACACCAATCACTAACGAGAATCATTCTGATCTACCATTGTCATCATCAACATCTGCAACCTCCGTCGCGCTTCATCTGCTAAATCTCCCCTTGCTTCATCTAATCCGCTCCTCCCAATAATCTCCTCCTCTCCACCTGCTACCTCAACAATCACTCGCTTGCTCCAATCCTCTGATACATCAACCATCATCATTTCATCTCCTCCATCTCATTTGCTAAACACGCTACCTCAACCACCAGATCATCTTGCTCTCGCCCATCATCCGATCCGACCGACGACGGCGAGCGACCGCTCGCGGCCATCGGAACTTTCACCCTGTTGTCGCCGCCAATCGGGCACGACAACCGTTGTTGACACCGCGACCGCTGTCGCGGGTGTCCATCTGGTTGCCCGCGGTCATTCTTGACGCGGGCAACATCTCTTTTTTCTCTCATGTAATTTTTTTTTTTTTTTTTTTTTTTTATGTTTTCATTTTTTTTCCGCACCTATTTGTAAATCTCTCTTGTACATAGTATACAGGGCCTCATGTCTATAAAAGGAGGGGCTCTCCCCTGCCTTTTATCCCAGCATCAGAGCATCAGATCATAAAAAAAAATCCCATCATCATATCCCCTCATCATCATAATCAATTTATCTGTGGGCATCCTTCCCCACCTATCTGAGCCATTTATCTGGGTATATCCATGATTGCCCCCTTGATCTTTTGAGCCTCCATACTCAAACTCTGGCCCTTGTGACCTTGATCCTTATCACCAACCAATAGCCTTGCTGGTTGAAGAAGAATTCCTGTCTGTCTGAATTCTTGAGTGTGTTATACCACTCTGATCCCTTTTTCCAACCATACTGGTCTTGATCTCTCCTTGATCACCTTTCTGGAGCCAATAACGTTTGATTGAAGAGGTTTTTATTAAGCTTAAAACCTGGAGTGTTATACCTCCCTTCTTCTTTAAGGTTGAATTTCGCCACGCTATTCTTGAGTCCCTTGAGAAGTGTTGGGATATTCTTGCTTGAATTTGTTATTTATTTGCTTCTAGAGCTTCACAAACAAATTGCTTTTGTTTTGTTCAGCCTCCCACAGTTATCTGGTACCCTTCAAGCGCTTGATTGCGGAGATTTGGGCAGGTTCATTGAGAACCTGGAGGTTGGTTGGGATTGAGTTGATCTTTCCTAATCAGCTGCTGACGACCAGAGTTATTAGCTTGTGGGCGTTGTTACTTACAACTGCCTTGTTCTATTGAACTCTGAAAAAACCTTGACTTATTTGTTCAAGTCTTTCCCTGCACCATCTTGCCTCAGATAGTGTTGTTTCCATCGCTACCGACAACTCTTATCCTCTTCCCTTAGTTTGATTTCTCATTCATAAGGTTCTGGACCTTGATTCCGGTTACATTTAAATATTATTGTAACTCCTAGGAGGGCAGCCTAAACAGCACCTTTCCCCTCCACAGAACTGCCACGGCTTAGCACCGTTTGGAGTCTTACACCGTGCTTATGATCAAAGGATCAAACTTACTGGCCCACCTCTGGAACCCAGACCAGTCTACTCTCTCTCAAAGCAAGAATCAGTTTTTCTTCAAGACTACATGGCAGAAAATGTATTGGTATGATTTTTTTCACCAAGCTATGCATATACCGGTTTTCCCATCCTATTCATCCTGAAGAAAGAAGGCGGGCTTTGCCTTCTTGTTGACTACAGGAAACTGAACCAGGTAACCCAGATAAATGCCTACCCCGTACCCCCTATGTTGCATCTCCTGACACTCTTCCATGGAGCTCCTTATTTCTCAAAGTTAGACCTTTGAGGCGCCTATAAATTAATTTGAATTGCAAAAGCTCATGAATATTTGACTGCAATTCAAACACAGTTTGCAAATTATCAGTCTACTGTCATGGCTTTTGGGCACTCCATTTCTCCTTCCACTTTTCAAAATTTTTTCAATGACAATTTTTCTGAACTTCTGGTGCTATATCTTGAAAATATACTTTCCTTCTCAAAAAATCTTCAGGATCACATTGCACATGTGCAAGAGGTGCAGCAGCAACATTGAAAGAATGAACTGTTTTCAAAATCCTCTAACTGAAAATTTGATACTTCCTCTCTTCAATTTCTGGGTTTCATAGTCTTTCAGGAAGGACTATCCATGGATCCAGCCAGGAGCCAGTTCATATTGGACTGGCCCCCACCTTTGTGAGTCAAATCCCTTCAAGTTTTCCTTGGTTTTGGTAGCTTCTAAAAGAAGTTTTATTGAGCATTATTCCAAGAAAAACTTGGATCTTACTAAACTTCTTCCCAAAGAAACTCATTTTTTTTACAGAAAAAGCTGCTTTGGAGTTCAAAGCTCTGAAGAAAGCGTTCACCACTGCTCCAATACTTGCTCACCTAAACAAGCTAGCTCACACCATTGTGGAAATTGACACAAGCAACTATGCTGTTGCAGGGGTAATCTTGCAGTTATCCTCCTCTTCTTCCCTTTTTCATTCCTTAGCTTTTGAGTCTTGCAAATTGCTTTCTGCAGAGCTTAATTATTAGCTTCATGACTAGGAACTTCTTGCAATTTTTTACTGCTTAAAGAAATGGTGTTCATACCTTTTGAGCGTTATGGAAACCTTTGAGGTCTCAACTGATCACAATTCTTTAAAATATTTCATGAGCTCAAAATTCCTTACACGCAGACAGGCCCAATGCGCCAAGTACCCCTCTGAGTTCAACTTTACAATCACATACAGCCCTTGGAAACAAGGGGTATTTTCTGATGCTTTATCACGTTGGGACAACGTTTACCCAGAGGAGGGTTTAGGGTTTAGGGTTAGGGTTTAGGGTTTAGGGTTTTTCCAACAACAACCCTGAAAACTCCATGAAACTCTTCTCAACCCAACCCGCTCAACTCAGTTTGATCATCACTCACCTTTGAGATACAACTTCCAAACTACAACAAGTTAAAGTCTACAATCCCAAGTTTACCAAACTTTCCAAGAGTGCAAATCTATTAGATAGTGGTTCCAGTATTGATGAAAATGGTTATTTAGTTTATAAATAACATAAAGTAGTACCAGATAATCCTTGAATTAAGTTAGATATCTTTTAGTCACTGCATGAGCCTAGGCTTGCTGGCACCATGGGCAGGATAAAACCTACAAATTGATTGCACAAGACTTCTATTGGGCTTGTATGACCAAGGAAGTAAAAGACTATGTTAGCTTGTGCTATGATTATAATCTTAAAAACTCCTCAAAACACCGGAAGTATGGACTGCTTCAGCCACTTCCAATCCTCCCTATTCCTTGGCACTCCCCACTCATGGATTTCACTTTTCAATTACCTTTTTGAGTGTTTATGACATATGCTATTTGAGCAGTATTAGATTGCTTCTCAAAGATGGTTTTATTTCCTTGCAGTAATGTGGCGGCCTCTTTGGAAGACTTAGCCAATTTATTCATAGAATATGTATTTTTGAAACATTGTCTCCCTGATAAAATAATTATTGATTGGGGATATTTAATTGTCTCTAGCCTCTGGGCCTTGCTATGCCAACATTTAAAGGTCACTCGCAAATTATCAAAAGCTTACCATCCAGAAACAGATGGGAAAACTGACCAAATTCTTGAAAATTATCTTCAAATGTACTTTGCCTATCAACAAGACAACTGGTTGCAATGGCTTCCACTATTGGACTTTGCCTACAACAAATCAACTCATTCCTCCACCAAACAGTTTCCCTTCCAAACTCTTTATGGTAAAACCCAACTTTCTATTCTATTCATGTAGCACATTCTCAACCTGCTACCAATTACCTTAATCATATTCAATCCCTTCAATTGCAACTTCAAACCAACCTTGAAGCAGCAAACCAGCTACAAGGGGCAAGAAGACCAAAATTGCACTTTGGCTCCAACCTGTGCAGTGGTTGATTAGATATGGCTCAATGCTTGCACAATTTGCAGTACTCACCGAACCCAAAAACTCTCTGAATGAAATCTTGGCCCCTTTAAAGTCACATCAGTCATTTCCCCTAACACTTTTAAACTGAAAAATGGAGAGGTATCCATCAAATCTTTCATGTGTCTCTCCTGGAGCCAGTTCTAGTCCCATACCCAGGAAAGACTCATCCCCCTCCTGAAACTAATAATTTCTGAGATCATTTAGATTGAGAAGTAAGCCATATTCTGGATTCCAGGTTACGCAAAGGAAAACTTCAATACCTCCTTGAATGGGTGGGATTCCAGTCCAACAAAGATCACCCTTTGGAAACCAGCCAATCACCTTTGAAACTCTCCCAACTTGGTTTGAGACTTCCATGCAAACTACCCTTGAAAACCTTGCCAACCCTTATTCCATCTCTTCCAATCCCATTCCATATTTCCATTCCATCCTTCAATCTCATCTCATTTCCTAATTTCATCTTCTTCTTTCAGCTCCGAAATTTGTGCCTTCCTCTTCACAATCTTTTAAACTCTCAAGTTGTTTATTCCAAGTAAGATTCTATTTCTTTAAATCAAAAGAAAATAATAATAATAATACATAATGATTATAAAATAAAAATAAAAAAATAATAATAATAAGTTAACAAATAAAATTACATATAAAATTACAAATTTTCCTTGACTTTTTTTTCTGCCTCTACCCATTTTTTGGTCCATTCCTCTACCATTGACCTGAACTCATCTAAATCTTCATCATTGATCAGGGAAAAAATCCTTTGTAAAATATTTACCTGTGATACAATACCCCTCTCAAAGTTTTCCTTGCACTTTTGAGTCTGAGCCCTCTTTGGAAGAGCATTCCATCCACCTTCCTCCTAGATCTCCTTGTAAGCTCTCTTCATTTGGTCTCTTGATGAACCTTCTCCAAAATTGCCATTCAACCTTCTTGCATCAGTTTTGACAAGTACCACAACTTGCAGATGGGTCACCTTTCTTTGGCCTTCTATCCCATTTCCTCCCATCCCATTGCCCTCAATTTCATCTCCTTCCGTTCCCACTCCTCCATCATTTCTTCCCCCTCCTCCATCCAAGTTCCATTTCCTCCTCCCATTCCAGTTCTTCCAACTTCTTCCCTCCTCTCCATTCCGTTTCCTTGTTCATTTTCCTCCCGTTCCTCCCGTGCTTCTCTGGTTACCTCTGCAACCAGCTCTTTGACCCGCACTTTGCTTTGAATCTTGGTATTTACTTGGGCCACCTGAGATTTGGTCAACGGTCCCATGTGCAGTGGTGGATTCGGTGGCGTGTTAGTAGTATATCTTTGGAATTTCAGCAATAATATCAAGAAAAAGCATTAAATTAGTTTTATTTCCTTTTATTTATTTTTAATCAGTCTCTAAGCCTTAACTCACCTAAGTTTTGGATACCTAAGAACTTGCTCTTTGGCGCTGGGGGTATATAATAATTTGCTTGCGTTGCAGACCTTTGACTTTGCACTTGACTTGTAGATGCTACTGGGTTATCAATGAATGGCTTCCTATTTATAGGAAAAGTGCAGGCAAAATTTCAAAGGCAGCATTTTTGGAATTTGCCTTGGAGACCTCTTGCAGCGGTACTAGGGACACATCTTTAATTTCAACAGATGAAGTTTTTGGAACAACAGGATGACAATGAGGAAATATTTTAATTACAGATTATTTCTCAAGCAATGATATAATAGTAGTAGTTAAGGGTATAAAATATATAAAACAACTTTTTTGAATCAATGGGAAAATCATCTGAACGCTTGCAGGAGCTCATGTCTTTATACCCGGGCAAATTTCACGCTTCAAGCTTAAGGTTTATTGTCTTCTTCATCTTGACATATACTTTCCTCAGTCCCTAAGCATGACATAAAACATCAATGTTGCCTTCTGCTTACTAATCTTGCTTGCATAACAACCTTCCAATCTTGGCAATCAATCACTATAGACTTGCAAACCTCAAAGTTAAATCTACTCTGTTCAACCATCCATTTGAGCTCCGCTTTTTCACCCTGGGTATCCTTAGCCCCTGGACTTCAATTCTTGGTCTCACATTCTCACTAGCTTGCAAACATGGTAGTTAGCCATGCCTACTGTATAGTTTGCAATTGGAATAGTCCCTTACCCTGCATAAACTACAACTTCACAATTTACATTTTCTCTCATGTCATTCATTCCAGTTTCACCCATTATGCACTTGTACTCTCAGATTCTCCTACACCATATATGTAAACTCATCTAAATCTTTGTAATTTATCAGGGCTGACATCCTTTGTAAAATCATTACCTGTGATACAAGATGCCTCTTGATGATTTCCTCAAACTTTGCAGTCCAAGCCATCTTTGGCCAGGCATTTCATCCATCTTCCTCCAAGAGCTCCTTGTACACTCTCTTCCTTTGGTGTCTTGATGAACCTCTTACAACGTCACCAGTCAAACCTCTTGCATCAGTTTTGACTGGTACAACAACTTGCACTTGGGTCACCTTCCTTTGGCCTTCCATCCAATTTCCTTCAATCCCATTTCCCTCCATTCAATCTCCTTCCATTCCGACTCCTCCATCAGTTCTTCCACCCTCCTCCTATCCTGTCCCATTTCCTCCTTCCTTTCTGGTTCTTCCAACTTCTTTCCCCCTCTCCATTCCGTTTCCTTCTTCATTTTCCTCCCTTTCCTCCCTTTCCTCCCTTGCTTCTTTGGTTACTGCTGCAGCCCGCTCTTTCACTTGCATCTTTCTTTGCACCTTGGTATTCACTTGGGCCGCCTGAAATTTGGTTGAGGTTCCATTGTATGGTGGTGGTGGTGGTGGAGTGTTAGTTGTATATCTCTGGAATGGTGGAAATAATATCAAGAATAAGCATTACATTAGTTTCATTTCCTTTTATTTTTTTTTGGTCAGTCTCTGAGCCTTAACTCACCTGGGTTTTGGATACCTAATAACTTGATCTTGGGCACTGGCCGTATATGAAAATTCACTCAGAGTGCAGACCTTTGACTGTGCACTTCACTCCTAGACACTACTGGGGTATTTACCACTTGCTTTCTATTTATAGGAAAAGTGCAGGAAACATTTTGAAGACAGCATTTTTTTCATTTGCCTTGGAGACCTTCTGTGGCAGTACTAGGGAAACATCTTTCATTTTGACAGAAGCAGTTTTTTCAACAACGGGATGACAATGATAACATATTTTAATTAAATAATATTTATCTAGCAATGCAGTAATAGTAGTATAATAAGGGTATACAGTATATAAAAAAACTTTTGAATTGATGGGAAAATCATCTGAACGCTTGCAGGAGCTTGTGTTGTTCTGGTCTTTTATAGAAGCGAGTTGGAATAGGCTGCGCGCTGCTTGTTCAGCAGTAGCGGCGGGCTCAGAAGGGGAAGCACGCTCAGCAATGGGTGCGGCTTTGCTTCAGCAAGTTGAGCTGCGGGCTCAGCAGCAGTCAAATTGGGCTCAGCATCTGGAGGCACGGGATGGATTGAATTGGATGGATTGTGCACGGATTGCCCATCTCAAAATGCAGATTGGACTGCACAGATATATCTCAGATATCTGGCATAGCACATTGGGCAAATAGAGACATGCGCAGGGGGTTCAAAGTTGGGCATGGCATGAGGCCGGCTCATGAGAAGGATGAATAGGGTGGACTTAATGGAAGGTGGGTAATACAGATGGATATGGGATGTGGGATCTGGATTATGGGATGGGAAGGATAGGGTTGAGGCTAGGTTCCTGTGCTTAAGGTTTGTATTATTTGTGATATCAATGATAGTTGGTAGATAAAATTAATAATATTTATTTATAATGGTTTATTCAATAGATTGAAAAGGATGGATGTGAATGAATTAATGAATCAATCAAGGGAAATACAACTGGGTAGTGGGGGTCTTTTATAGACAAGATCTCTGTCACCGGTATGACTATGTACAAGCTAAGAGGAAAAGAATTGAAATATGCTTTCCTCCTTGGTTCCTTTGTTTTACCATGAAGTGCAATGAACATGAAAGTTTTACTTGCTCTGATAGTCCTTGCTATTCATATCTGTATAGAAAATTTCAGAACTAAATACATAAGCATTTTAATTGTTTTATTTGTACATATAACACTTTCTTTTCTTTTCTTCATTAGTATGATATACTGCGGTTACTGGGCTACGCTTATACTTCTGTGATGTATTTCAAAGATACTTAGTCTTTCATAACTTTATTATTACTCAACATATTGAGTTGATTCTTTTTTCCATCACGGTCCAAATTGTCTTCTCTTTCAATTGGTAATAGAATCAATTTGTTATGATCATTATTTTTTCCTCAACAGGGATTACAATCTCAACATGTATTTCATTATTCTTTCTTGTTTCTGTTTTTACCTAGGTTAAGGTTGAGGGGTAGGCTACTTAAGACGGACCCTCAACCTGGATATCATGGGCATTTGATTACAAAGGGAAAAACAGTTTGGTTGTCAAAGGTTTGGGAATGATCTTTTTACTCTCAATTCTCTATATCTCAGTTGAAGGGTGAACATTTGCACTCAGATTTTACAGACGCAAGGGATCCATAACTTTAAACTTGGGAACCATTGAAGGAGAAGTCCTCTTCTGAATTCCACATCTGGGGGTCTGGCTTGGAAGTAATCTCTTTTTTGCTTGTCTCTTGAAACTAACAAGCACGATTTCCCAGTACCACCCATTGACTGTTGCGGGGTCATCTAACATTACCCCCATACCTCTTCCTCCTCCTCCTCCTCCTCCTCCGGACTCTTGGAAGCAACGCTCATCAGGGGAGGGATACGGTTTCCCTCTTTCCAACAATTTAGCTGAGCACAAGCCAGTTGGCATCAGGACGCAGGACTATCCTCACATCTGGTTCAAAACTCAGGACTTTGAGGAATTCCTTGAAAGATACAAAGGAATCTCCAATGCTGAAGGTGCAAAGGGTTTTGATAAGTCTTGGCTTGTTGTCTCTTAATCACAGACAAAGAGAAGCTTTGGGATGTGGAGGAGATGGAAGGATATGAGGAACTCAATTGGCCAAACCTGAAGGTGGAAATCTTGCTGTGGTGGGGAAGGTGAAAACCTTTTTTTTGGGAAAGCGTTTTTGAGAAAGCCGCGGCGAAAGCAAGCACAAATGGTGGAGTCTGGAAATGGGCGCAATTGGGGGATTATGTAGCAATGTTTGATTGGATCTATTGTTACCTGGAAAAGAATAAGGTGATATTGGGGCAGATGGGCGCAATGAAGAGGGAGTTTTTGGGAGGACTCAGTCCCCCAATCCCCGGGAAGGTGCAGCAGCACTTGTACAACAACAACTTTGTGAAGAGGTTGTTGGATGGGAGTTTCGCGCTTCTTCCGGACGTCCTTGTCATTTTTTGTGCTGTGGAAAGCAAGCTGGACTTGGAGGAACTGATGGATGACAAGGCAAGGTTCTTCCCAATGGGGCCAAAGAATCCCGCTTCCCACACTCTTTCAGCACCAACGCAAGCTTGGGTTGCGGGCCCCTCAAAAACAGAATGCGCTCAGGCCGCACCACCAATTACAAGCCTGGAGGTTATCAAAATGATGGAATTGATGAAAGACTTATGGATTTTTGTGAATTAAATGTTTTCCGTGTTGCCCAATCCACCTCCTCACCTTGGGGGACCCCTTCCGCTGTCCAATCCACCCTTATTGCGGTTATGCAATAACTGTGGGGACAAGGGCATTGGAAGTTGGGGTGCATTAAAATGACAAAGGACCTCAAGGAGGGACTGGTTTGAGTGGTGGGAATGGGATTCATGTTCCCAATGGGAAAGCGGATCTCCTCCAAACCTGGGAATCCAACTTTCATGGAGCAAGCGCGCGCGGGGGGACAGGAATTAGCCCTAACTTCTCAAGCTTTGCTGGCAATTGTCACTGGTCCTGGAGTATGGCAACCACCGCCCATGAAAGCGGAAGTGAGGGTGTTAGCAACAGAGGAGTTGGCGGTGGCAGAAAGGATGGATGTGGATGCCAAGGAATGGGTACCGCCAGCAGCTCCTAATCCAATTGTAAGTGTTCCACAAACAGATTGATGTCCAGTGAATCCGGCGGGGAAGAAGAAGGCGGTGGAAATTGTGCGCGGGGTGATGGGGAATGAAACACCTACTCCTTTGACCTTGAAGGAGTTTCAAGCGGTGTTGCCAGTTGTGGTAGATGAGATAGTTCAAGTGCTGAAGGATTGCCAACACAATAGGATCCCTCCAACGGTGCAGCCGGTGAACTTGGCTTGGGAAGGCGCGTAGTGCAAGCTAGCAGGGATGAAATCAGTTTCAACTCCACTGGCTTGTGTTATGATGAAGATTGCTGGAAGGAAGTTGTGGGCGCTGGTGGTTAGAGGTTCCATGGTGAACCTCCTTCCATCAAGATTGGTTGATGAAATGTGATTGGTTTGGCAGAAATGCGCAATGGGGCTTTGTGCGCTTAACGTCTGGGCGTGTTTCATAGATGGGGTTGTGGAGGAGGAAGAGGTTGAGGTTGCAAGGGTCCGTAAACCACCCTCTTTTCTATTGGTTGATTGCAGGGAGGCTATTTTAGGACAGCAATTCATGTTTCGGTTCCAATAGCAAATAATGTTTGATCCAGAGGTCGGGACGGAAGTGTTAAAAGTGGAAGATTTTTCTGGCGGGTGATTTGAAACCATAATCTGAAATCAGGGGTTGGGGAAGTGGGTGTGGGATTTGGAAAGAGAGGAGGAGGAGGACCATGGTGCAGAGTTTTTTTTGCAAGGGTGGGCCGTAGGTGGATTTTGACTAGTCTGCCAAGGTTACCGCACGGAGCAAGCTCTTGATTTGTTCCGGCAGTCAACCACTGAGGAGCATGTGGGAAGAAGGGAGGAAGCACGGGGAGGGCGAGCGCTGGAAGTGAATTCCTTTCCTCAGTATGCATTGCCAGGAGGTACTTCACAAAAACACTAACATTGTTCCATGCTCCTGAGCAAATGCAAAAGCCTTTATTTGGTTTTGACTAGGACCTATGGTAACAGATGCGTGCGGCTGGTGCAGTGTAACTTTGGGAAGTATAAGCCAGTCGTGCAAAAGTTCCATCCTTGGAAAAAAGCAATGCCGCAGGATCTGAGGGTCCACTTGCCAAACCCTTGGTTGGGGGAACCTTGGAAATCCCCACTGAAGGTGTCAGGATGGGTAATGCAATTGGAGGGGATTACGGATGAGCAGATTGCGGCCCTTAAATTTGGACCACCAGGCTGGTTAAGCGCAGACAAACGGGATTTGCAGACTTTGGGACTTGTTCTCTGGGAAAGAGCTCTTGAATTTGGACCTGAAGAGCGGGGACTGTTAAAGGGCAAGATAGGCAAACCTTAAGTGATTCCAACAGATCTACACAAACCTTGGCAGATCACATCAATTCCAATTCCTCAAGAGGTTTGGGGGCCCTTCTTGGAGCTGGTGCGCAAGCGCGTGGGGATGGGTCTTTACAAGCAATTAATATCAAGTTACTTGATTACAATTTTTGCAGTGGTTAAGCAGGATGGGAAGTCATTATGGATTGTTCATGATTTGCAGCCGCTCAATTTATTTACAATCCAAGATGCAGGACAACCTCCACGCGTGGACAAGTTTCTGGAATCTATCAGCCTCCTGGATGCCAAGACCCTTGCTATCCTTTAGATACCAGAGGTGATAGAATAAATTATAAATGTATTATTTGATAAATGCAGCAAAAATCTGTAAAATATTTGGAAAAGCTTATTGCAAGGTTAATTGGTTTGGTTATGGTTTATTTCTATAAATCAATATAGATAAATCAATAATTCAAAATTTTGATATAGGGGCCAAAATTATATTGGAGATCTGTAACACCTCTCTTCAGAGAATTAAGTATGAAAACATGTAGGCCTGCTTACTTTTGGCCCTTTAGTTTAAAGGATATTTTTCCCAAACATAACATGTATATAAAGTACACGGTGGAGTGGAAGGGATTTGTAACCAAGCTGCCACATAAGAGAAAGGATAATAATACTCACTTTTATATTATTAAATCCTTTGGGTATCTGTTTGGGATGTGCACTGATGGGTAAAACCTGTATAGTGGGGTTACAACGCTGTTCAGCAGTTTAAATTGATAAAAAGAGGTTGAGGAAAGAAATTATTAATAAGACTAAGCCATAAATCACTTAATTATCTCTTATAATTATTTGATTACCTTGGCACGGTGTATGGATATAAATATAACTTGGTTTCTTGGTATCAATATCCTCAAAAGAGCTCTTTATTTAAAGCTTTTGGAGCCCCAATATTTTCCTTCTGAGGGGTACAGGGGCTCAAAGGAATGGACACTGAGGCTAGCAGGGTAACCAGTAGTAGCCTGTCACGTGTTCTTGATGCTGTAACACGGGTAGCATCTAATTCCTCAGGCTATGGGAATTATTCTACTTTATAATTGGTATTTTGACATGTGAATAACACTACTCTGTCCTTTTTATTTCTTATTTAATTAATTATCCTTAGTAAATGTTCCCAGTTGGTTAATGATTATTTTAATAGACATTCCTAGGGATATTCCAATGTCAGGTTATTTCTCATTAAGTATTAAATAATTGGAGTAAGGTCATGATATTGATTTTACTCCTTATTTTTGATATTCAGTTGATTTACTAGAATAATTACTTCAACATGTAAGTCATGGGTATTCATGTAATATTTTTGCATCAGATAAATTTTTTAGTATGTCACAACAATTTTGATGTCTAGAAATTTTCATAATATTCTATTAAAGTATTTTAATATATTTTTAGAAGTAGTCATTGTCTTATTTTTGACATTTTTGGTACTTTGAATTATATTTTAAAAAAAAAGTATAAACTTTATTTAAGTATTTTTAAATAATTCTATATACTTTTGGACTATCTACTATCCACAGGAACATTTATTCAATATTTAGAATGTTACCTTGTGGGTTGTAGCATGTTTATGCGGTACCTAAGTTTCTCAGGTCACCTGTCACTTTGTCAACCCATAGTCCTGCGGCTGAATAATTGTCAGAGGCCCAGGGCTGTGTACATAACTTTGAAAGAGTGACAGAGCTGTAGCTCAGCCGCGCACGGATGCATTGGCTGCTGCGGCTGCGTGTGTGAATTGTGACAGAACACATTTCTGTCTGTAACTCCTGAAATATACACAACACCTTGATTTTGACTGAATTTTAGGTGTGAAGCCTATACGTGACAATACATGTGAATATTTAATTGGCCAAAAAGTTCAATATTTTTGCCGTGGTATTTTGTTCTTTCTTTCCTTAATTAATTAAAAATATAAGGAGTTGGATTTCAAGGGAGGGGTCATTGAGTGACCCTACCTAAGTTTGGGTGGAGAATCCATTTTTTCATTAATAATTATGGTTTTTCTATTCATTCTTATGTTCATTTTATTATTGTTATCTTTATGTTATTTCTGTTACTTTTGCAGCTTGCTCTGCAATAGTAGCAAGCTGACATTGCCCCACTACAAGATATGGCCATATTTGAAAAAAGTCTGGAGCATGTTGGGAAAAAATTAATTCCATGTGTGTTTCAGTTCCTTTTGCTGGCTCTGTAGTTTCTAAGATGTATTGGTCCATCAGGTTTATTATTCTCCGTTAACCATTCATCTTTGTCTGCATATTCTCCTTTGCATCATACTAAGTATAGTCTAACATCTTTTCCTTGCACTATCTTATTCTTGTCTCTCAATATCCTGATGACTTTCCCTCTTTCTTTCACAGGTTCAGGTTCTATTGGGATCATTGCTGCAGGGAGGGTGCTACCTTCTCTTGGTTTATAGTTTTTTACTAGGCTAACAGGAAATAATGGGTGTTTTCTTCATAATTCTTCAATCAAGATTACTTCTACAGCATTTTTTCCATGCATCTTTTTGATAAAAAACGGTCCAACAAAGGCTGGTTTCAGCTTTCTGTTACCTGCTAGATTTTTGAAGTTGGTAGTTGATATCAAGATCTGATCTCCTATTTTAAAGTTGGGTTCCTTTTTGATTTTTCCCATCTTTGTTTGTTGTTTTCTAATGCTTCTTCTAAACACTTTTTATTAGATTTTAAAGGCTTGAGATTGCTTAAAACTGGGAAATCAGGCTATAAAGGAGACTGTAATCAACAACTAGAGAACTGAAACACAAAATGAAACAAGGGAACACAAGCATCAATTTGTGAGGAGTATGAGGTTGAGAGGCTCATCAAGTAGGGCTATGAGTATGAGATTGAGACTATGAGACTAGGATGAGGGTTAAGCTATGAGATGAAGTCAGACTTGAGGGTTCACATGGAATCAAGGAAAAGAAAGAAGAGCTGAGATCTCACCGGGCACACAAGATAGAAAATGGAGAGATTAGAGGTGATAGGTTTTGAGTTGAAGCTTGAGCAGGAGACAGAATAGAAAAGAGGAAAGAACAATAAAGAAAGAAATATAGTGACAGAGCTTGTGTCACCAATATGAGCAGTTGAGGAGTTGCTTGATGAAGCTTGAATTGATATGAGGATGTTTGATAGTGGAATTCCTGTCCCAGTTGAGGATTTTGCTCAAGACTTGACTATCTCCAGATACTCCAAGATACTCCAAATATGGAGTGTCCTCATTCAGCGGCTTTTCCTCTATCCACGGTTGAACTTTTGCCGCACAAAAACTCTCAAACTTAACACCCCTCAATGCCCAATGAGATCTCAGAGATTTTTGGATTCAACGCAAAGAAGGGAGATAAAAGAGAAATACTTTGTGTGGAGGCAGCCTTTGTTAATGAGTCCGCCATCATCTTGTCAGATCTTATCAACCTCAATTCTATTTTTCTGTCCTTAAGCTTGTCTCTCATCCCCTTTGTTTTCAAATCAAGGTGTCTTGTTTTTGAGTTTGATCCAAATTTCCAAATCTTGTCTTCTAATCCGCTATTGTCTATGTGCAAAGGAATTGTGGTTAGAAAAAAAGCGAAAATGTCATTCAATATGAATTTGATCCAGGTTTCTTCTTGATAGGAATCAACCCATGCATTGAGCTCAGCGTCCGTAGAAGACCATGTTATATTTTGCTGTTTGCAACTATTCCAAGATACGATGTAAGACTCCAAACGGTGCTAAGCCGTGGCAGTTCTGTGGAGGGGAAAGGTGCTGTTTAGGCTGCCCTCCTAGGAGTTACAATAATATTTTAATGTAACCGGAATCAAGGTCCAGAACCTTATGGATGAGAAATCAAACTAAGAGAAGAGGATAAGAGTTGTCGGTAGCGATGGAAACAACACTATCTGAGACAAGATGGTGCAGGGAAAGACTTGAACAAATAAGTCAAGGTTTGTTCAGAGTTCAATAGAACAAGGCAGTTGTAAGTAACAACGCCCACAAGCTAATAACTCTGGTCGTCAGCAGCTGATTAGGAAAGATCAACTCAATCCCAACCAACCTCCAGGTTCTCAATGAACCTGCCCAACTCTCCGCAATCAAGCGCTTGAAGGGTACCAGATAACTGTGGGAGGCTGAACAAAACAAAAGCAATTTGTTTATGGAGCTCTAGGAGCAAATCAATAACGAATTTGAGCAAGAATATCCCAACACTTCTCAAGGAACTCAAGAATAGCGTGGCAAAATTCAACCTCAAAGAAGAAGGGAGGTATAACACTCCAGGTTTTAAGCTTAATAAAACCTCTTCAATCAAACGTGATTGGCTCCAGAAAGATGATCAAGGAAAGATCAAGACCAGTATGGTCGGAAAAAGGGATCAGAGTGGTATGACACACTCAAGAATTCAGGCAGACAGGAATTCTTCTTCAACCAGCAAGGCTATTGGTTGGTGATAAGGATCAAGGTCACAAAGGACTGAGTTTGAGTATGGAGGCTCAAAGGATCAAGGGGAAATCATAGATATACCCGGATAATTTGCTCAGATAAGTGGGGAAGGATGCCCACGGATAAATTGCTTATGATGATGGGATTCTGGGATGCTGCGATGATAGGATGATAGGATGATATGCTCCCCATGCTCCGCCAAAAGGCAGGGGAGAGCCCCTCCTTATATGGGCAGGAGGCCCTGTTAGACTATATACAAAGGATTCTACAAATAGAGCGGAAAAGGGAAGGCAACCATGTGGTCACTCGCGTTGGTCAAGGATCTGCCAAATGCTTGCGGGTGCGGTCGGGATGGATTCAGTAGATCATGAATGAGCGTTGCGCGACGGTAGCAATGAGGAGATTGGGAGGCGCAACAACAATGATGAAGACACGCAACAAACAAAGATGAGAACGTTCTATAAAAACGGCGGAGATGAGAAGCAACACGGATAAAGGACGCGTGACGCGCGCGGATGAAGGGAGCTCGGCGCGGCGCGGCGCGGCGCACGACGCGGATAATGGAAGCGCAGCGCGGCGCGGCACGGCGCGCGCGCGCGGGTAAATAATAGTTGGATGAGCCTGAGGATAAGTTGTTCAGCCGGGCGGTACGTTTGCGCAACAGTTTATGAATTGAGGTCTTAAGGCGGCCAGGGTGTCCAGGATGGGGCACCACAACCAGGCTTCCAAATACCACACACAGATAAACTGTTTAGGACTTGCAAGTGTCCGGATCATCTTCCCGCGAAGAATCCGAGAAAACTTGTAGTGACTCCTTCTCTGATTTGCAAATAAGTTGAAGGCATCAATTCCTAGTGTGCTTTAAGTATTTCCATGTTTTCTTTCACTCGTTCCAGTGCGCGATTCCAGGTTTGATGGAAAATTGAGCTGGGCTTGGTACTGCAAAACTAATGTCCGGTCTTGGGTAGCAGGCAATGTGATTGAGCATCCCTATTGCGGACCTGTAATTGATGTTTAATGATTGGAACTCCTCATGCTCATTGTCCAAGGCAGGTCTGAGTTGTAAGTTCCTGGTGAGAGGCGTGGTTGATTCTCTGCAGTCACACAAGCCAAGTTCTTCTAGCCCATGTTGTATATGATTTGGTTGACTTAAAAGAATCCCGTTGTTTTTGATCTGTATCTTCATTCCCAGAAGAGTGTCAGGTTGTTTACTCATCAATCCGTCAAATTTTTCCAAAAATTCTTTCTCAAAGTCACGCCCATCACCCACCAGAATCAAGTCATCTACATGAAAGAAAAGGCACGACCGACCATCTTCCAACAAGTAGAGACAAGGATCACAGGCAGATTCATGGAATCCAACCTCCTTGAACCAAGTTTTCAACGTCTCGTACCAGTTCTTTGGAGCATGCTTCAACCCGTATAGTGACTTCTTGAGCTTGAGAAACTTGCACTTGCAATTTGAGCCTTTTGGGGTTCGGATAATAACTTCTTTGTCTATCTTCAAATGCAAAAAGGCGCACTTTAAATTGAATTGGCAAATATTTTGAGATGATTTCAGCACGTATACCAGTAGCATGCATAGGGTGGATGATTTTCCTGTGGACGCAAATGTTTCAAAATAGTCCAATCCTTCTATTTGATTAAATTCCTGCACACAAAGACGCGCCTTTTATTTGAGTGGATCACTGTGACAATTCTCCTTAAGCTTGTATATCCAGACCGTCCTCAGAGCATTCAGCGGTTTGGGGCCGCTATATTCTTCCCACACTTCCAGTGAGTCTATCAATCCCAGCTCCACGTCCATGGCACCAGCCCACTTCACTCTTTCTTCACATGTAACTGCATCATTGCAATTTTTTGGTTTGTAGTAGTGAAAGAACCCGTAAATTTGGGGAGATTGCATGGTTGAGTGGTCACAAATAGCTCTGCCAGTTTGATTGGTCTGAGTGCCCAGAGTGACTTGCGGCTGTCAATTTGGTTTGTCTGCTTGTGATACTGTAGAAGGTTCTGCCACATTGAGGCTTTTAGTTTCTTCTTCCCCGGAACTTGAGTCAATGATGGAATGTTCTTTGAATTCTGCTGAATAAAATTCTTCTGCATGATTGTGGTAATTGGTATAGATTGGTGTCTTTCTGGACTGGGAAGTGTCTTTGGGTTGAATCTCCAGATTGAGCCTTTCTTGAGCTTCACCAGCATCATCCCATGAGTCTTCCTGCAATATGATCAGATTTGACAATCAAGGACTGGCCATTTTGAGGAAGGTAACATGCTTTGTGAGCACAATGGAGTGAGTCTTGGTCAGAATTTGATAAGAACAAAGTAATGGATTGAAGCCTACAAGTAAACCTTCTTCTCCTTTTTCCTTGAATTTCTGACCTTTCACTCTCTGAGAAAGAAGATACACACAGGGGCTTCCTATTGGCTTTAGATAGTTTGGAGGCAGAGGATGTCTTTGGACCTTGACCCAGGGAGATTCTTTGCATTTGTCCCTGCATATCTGATTCAGCATGAGCGCACTCGCTTTGATCACCTCATGCCATAGATCATCTGAAAGTCAAGCATCTTGTAGGATAGTTTGAGTTGACTCTGTGATGGTTCTGTTTGCCCGTTCTGCCTTTCCATTATGTTGAGGATGATAGGGTTCCAATATGATCTGCTTAATGTGTTTGTAATTGTGAAAGGTTTTGAGTTTAGTATTGACAAACTCAGAGCCACCATTTGAACAGACCTTTCTAGGATAAGAACCTCTCCTTCTGTGCTCCTTTTCTATGAGATCAATCACAATCTCAGGAGTTTTGTCCTTTGAACCCATTGGAAATGCCCCAATGTATCCAAAGTCACTGTTGACAAGGGCAAGAATAAATAAATTTCCTCCTTTTTATTGAGGCTTGATAGGTCCCATCAAATCAAGGTGAATTTGTTCAAAGACCTTATTTGCCAATTTTGAGCTCTCCTTAAAAGACTTCCTGGCTATCTTACTTTTGAAGCAATGAATACGCTCAAAATTTTTGTTGACTTTGGATGGAATATGCTTGATTCTCCTCTCGAGTCGCGTGATTGAAGAATGCCCATGGTTTTGATGAATTTCCATAAGGTCATCTTCTTAAGAGACAGCCAGATTTGCCGACAGGTTCCAAACAAATTTAGGAGTTTGTAAGGTATAAATATTGCCAACTATGGTTCCTCTGAACTGAAAATTTCCGTCCTTGAGTATCTCAAACCAATCCTTCTCCGCCCTTAGAGTGAAACCAGATTGATTTAAAGCTCCTGCGCTTATTAGGTTTATCGTTAAAGTCGGTATGTAGAAAACATTAGTCAGTTCTAGGGTAAAATTACCCCAAACAAAGACTGCGGTTCCCTTTCCCATGATGGGTAACTCTGTTATAATTATGGCCAGCAATTAGCTTAGGCAAATGAGCAGTATTTAAAGCAAAAGAAATGCTGGACACTGTGTGTCAATAATGGCTAATGGGGCTCTCACAATGGGGCAATATGTTGGATGAATTCAATTGGATGATGAATGAATGATGGAAAACAGAAGGGAGAAGAGCTCCTTAAGTACAAAAGATTGGCCTCTTGTGAGCCCATGATACAACAAGCCAAAGGGCAAATTTTCCGCCCCAAAAGAGCTCTACAGGCTCTACAGGCCTTGTTACTTGGTTTGGACTGCATCAGCCCACATGGCATTAGTCCCTGAACCCTTACAACCAGACTATTCCGGTCCATTCTTGTGTTTCCACCGTTACGGGGCTGAACCAGCCAATTGCTGTTCAGTCCCTTAGTTGGTTGTCTATTACAACCGGCCCTGATGGCATCATTACCCCTGTTACGGGCTGGTTGCCTCATGCATCCAGCCCCTGGCCCCTGAAATGGGCCAGGTGGGACCCAGGGCTCACCTGGGTCCGGTTTCAACCTCACATGGGGGGGTGTGACCAGCGGACATGCTGTCCCCCCCTCTATCTCTTACAAATCCCTGGTGGGGGCGGTCAAATCCCCTCACCAGGGGCCCTGGGGGTCAATACCCCCAGGGCGTCGTCATGTAAATTGGCCTGGGAGGTGATCAGGCCCCCCCAGGCCCATCGCTCCTCCCCCTTGGTAAAGGGGGGGGGAGAGCGCCCCTATCTGGTTTGGTTGCATTGACCGATCAATGGTGGGGGGGTGATGAAATCCCCCCCACCTGCCGGTCGCTACTCTTGCGGCCGGCGCCGCCACCTACTTGGGCAAGGGGGTGGTCAGGTCCCCCCTGCCCTGACCGACCGCCTTGTTGCGGCCGGTCGCTGGCTCGTTCAACCCAGCCAGCCTGCCCCCTCCCCCTCGCGACGGCGAGCGAGGGGAGGGGGAGCGAGCCGGGGCCGCGAGCCCCGGCTCCGCGGCGCTGGTCGCCGGTCGCGACCAGCCGGGCCCGCGCGGCATCGCACCGCGCGGGATCCCTTGGCCGCGCAACAGCCCCGCGCGGGCCGTCGGGCCCCGCGTGGGCCGTGCCGATGAACACAGGCGGCCCTGAACGGGCTGCGACGCGAGCAGCGGCCCCGAGCGGGCCGCGACACGGGCGGCAACCCTAATGGGCCGCCCCAAGCCCGAATTGTGAGAAAAGACTACTTTTGCGGGCCAGCCCGTCTGGCCAAGTATGTCCAAAATAAACCTTGGGCCCAATTATGCCCATACAAGCCCATCTGGCCGTATTTGCCCATATACCCCATCGGGCCCGTTAGGGCTTGTGTACCAATGGGTCTATTTCACGCGTTTTGAGGCCAGTTTCCCCAACTCTGTTGCATCCACATGGGCCCGTATGGTCCGTGTGTGTGTCCAATGGGCCTCAGAGGCCCATTTGTGCATCCCATTTGGATTACACTTATACGTAGCACCCGCGTAAGTGCGTACGTATTTTAACAAACTCTTCACCTTCTTTTCTGGTGTTAATATGATTTCCTTTTTATGGAGCCATTTCTTTGAAGTATTGGCTGTCATTGACCATATGGAGTGAGGCACCACTATCCAACACAAATTTTGATTTGGGATTGCCATGATCAATCCATGCGGTGAGAAAAGAGAGATAGTGAGAAGTCGCATTTGAGTTATTTTTCTTATTTTTCCATTTACCTTGATCTTCCTTCCACCACTCTGGCGCCAGTTATGGATGGAGGTCCCAACATTTATCTGCTGAGTAAAATCAATCTTGCTTGGGATTGTGCCATCCCTCAATGCACCTCGTGCATTCACTGTTTTGCGTAGGTGGAGGTTTTGTATTGGTCAGAGAAACTTCAGTTTGACTCTGCTGTTGATCTTGTGTGCCTTGTGCCTTGGATTCATTGTTCAATTGAGTCAAATGATTCATTACGTAGTCCACGGAAAGTTCCTTGTCAGTGTGCATAATTTGTTGTTTGAAGTCTTTCATACTTTCCAGGAACTTGAACAGGATGAGGTATGCAAGAATTTCATTTGGTAGAATAATTCCAACTTCTAACATATTCTTTAGACACACTTTGGCCTTCTTCATGAATTCTTCAATCTCATTGTATTTGAATCTTAAGTACAGAAAATTTTTACAAATCCTAGCCCTTTTTGCCGCTTAGGATGAAGCGTATTTATTGATTATAGCCTTCCATAATAATTTGGCGGAGTTCTTATTGGATGATTTTACAATGTTGTCATGAGTCAATGCTTCCAATCGTGATATGATCAAAAGTCTGATTTTGTTTTTAACATCATTTTCCAAACTCAACGTTTCATCATTTATTTCCTTGGAGCATCCTGGTACATCCAGTATAGCATCCATTTTGTCCTTCCAAACTCCGTAGTTTTACTTTCTGAGCCTCAGAATGGCTTCCAGGGCCGTCTTCAACATGGCTTGTCTGAAACATATGGAAGCAGCCATTTCCCAGTTTCATTGATTGACCGTCAATCTTTGTTTTTGGAAATTCCCGGGAGCTTTCTTTTGGCTTTTAACCGTATTAGAATTGACAGGCTTGAGATTGCTTAAAACTGGGAAATCAGGCTATAAAGGAGACTGTAATCAACAACTGGAGCACTGAAACACACAATGAAACAAGGGAATACCAAAATCAGGTTGTGAGGAGTATGAGCTCAAGAGGCTTATCAAGTAGGGCTATGAGTATGAGATTGAGACTATGAGACTAGGATGAGGGTTAGGCTATGAGATGAAGTCAGACTTGAGGGTTCACATGGAATTGAGGAAAAGAAGGAAGATCTGAGATCTCACCGGGAACACAAGATAAAAAAGGAGAGATTAGAGGTGATAGGTTTTGAGTTGAAGCTTGAGGAGGAGACAGAATAGAAAAGAGGAAAGAACAAAAAAGAAAGAAATATAGTGACAGAGCTTGTGTCACCAATATGAGCAGTTGAGGAGTTGCTTGATGAATCTTGAGTTGATCTGAGGATGTTTTATAGTGGACTTCCTGTCCCAGTTGAGGATTTTGCTCACGACTTGAATATCTCCAGATACTCCAAATATGGAGTGTCCCCATTCAGCGGCTTGTCCTCTCTCCACGGTTGAACTTGTGCCGCATGAAAATTCTACAACTTAAAACTTTTGAGCATGATTGTTTGCCAGATCTATCGTTTTCTTGAATTAAAGAGATGTTGGATGAATTTTGGCTAAGTTATAGTTTAATTTATTGCTCGGGAGTTTGGGAATCCATCCTCTTTCTAGTAAGTGAAGGGCTTCTTTGGTAGTAGAATGTTTACTGCTGTTATAAGCCATCTCTAGAGCTTGGAGTAGGCTTACCCAATCATGGAAATAACCATTTTGGTTTTTGTATTCTCCACCAAAGCTACAGAACCTTCTTAACATATCTTCTAGCCTCTGTATCATTCTTTCAGCTAATCCATCATTTTGGGGATGGTATGCTGAAGGAAATGCTATAGTAGTACCCAGTATATCATGTAGATTCCTCCAAAACTCAGAGATGACTTTGGGGTCTCTGTCACTGATTACAATCTTGGGTATACCAACATCAGCTATGATCCTGTTCCAAAATAGTAGAGCTACATCCATAGCACTATCTTCTTTGTGGTTAGGTAAGAATTTTGCCTTCTTAGAGTATCTGTCAACTATAACTGGGACAGATTTATATGAATGAGTACCTCCAGGGGGGAGGCCAGTGAAAAAATAAATATGAATGATTTCCCATCTAGTTTTTGGTTCAGAGAAATTCTTTAGGAGTCCAAATATTTGGCAAGACTCACAGCTAGAAACATACTTGATAGTGATTTCTTTCCGGTCTATCCACCCAGCAGTTTTTTTTACTTTCTCCAAGGTTTTTTCTATGGATAGATGCCCTGATGAACAGTTGTCATTGCATTCCTGGAGTATATGTCATATATTTTCTTTGTTGCTTAGGACTAATACACTGGAATTTTGGTGTCACTAGTAAAAGAGACAATCCAAAAAGGTAGACCTTCCTGCTTTATAGGGTTTAATTAATGAAGCAGGTAAACTATTTATCAAAGCTGCTTCTGGGGATTCAAATTCCATAATGGTAATCAGCAGCTTGATTTCAGAGGAGTAGTTGTTCCTCACGAGCTTGAAGAAAGCAGTATCTAATTCACATAAGTGGATCCCCATTATTGGAGCACTTAATGCAAAAAGATTGATGTTCAGGATAGGAAAGATATCTTGATCTTCAGGGTAATATTCTGGATTTATACAGTCAATAGGCAAAGAATTCCTACTTAGACTACCAGCATTCTGATATTTAGCTCCAGCTTTATGCACTATAGTCATCTGACCTCTATACTGTTGTATTTCAATTTGCCACCTGAGCATATGTGTTCTGGGGGTTTTCATTTTCATGAGAGTTCTTACAGAATTAAAATCTGTGATCACTTGGAAAGTTGTGCCTTCTCATTGATAGTGTAGCTTTTCTAAAGCCCATACTAGAGCCAAGCATTCCAACTGACTGGATCCATATCTCTTTTCTGTATCTTTGATTTGTCTATTTATGAAGAGTACTGGTTTCCCCACTGGTTTGTCTTCTTCTATTCTTTCTTGATGTAGAGTAGCTCCTAAACCTCCCATAAAAGCGTTAATGTACATTTCAAAGCGCTTGGATCAATCTTTTTGAATGAGTAAAGCACCAGAGGTTTTAGCTATTTTTAGTTCCTCATAGTTTTTCAATCTCTCATGTGTCATTTCAAATAGAGTGTTATTGTTGCATATTTTGTACAGACTCTTAGTTAGCATAGAAAACTTTGGTATGTATTTCCTGTAGTAACTGCAAGAAATAATGAAAGACAGTAACTCTGTTTTGTTTTTAGTCATGGGTCTGTTCATGACAGAAGCTATCTTGTTTTGATCAGCAACTAGAGTTAGACCAGAGACTATATGCCCTAGGAATTTCAATTCTCCATATCCAAATTTGCATTTCTCCATGGATACTTTTGATCCTTCTTTGGAGATAGTTTAGATTAATTATCTTATTTGGTTGATATGAGTATCACAATCATCAGAATATATGATAACATCATCTATATATACCATAATCCATCCTTGTCTGATGTATGTACCCAGAACTGTATCCATTGTTCTCTGGAAGTATGATGGGGCATTGTTTATACCAAAGGGAATCCTAAGATATTCATATATTCCCAAATGACAGATTATTCTCATAAACTTCCTGCTTTCAATTCATAAAGGTATCTGGTGGAAACCTTCAAGAATATCCAAAGTATTGATATATTTGGCTTTGGAAAAGTTATGTAGAGCATGATCAATCCGGGGTATAGGATAAAAATCTGCCTGAGTATAATTATTGAGCATTCTGAAGTCTCCTACGATTCTTGACTTGTCATTTTGCCAAGCTATGATTACAGTGTGGTAACCTCTAACTGTCATTGTGCCCTACTTTCCTTAATACTTGTAAGTCTATCAGTTCTTGGATATTTTCCTCAAGAGCTCTGTTAGACTTAGGACTAGAGGTATAAGCTGGTCTTCTTAAGTTTGGAGGATAAGGAGGCTTAATAGTCAATGTTAATACCATTTCATGTCCTTTGATATCATCAATGGTATGATCTTTAGTAAAAAAAGAATTTTGGTTCTCAAAGAAGACTGTCAATATATCTTTCCTCTGTTCCTCAGAAAGTTTCATATTCAGAGCTGCTTGAGAGGAATATTCTTGATTAAAGTCTTCTAAATGCTTTTGATAAGTGGAAGAGGGGAAGTGAGATGAGATGGTGCATATCTTGAACTTCTTGTCCCAATTACCACCAACTGTTAAGATCTCCCTTTACTCTGGAAAAAATCTATACCATATAGACCTAAAGCATCATTACCTATTATCAGGTAGTCACATAGTCCGTTGAGCAATATCACAAATTCCACTTATATTCTCAAATATCCTTCAGTATGGGGTAATATGATAGGAGCAGTCCATACTCCAATAGCATTCATGTTAGAGTTTCTAGAGCTAAACTTGCTTTTGGGACAAGCAGAAGGTTTTCTTTCCAATTGGGGTCCCATTTGTTTAAGAATTCAGTACTAACACATGAGCAGAAAGCTCCACTATCCATTAATAACGTTATAGGTCTGTCCCTATACAATCCTGTTGCATAGAAAGTTTTAACATTAGTATTACTCTTACCACTCATAGGTTTAACTGTTAATGGTTTAACGTTTCTGATATGTCTAGGAATTATGGTAGGATCCCATTTTTGGGGAAAACTAGAGTCCCCATGGATGTTATTGATTTCTATAGAAGTGCCTATATCTCCTTCTTCAACATTAAAAGGGTTGGTCGGGATTGATTCACATTCAGAAAGGGAGCCTTCAGTATCAGCTATACCTTCATAGTTTTGATTCCCTTAAACCTCCTGCTCTCCTTCAAAGACTGGTATCTTTCTTTTTGGTAATGGGCAGTCTGGTCTTATATGCCCTGTCTTGTTACAATTCCAAAAAGTTCTAAGAATTCTCTCTTTTTCCCTGTTCTCATTAGGTTCCTTATTATCAGAGGTATTTCTCAGAAGGGGGTTGTTCTCTGCTTTTGTTAATTTTGAAGTTATCTTTAGGTCTTGAAGGAACCTTCTTGTCTAACCGATTCATGTCTATGACTTCTTCTAACAAATTGATTAGATTTGGTAATTCAGCATCCACACTCATCCTGCATCTTACACTATGGTTAAGATTTCCAGGACACAAGTTGAGGAGTCTTTTATTTACTTCCTCTTTATCAGCATCTGGATAGAAGCAATCTATTCTTCTCTTCTGTTCCAAGAACCATTTGCAAGGCTTCTCCATGGAGGGGTCAAATGAGGAATTTTCAAAATTTTTCATCATCTTAATTTTCCACATTCTAGAACCAAATTGTTCTTTAATCAGAAGTTTCAAAGAATTCCATGGTAAGGATCCCAATTCTTCTCTTTTACTGATAAACCAGTCTAAAGCTACTCCTTCAAATAGTCTGGCACCATGACTACAGCTATAGCTTCTGGTAAGTCATAAGAGTTACTAGTATAGTCAATAAATTCAATGAAATTTATATGATTGTATTCTCCTTCACCGGAGAACTTAGGCCATTCAGAAATTTGGGGTGAACATTTAAGGGCTTTTTCCATTTCAGGAGTAGGACTAGGCCTGAAGGTTTCACTAATATTCATTCCTAGTAAGGGTGGAGCATAAGGTGTAGTTGTTTGTCTGGGAGGTTTTGGTTCCTCTGTGGTACTCCCCAAGGGGTTGGTCAGACAGACTTTAAGTTAATAAGATCATTCTTTATCAGATTAAGTTCGTATAAAGGTTATTTAAGTATTTTTATATAATTTTTAGTACTTTTAGACTATCTACTATCCAAGGGAACATTTATTACACATGTAGAATGTTCCCATGCAGGTTGTAGCATGTTTACGCGGTACCTCAGTTTCTCAGGCGGCCCGTTGATTTATCAACCCGTAGTCCCGCAGCTGTGTACTTGCCAGAGGCCTAGGGCTGCGTACACAATTTTGAACGAGTGACAGAGCTGTAGCTCAGCTGCGCGCCGGTGCATTGGCTGCTGCGGCTGCATGTGGGAATTGTGAAAGAACACATTTCCGTCTGTAACTCTTGAAATATACAAAACACCTCAATTTTGAATGAATTTTAGGTTTAAAAACTATACGTGACAGTACATGTGAAATATTTCATTGGCAAAAAAGTTCAATTGTGGTTCCATGGTATTTTGGTCTTTCTTTCCTTAATTATTTTAAAATATAAGGAGTTGGATTTCAAGGGTGGGGTCAGTGAGTGACCCTACCTAATTTTGGTTGGAAAATTCATTTTTTCAATAATAATTATGGCTTACCTACTCCTTCTTAGGTTAATGTTATTATTATTATTCTTATGTTATTTCTGTTGCTTTTGCAGCTTGCTCTGCAATAGTAGCAAGCTGATGGAATCAATGGCAGGATGCGCATGCTAGATTCTGGTGGATGTGATTGGCCAATACAACCAGCGCAAACTCAATCGGAGTTTGCGCCACATGAATGCCTTTGAAAAGGGATTTTGCAGGATGCAATTGACACGGCTGCCTCAAGGTGCAAGTAACTCAGTTGTGGTTTACCAAGTACAGATGACCTGGATTCTGAAGTACAATATTCCGGAGGGGGTTCAGATTTTCATTGGAAATGTGGGCATCAAAGGCCCAAAGACAGATTAAAGAGGCGAAAAGCTTACAGATGCTTCAGAAATTTGCCAATTGGTCTTGGGGTATGAAAAAACGCATGAACAGATCTTGTTCTGGATTGAGGATGCTGGGCTTACAGTGTCTGGGTAATATTGAGTGGTCTGCCTACCCGCGCTTGAGGTTCTAGGACATGTGATGGCTTCCAATGGAAGGTGGATTGTGGAAAAGAAGCGCAACAAAAGTGCTCAAGTGGCCAAAGCCAAAGACTGTTTTGCACATTCTCCATTTCTTGGGATTTTGTAGCTATGTAAGGATGTTCATCAAGCCATTTGCAAAGGTTTCTAGTCTTTTGCGGGCATTGATGCATAAGGGTGTGGAATGGACCTGGGGGTCAAACTGTGTTGAAGCCTTTGACAAACTCAAGGAGATTGTTAGGCGCAATATGATACTTCAGGTCTTGGATTATGACACCAGAGTAATTATTTTGCTGTGGATTTGAGCAAGCTGTGCGCAGGGGCCGTGCTGACCCAGGAGGATGAGGGGAAAGATCGTCCGTTTCTTTAAAAATCTGTAATGCTTACGCCAACAGAGACTAAGTACTCGCAGCCAAAGTTGGAGATTTGTGGGGTCACTAAGATTGTGTGGAGGTTGCAGAATTTGCTATGGAGGATTCAATTTTTGCTTCTGCTGGATGCAGAGGCCCACTTCCCCGGATGATCAATTTGCTGATGCTACCAAAGGCGCCTATGACCAGGTGGGTTGTGTTCCTTCAGTTGTTCTCTTTCACGGTTGTGCATGTTCCAGGGAAGGCCTTTACAATGCGGGACGCGCTTTCTTGTTACCAGCGGGATGATCTGTACAAAGGCGCAGAACTTTGTGATGTGAAGGCCCCAACGGTTAAGGTATGGGAGATGGAAGTATTGGTGCAACTTCCGCTCCAGCAGTCCGGAAGGTACGCGTTCCTCATTTTGTATTTGTGGGATTTTTGTTTTCCGGATGACACGCCAACCAAGTTTGTTTGATGGATTT
Organism: Puccinia polysora; assembly: GCA_025617555.3. Classification (NCBI taxonomy): domain Eukaryota; kingdom Fungi; phylum Basidiomycota; class Pucciniomycetes; order Pucciniales; family Pucciniaceae; genus Puccinia; species Puccinia polysora. Next base: position 42,790,116 of record CM062625.1, on the reverse strand, counting down.
GGTTGAGAGTGGGAAATTTCTATCTTCAGGGAGGACAGTTTTGGTGGAAGAGTGCGCCAGTACCACTCGTGGTCAGCACGTTGAGGGCGGATCAGGAGGTAATCCTAGGAAGTCTGCATGACAATCTCCAACATTGCAGCAACCTCAAAACGCGGAAGCGGGTGAGGGCAAGTTTCTGGTGGCCAGGTGTAGTCAGCGTGGTAGGGGAGTGGTTAAAGTCGTGGAAAGCGTGTCAGAAGTGGAACACAACATTACCTTGCAATGTAGGTATCCCCACTTGGGAGGACGCCTTGTTTGGACAGGTTTCTCTGGATGTAATGCACATCAAGGAGGGTAAGTTTGCGTACCTCCTTCTTTCCCAGGAAATCTGTTGCAATGTGTTAAAGCGTGGCTACTGGTGAAGCTTTTGGCGGAAAAATTTGGTCAGTTTCTGGAGGAAGATTGGTTTGCATGTTATGGATCACTTTGGCTGGTAATGGTTGATGGGGGTGCAGAGTTTTGGGATGGTTGGCAGAGTTGGTGAAAAGTTGTGGAGAAAGGTTTGGACAAGTGAAAGAGTACTATCTGGAAGGCAAAGGGATGATTGAGCGCTGTCACCAGTCAATCAAGGATGCAATGGTGAGGATGTGCCGCAAGGATGTTAAGCGGTGGCAGGAAAACCTTCCAGTAGTTCTTTTTGCGGATTGGATTTTGGTGAAGAGATTGATGGATTATTTGCCGTGCGAGCTGCTATTCAGGAAGAAACGTGTGCTGCCAATTGACATTGAGCTGGAAACCTTTTTGGGTATTGATTGGTGGGAGGTTCAGATGGCTGCGGATCTAGTCAAGGCCCATGCCAAGAAACTCCTGCAACGGGACAATATTTTGGAGAAGGCGGCTGGAAGACTCATGGCGACCCACACAAAGTCCTTCTGCTACTGGGAGACGCGCTGCGCGCATAAATTCTGGGATCCATTGCGGAAGGGGGACTTGGTTCTGCTTTACAACCAGAGCCTGGAAACTCAATGGGGGAATCTATTTGCTAATTGATGGAACTGGCCTTTCTGTGTGAGTTCCATGTTCACCAGAGGTAGCTACCACTTGGAGGAATTTGATGGAACTCCCCCCACAAGGAAGGCCGCTGCTTTGCACGTGAAACAATTTTTTGCGCTGGGACCAACTTCATTTGACAAGACGGCTGGGTTGGATAGCAAATGGGAAAATAAGGCAGATCTTTTTTCCAAGAACAAGCACAGGCGCGCTTAGCATCCTGAAAATTAAGTAAAAGAATGCAGAATGCTAGGGACAGCAGCCTAGTTGGGGGGGAACAATGGATGAATAGGGGATATGACTGGATTTGGTGAGGGGGTGTTCTAGCCAGTTCACAGCGGGAACAACTAGACACCCAAGAATGTGTATTTTCTTATTTTCTCCTCTCTGGATTTACTTTCCAATTCGTTGCTGGCTGTGGATGGTTTCTTTTAGGTGCAGGCACGGTGCAAAGCTGGGTTTGCGGATGCAAGGACCAGCCCCCCATTCTGGCTGAAAACGCATGGACAATTTCCAATGGATGATTCAGGGAACTAGGAAAGCGCATTTTGCGGAAAGGATTTGGTTCAAAGAGCAAAGGCGCGGGCTTGGCAAAGGGTTTGTGTTTTTTTTTAAAAAAAAAACTCTTTAAGTTTTTTTGGTTATGTTGAAGCTGGAAGGTATGGATGGGTTTGGGCGGATTCTTTTTCTTTCTCTCTCTCAAGGTTGTGCGCGCAGGGCTGGTTTTCTCTGTTCCGTCTCTGTTCTGTAGATGTGTACAGGGAAGTGTGTGGCAGTTTGTTTGGAGCGTTCCAGGTACCTTGAGCCAATACTTTTCACTCTCACAGATTCCTCACTCTTGCGGGTTTCTCTCAAAAGCACAGATCTTGCACACAGATGTTCTCACTTATGGATTTCTCACTCTTGCAGATTTCGCGCGTGTCTTTTATTTCTCTCAGGGATCTCACAAAGCACAAAGGCTTCTCAGGATGGCACGGCAAAAGTCCTTATCTTTGCATAGGCGCCGGGAAGGATAAAACTAGATGGAAGAAAGAAGAGAAAGGGGGTGCAATCTGCCTAAGTTGGCCAATTCCTCATCACATCCTCTGCGTCCATGCAAGTTTCCGTGGCTAGGGATTGAAAGGATGCCAAGACCTTGCGGTGCGCATTGGCAGTGTGAAGGTAGGAAACAGCTAGAAACCGCCTGAGGAGTTCATCCCCATTTTTCACAATTGCATTATACCTTGCCAAGGGAAGTGCTGGAATTAGGGGGATTTCTGGGATCTCAGGATTTGCGGCTGGAGGGGTTGGAGTGGCCACAGGCTCCAGTGACAACTCAATAACCACAGGAGATGGTGCGCGCGTGGACTCTGGTGATGACCTTGGAACTGCAGATGGCAATGGTGGCGGAGGAGATGAAGCCAGAAGGGGAGTTTTTCTTGGGGGAGTGGGAGGATGCTGTGGCAGTGGAGGAAGATCTGGCCTTGGTGGTGGTGTTTGAGGATCAGCCGGACAGTTTGGGATCCTAGGGTTGATCTCTGGCACATTTATTTGTACCTGCGCAGCCAACTCATGCGTGGCGTTCTGGAAGGCTACAACATTTTAGAAGTCCTAGCACCTTGGAGGTCCAGCCCAGCAGAATGGCAAGCCCAAGTCATGGCCCTTGCCCAATGGAGGATTTTGGGGGCATGTTGTGAGACTACAAAAAGTGCTAGGCCATGGCAGTTCTGTGGAGGGGAAAGGTGCTGTTTAGGCTGCCCTCCTGAGTGTTACAAAAATATATAGATGTAACCAAGATCAAGGTCCAGAACCTGGTAAATGAGGAATCAAGGAGTAGAGGATAAAGATGATAATTGTTTTGGTAGCAATGGAAAAGTACTATCTGAGACAAGATTATGCAGGGAAAAACTTGAACAAAAGAAGTTAAAGTCTGCTTAGAGTTCAAAGAACAAAAGCTGTTTCATGTAAACAACGCCCACAAGCTAAGAACTCTGGTCATCAGCAGAAGATTGGGGATGATCAAATCAAACCCAAGCAACCTCCAGGTTCTCAATGAACCTTCCCAAATATCCGCAATCAAGCGCTTATAGGGTACCAGATAACTGAGGGTGGCTGTACAAGACAAAGCACAATTTTTAAGAAATTCTAAAAGCAAACAGTAACTTATTTGAAGCAAGGATAACCTCAACACTTCTCAAGGGACTCAAGAGTAGGCTGGCAGAATGCAACTACAAAGAAAATAAAGGGAGGTATAACACTCCAGGTCTTAAGCTTAATAAGACCTCTTCAATCAATTGTGATTGGCTCCAGAAAGATGATCATGGATCAGGACCAGTATGGTCAGAGAAAGGGATCAAGGAGTGGTATAACACACTCAAAAATTCCAACAGACAGAATTTTATTCAACCAGCAAGGCTATTGGTTGGTGATAACAATCAGGCCACAGAGGGGCAAAGACTAAGGGTCAAAAATGGATCAGGGGGCAATCAGAGATATACCCAGGATAAGGATGAGGATCTAATTTCACAATCGCGGGCGGGACATAAGCACACACTCCCATGGATCATGAACAAAAGGCTGGGGAGAGCCCCTCCTTTTATGGGCCATGGGTCCCTGTAAACTATGTACAAGAGATAACACATTATAGAGCAGAAAAAAACAATAATTCAAAAAAAAAATTAAATTAATTTTTTTTTTTTTTGAGGATCATGTGAAAACAAGCCAAAAAAAGAAGTGAAAAATGGAAAAAAATCAGAAGGAAGAAAAAAACAATTAATTAAAAAAAAACCAATGACATGGGGGAAAGAAGTGGATGAGGAGGAATGAAGGAAGAAACCAGCCCGTGCCAATGATGAGCACAGGCTGGTGAGTGGCAGGTGACGGCCATGCGGACAGGAAGTGGGGGGCCTGGACAACTGCAGGCCCGCGGATAAACAGTTGGGGACCCGTGTGGACAACAGATGGCTGCGCGGGTTGTCAATGACCTGTCATCCCCAAGCCACGGGATGGCAGCGGTGCAAAGAGGAAGGAGCCAAGACAATGACCGGATGAGAGCGGTGGGAAGGATGGTCATCAAGCAAGAGGATGAGTTAGCTCTGGCGCAATGGATGATGTGCTGCAAAGCGAGCATGGTTGGAAGGATGATGGATTGGGAGGTTTGAGTTGGAAAATCAGCTGAGGATAGACTGGATGACTGTGGCGCTCATCTTACAAAGGGGACATGAAGGAGGCAAGCAGATGGGGTGGTGAAATCAAGATGTTTCCAGGATCGTGAGAGCTGTTTGGATGATGATGATGATGATGATGGGGTGGGTGATCTTGACAACAGAATGAAGTAGGGTGAGTAGGGGAATATGAGTATGAGGAGACATATGAAGTTGAGGTGGGGATGGACCGTCTGCAGGAAAATAGTCCAATGGGTTCAATTGGTCTTTCACCAAGAAGGATACTCAACCGTATTTCATCTGATGAGGTAAAGCTGTCACGCTTCTCACTTAGGGATTATTGTTTTCATCACTTTGACATGCCCTCTCCTCAGTACCATCTACCTCAGTCTAAAAGCATGACACAAATGAAAGCACAACATCAATGGTGCAATCCACTATTTCCTCTGGCTTGCGCTGACCTTCCAATCTCAACGACCAACTAAGTATATACTTGCAAAATTTGGGGTTAACTCCGTACCTGTCGGCCATCCATTATGAGATCCAATCTCTTTCCCTGGCCAATCAACAGCCTTGGACTTCCATCTTTGGTCATGCACTATTTGTTAGTTCACATCTACATCTAACTAAGCCATCATTACTGTACAGTTCACAATTGGACTAGTCCCTACCCTGAATACACTATTACTTCTCATTTGCATTACCTTCAACGTCACTTGCTCCTGTCCCAATTTGTCATACAATTCCACGCTCAGATTCTATTGTCTTGCACTTATGCCATGACCTCAGATCTGTAATACTGCTTCATTTCCTATCAAGTTCCTGTCATTCATTGCCTCACCGCTTCAACTGTAGTTAGCTCATCACCAGGTTGTATCTAGTCACTTTGGATTAACTTATAAGGGCTATCCCCTTGCCTGATTATTGTCTCCTCAGTTAGTTAATTTCAAACGTTCTTGCATTTTGCTACAACCTAGTTATCACATTGGACTCAGGTTGAGTTTCCTTCTTCGGAACACATTCCATTCCTCTTGCCATTTGTTGAGTGGCATAGCCAAGTTTGCACTTTGCAACTGAGTCTTGCTATTTGCACTTGCCCTTGCACTTGGCATTCCTTTGTGCTCACAATCATCTAAGAATTGCCCTATAGTACGTTGGGTGGTCATGTGACAGTAAATTAACTAACTCAACTCATCTATTGTAGCCTGCCAACCTATAGTAGACTTCTTCTTTTTGATGTCACATACTTGCTCAACTGGGAACGCTTCCCTCACCCCTTACAATGATGAGATCCTTTGGGTAGGGAGAACCAGTGCTTGTTGGGCCCAACAACCCTAGATCCCGTTCCTCATTCTAAATCACCATCTGTTGAACCTCTTGATGATCCTTGGGCTCCTCCACGGGATGCTCCGACGGACCCTCTTGCGGAATTCCTAGACTCCAACCATTCTTCCAATGAAACCTTGACTTGTGGTAGATCAGGGGTTGGCACTACTGCTCCCAAGCCCAATTCTCCAACCCTGCTTTTGACATTGATCCAGGCCCTCACTCATGGTGCCCAGCGATCTAGTCCAAGCACTCCTAGCTTTTGCACTACGGGAATGAAACAACCCAATCACTTTACGGGAGAACACCCTCATAAGCTTAGATCCTACCTACAGTCTTTTAAAATCATCTTTTCAAACGACTCCAACAATTTCCCTTCCGATAGACATAAAGTTATTTATGCTTCGTCCTTCTTAGGAGGTAGAGCCTCGCAGTGGTTTGAACTGTACCTCAAACTTTTGTCCAACAACAGTCCCACTTGTATTTTCAACAACTGGGACAGGTTTGAGCAACAAATGTTCACCCTGTTTGGCGACCCCAATGAAGCTTGAAACGCCAAATAAAAACTTAATACTTTAGTTATGAAGGATAATAGTAGAGCTTCTGTTTATATTTCTCATTTTCAAACCTTGCAGTCTCACATCCAGTAGAACAAGGCCGCTCTTCTATTCCATTTCCAAAAGGGTCTACCGGCACTCTTAATCAAACAGCTTGCAGTTGGGGGTCATAAGACAACCTTGCTTCAGCAGCTAATCAATTGAGTGATTGAGCTTGATAATGGCTATCATGACAAGAATTGCTCTTGGCAAAACGACAATGGACCGTCCACCTCGGCACCGAGCATGGACAACTCCTCAAAGCAAAACACGAGGAACCCAAAACCATCCAAACCAACCCCAACTTTGAACTCCAACTCAAAAGGGAAAACCGTCACCAAAACTCCGAAGTTCTTGGACAAAGAGACCGGGATGCTTCAAAACAAGGAACGCCTACAAAGGGAAAAGAACGGGCTGTGTATGTATTTTGGAGGAAAACATGATGTCGTCAGATGTGCAAAGCGGTTAGCACGTGAAGCGGCTAAGCAGTCAAAAAATTAGCTTGTAGTTTTTCTGATACTCGCAAGGAAAACTACACATTATCTAAATCACCACAAGTAAATCTTTGCACTTGCGAGTCACTAGGTGCTCAGCGTTCAAGATTTATCCTTTTCCATTCCAACAAAACCCCTTATCAAGTATTACTTGATTCCAGCGCTAATGTTTCCTTCATCAGTGAATCTTTTGCCACTTCCAAAAATCTTACGCCTTCCAAGATAGATAAATTTCCTATCTATTTAGTAAGTGGTGTGACTGAACCATCTTATTTGGTTTCCCAAAAGGCAAAATGGACCTTTGCATTCTCCAATTTCCCCAGCATTGAATGGGATTTATTTGTCTTGGCTATACCCAGAATGGATGATACCATTCTAGGCCATGATTTCCTAGTTTACTGGAATCTGGATGTGAATTGGCAAGAAGGAGTAATTAACCCTCAAACCTTGCACCCCCTGAACCCTAACCTTTCTGTAAATCAAGAATTAAACAGCCTACCTGACACTGTCATTGAGTTGGATGACACTTTTCCGCCAGGAGATTTGCAATATCCTCACCTTCATTCCCAAATTCCCTCTTCAGATTTAGGAGTTATTGATTACCTATCCAGCTTACCTCTTTCCTGTTCCTTGAAGAAAAACAGACACCAACCAAACGGTGTATTTTGAGCTCCCTAATCCTCTTGCACCATGCAAGCACCTCAAACCCGGTTCTTGAAGATGACAAGATTGAAGATTTAGAAATCATTCAAGAGTCTTTACTTTTGGCTTATCATGACTTTGCTGACATCTTTTCAGCTGCAAAAGCAGATAAACTGCCTCCATCCCGTCCTTACAATCACAAGATCAAACTTAATGGCCCACCTCCGGCACCAGGACCAGTTTACTCTCTCTCAATGCAAGAATCAATTGCGCTTCAAGACTACATTGCGGAAAATGTAGCAAAAGGATTTCTTCGACCAAGCGATTCAAATACCGGTTCACCTGTCCTATTTGTTCCAAAGAAAGACGGCGGACTTTGCCTTTGTGTTGACTACAGGAAACTGAACCAGGTAACCCGGAAGAATGCCTATCCAGTACAGCCTATGTCACATGTCCTCACCCTCTTCCATGGAGCTACTTATTGGTTGAAGTTAGACCTTCGAGGTGCTTATAACCTAATTCGCATTAAGGAAGGTCATGAGTATTCAACTGCAATGAGAACCCGGTTCGGCAGTTATGATTATACTGTCATGCCTTTTGGCCTTTGTAACGCTCCTTCCACTTTCCAACATTTTGTCAACAACATTTTCTCCGATCTCGTAGGTAAATACCTTGTGGTATATCTCAATGATATACTATTCTACTCAAGGAAACTTGAAGATCACATTGCACATGTGCGAGAGGTTCTGCAGCGACTTTGCAAGAATGACCTGTTTGCGAAAGCCTCTAAGTGCAAGTTCCATTCCTCTTCTCTTCATTTTCTAGGGGTTGTAGTCTTTCAGCAAGGACTTTTGATGGATCCAGCCAAAATCAAACGCATATTGGACTGGCCCCCACCTTCTTCTGTTTAATCCCTTCAAGTTTTCCTTGGTTTCAGTAATTTCCATAGAAGGTTTATCGCGCGTTAAACCAAAAAAACCATGAATCTTACTAACCTTCTTCAAAAAGACACTCCTTTTGTTTTTACCAAACAAGCTGCTTTGGAGTTCAAATCTCTGAAGAAAGCGTTAACCACTGCTCCAATACTTTCTCACTTCAACAAGCTAGCTTGCACTATTGTCAAAACAGACGCAAGCAACTATGCAATCGCAGGAGTAATCTTTCAGTTTTCTTCCTCCACTTCTCTCTTTCATCCTGTAGCTTTCAAGTCTTGCAAGTTGCTTGCTGCAGAGCTTAACTATGAGATTCATGACAAGGAACTTCTTGCAATCATTTATTGCTTGAAAAAATGGCATTCATACCTTTTGAGCCTTAGGGAATCCTTTGAAGTTTTAACTGATCATAATTCTTTGAAGTATTTCATGAGCTCAAAAGTCCTCACACGTAGACAGGCACAATGGGCCAAATACCTCTCCGAGTTCCACTTTACAATCATGTACCATCCTGGGAAACAAGTGGTAGTTCCTGATGCTTTATCACGTTGGGACAACGTTTACCCAGGGGGGGGGAGCACCTTTGCCAAAAACAACCCTGAAAACATTAGGACACTCCTCTCAACCCAATCTGCCCAACTCAGTTCAATCATTTCTCACTTACAAGATTCGGCTTCCAAACTCTGACAAGCTCAACGCAACAACCCCAAGTGTATTGAGCTTTTCAAAAGTGAGAAATTATTAGATAGTAGTTACAGCATTGATGATAATGACTTTTTAGTCTATGATAATTGTATAGTAGTACCAGATAATTCTTGCATTAAGTTAAATATCTTCAAGTCACGGCACCATTCTCCGCTTGCTGTTCATCATGGGCAGGATAAAACATACCAATTGATTGCACAAGACTTCTACTGGCCTGGTATAACCAAAGAAGTAAAAGACTATGTTAGCGCGTGCTATGATTGCAATTGTAACAAGTCCTTGAAACACTGGAAGTATGGGCTGCTCCAGCCACTTCCAATTCCGCCTTTTCCTTGGAACTTGCTGTCTATGGATTTAATCTCTCAATTACCTTCTTCTAGTGGATATGATGCTATTCTAGTAATAGTAGATTGCTTCTTAAAGATGGCTTTATTTTTATGCAGTAATGTGACAGCCTCTTCAGAAGACTTAGCCAACTTGTTCATAGAATATGTATTTTTAAAACATGGTCTCCCTAATAATATAGTTAGTGATCGTGGATCTCTGTTTGTCTCAAGCTCCTGGACCTCGCTATGCCAACATTTGAAGATCACTTGCAATTTATCAACCGCTTACCACCCGGAAATGGATTGGCAAACCAAGCAATTTAATCAGATTCTCAAACAATATCTTTGAATGTATGTTTCCTATCAACAAGACGACTGATTGCAATGGCTCCCACTAGCTGAATTTGCCTACAACAACTCCACTCATTTCTCCAACAAACAGTCGCCCTTCCAAACTCTTTATGGTAGAAACCCAACTTTCTCTTCCCTTCACGTAGCACCTTCTCAACCTGCTACCAATTAACTTGAACAAATTCAATCCCTTCAATCGCAACTTTGAACCAACCTCAAAGAAGCAAACCAGCGCTATAAGGAGCAAGCAGAACAATCTTGCACTTCGGCTCCAACCTATGCAGTAGGAGATCAAGTATGGCTCAATGCTTGCAACATTGGCAGCACTTGCCCAACTAGCAAACAATCCAAAAGAAATCTTGGCCCCTTTAAAGTAGAATCAGTCATCTTCCCTAACGCCTTTATACTTACTTTACCTGCAAAATGGAAAGGTATCCACCTGGTCTTTCATGTGTCTCTCCTAGAGCCAGCTTGAGTCCTATACCCGTGCAAGACTCATCCCCTCCCTGAACCTGTCACTGTCCTTGATCATCAAGAGAGGGAAGTAAGCCCTATTCTGGATTCCAGCTTACGCAAAGGAAAACTTCAATACCTTGTTGAATGGTCTAGTTTCCAGTCCGATCACCTCATGGAAACCAGCCCATAAACTTTGCAATTCACCCAATCTGATTCGAGACTTCCATGCAAGCTACCCTCTCAAACCTCAACAATCATGATTCTATCCCATCCAATCCTATTCCATTCTATTCCACATTTCATCCCATCCAATCCCATTCCATTCCATTCCACATTTCATCCCATTCAATCCCGCTCCATTCCATTTCACATTTTATCTTATTCAATCCCATTTCATCTCGCATTCTATCTCATCCAATCCCATTCCATTCCATATTCCATCTCATCTAACCCCATTTTATTTCACACCATCATTCCATCAGTTAATGCCTCCCTCTCACCGTGTTATTCATTTTTCTTAATTCCCTTTCATTTCTACTAAATAAAACTTCATTCCTTATTATTAAAAAATAATAATAATAATAATAATATTTCTATTTACAATAATAATAAACAAAAAAAAAAGAAAAATATATATTTATAAAAAATAATTACAAAGTTTCCTTTACCTCTTTTTCCGCATCCTCCCAATTTGCCGTCAATTCCGCAACGATGGATTGAAAAGTATCCAGGGCTTCATCGTTGATTAAAGCGGAAATTCTTTGGAGAACTAGCACTTCCCTTACGATGTGCCTCTTGAAGATCTCCTTGCACCTCACAACCCAAGCTCACTTTGGCCGAGCATTCCATCCACCTTCCTCCAAGAGCTCTTTGTACGCTCTCTTCCTTTTGCCTCCCAACATGCCTTCTCCAATATTGTCCGTCAGCCTCCTTGCATCCGTTTCAATTGGCCCTACAACTCGCACCGGATCCATTTTGCCTTGGACTTCCATTTCTTCTGTTCCATCCACTCCATCCCTTCCATCTCCTTCATTTCCTTCTCCCAATTCATCCGCTCCTTCTCTCCCTCCATTTCCCAATTGTCCTTCTGCTTCTTTTCCTTCCTGCCCCCTTGCTTCCTTGGTTTTAATTCCTACCGGTTCCGCACCGGACACTTTGCCTTGCACCTTGGCATTCATCTGGGCCCCTGGGAGTTCAGTCGGTGGTCCCCAGTAAGGTGGTGGTGGTGGTGGTGGTGTGTTTTTAGTATATCTTTGGAAACGAGGCAACACTAGCAAAACAAGCAAAATTAGTTATTATTTTATGATCATTAGTCAGTCCATATTAGTACTTACCAGGAACTCAAGTCCCCAATTATTTTATCTCCGGTGACGGTGGTATCTTGTAGTGAACCCTTGGCGCGGACCTACCACTTTGCATCTCCCTCAATGATTCCGCAGGAACCTCAACAGACAACTCAAAATTTATAGGGAAGTTACATGCCACTTTGCAAAGGTGACATTGCTTGCACTTGCCTAGAAGGCCTCAGAGGGCAGTACTAGGAAGAAAACGCTTGTTTCAGAGAATACAGTTTTTGCAACAGCGGGACAACAATGAAGAAATTCTATATAGATTATAAATTTATCGAGTAATGAATTAAATAGTGTAAGGGGTATACAGTAATAATTAACAACTTGAAATCAATGGGAAAATTTATCTGAATGCTTGCAGGAGCTCGCATCTTTATACCCGGGCAACTGTCACGCTTCGCACTTGGGGATTATTGTCTTCATCACTTTGAAATGCCCTCTCCTCATTACCATCTGCCTCAGTCTAAAAGCGTGACACAAATAAAAGCACAACATCAATGGTGCAATCCTCTATTTCCTCTGGCTCGCGCCGACCTTCCAATCTCAGCGACCAACTCAGTATATACTTGCAAAATTTGGGGTTAACTCCGTACCGGTTGGCCATCCATTATGAGATCCAATCTCTTTCCCTGGCCAATCAACAGCCTTGGACTTCCATCTTTGGTCATGCACTATTTGTTAGTTCACATCTACATCTAACTAAGCCATCATTACTTTACAGTTCACAATTGGACTAGTCCCTACCCTGAATACACTATTCCTTCTCATTCGCATTACCTTCAATGTCACTTGCTCCTGTCCCAATTTGTCATACAATTCCACGCTCAGATTCTATTGTATTGCACTTATGCTATGACCTTGGATCTGTAATACTGCTTCATTTCCTATCCTGTTCCTGTCATTCATTGCCTCACCGCTTCAACTGTAGTTAGCTCATCACCAGGTTGTATTTAGTCACTTTGGATTATGTTATAAGGGCTATCCCCTTGCCTGATGATTGTCTCCTCAGTTAGTTAATTTCATATGTTCTTGCATTTTGCTACAACCTAGTTATCACATTGGACTCAGTTTGAGTTTCCTTCTTTGGAACACATTCCATTCCTCTCGCCATTTGTTGAGTGGCATAGCCAAGTTTGCACTTTGCAACTGATTCTTGCTATTTGCACTTGCCCTTGCACTTGGCATTCCTTCGCGCTCACAATCATCTAAGAATTGCCCTATAGTACGTTGGGTGGTCATGTGACAAAAGCGCCTTGTAACAACTAGGGATTTATTTCAATGACTCATGGGCTGGAGGGGGCTCATGATACCCTTGTGAAGATTTCATTGCTGCTCTCTGCCCAGAAGAAGAAACTGGATAACTAGGAGGATCAGCAAAACTCTCATCAACCACCATGACATCAGCAGGATGTCCGCTAGCAGGATCTATCCCCATCAAACATCATACCATTGCTATGCCAATAGAAATGATTGATGGATGCTCTAAGCTATGTTGGATGTGGATTGGGCCAATGGAAGGATAACGGTTGCACAGTGGGATGGAGGGTGGTCATTGGCATAGGTTGATGAGCCATCCTGGTTGTCTTTGGACAATCGGGACGGGATTGCCAAAAAGGATTGGGGGCAGCCAATGCTGGCGTGATGGATGGCAGGGTGGAGGCAAGCCCGGCAGTCTTTTGGCCGCGCACTTGGAAAAAAAAGTTGTAAGGCTGAATAGCGGAGCGGCAGGGATTTGAACACAAGAGCGGGTATATGACCACCCAGAGATTGTCCTTGCCAACTAAGATAATGAGCAGTTGGGAAGCTGGGAACCAAATGGAACCCTATTCCATATCAAAGATTTTTTTTTGATAATGATGCCTATGAATGATGATAAGGAAAAATCATAAAAAAATTAAAGTCTCCGCACTGGCCAGGGTGTCCAGGATGGGGCATCACAGCGTTGCAGAACATTGCAAGGCAAGCCTGACCGGGTCCACTCATTTATGGAGATGTCCTTGTTGCTTGAGATCACAAAGGAGTTGCAACGGGTCCTCTTGCACAGGCAACCTTGGGCGCCTTTGCGCGGCATACCCTTTGAAAGGGAGCAGCAGCAGCATCCAGCTTGGAATGGGACACAAGCGCGCTTGCCCCAAAGGATTCGGCAGGAAAGGATGTTCTGGCTGCAGTATGTTCAGGAAATATTTGGTGTAGGTTGTTGGATGAGGTTTTTCTTTTCTTTCTTTTGTCTGATGAAGGGGTATGGTTGAAGGTGTGTTATCTCTTGGGTATAATGGGAGGTAGGTGAGATAGTGGTGGATATCTGGGGACAGAACTTAAGTTGGGGGGGATGTGGTGGTCTTTTATAGATGCAATTTGGAATAGGCTGCGCTCTGCGCATTCAGCTGTAGTGGCGGGCTCAGAAGGAAAGGTGCGCTCAGCAATGGGTGCAGATTTGCGGCAGAAAGTCGCGCTGCGGGCTCAGCAGCAGTAAAATTGGGCTCAGAATCTGGAGAAGCAGGATGGATTGGATTGGACGGATTGCGCTTTGCAAGATGCAGATATATCTCGGATATCTGGAATGGCGCGTTTGGTGGATAAGGAAATGCGCGGGGGGCTCCAAGTTGGGCACAGCACAAGGCCACATCATGAGAAGGAAAAACTGGGTGGACATAATGGGAGGCAGGTAATAAATATGAGTATGGGATATGGGATGTGGATTATGGAATGGGAAGGATAGGTTTTAGGCTAGGTTTCTGTGCTTAGGGGTTGTATTTGATTATTCTTGCTTGTTTCTGGTTTTAATTAGGTTAGGGTTTAGGGGTAGGCTAGTCGAGCCACACCCTCAACCTGGATATTGTGGGAATTGGATTACAAAGGGAAAAAAAGATTGGTTGTCATAGGTTTTGAGACAATATTTTTACTCTCAATTCTCTATCTCTCAGTTAAAGGGTGAACAGTTTCACTCAGGGTTTACAGAAGAAAGGTATCAATAAATTCCAAACTTTGAAACCATTAAAGGAGAATTCCTCTTCTGAATTCCACAGCGTCTTTATAACCAGGCAACTTTCACGCTTCAAGCTTAAGGGTCATTGTCTTCATCATCTTGACATACCATTTCCTCAGTACCATCTACCTCAGTCTATAAGCGTGACAAAAATAAAGCACAACATCAATGGTTCCTTCCGCTTACTACTCTGGCTTGAATAAAAACCTTCCAATCTTGGCAATCAACTCTGTATATACTTGCAAACCTTGCAGTTAACTCTACTCCGATTGACCATCCATTGAAGCTCTGCTCTTTCACCCTGGGTATCCATAGCCCTTGGACTTTCATTCTAGGGCAGGCATTCTCACTAGCTCACACCTATTCATATTTATCCAAACCCACTGTATAGTTTCCAATTTGACTGGTCCCTTACCCTGCACAAAATAAAACTTCCCAATTTGCATTGTCTTACATGTCATTCATTCCTGTCTCATCCATTATGTACCTTGTACTCTCAGCTTCTATTGTCTTGCATCTGCACTATGACCTTGGAGACAACTGTACTGTTATTTCCTTTCCCATTCCTTTTTTGTCATTCATTGCCTCACCGCCTCCTAGCTGTAGGTTTCCATCCATCAGGTTGTATCTACTCACTTTGGATTACCTTATAAAGGCTGTGTCTCCTTCCTGAATACTGTCTCCTCAGTGTGTTGATTTCATATGTTTTTGCATTTTGCTGAATCCAGTCATGACATCAGGCTTGGATTTGGTTTCCCTTCCATTGAAACAATTCATTCTCCATGCTGTATGTTTAGCCAATCACAAATTTTCACTTTTCAGTTAGCCTTGCTATTTGCAATTGCCCTTGCACTCAGTATTCCTTTGCGCTCACAATCATCTAAGATTGCCCTATAGTATGTGGGGTGGTTGTGTGAAAGTACCCTCCAGTCATTCTAGGTCCTATCAATCTGATCCAGCTAGGAAACAATATGAGGAGCTTTAACCTCATAAGGCTCCTTCCTTGCCAACTTCAATCCTTTGAAAACTGGTTAAATTTTGATCATCACCTGAGCCTCCTTCCTCTGATGTGTAAGACATTGAGGTAGAAAACAAACCACACATGGAAACATATCAAGATCACTCTGATTCTCCTCCTTCATCTAAATCACCTAAAAACTCTGATCCTGTTCCTGTTTCACCTGAACTTCCTCCCTCCACCCAGCCTAAACTTTGGTTTGAGAGAGGAATTTCAAAGGATCACTCCAATGCTATGTAAGGGGTATTAAATAAAATTCCTGATCTATCTGTGGCTGAAATACTGTCAATTTCTCCATCTGTTGCTGAAGGAATGAAGAAGTGGGTGTTTTTTCAATGTTTTGAGATTGGTCCATGTTAGAATTGGAGTTTCATATATTTGACTTTCACTGGAGTTTAAAGTACTATTGATTGGATTGATTCAACATTATTATTTTTAACCTTAAAATACAAAAACATTAGTTAAAATATAACTTGGATGTGCTGTAGTATTTTGATTAAAAGACTGTTTAGTCATAGCTATTAGATTGTTTAGTCATAGCATTTCACTTACAATTTCACTTAAACTGCTTATGTTAATTTTGCCTTATTCATTTTGTACCCAACCACTTATTAGCCAAACATGTATTTAATCTATATAAACCATGGTGCTGTCAAGTGGAATTGAAGGATTTTTTTAGCCAACACATCAACCAGAGTGTCCTTTTCCTCCTGATCTCAGGTCCCTTACGCTTGACGTTACAAACACCTTTCACTCATTTATTAATCCCTTCATCCGATTTGAGCTTCAGCTCTTTTCACTTTTACATGGTTCTTACAGTCCAGACAAATTAAAGGTCTCCTCTTGCACTTTGATGGAGGAGTCTTGTGGAAAAAATCCCACCTCAGATTCCAACCTTTAGTCCTGTCCTCTTGGTTTTCTTCCTTGTTATCTTGGTGATTCAGCTAAAAATGTTTCTCCTCTTGTGGATTCCTGTTCTCATCTCAACTTAATGTTGGATGCTATGGCTTAAAAACTCAAGCTTAGTCCTAGGGTCAACTTCAATTCTGTGGTTTATGGGATAGGGAATCAATCCTTTGAAATTGCAAGCCAAAGAAATGCAGAAAATCAAAAAGGCAAGGGAAGAAGGAATTGCTGAAGGGGAGGTGGAACCAGAGCAAAGGGAGAAAAAGGAGGAAGAATGAAATGGAATAGAAGGAAGGAGTGGAGTGCAACAGGAGGTGGAGGAATGGGGTTGAACGGAAAGAAATGAGATGGAAGGCCAATATGAGGAGAGCTGAGTGCAAGTTGAAGGGTCAATCAAAACCAATGCAAGGCGATTGACTGGCAACATTGGAGAAGGTTGTTCAAGGGGCCAAAGGAAGAGATCTCACAAGGAAATTATGGAGGAAGTTGGATGGAATAACCAACCAAAGAGGATTTTGACTGGGAAGTGCAAAGAAATCTTTGAGGGACATCTAGTGAAACAAGTGATGATGTTTCAAAGATTGGCTTCTTTGGTGGATGAAGAAGACTTGGAAGAATTTAGGTCAATGGTAGAGGAATTGAATGAGAATTGGTAGGAAGGGGAAAGGTAAATAAAGGATAATATATAGAAATTTATATTTTTATTATTTTACTATTTTATATATATATATATATATATATATATTTTAGGAAAAATAGGATTTTTGATTTTGAAATAAAATGTGAATGGATAGGATTTGTGAAAAGAAAAAAGGAGATGGATATGAGAAAGGCAAAGGAAATGAAATGAGGAAATGGGATGAGACTAATGGGAAGGGATGGGATGGAAGTGTGGAATTGGATGGAAGTGATGGAATGGAATGGAAGATACAATGGGCAAGTTTTGCAAGGGTAACTTGCATGGAAATCTTGAACCAAATTCAGAGAGTGGCAAAGTTGATGGGCTGGTTCCCACAAGGTGCAATCTTCATTGTATTGGAAGCTGTTCCATTCAAGAATGTTTTGAAGCTTTCCTTTGCATAACGTGGAATCCAGGATACGGCTTACTTCCCACTGTGGCTGATTGTGGACTTGGACCAGTTCAGGAGGGGGATCTGGGTTTAGGACTCAAGCTGGCTGTAGGAGAGACATGTGAAAGACAAGGTGTATAACTTTCCATTTTGCAGGTAAGGTAAGTTTAAAGGAATCAGGGGAGACTATTGATTCAACTTTGAAGGGTCCAAACTTTCTTTCAGAGATTTTACAAGTTGGGAGAGTACTGCAATTATTGCAAGCATCAAGCCATACCCAATCTCCTACTTCAAAGGTTGGGGCCAAAGTTCAAAGTAAATCTGCTTGTTCCTTGTAGCGCTGGTTTGCCACTTCAAGTTTGGTTTGAAGATGCAATTGAAGGGATTGGATGTGGTTAAGGTAGTTTGTAGCAGGTTGAGAAGTTGCTTTGTGAACGGAGGAGAAAGTTGGGTTTATACCATAAAGAGTCTGGAAGGGAGACTGTTTGGTGGAGGAATGGGTGGAGTTTTTGTAGGCAAATTTGGCTAATGGGAGCCATTGTTATTGGTTTTCCTGTTGGTGGGAGACATACATTCAAAGATACTGTTTGAGGATATGATTTATCCGCTTGGTTTTCCCATCCATTTCTGGGTGGTAAGCAGTTGATAGATTGCAAGTGATTTTCAAATGTTGGCACAGCAATGTCCAGAAGCTGGAGACAAACAAATATCCATGATCACTAATTATATTATCAGGGAGGCCATGTTTCAAGAATACATATTCTATAAAAAAATTAGCTAAGTCTTCAGAAGAGGCTGTCACATTACTGCAAAGAAATAAAGCCATCTTTGAGAAGAAATCTACTACTACTAAAATACCATCATAACCACTAGAAATAGGTAATTGAAAAATGAAATCCATGAAAAGAAAGTGCAAGGAATCAGAAGAATTGGAAGTGGCTAAAGCAGCGCATACTTCCTGTGTCTCAAGGAATTGTGCCGATTGCAATCATAGCACACATTAACATATTCTTTTACTTCATTGGTCATACCAGGCCAATAGAATTCTTTTGCAATCAATTAGTAGGTTTTATCCTTCCCATAATGACCAGAAAGCAAGGAATCATTCCTTGATTCAAAGATATGTAAAGGATTATCTCGTACTACCATACAATTTTTATAAACTAAATAATCCTTTCTGTCAATACTATAATCACCATCTAATAAGTTTGCATTCTTGAAAAGTTTGCTACACTTGAGGTTGTTGAGTTGAGCTTGTTTTAGTGTGGAAGCCATATCTCAAAGGTGAGTGATGATCAAACTGAGTTTGGCAGACTGGGTTCAGAAAATTGTCCTAACATTTTAAGGATTGTTGTCTGCAAAGGTGCTCCCTCTTCCTGGGTAAATGTTGTCCCAACATGACAAAGCATTGGGGACTACAGCTTGTTTCCCAGGACAGTACGTGATTGTAAAGTTTAACTTGGAGATTTATTTGGCCAAATGTGCCTGTCTGTGTGAAAGGTCTTTTGATCTCATGAAATATTACAAATAATTGTGATCAGTTAAGACCTCAAAAGGTTCCATAAGGCTCAAAAGTATGAAAAACATTTTTTCAAGTAAAAATAAATTGCAAGAAGTTAGTTGTCATGAATCTCATAATTAAGCTCTGCAGGGAGCACTTTGCAAGACTGGAAAGCTACAGTATGAAAAAGAGAAGAAGAGGAGGAAAACTGTGATATTAATCCTGAAATTGCATAGTTGCTTGCATCTGTTTTGACAATAGTGCAATCTAGCTTTTTCAAGTGAGCAAGTATTGGGGCAGTGGTAAAGGCTTTCTTCAGAGCTTTGAACTCCAAAGTAGCTTGTCCTGTGAAAACAAAATCAGTGTCATTTTGAAGAACATTAGTGAGGTTTATGGTTTTTTTTGCATAATTCTCAATAAACCTCCTTTAAAAATTACTGAAACCAAGGAAAACTTGAAGGGATTGCACAGAGGAAGGTGGGGTCCAGTCCAATATGCATTGGCTTTTGGCTGGATCCATCTATAGTCCTTGCTTCAAGACTATGACACCTAAAAATTGAAGAGAAGAAGTATGAAATTTGCACTTAGAGGCTTGTGCAAACAGGTCATTCTTTCAAAGTTGCTGCAGCACCTCTTGCACATGTGCAATGTGATCCTCAAGAGTTTTGGAGTAGACTAGTATATTTTCAAGATACAACACAAGATATTTCTCTACAAGGTCAGAAAAAATGTCATTGGAAAAATGTTGAAAAGTGGAAGGAACATTGCAGAGGCCAAAGGGCATGATGTTATACTCATAACTGCCAAACTGTGTTCTAATTGCAGTCAAATACTCATGGAATTTCACAATTGGAACTAGTTTATAGACTCCTCCAAGTTCTAACTTTGAGAAATAAGCAGCTCCATGAAAGAAAGGGAGGAGGTGCAATGTAGGCAGCAGTGAGTAGCATTCTTCCAGGTTAGCTGGTTTAGTTTCCTATTGTCAACAAAAAGACAAGGTCCACCATCTTTCTTTGGAGCAAATTAGACGGGTGAGCAGGTATTTGAATTGCTTGGTCAAAGAAATCCTTTTGATACGTTTTCCGCAATGTATTCTTGAAGTACAGTTGATTTTTGCTTTGAGAGAGAGTAGACTGGTCTGGGTGCTGGTGGTGGGCCAGTAGGTTTGATCTTATGATTTCAAGAACAAAATGGAGGAATTTTATCTGCCTTTACAGCTGAAAAGCCGTCAGATAATGTTGAAAGGAAATCCCTGACTACTTTCCGTTACACATCCCACCATCCAATCAGACGTGTCACTTACCTTTCATCGATTCACCCCTCAGCGCGCGCAACTCTCCCAATTACTTCCTCACTCTTGATCCTGCACCTCAACCACGTTTCTTCCCAGCTTCTCTGATTGCTCCCACTCTAGACCATCCACCTCCCATCATCTAAACCTTCCACCCGCTCCGCATCTCACATCCTCTCCTGCTCTTCCCGGTCATCGCTCCTCCTATCATCTTCGACCCATCCAACCGTAAACTATCCCTCAACCCGCTCCAGATCCACCTGTTAAGTTATCTACTCCGTCTTTTGAATCTCCTCAAAACCTCTCAAGCCACCTCAATACCAAGACTTCCATCTCCGAGAAACCCGCTCCAACAAAGTCAAACTACTCACCTTCCTCACCTCACCACTCGTTCACCACTCAAACGTCAGAGCCGATTTCCTTTCTTATTTGTTCATATGTGAGGTTGCCCTCAATCTGATGTCTTGACCAACAGATAACTCATCCCGTGTTGATCTTCCCATTGTTACGTGTTAAGACCTAGTCTAGTCTCTCCTGCTGCCCACCTATTCTTCATCTTCTGTTGCCTTTTTTTATCATTCTTGAGCGTCCTTCACTCCCTTCAGTCAGCACAGAGTGAGAATTCCTCATCATCATTGCTTGTTACTTTCTTTGTCTCCTTAACCCTGATTGACCTCTGCTTTCTTAGTTTGTTGGTTCAGGGAATTCAAATTGTTCAACTCTTCACGGTTAAAAGCCAAAAGCGCAACGCATTCACCACTGAAGCAGAACCATGTCCCTCTCCCCTGGACCAACAGATCTGAACCGATCTCTTCTCAAAACCCTTACGGACTCAATTCCTATGCTGACTGAATCCAACTTCTTGCTGTGGCGCTCAAAGCTAACCACCATATTCGCCCTGAAAGGAATAGGTCAATGGCTTCTATTGTCCAAACCCGAGAAATGTCCTCCGGAAGTCTATCTCGAACTAGTGGGATACATTCTTGCAAAGCTCAACAACAGAAAGTATATCAACTGCGTCAAGGATCATCACCTCACCAACGGGATCAAACTTTGGAAATCCATCAATGAATTTTACGCTTCCTCTCAAACGGCGAATTGCTCTCGAGTTTTCTTCAATTTTCTGAATCTTCAATTTTACACCAAGCACGTGGATAAGTTCATAACCAAAGTGAAATCTTGTCTCCTTCAGATCTCTGAAATTGGCATTCAAATGGACAACAACATAGTTGCCTACCTAATACTCTACAAGTTCCCACCGCAATTGGAACATCTGAAGACAACCATTACTCAATCGCTGGGCGAATCTAAAATCAATGGCAATCTTTTCCTTCAACATTTAAATCAAATTAAGAACGAGATTGCAGGAGGAACCTATGCATCGGCTATGTTTAATAAGAGTGTCAACCAAGAAGTCATTAAGTGCAAATCCACCAGGCACAACCCAAAATCTTCACATCCCAAAAGCTCTTTCTGGTGGCTCTACCCCCATCTTTGACCAAACCGTAACAACACCAACAGCAATCCAAAACCTAATGACAACAAAACCGCTTCCGCTAACTTCACCTGCACGTCTTACAACTTTGCCATGACAAACTCCCGGCTTCTCACCAGGCACTCCATCATCCTGGATCCGGTGCGTCTCAATCAATGTTCAACTCACTTGACTTCTTTGAGAACCTTTTGGAAGATCTTACCAAAATTCAGACCGGAAAAGAAAACACCTCTCTTAGCGCCAAAGGAGTCAGTGTCGCAAAAATCCTTTCCGAACACTGCAACATCAATCTCAGTCATTCGCTATACGTACCTCAAATAGCCTTGAACCTTGTATCTTTGGGACAATTGCTCAACCAAGGCTGCTTTCTGCACCTCTCCGGTCAAGGGAAATTTGATGTCAAATTCAAAGACAAGACCATACTCACTGGCTCAATCAAGGACAATCTCCTAATAATGAAAGACTTTGCACTCCCTCAATCTGAATCATCTCATGCATTTGTCACCCTAACCACCCTCCACAGATGTTTTGGCCACGCTCACCTTGATCAAACCAAACTGCTCTCAAAAGACTTTCCCAAAATACGATGGAAGGAACTCTCTTGTGAATCTTGTGTCCTTGGAAAAATTCATCGATCATCATTCAAAAATCACATTCCCACCTGCTCTAAACCTTTCACTTGCCTTCACGCCGACGTATGTGGTCCTATAAATCCCGTGTTGAAATTGGGCAATCAATACTTCCTGCTACTCACCAACAAATTATCTTGCTTCAAAACCTGATCCCCATGAAACTGAAATCAGAAGTCACCAACAAAATCATCAAATTTATCAAACTCCACTCAAATCAGTTTGGGTATCAACTCAAATTGCTCCATTCCGACAACGGCAGAGAATTTGTGAACTCTAAACTTTCCAGCTTCCTATCCAACTCCGGCATCGTGCATACCACCTCTGAACCCTACACCCCACAACACAACCCCATTGCCAAACATGGAAACCATACAATTGTTGAATCCGCTAGAACCATGATCATTGATATGTCTGTTCCAATAGAACTGTGGGACCAGATTCTGGTCGGATGTTGCAAGACTCTCAATCTTCTGCCCTCCAAAAACTCCAAGTGCAGTCCCTCTGAATTGTGGGACGGTATCAAGCCAAAACACAGCTTAGTTAGAACCCTAGGATCAAAGGCCATTGTTCTTAACCTTTGTCACCATCTGGGAAAATTTGAAAAGAAAGTTTGGGAAGGAATTCTCGTAGGTCATGACCTTCAATTCAATTCCTACCTTGTCTACATCCCAGAACTTGGCGAAACAATCCATTCAAAGCATGTTAAAATCCTTGAAAACGTCAAACTAACTGATTCTCCTGATTCTCTTCCTTCGCTCAAAAACCCATTTGAAAACCTCCTTCAATCCGATCTCAATCTACTTGATACGCTTTCCTACCTTAACCACAACGTCCCTACTCCTTCCTCCACCACTCCCATCGATGCAAGGATTGCCAAATCATCCCAGCCATCAGAAGCTCCGCCTAACTCCCTCCCATCAAATGAATCACTTCCCTCCAATCAATCTTCCACAGAATCCTCCAACGACGAAAACCTCATCAGCCAGTCTACCACTCCATCTATGACCCTGAGAGATTTCTCGAGCATTCAACGACCTCAACGCTACGGCTTCCTTTCCAGGACCGTTCCCCAAAACTACGATGAAGCAAAACGCTCACCTGATCACAAGAACTGGTTCAAGGGTATGAAAACCAAACTTGACGGGATAGAAACCTTGGGAGTCTGGACCGGCTGCCATTCACTCCCTGAGGGCAGGAAAGCTTTGTTGACCGTATGGGTTTACCGACTCAAATCCAACCCCAAGAACAATGGGGTAATCTTTAAGGCACGCTTGTGCGTTCAAGGATTTTGGCAGGTAGAATTCATTGACTATGGCGAAACATATGCACCCACGGGACAAATCACCACTCTTTGAACACTGTTAGTCTATGCATTTCATCACAATCTTCCCATCGTGCAAATGGACATCAAATCCGCCTTCTTACATGCGCCTCTAGACGAAGATATCTTCATCAAAACACCTCCCGGCTACAACTCTCCATTTCCCTACCTCAAATTGAACAAGGCGCTGTATGGCTTAAAACAGGCACCAAAAAGCTGGTTTGACACACTGAAACGGTGGATTCTTGATCAAGGCTTCATTATCTCCTCAGCCGACCCCTGCCTGTTCATCAACCAGTCCTCCCAAGTCTTCATCTTTTGCTATGTTGACAACCTGGTCATCATAGGTAATTCAGAAGAACTCCGAATGCAACTAAAAAGGAAGTTCTCAATCTTGCATGAAGGCCCAATCACCAAAATCCTTGGCAACTACGTCACCAAGTCATCACAAGGACCGTGTCTTCATCAGCACAATCATATCAACACTGCTCTGACCAAACTTGGATTTTCGGAATCCAAGCCCATCAATACACCCTTGACCCCAGGAACTATCCTTAAACCTGCTACCGAAATTGAAGCCTCCACATTCTCCGACTTAAACATCAATTACTGCTCATCGACCGGCTTCTTCAACTTCATCGCAACTCAAACTTGGCCAGATCTCTCCTATGCCGTATCATCCTTGTCATGCTTCAACGCAAAGCCTGGAACCTCACACTGGTTGGAAGCAAAACATGCCTGGAGGTACATCAAAACCACAAGCAACCTAGCCCTCTGCCTGAAGAACAACTCCTTCGTCTTTGATCTTGAAACCTGGAGCGATTCAGATGGCGGCAATGAGCCCTCCTCACGGAGAAGCCACATTGGCTACTTAGTGCTGCTCTATGGCTGCGCCGTTTCATGGCACAGCAAGATTCAACCTACAGTTTCACTTTCCTCAACGGAAGGAGAACTCAAATTGCTAGTCCTGGCTACTCAAGAGAAGATTTGGATCCTGAATTTGGTAAAAGAAATAAACCCCACCATCTTGCTCACCCACACCTCGCACATCTACAATAAGGCCCTAAACAATCTTATCAATTCTGAATCCCATCACAGCGCCCTCAAGCACGTGGAAACTCAGATCAAATGGCTCAGAGAACAAAAGGACGGCAACTACCTCATCACCAATCTTGTCTCCTCTGAATCAATGTTGGCCGATCCGTTGACCAAGCCAGCCATTAAGCCCTCCATCAAAAACCTAACAACTGCCATCCTCCAACCTCTCATTTGAACACGGTGGTGTGTTGAAAGGAAATCTCCAACTACTTTCTGTTACACATCCCACCATCCAATCAGACGTGTCACTTACCTTTCATCGATTCACCCCTCAGCGCGCGCAACTCTCCCAATTACTTCCTCACTCTTGATCCTGCACCTCAACCACGTTTCTTCCCAGCTTCTCTGATTGCTCCCACTCTAGACCATCCACCTCCCATCTTCTAAACCTTCCACCCGCTCCGCATCTCACATCCTCTCCTGCTCTTCCCGGTCATCGCTCCTCCTATCATCTTCCTCCCATCCAACCCTAAACTATCCCTCAACCCGCTCCAGATCCACCCATTAAGTTATCTACTCCGTCTTTTGAATCTCCTCAAAACCTCTCAAGACACCTCAATAGCAAGCCTTCCATCTCTGAACAACCCGCTCCAACAAAGTCAAACTACTCACCTTCCTCACCTCACCACTTGTTCACCACTCAAAAGTCAGAGCCAATTTCCTTTCTTATTTTTTCATATGTGAGGTTGCCCTCAATCTGATGTCTCGACCAACAGATAACTCATCCCGTTTTGATCTTCCCATTGTTACGTGTTAAGACCTAGTCTAGTCTCTCCTGCTGCCCACCTATTCTTCATCTTCTGTTTCCTTTTTTTACGATTCTCAAGCGTCCTTCACTCCCTTCAGTCAGCACAGAGTGAGAATTCCTCATCATCATTGCTTGTTACTTTCTTTGTCTCCTTAACCCTGATTGACCTCTGCTTTCTTAGTTTGTTGGTTCAGGGAATTCAAATTGTTCAACTCTTCAGATAAGTCATGATAAACAGAATTTAAAGACTCTTGAATGATTTCTAAATCCTCAATCTTGTCATTTTTGAGGATGGAATTTGAGGTGCTTGAATGATGCAAGAGGATTAGGGAGCTCAAAATACACCATTTGGTTAGTGCCTGTTTCTCTTCAAAGAAACAAGGAAGAGGTATGTGATAAGGTTTGAGTTAAAACTTTAGTTTATTTCAAAATAGGACCAATGAAACTGGCACACAAAAATATTAACAAGGATTGAGATAGTTGTGAGGCGATGAATGAATAAAAGGAAAAATGAATGTAAGGTCTTACCCACAACAGCCAGCTTAGAGGATACAAGCACGGTAAGGAAATTGAGATGACAAGAATTAAGAGTAGGAAACGGAAGAGTGGAGGAATCTGAGAAGGGAAAGGCATGAGCGCAGGGTGTTGGAAGAGTGGAGCTGAGGAGTTGATCTTAACACCTCACATTTGATCAAGAGTCTTGAGAGCTTTGAGTAATTGATGAGTTGAGGTTGATTAATTGATTGTGACAAGTGAGCTTGAAGAGGGAAGATTTGGATTGAGGACAATTGATTGAGTGGGGCAGTGGAGATGGTTGATAGTGGAGTTCATATTGTTGAGAGTGTTAGAAGGAAGTTGAGGTAGGATGAGACAAGGGAAGGTGTTGAGATAGGGAGAAATGAGGAGGAGTGAAGTCAATCCAGGTGAAAGAAAGAGGGAGACTGAGCGGGGAGGAAAGGAAAAGGATGGAGTGGGAAGGATGGAGCAGGGAAGGAAGGAAGGGGGTGAAGAAAGAAGTCAGAGAAGCGGGAGAGAAGGTAGGAAGGAGATCCAAGTCAAGAAGGGAGGAGCGCGTTCCGGATTGGAGTGGCCACACCGGGATTAGATTGAATTGGGCCCGCGGAGGAGGGCAGAGTCATCAGAGAAGCTGGATAATGATAACACACCCCTGTGATCAAGTGAGAGGTGTTAGCATAGTGGAGATTAGGTGGACTGTGGAGGAGCAAAGTGCAGGTTTTGTTAGTGAATCGGCTAGCATTCAATTTGAGGGAACCAGGAAGGTGATTAGGGAATGGTTTTCCCGTTGCTCGCGAAGCCATTTGATAAGGGTATCAACATGTTTGAGGGATCCATGATGCGACTCTTGGTTTACAAGGTCGTTGAGGGCTTTGTTGTCAATCATGGCGCAGTGAGTAAGCTGGAGCAAGGGGTTTATTTCCTGGATCAGATTTGATAGCCAAATCTCCTCTTGAGTCGCAAGAACGAGGGCATTCAGTTCACCTTTGGTGGATGATAGTGAAATGGTTGATTGCAGCTTGCTGTGCCAGGAGAAATTGGGTAAAATATTCTTTAAACTAAAGAGCCCAAAGTAACCAGGACTACGTGTTTTCATACTGAAATACCTGAAGAGAGGTGTTAAATATCCCCAATATAATTGTGGACCCTCTATAAATATTGAATAATCAATTTATTCATATTGATTCAAAACAATAAACAATAACCAAAACACTTAACCTTGCAATAAGCTTAATCCAAATATTCTACGGCTTTTTGCTGCATTTATTAAATAATATATTTATTATATACTCTATCACCTCTGGTAGCTAAAGGATAGCAAGGTTCTTGGCATCCAGGAGGCTGACAATTGGGGGCCTGGCCAGTAAATATTCCATTTTATTATATTTAATACCTTGGACCAGACATTTTCACAAAAAGATAAAATCAAAGATAAATTTATATGACTTTATAACCGTCATTTATTATTAAATTCTTTTGCAGTGGATTCAAAACCCAATTCAGAATTAATAATCTATTATTTAAATCTTTTAAAGATAAGAAAAGAAGAATATATTAAAAATTATAAACCTACTGGTTGGAAAGCTTTAACTCAAGCTGAGCAACTTAATATCTCTTCTGCACATAAACACTTAGATAAACTCCTTGAACAAGAAGATCTTGAAAGGCGTATCAAATTTCAGTCTCTATTAAGGAAACTTATAGCTTGGAAAAAATACCGTATAAATTAATTTTTGAAATATAAAAGTAAGTACACAACTTGCATTACCATATTATTTTTTGAAGAAAATAATATTAATATATTTTATTAACCAATAAAATACACTTTTTTTATCATTGAACCCTCCTGTACCAGAAACCACCGCCACTGAAGTTGATCTATTGGCTCAGGAAGTTCCAGAGATCTCTGTATGCCCTGAAAATATTGATTTGGCAGGTGAAGACCTCATTGGAACCCACCAAGACCCCGTAGGATTACCTACTAAGGATCAATTTAACCCCAATAAGGACTTGGTACCTTTGAAAATCAATATAAGTGAGTTTTGAATCAAACTTACTTTTACAGATTTTTTCTGTAAAACACTTACAAACATATTATTCTGAAAATGAATAGAATTAACACAAGAGCCTCAGGAAGAATTCCCTCCTATGGATCTTTGCCAAAAGCTCTCAGTAACCCTGAGACCACCAGTAAGGACAACCATGAAGGGACTAGAACCCGTGAATCAAATGTTGATGGACAAGGAGCAGCACCAATCACTTCTGCCCTCTCCCAACCTAGAGCCGTAGAAAGTAGCAGAATCAAGCCACCCTCCTTTACAAAACTATTCCCTGCAGCCACCCCAGCAGAATCTGGCCAAGGAAGCCAGGATCAAAGACTTAGTCAAAGAGCAAGTGAAATATTGGGAAGAATTCAAAGAAGCCCAAGCCAAGGAGGAAATGGTATCTATGAAAAAGATAATCTCCCAGGAAAAAGCCACCCCGATAGCTCTTCAGAAAATGATGCCAACGAAAGAGGTAGAATCCTACGTAGAAAAGTGGAATCCTTGGGATCAATGAGCCCAACTGAAAGGCAAAGGATCAGGAAAGAAGAGATCCTCTTCCCATCCCAAGCCAAACGGAAAGAAAGACTGGGACCAGATAACATCCCTAGCTCGAAAGTGGAAAAAGGTTTACAACAATTAGCCTCTAATTCTGAGCCCAAACAGCCCTCTGATGTAATTACTTCCTTTTCTAATGATATGCCTCATAATTGCAAAATTGTTTGTGAACATTTGGAAGGGGTTTATACCCAAATGGATAAATTAACCTCAGTGGTAGCCAAATCGATTGATAACAAAACAAAGATGGTAGGAATGGAAGAAATTAAAGAACACAAAGAACAGTTATTGGATACAATTAATCAAGGTAGGATCAAACAGACTCAAAAAATTGAGAATATGTTATCAGGAATCCAAGAAGATTTTATTTTGTCTTTCCACCCCTTAAAAGAAGAATTGGCAACCACCACTAACAACTCTATTCTATCCCTTAGTGAAAAATTGGATGTTCTTAATAACAAAGTGGACCTGCAACTTAAACTGATCAAAAATGATCTTAGAGACTTAAAAGTCTGTCTGACCAACCCCTCCGGGAGTACTACAGAGGAACAAAAACCTCCCAGAAAAACCACTACTCCTTATGCACCACCATTATTAGGAATGCATAGGAGTGAAATCTTTAGGCCTAGTCCTACTCCTGAGATGGAGCAAGCACTCAAACCGTTACCCCCTATTTCTGAATAGACCAAGTTTTCCGGTGAAGGAGAATATAATCATATAAATTTTATTAAATTTATTGACTACACCATTAACTCTTATGACCTACCAGAAGCTATAGCTGTAGTCAGGCTACCCAGGCTATTTGAAGGAGTAGAATTGGACTTGTTTATCAGTAAGAGAGAAGAAGTAGGATCCTTACCATGGAATTCTTGGAAACTTGTGATTTAAGAACAATTTGGTTCTAGAATGTGGAAAAGGAAAATGATGAAAAATTTTGAAAATTCCTCATTTGACCCCTCCAAGGATAAACCTCACAAATGGTGCTTGGAAGAAAAGAAAAGATTGGATTGCTTCTATTCAGATGCTGATAAAGAGGAAGTAAATGAAAGACTCCTCAACCTGTGTCCTGGAAATCTGAACCATAGTGTAAGATGTAGGATGAGTATGGATGCAGACTTTCCCACTCTAATCAATGTGCTAGAAGAACTAATAGACATGAATTGGTTGCACAAGAAACCCCCTTCCAGACCCAAAGAGAAATATACAATCAACAAAACCAGAGAAAAACCTCCTCTGATAAATGCCTCTGATAATAAGAAACCCAATGAGAATAGCAATAAAGAGAGGATGCCGGCAACTTGTTGGAATTGTAACAAGACTGGGCATATTAGACAAGACTTTCCATTACCAAAAAGGAGGATAGCAGTCTTGGAAGGAGAACAGGCGGTTGAAGAGAATCAGAACTATGAAGATATGGCTGATACTGAACAATCTCTTTCTGTATGTGAATTGATCCTGACCAACCCTGTTAAGGTTATAGAAGGAGATATAGGTACTTCTGCAGAAATCAATAACATCCATGGGGATTCTAGCCTGCCCCAAAAATGGGATCCTACTATAATACCTAGACATATTATGGATGTCAAACCATCAACAGTTAAACCCATGAGTGGGAAAAGTTATACCACTGGTCAAACGTTTTATGCAACTGGGTTGTATAAAAACAGACATATAAGGTTATTACTGGATGGTGGAGCCTTTTTCTCATGTGTCTGTGCTGAATCCTTAAACAAATGGGACCCCAATTGGAGAGAACACCTTTTGCCCATGCCAAAAGCCAAGTTCAGCTCTTGCAACTCTACAATGAATGCTATTGGAGTATGGACTGCTCCTATAATACTACCTCACACTAAAGGATCTTTGATAATACAAGTGGAATTTGTAGTATTGCTCAATGGACTATGTGACTACCTGATACTGGGTAATGATGCCCTATGTCTATATGTTATAGAATTGTTCCAGAGTAAAGGAAGATACTTCACAGTAGGAGGTAATTGGGATAAGAAGTTTAAGATATGCACCATTCAGCCTAACTTCCCCTCCTCTATTTATCAAAAGCATTTAGAAGACTATGACCAATAATTTTTCTCTCAAGAAGCTCTGAATATGAAACTTTCTGAGGAACAAAAGAAAAATATATTGAAATTCTGGTTTGAGAACCAGAATGCTTTTTGTACTAAATATCATCCTATTGGTGATATTAAAGGACATGATATGGTATTGACATTGACCATTAAGCCTCCTTATCCTCCTAACTTAAGAAGGCCAGCCTATCCGTCTAGTCCTAAGTCTAGAAAAGCTTATGAGGAACATATCCAAGAACTGATAGACTTACAAGTATTAAGGAAAGTAGGACATAATGAACAGGTAGATCTGACCACACCTGTAATCATAGCTTGGCATAATGACAAGTCAAGAATGGTAGGAGACTTCAGAATTCTCATCAATTACACACAAGCAGATTATTATCCTATACCCCGGATTGATCATGGTATGCATAACTTGTCCAAGGCTAAGTACATCACTACTATGGATATGCTTAAAGTCTTCCACCAGATACCAATAAGCACTGAAAGCAGGAGGTTTATGAGAATAATCTGTCATTTGGGAATATATGAATATCTTAGGATGCCCTTTGGTATGAAGAATGCTCCATCACACTTCCAAAGAACTATGGATACAGTTCTAGGTACTTACATCAGACAAGGATGGATGATGGTATATATAGATGATGTTATCATATATTCTGATGACTGGGATACTCATATTAACCATATAATATTGGTCCTCCAGATTATCTCCAGAGCAGGATTGAAGGTGTCCATCAAGAAATGCAACTTTGGCTACGGAGAATTGAAAGCCTTAGGACATATAGTCTCTGGTCTAACTCTAGCTGCTGATCAAAATAAGATAGCTGCTGTCATGAATAGACCTATGCCTCAAAAAAAGACAGAATTACTTTCTTTCATCAGTTTTTGCAGTTATTAAAGACAATACATACCAAAGTTTGCTATGCTAACTAAATATCTGTATGAAGTATGCAACAACAACACCCTATTTGAAATGACTCATGAGAGACTAAAGAACTATGAGGAATTAAAAAGAGCCATGACCTATAATCCTCTACTTATCCAGACAGATTGATAGAAGCACTTCAAACTTTACATTGACGCTTGTATGGAAGGGCTAGGATCTGCTTTACATCAGGAAAGGAAAAAAGAAGACAGACCAGTAGAAAAACCCGTACTCTTCATATCTAGACAGATCAAAGATACAGAGAAGAGATATGGGGCCAGTCAGTTGGAATGTTGGGCACTTTATGGGCTTTAGAGAAGCTACACTATTCCTTAGAAGGCACCACTTTTCAAGTAATCACCGACTGCAATGCTGTATGAACTCTCATGACCATTAAAACTCCCAGAAGACATATGCTCAGGTGGCAAATTGATATACAACAGTATAGAGGACAGATGAATATAGTACATAAATCTGGAGGTAAACATCAAAATGCTGATAGTCTAGGTAGGAATGCTGTGCCTAATGACTCTAAAAAGCCAGAATATTACCCTGAATATCAAGATATCTTTCCTATCCTGAACATCAATCTTTTTTCATTAAGTGCTCCAATAATGGGGATCCACTTATGTGAATTAGACACTGCTTTCTTCAACCTAGTAAGGGATAGCTACTCTCATGAAATCAAACTGCTGATTACCATTATGGAATGTGAATCCCCAGAAGTAGCTTTGATAAATAGCCTGCCTGCTTCACTACTTAAACCCTATAAAGCAGGAAAGTTTACCTTTTGGGATGGTCTCCTTTACTATAGACACCAACATTCCAGCGTATTAGTACTAAGCAACAAAGAGCATATACAACATATACTACAAGAATTCAATGATAAAAGTTCATCAGGACATTTATCCACAGAAAGAACCTTAGAGAAAGTGAAACAAACTGCCTGGTGGAGATACTGGAAAGAAGTCACAACTGAATATGTTACTAGCTGTGATACCTGCCGGAAATCTAATAAAACTACTGGAAAAAGGTTTTGACTCTTACAGAAAATATCTGAAGCTACAACCAGATGGGAAATCATCAATATTGATTTTGTCACCGGCCTCCTCCCTGGAGGTACTCATTAATATAACTCTGTCCTAGTTATAGTTGACAGATATTCCAAAAAGGCAGAATTCTTGCCTAACCACAAGGAATATAGTGCTAGGGATGTAGCCTTACTATTCTGGAATAGGATTATAGCTGATGTGGGTATACCCAAGATTATAATCAGTGACAGAGACCTCAAATTCACATCTGAGATTTGAAGGAATCTACATGATATACTGGGTACTACTCTAGCATTTTCTACAGCATACCATCCCAAAACTGATGGATTAGCTGAAAGGATGATACAGACTGTTAAGATGAAGCCTGTCTTGACGGACCTGCGGGACTGCGGCAAAATCCGCGGGACCGCTGTGTGTAGATACCCCAAATCTCCTCCAGCTCCACAGACTGAATGATCTCTCTCCATTCCTCCGCCTCTCTCTCTATTCCCGCTTTCTTCTTTTTTTTCTACTTCCTAATGCTTGTCTCCTTTTCTTTCTCTTGATTCTCTCCTCCATTTTGATATCTCTGCCCTTCTTGGCAGTCTCTTCCCTATCATTTTCATCCCAATTTCTCTTCTTTCTTCCTTACTCCTCAACCCCTACTCACCATCCGTTAACTCTCAAATCGCCAACAACTCATCAAGTCCATCGATTGCCTGGTGAGATCTCTCGTCCTCCGGATCAATCTTCTCATTGAGTATATGATCTTCTATCCTTCATGTTCTAGTCTCTTGCCCGTCTTTCTGTCTCAAGCCGTCTCTGCTTCTTATCTGTCTCACCTCTACTAGTCTCTGGACGTCAACTGTTGGTCTTCACTTCTTTCTTACTCTTCTTTTTTCTCATTTCTATCTCTGTCTCAACATGTCCTGACTCTTCTCATATTAGTCTGCTGGTTTTAGCTCAATGAATTAAATCAAATATTTATCACGGTTAAAAGCCAAAGCAAGCCGAATCACTCCACTAAACCCAAGATGAACAAACCAGCGGGAGCGTCTGATTACTTCCACCAAGTTGCTCTTAAAGCCTCTTTCAATGCAATACCTCTTCTCAATGAGGAAAATTATTTGATCTGGAAGGATAAGATGCTTATGTTATTCAATCTCAAGGACATCAAGAATGCCATAACTAGGAATGAAGGTCCACTATCAACAAAACAAGACAGAGAAATTTGAGCAATCATTCTCTCCAAATTACACAGCACCACGCATGCAAACGTTGTCAACTCATCAAAAATCTCTTTATCTAAGTTACTCTGGGCTGAAATTACTCGCAGGTTTGCTTCATCCAAGACGGCCAATTGAGCAAAAGTATTCAACCAATTTCTCCACTCTCCCTTCAACAAAAAAGCTGTTGATGGATTTGTCACGGAAATGCGCAAGGCTATCAATTGAATGACCGATGTCGGAATCGAACTTCCTCAAGATTTTTTGGCCTATCTCATCTTATTCAAATTCCCACCGCCACTGGAAAACCTGAAGCAACAAATCATGCACGTTGAGAGACTTGTTACTGTAGACGTGGTATTCAACCATCTCATCCAATACAATAATGAAAGAAAGGCCCAAACTAAGGTTGGAAAACCAACTCCTGACGTATCGCTAGTTACCACTAAGACAAAAATAGACAGAGATGATAAGAAGACGCGTCTCCAATGTAAGGAAGGATACCACAATCCCAACGCCCCTCACTCAGAATCATCCTGCTTCCACCTACATCCTGAAGTTGCCCCGGAATGGTGGTTAGAACAACAAAGACAATGGAAAAACAAACTCAAGAAAGGTCCCACGATCAACTATCATGCTCTACTTACTCTCTGGATCAATGCAAACAATCATCCAAATCTCCTTCTAGATTCAGGTGCCAATATTCACATATTCAAAGATCTCAAATTCTTTGACTCCATCACGCTGGAAGACAATCCCGAGCAGATCAAAACTGGCAAGTTAGATTCATCTCTCAAAATCCAAGGAACAGGGACGGTGAAGCTTGAATGAAAAGATTCCGTTATCACCCTTGAAGGCTGCGCTTACGTACCCAATATTGTGGTCAACCTCATAAACCTGGGGCTCCTGGCGAAAAAGGGATGCGAACTCTCTCAGAAAAACAATTGCTTTTCAGTCTCTCAGAACGGACATACTGTTCTGAAGGGTCTGATTTGCAACAATCTGTTCATCATCAAAAAGCCCCAAACCACAGGCAAAAATCATTTGTTCAATACAATGAGACAAGGCAAGACCCAATTGTTGTCAGACATACACAAAATGTACGGCCATGCTTCTCTCTCTACTCTCAGACCTATCATAAATGGTCGCTTCTCCAAGGAAGAAATGGATATTTTTCAATGCAACAGTTGCGCAAAGAGCAAAATTAATCAATATTCCTTCTCTGCTGTTTCTACTCCCTCAAGCAAACCCCTTGAAAGAATTCACCTCTACCTGATTGGACCAATAACACCTCAATCAAAGGAAGGTCACCACTACATCCTAACTCTTGTGGACAACTTCTCCGGTTATCTGGCGGCATTCCCTCTAACGTCCAAAGATGAAACTCCCGGCACCATCATCAGCATCCTTGAAACTGAATAAAAGAGATTGAAGTACTATCCGAATGAGATCTTCTCCGACAAAGGGACCGAATTGACTAACTCCAATTTAAAGGATTTTGCAAGATCAAAACACATCAAACTTATGACCTCAGAACCCTATCATTCTCAGCATAACGGTCAAGCCAAAAGAGCCAACAGGACCATTGTGGAATCTGCCAGAGTCACTTTCTCTTCATCCAGGCTTGCCAAAAACTACTGGCACATTGTGAAGAGGAGCTGCTGTTTGATTTTTAATCAAATTCCCAGGGAAGGTAATCACCTCTCCCCTTGGGAGCCATGTTCAACAAGAAACTCCCCGCTGACTACTTGAAACCTTTAGGGTCTCCTGTGGTTTACCTGTCAAATTGTATTCAGAAAGGTCGTAAATTTGACGAGAAGGGATTGGAGGGAATTTTAGTTGGTTTCAATCCCCCTTTTCACTCATACTTGATACTCAGCTCATCTGGCTCTATTATTGAAACAAAACACGTTCATTTTCTCAAGACTCACTCCGAAAACTTTCCCCTTCTCAAATCTCCCGGTCTTGACATCTTCTCATAAACTGACGCTGAATTCATTGAATCTGACTTCTCCTTGCAAGACAAGCAATATACAATAAGAGATGGAAATTGTGAACATTACAATTCTGACTCTACGCAAGAAGATGCCGATTCTTCCTCATCCTCTCCATCTGAGCCTTGTTGCTCCCCTTCTCCCCCTCCGCAAGCTCCTGAACCGCATCAAAGACCAAAGCGAGAAACTAGAAAACCCCAAAGGTATGGTTTTCATCATTACTATGAACCACCATCTTATCAAGCAGCACGGAAATGTTCTGAATGGCCTAAATGTAAAAAGGCGTCTGAGGATGAACTGGAATCAATCAAGTCTCAAGGCATGTGGGAAGAATACTACGGCTCACCGGATAACATCCTGAATACTACCTGGGTTTTCAAAGTCAAGGAGAATTGTCACGGCAAACCGGCAAAATACAAGGCACGGTTGTGTGTCCAAG
Source organism: Puccinia polysora (assembly GCA_025617555.3). Lineage (NCBI taxonomy): Eukaryota > Fungi > Basidiomycota > Pucciniomycetes > Pucciniales > Pucciniaceae > Puccinia > Puccinia polysora. The sequence continues at coordinate 42,753,880 of CM062625.1, read as the reverse complement.
GTTTTGATCAGGTATTCGGGGTTGACTATAACAAGACTTGGGCTCCAACTGGAAAACTGGGATCGCTCCGGATAGCTCTGGTATACGGTCTTAAGAACAAAATGAATTTTACGCAATTCGACGTTGTGGTGCTCTTTTATGGACGCGAGTCAGGAAAGGGCTGAAGGCGGCGCGCTCAGCAATGGGAAGGGCCTTGTCGCAGCTAGCCGCGCTGCGGGCTCAGCAGCAGTCAGGTAGGCCCAGCAGCGGTTGGGTTGGGCTCATCACCTGGATACGGGAGACGACGGATTGCGCGGACCAGAAAGCTTGTGCGGATCGGAAGGCTTGCGCGGATTGGAAGGCTTGCGCGGATCAGAAGGCTTGCGCGGATTGGAAAGCTTGCTTGGGTTGGAAGGCTTGCGTGGATCGGAAAGCTTGCGCGGATCAGATGGCTTGCGCGGACCAGGCGGACCGCCCATTGCAAGACGCGCGGATTGGGTCACGCGGGTACGCGGATACCTGGAACGGGTTGTTGGGCGGACGCGCGCGGGCAGGCAAGCTGGGCATACGTTGATATTGAGGGGCATGGGTTATGGGGAAAGGGATGGAGGGGTAGGATTGGGCTAGGGTTCTGTGCTTAGGGGTTGTATTTCATCATTCTTGCTTACTTGTGGTTGTACTTAGGTTAGGGTTGAGAGGGAGGACTTAAATACTTTGCTCTCAACTCTGGGTTGGAGAAAGAAGGACTTCACTTCACGGACTGGACTGCACTCTAGGATATCACTTTTTATGGCATCAGATTGGATTGGATTGGAAAGGAAGGAATTCATCTTATTATTTCTCTCTCTCCCTCTCTCTCTCTTGAACTTCTGCATCCAATCTCCTTACAGACGCTTTGATCAATAACTTCCGGAACTTGAGGACGACTTCTGGGGTGTTGCTCCCTAAATTTTCCACAACGTGAAGGGAGCTTTCCTCCACGCTCCACTTCAAGAAACCGTCATTATAAGGACTCCTGATGGATCTAATCGCAAATCTACCTTCTTGAAACTCAACAAATCCTTTTATGGCCTCAAACAGTCTCCAAAAAATTGGTATGAAACGTTAACTCAATGGATCATATCTCAAGGCTATCACAAATCGACCAGCAATCCGTGCCTATACATTAATCGTCTGACCAAGGAGATAATTTACTTCCATGTAGATGACCTCATTCATGTGGGGAACACCGAAAACTTCAAAGCTCACTTTTTAAGTTGGTTTGAAAATTCGTCCTGTCACTCTCCAAACACAATTCTAGGTATCCTGATGGAGTTTGAAGATGACAAAATACTTCTTAGTCAACCAAATCACATAGAACGGGGCCTTGAGGAACTTGGTCTATCATCTTGTAAGGACACAAAAACTCCTTTAACTCAAAATCTGCAACTCAAGCCAGCATTGGATTCGGACCACGCTGAATTCTCACAGCTGAACATCAATTACCAATCTGCTGTCGGCCTTATCAACCATCTTTCACAATACACCCAACCCGACATCGCCTTTGCCGTGTCCAGCCTGGCCAGGTTCAACACCAAGCCTGGTATGACTCACTGGAGGGAAGTTCGCAAGGTTTGGAAGTACCTTAAAACCACCAAAAGCTCAAAACTTGTCATCAGATGCGACTTAGACCAGGAAATTGTCTCAAGCTTCAGCAATGCTACATGGGGGGATGATCCAACTTTCCGTAAATCACAGACAGGTTAGATAATCTTTCAGTATGGCTGCCCCATAGTATGGAACTCCTCAAGGCAAAGAAACATTACTTACTCTTCCACGGAGTCTGAGCTCAACGGACTTCTCAACAGTTTCTTGGAACTCAAGTGGATCTCACATCTCATTGCTGAGGTACACTGTTTCTCTGACATTAAACCCATGCTGTATATAGATAATAAAGGACTAGATGACAAGATAAAACAATTCTGATCTCATTCTAAATCAAGAAACATCAATATCAAGACCAAGGGACTACGCGAAGATTTCAATGAATCCTTATTTAATATCACGCTAATCCAGACCAACTCCATGGTCGCCAACTCCCTCACCAAAGCCTCAAGTGTTGCCTCTGTAGAACTACTATGCGCCAAGGTATTTGACCTCTCTACCGACTCTAATCCTTCAAACAAAGAGCTCTCCAGTCACCCGGGGTGTTAAGATGAAGCCTGTCTTGACGGACCCGCGGGACAGCGGCACAATCCGCGGGACCGTCATGTGTAGATACTCCAAATCTCCTCCAGCTCCACAGACTCAATGATCTCTCTCCATTCCTCCGCCTCTCTCTCTATTCCCGCTTTCTTCTTTTTTTTCTACTTCATCATGCTCGTCTCCTTTTCTTTCTCTTGATTCTCTCCTCCCTTTTGATATCTCTACCCTTCTCGGCAGTCTCTTCTCTACCAGTCTCATCCCGATTTCTCTTCTCTCTTCCTTACTCCTCAACCCCTACTCACCATCCGTTAACTCTCAAATCGCCAACAACTCATCAAGTCCATCGATTTACTGGTGAGATCTCTCATCCTCCGGATCAATCTTCTCATTGAGTATCTGATCTTCTATCCTTCATTTTCTAGTCTCTTGCCCATCTTTCTGTCTCCAGCCGTCTCTGCTTCTTATCTGTCTCACCTCTACTAGTCACCGGACGTCAATTGTTGGTCTTCACTTCTTTCTTACTCTTCTTGTTTCTCATTTCTATCTCTGTCTCAATGTGTCCTGACTCTTCTCATATTAGTCTGCTGGTTTTAGCTCAATGAATTAAATCAAATATTTATCAAAGACCCTAGAAGATATGCTAAGAAGGTTCTGTAGCTTTGGTATAGAATACAAAAACTCAGATGGTTATTGCCATGATTGGGTAAGCCTACTCCCAGCCCTAGAAATGACTTATAACAGCAGTAAACACTCTACTACCAAATAAGCTCCCTACATACTATAAAGAGGATGGATTCCAAAACTCCCTAGGAATAACTTGAACTATAACTTAGCCACTATTGATCCAACATCTCTTGACTTTAAGAAGATGATAGATCTGGCAAATAATCATGCTCAGAAATGTGTGGAAGAAGCTGTTGAATACAACAAACAAAGATGGGACAAATCACATAAAGAACCTGACTTTAAGATAGGAGATCATATCTTGATATCTAAAACTAATTTCAACAACCTGGCAGGCAACAGAAAACTGAAACCAGCCTTTGTTGGACCATTTTTTATCAAGAATATGCATGGAAAAAATGCTGTGGAAGTAATCTTGAGTGAAGAATTATCAAGAAAACATCCAGTATTTCCTGTCAGCCTAGTAAAACACTTTAAAACAAGAGAAGGCAGCAACCTCCCTCCAGCAATAATCCCAATAGAGCCTGACCCTGTGAAAGAAAAAGGGAAAGTCAGCAGGATATTGAGAGATAAGAAAGAGAGGGTAAAAGGAAAACATATCAGACTATACTTAGTAAGATACAAAGGAGAATCTGCAGACAAGGATGAATGGTTACCAAAAAATAATATACCTGATGCACCAATACATCTCAGAAAATACAGAGCAAGCAAAGGAAATGAAGCACATATGCAGTTAATTTTTTCTCCCAACTTGCTCCAGTTTTTTTTCAGTGATGGCCATATCTTGGAGTGGGGGAATGTCAGCTTGCTACTATTTCAGAGCAAGCTGCAAAAGTAAAAAAAATAACATAAGAATAATAATAAAACAATTCAACCAAGAAATAGTAGGAAAACCTTAAATATTATTACAGAAATGGTTTTTCCATCCAAAATTAGGTAGGGTCACCCACTGACCCCACCCTTGAAATCCAACTCCTTATATTTTTAAATAATTAAGGAAAAAAAACCAAAATACTATGGCTCCATTATTGAGATTTTTGGCCAACTAAATATTTCACAAACATTGTCACGTATAGGTTTCACACCTAAAATTCAGTCAGAATTGAGGTTTTGTGTATATTTTAGGAGTTACGGGCGGAAATGTGTTTTGTAACAATTCCCCCACGCAGCCGGGGCAGCCAATGCACCCCCGCGCGGCTGAGATACAGCCTTGTCACTCCTTCAAGGTTGTGTATGCAGCCCCGGGCCTCTGACAAGTACGCAGGCGCGGGACTACGGGTTGACAGAGTGACAGGCGGCCTGAGAGGCTCAGGTACCGCGTAAACATGCTGCAACATACACAGGAACTTTCTACATATGTAACAAATGTTCACGTGGATATTAGACTGTCTAAAAAAACATAATATTATACAAAAATACATAAATAATCCTTATACTTATTTTTTATTTAATATAAAATCAAAGTACCAAAAATGTCGAAAATAAGACAATGACAACTTCTAAAAATATATTAAAATACTTTAACATACGTTTATGGTGATTGGTTGAAATAAATATCTTTTTGACATACTAAGGAAACTAATTATGTAAAAATATTACATGAATTCCCTTGACTTATATTTTTAAGTAATTATCTTAGTAAATCAACTGGAACTCGAAAATAAAGAGTAAAATCAATATTATGACTTTTACTCCTGTTATATAATACATAATGAGAACCTACCTGAAATCAAGATTTCCATAGAAATGTCTATTAATATAATTATCAAATTTCTGGGAACATTTAATAAGGATAATTAATTAAATAATACATAAATAGGACAGATTAGTGTTATTCTCACGTCCTGATGTCTATTATAAGGTGGAATAATTCCCATACCCTGAGGAATTAGATGCTACCCGTGCTATAGCACCAAAAAAACATGACAGGCTACCTCTGGTTACCCTGCTAGCCCTAGTGTCCGTCCCTTTGAGCACCTACAACCCTCAGAAGGACAATACTGTGAATCCAAAAGCTATAAATAAAGAGTTCTTTTGAGGATATTGATGGGCAGAGACCCAGTAATATTAATATCCAGAAACCGTGCCAAGGTAATAAAGTACTTATAAGAGATAAATAAGTGATTTATGGCAATTTCTGATCATTAGTATCTGTCCTCAACCTCTTTCTATCAATCAAAACTGCTGAAAAACCTTATAACCCCAGTATACAGGTTTAACCCATCAGTACACGTCTCAAACAGATACCCAAAGGATCTAATAACATACCAGTAATTCTTATTATCCTTTCTCTGTCGTGGTAGCTTGGCTACACAGCCCTAACACTGCATTGTGTATTTTATATACATATTATTTTTTGGTAAAATATTCTATAAACTAAAGAGCTCAAAGTAACAAGGACTACGTGTTTTCATACTGAAATCCCTGAAGAGAGGTGTTAAATTTCCCCAATATAATTGTGGACCCTCTATAAATATTGAATAATCAATTTATTCATATTGATTCAAAACAATAAACAATAACCAAACCACTTAACCTTTCAATAAGCTTAATCCAAATATTCTACGGCTTTTTGCTGCATTTATTAAATAATATATTTATTATTTACTCTATCACCTCTGGTAGCTAAAGGATAGCAAGTTTGTTGGCATCCAGGAGGCTGACAACAGGTGTCAGCGGGTCAGTGTTGGCAGAAGCCCTCTTCAAAGGGAAGGAATGGAAGATGGCACCCCCCATTGCTTACAACTCCCACCTCATGACTCCAGCGGAATGCAACTATCAGGTGCACAAACAACAGCTGCTCACTGTGATTCATGCCCTGCAGAAGTGGCGGATGCTACTGCTTGGCATTAAGATCAATTTAATGACAGACCACCACTCCCTCACCTACCTGCCCAAGCAACGGAATCTGAGTAGGCGCCAGGCACAATGGATCAAAATCCTTGCCGACTTCAATCTCAACTACAACTATGTGAAGGGAGACAAAAAATGTGTGCAAGAAGACCTCTCTTGGAAGTATGGGCCCAAGGATGTGATTGTGGTCCTCCCCATGGACGTTGCAAAAGTGGAATCCCTGAAAGAGATAGGGATCAACCTCAATGCAAAAGTGAAAGCTGGGATCTGCAAATTATCCAAATTGGACCCCTTCTGTATGGCAATCCAAAAGGTCCTACCCCTGAGGAGCGACTTCTGGGAGGAGGACAGAATTGTATTTTTAGACAGCCAGGTGGTGATCCCACTGGACCACACTATAAAAAAAATGCTCATCCAACAGGCACACAACTGTCTGGGGAACCTGTGGTATCTGAAGATGTTTTTGGAAGTATGCAGTGATTTCTTCTGGCCCAAGCTGGGAGAAAATGTGAATTTGTTTGTCCAAACCTGCAACATATGTCAATAGACCAAGGCCCCGACTACGGCACTATTAGGAAAGATGCTCACCCCAGAGATTCCCCGCCTCCAACTGGTGGACCTGGCTATTGACTTTGTAGGCCCCCTACTGGTGTCTATCCATTACAACATGATCCTAAACTGCACGTGGAGGTTAATGGGAATCACCCGGATCATAACAGCTGTACAGTGTAAGACTCTAAATGGTGCTAGTCTGTGGCAGTTCTGTGAAGGGGAAAGGTGCTGTTTAGGCTGCCCTCCTGAGTGTTACAAAAATATTTAAATGTAACCAAGATCAAGGTCCAGAACCTGGTAAATGAGGAATCCAGTAGTAAAGGATAAAGATGATAGTAGTTTGGTAGCAATGGAACAGCACTATCTGAGCCAAGATTATGTGGGAAAAACTTGGACAAAAGAAGCTAAAGTTTGTTAAAAGTTCAAAGAGAAAAAGCTGTTGTATTCAAACACTGCCCACAAGCTAATACCTCTGGTTGTCAGCAGGAGATTGGGGATGATCAACTCAAACCCAACCAACCTCCAGGCTCTCAATGAACCTTCCCAACTCTCCGCAATCAAGCGCTTGAAGGGTACAAGATAACTGAGGGTGGCTGTACAAGACAAAGCACTATGTTTAAGAAGCCCTAAAAGCAAACAGTAAACTGATTTGAAGCAAGGATAACCTCAACACTTCTCAAGGAACTCAAGAGTAGGCTGTCAGAATGCAATTGCAAAAAAAATAAGGGAGGTATAACAATCCAGGTCTTAAGCTAAATAAGACCTCTTCAATCAATTGTGATTGGCTCCAGAAAGATGATCAAGGAGGAATCAAGACCATTATTGTCAGAGAAAGGGATCAAGGAGTGGTATAACACACCCAAGAATTCCAACATGAAGAATTCTCTTCAACCAGCAAGGCTATTGGTTGGTGATAAGGATCAGGCCACAGAGGGTCAAATACTAAGGATCAATGGAGCAGGGGGCAATCATAGATATACCCAGGAAAAGGATGAGGATCAGATTGCAACGAAAATGGGGGGGACATATGCACACACTCTTCTTGGATTTTTGAAAAGGCAGGGGAGAGCCCCTCCTTTTATAGACAAGAGGTCTGTAGACTATTTACAAGAGATATTTACAAATAGAGCAGAAAAAAAATTTTTTTTTTTTAGGATTGTCATGAGAAAACAAAAAGTGAAAAAAAAGAAACAAAAAACACTCAAAAAAAAGAAGAACTGAATCAAAACCCGAGCCTGTTCCAATGATGGGCACAGGAAAGAGAATAGCTAGTGAGACGCCTGCAGACATGCTGACGGGCCTGGACAACAGTTGAGACCCGCACAGGCAATGGAAAAGCTGTGCGGGAGACTGGTGAGCTGGAGGTGGATTGAGGCGGTGGGTCAAAGCAATAGAGAAGGAGATAGTTGAGTTGGATGATCCTAGACCTAGTAAGACCATTACGGCTTCTACGGTCTTGTTGATTTTGAGATTTGAATAATGATGAACTCAATCAATGATCAAAGGAGCCTTGAATGAGCTCTGAGTAGGTGGGAGTGATTTGTTGGATAAAGGGTAGGATGATTTTAGGGTCCATCGAATGGATTGTTTGGATTGGGGTAGATGGTCATGAGTGTTAGAGCCAAATTGGATCAAGATGTTGTTAGAAACTTGATCCATGTTTGTCGGATTTCAGTGTTGGATCAACGCATTGGTCTCCTGTTCTACACTTCTTGGGTTGCTTGCTTGGATTGATTGTTGGATCTCCTCCTCAATGATTTGTGCCTGATCTTGTTTGAGATCCCAAACAATTTCCAAGGTCTTGAAGGCAGTGATTGATGTCAAGTTTGGGTTCAAGACCTCCATCTGTAGTCTCTTAGATTGGGTTCATTGGCACACAACTGTTGATTGGAAGGGAGAGAGAAAAAGGGAGATGGTCAATGGTGATGGTGATTAAGCTTGGGTTGTTGTGGCCGGATAGAAGCCCGCACACCAAGCTGGTCTTCATCCGTGCTTTTTTCAAAAAAAAGGGTGGATAGCAGCGCAAAGCAAGGGCGAATTGAACATATGACCGGGCGCTAGGCACCCAAGAGATGATCCTTGACGACTAGGAGAGTGGGAGCTGTAAGTTTGGGAACTGGATATGGGAATCATTCTGGATCAAAAATTTTTTTTTTTTGGATCTAAATGGAGGCTATAGAAAAGTTCATAAAAAAATGACTTTTTCCGTACTGGTCCAGAGGTGTCCCAGATTGGGCACCACAACAGTCAGACACATCCAAGAAGAAAGCTTGAATTTTCTTTGCTGACTGGATTTCCATATTTGGCCCTCCGCACTCCATTTTAAGCAACCAGGACAAAACCTGGACCTCAAAATTTTGGAGGTCCCTCATGTCCCACCTGCACATCAACTTCCACAATTCTTTGGCCTTCCATCCACAGGCTGGCGGGAGGAGTGAATGGACAAACAAGACCATTGGCCAAATTCTGCGCTCATTCACCTCAGAATGCCAGGGGAAATGGCTGGAGGAACTTCTGGCAGTGGATTTTGTCTTCAACTTGGCGGTGAATGTAGCCACTGGGCTCAGACCATTTGCACTGATCTTTGGAAGGGATCCAGCCATCCTCCCAAAAGGCATGGTTTACCCCAGCACTCCGCCCTTGGTCTTGATGTGGTTGAAATCCAGGGAGTCCTCCTGGGCCCCTGCATGGAATACACTGTGGACCAGCTGGTTACTACAGGCAATCCAGCACAAAAAACACATCCAAACCAACCCCCCCTCTTAATCCGGACGATTGGGTCCTCCTTGACATGGGCAACTGTTGAGGCCAACACCAGGGTGGGGTGGACAAGCTGAAGTAGCGCTTTGAGGGCCCGTACTGCATCCAGAAAATTTTCAACCAGGGACAAAATGTACATTTGAGCCTACCGCCAAGCAACCATTGAAACCCAATCTTCCATATCTCCAAGAGTGAGCCATTCCATGAGCGCAATCCGGAAAACTGTAGAGGACCTGAAGTAAGTTCCTCCAATTTTACTGCACCCCTGGAGCCCACTGCATTGTAGACTTTACCTTGGTCACACTGTGAGCACCACCCCAATTGCTCAACAGTTTCCACGTAACACGGTTACCAACAATTGTGGACTAAGCCACCCATGCCCTTCAACAGCCACCCCAACCACCCCCTAATTCTATGACGCTGCACCCCCCCCCCCAGCCTCCATGGGGACTCCTCTAGCCTATAGGGGGAAGAATGTGAAGCCCTTCATTTTACCAACACAGGTTTCACATAAACAGTGACAACTAAAATACATGTCTCCCTTTTTCCCAGTGTATTTAGTCCCTTTCTTACCTTAACCCCACCTAGCTCTGCAGAGACCCTCTGACTGTCTCCCTCTTGGAGCTAGGTAAGTTTCCCCTCATCCCAAAGCCTTCCCATTCCATTTGAAAGAGCCTCTGACTCTCCCCCTCTTGGAGCTAGCTTCTATCTTTTTTTGCAATAGAATACATCCATTGGTTCTAGAAAGATTTCCCAGGGCAATCTGGAGCGCTTTTCTAGATATACCTCTCTTATCCACTTGATCAGTGAGGCGTTGGACGCAGCCCTTACATATTCCTTCTTCCCAATCCCCCTTTGTTGAACCTCTGAGGACCCCCTTGCTCCTCAATTCAAAGCTCTGGTGGATCCTCTCAAGGAAATCAAAGTCTACAAACATTCCTTCAATGAAACCTTGACACATGGTAGATCAAGGGCTTGAATTAGTGCTCACAAGACCAAAGCCTTGAACCTGCTCTCAACCTTGATCCAGGCTCTCAATAAAAATGCCTTGCAATCTGGTCCAAGTGGTTCTAGTTTCTGTACCCTGGGAATGAAGCGGCCTGATCACTTTACAGGAGAACATTCCCATAAGATCCAATCCTACCTAAATTCTTGCATAATCATCTTCTTGAACAATCTCAACAATTTTCCTTGCAATAGACATAAATTTATGTATGCTTCTTTCTTTCTAGAGTGCAAGGGCCTAGAAGTGGGTTGACCCGTATCTCAAACCAGTATCCAATACTAGTCCCACCTGTATCCTAAACAATTTGGAAAATTTTGAGCAAAAACTGTTCACCCTGTTTGGCAACCCCAACAAAACTGGGAACACCAAATACAAACTTAATAATCTATTTATGAAATAGAATAGTAGATTTTCCCTTTATATCTCTCATTTCCAAAACTTGAAGTCTTTCATCCAATGTAACAAGGCAGCACTTTTATTTCACTTTGCAAACGGTTTACTGGGAATCCTAATGAAACAGCTTGCATTTGGAGGACATAAGACAAGCTCCCTTCAGAAGTTAATTGACCAGATGATTGAGCTTGATAATGGCTATCCAAACAAGAACCAATCTCAACAAAACAACCATGGATTGTCAAATTTGGCTCCAAAGTCAGAAAACTCTTCAAAGCAAAATTTGAAAAATCCAAAACACTCCAACCCAAAGGGGAAATATTTTTCCAAAACTCCAGAATTATTGGACAAAGGAACCGGCTTGGTCTGTAACAAGGAATGGCAAAGGAGGGAAAAGGAGGAGTTATGTATTTATTGTGGAGGAAAGAATGATGTCAATAGTTGTTCAAAGTGGATAGCGCGTGAAGATTCTAGAAAGCCAAAAAATTACCTTGTATTTATTCTAATTCTCACAAGAAAAACTACACATCATCTCAATGTCCAATGATTCATTTGAAACCTCAGGGTTACAAATGGGTTTGAATTAACTTTCACAAACCATATGGGTTGAAAATGGCCAATAAACGCCCAGCAAGCAGCAATCCAGCTGTGACTTGCAACTTGTGCCTCCCCCGGGGGATTTAAAACCCCTGTTTGCAACCTTTTTTTTTGAAATTGAGCAGTTGCTTTCAAGGTTTTGTAACCCCTCAGGGGTTGAGCATGTCTTCCTGGCCCATTTGGGCTACCCCCCCCCCCAATGGGGCATTTGAGGGGGATTTGGGATACCTAGGCACCCCTGGACCACATGTGAGTTCTGTCAACCCAAATTTGAGTATCTGGCATACTATGTGGGACTATTATTGGACCACAAAAAGAATATTTGAAACTTGGAATCAAAAGCTCTGCCTATTGGCAAAACCTCTTGACACACCACTCACCCGTTGCATAAATTAATTTTTCTCAACCCAAAAGTGAGCTAAATTTTGGAGTTATTGGATTGTAAATTGCGTGGAATACTAAACTTCCGTTGATTTTATTTTGGTTAATGGGAACAGAAGCAAGCCCAAGCCCTCCCAGATTAAACAAGGCTAAGTTAAAGGAATAAATTCAAAGTGTACTTAACAATGTTTTGGTGGAATCTAGGAATTTGGGTAGCAAGTTGGAAAAGAAAATATTGGAAGTCCCAATTTCTATGCATTGAGGAATTTCAATTCAAGGAGAGTAAAATATGCTGACCTAGCTTGTGACAGATTTGGGGTATATGAAGGGCCATTTCACACCAAAAATCAAAGGCAAACTCACACTAGGAAGGTTTTTTGTCAATTAATGATCTGTGCAAGTAGGAAAGTGGCAGATCCCATGTGGCATCTCTCCATTAGAAATGGATTCCACAATAATCAACTATCTCAAAGCCCCTCGGTGCATCCTCAACTGAGGAGAATCTCTGGGCAAGTGTTAAAGTTACTAAAGGAAGGAATGAAAGATGGGCTCAATACAGTACAACTTGAAATGAAATTGAGCAAGATTAATGTAGGAGAATACATTGATGATAGAACAATCTATAACACTAAGCAAAAGTTAAAGCATGCTGAACTGGATGGGAAAGGTGTTATCAAGGATCTATTGGAAATGCTCCAGGAATACCAGTGGGTTTCCAGGTCCAAATTTGATGGAGAGGGTCACTTAGAGGCCCTATTCTTGGCTCATCCTGAGTCTATAAAACTATGCAAAAAATTCAATCATATTGCATTTTTGGATTGTACTGATAAACAAAATTGGTACAACATCCCTCAATTGCATTTTGTAGGAATGACTGCCAACAAAAAGAATTTTACAAAGGCTTTTCTTTTTATAAAAAAAGAAACATATTATTTGTACAGTTGGGTGTTGAACACATCAAAGGAGTTGAATTATGGTCCTGAGAGACTTCCGAAATTCTTTGTTAGGGAAAATGAAAAATATCTTACTTTTTCTATTAAACACAGTTTCCCTAAGTCATCCAGAAAGTGTTGTACTTGGCAATTTTCTAAAAAAATACAAGCAAACTGTAAAGTGGGCTTCAGTAATCAATATGAAGGTTGGCAAAAGTTTATTAATTTTTGGGGAAAGTTTTGGGCCTCCAAGAACAAGGAGGAGGCAGAAGAAAATGATGCAGAACTCCAAGTGTCACCTTATTTACAATTGATCTTTGTTGGGAGTGCTTACTCTGAAACTTTTATTCAGTTTTTCTTTAAAGATCATGAGGATCTGCCAAGTATATGGAAAAGAATATTTTTCCTATGAAAGAGAGGTCTGTAATGGCTTGGACTTGTGTCTACCCAGACTTTGGAAATAAAACTATGTCTTGGTTAGAAGGGGCCCATTCCACTTTCAAACAATTACTAGTGGGATCTTTGGTGAACATTTTGGATGTGTGGAAACACCTTGAAGGCACTATTAAAATTGAAATCCAATCAGTCCATGTGGCACTGAACAACTCTTGAATAAATTTGGGAACAAGTCTGCCAACAGAGCTATTACCTTTGGTTTAAAAATTGTCAATTGAGGCAATTAAACCCATCAAGGAGCAATTTGAGAGGTTGAAGCGCAACCAGAATGGCAAGGTGTTCTCAAAGTCATTTTCAAAAAACATGGGCTTGCCTTGTTCCCACATTTTAGGTGAAATACTAGCATCAAAAGGATCCATTGTGCCTGAGGATGTTCATCCTCAGTCAAAGAAACTGAAATTCCATTGTTGGTGGCGTTGTAATCAGATTCCTTTTCAAAGGATGAAGAAGAAAAAATTGAGGAGTCAAACAGAAGCTCATCATTGGTGAATGTTTATTCCTTGAATGAGATTAGAATGTTGGGTAAATAATTTTTGTTTGTAGGAAGTGAATTACCTCAATCAAATACCTGAGATCTTACATAAGTTCTTGGGGGAGGTTTGGGATCCGGTTGGTGATGTAAATTGTGGATTTAGAACCATTGATAAATCACATGTGTGTGAAAATAATGGATGGTTTAATGTACAAAAGGAATTGCTTGAAAAATTGGGGAAAAATAGGGGGTGCTATTCTAAGATCCTTGGGGGCATTAAAGAAATTGAAAAAATAGAAAAAATACTTGATGTTAATGACATCAAAATGGCTTTCAAAGTTGGATATGTATCAAATAATACCAGATAATTAGGGAAGACCAATATGTTTCATTTCATTGGATTCATGTTGTACTTATACACCTATGTTAATGGGTTTAAAAGGACAATCAGACCCAATATTCATTTCATTTTTTAATAATAACTATTGGGTCCAGCTTTTACTTAAGGGAGATGTGATTCCAATTCTGCCATATTTTCCAAACCACATTCCAGGATTTCAAAAAAAGAAAGTTGTTGGTTTTATAACCTCAAAGATCAACTTGAGTTGGATTCTAACTTATAGATTAATTTCATCATTTGGGTTTGGGTTCTGATGCTGATATTTTAATTCTATTCATATATAGTGTTATCACATTTTGAACATCATTTTGTTGAGTGTTTTGAGTTAACATCATTATGACAATTTTGTTCAATGAGATTTTAATAGTAAGTCAGTTCAAATTTTCTTGCCCTGATCCCATCATAAGGAGTATTTTTACTTCTTTTGAAGGGATCAGCTTAACACAAGTTGAACTTGTTTTTTTATTTTGTTTTTTCACTGTAGGTCTGGTGAAAAAAACTTACTGGTATTTTTTTGGCACTTTGACTTTAGGGCTTGTCAAGTTGAACATGTACTTTTTTTGGAACTTTTACTTTAGGGCTAGTCACAAGTTGAACTTGTATTGTTTGGCCCTTTGACTTTAGGCCCAGTCAAGTTGAACTTTTATTTTTTGGGACTTTTACTTCAGGGCTAGTCAAGTTGAAATTGTATTTTTTCAGGCCTTTTTCATTTTTTTTCCTTTTTTGGTACTCATATTTTTCCTTTTTTTTCTTTTTTGATGTTTTTTTAATAAATGAAAGGCCAGCCTAAATGAAAATATTTAGTTATTTTCATTTATTTTGAACTTTATTTATTTATTTTTTATTCGTATTTATTTATCTTTATTTATTTTTATCTATTTTTATTCATTTTTATTTATTTTTACCTCTTTTGATTTATTTTTATTCATATTTATTTATATTTCTTTATTTTTATTTATTTTTATCTATTTTTATTCCTATTTATTTATTTTTAGTTATTTTTATTTATTTTTATCTCTCTTTATTTATTTTTATCTATTTTTATTTTTAATTCATATTTATTTATTTTTATTTATTTTTATTTGTGAATATTTTTTCTTTTATTTTTTTTATTTTTTTTCATATTTCAATTTCATTTTTTTTTTGCAAACAGGTAGTTAATGGCTGTTTTCTACCCTTTGGGGTGGCAAACAGCTTTTCACAATGCTGAATCAAGGAATGAGTGGCTTTTTGTAAAGTGATTGATTTGAATTGATAGAAATTATCGCATTGAGGGACCAGCAAATTCTGGCAGGCAGCAGCATACAAATAGAGACAAAAGGTGAGTGGGAAAGAAGAATATAAAAGAAGTTGAGGACGAAAATGGAAAGGATTGAAATCATACCAGACAGACAAAGTTGAGATTTGAGGAAGGTGGTTCATGTTGAGGCGGGTTGAGGATGGTGATTGAGCAGTTGAGCAATTGGCAGAGGAGAGGCAGACATTGGGAGAGAAGATTGTATGAAGAAATTGGAACAAGATAAGAAAAGAACGGAATCAGGAAAAATAAGAAAGGAACAGTATGATGATGAAGGAGACAAGGTCGATGATCATGGAGACAAGTTAGAAAAGCCTCCCGGGGACCTTGAAGTAAAGTCTTGAGTGAGAACGGGTAAGCGCGAGGTCGCTGCAGAAGTCACTACAGCTGCGCCGCGAGTGTGCGCGTGCCATTAGCCAGTAGGAGGAGGATTCGACACTTTGACACTTTTCACAACTAGCCTAGGTTGTGAGAGGTTCATTCACAACTGTATAGGGTAGCAAGAGGCTTTTTTCAACCCATTTTGGGTTGCAAATCACGCCACACAACCCCTTTTGGGTAGTGGATGGAGGTTGCAGATTGAAAATTTAAAATTTGCCTATCTAAATTACAGTGAGTCAATCTTTGCACTTGCAAGGCAATGGGGATTGCAAGTTTGCAAATTTAACATTGGCCTATCTAAATGACAGCAATTCAATCTTTGGACTTTCAAGGCACTTGGTTCTCCAAGTTCAAGATCATTCCTCTTCCATTTCAACAATACTCCTTATGGTGTCTTACTTGATTACGGTGCTAATGTTCCTTTTATAAGTTTATACTTTTCCACTCCCAGAAATCTTATGCATTAAAATATTGATAATTTTCCCATTTCTTTAGTAAGTAGTGCAACTGAATTGTCTCATTGGTTTTCCCAAAAGGCAAAATGGACCTTTGAATTTTCCAATTTCCCCAGCTTTGAATGGGATCTCTTTGTCTTGGATATCCCTGGAATGGAAAACACCATTCTAGGCCATGACTTCCTAGTCTACTGGAATCTGGATGTGAATTGGCAAGAAGGATTAATGAACCTTCAAAAATCGCAAGCCCAGGACGCTAACCTTTTGTTCAAACATAAATTAAACAGAATACCTGAAACTTTCATTGATTTAGATGAAAACTTTCTGCCAGGAGATTTGCAATATCCTGACCTTCATTCCCAAGTTCCGTCTTCAGATTGAAAATTTATTGCTTATTTTTTGGGATTAATTTTTCCTTGTTTCTTTGAAGAGAGACAGGTGAATACTAAAAGGCATCTTTTGAGCTCCCTAATTCTCTTGAATTGTACTTACCTTTCAAACCCTGTTCCCAAATATGATAAAAAGATTGAATATTTCAAAATATTTTGAGAGTCTTTACCTTTGGTTGACCATGACTTTTCTGAGGTCTTCTCAGCTGTAAAAGCAGATAAACTACCTCTTTCCTGTTCTTATGATCACAGGATCAAACTTACTGGCCCACCTCCCAAGCCTGGAAAGCTCTACTCTCTCCCAAAGGAAGAACCAACCTCCCTTCAAGAATACATTGCAGAAGATGTATTGAAAGGATTTATTTGACCAAGAAATTTGAATAATGGCTTGCCTGTCCTAGTTTTCCAAAGAAATATGGTGGGATTTGCCTTCATGTTGATTACAGGAAAATTAACCAGGTAAACCAGTAGAATGTATATCCAGTACCACCTATGGCACACCTCCTCAATCTCTTCCATGAAGCTGCTTATTTCTCAAAGTTATACCTTCAAGTTGCCTATAACCTAATTTGCATTCCAAAGGGTTGTGAGTATTTGAACACAATGTGAACACAGTTTGACAGTTATGAGTATAGCTTCATGCCTTTTGGCCTCTGCAATGCTCCTCCCACTTCTCAAAATTTTTCTGATCTTGTAGAGAAAAAAATTTTGGTGTATCTTGATTATATACTTTTCTACTCAAAAAAACTTCAGGATCATGTTGCACATGTGGGAGAGGTGCTGAAGCAACTTCAAAATAATAACCTGTTTGAAAAAGCATCTAAGTGCAAATTTCATACCCATTCTCTTCAGTGTTTAGTTGTCAGAGTCTTTCAGCAAGTACTATTGATTGACCTGGCCAAAAACCAACGCATACTGGACTGGCCCCCACCTTCTTCCTTCAAATCCCTTCAAATTTTCCTTGGCTTGAGTAATTTTTACAGGAGGCTTATTAAGCATTATGCCAATAAAACCATTAATCTTACTAACTTTTTTCAAAAAGACACTCATTTTGATTTTAATGAACAAGCTGCTTCTTAGTTCAAACCTCTAAAGAAAGTGTTCACTACTGCTACAATACTTGCTCACTTTAACAAGCTAGCTTGCATTATTGTGGAAACAGACGCAAGAAACTATGCAATTGCAGGAGTAGTCTCAAAGTTTTCTACCTCTTCCTCTCTCTTTCATCCCATAGCCTTTGATTCCGGCAAATTTCTCACTGCAGATCTTATCTACAATATTCATGACAACAAACTTCTTGCAATGTTTTACTGCTTGAACAATTGGTGTTCATAACTTTTGAGTCTTATGGAATCCTTTGAGGTTTTACCTGATTGCAATTCTCTTAAATATTTCATGAGCTCAAAAGTCCTTACATGCAGACAGGCATTTTGGGCCAAATACCTCTCCAAGTTCATGTTTCAAATCACATAACGCCCGGGAAACAAGTGGTATTTCCTGATGCTTTATCATGTTGGGACAATGTTTACCTAGGGGGGGGCACCTTTGCCAATAACAACCCTGAAAATGTTAGGACACTGTTCTCTAATTAGTCTGCCCAACTCAGTTCAATCATCACTCAACTTTGAGACACAGCTTCCAAAATTAGACAAGCTTGATTGGAAAAATCCAAGTTTAACAAACTTTGCAAGATTGCAAAACTATTTGATATTCACTATAGTATTGATGAAAACAATTATTTAGTTCATTAATACTTTATAGCATTACCTCATACTCCTTGAATCAAGTTAGATATCTTTGAGCCTTTGCATGCTTCTCCTCTTGCTGGTCATCATGGGCAGGATAAAAGCTGACAATTTATTGCCCAATATTTCTATTGGCCTGGTATGACCAAAGAAGTAAAAGACTATGTTAGTGTGTGCTATTACTGCAATTGTAACAAGTTCTTGAGACATTGGAAGTATGGTCTGCTCCAGTCACTTCCAATCCAGCCTATTCCTTGGAACTTGGTGTCAATTTATTTCATTCCAAAATTACCTATTTCTAGTGTTTATGATGATATTTTAGTGTTAGTAGATTGCTTCTGAAAGATGGCTTTATTCATTTGCAGTATGGTGACCGCCTCTTTAAAGGCCTAGCTAATTTGTTCATAGAATATGTTTTTTCAAAACATGGTCTCCCTGATAGTATAGTTAGCTTTTGTGGATCTTTCTTTTTCTCTAGCTTCTGGATTTTCTATTCAAACATTTTAAGATCACTTAAAACTTATAAAAGGCTTGCCACCCAGAAACAGATTGGAAAACCAAGCAAGTCAATCAGATTCTTGAACATTTTCTTTGAATGAACATCTCCTATCAACGGTATGAATGGTTGCAATGGCTCCTATTACCCAATCTTGCCTACAACAATTCCAGTTATTCCTCCACCAAACTTCCAGACTTTTTATGGTAGAAACTCAACTTTTGCTCCTATTCAGCCAGCACCTTCTCAACCCGCTACCAACTACCTTAATCACATTCAATCCCTTCAATTTCAACTCCAATCCAAACTCAAAGAAGATAACAAGCATTAAAAGGAGAAAGCAGACCAACTTTGCACCATGGCACCAACCTTTACAGTAGGAGATCAGGTATGACTCAACATTTGCAATATTTGCAGTACTTGCCCAACCCATAAACTCTCTGAAGGAAAACTTGGCCCCTCCAAATTTGAATCAGTCATCTCTCCCAATGCTTTTAAACTTACCTTACCTGCAAATTGGAAAGGTATCAACCCGGTCTTTCATGTGTCACTCCTAGAGCCAGCTAGAGTCATTTACCCGGGAAAGACTCATCACCTCCTGAACCAGTACATTTCCAAAATCATCTGGAGTGGGAAGTAACCCTTATTCTGGATTCCAGGTTGGCCAAAGGAAAAATTCAATACCTTTTTTAATGGACTGGTTTCCATTCCAACAAAGATTGCACCTTGTGGGAACCAGCCCATCACTTTTGCAACTCTCCTGATTTTGTTTCAGATTTCCATGCAAAATAACCTTGCAAACCTTTCCAATCTTAATTCCATCCTTCCAATCCCATTCCACATTTCCATCCCATTCCAGCTTATTCCATCTCAACCAATCTTGTCACATTTCTCATTACATTTCCCACCTTATTTCCATTTCTTGAACTTGTTTCTTTCTTTGAATTCCAACTATTTATTTCAAAATAAAGGAACTCTCATCTCTCAAAAAAAATATTAATATTAAAAATAATAAATAATAAAAATAAAAATAATAAATAATAAAAATAAAAATAAAAATAAAATAAAAATAAAAATAAAATAATAATAGTATTTAATAATAAATAATAAAATTATGAAAATATACAAATTTTCCTTTATTTCTTTTTCCAACTCTTCCAAATTTTCCTTTAATTCCATTACCAAAAATTCAAACGCATCCAAATCCTAATTTCTTATCATCCCCAAAATGTTTTCAAGACAAGGACCTGCATAACTAAATGCTTCTCAAAAGTTTCCTTGCATTTTGCAGTCTGAGCCCTTTTTGGTTGGGGATTCCATTCATCCTCCCCCAAGAGCTCTTCACAGGCTCTCTTCCTCCAACCTTGCAAGAAACCTTCTCCCACATTTCCAGTTAGCCATCTTGCATCAGCCTCAACCGGCGCCACAACTTGCACTTGGTCCCCCTTGCTTTGGCCTTCAATCCCGCTCCCTTCCACTCCATCCCTTTCTTCCTTGCCTCCAATCCCTGCCTCTTGTCCCATCTTGTTTCCTTCTCCTTCTCAATTTCCTCCATTTCTTTCAGTTCCTCCTTCTTGCCCTGTTTTTTTTCCTCCATCAGTTTCATTCTGCTCCTGCCTTGCCTCCTTGGTTGTTGGAACAACTCTTTCTTCCCCTTGCACTTCACTTTGCACCTGAGGATTCATATGGCTTGCTTTAAACTTGGTCAATGGCCCAAAATATGGTGGTGGTGGTGGTGGTGGTGGTGTATTAGTGCTTTACCTTCAAAACCTTGGAAATACTTAGCAGGACAAAAATTATATCATATTCAATTTTATTTTGTTCATTCAGTTGGTCTCTAGCCTTGCTCACCTGGATCCTGTATTCCTAGGAACTTGATCTCTGGTACTGGTGGGATGTGATAGTTTGTGTGTGGAGGAGACCTTTGACTTTTTACTGTGCCAGTGGACGCCCCTGGATTAAATTTCACTTATTTTTAGAATCTAAGGTAAAAACACTGCAGAAGAAAATTTCTAGTGTGGGGAAGATAGGGAAAAAAATTTAGCTGTAAATTTAGCAGGATACAAAAAATAAATTTCAAAATCTGCTTGATGCACCAAATATTTGGGAGCCTTATTTTTCAAGATTTTTTTCTTCTCTGTGATTTGATATCAAGTGAGTTTTTGATGTTTTTCTTAAAAGCCCTCACAATGAGTTACATTGGGGGCAAAAAACCATACAGCAAAACCTATTGACTATTGGAAATGCCTTTGGAAGATGTGGCTTCACCTCCTTCTAGGGCCAGTAAATTCAATTTGGAAACTCTTCAAATTCCTCCGCAGGTTGTGCAACCAAGATTATTCCTCGTGGTAACCCATTGGTGCATTTTAGATCCAACCACATTCCCCAATGCAAAAATGGGGCAAAAATAAAGGAGAAATGGAGGAGAGGAATTTCTAGAGAATTTTAGTGGGAACCCCTGGATTATTTACCAATCGCTTTCTATTTAAAGGAAATGTACATACAAACTTTCAAAGCAGGCACTGCTTGCACTTGCCTGGAAGAACCTGGGCAGCGGTACTACGGACACATCTTTCTTTTCAACAAATGAATTTTTTGCAAAAACAAGAACAAGATGACAAAATGTTTAAATCTAAAATGTTTATATTCAAGTAATGAAGTAAATTATTATCTTAAGGTTATACAGTATTAGGTAACGAATTTTGGAATCAATGGCAAAATCATCTAAAAGATTGCAGGAGCTCGCAGTTTTATACCTGGCAAACTTTTACTCTCCAATGTTTAGGGTTATTTTCTGTGTTTGGTGGTGGATACAACCTGGATAGGGGAGAGAGGCCCTCCTTAAATAGAAAAATCCTTCCCCCAGGGGTGCTTAGGGCTGCCCCTGAGGTTCTCCCTGCCCTGGTGGGGAAGAGTGGGATACAGGTACATGAGGCATTTCTGCTGGTTGGAAAGAGGTTGTAATGGGTTTTCATGCATGCAAAGCCCCGCATAAATTTCTGTGTAGTTCTGGGCTGATTTTGTGCTTTTTTGAACTTGTACTGGTGGGTTGCTTGGTTCTGCATGGTCCTATCTTCCTGCATATATTTTTGGGTAGTTCTTTGAGGCCTTGTACTGTTGGTTGTTTTTTTACACATGGTCCAGAATTCCTGCATATATTGCTGGGTAGTCTTGTGGTGACTTTTACTGCTGTTTTTTTGGTTTCACATGGTCCAGACTGCCTGCATATATTGCTGGTTAGTCCTTTGGTGCCTTGTACTGCTGGTTGTTTGATTAAACATGGTTCAGACTGCCTGAATATACTTCTTGGTAGTCCTTTGGTGACTTGTACTGCTGGTTGTTTGGTTACACATGGTTCAGAATGCCTGCATATATTGCTGGGTAGTACTGTGGTGCCTTGTACTTCTGGTGGTTTGTTTCCACAAGATCTTGCTTATGGTTCTGAGTATACAGGTTAGTTGATTGGTTGTATTTTTTTTGAGGTGTTGTGGTGAGATGTTACTGGTATGTTTTTAGGGATTCTACGTATACCCATATCGCCTTGAACTTGTTTGTGATCCCTGGGTATGATATGGGCTGTCCAAAATTGATTTTGGCTGTATCTTCTAAACCATGAGAAATAGAGGGGTAGTTTGGCTTTGTGACTGTAGTTTATTTTTGTTCTATAATCCATTTCTGTTTTTACCTTTATTATTGGGATCATATTTTTGATAGAAATTTGACTCTGATGGCTACTGATAAGGTTTGGTGTACCACATCCTGCCCCAAATCAATGCTTTCCACTGCATTCCCTATTGGGAAAAATCAGACTCCCCATCCTATCCTTCTTATTTTTGAATAATAGACAGAATAAATTATATAATAAAAATAAAACAAAAAGATCCAAGGAGTTCAAAGTCTTCCAGTTGGTCCTGTTGCAATCTTGATGATTTATCTTCACACCTTTCCGTCTTCATTCCTTCTTGAGTGCACCCATGTAAAAGTTAAAAGTATGATTCATTGTTTCCATTCTTCTTGGTTGTTGAGTTATAGTAGAGTTCTTCTGGTTAAAGACAGGTTTTGGCATTTTTTCCGTTGTTTTAACTTAAAATCTTCTTTTCCTTCTCCATATACCATGGTCCTTCATGGCCAAAGAAAGACTTTTTTCCTCATTTCCTACCCTATATTTACGCTAAGTCTTCCTTTAGAACCAAGCCTTGAAACCCTGTTTGCATCTATTGAAACCTGATAGATAACGTTCCCTTTGACATCTAATATGATGCCTTATCAGAAATTTCTAGCTGAAAATAAATTGATCCCTCTTTCCTTGATAACTTGAAACGTCTTGGAATTGTGAATTGGTCCCAGTATGGATATAAACCAGTCTTGATGTCTTCAGTTCTTCCTTTCTTACCAGTGTCCCATGTTCTTTTTGGGTTGAAATTATCTAAATTAATAATCATCATGAGAAGGAATACATATATTTTATTTCTTTGCAGTGTAGGCTCTTGCTCAGGAGCTTAGTTTTTTTTCTTATTATCATTTTATGGATGAGCATTTTATGCCCTTGCTTAGGAGCCACTGTTTTATCCTTTGCTATTATTCCTGTTATGTACTTGGAGGATGTAACAGCACTTTAAAATCTTGTACCCTTATTTTTCTTTCTCCTCATTATTTTCTTATATACATATACATATATATATATATATATATATATATATATATATATATATATATATATATATATATATATATATATATATATTTCTTTTGAGGGAATAAGCGGAAACCAAGGCCCCAAAGAAACCTAGTGTTCTGGTTGGTCTTTTTGAATTTCTTGGTGATTTATATTTTGATATTTTCTCTTCTGGCTTTCTTACCAGTCCTCCATTTCCCCTTGGGTGTTGAGCTGAAATTTCTTTTAACCCTCTACTTGAATGGTTGTTGTGTTTTTTTTTGTTTTCATTTATATTACCCTCATTCTTAAGTTTTATATTTTTTTTACTAAAGGATGGTTTGTTATTTAGTTTAAGGTCCTACAGGGGAGAGGGGGTCTTTGCTATTGGATGCGCCTTCCATGAACAACTTTGTTGCCAAGCAATTTGGTGCAAGTAGGCGTCAGGCACCAGCTGCCATAAGGAGAGGAGCTTTGCATTTTAAGTTGTTAACAGAAGGCGCCTCCAAACTAAAAGAGTTTCCCCGGGTTCAGGAGGCCGTATGCAGAGGTGATGCAGGGTAATTGTTGCAAGACTAGTTTTCACAGTAGTCGTTAGCAAGGAGACAGCACTACTTCCCGTGGTAGTCAATTTCATGGCCTAGACTACACTCCTGATCCCTGAAACCAGATAAATTTCAATCATTGCCATGGTTCGCAAAAAATACTAACCAAGATGTTTCTATGGAAGGTAAGCCACACATATTTTTTTCCATTTCTTCTTTCCCCCTTTGTTTTAATTCAATAACTCCTTGTTTATTCCTTCTCCTTATTAAATTTGTATCCAATTACCATTGTAGTTTCCAGTTTCTATTGATCTGATTCCCCAGGTGATAGAAAGGATATCATTCTGTATTCAATGCTGGTGTCCTGTGGGTTGATCTAGGTAACTTTTTTTTATAACTCATGTCTTCATCCCATACTAACTGTGGCTCTTATGCCATATCCTCCCCTTCCAGTATTTTCCTCCCATTTGAATGTTTGTGGCGCAATCTGAATGCACCCTTCCCATCCCAAATGTCAGAGGTATTTATGGCATGCCCAGCACTGGTGGTTTAAGAGTATTTAGTTGAAATTTTTCCTGAAACCAATATTATGGTTATCAAAGGGTATCTTCTTTTATTTCTTAACACTTCATTACATTAATTAATATTTTTTTTAGTCTTTGTATTGGGACTGATTGATTTTTTTCAGTGGGGTATGATGGTGGCAGCTAATCTTATTTGTTCTCATCTTCTTCTTCTTTCCAGATGGCAAAGACAATGCAGCAACCAAGTTTGTGGTGAGCAATGAAAGAGAATGGCGCTGTTTGCTTCAATTTCCCATGCTTTCCAAAAAACAATCACACAATTCCAGTCAGATGCAAGCAAAAAAATGTTTGGGCCAACATTGAGTTTTCAATATTTTTAATTTTTTTATTCTTTGTTTATCTTTTTTTTTGGTTTTTTTACTAGTTTATTTTATTTATTTTATTAATTTATATTTATTTATACTTAGTTAAATTTATTTGTATTTATTGATATTTATTTAATTTATTTATATTTATTTATATTTTTTGAAAGATTTATTTATATTTATTTACATTGATTTATATTTATTTCTATTTATTTCTATTTATTTCTATTTATTTCTATTTATTTCTATTTATTTCTATTTATTTCTATTTATTATAATATATATATATATATATTAAGCCCATCTGTTGATTTTAGGCTCTGTGCAGGGCCTGGACTGCAGCAGTGATGGGGGTATTGCGCGCAAATTTTTTGTAGGAAGATGGGGATCTTCTTCTCCCAGTAGTTTTCCTGGGGGTCCATTTGGATCATCAATGGCCTTGGAACCAATCAAATTCAACCTTAGCAAAAGTCAATCAAGATTTGATTGCAATGGAACCGCCACAAGGTGTTCTGTTAGCCGGTAAGCCCCAAATTCTATCTTCCATTTCTGTATTTTTCTATTCTTTTATTGTCCTCTCCTGTACCACTCCATTGACAGTACTAGCACTCATACTTGTGTCCTAATATGATCTACATATTCTTGTCTTCTGATGTATTAGATGCTTGCCTCTCCTTAGGTTGATTCCAGTAAGTGTCTCCCCCCCTTTTTTTTGTGCTGTACCATTTTTGTGCTATCACCAAGATGCTGCAGCATGTATTCAAATGCAATCTGATCATTCTTCTGGCTTGTGCCTTGATTTGACATGAAGTTCCCCAAACAATTGTGTCAGTCACCTGGATGCCAAGACCCTTGCTATCCTTTAGCTACCAGAGGTGATATTGTAAATAATAAATATATTATTTAATAATTGCAGCGAAAATCCCTAGAATACTTGGATTAAGCTTATTGCAAGGTTAAATGGTTTGGTTATTGTTTATTGTTTCAAATCAAAATTGATTATTAAATATTTATAGAGGGGCCACAATTATATTGGGGATCTTTAACACCTCTCTTCAGGGATTTAAGTATGAAAACACATAGTCCTGGTTACTTTGGGTTCTTTAGTTAAAATATTATTATACCCAAAGATAATATGTATATAAAATACACAATGGAGTGGTAGGTCCTTGTAGCCAAGCTACCACGACAGAGAAAGGATAACAAGACTCACTTGGATATTATTAAATCCTTTGGGTATCTGTGTGGGACGTGTACTGATGGGTTAAACCTGTATACTGGGGTTATAAGGTTGTTCAGCAGTTTTCATTGATAAAAAGAGGTTTGAGGACGTGATTTGCTAAGATAATTACTTAAAAATATAATTCATGAGAATTCATGTAATATTATTACATCATTATCTTCCTTAGTATGTCACAAAGATGTTGATGTATAGTAATTCTCATAAAAGTATATTAAAGTATTTTAATATATTTTTGAAGCTGTCATTGTCTTATTTTCGACATTCTTGATTCTTCGCATTATATTAAATAAAAGATACGTGTAAAGATTATTTAGGTATTTTTATTTAATTTATGTATATTTAGATAGTCTAATATCCAAGGGAACCTTTATTACATATGTAACAAGTTCCCGTGTATGTTGTAGGCTTTTTAGGCGGTACCCGGGCTGCCTGTAACTATGTTAGCCAGTAGTCCCGTGGCTGCGAACTTATCAGAGGCCCGGGGCTGCGTACACGACCTTGATGGGTTGACACGGCTTTATCTCAGCTGCGCATGGGTGCTGTGGTTGCCGCGGCTGCGTGCGGGAATTGTGAAAAAACACATTTCCGCCCGTAACTCCTAAAATATATACAACACCTCAATTCTGACTGAATTTTAGGTTTGAAACCTATACGTGAAAATGTGTTTGAAATATTTGATTTACCAAAAAGCTCAATACTGGAGCCGTAGTATTTTGGTTCTTTTTTCCTTAATTATTTAAAAATATAAGGAGTTGGATTTCAAGGGTGGGGTCAGTGAGTAACCCTACCTAATTTTGGATGGAAAATCCATTTCTGTAATAATATTTATGGTTTTCCTTCTCCTTCTTAGGTTAGTTGTATTATTATTATTTTTATGTTATTTTAGTTACTTTTGCAGCTTGCTCTGCAATAGTAGCAAGCTGACATTCCCCCAATCCAAGATATGGTCATATCTGAAAAAAAATCTGGAGAAAGTTTGGAGAAGAAAATTAACTGCATAGTTGCTTCACTGCCTTTTACTGGCTCTGTAATTTCTGAGATGTATTGGTCCATCAGGTATATCATTTTCTGGTAACCATTCATCTTTGTCTGCAGACTCCCCTTTGTATCTTACTAACTATAGTCTTGTTTATTTTCCTTGTACCCTCTCTTTCTTATCTCTCAATATCCTGCTGACTTTCCCTTTTCCTTTTACAGGGTTGGGTTCTATTGGGACTATTGCTGGAGGGAGGTTGCTGCCTTCTCTTGGTTTAAAGTGTTTGACTAGGCTAACGGGAAATACCAGATTTTTTCTTGATAATTCTTCACTCAAGATTACTTCCACAGCATTTTTTCCATGCATATTCTTGATAACAAATGGTCCAACAAAGGCTGGTTTCATTTTCCTGTTGCCTGCCAGGTTGTTGAAGTTAGTTGTAGATATCAAGGTCTGGTCTCCTATCTAAAAGTCAGGTTCTTTATGGGATTTGTCCCATCTTTGTTTGTTTTATTCAACATCTTCTTCCACACATTTCTGAGCATGGTTATTTGCTACATCTATCATCTTTTTAAAGTCAAGAGATGTTGGATGAATAGTGGCTAAGTTATAGTTCACATTATTCCTAGGGAGTTTTGGAATCCATCCTCTTTCTAGTATGTAAGGGGCTTCCTTGGTGGTAGAATGTTTACTGCTGTTTTAAGCAATTTCTAGGGTTGGGAGTAGGCTGACCCAATCATGGCAATAACCATCAGAGTTTCTGTATTCTAGACCAAAGCTACAGAACCTCCTTAGCATATCTTCTAGGGTCTGTATCATTGTTTCAGCTAATCCGTCAGTTTGGGGATGGTATGCTGTAGAAAATGCTAGGGTAGTACCCAGTATATCATGTAGATTCCTCCAAAATTCAGATGTGAATTTGGGTTCTCTGTCACTGATTATAATCTTGGGTATACCCACATCAGCTATTATCCTTTTCCAGAATAGTAAGGCTACATCCATAGCACTATCCTCCTTGTGGTTAGGTAAGAATTTTGCCTTTTAGGAATATCTGTCAACTATAACTAGGACAGAGTTATAAGAATGAGTACCTCCAGGGGGGAGGCCAGTGACAAAATCCATTTTGATAATTTCCCACCTGGTGGTAGGTTCAGATATCTTCTGTAAGAGTCCAAAACTTTTTCCAGTAGTTTTATTAGATTTCTGGCAGGTTTCACAGCTGGTGACATATTCTGTAGTGACTTCTTTCCAGTCTATCCACCAGGAAGTTTGTTTCACTTTTTCTAAGGTTCTTTCTGTGGATAAATGTCCTGATGAACAGTTGTCATGGCATTCCTGGAGTATATGTTGTATATGCTCTTTGTTGCTCAGTACTAATACGCTGGAATGTTGGTGTATATAGTAAAGGAGACTATCCCAAAAGGTAAACCTTCCTGCTTTAAAGGGTTTAAGTAGTGAAGCGGGCAGGCTATTTATCAAAGCTGCTTCTGGGTATTCACATTCCATAATGGTTATCAGCAGCTTGATCTCAGGAGATTTTCTATCCCTTACTAAGTTGAAGAAAGCAGTATCTAATTCACATAAGTGGATTCCCATTATTGGAGCACTTAATGCAAAAAGATTGATATTCAAGATAGGAAAGATATCTTGATCTTCAGGGTCATATGCTGGATTGTTAGAGTAATTAGGCAACACATTCCTACTCAGACTATCCGCATTCTGATGTTTAGCTCCAGCTTTATGTACTATAGTCATCTGCCCTCTATATTGTTGTATAGCAATTTGCCACCTGAGCATATGTCTGCTGGGGGTTTTGATGTTCATAAGAGTTCTTACAGCATTGCAGTCCGTGATTAATTGAAAAGTGGTGCCTTCTAAGTAATAGTGCAGCTTCTCTAAAGCCCATACTAGTGCCAAACATTCCAATTTACTGTCCCCATATCTCTTCTCAGTATATTTGATCTGTCTAGATATGAAGAGTACAGGTTTTTCTACTGGTTTGTCTTCTTCTATCCTTTCCTGATGTAAAGCAGCTCCTAGCCCTTACATGCAAGCGTCAATGTATAGTTTGAATGGTTTAGAGTAATCTGGTTGGATAAGTAGAGGAGTAGAGGTCATAGCTATTTTTAATTCCTCATAGTTCTTTAGTCTCTCATGAGTCATTTCAAATAGTGTATTGTTGTTGCATACCTCATACAGAATTTTAGTTAGCATAGCAAACTTTGGTATATATTGTCTGTAATAACTGCACAAACTGATGAAGGACAATAATTCTGTCTTTTTTTGAGGCATAGGTGTATTCATAACAGCAGCTATCTTATTATGATAAGCAGCTAGAGTTAGACCAGAGACTATATGTCCTAAGGCTTTCAATTCTCCATAGCCAAAATTGAATTTCTTCATGGAAACCTTTAGTCCTGCTTTGGAGATAGTCTGGAGTACTAATATTACTTGGTTAATATGAGTATCCCAGTAATCAGAGTATATGATAACATCATCTATGTATACCATCATCCATCCTTGTCTGATGTAAGTACCTAGAACTGTATCGATTGTTCTCTGGAAGTGTGATGGAGCATTCTTTATGCCAAAAGGCATCCTGAGATATTCATATATTCCCAAATGACAGATTATTCTCATAAACTTGCGGCTTTCAGGACTTATTGGTATCCAGTGAAAACCTTTAAGCATATCCATCGTAGTGATGTACTTAGCCTTGGACAAATTATGCAAAGCATGATCAATTTGGGGTATAGGATAATAATCTGCTTGAGTTTAATTGTTCAGAATTCTGAAGTCTCCTACCATTCTTGAATTGTCATTATGCCAAGCTATGATTACAGGTGTGGTGACATCTACCTGTTCATTGTTTCCTACTTTCCTTAATACTTGTAAGTCTATCAGTTCTTGGATATGTTCCTCAAGAGAATTTCTTAACTTAGGACTAGACGGATAGGCTGGTCTTCTTAAGTTAGGAGGATAAGGAGGCTTAATGGTCAATGTTAATACCATATCATGTCCTTTAATATCACCAAAAGGATGGTCTTTACTACAGAAAGCATTCTGGTTCTCAAAGCAGATTTTTAATATATCTTTCTTCTGTTCCTCAGAATTTTTTGTATTCAGAGCTGCTTGAGAGAAATATTCTTGATCAAAGTCTTCCAAATGCTTTTGGTAAGTAGAGGAGGGGAATTTAGACTGAATAGTGCATATCTTAAACTTCTTATCCCAATTACCTCCTACTGTGAAGTATCTTCCTCTGATCTGGAACACGTCTATACCATATAGACATAAGGCACCATTACCCATTATCAGGTAGTCACACAGTCCGTTGAGTAATACTAAAAACTCCACTTGTATTCTCAATGATCCTTTAGTGTGAGGTAATATTATAAGAGCAGTCCATACTCCAATAGCATTCATAGTAGAGTCGCAAGAACTGAACTTGGCTTTTGGGACAGGTAAAAGGTGTTCCTCCCAATTGGGGTCCCATTTGTTTAAGAATTCCACACAGACACATGAGCAAAAGGCTCCACTATCCAGCTATAACCTTATGGGTCTGTTTTTATACAACCCAGTTGCATAGCACTTTTGACCAGTGGTATAACTTTTCCCACTCATAGGATTAACTGTTAATGGTTTGACATCCATAATGTGTCTAGGAATTATAGGATGATCCCATTGTTGGGGTAGGCTAGAATCCCCATGGATGTTATTGATCTCTGCAGAAGTACCTATATGCCCTTCTATAACATTAATAGGGTTGGTCAAGATCAATTCACATTCAGAAAGAGATCCTTCAGTATCAGCTATTTCTTCATAGTTCTGATTCTCTTCAACCTCCTGTTCTCCTTCCAAGACTGCTATCTTCCTTCTTGGTAATGGACAGTCTTGTCTCATATGCCCAGTCTTGTTACAATTCCAACAAGTTGAAGGCGTCCTCTCTTTCTCCCTATTCTCATTAGGTTTCTTATTTTCAGAGGCATTTATCAGAGGAGGTTTTTCTCTGGTTTTCTTAAAAGTGTAGTTCTCTTTGGGTCTAGAAGGGGCTTTCTTGTCCAACCCATTCATGTCTATTACTTCTTCTAACACATTGATTAGAGTAGGCAAGTTCCCATCCATGCTCATCCTACATCTTAGGCTATGGTTAAGATTGCCAGGACACAGGTTGAGGAGTCTTTCATTTACTTCCTCTTTATCAGCATCTGGATAGAAGCAATCCAATCTTTTCTTCTGTTCCAAGCACCATTTGTGAGGTTTGTCCTTGGAGGGGTCAAATGAGGAATTTTTGAAATTTTTTCATCATTTTCCTTTTCCACATTCTAGAACCAAATTTTTCTTTGATCAGAAGTTTCCAAGAATTCCATGGTAAGGATCCTACTCCTTCTCCCTTACTGAGAAACCAGTCCAATGCTACTCCTTCAAATAATCTGGGTAACCGGACTACAGCTATAGCTTCTGGTAAGTCATAAGAGTTAATGATGTAATCAATAAATTTAATAAAATTTATATGATTGTATTCTCCTTCTCTAGAGAACTTGGGCCATTCAGAGATAGGTGGTAACAGTTTGAGGGCTTGCTCCATCTCAGGAGTAGGACTAGGCCTAAAGGTGTCACTCCTATGCATTCCTAATAAGGGTGGTGCATAAGGAGTATCAGTTTGTCTGGGAGGCTTTGGTTTCTCTGTAGTACTCCCCAAGGGGTTGGTCAGACGGACTTTTAAGTCTCTAAGATCATTTTTGATCACATTAAGTTGCAGGTCCACTTTGCTATTGAGCACATCCAATTTTTCACTAAGGGATAGAATAGAACTGTTAGTGGTAGTTGCCAATTCTTCTTTCAAGGGGTGGAAAGACATAATAAAATCTTCTTGTATTCTGGACAACATATTCTCAATTGTTTGAGTCTGTTTGATCCTACCTTGATTAATTGTTTCCAATAATTGCTCTGTGAGTTCTTTAATCTCTTCCATTCCTACCGTCTTTGTTTGGTTATTCACTAATTTGGCTACTACTGAGGTTAATTTATCAATTTGGGTGTAAACCCCATCCAAATTTTCACAAACAATTTTAAAATTATGACGCATATCATTAGAAAAGGAAGTAATTACATCAGAGGTCTGTTTGGGATCAGATTTAGAGGTTAATTGTTGTAAACCTTTTTCCACTTTTGAGCTAGTGATATTATCTGGTCCCAGTCTTTCTTTCCCTTTGGCTTGTGATGGGAAGAGGATCTCTTCTTTCCTGATACTTTGCCTTTCAGTTGGGCTAATTGATCCCACGGATTCCACTTTTCAACGTAGGATTCTACCTCTTTCCTTGGAATCAGTTTCTGAAGAGCTATCTGGGTGGCTTTTGCCTGGGAGATTATCTTTTTCATGGATACCATGTCCTCCTTGGCTTGGGCTTCTTTGAATTCTTCCCAATATTTCACGTGTTCTTTGACTAGGTCTTTGATCCTGGACTCCTTGGCCAGATTCTGCTGGGGTGGCTGCAGGGAATCTTCTTGTAAAGGAGGGTTGCTTGATTCTGCTACTTTCTCCGGCTCTAGGTTGGGAGAGGGCAGAAGTGGTTGGTGCTGCTCCTTGCTCATCAACATTTGGTTCACGTGTTCTAATCCCTTCATTGTTGTGCTTAGTGGTGGTCTCACAGTTACTGAGAGCTGTTGGCAAAGATACATAGGAGGGAATTCTTCCTGAGGCTCTCTTTTTCCGTCTGATCATTTTCAGAATAATATGTTTATAAGTGTTTTTACAGAAAAAATCCCTAAAAATAATTTTTGTTTCAAAACTCACTTAAATTGATATTCAAAGGTACTAAGACCTTATTGGGGTTGAATTGATCTCTAGTAGGTAATCCTACGGGGTCTTGGTGGCTTCCAATGAGGTCTTCACCCGTCCAATCAATATTTTCAGGGCGTCCGGAGAGGTCTGGGATTTCCTGATCTAATAGATACACTTCAGTGGCCGTGGTTTCTGGTACAGGAGGGTTCACCAATAAAAAAAGGTATATTTTATTGGTTTAATAAAATATGTTAATATTATTTTCTTTTAAAAATAATATGTTAATGCAAGTTGTGTACTTACTTTTATATTTCAAAAAGTAATTTATACGTTATTTTTTCCAAGCTTTATGTTTTCTCAATAGAGCCTGAAATTTGATAAGCCTTTCAAGATCTTCTTTTTCAAGGAGTTTATCTAGGTGTTTGCGTGCAAAAGAAATATTAAGTTGCTCAGCTGGAGTTAAGGCTTTCCAACCGGTAGGTTTATAATTTTTAATATATTCTTCTTTTCCTATCTTTAAAATATTTAGATAATAGATTATTAATTCTGCATTGGTTTTTAAATCCACTGCCAAAGAATTTAATAATAAATCAAGGTTATAAAGTCAGATAAATTTATCTTTGATTTTATTTTTTCGTGAACAATGTCTGGTCCGAGGTATTAAATATAATAAAATGGAATATTTCTCGGCCAGAACCCCAATTTTCAGCCTCCTGGATGCCAAGACCCTTGTTATCCTTTAGCTACCAGGGGTGATATTGTAAATAATAAATATATTATTTAATAATTGCAGCAAAAATCCGTAGAATACTTGGATTAAGCTTATTGCAAGGTTAAATGGTTTGGTTATTGTTTATTGTTTCAAATCAAAATTGATTATTAAATATTTATAGAAGGGCCACAATTATATTGGGGATCTTTAACACCTCTCTTCAGGGATTTCAGTATGAAAACACATAGTCCTGGTTACTTTGGGTTCTTTAGTTTAAAGATTATTATACCCAAAGATAATATGTATATAAAATACACAATGGAGTGGTAGGGCCTTGTAGCCAAGCTACCACAACAGAGAAAGGATAATAATACTCACGGGCATATTATTAAATCCTTTGGGTATCTGTTTGGGACGTGTACTGATGGGTTAAACCTGTATACTGGGGTTATAAGGTTGTTCAGCAGTTTTAATTGATAAAAAGAGGTTTGAGGATGGATA
This sequence comes from Puccinia polysora, assembly GCA_025617555.3. NCBI lineage: Eukaryota > Fungi > Basidiomycota > Pucciniomycetes > Pucciniales > Pucciniaceae > Puccinia > Puccinia polysora. The sequence goes on along the minus strand of CM062625.1, from coordinate 42,720,166 downwards.
TTACTAATCAGACATTGCCATAAATCACTTAATTATCTCTTATAAGTATTTGATTACCTTGGCACGGCGTCTGGATATGAATATTACTGGGTCTATGCCCAAAAAAATCCTCAAAAGAGCTCTGTATTTGGAGTTTTTGGGGTCCCAATATGCTCCTTCTGACGGTTGTAGTTGCTCAAAGGGACCGAAACTAAGGCTAGCAGGGTAACCAGGGGTAGCCTTTCATGTGCCTTTGGTGCTATAGCCCGGGTAGCATCTAATTCCTCAGGGTATGGGAATTATTCTACCTTATAATGGACATTAGGGCGTGTGAATAACACTAATCTGTCCTATTTATGTATTATTTTATTAATTATGCTTAGTATATGTTCCCTGTAATATGATAATTATATTATTAGACATCCTTATGGAAATTTTGATTTCAGGTAAGTTCTCATTATGTATCATATAACTGGATTAAAAGGTCATAATATTGTTTTTACTCTTTATCTACGAGTTCCAGTTGATTTGCTAAGATAATTACTTAAAAATATAAGTCATGAGAATTCATATAATATTATTACATCATTATCTTCCTTAGTATGTCACAAAAATATTGGTGTCTAGCAATTCTCACAAAGGTATATTTAAGTATTTTAAAATATTTTTAGAAGTTTTCATTGTCTTATTTTCGACATTCTTGGTACTTTGCATTATATGAAATAAAAAATTAGTGTAAGGATTATTTATGTATTTTTATATAATATTATGTATTTTGAGACAGTCTACTATCCACGGGAACATTTATTACATATGTAGAAAGTTCCCGTGTATGTTGTAGCCTGTTTATGTGGTACCTGGGCTGCCTGTAACTATGTCAGCCCGTAGTCCCGCGGCTGCGTACTTGTCAGAGGCCCAGGGCTGCGTACACGACCTTGAAGGGTTGAAACGGCTGTATCTCAGCTGCGCGCGGGTGCTGTGGCTGCCGGGGCTGCGTGCGGGAATTGTGACAAAACACATTTCCGCCCGTAACTCCTAAAATATACACGAAATCTCAATTCCGACTGAATTTTAGTTGTGAAACCTATACGTGGCAATGTGTGTGAAATATTTAGTTGGCAAAAAAGCTCAATACTTTAGCCGTAGTATTTTGGTTCTTTTTTCCTTAATTATTTAGAGGTGGATTTCAAGGGTGGGGTCAGTGAGTTACCCTACCTAATTTTGGATGGAGAATCCATTTCTGTAATAATATTTATGGTTTTCATACTCCTTCTTAGGTTAGTTGTATTATTATTATTTTTATGTTATTTTAGTTACTTTTGCAGCTTTCCCTGCAATAGTAGCAAGCTGACAAATTGATTATTCAATCTACTCTGCTTGGGCCTACAGTTCTTGTGGAACCTAGCCTTGCTGTTTTTTTCATTCATTGAAATTGCCACATCCCCGCTGTGCCATTCTTATTTTTTTGGGGAGCCAGTTGGATTTGGTTAGTTGGTGCGTCCTCCTCCCATCCAAGTCTATAAAAGGCTGCCCTGGGGTGGAACCAATCTGTGTCCTTGTTCAAAAATCCCCCCCTCTATTTCAAGGTATTTTAATCCATCCCACTTGGTCCAGGAGCCTTTCTCATGTGCAATTGATTTTGCCACCACAACTGTTTGCTCCCATCTGCGTTGTCCTTGTTGCTTCACCATTCTCTAGCTCTTTTTTTTTGTTTGAAAAATCAATGGGTGTGGAGCTCTTCTATGCCTTCCCTTGCAAGGTCAGTAGCTTCCCCTCTTCTCAATTGCCAAGCCAAAAGAAAAAATTACACACAATGAGTAGTTCCCCCCTTTTACTTGCAGTCCTCTTTGCTAATCCTGTTAATAATTTTGTAGCTTGACCAATCGACACCAGTGAAATGAGTGGCAATGATTGTTGGAGTGCAGTCTTCCCCATGCTATGGTGTTTGTAAGTGTTGCTGTATTGTGCTTTTCCCATGGTGGCGCTTTTGACCTTTCATTTGCCAATTGATATCTCCTTCCATTTATTTATTAACTTTTTTGATTACCTGATTTGGGCAAGCTCTCTGGACAAGGTCAATTCTTATCATGGACAGAGAGCAGAAATTAAACCCAATGGGCTGGTGGTCTTTTTCAAGGGCAAGGAAATTTGATCTCAATCCATTGTGGGGTGCCTTCTAAAGACAGAAACAGTAAAGCTTCCATATTTTTGTTGAATTCACTTGCTAATCAGGTTGGAGCAGCAGGCCCTTCCCAATTAATTTGGTCTTTTTCAATTGGATTTTTTTTTCTGTTGGGCGCTCCAAATAATTAATACCTTTTATCCCCCATCTTTTTTTTATAAGGAGCTTCCCTAACTGGCTGCTGTTATATCAATTTTCAAAAACATTTAGGGGAGACTGTAGCGGTGAGCTTTTTTTTTGTTAAAGAAAGGTGTATGAAAATAAATGATTAATTATTACTGATAAATCCTCTGTTCTTTTTTGCTTTTTTGTAGGATACACATTTTTTTATTTTTGTATTTTATTTTTTGTATATTATTATTGTTTTTTACAATTTATATATGAAATCATGTTTATTTTATTTTATTCACTTTATCATTGTTATTATTTTTATTTTTTTACGGTGATGATAAGAAATGGAATCATAGTGCCCACGCTTATCCTCAGCTCACCAGAGGAAACTGGATGGCCTACTTCTGCATCAAAATAAAGTGAAACAATGTGTTGCTCTTCCAAGTAACTTGACCATCTGACATGGTCTGGTATCATCTGATCCATCATTATCATATGGCTAATCCAAAATGTAGCCCAGTTTTCCCTATAATATAAGTGATACCTAATAATCCATGTAATAATATTGCGCTGAAGAGACTGAGAACTAGAACCAAAAAGCTAGATTGGGGTCAGACATGGAAACAGTGAGGAGAGAACAAGGAAAGAAATGAATAGCAGAACACCAACAGCTTAGACAAGGAGTCAAGAGTATTTGAGAATAGCCAGGCAGAGAGACAAGAAGACAATATTAGAGAGGAGAGACAGAAGTTTGTTTGGAGATGCTAATGGGAGGTTGAACATATATTGTTAGGTCAATTTGAGTCTTGAGATGAAAGTCGAGTCATCTTACCAGGGAGAGATGATCAGAGAAGCTTTGAAGACGAGGCCAGTTGAGCAGAGAGGACAGTCAAGATTGGAGATGGAGGAAAGGAAAGATTAAAGATTGAAGAAAGGAAAGATTGAAGGTTGAGAAAAGGGAAGAGATAGAGGTGACAGAGCGAGTAGAGAAGAAAATGGAGAAGAAGGAAAAGAGAAGAATTTGAGGAAAGAAGAATTGTGATTGGGAGGTCACCAAGACCTATAGGCAGTTTGGGGGCTTGAACAGGGAAGAGTATCTGGACCCCGGGCGGGAATTCACGGCAGCATATGTGAGAGAGCCTACATCTTGGGGTAGTCCAGGAGGGGTTGGAGTATAGGATGTCGTAGCCAGGAGGACTAATTGATGGTAGATGTCAACACCCCTCCTGACTGGTAAGAGGGCAAGAGTTGATATTTCTATTGTCTTGGAAGTTGGAGATGGCTTTGAGCAGAAGGTTTAAGGAGTCAATTGACAAGGCTTTAGTCAGCGGATCCGCTAACATGCAGTTTGTTGAGATTAAGGAGCGTTTGAATTCAGAGTTATTGAACTCTTCTCTAAGGCTCTTTGTTTTGATGTTCATATGTTTGGATTTGGAGTGCGACCCAAATCTCTTAATCTTGTCGTCCAACCCTTTATTATCAATGTGTATGGTAGGTTTGAGCTTGGAAGAATGGTGGACCTCACTGACCAGATGAGATATCCACTTCAATTTGAGAAAGCAGTCTAGCAGACCATTGAGCTCAGATTTGGTGGATAAGTACATGATGTTCTTCTGTCTGAAAAAGTTCCAAACCACCGCGCTTTTGTAGTGAAAGATAATAAATCCTCTTTGAGATTTTCAGAGTGTGGGGTTTTCTCCCCAAGTTGCATTGCTTTAAGCAGAGATAGATTCAGAATTTTTGTCAAGACTTAGGATAAGTTTGAGGTCCTTGGTGGTCTTGAGATATTTCCACACATTTCAAGCTTCTTGCCAGTGTGTTTTGCCCGGTTTAGTGTTGAAACAAGCCAAGGTGAAAACCACAAATGCTATGTCAGGTCGGGTATATTGATCCAAGTGATTCAGTAGTCCAATGACAGACTGGTAGTTGACGTTCAGTTGTATAAATTTTGCGTGATCTTCATCTGTGGTGGGCTTGAGATTCAAATTTTGGGTAAGAGGGGAGTAAGTTGCCTTGCATTCCGCTAAGCCCAGTTCTTCCAGTCAACGTTTGATGTGGTTTGGTTGGCTCAAAAAGATTTTGTCGTCTTCTACCTCCATGAGCATGCCAAGGATTTTATTGGGTGGATGACAAGAGGAATTCTTGAAGCGAGTTAGAAAGTTTGATTGAAAGTCATTGCTCTTCCCCACATTGATCAAATCGTCCACATGGAAGTAGAGAACTTCTTTGGAGTTGGAATTGATGTAGAGACAGGGATCACTAAATGACTTGTGAAACCCTTGCAATTTGATCCAAGTTGTGAGAGTTTCATACCATTTTTTGGGAGACTGTTTGAGACCATAGAGTGATTTTTTAATTTTAGATAAGGGGACTTTCGGTGGGAGCCTTCTGGAGTCTTTATGATGACTGTTTCATCCAGTGGAGCATGTAAGAAGGCGCCTTTAACATCAAACTGAGTAAACTTCATATTTTCCTTCAGACCTTATAATAGTGCAATGCGCAAAGATCCTAGCTTTCCCATTGGGGCCCATGTCTTGCTATAGTCAATTCTGTGTACCTGATCAAATCCCTGTACACACAATCTTGCTTTGTATTTGACTGGCTCACCATGGCAATTCTGTTTGATTTTCAAAACCCAGGTTGTGTTTAGAACGTTGTTGGGAGTACCATAATATTTTTCCCAGACTTCTTGATCTTTGATTGAGTTTAATTCTTCTTTGGATGCCTTCTGCCACTTGGGCCACTCTTTGGAATTTCGCGCCGCCTTGTATGAGGGTGGTTCATACTAGTGGTGGAAGCCATATTGTTGTGGTTTCCGAGTTTCGCGTTTAGGACGTTGGTTCAATTCCTGGGCGACAGGTTCCAGAGGTAGAGATACTTGAGATGGTGAGGGATAGGATTTGTGGGATTCAGATTCAAGAGAATTGGATGGCTTTTGGTCTGAGTCTGTCTCCTAGTCCTCAATTCCACATCCCTTGACACAAACTCTTTGTCCATGCCAGAGAAATCTGATTGATTTGAATTGATAGAAGCTCGAGAGAAGATTTCCAGTCCTTATGGTTCAAGAAGGGGAAAACTTTTTGAATGATTCTTGAGGAATCTGACATGCTTTGTTTTGACAAGAGAACCAAATGAGTTAAGGATGAGATAAGAGTGAAAAGGGGGATTGAACCCAACTAAAACCCCTTCAGTTCCCTTTTTGTCAAATTTCCTCCCTTTTTGAATGCAATTGGTGAGATAGACCGCAGGGAAACCTACAGGTCTCAAGTAGTTAGTGGGTAGTTTCTTCTTAAACATTAGTTCCCAGGGGGACTGGTAATTACCTTCCTTGGGGATCTGATTAAGCATAAAACAACAGCTCCTTGTGACCACGTGCCAGTAATTCTTTGGCAGTTGCCAAGATGAGAATGTGGCCCAAGCTGATTCCATTATTGTTTGATTTTCCCTATCAGCGCGACCATTGTGTTGAGGGTGATTTGTTTCTGAGGTGAAAAGTTTGATATGTTTGGATTGAGAGAAACATTTGAGAGTCAAGTTGACAAATTTGGTCCCTTTATCCAAATAGATTTCCAAAGGGTAGTAGTTCAATCTTTTGAATTCAAATTCAAGGATGTTGATGATCATCTCCCATGTTTCATCCTTGGATGTTAATGGAAAAGCCGCGAGGTATCTGGTCAAGTTGTCCACCAGGGTAAGTATTTATTGGTTTCCGGACTTCAATTGTGGGGTGATCGGGCCCATTAGATCAAGATGGATGCGTTCAAGGGGTTTGTTAGCTTGGGTTGAAGTGGCAGAGAAGGGAGATCATGTAATATTTCTCTTGATGCATCCATTGCACTGGAAACTGTTGAGTTCTTCCTTAGAAAAATAATTCTTGAGGATCAGCTTAAGAATAGACACGGAGGCGCGTCCATAAATTTGGTGGAGATCAATTAGAGATGTTTTTTCTTCTGTCTTGATATTTGAACCGTGATTGAGATTGTAGACCTTATTCTCTTGACCAATAGATTGGGGCTTCTCAATCAGGAACAGGTTTTCCCGGATGAGTCCTTTCAGGACAATGAGACTGTTTCTGGTGATTGAGAATTGGTTTTGATGTTGGGTAAGGTTATATCCTCTTTTTGAATGTTGGCCGGGACTAATGAGGTTGACCACAATGTCAGGGCAATACGCACAATCTTCAAGGGTGATCACTGAGTCATTCCAGTCAAGTTGTATGGTGCCTGTCCCATGAATTTTGAGGTTAGCTTCAAGTTTTCCTGTCTTGATTTCCTATTCCTCTTCTTGCATCTTGATTTTGGAGAATTATTTCATTTTTTTGAAAATGTGAATGTTGGCCCCAGATTCTAGGAGAAGATTGGGGTTATTATTTGCATTGATCCAGAGGATTAAGGGAAAATGATAATTGATTGTAGGTTGTTTTTTAATCTTGTTCTTCCATTCATTTTGTTGTTTGATTGACTAACTAGGGGAAATTTGGGGATGGAGATGAAAATACAACGATTCAGCGTGAGGGGCATTTGGATCATGGTAGCCCTCTTGACAAAGCTTCTTCACTCGTCTGTAGTCTTTCTCAGTTTTTTTTTTGTGGCCACTAGGGAAATGTTGGCAGAGGTTTTGATCAATTTCTGTTGGGCCTTGCGCTTGTTATTAAATTGGATGAGATGGTTAAATACAACCTTGATGGTTAGATTCTTCTCTATGTGCATGATCTGTTGCTTGAGATTCTTGAGACTGGAAGGGAATTTGAAAAGTACTAAATATGCAAGGATGTCACTAGGAAGTTCTATTCCAACGTCTGCCATTTGAGTGAGTGCTCTCCTTGTGTCCGTGACAAAACCTTCTATAGAGTGTTTGTTGAAGATAGAGTGGAGGAATTGGCTGAACACCCTGGCTCTGTTTGCGGTTTCGGAGGATGAAAATTGGCAAGTTATTTTGGCCCAGAGGAGTTTTGAGGAAGTTATGTTTGTGGAGTTGACTAAATTGGCACGAGTCGTGCTGTCTAACTTGGACAGTATAATGGCCCTGATTTCCCTGTCCTGTTTGATGGATAGTTGTGCAGAGTTTCTTGTAATGGCATCTTTAATATCTTTGAGATCAAAAAGCATGAGAACCTTGTCGCGCCACATGGAATAGTTTTCTTCATTTAATGGGGGAATGGTGTCGACGGCGGCCTTCAATTCAACTTGATGAAAATAGTTGGCGGCTCCTGTTGGTTTGTTCATTGTGTGGGATTCCGCGGGGAGCTTCCTTTGGCTTTTAACCGTAATAATATTGCGCTAAAGAGACTGAGAACTAGAACCAACAAGCTAGCTTTGGGGTCAGACATGGAAACAGTGAGGAGAGAAGGAGGAAAGAAATGAAAAGCAGAACACCAACAGCTTATAAAAGGAGTTGAGAGTATTTGAGAATAGACAGGCAGAGACAAGAGAAGAAAAGATTGGAGAGGAGAGACAGAAGGTTTGTCAGCCTCCTGGATGCCAAGACCCTTGCTATCCTTTAGCTACGAGAGGTGATAGAGTAAATAATAAATATATTATTTAATAAATGCAGCAAAAATTGGTAGAATATTTGGATTAAGCTTATTGCAAGGTTACGTGGTTTGGTTATTGTTTATTTTTTTGAATAAATATGAATAAATTGATTACTGAATATTTATAGAGGGGCCACAATTATATTGAGGATCTTCAACACCTCTCTTCAGGGATTTCAGTATGAAAACACCTAGTCCTGGTTACTTTGGGCTCTTTAGTTTAAATAATATTTTATCCAAAGATAATATGTATATAAAATACACAATGGAGTGGTAGGGCCTTGTAGCCAAGCTACCACGACAGAGAAAGGATAATAAAACTTACTGGTATATTATTAAATCCTTAGGTTATCTGTTTGAGACGTGTACTGATGGGTTAAACCTGTATACTGGGGTTTATAAGGTTGTTCAGAAGTTTCAATTGATAAAAAGAGGTTGAGAATGGATACTACTGATCAAAAATTGCCATAAATCACTTACTTATCTCTTATAAGTACTTGATTACCTGGGCACGGCGTCTGGATATGAATATATCTGGGTCTCTGCCCATCAATATCCTCAAAAGATCACTTTTTTTATAGCTTTTGGAGTCCCAATATGGTCCTTCTGAGGGTTTTAGGTGCTCAAAAGGACGGACAATAAGGCTAGCAGGGTAACCATTGGTATCCTGTCATGTGTTCTTGGTGCTATAGCACGGGTAGCATCTAATTCCTCAGGGTATGGGAATTATTCTACCTTATAATAGACATTATGACGTGTGAATAACACTAATCTGTCCTATTTATGTATTATTTAATTAATTATCCTTAGTAAATGTTCCCAGTAATTTAATAATTATATAAATAGAAATTTCTACGGACATCTTGATGTCAGGTAATTTCTCATTATGTATTATATAACTGGAGTAAAATTCATAATATTGATTTTAGTATTTATTTTCGAGTTCCAGTTGATTTACTCAGATAATTAATTAAAAATATAGGTCATGTGAATTCATGTAAAAATATTACATCATGAGTTTCCTTAGTATGTCACAAAAATATTGGTGTCTAGCAATTCTCATAAAGGTATATTTAAGTATTTTAAAATATTTTTAGAAGTTTTCATTGTCTTATTTTCGACATTCTTGGTACTTTGCATTATATGAAATAAAAAATTAGTGTAAGGATTATTTATGTATTTTTATATAATATTATGTATTTTGAGACAGTCTACTATCCACGGGAACATTTATTACATATGTAGAAAGTTCCCGTGTATGTTGTAGCCTGTTTATGTGGTACCTGAGCCTCTCAGGCCGCCTGTCACTCTGTCAACCTGTAGTCCCGCGGCTGCATACTTGTCAGAGGCCCAGGGCTGCGTACACGACCTCAACGGCGTGGCAAGGCTGTATCTCAGCCGCGCGCGGGTGCATTGGCTGCGGCGGCTGCGTGTGGGAATTGTGACAAAACACATTTCCGTCCGTAACTCCTAAAATATACACAAAACCTCAATTCTGACTGAATTTTAGGTGTGAAACCTATACGTGACAATGTGTGCGAAATATTTAAATGGCCAAGATGCTCAACAATGGAGCCGTATTATTTTGGTTTCTCTTTTCTTAATTATTCAAAAATATAAGGAGTTGGATTTCAAGGGTGGGGTTAGTGAGTGACCCTACCTAATTTTGGGTGGAGAATCCATTTCTTTAATAATATTTATGGTTTTCCTACTCCTTCTTAGGTTCATTGTATTCTTATTAATTTGTATGTTGTTTTTGTTACTTTTGCAGCTTGCTCTGCAATAGTAGCAAGCTGAAAAGGGTGTTTGGAGATCCTAATGGGAGGTTGAACATATATTGTTAGTTAAATTTGAGTTTTGAGATGAAAGTTGAGTCATCTTACCAGGGAGAGATTATCAGAGAAGCTTTGAAGACAAGGCCAGTTGAGCAGAGACAACGGTAGAGATTGGAGATGGAGGAAAGGAAAGATTGATGATGGAAGAAAGGAAATATTGAAGGTTGAGAAAAGGAAAGAGATAGAGGTGACTCAGCGAGTAGAGAAGAAAATGGAGAAGAACAAAAAGAGAAGAAGTCGAGGAAAGAAGAATTGTGATTGGGAGGTCACCAAGACCTAGAGGCAGTTTGGGGGATTGAAAAGGGAGAGTATCTGGACCCCTGGGCGGGAATTCACAGCAGCGTATGTGAGAGAGCCTACATCTGGGGGTAGTCTAGAAGTGGTTGGAGTATAGGACGTGGTAGCCAGGAGGGCTAATTGAGGGTAGATCTCAACACCATGGGACTCTCCCATGATTAGATGGCCATTTTACATGAATTAAGAGGGTATTTCCAGTGTCAGTGTTCAGTAGGTCTATTAAATCTGAATTTTCCAATCCTTCTCCAGTTAGTTCTTTCAAGTTGATTCCTTCCATGTCTTCAGGGTTGGTCCAACCATCCAAACAATTTATGAAATACTTCCAAGGTTTCTTCAGCTTCTTATTTTTTTAAAACCTTCTCCCATCCACTTTCTCCTGGTAATTCAGGAGTGATGATGTTATTTTCCCAATGGTCTGGTAAGCCCTCAAGGTCTTTTTCTGTTATATTCTTTCCACTGATCCAGTCCTCTTCCTGGACTAAAATTGCGGTGATGCAATTCATGCCCATTGGTCTTCTGGGTGGTTTAACCTGCCATCCTGCTTGGTTTTGTGAACAGATTTAAATGCATATAACCTTTTCCCATCTGCAATCTCATAGCTTAAGACTTCTCTTTTTTGCCTAGAAATTTCCAGAATGACTTTATGGTCCGCCAGGAATGGTCTTCCAACTAATGTATGAATTGATCCATTTGCAATGAAGAAGTTGTAAGATTTTTTTTTTTCACCAGGTTTAATCTCAAATACCATTCCTTCAGCCAATCCAATTATAGGGGTAGAATGTCCTCCACATCCTGTAACCTTCATGAATGATTCCCTGGAAACAAAGCCTGTCTGAATGGCCAACTGTTCTGGTATGAAATTCAATTCAGCACCAGTATCCACCAGAGGTTTGATCTTAATTTCTTTGATCCAAATATCAATGAATCCCAATCGACAAGCATAGGTGAGGTTGTTGCCTATAGAGCATGGATATTCATCATCTGTATAGTCTTCAAAATGGTGTTGGCATCCAATAATACTTCTATTTATTATTCTGGCTGATGAATTAGAGGCCTCATTCAAGTTCAAGGTTGCTTCAGGATTCATATCTCTTAAATTCTGGAAAAAATTTGCTGCAACTGAATGTAGCTCCTCCAAAGTAAGGTCAAATTTTTGTTTTAATATTTTCTTCCTGAAACTATCTTCCATCTTGGTTCCTTCCTCTGTGTCCAATGTTTCTGACCTTTCTTGATTTTTCTTCACAGGATCAGTTACAGGTTCCTTGACAGGTTCTTTTGGGGGAAATTCTCCTTCTTCAGAATCTTGGTCCACTTACACCCATGCTCCTGGATAGCTTGTTTTACTTTGCCTTGGTTCTGGGGCTGATTCTTTAGTTGGTGCTGAGGTTCCCTGGTCTTCTACTGGTGTCACCTGGTTTTTATTCTTTTCTGGTGGATTTCCAGCCAACTTTTGTGATCTTCTCATTCCCCACTGAACTCAAGATTCCTTCATATTTACCTCTGATGTTGTCCAAGCATCCCAATTTCATGTCTTCAAGAATTTTGAAAAATTAGTTGGTTCTTCATTCTTCTGAGTTTCTTCTACCTTTGGGATTGGTTGAGCCTCTGAGAATTTCTTGACTTGATCTCTGAAACTTTCCTTGTTGCTATAAGGTATGGGTTCTCTGTTTGGGAAGTAGTAGTTGGGTCCTTGCTTGACGACCCTCCTTGCCTTTATATCTTCTTCCAGGTCTGGGTAGGTGAATTGGGTATGGATTTCATCCTTGCAATAGGAAAATCACATTGTCCATCTAGGTCCTGCATTAGTAGTTGGGGGTCTGTAGGTTGGTTCTAAGGTGCCTGCTTTTTATTTAAAGCCACAGTGATTTCTGAAATTTCTTCCCTCATTTTCAGAATCTCATCTATTCCTAGTTGCTGGAACTTGACTTATTCCTTGGTCTCCGCTGAACTCTTGGAGATAGGTTTAGGGGTTTCTTCTTTATCCACATCCCAAAAATCCAATGTCATTTTCATGACTTCCTTCAATATTTTCAGGTCTGGGGGAAGATATCTCCCATCTCTTGCAATCTTGATTCTTCCTGCATGGGCCAATTCTCTGTTCACTTCCCTCCTGATATCAGTGGACAAGGCTTTCCAGAGGTTTTCACCACTTTCCCAGTTGGTGTTTTCATAACCCATTCTGATGAAGTAAAGAACCATCTCTTCTTAACTTCCAATAAATTTCTTGAATTCATGTTTGGTCTTTATGCCTCCCTGTTCATGAGTATATCTAAGTAGCCTTGGTATGGATTCCTCATTGAACATTCTATGGTGGGTAGCTGTGCCCAATTTCCTTTTGAATTCCCTCTTCAAAGATCCCAGTCCCCATATTCATTTTCTTCCATATCTTCAATATACTCCCTGATTTTCTTTTCCTGTACTAAAAAAGGTAATTTTAGGGCTATATATATTCCCCCTGCGTTCTGAATCCTAGCCAGTTTCTCTACTCTTTTAATTGACTTTTCCACCTCTTTTCCATCAAATTCAATGTTTACTTTCTTTCTATCTAATAATACTCCATATTTATCATGATTATTTATTATTGAGTTATCCTGGGCTGCTCTTCTGTCTGGGTTCTTTCAGTACTTTGGTTCATTGTAGCTCTGCTCCCTTCCCCTCTAGATTGGGGATATATATTTGTTCCTAGGCTTATGGAGGGTTTTATTTATTCTTCAGTGATTTTGGCTGTCATTATTCCAAATGCTGATCTTGGGGTGGATGTATGAAATCTGTTTCTTTGTTGGGTGTATGTGGTTTCTCAGATTCCCTGTGCTGTTTTTTCTTCAAGCATTTGGTTCAGGATTTTTGAAATGCTGATAAGTTTCCCCATTGCTTCTAATGCAGGGCCTGGCTGATTCTGACTTCTTTCCTGGTCTTCCTCTGGCTTCTCTTGGGATTCACTGGGTATTTTGGTTTTTTCTTACAGTTCTTTCTCCATCCTGCTTATTGAGGACAGGGATTCTTGGTTATTATCTTCAATTTCTCTGAGTTGGTCCTTGTGGTCTTCAATTATCTGGTATGGGTTTCTTCTTCCTGCCTTCAGAATGGTGAGTTAATCCTTGAGGCTAATATTCTACCAATAATTTTTATAGTTTATCAAATAATCAAATCTAAAAGAAAAAAGGCACTCTTTGGACACCAATTGTAAAGACTCTTGTGAGATTATATAAATAATTTAGCAAATAGCTTTATGAAAGTCCTTGAAGGGGAATTTAGTATTAATCCTACTCCTTTAAAGAATTAGTAAAAACTAAGGTGGTTTTGAATTTCCTGACCTTCTAGCACTATATCAAGTGTGCACAATATTTTTTTTTAAAAAAACTAATGGCTGGTTTCTTTGAGACTTAAAATAGGTCTCATATTTCACCTAGATTATTAATTTATTCTTATTGGTAAGGTTTTTGAAGAATTCACCAGATGTATTGGGTTATTGGTTAGTGGCTGATCAGATATGTGTGATCTTAATCAATACCCCAATTGTTTAAAGGGTTCAAGGTTTTTATCAAAGGGGTGGTTCAGGAGAGGACCCAGGAATGGGTTTACCCACAGGGGGCTGGGTAGAGGAACAAAAGGTTGGTAGTCCCTTTTTTTTGTTGTGCTCTCTTTCTTTGTAAGGGTTAATTATTGAGTGATGGGTGGTTTTCCTTGATTTAGTGTTGAATACTTCAGGTCACAGAAGAACCCTTATTCAAAGCACCAAATGGGGTGGTTTCAATTTTTGATGAGGTTATGAAATTGATCTTTGATTTCTTTTCCTTTTTTTCTTTATTTATTGGAACACTGATAATGTCTTTTTTTTATATATGGGTAGGACCACAGATGTTTGGGTGGTAAATGGCTGATGAGATGGTGATTAGTGGTGTGGGATGAGTGTGGGATGTGGTGTTTGGTGGTGGATACAACCTGGATAGGGAAAAGAGGCCCTCCTTAAAAAGACAAATTCTGCCCCCAGGGGTGGTCAAGGCTGCCCCTGAGGTTCTCACTGTCCTTATGGGGGAAAGTGGCATACAATTACATGAGGCATTTCTGCTGGTTGGGAAAATCTAATACAGTAACATGAGGCATATATGCTGGTTGGAAAAAGCTTGTACAGTTACATGAGGTATTTCTGCTTGTTGGAAAGAGGTTTTATTGGGTTTTCATTCATGCACAGCCCTGCATAAATTGCTGTGTAGTGCTAGGCTGAGTTTGTGCTGTGGTGAACTTGTACTGGTGGGTTGTTTGGGTCTGTATGGTCCTAGCTGCCTGCATATATTGTTGGGTAGTTCTGTGAAGCCTTGTACTTGTGGTTTTTTGGTTACAAATGGTCCAGACTGCCTGCATATATTGCTCAGTAGTCCTTTTTTCAGGGATTTAACCTCTAATGCTATACTTTGGGGTGGTTAAACCTGAAAAATAAGACAAAAACCAATATTAAACTCAGTTTTTGACTCAAATAACTCAAACAATTGCTAAAACCTCACAAACCCAAAAAATACCAAGGTTTTATGAGCACAAAAAGCCACACCTTTAACTTTTATAAAATGCAAGGGTCTTGGCTCCAAATAAATGAAGCTCATAGGAGCTTTGCTTATAAATAAGCTCACACCCTCTATAGTAGTAACACACAAGGGTTACTACTCCAATCCAGACCTTCCACTTGAAATTGGAGTTGCCATTAAGATTATTAATTGCTTATAATACTCAAATTTTTAGTCCCAGTCAATCTCCTCTTGAGACTAAGTTTCATGCACTTGTTAATTCTTTCCGCAGTGTCTTACAAATAAATAATAATATATAACTGGTGAGAAGGCTATAGGGTGAAGACTGTCCTCTTTTAAGGTAACAGGAGCCCTCAGGAGACTCAAGGAATCATCAGGGGAGTGCTAGGCTCCCACTGGTTTTGTCCTCAAGGTCTCAGAGCCCCATGACATCATACCCAATCAGGAATAGGGTACTAGTAGTCATTGGGGAGGATTTTCAATGTAAAGGATTCTAATTACATACCCCAAAGGGTGGTTAAATGATCCTAGGACTTAACATCAGTGTAAAGGGCGGTGTAGAAGTCCTAGAACACCCCAGAAAGATTACATACCCATAAATTGATAGCCTTGGCATGTACTTACTTCTTAATTCCTAGTATCTTAGCAGATATTATACATATAAAGTATGTATATTATTGGAAATGATATTAAATGGTCTATACTTTACAACTGAGCTCAGAGTCATCTGAGTGGATGCTCTCAAGTCCCAGTGAAGTATATTAAAGTATAATAACATCCCAACCAGGAATAAGATTAAAACCATGGAATTTGTTTATACAGAGTAGAGAGTATGGCTTAAAGTAATTAATATACATTGTTCCCAAAGGAATGGAACATATTTGAAATTTCCAAATCAATATTTTGGAAGCATCATAGTCCTGATAACTTAATTTATATTTATATTGGATCCCCATCTTGATAATATACATTGTCAAAGTTTTAATTCTATAATTAATAATTGTAAAAAAATACTTATAAAATGTTATAAAATATTATCAAAATTTATTTTATAGTCCTATATATTATTGGGAAAAAAGAATAATTCTAGTCTCTATGGTGGGTTGGACCAGTGACCTTGGTTTCAGATAATGGAAGGTGAGCCAGGTACTTAACCACCATACCAACAAGACATATGAATTGTGCAGAAATTTGGACGCATATAACTCTCTTGTGGCTGACACCTGTGGTGACTTGTAGTTCTGGCTTTTTGGTTACACATGGTCCAGATTTCCTGCATATATTGCTGGGTAGTCCTGTGGTTCCTTGTACTGCTGGTTTTTTGGTTACACATGGTTCAGACTGCCTGCATATATTGATGGGTAGTCTGGTGGTGACTTGTACTGCAGGTTTTTGGTTAAACATGGTCCAGAATGCCTGCATATATTGCTGGATAGTCCTGTGGTGCCTTCTACTGCTGGCCGTTTGATTACACATGGTTCAGACTTCCTGCATATATTTCTGGGTAGTCCTGTGGTGCCTTGTACTGCTGGTGGTTTGTTTACACAAGATCTTGCTTATGGTTCTGAGTATACAGGTGAGGTGATTGGTTGTATGTTTGGCTGAGGTGTTGTGGTGAGAATTTACTGGTATGGTTTTCGGGATTCCAAGTATACGCATATGGCCTTTCACTTGTTTGTGATCCCTGGGTGTGATATGGGCTGTCCAAAATTGATTTTGGCTGTATCTTCTAAACCATGAGAGATAGAGGGGTAGTTTGGCTTGGTGACTATAGGTTATCTTTGGTCTAGAATCCACTTCTGAGGTTACTTTCCTTATTGGAATTATATTTATAATAGAAATATGAGGCTGTTGGCTAAAGATAAGGTTTGGTCTACCACATCACAGTTAACTCTATACCAGTCAACCATCCATTCAATCTTTGCTCTTCTGCCCTGGGTATCATCAACCCTTTGACTTCCATTTTTGGTCATGCACACACACTAGTTTGCACTCATGCCTAGAATAGCCATATCAACTGTATAGTTTTCAAATAGACTAGTTTTTTACCCTGCATAAGCTACATTTTCACACTTGCATTGTCCTCAAATGTGCTTCCTTCCTTTCTCATCTATTTTGCTTGTAAACTCACATTCTATTTTATTGCACCTGCTCTACAACCTTGTAAAAAACTGTTCTGTTATTTCATTTTCCCATTCCACTCCTTTCATTCATTGCCTCACCGCTATTTAGTTGTAGTTGGCCATCCATTTGGTTGTATCCAGTAATCTTTGGATTACCTTACAAAGGCTGGGTTACTTGCCTGAAGATTTTCTCCTCAGTTATATAATTTCCTAGGTTCTTGAATTTTCTAAATCCAGTCATTACATTGGGCTTTGCTTTAGTTCCTTCCATTGGAAAACTTCCCTCCTCTTGCTTTTTGTTGATTCATCAAATGATAATTTTACACTTTGAAGTTAGCCTAGCTACCTTGCATTTTCCGTGCCCTCAGTCTCTTCCCTTGCACTCAAAATCATCTAAGATTTCCCTATAGTACATGGGGTGGTTTTTTGACAGTAGAAATAATAAATAAAAAGAAAAAAACAATTAATTAAAGAATAATGAGTGAGAAATTAATTAAGATTACGTCAGAAATGGATTCCCCACCCAAAACAAGGTAGGGTCACTCACTGACCCCACCCCTTCAATTTTTACTTGTTATTTTAAATAAATCAAACAAAAATTGGACAAAATGTCATGCCTCTACTATGGCGCTTTTTGTCCATTTTAATATTTCATGTGTATTGTCCATATAGGTGAGAAAAAATAATATCAAAGTTTTCACGGAACACTATTTAAAGGTAACAAACCAGGAACTGTTTCATTGTGTTAGAGAAGAGACTGAAAATGAAGTTGAGAAAGATAGAAGAAGACAAGTCCTACCCATGGAGTGGAAATGACACAGGTTAATAGATAATCCAACAAAGAAAATGGTAAGACCTAGCACATGCTTTGAGTAAGGATGAAAGCACAAAATCTGATGGTTAAGATCAATAGATTAGAAGAAGTTTTGCAGAAGATAAATGAAATGATGATATTACTTGGAGTCCTCTTTGATGACCAGACTAGTTCACTTGCTTCTTGATCTTGAATGACGGATTTAAAAGAAAGAAGATATTAATAAAGTGAAATTCTGGCGGGAGAAGAAGGAGAAGAGAAAGACTTCAAAGATCTTTGCTGGTTGTCCCTTTAACAGACATCAGAAGACTATCCAGATGAATATGCATAAATCATTCTAACCCTGCTCGTGTAAATTTAGGTGCTTTTGAGAAGAAAAAAAGCGGTAGAAGACTCAAGGTGAGAGAAGCTGAGAGGAAAGAAGGTAGAGAATAAATGAATAAAAAGAAAAGAAAAGAAAATGAATATGGAAAACAGCACTCTCTCTATTTCAATCATTCAATTCCAATTCCAACACCCCCCCATAATTCAGTGCAATCCTGAAGCAAAACATTTTGATTTCAGAATTTCCAAACTGTGTTTGCTGGATGCCTTTGACAGTGCATCGGCAACCATGGAATCCGTGGTGATGAGAGTGATTTGAAGCTTTTCATTGGAAAGTTGATTGCGGAGCCACTTGAGTTTCATTTTTATGTATTTGTTCTTTGAGTTTGAACTGAAATGGCGTAATTTGTCAACCATACTCTTGTTATCCTATAGGAATTTGGCTGGATGTTGCACCAAGTCCCGCCACAAGTCGTCTATCACCAATTTGATCCAAAGCGATTCAGGTGCTTTATTGTTCAGCGCATTTAGTTCTGCCTCCATTGATGAAATTGCGATGTTGCACTTTTTTCTGCTCTTCCAGGAGATAGGCGTGGATCTCCAGAAAATTACATAGCCTGTTTGAGATTGCTGCAAATGTGCATCATCCGCCCAGGTCTAGTCACTTTAGATGCTCAAGGGCCCATCACCCTGTGGACACAGCGTCAGGGATGCTTTCAGAGTACCCACCAGGTATTTCCACACGCTCCTTCCAATGCAAAATACCAGGATTCTTATTAAACTGAGAAAAGATAGAGGATGCCGCTGAGATATCTGGTCGAGTCTGGCAGGCTAGATAGTTAAGCAGACCAGTAAATTTCATGAATTTCACACCTAGCTTCTGAAATTCAATTTGTTTTTTGGGAGTGGCCAGAACCAATTGAATCCCTGGCATCAGGGGGTTAAGAACTGGCTTGATGTTTGACAGTTGCAGCTCCTCAAGGATCTTTTCAATAAGCCGTAATTTATTTAAAGAGATAGATTTTCCTCTTTGAGTGTATTCCATCCCCAGAATTGTATCAGGTGGATGTGCAGATAAACGCGGAAACTTGACTAAAAATGCCTTTTCAAACCAGTCATCTTCCCCGGCCACAATTAAGTCATCTACCTGGAAGAAAACAACAAGACGGCGGGCTGCGTGAGTTTAGAGACATGGGTCAGCCCTAGATTGAACCAGCCAAATACTTTCCAGCCAGGTTGTCAGGGTTTTATCCCAGTTTGAAGGAGCTTGCCGCAAGCCATATAAGAATTTCTTCAGCTTGAGAAATTTTGATGAGCCCAAGGTCTCCTTTGGTGTGAGAATGTATAGTTCCTCTTCCAGCGGAGCAAAGAGAAAAGCAGCCTTGAAATAAAATTGCCTTAGTTCAAGCCCATGATCCAGACCGCACAGGAGGAGAAGAAGAAGTGTTGTGAATTTACCGGTTGGCGCGTACGTCTTTCCAAAATCTATCCCTGGGGTTTGAAGGTTGCCCATTATACAAAGTTGAGACTTGCCTCTTTCAGGTGAAAGACTTGTAGCTGGCTTGACCCAATCTACCCACATAGTTCTAAAAAAATGGGAGGTACAACTTCAGAGTCCTCCCAAACTCCTTGTGATTCTATTTCATCCAACTCCACCTTTCTTTCTGCCACCCATCCCCTATCTTTATCCCCAAAGGACCCATAAGATTATTTTTTAGGCTTGACAGATGACATACGCGCACGCATATTGTAATTGAATGGGATTGGTGTGAGTTTTGTCTCAGCTTTGTGTTGAATTTAATCAGACGTTTGAGTTGAATCCGCGTTCATCTCCATAGAAGATAAAATATTCTTGTTCCCAGGTTGCAAGACGCAGAAATTGAGCTCCCCTTCATTGCCAGTGGTCATACCGCTTGCAGTAAACGGATCATCACACCAATTCCCAATTTCAATGTCAGTGTCACTAGACTGCCTCTTAACGTTGGCATCAAATTCAAGCAGCATAATGTGCTTGGTATCAATTATCTTGAGATCAGACGTAAGAACTTTATACAACATTAAGTCATCATTGTAACCAATAAGCCATCCACAGAGACCTCAAGGTTCCAATTTTGAGAATGGTTCTCTGTCCTTGTAAATGTAGGTGACCAGATTGCCTATGGGATGAAGGTAATTGACATTGAGTTTCCTTCCTTTGAAGAATTCATAGGGATATTTTTTGACTTATTTGACAGTATTTGATTGAGTGCCAAAGCACAATATTTGATGATCACATGCTATAGGTTCTTGTTAAGCTGTGATTCATAGAGAACAGTCCAAAGATATTCCAAGATAAATTGATCAAACTGTTCAGCCAGTCCCTTTTGTTGCGGTGAATGGCCATTCAAAAAGTTCTGTTGGATTTTGTTATCAGCACAGTACTTAGAAAGAGTAGAGTTCGATAATTCTGTGCCTCAATCAGAGTGCAGAATCATAGGACTGTAATTTAACCTTTTTGACTCAACATTGATAAGGAAAGGAATGACACTTGCCACATCACCCTTGCTTTTGATTGGAACAACAGTGAAGAATCTGGTGCAGCTGTCAAATATTGTTAGAAAGTAAGCATCCCCATTTGCACTCAGAGTATAAATAGGCACAACCAGGTTGCAATGTAGTCCTTGGAAGGGTCTATCAGCACAAACATGCTTGTTATTGAAGGGGGTCTTTGATATCTTGCTGATTGCGCAGGCCTCACACGTTGAGCTTCTCTTTATAGGAATACCCAGTTTTTGACATATCCTACTGTAGCTTGCATGCCCCAGAGACTTGTGAAAAATTTCATCATATGAGAGAAAAGAGGCTTCATTTGTTAAAATGCAGATGCACTCAGGTAATGTGCATAGGAGTGTGTAATCCAAATGGGATGCAAAAATGGGCCTCCATTGCCCATTGGACATCACGTTGGCCACGTGGGCCTATGTGGTTGTTATTGGTCTTGGGCATTTGGGCGCCAAAACTCATTTTTATGGTCTCTTGGGACAAGGGCCCTCATGGGCCCGCCAGGGTGGATGGGCCACCCAAGCCAGATGTGCTTATTTGGGCATAAAAGGGCCCAATCTTTATTATGGAAATACTTGTCCAGACAGGCTTGCCTGTCAAAGTATGTAATTCTCACGATTTGGGCTTGGGGTGGCCCAAAATAATATCCAAGTTTTCACAGAACACTATTTAAAGGTAACAAAACAGGAACTGTTTCATTGTGTTAGAGAAGAGACTGCTAATGAAGTTGAGAAAGATAGAAGGAGACAAGTCCTACCCATGGAGTGGAAATGACACAGGTTTATAGATACTCCAACAAAGAAAATGGTAAGACCTAGCACACGCTTTGAGTAAGGATGAAAGCACAAAATCTGATGGTTAAGATGAATAGATTAGAAGAATTTTTGCAGAAGATAAATGAAATGATGATTGCACAAAATTACTTGGAGTCCTCTTTGATGACCAGACTAGTTCACTTGCTTCTTGATCTTGAATGACGGATTTACAAGAAAGAAGAGATTAATAAAGTTAAAGTCCGGTGGGAGAAGAAGGAGAAGAAAAATAATTCAAAGGTCTTTGCTGTTTTTCCCTTTAACAGACATCAGAAGACTAGCCAGATGAATATGCATAAATAATTCTAACCCCGCGCATGTCACTTTGGGTGCTTTTGAGAAAAAAATAGCGGTAGAAGACTCAAGGTGAGGGAAGATGAGAGGAAAGAAGGTAGAGAATAAACGAATCACAATAAAATAAAAGAAAATGAATATGGAAAAAAAGCACTCTCTCTATTTCAATCATTCAATTCAAATTCTAACAATAGCTTTCACTTGTAAAGTTCAGTAAAAACTTAAATTTTGTGTATATTTTAGAAGTTACACATGGAAATGAGTTTTTTCACAATTCCCATTCGCAGCCCCGCATCCCTACACAGTCTCTGTGTGTCAGCATTACACTGTACGCATCAGATTCTGGCGTGCAGAATTCCCCCACGCAGCAGATCTTTTCATGCAGGCAGTGGTTCCTACACCACATGCAGTTGAATGGACTAGTCCACGCATCAGTATCTGTTGTGACTAATCTGACTACAGGCACTGCTCTTAATAGCTACAAACTAGTAAGATCTACCATGTGTATGTAATATCATGAAATACGCTGTGGAAGTCAAAGGCAAGTTACGCTCCTAAGTTGTCCGCAAGTCCGGAAGTTATTGATCTAGGCGTCTGTAAGGAGGTTGGATGCAATGAGTTCTTAAGTGTAGTGAGATAAAAGAGAGATAATGAGATGTATTATTCTTCCCCCAATTCTTCCTATTCCTTTCCTTTGTGGTCTTCTACAATCAATGGATAGATAGATAGATTGATCATAACCCAACCCAAAGTTGAGGGTGAGGGCTTGGATCCCCCCCTTCAACCCTAACCTCAGTACAACCACAAAAGCAAAAGAAAAATGAAACACAACCCCTAAGCACAGAACCCTAGCCCAACCCTACCCCTCCATACCTTGCCCCATAACCCATGCCCCTCAATATCAATGTATTCCCGGTTTTTCCTTCTCATGGCGCGGCCCTCCGCCGCGCTCTACTTGGAGCCCCCCGGTTTTCCCCCCCGCGCGCGTCTGCGGACCTTGCAGTCCGCATGTCGGCCCCCGCACGCCTAACCCCCGATTGCCCCGCCCTCCCCTTCTGGACTAGCCACCCGCAAGCTTGGTTGGGCTGGCTCCATCAATCACTCTGCGTTTCCTGGGCGGGTTGCGGCCCTGCGCCCTTGGAGTAGGCCCGACCCGCACCTGGTGCTGGGCCCCGCAATTCCTACTGTTTAGCCCGCAGCAGCTGCTGCTGAGCCCTCAGCAGGCACTGCTGAGACCGCGCGCACCCAAATTCTGAGCCCGACCTACCCAACTGCTGAGTGCGCAGCCCGCAACGCACCTCTTGACCCAAGGTTATAAATACAACACCACATCCCCCCCAAGTTGAGTTTTGTCCCAAGAGGTCTCCCATTGCTGCCTTGCCTCCATCACACTACCAACCCACCTCTCCCCCACCCACCCCAGCTCACCCCAGCCCATGCTCCCCTTCCGCTCTGTTGCCATCATGGTCCCCTGCGACTTCTGTGCCCGGAACAGGCTTGCGTGCTCAATTGTTCCTGGTTGACGCTCCTGCAATTCTTGCCGTCATGGTCGTTGCGGCTGCTTGCTTGGCCAGGAAATGCCGTGTCCTACTCCTCAATCCGGTTCCTGTCCCCGGCCGCGCAAGAGGGCCCATCCGGACCCGCTTGTGGTTTTGGAAAATGAAACAATCTCTCAGGACTTTTGGACTCTGCCCGGATTGCCTTGTGCCTGCCCCCCCCAGGACCAATCCGCGACTCTTCCTCCCCATTCCGCCGCGCAGGGCCCCCACAGAAGGAGGACTACCCAAACTTTGGGGCTTATTGGTCCGCCTTACGGCTCTGGGTGGACCACGTTTGGGTCACGCAAGCCCGCTTGTCAATGAAATCCTCTGGCACCGCGCTGGCCCTCCTCTGGTCCCTACCCCAGCCCCGGCTCCTCCCCCAACTCTGGCTCCTCCGCCAAATCTGGCTCCTCCTTACTCGTTGGACTCGGAAGAGAGGCCCCCGACCCGGCAGGGCACCCCTCTGCCACCCGCATTGCTGGTCGTTATCTCATGGTTGCCTCCCGCTGGACCAAGCCCCCCCAATGGTCCACCAGGGCCCCCTTCTTCACCAGTCCTGCCTCCTCCCAGCCCACCCAAGATTCCAGATATCCCCGTTTTCCTGGCTGTTCCGCTTGCAAGGTTTGATGCAATGGTGGACAACGCGGATGGACTCCTTCGGCGGTTTCTGGCGGCCCCTCGCGCCCACACCACCTGCAACCAAGGGGAACTCTTTGTGGCCTTCCGGACCCTCGCCGCAGCAGCTCGCGCGGACGCTTAGGAGGTGATTAGGACTCTTCTGATGTAGATGGATCTCCCCCCTTCTTTTCCTTTTCCCTCTTGTATCTTATTCTGCGCCTTTTTGCAAAGAAATAGACTTTTGCTGCGCCTTCCTGTGTAGCCTCTGGGCTTGTGAGAACCTTTGCGCACTAAATCCGCGTATTGAAAGCAATCCACACAAGTGAGAGCAAGAGTGAGTGAGAAAGGGGTCCGCGCCCGCGTCCTGAGTGAGAATGAGTGAAATTAAAGTCGGAGTTAAGAGTGAGAATGAGTGAAATTAAAGTCCATGCCCGTTTCCTGAGCCAAAAAAGTTCCCCAAAAGGTACCTGTACTGCCCCAGCCGAACTGCTACACAGTTCCCGGACCCAATCCTGCAACAAAAGCAACAATCCTACGCCAGCATGCGCACAGTCATCCAAGAGAGGCGAAGAAAGAAGTTGAGAAAACAAACATTCTGGGATGTCTAGCTGTTCCCGCTGTGAACCGGCTAGGTCACCCCCTTACCAAATCAGACCTGTCCTGTATGTGTCCCCCGCAAAGAGGAAACAAAGAAAAGAACCAAGCCCATAAAAAAAGGGAAACCAAAACCCCAAGAAAAGCGGATTTTTTTTTTTTTTTTCAAGGCCTCCGCTTCTTGTCCCGCATTGCCCAATTCACGGGGCTTGTCCTTGCATTTACAGACCCGGCTAGCGCGGCGCCTGCGTCCCTGTGATCAATTTTAACCAAAAACAGCACCAATCCAAGAGGCCAATCCAATATAAAAAGAAGTAGGATAATGGACATTCTGGGGTGTCTAGTTATTCCAGCTGTGAACCGGCTAGGACCGCCCATCACCAAATCAGACCTTTACCCTACTCGCGTCCCCCCCCCCAAGTTGACGGCTGTCCCCAGCGTTTTTTAGCCTTTCACTCCTCCAAGGTGGCCTGTTGCGCACGGGCTCCTCCTCAGACAAAGGATCCGGCCTGTCCACTGATCCTGAACTTCCAACGCCTTCCCCCGCGTTTGTGCCATCCCCAGCAGTCTTGTCAAAGGAGGTGGAGCCGTGCGCAAAGAAACGCTTCACGTGCGAGGCCAATGCCTTCCGTTTGAGCGGCGCCCTGTCCAATTCTTTGAGCTAGTAGCTCCCACCCTCGAACTTGGATGCCACACGGAAGGGGCCATACCATCTGTTGGCAAAAAGCTTTCCCCACTGAGATTCCAGACTGCGGTTGTACAACAAAACACAGTCACCCTTCCACAGATGATCCTGGAGGCGGTGGGAGCAGCGCTTGTCCCAATAGGGGACCAAAGCCATCCTTGTCTTCCGCAACCTTTCAGTTGCCTTTGCCAGGGTCTTGTCCTGTTGGAGAAGCTGTTTGGCACGCGCTTCCACGAGTTCCGCGGAGGTCTTAACCTTCCACAAGTCCATGCCCAAGAAAGTTTTGAGCTCAATTTCCACCGGAAGCACCAGACGCTGTCCGTAGAGAAGTTTGTAAGGCAAGTAGCCCGTTGAGCGTTTGACAAAGATCCTGTCCGCAAAGAGGACCGCGGGAAGGGCCTCCTGCCACTGTTTACTGTTGTCCCCACACATCTTTACCAGGGCTTCCTTAATGGGCTGATTGCCGCGTTTGATCATCCCGGCACCCTCTGGAGAGTATTCCGTGACCCGCCCAAACTTAGCTCCGCAACTCTGGACAAGTGATATCAAGGGCCCCTGGAATTCCGCGCCTCCGTCAACAGTGACCAAGCAAAGCAAACCGTACCACGCAAACCAACGCTCCTACAAGAACTGAGAAACCTTCTCTGCCAACAACTTCACCAGAGGAAAAGCCTCGACCCATCCTGACAGATTGTCCCGCACAACCAGCAGTTACACAAACTTCCCTGCCTTTATGTGGACCACGTCAAGGGAGACCTTCCCAAACAACGCGTCCTCCCCCATAGGGTGACCCACCTCCCTGGGCAGCCTAGAAGTCTGCCGTTGACACGCTTTGCAACACTTCACCCATTCCCATACCGTGTGCACCACACCTAACCACCAGAACCTTGCTTTCACCCGCCTCTGCTTTTTGATCTCTCCCCGTTGTAAGACTCTAAACAGTGCTAGGCCGTGGCAGTTCTGTGGAGGGGAAAGGTGCTGTTTAGGCTGCCCTAAATATTTAAATTTAAACAAGATCAAGGTCCAGAACCTGGTAAATGAGGAATCAAGGAGTTGAGGATAAAGATGACAATAGTTTGGTAGTGATGGAACAGCACTATCTGAGGAATGATTATGCAGGGAAAAACTTGAACAAAAGAAGTTAAAGTGTGCTTAGAGTTCAAGGAACAAAAGCTGTTGTATGTAAACAACACCCACAAGCTAATAACTCTGGTTTTCAGCAGAAGATTGGGGATGATCAACTCAAACCCAAGCAACCTCCAGGTTCTAAATGAACCTGCCCAACTCTCCGCAATCAAGCGCTTGAAGGGTACCAGATAACTGAGGGTGGCTGTACAAGAAAAAGCACAATGTTTAAGAAGCTCTAAAGCAAACAGTAAATGATTTGAAGCAAGGATAACCTCAACACTTCTCAAGGGACTCAAGAATAGGATGGCTGAATGCAACTCCAAGGAAAATAAAGGGAGGTATAACACTCCAGGTCCTAAGCTTAATAAGACCTCTTCAATCAATTGTGATTGGCTCCAGAAAGATGATCCAGGATCAAGACCAGTATGGTCAGAGAAAGGGATCAAGGAGTGGTATAACACACTCAAAAATTTCAACAGACAGAATTTTTCTTCAACCAGCAAGGCTATTGGTTGGTGATAAGGATCAAGGATCAAGGGTTGAGTATGGAGGCTCAAGGATAAAGGGTGTGCTGATTTCATGCTGGATGATTCCCTCCTTCCTCCAAAAGGCAGGGGAGAGCCCCTCCTCATATGGGCAGGAGGCCCTGTTAGACTATGTACAACAGATTCTACAAATAGAGCGGAAAAGGAAAGAAAGTGATGTGGTAACTCGCATCCGTCTGTGGATGGGCTTGCCCCACAATACCGGAATTACCCACCCCTTGTCCAAAGGCGGACAGGGTGGGAAAGGAAAATGAACTGGACCGCCGCAGATGTCAGCGGGCGGTAGTAGACACTTCTCCACTCCTTGTCCAAAGGCGGAAGCGGGTGGGAGAGTCCCAGGAAAGGTGACAGATGAAGTTTGTGAGAGTGCAGATGGGCGGATAGGAGATTGGCTTGAGGCAGTTGAGTAAATCCTGCCAGGCTTGAGATTCACGACTGATAGATTGAGTGAGATGGGAGATTGATGGATCCGAGGATTGGACAAATGCTTGGGGGTGCGGTCGGGATGGATTTGGTAAGTCATGGATGAGTTCCACGCAGCAGGCTGACAGGAGATTGGGACACGCATGGTCAGATAAGAGATTGGGACGCGCGGTGGACAGATAAGAGATTGGGACGGGGGAAAATGATAGATGAGCAATGCGCAATGATGACATTGAGCAGCACGTGACAATGACAATGCCAATGAGGGACGCGTGACGCGCATGGATGAGGATGCGGATGAACCTGAGGATGAGTTGGAATTTTTATTTAGATGCTGGACGGTAAGTTTGCGCAACAGTTTATGGGCAAGGTCTTAAGTGGCCAGGGTGTCCAGGATGGGGAACCACATCTCTCCCCAACTTACAGAATGTCCCTAGTCTGCTCCCAAGTTTGATGCCATAAAAAAAGAAAGGAAAGAAAAGATGATTGAAACCAAAGAATAGCCATTTTGATCTTGAGAGTGGTTGAAAAAGAATATGTCAGCCCGTCCATAAATCCTAGAATTGGCTGAGATAAAATGAAGAAGGAGTCCCAGGTGCTCACATGCGTGGCATGAAGTAGAGTTTCACAACAAAACACAGCAGATGACCCTGGTGGTGCACAATTGGGAGGACTTACTTTGAACCCAAACTGCCCCCACAACAATAAAATCTCTTAACTTGATCAGCAGAGAACCTTCTATCCAACTGAGTACCATCCAGTTCTTCCAAAACATAAGATCCACCTCTAACTTGACAGATCACTTGGTAAGGACCATTCCAGCGGTTAGAGAAAAGCTTTCCCCACTGAGTTTCTAAAGATTGATTATAAGCCAATACCAGATCACCAGGGTTTAAAGGATACCTGATTCAATTTAGGTGTTTATCTTTCCAATACTGAGCTGATTTTGCTCTTCATTCCATCATCTTCTTATAAGCTTCTTTACAAATATCTTCACTCCGCTCCAGTTGCTTTGATCTGGCAACTAATAGGTCAGTAGTTGAGGAAACTTGTTCCCAAGAGATAACTAATAAAGATTCCGTTTCCAGATCCAGAGGAAGGACAGCCCTTTGAAAAAAAATGATTTTTTAAGGTGAATAGCCAGTGGTCTGTTTTGTTGAAATTTGATCAGAGAAGAGGACCAGGGGGAGGAATTTGCAACAATTCTTGCCACTTTCACCAGCCAGTTTGAAAAGAGCAGCCTTCAAAGAAGCATGGCCTCTTTCCACCATGCCTTGGCCCTCAGGATAATAAGGAGTGGTCACCCTATGTTTACCAGGAAGTGATTGGATCATATCAGCCAGTTTACCACCAAACTTGGAGCCGCCATCAGTCAAATAAGATTGGGCCAAGCCATAACGCATTGTCCAATTCTCATAAAGGAAAGCTGCTACTGATTCAGAGCTGAGGTTCTTAAGAAACATTTCTTCAACCCATCCAGAAAAATCATCTCTAGCCACAATGAGGTACTTAGCTCCACCAGCCTTAATGTGAACCACATCCATAGCAATCCTCCCAAAGACAGTGGACTCTCCAGTGGGGTAACAAATTTTGGCCAGGCGCCTAAGATCATGTTTCTGGAACACTTCACAACTCCTGCACCATTGAGAGACGTATTTCTTCAGAGATGGCCACCAAAATCGTTTGGATATTCATCAATAAGTTTTGGTTTCCCCACAATGACAAAGGCCTTCATGGAGACTTTCCAGGATTGAATCTGGCTTAGAAGGGATAGTGACCACAACAAGTGCACAAGGAGTTACTCTTTTCATAAGTCTAGAACCTTGGACAAAGAAGTTGGAGGACTTCCTTTTAAAGGACCAAAATTCTTTGGCAGAGAGAACAGGGGTCTTTTGAGGGTTGAAAGGTACTTCTCTAGCTTAAACCAGAAACCTTGCTGGAAACCCAAGTAATCTTGGGAGGAGAAAGCAAAAACAGGGTGGACCAAGGGTTCTTCCTCATCAAAATCCATTCCAACATCCAATTCATAATCTCCAAGAGGGTTTCAAGATAAACCATCAGGCATGGTGAAAGATTTTCCAGGCCTGTGAACAATATCAAAAGAGAACAACTTGATGAAAGCCACCCAACCAGTCATTGGAGCATTTGGAAGGCTGGGGGCGTTGATCATTTCAATAATGGATTGTGCATTGAATTGTAACTCAAAGTGCTGGCCCCAAAGGGCAGTCTGAAGCTTTTTCAACATTCGGGTCACACCACAAAGTTCCAGTTTTGGCTGGGAGTACCTGGATTCCACATCTGAGAAAAGAAGAGATTCATACAGAGCAGGACGATCCAAACCATTTTCATCTTCCTGGGTAAGCACAGCCCCAACAGATTGATAACTAAAGTGCACTGCCAGCTTGATCTTGCCAGATCCGGGTCGATAAGTGATCTTTATGTCTTTCCCAACAATTGCTTTGAGCAACTGAAATGATTGTTTGCAATCTTGGGTCCCAATCCATTCAGCATCATTCCTGGTTAAGCAA
Organism: Puccinia polysora; assembly: GCA_025617555.3. Lineage (NCBI taxonomy): Eukaryota > Fungi > Basidiomycota > Pucciniomycetes > Pucciniales > Pucciniaceae > Puccinia > Puccinia polysora. The sequence continues at coordinate 42,690,739 of CM062625.1, read as the reverse complement.
CGCAAGGGAATACAGATTTTGGATAATGCAGGAATGAAGATCCTGACATAAGTTACGACACCTAGGAAGCCTCTAACTTCCCTTGGATTTATTGGAGTAGGCCAGGAGATGATTTTTTTGACTTTAGAGGGTGACATCCTTCTTCATTCCTTGCAGACTATATGAGCAACAATTTCCAAGGCAGGGACAAAGGTGGCAATTTTTGATCCAGAGACAGTAGGGCCATATTCCTCAATTAAAAACAAAATTCTTTCCAAGAAAGTAGCATACTCCCAGATAAATCATTGGATTCCTGAGTGCCAAGGTAATAGCTCATTATCATAGTCAGAAACTGGACCTTTAATCCCACCATCATCAATAAAGATACCCGCATGATGCGGGATTTCATCCTGGAGGATCCACATCATCTGAGCCTGATAAACTGAAACCAAGTTGGTGGCACCTTGAGGAAATCAAGTCAGCTGAAATCAACCAAGGGGAGTATCAAAAGTAGTGAGGGGACAAGAAATAGGATGCAGGGATCATTCGTCATAGCCACCCATAATGTCACCTAGACCATAGCAAGCTCTCCCAGAGAAGGATTCAACAAAATCTTCAGTGGCAGGAGGCACGCCAGAGTCTTTATTAGTAACTTTATTAAGAGGTTGGAGATCATGAACTACTCTAAGTTTACCATTACTTTTCAGGACACAGAAAACAGGACTTGAATAGCTAGAAGTCAATTGTTTGTATAAACCAGTTTTTACTTGTTCAAACTCATCAGGAAGAAGCCATCCATCTGGACCAAAGTTGACCACTCTCAGACATTCTTCAGTGACCTGACCAGAGGGACTGAATGGGCCAGTGAGGGATTGGGATAGACCACAATAAGGATCGCGGGATAGAGGAGGACGCATAAGGGGAGGATTGAGGTTGAGAGGCATTGGTTGGTTGATTGGCTGGACCTTCTTTTTGACTGGTTTTTACTTGGTGGCAAAGGACAGGAATCCTTTCTTCCTCCACGCATTGACCAGTGAGACCTGACTACAAAAACTGAGACCATGTTCCAACATCTTCCAATTTTGATGTTCTGCTGCCTCCTTGAAAGGTGCCTTCTCCATAAAAGAGGATCCAAAAGATAACACATTGCTCACATGGGTGGCACAGGGTATATTTTTGAAAACAACAGTAGTAGAAGCCCTTGGTGGTGCACAATTGGGAGGACTTACTTCTACCCCAAATTGCCTCCACCTAAGACCATACTCCTTCATACCAATGCCACCAAGAAAAGAATTGAGATTGAGATCTACTTTAGACTCATTGCAGAGATTTGAAACCGGAATAGAGGATGATTGATCAGGCTGAAAAGAAAAAGGAAAAGAAGATACAACAGATCCAGACAGAGAAGAAATATTTTTGGATTTTTTTGGATTTTTTATGTGTTTCATTTTTGATCTTATTTGGATGAGAAGGAAATGATGAGGAAAAAGAAAGATATGCCTCTGATATGGAAGTTGGTACATGAGTTGAAGTCTGAGGATGAGAAGAACTACAACTATCAGTAGGGCCAACTATTCTGCTAAAAAATGAGGATGAGAGGAATGAGAGTTTTCTTTCTGCTTTCCTTTCAGGACAGATTTGGTAGGATGACCAGGGAAGTCCCTTTCCCAGAAACCCAAATCCAGAGAACAAAGAGGAACTTCAATATTTCTTCCATCAGCATCAGGGAGGAGAATTCTCTCCCCAAGTTGATCAGAAAACATCAAGGTAGCACCAAAATCCATTAAGAAAGGCCTCGCCAAGATCATGGGAGCATCCAGACAAGTGATCCAGAAGTGACAGGTGCCAACAATATTTTGACCAATTCAAACAGGGATATCCTCAGCAATACCAACCAGCTCACAGGACTGATTCCCAATTCCATAAACCGCAGAGTTGAAATGGACCCTTGGGCTAAGTTTAAGCTTGCAGGCCATGGAGTCCGAAATCAAGTTGAGCTGAGAACCCGAATCCACATGGAGAGAAACCTTTTTAGTTGAATCACCAAGATAACATGGTAGAAACCCAAGAGGACAGGAATACAGGTTGGTATCTGAAGAGGGATCTTTTCCACCAGAATCCTCTATCAGAGTACCAGAGGAGACCTTTAATTTTTCCGGACCAATCTCCACAAGTCAACAACAAACCCATTTCTTCATCCCTTCAGCCACAGATGGAGAGATTGACAGGATTTCAGCCACAGATAGATCAGGGATTTTAAGATCAGAAATTTTTTTTAAAACTCCTTCCAAAGCATTGGGGTAGTCCTTGGAGATGCCCCTCTTGAATTGAACTTTGGGCTGGGTGGAGGGAGGAAGATCAGGTGAAATAGGTGCTGGAAGAGGATCTGAGGGTCGGACAGGTTGAACAGGGGAAAGATCAGAGTTGTCCTGGAACCTTTCAATAAGTTGTTCCCTTTCTACTTCTATCTCTTCCACATCAGAGGAAGGAGGCTCACGTGAAGATCAATGTTTAACGGGTTTTTGCAGGATTGAGAATGCAACAGGAGGAGACTTATGAGGTTTTGGTTCCTCATAGCGTTTCCTAGCTGGATCAGATTGATAGGTGCCAGGGAAGCTGGAAGAAGTGATATCTGGAGGATACCAAGGTTGCAGAGTTCCACAGGATGATCAAAAAACCACAGAGACCAAGGCTGCCTTCTTGGGAGTTGGTGGTTGGTATGAGGCCACCACATGACAGATCGGACAAGATGAATCAAAAGGGATCAAAGCACCATTAGGAAGGAAGAAATTATTTCCCTTCTGCTCTACTAACTTCTCCTCCTTGTCCTTCTGGAGTTCAGGACATCTACCAGTACCATGGCCTTCCCTATGTCAATAATAACAGACTATAGTAGATTTAGGAACAGAGTTAGCAGGTTTTGGAGTGGCTAAAGAGGATATTGTTTGATATATTTTATTCTCAAATGCCTGAAGTAATTAAGTGATCTCATCTATAGTAGGTCTCTCCTGGTGGGTCTGCGGATTGGGTTTAGGTCTGCAATTGGCTTCCATCTTATTCATGATTTTTTTGGATGCTTAAAAAGAGGGGGCAAGGACTGGTTCAGTGATTTCAGGTTTTTCAAAGGTGAGAGCTGTTTGACCTTTCATCACTTTATCCACAGTATTCCCAAGAACCATGAAAGCAGGGAGATTGAACCGATTATCTCTTGTCGTGATCATGAATCCAGATTTCACTAATTCATCCTTAATTCTTTCCTGCACTCCTGGAGAGAAAGACTGAAAAAATCGCACTCAAATTTCGTCCAATGTATCAATGTGATTGTTCCGGATAAGGTAGGACTGGATAGGGTCCCATGATTTTCTGAAAGCTTGATAGTCAGAGGCTGAGGAGATACCACCATTGAAGATCCATTGAGAAACCAGGGCATCCAAGTCTGGCAAAGTAACTCTGGCTACATCTATTTTTCCCCAATGGGCCAACATAGCCTCCTTCAGGAGCCTCCAGTCGTGAGTTTTGAATCCCTCAAATGATTTGATAACCTCCATAAAAGAGATAAAAAATTGTAACTGATAAGCCATATCATATTCACTGGCACCATGCACTTCAGCAGCCATCTCATAGGAGTCCAGGAATTTTTTGACATTGGTCCCATTGAAGCCTAAATTTTTGTTCTGAGGTTTGATTTTGACCATCTTGGCCCAAAAAGATGAGGATGATCCATCAGATTCCATGTTGAAGGGTTCCTAACAGATCCAAACGAGCAGAGTTCCAAGGTGGCTCACAAGTGTGGCAAGAGTAGAGTTTCAAAAAAACAACAAGGATCTTGCCCAGATGGTGCACAATTGGGAGGACTTACTTCTGGAAAAAGTTGCCCCCACAGATCAGATCTGAAAAGAGAACAAAAAAAAGAAAAAAAAAAATTGGATTGGATTTTGGAGTTGATTCTCCAAGTTGGGACTGTAAATCCCAAGTTTGCTGGTTTGATCCCGGCCCGGGCGACCAAATGTAAGACTCCAAAAGGTGCTAGGCCATGGCAGTTCTGTTGAAGGGAAAGGTGCTGTTTAGGCTGCCCTCCTGAGTGTTACAAAAATATTTAAATGTAAACAAGATCAAAGTCCAGAACCTGGTAAATGAGGAATCAAGGAGTTGAGGATAAAGATGAAAATAGTTTGGTAGCAATGGAAACGCACTATCTGAGGCAATATTATGCAGGGAAAAACTTGAACAAAAGAAGTTAAAGTCTTCTTAGAGTTCAAGGATCAAAAGCTGTTGTATGTAAACAACGCCTGCAAGCTAATAACTCTGGTCGTTGACAGAAGATTGGGGATGATCAACTCAAACCCAAGCAACCTCCAGGTTCTCAATGAACCTGCCCAAGTCTCCGCAATCAAGCGCTTGAAGGGTACCAGATAACTGAGGGTGGCTGTACAAGGCAAAGCACAATTTTTAAGAAGCTCTAAAGCAAACAGTAACTGATTTGAAGCAATGATAACCTCAACACTTCTCAAGGGACTCAAGAGTAGGCTGGCAGAATGAAACTCCAAAGAAAATAAAGGGAGGTATAACACTCCAGGTCCTAAGCTTAATAAGACCTCTTCAATCAATTGTGATTGGCTCCCAAAAGATGATCAAGGATCAGGACCATTATGGTCAGAGAAAGGGATCAAGGAGTGGTATAACACACTCAAAAATTCCAACAGACAGAATTTTTCTTCAACCAGCAAGGCTATTGGTTGGTGATAAGGATCAAGGATCAAGGGTTGAGTATGGAGGCTCAAGGATCAAGGGTGTGCTGATTTCATGCTGGATGATTCCCTACTTCCTCCAAAAGGCAGGGGAGAGACCCTCCTTATATGGGCAGGAGGCCCTGTTAGACTATGTACAACAAATTCTACAAATAGAGCGGAAAAGGAAAGAAAATCATGTGCTCACTTGCGTCCATCTGTGCATGGGCTTGCGCGACAATCCTGGAATCACCCACCCCTTGTCCAAAGGCGGACAGGGTGGGAAAGGAAAATGAACTGGACCGCCGCGGATGTCTGCGGGCGGTAGTCAACACTTCTCCACTCCTTGTCCAAAGGCGGAAGCGGGTGGGAGAGTCCCAGGAAAGGTGACAGATGAAGTTTGTGAGAGCGCAGATGGGCGGATAGGAGATTGGCTTGAGGCAGTTGAGTAAATCCTGCCAGGCTTGAGATTCACGACTGATAGATTGAGTGAGATGGGAGATTGACGGATCCGAGGATTGGACAAATGCTTGGGGGTGCGGTCGGGATGGATTTGGTAAGTCATGGATGAGTTCCACGCAGCGGGCTGACAGGAGATTGGGACACGCATGGTCAGATAAGAGATTGGGACGCGCGGCGGACAGATAAGAGATTGGGAAGCGGGAAAATGATAGATGAGCAATGCGCAATGATGACATTGAGCAGCACGTGACAATGAAAATGCAAATGAGGGACGCGCAACGCGCGTGGATGAGGATGTGGATGAACCTGAGGATGAGTTGGAATTTTTATTTAGATGCCGGACAGTAAGTTTGCGCAACAGTTTATGGATCAAGGTCTTAAGGTGGCCAGGGTGTCCATGATGGGGCACCACACCGGTACCCAAGGTTGTCGTGGAGACACCTCAGAATCATTTCCTTGTCCCTCCTCGATGTCGCAAACACCAAAGGCACCGGGGTACTTTGAAGCCACAGTTGCCCGGCCTGCATGTAGAAGTTGGTCGTCCGCCGCTTTGCCCACCGAATTTCTGTTCCTGATGCGTCCTCGTGAAACCAGAGATCCTGCAAGAAGGAGCACAAGGTTGCGTAATGCCAGGACTGCCATAGTGGAAGGATGACCTCAGCCTCCACCATACCTACACGGATAAACGGAGACTCCATGTCCAGGGGTTCTGCCCCTCAAATGGGTCCTCCTGCGGATAACGCGACAGCGCCTTGGGCATTGTGAACGCCTCCCCTGGAACATGAACCATGCCAAAAGTGAAGAGCTGGAGAAACGCCACCCACCTATTCATAGGAGCGTTTGGCAGCATTGGAGAATTGATCATCCTTGCCAGGGTCTCTGCGTTGACCAGAAGCTCAAAGTGCACCCCCCAGAGCAGGTGCTGAAGCCTCCCACAATTTTGGTGACTCTGCATAATTTGAAATTTGGCTGCGAGTGCCAACTCTCTGTTGTTATAAAAGTCACGGACTCGTAGAGAACCAGCCTATCCTTACCATCCTCCTCCTGCGTCAGGACACTGCCCGCACCAAAATCGCTAGAGTTGACAGCCAAGCGGATCCCTCCTGCTGTAAGACTCCAAACGGTGCTAGGCCGTGGCAGTTCTGTGGAGGGGAAAGGTGCTGTTTAGGCTGCCCTCCTGAGTGTTACAAAAAAATTTAGATGTAACCAAGATCAAGGTCCAGAACCTGGTAAATGAGGAATCAAGGAGTAGAGGATAAAGATGATAATAGTTTGGTAGCAATGGAACAGCACTATCTGAGACAAAATTATGCAGGGAAAAACTTGAACAAAAGAAGTTAAAATCTGCTTAGAGTTCAAAGAAAAAAAGCTGTTGTGTGTAAACAAAGCCCACAAGCTAATAACTCTGGTTGTCAGCAGAAGATTGGGGATGATCACCTCAAACCCAAGCAACCTCCAGGCTCTCAATGAACCTGCCCAACTCTCCGCAATCAAGCGCTTGAAGGGTACCAGATAGCTGAGGGTGGCTGTACAAGACAAAGCACAATGTTTAAGAAGCTCTAAAAGCAAACAGTAACTGATTTGAAGCAAGGATAACCTCAACACTTCTCAAGGGACTCAAGAGTAGGCTGGCAGAATGCAACTCCAAATAAAATAAAGGGAGGTATAACACTCCAGGTCTTAAGCTTAATAAGACCTCTTCAATCAATCATGATTGGCTCCAGAAAGATGATCAGGGATCAGGACCAGTATGGTCTGAGAAAGGGATCAAGGAGTGGTATAACATACCCAAAAATTCCAACAGACAGAATTTTCTTCAACAAGCAAGGCTATTGGTTGGTGATAAGGATCAGGCCACAAAGGGGCAAAGACTAAGGGTCAAAAATGGATCAGGGGGGCAATCAGAGATATACCCATGATAAGGATCAGGATCTATTTTCACGATAACAGGGGGGACATAAGCACACACTCCCATGGATGATGAACAAAAGGCTGGGGACAGCCCCTCCTTTTATGGGCCATGGGTCCCTGTAAAACTATGTACAAGAGATAACACATAATAGAGCAGAAAAAAAATCATTCAAAAAAAAAAAAAAAATTTTTTCTTTTTTTTTGAGTATCATGTGAAAACAAGCCAAAAAATGAAGTTACAAATGGAAAAAAATCAGAAGGAAGAAAAAAAAAATTAATTAAAAAAACTAATAACATGAGGGAAAGAAGTGGAAAAGGAGGAATGAAGGAAGACACCAGCCCGTGCCAATGATGAGCACAGGCTGGTGAGTGGCAGGTGAGGGCCGCGCAGACAGGAAGTGGCGGGCCTGGACAACCCCGGGCCCGCGGATGAACAGTTGGGGACCCGCACCGGTTGTCAATGACCTGTCTTTTCCAAGCCGTGCGATGGCGGCGGTGCGAAGAGGAAGGAGCTAAGACAATGACCGGATGAGAGCGGTGGGAAGGATGGTCGTCAAGCAAGAGGATGAGTTAGCTCTGGCGCAATGGATGATGTGCTGAAAAGCAAGCATGGTTGGAAGGATGATGGATTGGGCTGTTTGACTTGGATGATCAGCTGAGGATAGACTGGATGACTGTGGCGCTCATCTTACAAGGGGGACATGACGGAGGCAAGCAGATGGGGTGGGTAAATCAAGATGTTTCCAGGACCGTGAGAGCTTTTGGGATGATGATGATGATGATGATAGAGTGGGTGATCTTGATGATAGGGTGAAGTAGGGTGAGTAGGGGAAGATGAGCATGAGGCAAAATATGAAGTTGAGGTGGGGATGGACCATCTGAAGGACAATAGTCCAATGGGTTTGATCGGTCTTGCAACGAGAGGGATCCTCAACCATATTTCATCTGATGAGGTAAAGCGCCCCGTAACAAACTAGGGATGGATTTGACTGACTCATGGGCTGGAGGGGGCTCATGATACCCTCATGAAGAGTTCATTGCTGCTCTCTTCCCAGCTGAAGAAGAGACTGGAGAACAAGCAGGATCAGCAAAACGCTCATCAACCACCATGACATCAGCAGGATGTCGCCTAGCAGGATCTATCCCCATCAAACGCCATACCATTGCTATGCCAATTGAAATGATTGATGGAGGCTCTAAGCTATGTTGGATGTGGATCGGGCCAATGGAAGTATAACGGTGGCAGAGTGGGATGGAGGGTGGTTGTAGGCATAGGTTGAAGAGCCATCCCGGTTGTCTTTGGACAATCGGGACGGGATCCCCAAAAAGGATTGGGGGCAGCCAATGCCAGTGTGATGGATGGCAGGGTGGAGACAAGCCCGGCGGACTTTTGGCCGCGCGCTTGGCAAAAAAAAGTTGTAAGGCTGAATAGCGGAGCGGCAGGGATTTGAACACAAGAGCGGGGATATGACCACCCAGAGATCGTCCTTGCCAACTGGGAGAATGAGCAGTTGGGAAGCTGGGAACCAAATGGAACCCTATTCCAGATCAAAGATTTTTTTTTGATAATGATGCCTATGAATGATGATAAGGAAAAATCATAAAAAAATTAAAGTCTACGCACTGGCCAGGGTGTCCAGGGTGGGGCACCACACCGTGTCGTAGTCAAGGTTGCAGAGGACAATGTTGCGGCCCACAATATCCTTGAGCTTGGGAAAGGCAGCTTCACACTGCGCCGTCCATTCCCATGCCGCGCCTTTCCGGGTCAGCGCCCGCAGCAGACTTGCAACTTCCGCAAACCGTTTGAGGAACATGCAAACATAGCTGCACAGTCCCAGAAATTGGAGAATATGCAAGGGTGTCCGCGGGTTTGGCCATTCAAGGACTTTGTTTTGTTTGTTTGCCGCAATTCCCCTGCCGTTGAAAGCCACCACATGGCCTAGCACTTCCAACGCCGGAACACAAACTTCCAACTTACCCCCCAATACCGTAAGCCCTGCCTCCTCAATTCAAAACAAGACCCACTCTAATGTCTGCGCGTACTCCCAGATGAAGCGGCGGATCTTTGGGGCCTCCTCTAGCACCGCACCCCTGTAATCTGTCTTTGGTCCTTTGATGCCGGCATTGTCGATGAAGATCAGAGCCCCGTCCGGTATGTCGTCCCGCAGGATCCATGTCATCTGGGCTTGATAGACCCCCACCAAGTTCTTAGCCCCTGCTGCAACCGCGTCAGCTGCATCCTTCCCAATCCTGTCTGAAACGCGGTTAGCGGCTGTGAGTCAGGATGGAGCTCGCGCTGATCATACCCCCCCATTACATCAACCAAACTGTAACACGTGCGCCCCACCATTGATTCCAGGAACTCGTCCATGCGCGGAGTCAATCCCACATCGCGGATAGTGGACGAGTTAAGCCGCTGCAGGTCATGAACAATCCTAAGCGACTTCCCGTCCTGTTTAAAAACCGCAAAAATTGGGCTAGAGTAGCTTGATCTCAACTGCTTGTACAACCCCGTGCACACACGCTCCTGGACCAGTTCCAAGAACAGTTCCCACACAGTCCAAGGGATCAGAATTGGCTTGATTTGCCAGGGCTTGTGCGGCACCGTGGGGATTACATAGGGGTTTCCAACCCCGCCCTTCAGCAATCCGCGCTTGTTGGGCCCAAAGGCGAGGGCCTTCTTGCGGAGAACCAACACCGATGCTAACGAATCCTTCTCCTCCATACTCAACCACCCTGCCGGCCCAAAATTCAGCTCCTTTATTTGCTCATTCCTGATCCGCGCCGACCGCGTTACCCACCCGAATTTCCTCCACGGACTCACCCAGGGATCCCGAGACCAGGAGATTGGCCTCAGAGGCCCGTTCAGCCCCTGCGGCATGGACTCCTTCCGGGGCCGGACATTTTGCTCCACAGGCTTGTATCCCCCCGCGTTGCACCTTACCATCCTTATGCGCCTGCCATTGTTGTTGTGAATCCTGGCAACAATCAACCCGCTCTCTTGCCTTTTCTCACAAGCGTGGCACTATGTGAGGGTTTTTGAAACACAGTACCTTCCGGTGGTGCATACTGAGGAAGAGGACTTACTTCTGCGGCTTGCGCCCTCCGCGCACTTCCTTCTGCCTTTTTCTCCTCCCTAGTTGACCGCCCACACAAGGCCGGAGCTTTCCCCGCGCAGTACCCATGGTTGACTAGGGAAAACCCTCCACAGGGAAGCCCTCACGGTTGTCCCCACCGTTGGACTCTGCCCCTTTGCCAACTGCCGCCAATGGCACCCATTTCCCCTTGCCATGGTTTGAGATTGTTGTCTCAAACCTTGCCTCGGACACATCCTCCACCGTCAGCGCCTCCGTCCCTTCCTCCGCGTTGAACGTCATTTGGGCCCAGAATCCAAACATGAATGGCAAACCCAAAATCACGTCACCGCACTCAACCAAGAGGGAAAACAGCGGCTTTTAAACCTTTGCAACCTCCCCCTCTTCTTCCTCCACCACCCAATCTACCCAACATTCCCCCCCATTGAGCGCCCGCAAGCCCATAGCACACTTCCTCCGCACCAGGCCCAACTCATCCACTAGTTTTGATGGGAGCAGGTTGACCATTGACCTGCTGTCCACCATCACCCACACTTTCCTTCCCGCAATCTTCAGTGATACATAGGCAAGCGGCACCAACACGGCTTTTGATTGGAACAACTCCTGTTCCGCCTCCTCCGTTGCCGCATTCACGCGCTGCACTGTTGCTGGGATCCTGCCGCCCCGTGCTCCTTCAGGGCCTGGAACATTTCCTTGACAACCACCGGAGAGACCGTGACCAGCTCCCGTAGGGTGAGATGTATTGGTACCTCACTCCCCATCACTCGCCAAACGATTTCCGTGGCCTTCCTTCTTCCTCCAGAGCTGATCGGGGGCGCTTTGCCCCCCAACCCTCAGAGCTTGATTTAATGGCCGCTCCTTGGCATCCAAGTCCATCTTTTCCAACACAATACGCTTGTTTGCTGCCAATGTCCTGAATTCCGCCTCCACACGCGGTGCCCGCCAAATTTTGGGCCGGGTGACAATCCCAAGGGACACCTGAGCGGCCCCTGCGGGTCAGGCCCTTGCCCTAACCTGCTCCACCAGCGGTGGCTGACTGGCCCCCAGGTCCACCGGTTTGCCCAACGGAAATATGTTGGTCCACCCGGGTCGCAAACAAACCCCTTGTTCATGTCCTTGGTCAGATCCGGGCAACCAGACTTCCAATGACCTTTATCGCTGCAATATGTGCACAGGCAAACCAAATACCCCCCTGTTGGTCGGCTACTGGGCTGAAAGCCCCCTCTTGCATGGGGCAGAAGATCGTGCAAGAAAGCAGGAGGCGGAGCCATTGCCTGGGCCACCATCCAATTCATAAGTATCCGCAAGTCCCACAGCATTTCTGTTACCTTGTTCACCGGTACTCCCATTGACTGCGAAGGGGCTACAGGCCGTTCCCTCGCTGGCGGGTCCCCGAGCGGTGCCAAAGTCGGGGCCGGGGTGGAAGAGGCCGTTGGTTTCCTTGAAATCGCCGGGAAAAACCAGGCCGTATCCTTGATCATCTCTTCCAAGCCAATCTTGCTCTCAACCGCCTGGTTGATTACTGCCAGGCTCAGAAGGAGAGCAACGCTCCCATCCACTGACCGCATTACCAACCTGCGCTCAAATAGGTAACGCTGGACCCACGCGCAAAGTTGCGGCGCAAGCCCGCCTAGGAACGCCCACTTCATGGCCCCCGTCTGACCCATCACCACCTGGTTCTTTTCTAGGTAACTATAAATTTGGTCAAACAGGGACTTGTAATCAGACAGATTGCTCCGCGTCCCCACCCCGCCTCAGGAAATCGCCTCAGCCGCCGCTTGCTTGAAGTCCATCTCCCAAAAGCGGGGCTTGCCCTTCCCCCACCTTGCCATCATCTTGGCCCGGAGCCTTCCCCAGTCGCCAGCCTTGTACCCTGCCATATCCTCCACGTCCCAGAGCGAATTCTTGTCTGCAATGAAGAGAACAACCGTGCCAACCTTTTCCTCACCCGTTGCTTTTTTGGAGTCCGCAATATCCTTGAATCTTGCCAGAAAGCGCCCAATGTCCGCGGTGTTGAATCGGAGATGGGGGAAGTTCTGCGGCCTAAGCCACACCCATTGCAAAACCTCAGACGCCTCCAAAGGCTCCAACCGAGGAGGAGCAAAACCGCCGGACCAAGTAGTCAGTGGTGGTGGAGGTGTTGGCCTGCCAGCTCCCGGCCAGAGAGGGAACAAGGGTGGAACATTTGATCCTGGGGTAGTAGTGGGCAGAATCGCACCTGCTATCTACAAGAGACCTAGACAAAAGATTACTTCCCGGCTAGACCCCCAGATGTGGAAGTCAAAGGAGAGTTACGCTCCTAAGTTGTCTGCAAGTCCAGATGTTATTGATCTAGGAGTCTGTAAGGAGGTTGGATGCAATGAGTTCTTAAGTGTAGTGAGATAAAAGAGAGATAATGAGATTTATTCTTCTTCCCTCAATCCTTCCTATTCCTTTCCTTCTTGGTCTTCTCCAATTGATGGATAGATAGATAGATCAATCATAACCCAACCCAGAGTTGAGGGTGAAGACTTGGATCCCCCCCTTCAACCCTAACCTTAGTACAACCACAAACGCAAAAGAACAATGAAACACAACCCCTAAGCACAGAACCCTAGCCCAACCCTACCCCTCCATACCTTGCCCCATAACCCATGCCCCTCAATATCAACGTATTCCCGGTTTGTCCTTCTCATGGCGCGGCCCTCCGCCGCACCCTACTCAGAGCCCCCCGGTCTGCCTGCCCGCGCGCGTCCGTGGACCTCGTGGTCCGCAGGTCGGCCTGCGCGCGCCTAACCCCCAATTGCCCTGCCCTTGCCTTCCGGAATAGCCACCCGTGAGCTTGGTTGGGCCGGATCCATCACTTGGTCCGCGTTTCCTGGGCCGGTCGCGGCCCGGCGCCCTCGGAGTAGGCCCGACCCGCACCTGGTGCTGAGCCCCGCAATTCCTACTGCTGAGCCCGCAGCGGCTGCTGCTGAGCCCTCAGCAGGCACTGATGAGACCGTGCGCACCCAAATGCTGAGCCCAACCTACCCAACTGCTGAGCGCGCTGCCGGCAACGCAACTCTTGACCCAAGGTTATAAATACGAAACCACAACACATGTTGAATAGTCTGAAAACCTTAAAACTAGATAAAATTAGTAATTAAAAAATTAAGTATTTTAAATTAATAATTAAATATTAAGGATCACCACAACAAAGACTGATCCTGATCTTTAAAAACCACAAAACACATCAAGGATTGGTTTTAAAAATTATTAAAAATAATCATATTGATTAGAAGATGATAGAAAATTAATCAGCATCCATGTTTGATTACTTCAGTTCAATATTAATAGCACAAATCCAAGACCAGTGAAGAATTATCATGATGAAAGATTAACAGATCCTACCTCTAAAAACATGAAGAAATACAGCAGATCTGAAATCAGCTGATTGAAAGAACCTTGAAAACGTGTAAATCCTTCCCTGGATGGCTTACTAGCCTTAGACCTTGAGCCTTACCCTCTCTACACGCCCTAAGGAGGAATTTTTTCACCCCAAAAATGTATTTATACCAACCTTCTTTGGCTTATTGTTCCCCAGTTTACCAGGAATCTTATTAATCAGAAACCATTTCATAGTTGATCAAGTCCTTATGAAGAGATGTTCAAGTGATTTATGACTTTAGTCTGAGGTATTATTATCATTTCCAAAACCCATCAGCCTGATTAATCAAAGTTTAGTCAATCAATCAACCCCTCCTGCTCTGAAACCATTTGCCTGAATCTGTTCAGGCTTACTGTGAATTATTTCTCAAAATTGAGTTGTTTCCTTCCTGATTTGGCCTGAGTGCTGTTTGCCTGGTCATACTAGTTGGATAGGTACTTAAAATACAACCACCAATATTCCAAGGTTTTTAACTGTCCAAGGAGTTCCCATGAAGATAGGTTGCTTGTTTGTAGAGATCCCCAGTACTATAATACTGTAGCCACTCTTTTATAAAATGTTGAAAATACTTTTACCAAACCATTCAAACCTTTCACTAGCCCTTAACATATTTATTATTTGAGCTTTTTATATTTCTATTTTGGGGAAGATTATCATTCCATTATTTTATCACTCTCTGGAGCTGAAGGACTGCAAGGTTCCTGGATTCAGAGAGCTGACAATACCCCTCTAAGTTGCCCTCAGTTTGGAAGTTATTGGTCCCAAGCCTCTGTAAGGAGTTGAGCACACCGTTCAACAAACTAGAGAGAGAGAGAGAATAAGATATCCCCCCTTCAAACATGGTAGTTTGATGGTATGATGATCCTCCTACAGCCCGAAGATGAGAGCAAGGTTTTATTCCCCCCCTCTCAACCCTAACCTAGATAAAAGCGCAACTACGGCCCAAAAACTACAGGAAGAAAAATACAAAACAGAAAAACCTAGCTCTACCCTATCCCCTTCCTCCAACAATTGCCTGTCATTAAGTCCATCTGGTTTGTCCTTCTTATGGCGCGCGCTGTGCCCTACTTTCAGCCCCCTGCGCCTGTCTGTATCTACCCAATGTGCCACCTTTGAATATCCCAAGTTGGCAAGCCGTTCCTTGCTTACGCTTGCAAGCACCTACCCATTCCCCTGTGTCACCTGCCATATTCATTGCTGAGCCAACCGCGCAGCTGCTGCTGAGCCATTGTGCTCCCAAATTCTGAGCCAACCAATACCCAATGCTGAGAGCGCAGCCACAACACAGTTCCCAACTCATGGCTATAAAATGCCACCACAATGCATGGGCCACTTTGGAGATGCAAAGTGTCAGGGTGTTGGAATACAACCAGTCATGGGGGTTACAAGGCTGCCCCATCTTCTACCTACAAGATCTTTTAGACCCAGAACTTGGTCAGGCGCCCAGATGGGCTTTATACACCATTATATGCATGTATGGTCTATAAAGCGCATCTGGGTGCCTGTCCAAATTTGACTTGGCGTGCTCCCAGCGGGACTTGGATAGGCGCCCAGAAGCCTTGATTGGTTTGAGCTTGCGGGGTTAAAAACTTTCAGGCCAACCAAGTTTTTCTTGGCCCAGATCAAAGCCGTTTGCATCAAAGTGACCTGCCTCCCTTCCTGCAACTTTCAACCGTTGCTTTTTTTTATTTTTTTGTTTTCTTGTATTTTGTGGGTCAAAGGGCGCAGCTTTGATCAAAGCCTAAACCAATTTGGCTGTGCGCCAAATGGCACTTGACAGGGCGCCAGGATTGCTTGGCTAGGCTTCTTGCATGCTTTACAAAAAAGACCCAGAACTTGGCCAGGAGCCCTGACGGGCTTTATACACCATACATATGTATAAGTTCTGTTGAATCTTTGATAGAACCCGTAAGGGTGAGTTTCTGAGATGACGCAAAGAGGAGGAGATGATGGATTGGAGGAGTACAGACGAGGAGATTCACCTTTGATAGAACCCGTAAGGGTGAGTTTCTGAGACAACACAACAAGGAGGAGAGGATGGATCAGAGGAGCACAGACAAGGAGATTCACCTGAGGGTGATGAAATGATGGACCATAGATGATGATGAAAGAGTTCTGAACAAGCAAATAAAATGAAAGAAACCAAAAAACAGGAGATTCCAAAATGAGAAGGGAACCGGCTGAACTTTTCAGAGAACCCATAAGGGTGAGTTTCTGAGACAACGCAACAAGGAGGAGAGGATGGATTGGAGGAGCACAGACAAGGAGATTCACCTGAGGGTGATGAAATTATGGACCATAGATGATGAGGAAAGAGGAAAGAAAAAGGGCAAGAGGAAACACAATCATTCTGTATTTAAGTACAATCGGTGTTCCCTTCCTTACATGAATATGCATGATTTCCTTCCTCTGCACCATTCCAGCTAATTTCCGCAGCTCCTGTGGGTGTGATTATTTACACGCCCCTGTTCTTGATTGGGAATTGTCTTATGTTGTCAGTTGAAATCTGGCACAACAGTCACGTATTTTTCAGGGGGATACCAGCTTGGTGAGAGGATTGGCCAGGTTGAGGTTTGTGGCAATTTAGGATAGTTGGAAGTCATCAACGTGCACGTGCTGCTGCAGAAAGTGCAATTGAACCTCAATGTTTTGTGTGAGATGCTGGTACAGGGGGTTGAGGATGAGGTCAATATTTCCTTGGTTATCGCAGTGAAGAGTAGCGGGTAGGAGGGGAAGGGAAAAAGCTTGGAACACCTGGGATATGAGTTGTTGGCACCACGACAGGTCCTGGGCGGTTTCCATGCAGGCCCTGTGTTCAGCTTCTGTTGTTGACAGAGTGACTATTTTCTGTTTTGTGCACCTCCACCCAAGCAGTCCATTGAGGGTGACCGCTGATCCAGGGAAATTTTTCCGGTCCAAAGAGGAGCTATAATTGGCGTCTGCATAGCCTTGTAGCTCGGATGTATCAGATGGTTGTCCGCCCAACATGAGGCCTAGGTTGGAGGAGTTCCTGAGGTAGCAAAGCAGGTGAGCAAAGCAGCTCTGAAGATGAGCCAAGTGGTTGTTGAGAAATTGGGAAAAGAAACTGTGGGCATGGGCAAGATCTGGCCTGGTCTTTTGCACTAGATATCCAAGGAGGCCAATTCCACAGCGGTAGTTGAAGCCCTTGGTCAGGGGAGAGGTGGGGTCAGGATTGGTCCAATAGTTGGATGGAAGAGGGGTTGAGGCTTTTTGGCAGTCCATCATCCCATGCTCTTTGAGCATGTCTTGGACATATTGATCTTGTCTGAGAGAAACGCTCCGGGCTTCTTGATCCCTAGTGACACCCATTCCCAAGACTCATTCACATGGACCAAGGTTGTGCATCTCAACTCTAGATTTTAATGCCTCCTTGACCAGTTGGATGTTTTTCCAGTGATTATCAGATTGTCCATGTGAACAAAGATCATGACTGGGTTGGAGTGGTCGGATGAGATGAATAGGCATGGGTTGGATATAGTTGGTTGGAACTTGATATCAGAAAATAAAGAGGATAAGGCTTTGTACCAGCTGCGGGGGCTCTGCTTGAGACCATATAGTGACTTCTTGAGTAGGAGGCCCTCGTTCTGTTTCAGGCTGATTTTCACCCCTTTTGGAGGCTTGATAAAGATTTGCATGTCTGTCAGACCATTAAGGAACACACACCAGACATCCGTTTTGTCTAATTCAAAATCTTCAGACGTGGCTAGCATTAGGAGCATCCGTAGGAAAGTGTTGCCTCCGGTAGGAGCAAAAGTTTTTGTATAGTTGATTCCTTCCACTTGACGGTTGCCAAGCACACAGAGTCTGGCTTTCTTCTTTACTACCAGATTGTTGGCATTTTTCTTGCTTTGATAGATGTACATGGTGTCTAGCATACGTTCATTTGGTTTCTTTTCAGCGACTTCCCACACTCTGTGGCAAACAATGTTGGTGAGTTCAGTGTCCTCTGCAGCTATCCAGTTGGCTGCATCTGGCCGGCAACGGAAGTCTTTGTATGAGGTTGGGTTGGAAAATGAGCTGGGTTCTTTGATGATTATATTGGCGCGCCCTCGTTGCGGATGGTTGAGAATGTGATGAGGACCAAGACTTGGGTCAATTTCATTTGGAGCTAGTTCATAGTGTGGACCATAGGAGTATCCTTTGACATGAGGATTGATGCAGGAAGCGTTGCCGTCTGATTGGGAGACAATGTTGTCATGATGGGAAGAGGTGGACGACACATTTTCTTTGACAGGAGATGATTCCAAGATGATAGATGGAGAGTGAGGAGTGTGAGAAGGAGAAGAATGAAGGGACAGACTGGGAGTGGGAGAAGGAGGTGATGTGGGTTGATTAGGAGTTGTAGAAGTGGGATGAGAATCAGAAGGGGATGGAGATTGAAAGGGAAGGGAAGGTGAGAAAGAGGGAAAAGTTGAGTCTGTAGCTGAGAGTAGGATTAGGCGTTTGATTTTGTTATAAGGAAAAGTGTTGGTCTTAAACCAAAAATGGTGTGAGAGATGTATTTTTTTTTCAACTGGATCCCACACGCGGTAAGTATGGTGACCTTTGTCATACCCAAGGAGGATGCATTCTACCCCGGAAGGGGAGAACTTCAAATGTCAAGTCCTCTTCTGGGTGAAAAGAATTCCTCTGCAACCAAAAGTTTTCAAATGTGAAAGGTCAGCTGGTCTGTCAAACCATAATTTGAAGGGGGTTTTCATTCCTATTGAGCAATCAGGTGAGCAATTCTCTAGGTAAACTGCAGTACTTACTGCTTCCCCCCACCAAACTAAAGGCAGTCCACAGTCAAGTAGCATCATTTGTGCCTTTTCTATAGTGATTTGATTCCCTTGTTCAGCAAATGGGTTTTGTTGAGGAGTGTATGGTGCTGTAGTTAGTTGAGTGATTCCCTTGGAGAGCATTAGGTTTTGAAACGAGTGGTTTATGAATTCACCGCCGTTGTCTGAGACAATGAATTTTACTGATTCTCCGGATTGTGTTTCAGCAAGTTTGAGGAAGCATTGGAAGACTTCAAATGTTTGTGATTTTTGTTCCATGAGAAATAGAAATTGGTATTTGGAGTAGCCGTTTATTATTTTTAAGAAGTACTTGTTCCCCCCTCTTGATTCCGGGTTCATTGGTCCGCACAGGTCCATGTGAATCACTTCCAGTTTGGAGGTGGGCCAAGGAAAACTTCCCGAGAAGGGTTGGTGGTTCATTTTAGACAAGTCACACGCGCTACACAGCACCTTCTCCAGTCATTTAGTTTGAAATGAGGCCTCCAGGTACTTTTGACTGGGGTGACCGAGAGCTTGGTGCAGAAACATGACATTGGGAGTGGAGGTCAGTGCTTGATTGATTTGGGGGTCCAGGACTAGTAAGTTTTCTACAATGCTTCCCGTGAAAATTGTTTTGTCGTCCTTGCAGCACTTGAAGCCTCCACCATCAGGAGAGAGAGAGAGTAACCTATTTTGAGATATGTTGAGAGTGGTACCAGCGAGTGAGAGAGAGTAGGTGCGTGGAAGGTTTTCAAAATGTTGAGGTCTCCATCTTTGAGTTTTATCAGGGCCTTACCCCATCCAATTACCGGTATGCTTGATCCATTCGCGGCAAATAGGGAATTGGGGCATGCAGAGTAGGTGGAGAAATATCCTTTGTCCTTCAGGTAGTGTCCGGAAGCGCCACTGTCCAGTATGACGGAATCAGGCAGAAAAGTGGATAAAAGGCAATGAGCGCAATGCCCCTCACTCTTTCCAAGGGTTTGCTTGTCAATCAGACCTTTATGGTAAGCTATGGCTCGCTCGGGATGCAGTTGGTGGCATTTCTCTTCTGAGTGTGCAGTGAGGGGGTTGTGTTTTCCGTCCAAGCAGTAATGATGTCTCATTGGTTTGCAAATTTCTTTGCAATTTTGACCACCTCCCGTCCCAGTAGGGGCCTTAACCAGTAGGGCGGCATTGGAAGAGGAAGAGCTGTCCTGCCTTCTTAGTTTAGTTTCAAGATCTGCTAGTAGACTGCGGAGCTCAATGTTATCAGTATCTTTTAATTGAGAGTACTGGATTTATTTGAATACGTGGAAGGTTTCAGGCAGTCGTTCAAGGATTTGATAGCTCCACATTGCCTCCAGGGTGTGTCTGTTGAAATTTCCCAAAGACACTTCTTGTAGAAGTGGGAAGAGTTCTCTGAATTTTTTGATTGCTCCAGTGAGGTTTCCGGAGGAAAAGTTGATGTTGTGCAGTTTCCAATGGTGTTGGAGATGTTCTCCATGGATTTTGTAGCGTAATGTGAGCAGATGGGGTCCCATAGGTTTTTGGGTAAGTATTCATAAGGGTTGTCCACAAACATTGTATAATTTTGTTGATCAAGGTGCATTTGGATGAACGTAGTGGCTTGTTTGAGTCAAAGTTGTTCTTGAGTCAAAGTTGTTCTTGTGGGTTTGGTTTGTTTGGAGGGTTGTTTTTGATTAATTCATCTAGGTGTTTAAAGCCTAATTGGGTAATGATGACATTCCTCCAGCTCGGAAAGTTGGGTCCGGTGATTTTGGGCATGTTGGTTCTTGTCAGATTGTCGCTCATCATGAGTGTTTGGAGAGGTGTTGAGGAAGTTAGCTGATTTAGGATTGTTTTGGTGGAATTGGATAGTGTGGAAGAGTAGTTCAAGCATTTTTCCTTGGTCAAGTCATTATTGGTAGAGATGGTTGGAGAGGGGGAGGGTTCCAGGATGGTAGATCTTCAATCTTGGTTTCAAACTTCTTCAGCCCCTGTTGTTCTTCATCTTTTCATGTCTCACTTGTCCAGAAATCCAAGCCCTGGTCATTTCCACTCTCCTTGCTCATCACCCTCTGGTGATCTTGTCACTTCCCTGCTCTTCATCTCGTCTCCTTCCCTCATCTCTACTCTGGTTGCGCCGTTCCGGAACTCACCCGGGGTGACTCTCTCAAAGATTTCACAGGGCTCCCCCTGACTTGGGGAGGCCATTGAACGTAAAGTTGAAATCAGGATCACCAATAGGTACAACAGAGAGGTGGTTGGATGTAAAACAATCATTGTGACTATGTAAGCTTGGAAAGTGACGTGAAGACGGCAAAAGTGAAGATTGATGGTCAGTTTTGTGGGTATTATTCACCAGTCAAATCAGTTCAGCTGATGATGGTTCCGAGTTTTTCACAATTCTAAGGGTTTCAAGAGCGTTAAATTGTGGACAAGGGACAAGGACTTGGCTTCTGTCACTATTGTCATTTCCAATTTGTTGTGTTCAAAAGATCTGTCCAGATAAAGAAAGCCACAATTTAAGCTTTACCCGCTTCCAAAGATGGACCAAACTCTGATGAGTAAATTACTAACCTGCCCAGATCAAGAACGCCATGATTTGAGCTTTACCCACTGCCAAAGATGGACCAAACTCTGATGAGGAGAAGGCCTCTTCGATAAGCAGGTTGACTAGATTATATACATGATGATTTTGGTTTACTAGCATAATGCATAGATTATGTTTATAGTCTATGACATGTGTCTAGTTGTGGGTATGGATTTATACAATTTGCAAAACATGTATATACATACCTTTACATCCCCCCACGCGTTTTGGAAATTATTGAGCCCCCCGCTGTAGATTGGTTAGTGATGGGCCAATTTTGTTAGGACCCAATCTTTTGGTTAGTAAATTGGCCTTTTGGGTGTGAGTACTTGTCCAGCGGAGGTTGACATAATGCTGGTGGATGAAATAATTCACAAAGTAAAAGGCCGGAGTAAGGTATTTTGTCTTCTTTTTCAACGTGTTTTCACTGGCAATCAGAATTGCAGACTTTTTATCACAAAAGATAGACAGTTTTGTCTGTCGGAGACTTGATAGCACATTGGCCAGGTAGGCAAGTTTTTGAGTTCCGTCAGAAAAAGCAATTTACTCGGCCGCACACATTGACAGAGCAAAGACACCTTGTCTTCTGGATCCCCAGGCAACAGGATTGCCAAAGTATTTTATAACATGGCCCGAGGTGGATCGTTCATAATCGCCGCCCCAACTTGCATTGCTCCACAATTCCATCCCCAGCGTACCGGTCCAAAAGAACAACACAACAGAGATTGATTGTTTAAGGTAGTCTATGAGCCAATCAAGGGCCTGCCATTGAGCTGCAGAAGGTGATCTCGTGTATTGGGATAGGAGGTTAACCGGATACAACAGGTCAGGTCTAGTCGCTGCCTCAAGGTACATTAATGACCCAATGAAGTGCTGGAAACGCTTGGCATCTATGGGCTTGCTTTCATTCAGAAACAGGGAGCCGTCTGGCAGAGGGCTTCTTTTAGGATGAGCCTCATGGTGGTAGTCCTTTACAATCTGGTTGGCCAGGACTTGTTTGGACAACAAGAAGGAGTTTGTCCATCTTGTAAGACCAATGCCTACAATTTTTGTTGGCCTGGGCTGCCACTTGAGTTTTACTTGCCGTTCAATGGCTTCACAGAGAATGACGAGTAAATTGGTAGATGAGGGAATAACAAAGCCATCGTCCACGTGCATCCATAAAACCGCAAAGGCCATCCCTCTCTTCAATATGTAAAGTGAGCCCTCCATTTCTTGCGCCTCAAAACCAATGCCTAACATGATTCCATTAAAGAACTTCCACCAACACCTTGCCCCCTGTTTGGTACCATACACGGCTTTCTTTAATTGCATAAATAAACCTTTCCACTTGGGCCTTACTTCAGTTGGTGGTTGGCAGTAGAGCTCGTTGCTGATTGGACTATGCAAGTAAGCAGAGATGACGTCAAACAAGGCCATTGGCAGATCCAGTTTGACTGCAAGGGAGATCAGGAGCTGTAAAATGTTTAGGCTTGCGGTAGGCACATAGGTCTAATGGACATCTTGTCCCATGCGCTGGTTGAACCCTTTTTACCACAAGTTGGGAACACCGCTCAGCAAGACAGCCATTCTCATCAAGTTTGTTCCCTAGCACCCAGCGCATGCCAAGTACCTTCATGCCAGGGTGTGGTTTGACTGGCTCCCAGACATTGATTTTGTCAAATTTATCAACTTTGTAAGTGGCAGAGGCTAACCATTCCTTCCCAAATTCACCTTGCAATGCTTCCGGCAACAATTTGGGCAGGTGGTGGTCAGTCTTGATAGGTAAAGAACAAATAAGCTTGCGTTCAGCCTCAGTTATCTTGTTGGTTCTCTCCTGACCAAGGTCCATCTCCAACTGATTTAGCATGAAATTGATGCTAGCCTTGACTGGCCCGGATTTAAGCTCTAATTTCTGGAATCCGGGAAAACAGTGGAGGAGGAGTGTAAAACCCGCCCCTCGCCTGGCAACCAGAACAGCCAGCTGGCTCCAGTGACGGGGTACTCAAGAAGACAACAATTTTGTCCACGCTCTTCCAACTTTTTGACTTGCTTCTCCTTAGTAATATGGACTATGGCACGCGCACCAAACGGGTAAAGAGCATTTGCATTGCATTTGAGATCAAATAGTGCCTTAAGAGGGGAGACACCATCAGTCCTAGAGTTTGGTATACCGTTATGAATGTGAGTGGCCGCGTGATACGCCTAACTTTAGTATTGGTTTGCCATCCCACTCTTGTTGAGCATAGTCCGCGCGGCATCCCCAATTGTTTTATTGACCCTTTTAGCCGTTCCATTTTGTTCATGTTGATAGGGTGGGATGGCGGCCAGCCAGACTCCTAAGGACTCCAGCTTAGTCCTCAGAGCATTGGTGTATTCCTCCGCATTATGCAACCAGATGTATGTTGGCACCATGCCCTTGACATTCCGGTGGTGCTTGACCCAACTTAATATTTTTGCTGGAACTTCACTTCTTGATTTTAACGCCGCGCCAAATGTGTACGTTGTGGCATGATCTCTGAACATCAGCCAGAATCTGGCTCCATTCAGGTGGTTCTCAAATGGGCCAATTGCATCTGTCACATAGAGCTGCAGTGGCGCATGGCGTGGTAGACCAGAACTGGGCCAAGGGACTTATGGTCAGCAGATTTGGAAAACGCGCACCACTCACAGAAATAAGACTTCCATGTGCCCCTAGGCGGTTTCCCAAAATGGAACTCCAGAAACGCTTTGACAATATATTCTGATGCATGCCCAAGTCTCAGATTCCATGTATAAGGGTCCAGCAAGGGCTTCTGTGTGATGGCTAAGCAAGATTGATTGCACAAAGGTGGAATAGTCCAGCAGTAGTTACGGAAAACAGTAGGGTATTCATGACCGTCAGGACTAGTAATCAACAGACAGGTACCCTGATGATTGAGCTTCCAGCCATCCTGCACTAGTGGTTTTGGTGTCAATATATAGCCTTGGATCGGGAACTGCGTTGCGGCCTGCGCGCTCAGCATCTGGTAGGTCGGGCTCAGCAGTTGGGGTGCGCTCGTTCTCAGCAGTGGCCGCTGCGGGCTCAGCAGAAGGCGCAGCAGGGCGAAGCACGCAGCTGCGGGCCGGGTCTGACTAGGGGAGGCGGGCCGCGACCCGCTTGGGTGTCCAACCCAGTGATGGAGCCGGGCCGATCAGGTTCTCGGGCGGTTAGTTAGGGAAGGAAAGGGCGGAGCGATCGCGGGGCTATACCCGTGGACGGCCGCGCGCAAGCGCGGGCCGGCTACGGGACTAGGAAATTCACAACGGCGCGTTGGGCCGATACGGGCAATCGCGGTGAACTTCGAGAAGCGCGCGGCGGAGGGCCGCGCTGCGGGGGACGAACCGGATGCGTGTAATGGCAGGCAAGCAAGCGGAATAGGATACGGACGGGGTACAGGTTAGGATATGGGATAGGGTTTTGGGCCTAGGGTTTCCTTCTTCATTGTTGTTGGGTTGTTCATGTGCTTGTACTTAGGTTAGGGTTGAGGGGGAGGGCTCAAATACCTTTCCCCTCAACTCCGGGTTGTAGGGGGGGGATCTTACCATTGTATCATCAGGAGGCGGGGAGCGGAAAAGGGAGCGGACTTAGGAAAACAGAATCCCTCCCCTCTTCTCTCCTTTTCTCCTCTTCAGGCTCTCAAAAACTTCTCTTTACGCTTGGTATCTAATCCTTACAGACACTTCGATCCAAGAACTCCTGAACCTGCGGCAACTTTGTGAGGGATAACCTCTAAAGTTTCCACATCGTCCATCAACAAGGTTTTTCCCCTCACTCCCTTGCAGAAGAAGACATCATTAAATTGGAGGATACCCGCACTTGTCCACATGGTTAGCCTGCCAACATATTGCACCAGCGCATAGTTTGTCAGACAGCCATTTTAAGATGGATTGGTACTTTGAGTTGCTCTGTAATCTCAAAAAATTCGGACCTGCCACTCACGTGCGCAGTCAAGCCGGAATCCAATAGAATCTGACCCTCCAAGATTGCTTCCATATCAATCTGACAGACCTGGGCCCCAATGGGCGGGAGATTTTGGGGTTGCGCTGGTGGTACTTGTGTGAGCCCCTGGCGGCTTGATTGCTTGGCGGCAAGGGAATTACCCCAATCCTCACATGATCCCAAAAATTTTTTCAATCTGCTTACCAATGCCCAAACTTGCCGCATTAGAGGCAAGAGTAGCCAGACTTGTGTAGTAGTGTGTTGTTTGGTAGTCTGCCCTTGAACTGTGATGCCTTTTCTATGGAAAGTTTGGTTTGATCAGCAGGAAAACTCTCCACGGTGGCCGGGGACCTCCTTGCCGGTGGTACATATTTGGCATTGGCTGGTGACATAAGGCCTGAACTGACATCTTGACATCCAATGGGAGCGCTCTGACTGGTAAGGAAGTACACGTCCAGAGTTTGTTGGAGCATGCCTGAATTACGGTAGAGACCTCAGTGAAGGTTGGAGGAGTAACAGAATTGTCAAGGCTTTGGCCAATTGCATATTTTAAGCTCTGGGGGTCAACCACAGAGGGTGATACTGCCGTGGCTTGGATTATCAACCCATAGAGTTCATCAAGTGAAATATTGACACGGTTAAGGTCCACAATGATCTTATGCCAACCAGCTATCCAGACATCATCCTACCCAGACTTGTCATTCATAGCGGTGATAAAGCAATCAATGATTGCCAACTTGTGTCAACGGTCAGTCTTGTTACACTTCTTCCGGAGGAGTTCAATGAGCGGTTGGGCTTCCTTGGTTCCAGATCCTTCCACAATGCTAAGGAGTGTGTCATCAATTTTATTTCTGATGAGAATGATAATTGACTCCTTGTGGTCCCTAGTGAGGTGGTTGAATGCTGTGGGGTCATTCCTAAAGCTTGTGTCGCAGCGGAGGGCTCTACGTAATGTCCGGTCAAGAGCGCTCTCCCATTGGGAATAATTTGAACCATCAAACAATAGTATGGTCTTCTTATGATGCATGTTGTTGTGCACGGTGATGTGGTCCTCAAAGAATTTCTTTGTGACCAAGTCAACATTTCCAAGATCACCACCTTGGTTAAAATGAGGGGGACAATTCTGTTCCAACCTTTCAATACGGGCTTGTAGGTTGTTGATCACCTCAAGGAGGGATTCTTAAGAGGGATGGCTCATGTTGTTCTGTTCCAGGATGAATCTCCCTTCTCTTGCAGAGTATAGCAACAACTCTTCTGATCCACGTCTCTTCCCAACTGGATCTGATTTGTCACTTTCTTCAAGTATATCTCAAAAATATTCCATCCACCTACCAGGGACTAACCAAATGATCCTACCAGCGCTCAACTCAGGTTGGCCACAATAGTTTCAGCAATAAGCGGTTGGGGAGAAGCCGGCTTTTAACCTTTTGTGTTCATAAGATCTTCACAGATCAAGAACACCACAATTTAAGCTTTAACCGCTGCCAAAGATGGATCAAACTCTGATGAGAAAATTACTGACCTGCCCAGATCAAGAACGCCATTATTTAAGTTTTACCCACTGCCAAAGATGGACCAAACTCTGATGAGGAGAAGGCCTCTTTGGTAAGCGGGTTTACTAGATTATATACATGATGATTTTGGTTTACTAGCATAATGCATAGATTATGTTTATAGTCTATGATATGTGTCTAGTTGTGGGTATGGATTTATAAAATTTGCAAAACGTGTATATACATACCTTTACACCCCCCCCACGTGTTTTGGAAATTGTAGGGCCTCCAGGCGTAGATTGGTTAGTGATGGGCCAATTTTGTTATGACCCAATCTTTTGGTTAGTAAATTGGCCTGTTTGGTGTGATTAATTGTCCAGTGGAGATTGACATAATGCTGGCGGATGAAATCGTTCACAAAGTAAAAGGCTTGATTAAGGTATTTTGTCTTCATTTTCGAAGTGTTGTCACTGGAGATCAGAATTGCAGACTTCTTATCACAAAAGATAGACAGTTTTGTCCGTCCAAGACTTGATAGCACATTGGCCAGGTAGGCAATTTGTTGAGTCCCGTCAGAAAAAGCAATGTACTCAGCCGCACACGTTGACAGAGCAAAGACACCTTGTCTTCTGGATCCCCAGGCAACAGGATTGCCAAAGTATTTTATAACATGGCCCGAGGTGGATCGTTCATGCTCGCCGCCCCAACTTGCATTGCTCCACAATTCAATCCCCGGAGTACCGTTCCGAAAGAACACGCAACAGAGATTGATTTTTTAAGGTAGCCTATGAGCCAATCAAGGGCCTGCCAATGAGCTGCAGAAGGTGAGCTGGTGTATTGGGATAAGAGGTTAACTGGATACAACAGGTCAGGTCTAGTTGGGCCACAAGGTACATTAATGACCCAATGAAGTTCTTGAAACGCTTGGCATCTATGGGCTTGCCGTCATTCAGAAAGAGGGACCCATCTGGCAGAAGGCTTCTTTTAGGATTAGCCTTGCGGTGGTAGTCCTTGACAATCTGGTTGGCCAGGACTTGTTGGGACAACAAGAAGGATTTTGCCAATCTTGTAAGACCAATGCCTACAATTTTTGTCGGTGTGGGCTGCCACTTGATTTTTACTTGCTGTTCCATGCCTTCACGGAGAATGACGAGTAAATTGGCAGATGAGGCAATAACAAAGCCATGATCCACGTGCATCCATACAACCGCAAAGTCCATCCCTCTCTTCAATATGTAAAGTGAACTTTTGAGTTCCTGTGCCTAGAAACCAATGCCTGACATGATGCCATCAAAGAACTTCCACCAACACCTTGCGGCCTGCTTGGTACCATAGACGGCTTTCTTTAATCGCATAACTAAACCTTTCCACTTGGGCCTTACTTCAGTTAGTGGCTGGCAGTAGAGCTCCTCGCTGATGGGACAATGCAAGTAAGCGGAGCTGATGTCAAACAAGTCCATTGGCAGATCCAGGTTGCCTGCAAAGGAGATCAGGAGTCTTAAAATGTTTAGGCTTGCGGTAGGCGCATAGTTCTCATGGACATCTTGTCCCATGCGCTGGTTGAAACCTTTTACCACAAGTTGGGAACACCGCTCAACAAGACAGCCATTCTCATCAAGTTTGTTCCCCAGCACCCAGCGCATGCCAAGTACCTTCATGCCAGGGTGCGGTTTGACTGGCTCCCAGACATCGAGTTTGTCAAATTTATCAACTTTGTAAGTGGCAGAGGCTAACCATTCCTTCCCAAATTCACCTTGCAACGCTTCCGGCAACAATTTGGGCAGGTGGTGGTCAGTCTTGATAGGTAAAGAACAAATAAGCGCGCGTTCAGCCTCAGAAATCTCGTCGGTTCTCTCCTGACCAAGGTGGAGCTCCAACTGATTGAGCATAAAATCAATGCTAGCCTTGTCCGGCCTGGATTTAAGCTCTCATTTCTGGAAATTGGGGAAAACGGCGGAGGAGGAGTGTACAACCCGCCGCTCGCCTGGCGACCAGAACAGCCAGCTGGCTCCAGCGACGGGGTACTCAAGGAGACAACAATGTTGTCCACGCTCTTCCAACTTGTTGAATTGCTTCTCCTTAGGAATATGGACTATGACACGCGCGCCAAACGGGTAAAGAGAATTCGCATTGCATTCAAGATAAAGTAGTGCCTTAAGAGGGGAGACACCATCAGTCCAAGAGTTTGGGATACGGTTATGAATGTGAGTGGCCGCGTGATACGCGTAACTCCAGTATTGGTTCGCCATCCCACTCTTGTTTAGCATCGTCTGCGCAGCATCCCTGATTGTTCTATTGACCCTCTCAGCCTCACCATTTTGTTCAGGTTGATAGGGTGGGACCGCGGCCAGCTGGACTCCTAAGGACTCCAGCTTAGTCCTCAGAGCATTGGTGTATTCCGCCGCATTATCCAACCGGATGTAAGTAACACCGTGCCCTTGACATTCCAGAGGTGCTCGACCCAACTTAATATTATTTCCGGAACTTCACTTCTTGATTTTAATGCCGTTCCAAATGTTTACATTGTGGCATGATCTCTGAACGTCAGCCTGAATCTGACTCCATTCAGGTCGTTCTCAAATGGGCCGATTACATCTGTCACACAGAGCTGCAGGGGCCCATGGCGTGGTAGACCAGAACTTGCGCAAAGGGACTTATGGTCAACATATTTGGACAACGCGCACTGCTCACAGAAATAAGACTTCCATGTGCCCCTAGGCTGTTTCCCAAAATGGAACTCCAGAAAAGCTTTGAAAATATGTTCTGATGCATGCCCAAGTCTCAGATGCCATGTATAAGGGTCAAGCAAGGGCTTCTGTGTGATGGCTAAGCAAGATTGATTGCACAAAGGCGGAATAGTCCAGCAGTAGTTACGGAAAACAGTAGGGTATTCATGAACGTAAGGACTAGTAATCAA
Source organism: Puccinia polysora (assembly GCA_025617555.3). Taxonomy (NCBI): domain Eukaryota; kingdom Fungi; phylum Basidiomycota; class Pucciniomycetes; order Pucciniales; family Pucciniaceae; genus Puccinia; species Puccinia polysora. The sequence goes on along the minus strand of CM062625.1, from coordinate 42,661,453 downwards.
CAGACAGGTACCCTGATGATTGAGCTTCCAGCCATCCTGCGCTAGTTTCCCAGTCAACAAGATTGTTCCCCTCACTCCCTTGCAGAAGAAGACATCATTCCATTGGAGGATACCTGCACTCGTCCACATGGTTAGCCTGCCAACATATTGCACCAGCGCAGAGTTTGCCAGACAGCCATTTTAAGATGGATTGGTACTTTGAGTTGCTCTGTAATCTCAAAAAATTTGGACCTGCCACTCACGTGTGCAGTTGAGCCGGAATCCAATAGAATCTGACCCTCCGGGATTGCTTCCATATCAATCTGACGGACCTGGGCCCCAATGGGCGGGAGATTTTGGGGTCGCGCTGGTGGCACGTAGCGTGAGCCTCTGTCGGCGTGATTGCTCGGCGGCAAGGGAATTACCCCAATCCTCACGTGATCCCAAAAATTGTCACAATTGGAATACCAATGCCCTGACTTGCCGCAGTAGTGGCAAGAGTAGCCAAACTTGCATAGGAGCTTGTTGTTTGGCAGTCTGCCCTTGAACTGTGACGCCTTCTCTATGGACAGTTTGGTTTGAGCAGCAGGGAGACTCTCCGCGGTGGCTGGGGACCTCCTTGCCGGTGGAACATATTTGGCGTTGGGCTAGTGACGTATGGCCTGAACTGACATCTTGACATCCGATGGAAGCGTTCCAACTGGTAAGGCAGTAGACATCCGGAGTTTGTTGGAGAACGCCTGAATTACAGTAGAGACCTCAGTGAAGGTTGGAGGAGTAACAGAATTTTCAAGGCTTTGGCTGATTGCATATTTGAAGTTCTGGGGGTCAACGCCAGAGGGCGGTACCACCGTGGCTTGGATTATCAACCCATATAGTTCATCAAGTGAGATATTGACGCGGTTAATGTCCGCAATTATCTTATGCCAACCAGCTATCCAGACATCATCCTATCCAGACTTGTCATTCATAGTGGTGATAAAGCAATCAATGTTTGCCAACTTGTTTCAACGGTTGGTCTTGTTACACTTCTTCGGGAGGAGTTCAATGAGCAGTTGGGCTTCCTTGGTTCTTGATTCTTCCACAATGCTAAGGAGTGTGTCATCAATGGTATTTCTGATGAGAATGGTAATTGACTCCTTGTGGTCCCTAGTGCGGTGGTTGAATGCTGTGGGGTCATTCATAAATATTGTGTTGCAGCAGAGGGCTCTACGTAATGTCCGGTTGAGGGAGCTCTCCCATTGGGAATAATTTGAACCATTAAACAATAGTATGGTCTTCTTGGGATTCATGTTGTTGTGCACAGTGATGGGGTGCTCAAAGAATTTCTTTGTGACCAAGTCAACATTTCCAAGATCACCACCTTGGGTAAAATGAGGGGGACAATTCTGTTCCAACCTTCCAATACGGGCTTGTAGGTTGTTGATCACCTCAAGGAGGGATTCTATAGAGGGACAGCTCATGTTGTTATTTTCCCGGATGAATCTCCCTTCTCTCGTGGAGTATAGCAACAACTCTTCTGATCCACGTCTCTTCCTGACTGGGTCTGATTTGTCACTTTCTTCAAGTATATCTCAAAAATATTCCATCCACCTACTGGTGGACTAACCAAAAGATCCTACTGGCGGTGGACTCAGGTTGGCCACAATAGTTTCAGCAATAAGCGGTTGGGGTGAAGCTGGCTTTTAACCTTTTGTGTTCATAAGATCTTCCCAGATCAAGAAAGCCACAATTTAAGCTTTACCCGCTGCCAAAGATGGACCAAACTCTGATGAGTAAATTACCAACCTGCCCAGATCAAGAAAACCACAATTAAAGCTTTGCCCGTTGCCAAAGATGGACCCAACTCTGAAGAGGAGAAGGCCTCTTCAGTAAGCGGGTTTACTAGATTATATACATGACAATTTTGGTTTCCTAGCATAATTCATAGATTATGTTTATAGTCTATGATATGTGTCTAGTTGTGGGTATGGATTTTTACAATTTTCAAAACCTGTATATACATACCTTTACACAATGTAGTTGCCCCAAAACCTGTGGTCCTCAACTTTCTGCGTCAGGTTCTCACCCAGTTCAAACCCAGGACCTGACTCCCCACACAACTCACATCAATCATCCGGCTCCTCCCATCAATGGTCATGCTCATCCTGATCCCCCGCTTCTTCTATGATCCTCATCATCATTTCCCGCTTCTTCCATTGTAGTCATCCTCATCCTCACCTGCTCCTCCTCCCATTATTATCTTCCTCATCCTCATTCTCCTATCCTTGACATCCTTCATTCCCCAACTTCCCTGACTCTGCTCACCTAAAAACATCTACCTCCTTGCTGCTGTCCAACAATCCCAATAACACCGCTCAACCTTCTTCCGCCATCCGTCCTGGCTTCAACACTAACTACCCCGCTCAATTCATCAGCTCAACAACATCAAAAGCTTGCCTCTAGTCCTCAATTAATTAAACGTGAGGTTCATACTCGACATATCTCAAACTTCTTGGACCCTTACACCCTCCTTGCTTACTCCAGATTTCCATTCAGATTCCATCCCTTGTCTCAAACCCCTTCACTCCTTTCATATATTTCTGTATTTCTCTGCATCCTCAAAGCTAAAACTGTTTTGGGTAAGACAACCATTCATTACTTCCGTCACTCTTCATTTCTATCCATCTTGTTCTGCCTCTCATTTTTGGTTGTCAGTCCCGTTGTTCTTTGATTGAAATAGATCTCAAGTCTGTGAGCTTTCAACTTATCACGGTTAAAAGCTGAAATTTCAACTCAATTGGACAACACCCTCAAGACCAATGGATCCCACGCAGTTGTTACACAGAACTCTCATGGTTTCAATACCCAGTCTCTCCAACTCCGATTTCCACCTCTTGCAATCAAAAATCCATAGAATCCTCTCTCTCAAGGGCATTTCTCACTGGATAAACTCCACCAAACTGTATAAATTTCCACCCAAGTTAAATCTAGAAATTTTGGCTACTTACTGGCAAAGCTTGACAATCGCACCTACATCAACTGTGTGAAAGATCATCTCCTCACCAATGGCATCAAACTGTGGAAGTCCATTAATGAATACCAAGCCTCTTTGCAGATGGCAAATCAATCCAGAGTTTTCTTCAATCTTCCAAACCTTCAGTTCAATCCCAAGAAGGTAAAGAAATTCATAACCAATGCTAGAGCGTGCCTCCTCGAAATAACAAAAATTGGGATCCAGATGGACAACAACATTGCTGCTTACCTGCTTCTCTACAAGTTCCCCCCTCAACTCAACCATCACAAAACCACAATCACACACTCTCTTGGAGAAGCCAAAATCAATGCCAATTTTGTCCTCTGACACTTGAATCAAGTAAAAAATGAAATAGTAGCTGGCTCATATGCCTTGGCAATGGTAAACAGAACCAACATCATCAAGTGCAGATCCACCTGGCACAACCTTCAAGCAAATCATGATCAAAGCAAATTCTGGTGGCTGTATCATCACCTGCAACCCAATCCTGGATATCACCAAAGTTCAGATCTAAACACTCACAGTACAGGTCCCTCTCTGTCAAACGCCCCAAAATTGTCTTCCACTCATCTTGCTTATAACTTTGCTATGGTCACCTCTTGCTCCCTGGACCAAAACCAAATTCTACTTGACTCCAGGGCATCCAATTGCATGTTCAACAATATTAACTTCTTTATGCACCTTGGTCCCAAAAACACTAAAATTCAGACTGGCAATCCCTCAGCACCAATTCCCTCCTTAGGATGTGGCATTGCTACACTCACAACCGCCTTGTCCACGCTAAACCTGCAAGACTCTCTGTAAATCCCTGATCTAGCCGTAAACCTGATCTCTCTAGGAAAACTTGTTTGGAAGGGATGCTCACTGGCTCTGTTCTCCAGAAACATATTTGCTTTCATCTTCTGCAGCAAATAAATTTTTACCTTCACCATTGAATAAAATCTTTTGTTCATTGACAGAGGTGACCCCTGCACTCCAACAATTTCCTACTTGTTCATCTCTCTCTCAAACATCCACAAAAGGTTCTGCCACCCCCAAATGGAAAGAACTCAACTGCTGTCAAAAAAATTCTCCAATCTACGCTGGGACTGGGTTGAGTGTGTTTCATGTTCTAAAGGAAAGATCTGTCATCAATTGTTTCATGGAAAACTTCCCAACCACAAAGAGATTTTTGAGCAAATACACGCAGAAGTCTGTGGCCCCATCCATCCATCCTTCCTATTGGGTAGCAGGTACTTTCTCCTTGTCACCAACAACTATTCAAAATTCAAAATTTGCATTCCCATTTGACTCAAGTCCAACGTTACTGACAAGGTAATAAAATTCATCAATCTTTACTCCAATCAACTTTGTCGGTCTCTAAAAAACTTTCACTCCGAAAATGGCGGAGAATTTGTGAACAATTTTTTATCTTAATTCTTCATCAAACGTGGGATCAAACACACAAACTCTGAACCCTATACAACTCAACACAACACTGTTGTGGAACAAGGAAATTGTACGGTTCTCAAGGCTTCCCAAACAGAAATTATTGACATGAAAATACCTTCCTTTCTCTGGGACAAGATACTAGTCAGCTCCTGTCAAATCCTCAACATGATTCCATCTTCTTGCTCAAAGCCCTCTGCTCACAAACAGTGGACAAGCAAGCAACCCAAATTCAGTCTCATCCAAACACTGGGTTCCAAGGAAATAGTCCTGAATCAATCCTCCAACTCCTGGAAATTTGATGAAAAGGGACTGCAAGGAATCCTTTTAGGCTTTGACTAAACCTTAACTCCTACAGAGTCTATCTTCCCAACTCAAAAAACATTGTTTGTTTGAAACATGTTAAAGTTTTTGAAAAAATCCCTTCATCTCTCACTGCTTCTGATTCTCTCTCTCTTTCCAAATCTCCCTTTGACTCTGACATTACTAATGACACCTCCCTCACTGAATATCTAAATTCAACCACCTCATCCCTCACCTCCACTCCCATTGTTTTTTCCTCAAACTTCTCTTCATCCTTACCACTGTCTATCCCCTCTCCTGAAATTGTCTCCATTGTACATGTCTCTGACAAACAACCTTTTTCATCTCCCCAGGGAATCAATGATTTGTCTTCCACCACTCCTCCAATGACAATAACAAAATCTTCAAACAGATTGTTGCCATTCCCACAGGCCCTCTTTGCAACAGATCTTCCCTTCAACAACCCCAAAGGTATGGCTTCATTTCAAGGTGGAATTTTCATGAAAGATCAAGTAGAGAATCCAATAATTGTGAAAATTACTGTCACTCATTTATGAGAAACATCTAAAAGTCCATTGGAATTGAACTTCTATTGAACACCAATGGAAAAGCTGTAAAATAAAGAGAAAATAATGATAAATCTGATATGATTTTTGAAGCATAAGTAGTTACACCTTCCAAGGAATTCACGCCTTTCCATCCAAAGGTGCCAGACATTTGGTATTAATTGTTCTGGAATGTGCAATTCTAAGGCCTACCTGTCAATTATTCTTTGAAGTCTGAAAACCCAAACTGTGCCAAAGAGTTACTACAAGGCCACCCATTGCAACAACAAAGACTTCTGGATCAATTAAATGAAATCCAGACTGAATTGTATTGACTTTATGAAAGTCTGGAAAGTTTGTCACCAACTTCCCAATGGCAATAGTTCCCTCTCCACTGTGTGGGTATATAGAATCAAGGAAGAACCCAAAAACGCTGGCATCAAATTCAAATCACAATTGTGCGTTCAGGGTTTCAAGCAAGTCAAGTTCTTTGACCACGGAGAAAAATTTGCGCCCACCGGCTTGATCACCACCTTGCAAGTTCTTTTAGTTTATGCCCTGCATCACAAGCTCAACCTATGTCAAATGGACATTAAGTCTGCATTACTTCATGCGCCACTTGACAAAGAGATCTACATCAAAACTCCAGCTGGCTACAATTCAACTTTCCCTTTCCTCAAGCTGAACAAACCTCTATACGTCCTTAAGCAATCTCCCAAGAGCTGGTACAAGACTTTAAAGAAGTGGCTCCTCAATCAAGGTTTCTGAGTCTCAATTGCCAACCCGTTTTGGTACAGTAACCACAATAAACAAATCCATGTCTTTGTGTACGTAGACAATTTTCTTATAATTGGCAATTTGTTTAAATTCATAGAAGACCTGAAAACCAGCTTCAAAATATCCGCTGATGGTCCCCTCACCAAGATCCTCGGTGTAGAGACTCCTGTGAGATTATGTAAATAACTTAGCAAATAGCTTGCTGGCAGTCCATGAAGGGGAATTCAGTATTACTTCTACTCCTTTAGAGTATTGGTAACACTAAGAGTGGTTTTGAATTGCCTGCCCTTCTAGTACTATAGTAAGTCTGCACAATAATTTATTTAAATTAATGGCTGGTTACTTTGAGACTTAGTATAGGTCTCAGATCAGATCTTGATTGGTTATTAATTTTTATTGGTAGGGTTGTTGAAGAATGGACCAGATGTATTGGCTTATTGGTTAGTGGTTGATCAGATATGTGTGATCTTTAACCAATATCCCAATATTAAAGGGTTCAAGGGTTTTATCAAAGGGGTGGTTCAGGAGAGGACCCAAGGATGGGTTTACCCACAGGGGGCTGGGTAGAGGAAAAAAAGGGTTGGCAGTCCCTTTTTGTTGTGCTCTCTTTCCTTGTAAGGGTAATTATTGAGTGATGGGTGGTTTCCTTTAATTTGGTGCTGAATAGTTCAGGTCACAGAAGAACCCTTATTAAAAGCACCTAATGGGCTGGTTTCAATGGTTGATGAGGTTATGAAATTGGTCTTTGATTTCCTTTTTTTTTTATTGTTACACTGACAATCTCCTTTTTTTTATATCTGGGTAGGACCACAGATGATTGGGTGGTAATTGGATGATGAGTAGTTGATGAGTGGGTGGAGCTCCTGGATGGTGGATGATGATGATGATGGTAGTGGGGGATACAACCTGGATAGGGAAGAGAGGCCCTCCTTAAATAGAAAATCTGGTCCTCAGGGGATGCTCAGGGCTGCCCCTGAGGGTGCCCTGGGGCTTCCTCTGTTACAGTGGGATACAGGTACATGAGACATTTTAGCTGGTTGGGAAAATCTAATACAGTTACATGAGGCATTTCTGCTGGTTGGGAAAACCTAATACAGTTACATGAGGCATTTCTGCTGGTTGGAAAGAGGTTGTACTGGGGTTACATGCAGGCACTTGCCTACATTAATTTCTGTGTAGTGCTGGGTTGAATTTGTGCTGTGGTGAACTGGTACTGGTGGGTTGTTTGGATCTACATGGTCCTAGCTGCCTGCATATATTGCTGGGTAGTCCTGTGGTATTTTCACTGGTGGTTGTTTGGTTACACATGGCCCAGACTGCCTGCATACATTGCTGGGTAGTCCTGTGGTGCCTGTACTGGTGGTTTTTTGGATCTACATGGCCCTAGCTGCCTGCATATATTGCTGGGTAGTCCTGTGGTATTTTTACTGGTGGTTGTTTGGTTACACATGGCCCCAGACTGCCTGCATACATTGCTGGGTAGTCCTGTGGTGCCTGTACTGGTGGTTGTTTGGATCTACATGGCCCAGACTGCCTGCATACATTGCTGGGTAGTCCTTTGGTGCCTTGTACTGCTGGGTGTTTGGTTACACATGCTACTGGCTGCATAAATTGCTGTGTGGTGCTGAGGGTTGTTGGTACTGGTAGTTTATTTGGTATCACATGCTACTGGCTGTATGTACTGGTGGTTGTTTGGTTACACATGGCCCAGAATGCCTGCATACATTGCTGGGTAGTCCTGTGGTGCCTTGTACTGCTGGTTGTTTTGGTTACACATGGCCTTGCTTATGGTTCTGAGTATACAGGTGAGGTGATTGGTTGTATGTTTGGTTGAGGTGTTATGTTGGGATGTTACTGGTATGTCTTTAGGGATTCCAAGTATACCCATATGGCCTTTCACTAGTTTGTGATACCTGAGTGTGATATGAGCTGTCCACAATTTATTTTGGCTGTATCTTCTAAACCATGAGAGATAGAGGGGTAGTTTGGCTGGGTGACTATGGGTTATTTTTCGTGTAGAATCCATTTCTGAGGTTAAATTTATGATTGGGATTATATTTATGCTAGAAAATTGAGTCTGATGGCTATAGATTAGGTTTGGTCTACCACATCAGAAACCACATTGTGGAAACAAATGATGGACCAGGTCTGCAAAAATCAAGTCATATCAAGACTACCTTCCTAGAACTTGGACTTGCCAATTGCAGACCAATATCCACTCCCATTACTCCCAACATCAAGCTAAGATCCACCTCCAATGATGATCATGCGGCCTACCTTGGATTGAACATAAATTATTGCTCCTCAATGGGATTCCTTAACTTTATAGCAAGTAGAACCTGTCCCAATATCTCTTACGCTGTCTCCATCCTCTCTCATTTCAATGATAAGCCTGGAAAGTTGCACTGGATTGAATCCAAGCATGTCTGGTGTTACCTTCACGCATCAAAACAACTTGCTCTTTGACTTTGCAACAATTCCTTTGACTACAATATTGAAGCCTACAGTGACTCAGATGGAGGCACGGATCCCCAGTAACAAAGGAGCCATACCATCTATGTAATACTCCTCTATGGCTGTGCTGTTTTTTGGAACAGAAAGCTTCATATCACCATCTCACTCTCATCCACTGGGGGAAACATCAAGGCGCTTGTTCTAGCAACGCAAGAAAAAATCTGGCTCTCAAATTTGATCAAGGAAATGAATCCCTCTCTGGAGTTGAGTCACTGCGCTCTAATTGACAACAAAGCTCTTAATGATTTTTTTAATCAAGAATCCCACCATGGTGCCCTTAAGTACATTGATACTCAGATCAAATGGCTTTGAGAGCAGCAAGACAAACATTCCCTCAGCACCTGCTTAGTTCCCTCCAGCCACATGCTAGCCGACTCCCTAACAAAATCTGAGCTGCGCTCATCAACTGCTTACTTAACATCCAAAATCTTCTCACCTCACATTTGATCACGGTGGTGTGTCACTATTGTCATTTCCAATGTAGTTTCCCCAAAACCTGTGGTCCTCAACTCGCTGTGTCAGGTTCTCACCCCAGTCAAACCCAAGACCTGACTCCCCTCAAAACTCACATTGATCATCCAGCTCCTCCCATCAATGGTCATGCTCATCCTGATCCCCCACTTCTTCCATGATCCTCATCCTCATTCCCCGCTTCTTCCATTGTTGTCATCCTCATCCTCACCTTCTCCTCCTCCCACCATTATCTTCCTCATCCTCATTCTCCTATCCTTGACATCCTTCATTCTTTGACTTCCTGTCATACTGACACCAAAATCAGTCTAAGCTTAGTCTAACCTCAGAAAACCCAGTCTAAGCCTCAGGCCTGATCTACTTTCTCAGGAACTTCAACCTCAGGGCTCAGGGGACTTACATCAATATGTCTCCAGTAACTATATACCTCAGGATCTTCATGCAGTACATATCTACATATAGTCTAACCTCATACTATACACAGATAGACTCCATAGGCTTGCACATACTCAATCACCCAGGCTCTACTCTACCTCTCTGTCTAATCCATACCTCTGTGGGTTACCTCTCTGTCTAACCCATACCTCTGTGGGTTACCTCTCTGTCTAACCCATACCTCTGTGGGTTATCTCTCTGTCTAACCCATACCTCCTCTGTGTGGTTTATCCTTTGGGAATCCTTATGTACATCCTCTTGCAGATTGTATTACATACTCTCTCTACTTAGTACATAGTTTCATGACCCCCATGTACACTGTACATCCTTCAACTGTACTCTCCCAACTTAGAAAGCTCAGACCTGGAACCTTGCCCCAATGTAGAAGCAGCCTAACCTAATGTAGTAGGATACCTGATCAGCCCTCTCTGTTACTTAGACTGTTCCCATGACATCATATGTATAGTCTGAGCCCCATCACTTGTACCTCTGTTGTAGTTCCAACCTCTTGTCTATTTAAACAGGCCTCCTCTTCCCTCTTCCTGATTTTCCCCAAGAAATCAGTTTACTACTTCTTACTAGGAGGTCTTTCCCAGCAAGTTTCATTCAGCACTCCTCAACCCAATCCTCCTCTTCTCCTTGTAGCCTCTTTCAGTAACCTTTCCCCCAAGCCTATTGTGGGTAGAGACCCCTCTGTGCCAAGGCCTGCTTGCATGTCAGCAGCCCTTGTGACATTAAATTGATTTCTACCCCAATAACCCCTTCTTCACCAACCACACTCCCTATCCCTTTTAGACAGCATCAAATCTTGCTATTGAGTTGTGGCAATTTTTGTTTGCTTTATTTCTGTACCAACCTTGAACTTGGCTATTTGATTTGTGGCCATTTTCATTGCTTCCCTTACCTTACTGTCAAACCTACTCAAAAGATCCAGCTCTCCATCCTCTAAGTATCACTTTGACGCTTTGACACTTTGACACTTTGACACTTCAACACTTCAACACTTTGATGCTTCAACGCTTAAACGCTTTAACGCTTCAACGCTTTGACACTTTGACACTTAGACAAGGTATAGTAACCAGTATTTGACTTTCCCCTAAAGGTAATCAGAGGAAGAAAAATTTCTTTTTTTTGATCATTTTATTCTTGTTCCAAGGTGAAGAACAAATTTTGGGTAACCAATTATTCTCAGAAGTAAGAATTCCCCCACAACGTGCTCTTTTTTATCACATTTCTAGCCCAGCAGTCACCCGTAGCTCCAGGGGGAGAGGTGCCACTGAAACTACTGACCATTCTACCCCTAGATCTTGTGTAAAAGGTAGGACTTTTTCTAACTTGGCTGCACCAGTGGTTACCACTTCCACTCCTTTGGATACAGGTTTATTGGAACCTATTCCCCAAGTATCCCTTTCTACTATTCCTTCTTCCGACAATGCTAGCCTCCACAGAGTCACAGGTCAGTTTCCAAGCCCAGGTTAGCATGGTTTGAACTCTCCTTCCTATGATGCAAGCATGGTCCCAATCCCAGGAGAAGGTGAGGAAGATGAAGAGGATGAGGACTCAGGATTTGATTCCAGAATGTTGAGTGGCCTGGGTTCACCATCCCCAGAGGGTAATCCTAGTCAAACTTCTAATGCAACAGCAGTTCCTTCACCTTCCCTGTAGAGATTTGACTTGATTCTCCGGTTGAAATGTTAATAGAGAAGATGATGAGAAGTCTTATGACGCCAAGAGGAGCGGATCTGGGGAGCCAAGGAGGGCGCTCCGGTTCAGTGTGAGGAAGAACAGATGGTTTAATTTATCTTTTAAGGCTTCAGACTTAAATAGACTAAGTACATCAGAGGCTGACAAGTGGTTGAAAGGAAATATGATGAATAAGTATAAGGAATATTTAATACCAGACCATTTAGAGTCCGAAAAACTTGGAGGACCACTTCAGGCAGGATAGGGACTAATGAGCCACATGGATTGAGATAAAGAATCCACTAGAGTTATAACTAATCAGTATAACATAAAGAAATCACTAGACTGCAATACTCATGAGCAAGACAATAGAAATGGTCCACTAGGAACAATGATAAAGATGTCACTAGAACAATAACAAACACTGTATTGTATAAAGAACACACTAGACAAAGTCACTCAAGAGCATAGGAGATGGCCCACTTAGATTCAAGATAAAGATGCCACTAGACCTGTAACTAACCAGTATAGAATAAAGAGCACACTAGACTTGAACACTTACAAGGCAATAATAGAGTATGAAATTTAAATCTTGAAGAATGATTGCACTCAAGTGTTAGGCAACACATATCACAAGGCCGGAATTCCAACATTCCCCACACACCAACCTTCCTTCCACCACTCAGGTTCCTTCAACTGACCCTGCCCTGCTGGCCATTCTTCAGCAAATGACCACTGCAATGACTCATCATTCTAAACCTACTGACGATTGACCCTCTGCTAACTTTAAATCTTGATCTATCAATGCCCCAGATAAATTTGATGGAACTAACCCAACCAAGCTTAGACCCTTCCTTAAAGCTTGTGAACTCATCTTTGCAAATGATGAGAGATTTTTTGCTAATGACAGAAAGAAAGTATTTTTTACAGTCTCTTACCTTTCAGGAAATGCCAGTCAATTGATCCAACCCTATCTTGCTCACATTGGTAATCATGAGCCAGATTTCATACTTAACTCCTGGCTTCTATTCACTCAACAGCTTCATACCCTTTTTGGGGATTGTCTGGAAATCCAGCGTGCTGAGAAGGAGCTAACCCTTCTTAAGATGAAAGACAGTGGTTACGCTACTAACTATATCACTGAATTCAGGACACTTATGACCAAGGTCTCTGGATGGGGTGATAAAGCCTTTTTCTTTCATTTTAGACAGGTTCTCCCAGCAAGATTACTGGACCAACTATCTGGTTATGATGGACCTTAAGAAACCTTGCAAGACCTAATGGATATTGTTCTTAAGTATGACACTTGTTACCATGAAAGGATCCGGGAGAAGTCCTTCACTCTCCCTCAGACCTCAAGACCTGGACCCAGTCTTCCCAATCCTCAGAAATCTCAACAGACAAGCCAACCAGGTAGGTTCAAGGGGAAAGCAAAGACAACCCCTACTAATTCTACTCCAACCTATGTTCCCAATCCCAATGTGGGAGAGGATGGACACCTCAAGGCTGAAAAAAAGCTAGGAGAGAAAGAGAGGGTTTGTGTAACTACTGTGGAGGAACTCACAAAATTAGCCTCTGCAGGAAATGTCCAGATTTTAAGCCTGGCCAGAAGCCCAATCCTATGAAACCCAAACAGGGAAAAGACTAGGTGATGGGAATGTAGTACTCCTTGACCATCACCCTCCCAATATTTGAGTACAAACTTTGGAAAGGAAAGACTCTAACCCTCCTTCTAAAGACTTACGTTTTGTTTGCTTGTCCAATAACCAGGCTTACAGTGTACTTGTGGACTCTGGAGCAACTCAATCTGTTATTTCAAAATCTATGGTTTCAAAGTTTTCTCTGTCACCCAAACCTCTGACCACTCCTATCTTCTTATTTACCTTCAGTCCTTCTGACTCACCTTCCCAGGAAATCACCCATAAGGTTTCCTTCAATTTCTCTTTTTCCTCTTTTCCCAACTTAGAATGGGATTTCTTGGTTGTTGATACTCCCCCCAAAGAAGACATTATTCTAGGTATTGACTTCCTCCATTTCTGGAACCCAGAGGTAAATTGGCAACTGGGAATGATCACCCCAAGACACCAACCAACTTTGGATCATTCCTCTTCAGTTGAACTCTCTTTGGCCACTACTTCCTTTCCGCCAATGAACCTGCAGGTCACTGCTCCTGTCCCCATTTCAGAATCTATGCACTCACAAAACTTTCCTTTGAGTTCAACAACTACTTCTGTGAACAGGATATTCTTTGGACATTCTCTGAAATTCTTGGAGGATATGGAGGATGATCTATCCATTCAAGTTTTGCATATGATTATTTCCACTTCTGACTCTGACCCAAAGCAGGCTACTGCAGAAGTTATGGATGAAGATGAAGAAACTGATGAAATTGAAACTGTGATGGAGAGAGTTCCTGATGCTTATCATACCTTTTTAGATGTTTTTTACAAGGTCAAAGCTGATAAACTCCCTCCTCATTGCGCTTACGACCATCATATCAAACTGGAAGGCCCTATGCCTCCAGTTGGGCCTATCTACTCCCTCATTCACCATGAGAAGGAGGCCCTACAAGCCTATATAGCGGAAAATATAGAGAAAGTTTTCATTTGCCCCAGCACTTCCAGCACTGGAGCACCTGTCCTCTTTGTAAAAAAGAAGGATGGTGGGTTGAGATTGTGTGTTGACTATTGCAAACTCAATGCTGTGACTCAAAAGAACCGGTATCCCATTCCTCCCATGACTCACTTATTAACAGTCTTTTCTGGTTCTACAATTTTTTCCAAAATTGACCTCAGGGGTGCTTATAATCTCCTTTGAATTAAGGAAGGGGATGAACATCTTACAGCATTCAGAAATCAGTTTGAAAGTTTTGAATATTTGGTAATGCCTTTTGGACTCACCAATGCTCATGCCTCTTTTCAATTTCTTGTTAACAACATTTTTGCAGACCTTCTGACCATCTGTGTGGTAGTATACCTTGATGACATTTTTATTTTTTCCAAAAACTTAACAGAACATACAGCTCATGTGTGTGAAGTCTTGAACAGACTTTGGAAGAACAACTTATATGCAAAAGCTTCTAAGTGTGAATTTCATGACTCCTCAGTGAACTATCTAGGATATGTCATTTCCAGAAGTGCCATTGAAATGGACAACTCCAAGGTCCAGAAGATGTTGGACTGGCCACCACCAAATAACAAAAAGGCCTTGCTACAGTTTTTGGGTTTTTCTAATTTTTATTGTAGGTTTTTTCTTTAACTATTCCAGAAAGGTGCACCTCCTCACTGCTCTAACTGGAGCAGATCCCATCTTTCTTTTATCCCCAGGGGCTCTGCAGCAGTTTGAGGACCTCAAGGTAGCCTTTACTAAAGCTCCTGTACTCATACATTTTGATTTTTCCTTAAAAACCTTTTTGGAGACTGATTCCAGTGACTATGCCCTAGGGGCTGTCCTCACCCAAGTCTCCCTTGATGGATCCAAGCACCCAATTGCTTTTGACAGCAGAAAATTGGTTAGTGCTGAACTGAGCTATGAAATCCATGATAAGGAACTCCTGGCCATTGTATGGGCCATCAAGATCTGGAGAGCTTACTTCCTCAGTCTTTCTTCTCCCTTTGAAGTTCTCACTGATCACTTGTCTCTTAAATATTTCATGACCTCCAAAGTCTTGACTTGTCACCAAGCCCGTTGGGCTGAGTTTCTGTCTGAATTTGACTTCACTATAGTCTATAGACCAGGAAAGCAATCAATAGTGCCTGATGTCTTGTCAAGTTGAGATGAAGTTTATCCCAAGGGGGGGATGCCCTATGCAGAAAAGAATCCAGCTAATGTCCAACAACTCTTGAAACAGACTGAATTTGAACCTGTTGGATTTCTAAGAGATTAAAGTAGAAGAAAAGACATAAAGAGGGCTGAAAGACACAAGATTCAGTTGAGAAGAGGAAAAAGGGTTTTGGAAAGAAGGAAGACAAGAAGAATAGTGACAAGAGACAGAAATCAAGTTGAAAGATTCTTGGCACGTTGATCTGAAAGAATATTGGTGAGAGATTGAGCAGAGGTGAAGTTGAGATGTAGTTTAATTGGTCAAAATAATTGGAAGGTTCAGATCTTGAGATGAGAAAGAGTCGACATAAGTATTGAGGGTGGAGATTGCGGTTGTTGAAAGATATGGCAAACAGTCTTACCAGACAGAATCTTTGAAGAGGTAGGTCATTGTGAGTTGAGAAGGCAGATCGGGAATGGAA
Source organism: Puccinia polysora (assembly GCA_025617555.3). NCBI lineage: Eukaryota > Fungi > Basidiomycota > Pucciniomycetes > Pucciniales > Pucciniaceae > Puccinia > Puccinia polysora. Next base: position 42,646,058 of record CM062625.1, on the reverse strand, counting down.
GTGTGATGTGAGAAAGAAGAGAGTAAGAGTTAAAAGTTGAGAAAGAAAAAAAAGAGTCCCTGTTCGAAGAGGTAAAGAAAAAGCAGTCGAGGTCCCGGAGAATCAGGGATGGCAAGGGACCTTTTGGATGAATTTAGAGTCTGTAACATGTACGTGAAAGCGCTGAGAGTTTGAGAGGGAGTGCGCTTGAGATTAGAGGTTGGGTGACATCTGAGAGACTGTGAAAGATGGGAAAAGAAAGAAGAAAAAGAAGTGGAAAGAAATAGAAAGAGAAGAAGACTGAAAACAAAAGGGAAGGAAGAGAACAAAACAGAATGAAGAAATAAGAAGACAGAGAGAATGTCTTTAACATTCAACACCCCCCATGACTGGTATGCCTGGAGCCGGATGAGTGAAAGCTGGATCAATTAAATGGAGTATTTTTGCAATCAAGGATGCATTAAGGGCCTTGGTAAGACCGTCAGCTTTCATGTCGGTAGATGAGATCAATTGGACCACTAAGTTTCCCAGTTTCAGTTCTTCACGCAGGCCTTTGGTCTTGATATCGATATGACAAGTTTTCGAATGGCACCCGAACTTCTTTAATTTGTCGTCCAGTCCTTTGTTGTCCACGAAATGCAGGCTTGGTTCAATGTTCTTTTTCCAAAGTTCTGAAACAAGACTTTTCATCCAGATGGTTTTGAGAAACGAATCCACTAAAGGATTAAGCTTGGCTTTGGCAGTGGAATGAGTTACGTTCCATTGACGGTAGCTGCTCCAAGATAAAAGGGAACCAAAAAAAATGGACAAGTGGCCGGATTGAGAACGTCTTGTGTCAAGATCTTCGCCCCATGAGGCGTCGCTGTAGCATTTAATTTGAGTGTTGGTGTCAGAGGTCCTAAGAGTTAGTTTAAGATTTTTTGTAGCCTTGAGGTATTTCCAGCATTGCTTAACTTCTTGCCAGTGTTGAATACCTGGTTTTTTGCAAAAACAAGCTAAGCTGGAGACTGCAAAACTCAAGTTGGGGCGAGTGAGACAAGCTATGTAGTTCATTAGAAAAACTGCAGAGCAATAATTAATATTAAGAGATTTGAACTCTTCATGTTCGTCGTCAGAGGCAGGAGTGAGTTTGAAATTTGAGGATAGTGGAATCAAGGAAGGTTTGCAATCGGTCAGTTTTAACTCTTCAAGTCCGTGTTAGATATGTTTTGGTTGGGATAAGAGAATTGAATCTTTGGTTTGTTTGTACATCATCCCTAGAATAGTGTTTGGCTCGTGATGACTGGAGTCGTGAAATCTTGATAAAAAATTAGAGAGAAAATTCTCTCCGGATCTCACTAAGATAAGATCATCGACGTGGAAGAAGAGTACTGAATTGGCTTGAGAATGGATGTAGAGACAAGGGTCAGAGATGGACTCATGAAATCCTTGCTCACGAATCCATGAAGTGAGAGTGGAAAACCAGTTTGCTGGTGATTGCTTGAGACCGTAAAGTGATTTTTTTAGAATGAGAAACTTAGCTTCACGTTTGCAGCCTTTTGGTTGTTTGATGATGACTTTGTCTGCGAGGGGAGCATGTAAGAAAGCACTTTTGACATCAAGTTGGGTGATAGGAAGGGAGTGGTAGAGACCAAAAAGAAGGGCCATTTGAAGAGAGGCCGCTTTTCCCGTTGGCGAGAACGTGTCTTGGTAATTGAGTCCTTAAATTTGATCAAAACCTTGGAAACAGAGACGGCTTTTAAAAATCAGAGGATCACCATGGCAATTGTCCTTCAATCGGTACACCCATGTTGTATTTAACGGATTTGTGGGCTTGGGACCTTCGTAGTCATCCCAAACTTCGAGTTTTTTGATTCTATTGAGTTCGGAATCCATGGAAAGATCCCATTTGGGAGCGTCAGGGCACTTCTTTGCTTGTTTGTAAGTCTTAAGAAAAAAGTAATGGTGGTATCCAAATCGCTGAGGAGGGTTCAGACTTGATCGATCTCTAAGCAAGTATTGGGGAATGAGTTGGGTTTTGAGAGAGTGAGAAGAATCAGAGGAAGAGTCAGAGAAGTTTTTGTGAGTAGTAGGAGAAACAGGACTGGATTCGTTTTTGGGAGGAGAAGTCAAGTTGACAGCGTCGTTAGGATTGAACGGGACGGAGTTGATGTTTGAGAGAGGAAAATCGTTGTCGAAATGAATCTTTAAATTTTCTTCGGAAGAAGATTGAGAGTCTGGACAAGATGGCTGGGGAAAGGTTTTAGATTTGATGAAATTTACATGTTTGGAGGAGATAATTGATTGATCATGTTTAAGAACTCGATAAGAGAGAAAGGCAGGGTTTTAACCCACAAGGGTGCCCACAAGACCCCTGTCCTTGAACTTTTTGCCCCGGGAGATTTTGGTGTCGAGGTAGGCGACTTGGGAGCCAATTGGATGGAAATAAGTTCGAGGAAGCACTTTGTTTGTGAAGAGTTGATAAGGGGAGAGTGAGGAAGGAATCTTCGGAATTTGGTTGAGAGCTAAGCAAGCAGCCTTTGCGATTTTGGCCCATAGATTGGTTGGAAGACCGGAGCTGCAAAGAATGGCTCTAATTGATTCAGTAAGAGTAAAATTAGCTTGTTCTACTTTCCCATTGTGTTCGTGGTGATATGGCTCGGAGACAAGATGTTGAATTGAATTGGAGAGGAAGAATTCTTTGAGTTCAGACGAGGAAAATTCTCCTCCACCATCTGTGCAGACAGTGGCAGGAAAACAACCTCTCTTCTGTTTCTCAAAGTTAAGCGTTGTTATTAGTTGTTGACAGGCATTCAATTTGTGTTGAAGCGGAATAGCGGAAATATAGCCAGAAAAGTTATCTACGATAGTCATGATATAGTTCATATCGTTTCTGGCTGGTGGGTTAATTGGGCAGATTAGATCGATGTGAAGTTGTTGGAATGGTTTTGAAGAAGGAGTTGACATTTTTTTGAATGAAGATTTGGTTAATTTGGAGAAGACGCAGTCTTTGCATTGGAAATCGGAGAGAAGGTTGGAACAGAGTTCGGGAAACAAATTTTTGAGAAGGACAGAGTTAGCATGTCCAAATGCTTGGTGGAGAAACTTGATTTGATTGTTCGTTGATTCCTTCTTGGTCACCTAGCACAAATTCACGTTATGGCCTATGCTGGAGGGTTGATTTAGCACAAACAGGTTTCCTTGAATGAATCCAGAGAAGGCAAGGAGAGCCAATTTTGTAAAAAGAAATAATATATTTCGCGCGGAAGATAAATAGCACTCTTTTGATGTGATTAGTTCCCCGGGGCTAATTAAGTTTACCACTAAATTGGGAACAAAGAAACAGTTGGTGAGAACGACCTCAGAGTTTTTCCATTTCAGTCGGACATCTCCTCTTCCTTTGATAGGCAATCAAGCTCCTTCTTTGCCGGTGTTAATTGATTCGTCGCCAGGTCAATTAGTGAGGGAAATGAAGAAATCCGGAGAATTAAACATGTGGCATGATGCGCCAGAGTCAAGGATAATACGATTGTTGGGATTAGTCTCTTCAATCCAAGCTGTGAGTAGTGCGTGCTAGTGAGCGACCTCTTTATTCTTCGGATTTGAGTTGAATTGAGTTTGCCATTTAGCCTGAGCTTCTTTCCACCACGCGGGAGCAAGATGCTTGTTCTTGTGCCAACATTTATCTTCGGGGTGGTCTGGAGAGAGAGGGTTGTGGAATCTGTGGGTGCAACAAAGTTCTTGCGGGATGGTTCTTTTTTTATTCTTGGAAGTGATAAGCGCAGTACTTGAGATTTGGACATCTTTAGACTTGGCCCAAGATTCATTGTTGAGTTGCGTGAGGTGGTTTAGGACTAGGTCCACCGTAACACTCTTATCCAAATGCATAATTTGCTGTCTGAGGGAATGAAGAGAGGGTGGAAATTTGAACAGGAGATGATAGGCCAGAATATCGTCCGGTAAGTCGATTCCCACATCGAACATCTTTTTCATTGAGGTCTTGGAATCGGTGATGAAGGAATTGATGGAGTCCGGTTTGAATTGCTGGTAGAGGAATTCGTTGAATACACGAGCGCAGTTGGCAGTTTGAGACGACGCAAATCATTCTTTTATAGTTTGCCAGAGAAGCTTTGAAGAGTTTAAGTTTGAGGAGTTGACTACGTTGTTGTGGGTGATAGAGTCGATTCTTGATAAAAGAATAACTCTAATTTCCATATCGTCTGTAGGGCTAAGAATTTTGGAGTCGTTTTCCAGGGCTTCCTTCACACCCTTGAGTTCTAGAAGGATGGAAATCTTGTCTTTCCAAATTTAATAATTCTCTTTGGAGAGTATAGGCACAGCTTCGAGGGCGGCTTTAAGTATGATTTGGCAAAAGCCGTCGTTACTTGATCCCTCCATTGGTTTGGTTAGGTTTGTTGGATTTGTTCTTTGGCTTTTAACCGTTTTGGATTTCTAAGAGATTAAAGTAGAAGAAAAGACATAAAGAGGGCTGAGAGACACAAGAGTCAGTTGAGAAGAGGAAAAAGGGTTTTGGAAAGAAGGAAGACAAGAAGAATAGTGACAAGAGACAGACATCAAGTTGAAAGATTCTTGGCACGTTGATCTGAAAGAATATTGGTGAGAGATTGAGCGGAGGTGAAGTTGAGATGTAGTTTAATTGGTCAAAAGAATTGGAAGGTTCAGATCTTGAGATGAGAAAGAGTCGACATAAGTATTCAGGGTGGAGATTGCAGTTGTTGAAAGATATGGCAAACAGTCTTACCAGACAGAATCTTTGAAGAGGTAGGTCATTGTGAGTTGAGAAGGCAGATTGGGAATGGAAGTGTGATGTGAGAAAGAAGAGAGTAAGAGTTAAAAGTTGAGAAAGAAAAAGAAGAGTCCTTGTTTGAAGAGGTAAAGAAAGAGCAGTCGAGGTCCTGGAGAATCAGGGATGGCGCGGGACCTTTTGGATGAATTTAGAGTCTGTAACATGTACGTGAAAGCGCTGAGAGTTTGAGAGGGAGCGCGCTTGAGATTAGAGGTTGGGTGACATCTGAGAGACTGTGAAAGATGGGAAAAGAAAGAAGAAAAAGAAGTGGAAAGAAATAGAAAGAGAAGAAGACTGAAAACAAAAGGGAAGGAAGAGAACAAAACAGAATGAAGAAATAAGAAGACAGAGAGAATGTCTTTAACATTCAACAGAACCTTCTAGAATTTTCTTTATCTCTACAAAACGGGTTGACAAACAATTGGAAACCTTAATTCAGTCCCAGATCTCCAACAAATCAACACAGCAGATTATTCAGAAGCTACATAAAAAGGAACAAGTAAATACTTATCTTCTAGACCCAGACACTGGACTCCTTATTTTCCAAAATAGAATAGCAATCCCCAAGGAGGATGAAAAAATCCAACTTGAAATACTTCAACAAAGACATGACTCTCCTCTCTCTGGCCACCCTGGACAAGACAAAACAGCTGATATAGTCAAAAGAGATTTCCATTGGGAAAATATGACTTCCTTTATCAAAGATTATGTTTCTTCTTGTTACCTTTGCAGCAGAAACAAATCCAGTCACCACAAAAAGTTTGGACTCCTCCAACCCTTACTAATTCCAGATTCTCCCTGGACTTCACTCTCTATGGACTTCATCTCACAACTGCCACTATCCAATGGGTTTGACTAAATCCTTGTGGTAGTTGATCGTTTTTCAAAAATGTCACTCTTTATCAAAACCAGAACTGATATCTCCTCTGTGCAGTTAGCTAACCTACTAATTCCTCATGTTTTCACTAAACATGGCCTCCCAACTGACATTTTCAGTGACAGAGGATCTTTATTTGTTTCTTCCTTTTGGAAAATTGTATGTGAAAAATTACAGATAAAAAGAAATCTTTCCACAGCTTATCACCCTGAAACAGATGGACAGACGGAACAAGTAAATCAGATCCTAGAATAATTTCTTAGAATGTATGTCAGTTATCACCAAGACGACTGGGATACCTGGATCCCCCTTTCTGAATTTGCTTACAATAATTCCACTCATTCTTCTACTAAGCAATCTCCTTTTTTCACCATCTATGGACAAAACCCCAACTTTGACAGTCTCCATGTAGTAGATGATCAACCTGCCAGCCACTACATAAACCAGATTCACCAGAATCAGAAGTTATTGGGTATTGAACTGGAAAAGGCAATTAAAACATACAAAAGATATGCTGACCTAAAAAGAAGTGAATTTCCTGCCTCATTTGCTGTTGGAAACAAATTTTGGCTCTCTTCTAAAAATATCAAAACTAATTTTCCAACTCATAAGCTCTCAGAGCAATGGTTAAGTCCTTTTTTGATTACAGAACAGATTGGAAAAAGTTCATTCAAGCTTCAACTCCCTCAGCAATGGTCCACCATTCACCCTGTATTCCACTCCTCCTTACTCAAGCCATATCAGGACAACTCACTATCCTCTAGGCACCAACCACCCACTGAGCCAGTCAAAATTGATGGTGAAGAAGAATAGGAAGTGTCTCAGATATTGGATTCCAAACTTAAGAGAGGGAAATTATTTTACTTAGTTGAATGGAAAGGTCTCCAGAATGATGAGGAACGCACAACTTGGGAACCGCACTCAAATCTTACCAACTGCCCTACTTTACTTCAAGACTTCCATACACTCTACCCTTCAAAACCAAAGACATCCTTAAAATAAAAACTATATAAACCTTATTCTCCTTTTCAAAAAAAATAAATAATAATAATTAATATCAATAAAATGATATAAATAAAGATTCTTTCTCCCTTTCCCTTTTTAACCTTAACAAAAAAAATCAATTACTCCCCTCCAAAGAAAATATAAATAAATAAACAATAAAATAAAACAAATTTCATATAAAAAACTTTTTAGATAACTTCACACATCAATTCTTCCAACTCTTTCACTCTAGACATCCAAGAATTTAGTAACTTTAACTTGGAAACTTGATAAGAATTTGGCCCCCTTATAGTAGTCCCTAGTTCAAAAGTATGTCCAGCTAAAGCCAAAATATCAGCTAGTCTTTTCTTTATCTCTAAAACTTTTTTCTTTCTAGCTTCTAAAAATTCATACTTCTCCTTTCTTATCTCACTACCCCAACCCTTTTTTAAACCTTCCTGAAAATTTGAATTTAAAGTCCTAGAATTCCTACAATAAGTCTCCAAAGAATGATTGACTTGATCTTCATTTAAAACAGAATCTTCCCTGAATATTCTTCCTTACATCATCTCCAATAACCTTTCTCCATTTTCCAATTCCTCCAACCAGACCTCAGTTTCACCTCTTTTTTCAATTCCTTTCTTTCTATTCCTCCTGTCTTCCACCACCTTCATCTTCACCTCCAAATCCTTCATCTTGTTCCTTAAATCCTCTAACTCCAAAGAGTCATCTGACCTGCCCCCTTCTTCAAAGATGATCTCTCTACCTTTTCCTTTGCCTGTCTCTTTAGTAGCTTTTCTATCTTCATCAATATCACTCAATTTCATCTCCAAACTCCCTTTGGCATCTACATTGTTGTCCCCACTTTGACAATTGGCTTCAACGCTTCAACGGTTTGCTTCGACGCTTTGACGTTGGAAGATTCAACCGGTTGCTTCAACGCTTTGACGTTTGACGCTTCAATGTTTTGCTTCAAAGCTTTGACATTCGACGCTTCAATGGTTTGCTTTGACGCTTTGACGTTCAACGCTTTGACGGGTTGCTTTGACGCTTTGACAAACCCCTTTGACGCTTTGACGAACCCCTTCAACACTTTGAAATTTTCCTTTGACGGGTTTGAAGGACTCCAGAATGCCCTTGTTTGTTACTCTTTTTGGAGGGACCTTGACCACCTCCTCGTCCAAATCTACGTGAGGGGTTCCCCATTGTATAAATTACTCACCGCACTCCTCCTGCAGACGCCTCGACGTACCATCTCTGGCCACATTGCCAGTTCGACGCAGCGCCTCCCTCTTTTCTTGCATTTTCTTCAACCTCTCCTGCATCAAACAGACTATTCCAAACTTGTATCAGTACTCCAGCACCTCCAATACAAAATCCAGAAACACTTACCTGAAGATTCATTGAGTCTGGATGAATACCCCAGAGTCATGGCATCATCATCTGGAGCCTCCTTCACTTCAAAGGGTTGACTCTTCTCCAGGACCCATAAGGTTGGCCCCAAGGCCTTTCTGCCTTGCTTATCCATATCACACATTCTTCCATACTGCTTAAACCTTTCACATTTGGCAGAATTATGTTTGACACTGTTATTGCAGATTCTTCCAAGCTTGATGCACCTATCACAACTTGGGTAGTATTGCTGGACTGGATAGTAATTGTTGGTCTTCTCCATTGGATAGGTTGGTGTAGGTGATCTGGTGTAGGGAGATAAAGGTGGAAATGGGGTGGATGGTGGTGATGGTTGTGGGTAAGGGGAAGGAAAACTCAAGTTAGAAATGGCTGAACGACAACCTGGATGGCCTCTTCAACCTCTCCTTTTATGGTCATCAGGAGATGCCCTCCTCTTCACCAGGGGGTACTGTCATACTGACACCAAACTCAGTCTAACCTCAGTCTAACCTCAGCAAACCCAGTCTAACCCTCAGGCATGATCTACTTTCTCAGGAACTTCAACCTCAGGGCTCAGGGGACTTACATCAATATGTCTCCATTAACTATATAACTCAGGATCTTCATGCAGTACATATCTACATATAGTCTAACCTCATACTATACAAAGATAGATTCCATAGGCTTGCACATACTGAATCTCCCAGGCTCTACTCTACCTCTCTGTCTAATCCATACCTCTGTGGGTTACCTCTCTGTCTAACCCATACCTCTGTGGGTTACCTCTCTGTCCAACCCATACCTCTGTGGGTTATCTCTCTGTCTAACCCATACCTCCTCTGTGTGGGTTATCCTTTGGGAATCCTTATGTACATCCTCTTGCAGATTGTATTACATACTCTCTTTACTTAGTACATAGTGTGATGACCCCCATGTACACTGTACATCATTCAACTGTACTCTCCAAACTTAGACAGCTCAGACCTGGAAAATTGCCCCAATGTAGAAGCAGCCTAACCTAATGTAGTAGCATACCTGACCAGCCCTCTCTGTTACTTAGACTGTTCCCATGACATCATATGTATAGTCTGAGCCCCAATCACTTGTACCTCTGTTGTAGTTCCAACCTCTGGTCTATTTAAACAGGCCTCCTCTTCCCTCTTCCTGATGTTCCCCAAGAAATCAGTTTACTACTTCTTACTAGGAGATCTTTCCCAGAAAGTGTCATTCAGCAATCTTAAACCCAATCCTCCTCTGCTCCTTGTAGCCTCTTTCAGTAACCTTGCCCCCAAGCCTACTGTGGGTAGGGACCCCTCTGTGCCAAGCCCTGCTTGCATTTCAGCAGCCCTTGTGACACTTCCCTGACTCCACTCACCTAAAAACATCTAACTCCTTGTTGCTGTCCAACAATCCCAATAACACCACTCAACCTTCTTCCGCCATCCTTCCTGGCTTCAACACTAACTACCCCGCTCAATTCAACTGCTCAACAACATCAATAGCTTGCCTCTACTCAGCAATTGATCAAACGTGAGGTTCATACTTGTCCTATCTCAAACTTCTTGGACCCTTACTCCCTGCTTGCTTACTCCAGATTTCCATTCAGATTCCGTCACTTGTCTCAAACCTCTTCAATCCTTTCATATATTTCTGTATTTCTCTGCATCCTCAAAGCTAAAAATTTTGTGGATAAGACAACCATTCATTACTTCCTTCACTCTACATTTCTATCCATCTTGTTCCACCTCTCATTTTTGGTTTTCATTCCCGTTGGTCTTTGATTGAAATAGATCTCAATTTTGTGAGCTGTCAAATTATCAGCTTCCAGCCACACATATTCATAATTGACAAAATCAAGTGAGCTGTCCGTTGTTTTGGCTTTCAAAGCTACAACTCACAAAATATTCAGACAAATGGGGTCCAAAGAAAGCCGTTCCAAGAACGCCATTGATGGCCAGGGTGGTCAATAAGTGGTCAGGTGATAAATCTTCCACCCTCCTCAAACGCCAACTCCTTTGTGCCATTCAAGTATCCCCCGCAGTTTGGAAGCCTGTAGCAATACAACAAAAGCCCTTGGTTTCTCCATATTTTTTCTCCATATTTTTTATCAAGTATTGATTAGTTTTTGAGTTGAAATGGCAATTAAGTTTTTCCCCAGAAATACTGAATCCTACAAACCCCAAAAAAATTGTCTTGGGTTTTTCTGAGTGTTTTGGCTGGGAGACAACCACTCATGATGAGGGATAAAGGGGCTTAGAGCGTCTGCAATTTTTGGAGAGCTTGTCTAGTTAGGTAGTGACTCGCTAGCTGAAAAAATAGCTAGCTAGGAATCTATCACAAGCATCTTGCAATTGTGCAATCCATAAGAGCATCTACCACCATATTGATAAGTATGCTTGATAAGAGGACTTATCAAGGATTTAACCAATTGGGACACCACCTGGGCTCAATAGGGCTCAATAGATGTCCACTTGAAAAAATCCTTGCCAAGGATCCATAAATTTATGGATCCTTGTCAAGGCTTGGCGAGCAAAATTCTGTCAAGCCCCACTCTAACTTTTCTCCCCCCAGCCCTCCCCCTTGATAACTTCAACCTCCCATACCCCCCCTTTCAACTTCATTGCTTCCATTGACAACCCCCTCTCATTTGAAGTTGCTTGGAATTTTTCTCATGTCTTTTTTTTTTTTTGAAAATAAAAATGATGGCAAAACAATCATTTTTGCCCTGTTCAGGGGTGGTCCCAACCCTTATTGAGTAAGGATTTGCGGAAGAGATGATGGTGGGATCTGCTTGCCAACTCCTCCATAACTGTTGCGTGGGCACAATTTATCACAAAAAGGGTGCAAAATTGGGTTTCACGAGTTATCCACCCTTGCACACCTTGAAAAATTGTCAAAGTTGTCAAGGATTTTGTTGAGACAAGGGTAGATGCTCTATAGCTGCAGCAGCTAGCTAGCCGTTCAAAACACACAATTGTGTGCTATGTAGCCAGTTTCTAGTTTAAAAGGGTAAGTGGAATGAGAAACCTGAACGAGACTGGTTTCAATGGATTGCAAAAGGAATGAGCAAACTAGAAGAATAATCTTGATGGAACATCAGAGAGGACAAAAATACCAACACAGAGGTGGTTTCTGTAGGCGACAAAATGGCCAATGAAGTTTCAACAGAACCAAGCAGACTGAGGCTGATAAGTAGAAAGGAAAGAATTCATAAAGAGAAGGTTATAGAGGAGTTTGTGAAGGGACAGATTTACAAAGCACTGATGCTATAACTCTAAACTCTTGAACATCCAGTAACCTATCCGTCCTGGTAGGGATTCAATCTGAAGCAGAGGGTTTGGGTTCAGGATAAGCATTGATGTGGAGTTGAAGATAGTCAGAATACCTACACGTAATCCGGACAAGAGGTGATCAGGTTCTTGATGAGTCAAAGAAGTTGAGAGGATTTGGATAGCCTCTTGTATGTTGTAGTTTGAGATTGAAGTTGAGGAGCGTAGGCTCAGTAGGAGACGCGGCAAGAATTTAGAGACTATCCAATGAATTTCGGGGTTTGAGTAAGGTAGGAAAAAGATAGATGAAAAATAGAGAATTAGCAGGAAAAAGACACAGGGCAGGATAGACAGAGAAATCAACAAGAGAAATCAACACGCCGGCACAACTCTAGATCAAGAGATGTTAAGAATTGACAAACTCAGCCAGCCGTTTTACAGAGGCATTGCTAGAAGCCTTAGTTAAGGCGTCTGCAAGCATATCTTGAGAGATGATCAGCATTATTTTGATTATTCCTTTGTTCAAGTCATTGCGCAAGCTTTTTAACTTTATATCAATGTTTTCAGCATGGGATTTTGTGCCAAAATTTTTTAATTTATTGTCCAGACCTTTGTTGTTGATGAGATGAATGGGAGGATTTAAAGGTTTGCGCCATAGTTTTCTCAATGAGTGATGGAGCCACTTCCCTTCAAGATGGCTTGCAGAAAGAGAATTACACTTGGCTTCAGTCAAGGAATGAGCAATGCAACATTGCCTGCGACTCGTCCAATATATAGGGCTTCCCTTGAAACAACATAAGAAACCTGATTGGGAGAGACAAGTGTCAGGATTGTCCCCCCAGGTTGCATTGCTATAGATTGTCAGATGTTGAGCGTCAGACTTGCTTCTGATCACAAGTTTGAAGTCAATTGTATTCACTAAGTATTTCCAAACATGTATAACTTCTTTCCAGTGGGTTACACCAGGTTGTTCTGAACATCGAGCTAAGCTAGACACAGAAAGACTGATGTCCGTCCTGGAAAGATTGGCAATGAAATTGAGCCGTCCAATTGGGGAGAAATAGTTGACATTGAGTTCCTTTAAATTTCTAATTTCTTCTTCCAAGGCCGGTAGGAGATGGAGTCCCAGAGTACAGGGGTTTTTCAACGGTTTGGAATTGGTTAGGTTAAGTTCTTCAAGGCCCTTTTTAATTTAATTGGGGAGTGATAGACTGATGAAGTTCTTCCCCCGATTGAATTTCATTCCCAGGAGAGTGTCAACCTTGTGTGCAGATGAGTCCTTGAATTTCTTCAAGAAGGCAGCTTTAAAGAGTTTGAAATTACCTACTACTAACAGGTCATCCATGTGGAAAAATAGTCTGGTTCAAGAGTATTGATGTAGATATAGACAAGGATTGGAGTCTATTTCTCTAAAGCCTTCACTCTTAATCCAGTTGACCAGGGTTTTATACCAATTTAGGGGAGCCTGTTTTAGGCCATACAGGGATTTTTTTAGTTTGAGATATTTGCATGTTCTTTTCACTCGGACTGGTGTTTTGATGTACACATTTTTGTCAAGAGGAGCGTTCAGGAAGGCCCCCTTGACATCAAATTGAAGAATGGGGAGATCTTTGTCAATTGAGTAGGCCAGTAGAGCTCAAAGTGAGGCTATTTTACCAGTGGGAGTGAAGGTGTCTAAGTAGTCGATGCCATATCTTTGGTTGAAACCCTGGACACAAACTCTGGACTTGAGCGTAAAAGCACCTTTGTGTAGGTCTTCTTTGCGCCTGAACGTCCAGGTAGTATCCAGAGGGTTGGTGACCTCAGAGTCCTGGGCGTCTTCCCAAACTTTGAGGTCTTCAGCATTATTGAGTTCTTTGTTGATGGAAGGGATCCACTTGGGACATTCAGGCCTCGTGAATGTTTGAAGGGATCTTGTTGGACTTGGGGTAACCATATCTGACAAGAGGTTTAATCAATCTGCAATCGCTTAGATTAGGTTTCAGAGAGGTTTTTATTGACTGAGAAGTCTCATCAGAGTTGGAATCAGATCCAGAGGAAGAGATTGAGTCGGAGATAGCTGGTTTTTGGTCTTTGGTGTCAATTGAGTCCTCAGCAATTGAGGGCCTTTCAATGGCTTCAGCTGTGGTGGAGTTGACAGGAGAGAGCTCTAAGTCACTAGGTTTTTCCGGAGGAGAGGCCTTGGACTTTAGAAACTCTACATGCTTTGTATCAACAATCTTACCTGACTTAGAGATCAGTTTATAGGATAAAAACCTGCGGTTGTAACCAATTGGGATGCCTTGGGCCCCTTTTTCAGACAGTTTGGAGGGAATTTTAGTGTTTCTAAGTAGGTAGATTGCTCTTGATCCGAGAGGTTTGAGATAATTGGATGGAATTTTGGTCTTCTGCAGTAGCTTCCAAGGGCTTTTTCACCTTTATTTGCTGGGATTTGGTTCATGGCAAAGCAACAGCTTTGGATGACTACATGCCAGTAGTTTTCTGGAATGAGAGATTCATTGAAAGCTGCTCTGAGGGACTCCATGATAGTCCTGTTTTCACGTTCTGCTTTCCTGTTATGCTGAGTGTTAGAATTATGGCCATCAATTAGATTAGGCAAATGAGCAGTATTTAAAGAAAAAGAAATTCTGGACACAGGTTGTCAATATTGGCTAATGGGGCTCTCACAATGGGGCAATATGTTGGATGAATTTGATTGGAATGATGAATGAATGGATGGAAAACAGAAGGGAGAAGAGCTCCTTAAGTACAAAAGATTGGCCACTTGTGAGCCCATGATACAACAAGCCAAAAGGCAAATTTTAAGCCCCAAAAGAGCTTTACAGGCTCAACTAGCCTTGTTACTTGGTTGGGACTACATCAGCCCGCATGGCGTCAGTTCCTGAAGCCTTACAACCGGCCTATTTTGGTCCATTCAAGTGTTTCTACCTTTACGGGGCTGAACCAGCCCCTTGCTGTTCAATCCCCTTGGCTGGTTGTCCGTTACAACCAGCCATGATGACCTCATTACGTTTTTTACGGGCTGGTTTCCTCACGCAGCCAGCCCCTGGCCCCTCAAAAGGGCCAGGTGGTACCCAGGGCACACCTGGGTGCGGTCTCAGACTCACATGGGGGGGTGTGACCAGCAGGAATGCTGTCCCCCCCCCTCTTTCTCTCAAATCCCTGGTGGGGGCGGTCAAATCCCCTCACCAGGGGCCCTGGGGGTGGATACCCCCAGGACGTCGTCAAGAAAGTTGGCCAGGGAGGTTATCAGGTCCACCCAGGCCCATTGCTCCTCCCCCTTGGTAAAGGGGGAGGGAGAGTGCCCCTGCTCGGTTTCTTCACACACTCAATGGTGGAGGGGTGATGAAATCCCACCCACCTGCCAGTTTCTATGCTTGCGGCCAGCCCCGCCACCTCCTTGGGAAAGGGGGTGGTCAGGTCCCCCCTGCCCTGACCGACTGCACTGTTGCGGCCGGTTGCTGGCTGGTTCAACCCAGCCAGCTTGCCCCCATCCCCCTTGCAACGGCAAGCAAGGGGAGGGGGAGAAAGCCGGGGCCGCAAGCCCCGGCTCCGCGGCGCGACCAGCCGGGGCCTGCGTGGCATTGCACTGCGCAGGATCCCTTGGCCGCGCGACAGCCCCATGCGGGCTGTTGGGCCCCGCGTGGGCCGTACCAAGGAACACAGGCGGCGCCAAACGGGCTTCTGGGCCCACGCAGGATCCCTCGGCCGCGCAACAGCCCTGCGCGGGCAGTTGGGCCCCGCCTGGGCCGTACCAAGGAACACATATGGCCCCAAACGGGCCGCAAAGCGGGCAGCGGCCCCAAGCGGTCGGGGCCCCTAGCTGGCCGCGATAGGGGCCGCGGCCCCAATGGGCCTCCCCTAGCCCGCATTGTGAGAATTACATACTTTGGCGGGCCAGCCTGTCTGGCCAAGTATGTCCATAATAAAGCTTGGTCCCTTTTATGCCCAAATAAGCCCATCCGTCTTGGGTGGCCCATCCACCCTGGCGGCCTGTGAGATCCCATGTCCCAAAAGACCATAAAAACGTGTTTTGGCGCCCAAATGCCCAAAACAAATAACACCCACATAGGCCCATGTCTCCCACATGATGTCCAATGGGCCGTGGAGGCCCATTTTTGCATCCCATTTGGATTACACACTCCTATGCACATTACCTGAGTGCATCCGCATTTTAACACACCCCCTTAATCCAAAAGGGATGCCATACGCATACTAGACACAAAACCTTCATGTTAGTTCCTATCTAACGCCTTAGTTCAGATATCCGCAATCATTGCCCCAGTAGGCATGTACCGTAACACTATCTCTTTGCAGTTAACTGCATCCTGTATCTGGTTATAATGAACTTCAATATGTTTTGTTCTAGAATGGAACACTTGATTTTCTGCCAATGCAATGGCACTCTGGTTATCAGAATACAACAAGGCAAACCCTTGTGGTTTATGAGTATCCTCTAAGACCTTTCTCAACCATTTTGCTTCCTGTGAAGCTGACAAGTACGCTCTGTACTCTGCTTCTGTTGACCAAAGACTTATTGCTGACACCTTTTTAGACATCCAAGACACTAGATTCTTTCCTAAGAAGAATACAAAACCACTTTTTGATTCCCTAGTGTTACCATCTGCACAACTCACATCAGAATAACCAACCAAGTCAAAGTTTGATGACTTTGAAAACTGCAGTCCCAGACTTCTTGTTCCTTTAAGATACCTCATAACTCTCTTAAATGCTTACCAATGCCTCATGCATGATTTCTCTAAGTGTTGTGACAAAATCCCAATTGCATAAGTAATATCTGGCCTTGTACACTGCTCCAAATAATTCAAAGATCCAATAGCTGATCTATAATCATTCCCGGATTGAACAAACTCTCGATGCTCTTTATCTGTAGACTTTTCTAACAGAATGTTAGACTGCATTGGAGTACCAAACCCCTTTGCATCTTCTAAGCCATACTGCTTAAGGAGATCTGACACATAATGGTTCTGATAAAACCTGATCCCATTCTTGCTCTTACTAAATTTCATTCCCAGCACCTGCTGTGCCAAATTAAGATCTTTTATCTTGAACTCCTTTTTGAGTGTCTCCATGACTCTCTCCTTACCATTCCCAGTAATGATAATGTCATCAACCCATACAAACAAAATTGCATCTTTTCTCACAAAGAGACAAGGGTTAGCGGAACTTGTTTTGAAACCAATCTCTATCAGTTTCATGCTCATAGTATTATACCATGAACTAGCTGCTTGCTTCAATCCATAGGGGGATCTACGCAGCTTGAGGACATACTCCCCTTTATCTGCTTAGAGGAAACTTCTCACACAGATTTTCTTCATAGTTTTTGGCTTGCTCTCAACCAGACATTCCTTGAAACCATCAGGAATTGACATATAAACAGTCTCTTCCTCTCCAAGTCTTGCATTCAAGTATGCAGTCACCAAATCAGCCTGTCTGATTTCTTCACCAAACTCCACTGCCAAAGCAATGATGTACCTGAAGGTGGATGGCCTTCCTGTTGGAAAGAAAGTCTCCTGGTAATCAATACCCTCTCTATGTTTGAAGCCCTGTGCAACGCATCTAGCCTTGAACCTCTTCAAAACTTCATTAGTATCAAACTTCTTTGTTAACACTAACCTAGACCCAAATATGGTCTTTCCTTTTGGAACTGAATCCCGCTTAACCACTTCAAACACACTATTATTCTCTAGAGAATCAAATTCCTAAAAAATAGCTGTCTTCCAATTGGCTCTCTCATCAGAATTCATGGCTTGGCCAAAGCTATTTGGGTTAACTCTATTACCAATTTCTGAACTCAACTGTAGAATCTCATTAGGCATACACTGTTCCTGAAGTGTATCTTCCTCATATTCCGCAGAAGCATAATTGGACTTCCATTCCCCATACCTATCAACAGGCATTCTCATCCTGCCACTCCTTCTAACTGGAGGTGGAGGCTCATCAGGTTCTGATTCCACAGACTCCCCTGAAGTGGGTACTGAACCCTCCTGTGGCACGTCTGCCACCTCAATATCATCACTAATGATATTCTCTCCGGCCTCTACTGGTGAAATAGGCTCCAATGCCATTTCCTGCTGTGATTCCTGAACAGCACTAGGTTCACCCCTTTTGAGTGGAAAGGTACTTTCTTCAAATTTTATATCCCTACTATGGATAATCTTTCTTGTCCCTGGAAAATAAATCCTGTATGAATTATTTATTAAGTCATAGCCCACAAGTGCCCCTGTTCTGGCTCTAGGATCTAACTTTCCAACCATCTCATTATTGTGGACACTATAATACACCAAGCAACCAATTGTTCTTAGGTGTTATGTTTTGGGGTATAACTTCCAAAACTGATAATGAGGACAATTCCCATTAAAACTTACAATATTGTGCAACAGACACACTGTGCACACCAACTCAGCCCATAAAATCATTGGTAGACCAGATTGCGCCATAATATTTCTGACTTTGTCCAATAAATACCTATTCATCCTCTCAACTATTCCATTGTTTTGTGGAGTACTAGCAGTAGTAACTATATGAGTGATACCATAATCATTCAATAGTTTCTCAAAATCTTTACTCACAAACTCACCCCCTCCATCAATAATAACCCTCTTGATCTCCCTCATCAAACCATTCTGTTTCCAGAATTTGAAGATTACTGAAACCTCCTCTTTCGTTTGATCCTTTGATCTTATTTGTTTTACCCAAACAAAATTAGTTGCTGTATCAACCAAATTGATGAAGTATCTTGCCCCTCCAAGAGACACTGGTGAAAATGGCCCTGCCAAATCAATGGAGAATTCCTCTCTAGGAACTTCTGTGTGGTCTCTACTCTTTGAGAACACATTCCTGGTCTTGGCCCCTAAGGTACAACTCTCAAAGTTGCTTTCCTTCACCTTATGGGCACTTCTATTGTGAGCAACAGTGCTCAGAGCTGAAATATTGAACAAGTCAGCACAGAGCAACTTATTCCGAACTTGTCCACTCAGGATAGTTCTCTCATCCAAATCAATAACAAACTTGTCTTCTTTAAGATAACAAATCTGCAAACCCTTTTTCCAGAGCACTCCAAGAGACACAAGGTTATAAGGCAAATCTGGTACATAGAACACTTTCTCAAAAATTATTTTGAAACCCATGTGATTTTCAAGAATAACTTTTCCAATCCCCTTAATCTAGATTGTTCTTCCTTTCTGGCAAATATTTACAACACCATCAAAATCTCTAATATTTGAAAACAAATTTGGCTCAAAAAACATGTGGTCTGTACAACCAGAATCAATCAAAACAAGAACATCCTCCTTCAACAATCCTCCTGTAAGGAATGAAGAATTATCAGCCACTGATAAGTTCTCATTTTCAAGGTTAAGATTACATACTTCATAATCAATCAAGTCCATCTCTTGATCCTCTTCAATTTTAGCCTTCTTTTTGGGGACTTGTTCCACAACAGCTTGTTCCATTGAAACATCCACTGCCACCATAGCAACATTTTCCATGGCAAGGTTGACCTCTTTGTCTTCCTTTTCACTTTCCTTGGATTTCTTCCTCTTCTTGGCCTCCTTGCAATCCTTTGCATAGTGCCCCTTCTTCTGACAATTTCAACACAAGACCTTTAATAAATCCTTTTTGGCCTTTGCCTTCTTCCCAGATTTTCCTTTCTTGCCCACCAAAACAGTTCCTGTGCTCTCCTTCATCTTGAATTGAAGATCATCCTTTTCAAGCCTTCTAAGCACATCCTCTTTGCCTGGAAGGGGATCCAACTGAGATATGATCCTGACCAAGGACTTATTCTTTTGGCAGCTTTTGAAGAATTAAGAGTTACAAACACTCAGGATCCATGTTCAGCCCAGATGACTTGAACTTAGCAATAATAGATCTAGCTTCCCCCACAAATTGTTTACAGTTGACAAATTTCAACTTAAACAATCTATTGAAAGCAATTCCCTTTTGATGAAAGGAGTCACCAGAATACTTTGACTTGAGCATTTTTCAAAGAATAATCCCTTTCCTCTTCTGTTCCTCCAACAGAGTATCAGCAACCCATGTTACATGATGCTCATCCAAGTGTCTAAGAATAAGATGATAGGCCTTCTTCTCCACCTCTGAACTGATCAAAGTATCATCTCCTTTCATAATATCCCCACAAAAGATGTTATCCAACTCACTTTCCATAAGGACAGCCCAAGCATTATAGTTCTGACTATTCAAAACTAACTTGGTGGAGCTGGACTCTGGGATATAAGACATCTTCTTGGAAAACTTGAGGTCCTTGAGGTTTTCCAAAGTAAGGTATAAGGGTATATCTTACTTGGAAATAATGATGATGATGGTACTGATAATGTGTTAGAATTATGGACAGAAATTAGCTTAGGCAAATGAGCAGTATTTAAAGAAAAAGAAATGCTGGACACTGGGTGTCAATATTGGCTAATGGGGCTCTCACAATGGGGCAATATGTTGGATGAATTTGATTGGAATGATGAATGGATGGATGGAAAACAGCAGGGAGAAGAGCTCCTTAAGTAGAAAAGATTGGCCTCTTGTGAGCCCATGATACAACAAGCCAAAAGGCAAATTTTCCGCCCCAAAAGAGCTCTAGAGGCTCACCTAGCCTTGTTACTTGGTTGGGACTACATCAGCCCGCATGGCGTCAGTTCCTGAACCCTTACAACCGGCCTATTCCGGGCCATTCCAGTGTTTCCACCGTTATGGGGCTGAACCAGCCCCTTGCTTTTCAATCCCTTGGCTTGTTGTCCGTTACAAACAGCCATGATGACCTTATTACGTTTTTTACGGGCTGTTTGCCTCATGCAGCCAGCCCCTGGCCCCTCAAATGGGACAGGTGGGACCCAGGGCACACCTGGGTCCAGTCTCAGACTCACATGGGGGGGTGTGACCAGCGGACATGCTGGACCTCCCCTCTTTCTCTCAAATCCCTGGTGGGGGCGGTCAAATCCCCTCACCAGGGGCCCTGGGGGTGCATACCCCCAGGGCGTTGTCAAGAAAGTTGGCCTGGGAGGTGATCAGGTCCCGGCAGGCCCATTGCTCCTCCCCCTTGGTAAAGGGGGGGGGAGAGCGCCCCTGCTCAGTTGCTTCACACACTAGATGGTGGAGGGGTGATGAATTCCCCCCCACCCGCCGGTCGCTATGCTTGCGGCCGGCGCGGCCACCTCCTTGGGCAAGGGGGTTGTCAGGTCCCCCCTGCCCTGACTGACCGCACTGTCCCGGCCGGTTGCTGGCTGATTCAAACCAGCCAGCTTGCCCTCATTCCCCTTGCAAGGGCAAGTGCGGGGAGGGGGAGCAAGCCGTGGCCGCAAGCCCCGGCTCCGCGGCGCTGGTTGCCCGGCGCGACCAGCCGGGCCTGCGCGGCATCGCACTGCGCAGGATCCCTCGGCCGCGCGACAGCCCCGCGTGGGCCGTACCAAGGAACACAGGCGGCGCCAAACGGTCTGCAACGCGGGCAGCGGCCCCAAGCGGGCCGCCACATGGGCGGCGGCCCCAATGGGCCGCCCCAAGCCCAAATTGTGAGAATTACATACTTTGGCGGGCCAGACAATCTGGCCAAGTATGTCCATAATAAAGTTTGGGCCCTTTTATGCCCAAATAAGCCCATCTTGCTTGGGTGGCCCATCCACCCTGGCGGCCCATGAGGGCCCGTGTCCCAAAAGACCATAAAAACTTGTTTTGGCGCCCAAATGCCCAAAACCAATAACACCCACATAGGCCCACATGGCCCACGTGATGTCCAATGGGCCGTGGAGGCCCATTTTTGCATCCCATTTGGATTACACACTCCTATGCACATTACCTGAGTGCATTCGCATTTTAACACTGAAGATGGTAGAGTTTGCTGACCAGATGGAGGATTGATTTTGATTTTAAATATGCGGATAAGGCGTTGTTGACAAATTCACTGCCTCCGTCAGTGACAATTTTGATAGGATAGTGACCTTGTTTCTTGGCTTCATTGTCAATCATGAACATGATTGTGGCTGCAGTTGTGTCCTTTGATGGTAAGGGGAAGCTGAACAAGTAGCCGGAGAAGTTGTCCACTACCGTAAGGTTATATCTCATTCCTCCTTTTCTCGTAGGATTCAGAGGCCCCATCAGGTGGAGATGCAGTCTGTCAAAGGCTTGTTTGGCAGGCGTCTGTTTGAAGCAGAACGGAGTTCTTGAAATCTTAGATTTTTTGCAGGCCATGAATTTGAAGTTGTCCTTGGCCTCTTGTTCAAGACTATGGCCTAGATTTTATTTGATCCTGTCCAGACCAACGTGACCAATTTTAGTATGAAGCTTGTACAGTTCAGTTTGGTTTAACTAGAAGCTTTTGTTGCTGAGAGGAGGCATGTGATTGAGCACCAATAGGATTTTCTGAATAGATCTGTCTAGAATAGTTTTTCCATTGAATTTGACTGAAAACGTAGGGATAGTAGAATTTCTATTTACAGACAGAATACACCCTTTCTTCAGTAGCACTCCCATGGATATAAGGTTGAATGTAGCTTCAGGAACCCAAGCAGCGTCTGCAAGAGAGATGATACAATTCTTGACTGAGAGTTTGGCAAACCTAATCCCATGATGTTCAAATCGCTCCCCTTGTTTCAAGTCTTAATTGTGTCAATACCAGATTGGAATATCAGATTGCTGAAGAGACTTTTATCTTTGAACATGTGGATGGAGCAGCCACTATCCAGTATGAAACAAATGTTTCCAGGTTGAAAATCGTGGTTGAGAGCGCAGAGGAATGAAAGAAAATGAGCTTCATCTTTCTTTTTAGAATTACGTCTGGCTTTATTCAGCGGGTGTTCTGGACGGAGATCAGGGAATTTGACCCAACAAGAGGAAGGAGGATGAGTTTTGAACTGAGGATTGTGTTTCCTGTTTTTGCAAAAAGGTGTATTTGGATCTTGATGGTTTTGATGGTACAGGACGGTGGAGGTGTCAGAGGTCTATTGATTTTTTGATTGAACTTCATTTCAATTTTAAACCAGGTGATTGAAAACAAGAGTGAAAGTGAGGTGGGCGCCAGAATGCATTATTTGAGATCAAATAGATTTGAGTGAGTCAGGCAGCTTGAACAGTATTAGGTAACTGAGGATATCTGAGGGCAAGTCAATGCCAACTTCATTGAGTTTACCTAAGTGTTGCTTTACAGACGCGACAAATCCATCAATGTAATTTTGGTCAAATCCAAGGTACAAAAAGTTGAAGAACATGCAAGCCCTGTTGGAAGCTTGGCTGGAGGCAAAGTGACTTTTTGCAGCCATTCAGATAATTTTAGAGGAATCTTTGTTATTGGAAGTGATTATTTTAGTGTGGGTAGCTGGATCAAGCTTGGACATCAAGTAGCCGGCCATTTTTCCATCTTCAGGAATCTCCTCATGTGGATTATTAGAGTTGATGAGATGAAGAATACTGCGAATTTTGAACCACCTTTCTATTTTCTTTTTCCAGACTGAGTAATTGAGATTGGTGAGTAGAGGAGTTTATTCCATGAGGGATTTAAGGGCCAACGCCTTGAAGTTGCTTTCTCCGCCTGGTCCAGGTGTTTCAGAGGGTGATGCCATGATGGTTGAGCTTTTTGCGTTCTGGCTTTTAACCGTGTAAAAGGGTAAGTAGATTGAGAAACCTGAACCAGACTGGTTTCAATGGATTGCAAAAGGAATGAGCAAACTAGAAGAATAATCTTGATGGAAAATCAGAGAGGACAAAAATACCAACACGGAGGTGGGTTCTGTAGGCGGCAGAATGGCCAATGAATTTTGAAGAGATTGAAGCAGACTGAGGCTGATAAGAAGAAAGGAAAAAATAAATAAAGAGACGGTTATAGAGGAGTTTGTGAAGGGACAGATTTACAAAGCACTGATTCTATAACTCTAAACTCTTGAACATCCAGTAACCAATCCAACCTGGGAGGGATTAAATCTGAAGCAGAGGGTTTGGTTTCCGGATAAGCCTTGATGTGGAGTTGAAGATAGTCAGAATACCTACACGTAATCCAGACAAGAGGTGATCAGGTTCTTGATGAGTCAAAGAAGTTGAGAGGATTTGGATAGCGCCTTGTATGTCGTAGTTTGAAATTGAATTTGAGGAGCATAGGCTCAGTAGGAGACGCGGAAAGAATGTAGAGATTACCCAATTAAGTTTGGGGTTTGAGTACGGTAGGAAAAAGATAGATGACAAATAGAGACTTAGCTGCAAAAAAGAGACAGGGAAGGATAGACAGACAAATCAACAAGAGAAATCAACATCTAGCTGGGACCATTTTTCCAATTTTTTTTTTCAATTTCCAATCAACTGGGGTGAGGGGAGGAGGGGATATTGGAGCTGCAATGATGGTGGGATGTTGTATCAAAGGACATTGAAAGGAAATATGTCAGTTTGAAAGTTAGAGGATAGAGAGCAGCCACTCCAGGATGGGGCTAGAAAGCTTGCTAAGTTTTTGTAACTTTATGGAAAATACAGAAAACTTATGGAGCTTGCTGACTAGCAAGCCCTTGTTTGTAGCATAATTGTGAAAATTTCTCAGTAAACTTAGCTAAAAAATGGGTTTACCAAGAAAGTTGGAGATGCTCTTATGGAGTGTCTGTCCCAGGGGAGCAAGTTGTTGTGTTTTCAACTATCCCCACAACCTCATATGGTGTATCTGAGGAAGTATGAACAATTATTCATGATTAGCACCATTTCTTGTTAAAATACGTATGAACTGACACATGTGCTAAGTATAAGTGTAATCCAAATGGGATGTACATGTGGGCCTCTTTGGCCCATTGGACACTCACACATACCATACGGGACTGTGTGGATGTCATGTATTTGGGGAATCTGGCCTCAAAACGCGTGAAACAGGCCTATTGGTACACGTGCCCTAACAGGCCCGGTGGGTATATGGAAAATACAGCCAAATTAGCTTTTATGGGCATAATTGGTTCCAAGGTTTATTTTGGACATACTTGGCCAGATGGGATGGCCCGCCAAAGTATGGTTTACTTAGTTTTTGAGCTTGGGGTGGCCCATTGGGTCTGCTGCCTGTGTCACAGCCCGGTTGGGGTTGCAGCCCATGTCACAGCCCGCTCAGGGCCTCTTTTTTTGCTTATGTCCCATTTATTGGGCCCAAAGGCCTGCGCGTGGCCGTTGGAGGGAGCAGGGGGACTCAAAATGGACCCCCCCCCACCCTGGTTGCTGCTGTCAAGCCCTTTGCAGCTAACGCGCTGGGTGGAGGCCCTGGCTCCTCCCCCTCCCCTTGCTTGCCATTGCGAGGAGGAGGGTGAGGGCTGGCTGGATGGAACCAGCCAGCAACCAGTTGCAAGGGGCAACTGGTCATGGTGGGGGGGACTTGTTCACCCCCCCCCCCACTGAAAGTGGTGGCTAGGCCAGTCACATTGAGGCAACCGGTGGTGGGGGGGAATTGACCACCCCCCCCCCCCACTGAAAGTGGCGGCTAGGCCAGTTGCATTGAGGAAACCGGTGGTGGGGGGGAATTGACCACCCCCCCCCACCACCATCAAAGGAGGCCTCTCCCCCCCCCCCTTTCCCAAGGGGGAGGAGCAACGGGCTGCAGGGGACCTGACCACTCCCCAGCCCACCTAGCATAGCAACGCCCTGGGGGCATCAACCTCCAGGGCCCCTGGTAGAAGGGTTTGACCGCCCCCTCCAGGGATTTGAGAGAAAGAGGGGGGGCAGCATGTCTGCCGGTTACACCCCCCCCCCCCCACCCATGTGTGTCTGAGACCGGACCCAGGTGTGTCGGGGGTCCCTCATGATCATATTTATGGCCAGGGGCTGGTTGCATGAGGCAACCAGCCAGCATGTGAGGTAACAGGCTGGTTGTAATAGACAACCAGCCAGGGTTTTGGACAGCTAAGGGGCTGATTCAGCTCCATTGAGGTTGAAACACCAGAAATAACTGGAATAGGTTGGTTGTAAGGGTACAGGGACTGATACCATGCGGGCTGATGTAGCCCAAACCAAGTAACAAGGCCCGTAGAGCCTGTATAGCACTTTTGGAGCGGAAAATTTGCCTTTTGGCTTGTTGTATCATGGGCTCAAAAGAGGCCAATCTTTTGTACTTAAGGAGCTCTTCTCCCTGCTGTTTTCCATCATCCATTCATCATCCAATTGAATTCATCACTGACATCATCCAACATATTTCCCATTGTGAGAGCCCATAAGCAATTATTGACACAAGGTGTCCAGCATTTCTTTTGCTTGAAATATTGCTCATTTTCCTAAGCTAAAATCTGGGAATAATTATAACAAATTATCAGTACCAACATCATCATTACTTCCAAGCCATCTAGACCCTTGTACCTTACTCTGGAGAAACTCAAAGACCTCAAGTTTTCCAAGAAGATGTCCTATATCCCTGATTGTAGCTCCAGAAAGATAGTTCTGAACAGTCAGAATTATAATTCTTGGGCTGTACTTATGGATATTGAGCTGGATAAGATCTGTTATGGGGAGATAATGGATGCAGATGACACTTTGATCAGTTCAGAAGTGGAGAAAAAGTCTTATCATCTCATCCTTAGGAATCTGGATGAGAATCATGTGACATGGGTTGCCAATACTCTGAGGGAAGATGAGAGAAGGAGGGGCAGCATCCTTTGGAAGTTGCTTAAGTCCAAGTATGCTGGTGATTCTGTTCACCAGAAGGGTATAGCTTTCAATAAACTTTTCAAGTTACAATATTCAAATTTTAAACAGTTTTTTGCAGAGGCTAGGTCTAGCATAGCCAAGTTTAATTCATCAGGAATTAACATGGATCCTGAGTGTTTGTCACTCTTAATCCTTCAGAAGCTACCAAAGGAGTTTGATTCTTTAGTCAGAATTATTTCTCTATTGGATCCTCTTCCTGTGGAGGAGGATGTTCTGAAAAGGATTGAAAAGGATGATCTTCAGTTCAAGATGAAGGGGGTTTCTGGAGCAGCCCTTGTTGGAAAGACTGGAAAATTTTGCAAGAAGGCAAAAAAGGATTTTTCCCAGGTCTTATGCTATAATTGTCAGAATAGGGGGCATAATGCTAAGGGTTGCAAGGATTCAAAGAAGAGGAAGAAGTCCAAAAAGAATAACAAGGAGGTCAATCTCAATATCAAAAACATTGCAATGGTGGAGTTTGATGGTCCAATGGAAATGATTGTTGGGGAAGCAGGTCCCAACAAGAAGGCCAAAATTGATGAGGATCAAGAAATGGACTTGATTGATTATGAAGCGAGTAATCTTAACCTCAAAGATGAGAACTTATCAGTGACTGATAAAGCTTCTTTCCTATTAGGAGGATTGAAGGAGGATGTTCTTGTTTTGATTGATTCTGGCGGTACAGATCACATGCCCTTTGAACCAAATTTATTTTAAAATCTTAGTGATTATGATGGAGTTGTAAATATTGATCAGAAAGGCAGAACAATCCAGATTAAAGGAATTGGAAAAGTTATTCTTGCAAATCACTTGGGTTTCAAAATTTCTTTTGAGAAAGTGTTCTATGTACCAGAGTTGCCTTATAACCTTGTGTCCCTTGGGGTGTTGTGGAAAAAAGGTTTCCAAATTTTTTATCTTAAAGAAGATAAGTTTTTTATTGATATGAATGGGAGAAATTTTCTTAGTGGACAGGTTTGGAACAAGATTTTTTGTGCAACCTTGTTCAAAATCTCAGCTTTGAGCACTGTTGCTCACAATAGAAGTGGCCATAAGGTAAAGGACAGAAACTGTGAGAGTTTTACCTTGGGGGCTAAGACTAGAAATGTGTTCTCAAAGAGTAGAGATTGCACTGATTTTCCTAGAGAGGAAGTTTCCATCAATTTGGCAGGGCCATTCACACCAGAGTCCCTTGGTGGGGAAAGATACTTCATCAATTTAGTTCATACTGCAACTAATTATGTTTGGGTTGAACCAATTCAATCTAAGGATCAGACCACAGATGAGGTTTCTGTAATCTTCAAATTCTGGAAACAGAATGGTCTAATGAAGGAGATAAAGAGGGTTATCACTGATGGAGGTGGTGAATTTGTGAGTAAAGAGTTTGAGAGGTTATTAAAAGATTATGGTGCATTCATATACTCACCACTGCAAGTACTCCACAAAATAATGGAATAGTTGAGAGAATGAATAAGAGTTTACTGGAAAAGGTCAGAACTATTATGTCTCAATCTGATCTACCAAAGTTCTTATGGTCTGAGTTGATGTGTACAGTCTTCCTGTTGCACAACATTGTCAGTTTTAATGGGAAGAGTCCTCATTATCAGTTTTGGAAGTTTTACCCCAAAAAATCACACCTAAGAAAATTGGTTGCTTGGTGTATTATAGTGTCCACCATTAAAAGATGTTTGGAAAATTAGACCCTAGAGCCAGAACAGGGGCACTTGTAGGCTATGATTTAATAAGTAAATCATATAGGATCTATTGTCCAGGGATAAGAAAGGTTATCCATAGTAGGGATGTAAAATTTGATGAAAGTACCTTTCCACTCAAAAGGAGTGAAGATTTTGTTGTGAATAAGTCACAGCAAGAAATAGAATTAGCACCTCTTTCACCAGCAAAGGCTGCGGGACATGTGCTTCCAGAAGATGAAGAGATGGCAGACGTGCCACCAGAGGGTTCAGTGCCCACTTTAGGGGAGTCTGTTAATTTTGAACCTGATGAGCCTCCACCTCCAGTTAGAAGGAGTGGTAGGATTAGAGTACCAGTTGATAGGTACGGGGAATGGAATTCCTATTATGCTGCGGCAGGATATAAGGACAATACATTTCAGGGACAGTGTATTCTCAATGAAGTCCTGGATTTGAGTTCAGAAATGGGTAACAGGGTTAACCCAAATAGCTTTGGCCAAGCTATGAATTATGATGAGAGAGCCAGTTGGAAGAGTGCTATTTTTGAGGAATTTGATTCTCTAGAAAATAATAGTGTCTTTGAAGTGGTTAAGGGGGATTCTGTTCCAAAAGGAAAGACCATTGTGGGGTCTAGATTGGTGTTGAACAAGAAGTTTGACGCAAATGGAGTTTTAAAAAGATTTAAAGCTAGATGGGTTGCACAGGGCCTTAAGAAGAGAGAGGGTATCAATTACCAAGAAACTTTCTCACCAACTGGAAGGCTGTCCACCTTCAGGTACATCATTTCTCTGGAAGTGTAGTTGGGTGGTGAAATTAGACAAGCTGATTTTGTAACAGCATACTTGAACGCAAAAATTGGAGAGGAGGAGACTGTTTATATGTCAATCCCTGATGGTTTTTGTGAATGGTTAGTAGAGACTAAACCAGAAACCATGAGGAAAATCTGTATTAGAATTTTTCTTTCAGCAAATAAAGGGGAATATGTCCTCAAGCTGTGTAGATCCCTTTATGTATTGAAGCAAGCAGCTAGGTTGTGGTATAATACCATGTGTGAGAAACTGATACAGATTGGTTTCCAGAAGTCTGAGGCCAACCCTTGTCTTTTTTTAAGAAAGGATGAAGTTTTTTTTGTATGGGTTGATGAAATTATCATAATTAAAAATGTTAAAGAGAGATTCATGGAGACACTCAAAAAGGAATTCAAGATAAAAGACCTTGGTCTGGCGCAGCAGGTGCTAGGAATGAAAGTCAGTAAGAGCAAGAATGGTATTAAGTTAGACCAGAGCCATAATGTGGCAGCTCTTCTTAAGAAATATGGCTTAGAGGATGCAAAGGAGTTTTGTACTCCCATGCAGTCAAACATTTGTTTAGAGAAGTCTACAGATGAGGAGTATCTGGAGTTTCTTCAATCTGGTAACAACTACAGGTCAGCTGTTGGATTACTTTATTATTTGGGGCAGTGTACAAGGCCCAATATTGCCTTTGCAGTTGGTGTGTTGTTGAAACACTTATAGAAGCCAAGCATGAGGCATTGGTCAGCATTCAAGAGATTTATGAGGTATCTTAAAGGAACGCACAGTCTGGGACTGCTGTTTAAAAATTCAGAAAACTTTGATTTGGTTGGTTATTCCAATGCAAGCTGGGCAGATGATAACACTAGGGAATCAAAAAGTGGTTTCATATTCTTCTTAGGTAATAATCTGGTTTCATGGATGTCCAAGAGGGTATTGGCAATAAGTCTTTCATCAACAGAGGCTGAATAAAGAGCTTACTTAGCAACTTCACAGGTGGCAAAATGGTTCAGAAAAGTCTTAGAGTATACACTTAAGCCACAAGGGTTTGTGTTGTTGTATACTGATAACCAGAGTGCCATTGCATTGGCGCAAAACCAAGTTTTCCATTCAAGAACAAAACATATTGATGTTCACTATTACTATATTTGCAATGCAATTAACTGCAAGGAGATTGTGTTGAGTTACATGCCCACTGGAGCAATGATTGAGGATATCTTGACTGACGCTTTAGATAGGAACAAGCATCAAGGCTTTGTGACTAATATTCAAATGTCACCCCTTGTGGATTGAGGGGGGGTGTTATAATACATATGAACTTACGTGTGTGCTACATATAAGTGTGATCCAAATGGGATTTACATGTGGGCCTCTGCAGCCCATTGGACACTCACAAGGAACATATGGGCCTGTATGGATTTCAAGTATTTGGGAGAACTGGCCTCAAAACGCATGAAACAGGCCTAATGATACACGGGCCCTAACGTGCCCAGTGAGGTATATGGGCAAATACAGCCAGATGAGCTTGTATGGGAAGAATTGGGCCAAAGGTTTATTTTGGACATAGTTGGCCAGACAGGCTGGCCTGCCAAAGTATGGTTTACTAAGTTTTTGGGCTTGTGGCGGCCCATTGCTGCCGCTGCCCATGTTGCAGCCCGGTTGGGGCTGCCACCCATGTCGCGGCCCACTCGGGGGCCGCTGTTTACCCTTATGGCCTGTTTATGGGTCCCAAAGGCCCGCGTGGGGCCATTGTAGGGGGCAGGGGGACTCAAAATGGAGCTCCCCCACCCCGGTCACGGCTGTTGAGCCCGTTGCAGCTGCAGTGCTGGGTGGTGGCCCCGGCTCCTCCCCCTCCCCCCCTTTCCATTGCAAGGAGGAGGGGGAGGGCTGGCTGGATGGAACCAGCCAGCAACCAGTCACAAGGCGCAACCGGTCATGGTGGGGGGGACTTGATCACCCCCCAACCAAAAGTGGTGGCTAGGCCGGTTGCATTGAGGCAACTGGCAGTGGGGGGGAATTGACCACCCCCCCCCCACCATCAAAGGGGCGCTCTCCCCCCCCCCCCCCTTTACCAAGGGGGAGGGGTGACGGGCTGGAGGGGACCTGACCACCCCCCAGCTCACCTAGCATAGCAACGCCCTGGGGGCATCAACCTCTAGGGCCCCTGTTAGGGGGATTTGACCTCCCCCTCCAGGGATTTGAGAGAAAGAGGGGGGGGCGGCATTTCCGCCAGTTACACCCTCTCCCCGCCATGTGTGTCTGAGACAGGACCCAGGTGTGTCCTGGGTCCCTCCTGGCCATTTGTATGGCCAGGGGCTGGTTGCATGGGGCAACCGCCAGCATGTGAGGTAACAGGCCAGTTGTAATAGACAACCGGCCAGGGTTTTGTCAGTGCCAAGACCCTTGCTAACCTTTAGCTACCAGAGGTGATAGAATAAATAATAAATATATTATTCAATAAATGCAGCAAAAATCTGTAAAATATTTGGATTAAGCTTATTGCAAGGTTAATTGGTTTGGTTATGGTTAATTGTTATAAGTCAATATAAATAAATTGATTATTAAATATTTTTATAGAGGGGCCACAATTATATTGAGATTTTTAACACCTATCTCCAGGGATTTCAAAATGAAAACACATAGTCCTGGTTACTTTGGGCTCTTTATTTTATAGGATATTTTACCCAAAGATTATATGTATATGAAATAAACGGTGGAGTGGCAGGGCCTTGTAACCATGCTTTCACGACAGAGAGAGGATAAGAAAACTCACTGGTGAATTATTGAATCCTTAGGGTATCTGTTTGTGACGTGCACTGATGGGTTAAACCTGTATACTGTGGTTATAAGGTTGTTCAGCAGTTTTAATTGATGAAAAGAGGTTGAGAACAGACATTATTGATCAGACTGAGCCATAAATCACTTACTTATCTATTATATCTACTTGATTACCTTGGCACAATGTCTGGATATAAATGAAACTGGGTCTCTTCCCATCAATATCCTCAAAAGAGCTCTTTATTTATAGCTTTTGTAGTCCCAATATTATCCTTCTGAGGGGAACAGGGGCTCAAAGGGACAGACACTGAGGCTAGCAGGGTAACCAGTGATAGCCTGTCACGTGTTTGTGGTGCTATAGCACGGGTAGCATCTAATTCCTCAGGGTATGGGAATTATTCCACTTTATAATTGATATTAGGAAGTGTGAATAATACTAATCTGTCTTATTTATGTATTATTTAATTAATTATCCTTAGAAAATGTTCCCAGTAAGTTAATAATTATTTTAATAGACATTTCTACGGACATCCTGATGTCAGGTGAGTTCTCATCATGTATTAAGTAACTGGAGTAAAGTCATGATATTGATTTTACTACTTATATTCAAGTCTCAGTTGATTTATTAAAATAATTACTTAAAAATATAAGTCATGGGAATTCATGTAATATTTTTACATCATTATTTTTCTTACTATGTCAAAAAGATATTGATTTCTAGAAATTCTCATGAAAGTATAGTAAAGTATTTTAATATATTTTGAGAAGTTTTCATTGCCTTATTTTCTAAATCATTGGTACTTTGAATTATATTTGATAAAAAATACGTATGAGGGTTATTTAAGTATTTTTATATAATATTATGTACTTTTAGAATATCTTCTATCTACGG
This sequence comes from Puccinia polysora, assembly GCA_025617555.3. Classification (NCBI taxonomy): domain Eukaryota; kingdom Fungi; phylum Basidiomycota; class Pucciniomycetes; order Pucciniales; family Pucciniaceae; genus Puccinia; species Puccinia polysora. The sequence goes on along the minus strand of CM062625.1, from coordinate 42,613,970 downwards.
GAACATTTATTACGTATGTAGAATTTTCCCGTGTGGGTTGTAGCATGTTTGCCCGGTACCTAAGCTTCTCAGTCCTCCTGTCACTCTGTCAACCCGTAGTCCCGCGGCTGTGTACTTGTCAGAGGCCCAGGGCTGCGTACACAACCTTGACGGATTTACAGGGCTGTATCTCAGCCGCGCGTGGGTGCATTGGCTGCCGCAGCTGCGGGTGGGAATTGTGACAAAACACATTTCCGTCTGTAACTCCTAAAATATAAACAACACCTCAATTTTGACTGAATTTTAGGTGTGAAACCTCTACATGGCAATACGTGTGAAATATTTAATTGGAAAAAAAGCTCAATGGTGGTGCGGTGGTATTTTGGTTTTTCTTTCCTTACTTATTTAAAAATATAAGGAGTTGAATTTCAAAGGTGGGGTCAGTGAGTGAACCTACCTAATTTTGGGAGGAGAATCTATTTCTGTAATAATATTTAATGTTTTCCTACTCCTACTGAGTTTAATTATATTATTATTATTTTTATTTTATTTTTGTTACTTTTGCAGCTTGCTCTGCAATAGTAGCAAGCTGACATTCCCCCTCTCCAAGATATGGCCATATCTGAAAAAAATCTGGAGGATGTTGGGAGAAAATCAACTTCATGTGTGTTTCAGTTCCTTTTGCTGGCCCTGTAGTTTCTGAGATGTATTGGTCCATCAGTTTTGTTATTTTCTGGCAAAAATTCATCTGTTTCTGCAGATTCTCCTTTGTATCTTACTAAGTATAGTCTAACATCTTTTCCTTGTACTCTCTCTTTCTTGTCTCTCAATATCCTGCTGAATTTACCTTTTTCTTTCACAGGGTCAGGTTTTATTGGGATAATTGCTGGAGGCAGGTTGCTACCTTCTCTTGGTTGAAAGTGTTTGACTAGGCTAACAGGAAATACTGGGTGTTTCCTTGATAATCCTTCACTCAAGATTACTTCAACAGCATTTTTTCCATGCATCTTTTTGATAAAAAATGGTCCAACAAAGGCTAGTTCCAGCTTTCTGTTACCTGCTAGATTGTTGAAATTGGTTGTAGATATCAAGATCTGATCTCCTATTTTAAATTCAGGTTCTTTATGTGATTTTTCCAATCTTTGTTTGTTGCATTCTGCTGCTTCTTCTACCCATTTTCAAGCATGATTATTTGCCAGATATATCATCTTCTTAAAGTCAAGAGATGTTGGATGAATAGTGGCTAGGTTATAGTTTAAGTTCTTCCTAGGGAGTTTTGGAATTGATCCTCTTTCTAGTATGTAAGGAGCTTCTTTGGCAGTAGAATGTTTATTGCTGTTATAAGCCATTTCTAGGGCTGGGAGTAGGCTTACCGAATAATGGCAATAACCATCTGAGTTTTTTTATTCTATACCAAAGCTAAAGAACCTTTTCAACATATCTTCTAGGGTCTGTATCATTATTTCAGCTAATCCATCAGTTTGGGGATGGTATGCTGTAGAAAATGCTAGAATATTACCCAGCATATCATCTAGATTCCTCCAAAACTCAGAGGTGAATTTGGGGTCTCTTTCACTGATTATAATATTGGGTATACCCACATCAGCTATGATCCTGTTCCAGAATAGTAAAGCTACATCCATAGCACTATCTTCTTTGTGGTTAGGTAAGAATTTTTTGTTCTTAGAATATCTGTCAACTATAACTAGGACAGAGTTATATGAATGAGTAACTCCAGGGGGAGGCCGGTGACAAAATACATATTGATGATTTCCCATCTGGCTTTAGGTTCAGAGATCTTCTGTAGGAGTCCAAACCTTTTTCCATTAGTTTTATTAGGTTTTTGGCAGGTCTCACAGCTAGTAACATATTTAATAGTGATTTCTTTCCAGTCTATCCACCAGGAAGTTTGGTTTACTTTCTTGAGGTTCTTTCTGTGGATAGATGCCCTGATGAACAGTTGTCATGGCATTCCTCAAGAATATGTTGTATATGTTCTTTGTTGCTTAGTACTAATACACTGGAATGTTGGTGTCTGTAGTAAAGGAGACCATCCCAAAAGGTAAACCTTCCTGCTTTATAGGGTTTAAGTAATGAAGCAGGCAGACTATTTATCAGAGCTGCTTCTGGGGATTCACATTCCATAATGGTAATCAGAAGCTTGATTTCAGGAGAGTAGTTGTTCCTTACTATGTTGAAGAAAGCAGTATCTAATTCACATAAGTGGATCCCCATTATTGGAGCATTTAATGCAAAAAGATTGGTTTTCAGGATAGGAAAGATATCTTGATCTTCAGGGTCATATGCTGGATTTTTAGTCATTAGGCAAAGAATTTCTACTTAGACTATCAGCATTCTGATGTTTAGCTCCGTCTTTATGCACTATATTCATCTGACCTCTATACTGTTGTATAGCAATTTGCCACCTGAGCATATGTCTGCTGGGAGGTTTCATGTTCATAAGAGTTCTTACAGAATTACAATCCGTGATCACTTGAAAGGTGGTGCCTTCTAAGTAATAGTGTAGCTTTTATCAAGCCCATACTAGAGCCAAACATTCCAACTGACTGGCTCCATATCTCTTTTCTGTATCTTTGATCTGTCTAGATATGAAGAGTACTGGTTTCTCTACTGGTCTGTCTTCTTCTATCCTTTCTTGATGTAGAGCAGTTCCTAACCCTTCCATACAGGCGTCAAGGTACAGTTTGAAGGGCTTGGAGTAATCTGGTTGGATGAGTAAAGGAGTAGAGTTCATAGCTATTTTTGGTTCCTCATAGTTTTTCAATCTCTCATGAGTCATTTCAAATAGAGTGTTGTTGTTGCATACTTCATACAGACTCTTAGTTAGCATAGCAAACTTTGGTATGTATTGTCTGTAATAAATGCAAAAACTAATGAAAGACAGTAACTCTGTTTTGTTTTGAGGCATAGTTCTATTCATGAAAGCAGCTTTCTTATTTTGATCAGCAGCTAGATTTAGACCAGAGACTATATGTCCTAAGGCTTTCAATTGTTGGTTGCCAAAGTTTAATTTCTTCATGGATACCTTCAATCCTGCTGTGGAGATTGTCTGGAGTACTAATCTTATTTGATTGATATGATTATCCCAATCATCAGAGTATATGAAAAAATCATCTATATATACCATCATCCATCCTTGTCTGATGTATGTACCTAGAACTGTATCCATTGTTCTCTGGAAGTGTGATGGTGCATTCTTTATACCAAAGGGAATCCTAAGATATTCATATATTCCCAAATGACAGATTATTCTCATAAACTTCCTGCTTTCAGTGCTTATTGGTATCTGGTGGAAACCTTTAAGCATATCCATAGTGGTGATGTTCTTGGCCTTGGACAAGTTATGCATAGCATGATCAATCTGGGGTATAGAATAATAATCTGCCTGAGTATAATTATTGAGCATTCTGAAGTCTCCTACCATTCTTGACTTGTCATTATGCCAAGCTATGATTACAGGTATGGTCACATCTAACTTCTCATTATGCCCTACTTTCCTTAATACTTGTAAGTCTATTAGTTCTTAGATATTTTCCTCAAGAGCTTTTGTAGACTTAGGACTAGAAGGATAGGCTGGCCTTCTTAATTTTGGAGGATAAGGAGGCTTAATGGTCAATTTCAATACCATATCATGTCCTTCTATATCACCAATGGGATCATCTTTAGTACAAAAAGCATTTTGGTTCTCAAAGCAGACTGTCAATATATCTTTCTTCTGTACCTCAGAAAGTTTCATATTCAGAGCTGCTTGAGAGAAGTATTCTTGGTCAAAGACTTCTAAATTCTTTTGATAAGTAGAGGAGGGGAAGTTAGATTGAATGGTTCATATCTTAAACTTCTTGTCCCAATTACCACCTACTGTGAAGTATCTCCCTTTACTCTGGAACACATCTATACCATATAGACATAAGGCATCATTACCCAGTATCGGGCAGTCACATAGTCCGTTGAGAAATACTACAAATTCCACTGGTATCCTCAAAGATCCTTTAGTATGGGGTAGTATTATAGGAGCAGTCCATACTCCAATAGCATTCATGGTAGAGTTGCAAGAGCTCAACCTGGCTTTTGGGACGGGAAGAAGGTGTTTTTTCCAATTGGGATCCCATTTGTTTAAGAATTCAGCACAGACACATGAGCAAAAAGCTTCACTATCCAGTAATAACCTTATAGGTCTGTCTTTATACAATCCTGTTGCATAACAAGTTTGACCAGTGGTATAACTTTTCCCACTCATAGGTTTAACTGTTAATGGTTTAACATCTGTAATATGTCTAGAAATTATGGTAGGATCCAATTGTTGGGGCAAACTAGAATCCCCATGGATTTTATTGATTTCTACAGAAGTTCCTATATCTCCTTTCATAACATTAACAGGGTTGGTCAGGATCAATTCAAATTCAGAAAGTGATCCTTTAGTATCAGCTATATCTTCATAGTTCTGATTCCCTTCAACCTCCTGCTCTCCTTCCAAGATTTCTATCTTTCATTTTGGTAATGGGCAGTCTTGTCTCATATGCCCTGTCTTGTTACAATTCCAAAAAGTCCCAGGCATCCTATCTTTATCCCTATTCTCATTAGTTTTCTTATTATCAGAGGTATTCATCAGAGGGGATTGTTCTCTGGTTTTTTTAATGTTGTAATTCTCTTTGGGCTTAGAAGGGGCTTTCTTGTCTAACCCATTCATTTCTATTACTTCTTCTAGCACATTGATTAGATTTGGCAAGTCAGCATCCATACCCATCCTACATCTTACATTATGGTTAAGATTTCCAGGACACAGGTTAAGGATTCTTTCATTTACTTCCTCTTTATCAGCATCTGGATAGAAGCAGTCTAATCTTTTCTTCTGTTCCAAGCACCATTTGTGAGGCTTATCTTTGGAGGGGTCAAATGAGGAATTTTCAAAATTTTTCATCATTTTTCTTTTCCACATTCTAGAACCAAATTGTTCTTTAATCAGAAGTTTCCAAGAATTCCATGGTAAGGATCCTACTTCTTCTCTTTTACTGATAAAACAGTCCAAGGCTACTCCTTCAAATAGTCTGGGAAGCCTGAATACAGCTATAGCTTCTGGTAAGTCATAAGAGTTAATAGTGTAGTCAATAAATTTAATAAAATTTATATTATTGTGTTCTCCTTCACCGGAGAACTTGGGCCATTCAGAAATAGGTGGTAACAGTTTGAGGGCTTGCTCCATCTCAGGGGTAGGAATAGGCCTAAAGGTGTTACTTCTATGCATTCCTAATAAGGGTGGTGCATAAGGAGTAGTGGTTTTTCTGGGAGGTTTTGGTTCCTCTGTGGTGATCCCCAAGGGGTTGGTCAGATGGACTTTTAAGTCTCTAAGATCATTCTTGATCAGATTAAGTTGCAGGTCCACTTTATTATTAAGCAGATCCAGTTTTTCACTAAGGGATAGAATGGAGCTGTTAGTAGTGGTTACAAATTCTTCTTTTAAGGATTGGAAAGACATAATAAAATCTCCTTGGATTCCTGATAACATATTCACAATTATTTGAGTCTTTCTGATCCTACCTTGATTAATTGTCTCCAATAACTGTTCTGTGTGTTCTTTTATCTGTTCCATTCCTACAGTCTTTTTTTGGTTATTAATCAATTTGGATACTACTGAGGTTAATTTATCCATTTGGGTATAAACACCGTCCAAATTTTCACAAAAAAAATTTGAAATTATGTCGCATATCATTAGAAAAGGAAGTAATTACATCAGAGGTTCGTTTGGGCTCAGAATTAGAAGCTAATTGTTGTAAAACTTTTCATTTTTGAGCTAGGGATATTATCTGATCCCAATCTTTCTTTCCCTTTGGCTTTGGATGGGAAGAGGATATCTTCTTTCCTGATCCTTTGCCTTTCACTTGGGCTCATTGATCCCAAGGATTCCATTATTCTACGTAGGATTCCACCTCTTTCCTTGGAATCATTTTCTGAAGAGCTATCTGGGTAGCTTTTGCCTGGGAGATTATCTTTTTCATAGATACCATGTCCTCCTTGGCTTGGGCTTCTTTGAACTCTTCCCAATATTTCACATGCTCTCTGACTTAGTCTTTGATCCTGGCTTCCTTGGCCAGATTCTGCTGGGGTGGCTGCAGGGAATCTTCTTGTAATGGAGAGTGGCTTGATTCTACTACCTTCTCCAGCTCTAGGTTGGGGGAGGGCAGAAGTACTCGGTGCTTTTCCTTGTCCATCAAAATTTGATTCACGGGTTCCAGTCCCTTCATGTTTGTCCTTATTGGTTGTCTCACAGTTACTGGGAGCTCCTGGGAAAGATCCATAGGAGAGAATTCTCCCTGAGGCTCTTGTATTACGTCTATTCATATTTGAATAAAATTTTTATAAGTATTTTACAGAAAAAAGCCTTAAAAATAAGTTTTATTTAAAACTCACTTGAGTTGATGTTCAAAGGTACCAACACTTTATTGGGATTAAATTGGTCCTTAGTAGGTAATCCTACGGGGTCTTGGTGTGTTCCAATGAGGTCTTCACCTGCCCAATCAATATTTTCAGGGCGTCCAGAGATATCTGGGACTTCCTGATCCAATAAATCAATTTCAGTGGCGGTGGTTCCTGGTACAGGAGGTTTCACTGATGTAAAAAAAGTTTATTTTATTGGTCAATAAAACATATTAATATTATTCTTTAAAAAAAATAATATGGTAATACAAGTTGTATACTTACTTTCATATTTCAAAAAGTAATTTAAACAGTATTTCTTCCAAGCTTTATGTTTCCTTAATAGGGCCTGAAAGTTGATACGCCTCTAAAGCTCTTCTTGTTCAAGGAGTTTATCTAAGTGTTTACGTGCAGAAGAGATATTAAGTTGCTCAGCTTGAGTTAAAGCTTTCCAACCAGTAGTTTGTAAGTTTTGATATATTATCTTTTCTTATCTTGAAAAGATTAAAATAATAGATTATTAATTCTAGATTTGTTTTTAAATCCACTGCAAAAGAATTTAATGATAAATCATGGTTATAAAGTCAGATAAATTTATCTTTGATTTACTTTTACGTGAAATTTCTGGTCCAAGGTATTAAATATAATAAAATTGAATATTTCCTTGCCAGACCCCAAATTGTCAGCCTCCTGGATGCCAAGACACTTTCTATCCTTTAGCTACCAGAGGTGATAGAATAAACAATAAATATATTATTTAATAAATGCAGCAAAAATCCTTAAAATACTTGGATTAAGCTTATTGAAAGGTTAATTGGTTTGGTTATGGTTAATTTTTATAAATCAATATGAACAAATTGATTATTAAATATTTTTGGAGAGGGGCCACAATTATATTGGGGATATTTAACACCTCTCTTCAGGGATTTCAGTATGAAAACAAGTAGTCCTTGGTACTTTGGGCTCTTTAGTTTAAAGGATATTTTACCCAAAGATAATATGTATATAAAATACACGGTGGAGTGGCAGGGCCTTGTAACCAAGCTGCCACGACAGAGAGAGGATAAGAAAACTCATGTGTATATTACTGAATCCTTAGGGTATCTGTTTGGGACATGCACTGATGGGTTAAACCTGTATACTGGGGTTATAAGGTTGTTCAGCAGTTTTAATTCATAATAAGAGGTTTAGGATGGATATTATTGATCAGACTGAGCCATAAATCACTTACTTATCTATTATAAGTACTTGATTACCTTGGCACAGTGTCTGGATATAAATGAAAATGGTTCTCTTCCCATCAATATCCTCAAAAGAGCTCTTTATTTATAGCTTTTGGAGTCCCAATATTATCCTTCTGACGGGTAAAGGGGCTCAAAGGGACGTACACTAAGGCTAGAAGGGTAACCAGTGATAGCCTGTCACGTGTTTGTGGTGCTATAGCACGGGTAGCATCTAATTTCTCAGGGTATGGGAATTATTCTACTTTATAATTGATATTAGGATGTGTGAATAATACTAATCTGTCTTATTTATGTATTATTTAATTAATTATCCTTAGTAAATTTTCCCAGTAAGTTAATAATTATTTTAATAGACATTTCTACAGACATCCTGATGTCAGGTGAGTTCTCATTATATATTAAATAACTGAAGTAAAGTCATTATATTGATTTTACCTCTTATTCTTGAGTTTCAGTTGATTTACTAAAATGATCACCTCAAAATATATTCATGGGAGCTCCTGTAATATTTTTACATCATTAGTTTTCTTAGTATGTCACGACGATAGTTATGTCCAGAAATTCTCATAAAAGTACATTGAAGTATTTTAATATATTTTTAGAAGTTGTCATTGTCTTATTTTTGACATTCTTGGTACTTTGAATTATATTTAATAAAAAATACCCATGAGTGTTATAGAAGTATTTTTATATAATATTATGTACTTTTAGACTATCTACTATCCTTGGGAGCATTTATTACATATGTAGAATGTTCCTGTGTGGGTTGTAGCATGTTTGCGCTGTACCTAAGCTTCTCAGGCCGCCTGTCACTCTGTCAACCTGTAGTCCCGCGGCTGCGTACTTTTCAGAGGCCTGGGGCTGCATATACGACCTTGACAGAGTGACAGGGCTGCGTACATGACCTTGAAGGAGTGACAGGGCTGTATCTCAGCCGCGCGTGGGTGCATTGGCTGCCGCGTCTGCGTGTGGGAATTTTGACAAAACACATTTCCGTCTGTAACTCCTAAAATATACACAACACCTCAATTCTGACTGAATTTTAGGTTTGAAACCTATAAGTGAAAATATGTGTGAAATATGCAGTTGGCCAAAAAGCTCAATGGTGGTGCCGTGGTATTTTGGTTTTTCTTTCCTTAATTATTTAAAAATATAAGGAGTTGGATCTCAAGGGTGGGGTCAGTGAGTGACCCTACCTAATTTTGGGTGGAAAATCCATTTCTGTAATAATATTTACAGTTTTCCTACTCCTTCTTAGGTTAATTATATTATTATTATTTTTATGTTCTTTTTGTTACTTTTTCAGCTTGCTCTGCAATACTAGCAAGTTGACAGTTTTGAACAGCTAAGGGGCTGATTCATCCCCATTGAGTTGGGAACACCAGAAACAACTGGAATAGGCTGGTTTCAAGGGTACAGGGACTGATGCCATGCGGGCCAATGTAGCCCAAACCAAGTAAAAAGGCCTGTAGAGCCTGTAGAGCTCTTTTGGATCGGAAGCTTTTCCTTTTGGCTTGTTGTATCATGGGCTCACAAGAGGCCAATCTTTTGTACTTAAGGAGCTCTTCTTCCTGCTGTTTTCTATCATCCATCCATCATCCAATTGAATTCATCACCAATTTCATCCAATGTATTTCCCCGTTGTGAGAGCCCATCAGCAATTATTGAAACAAGGTGTCCAGCATTTCTTTTTCTTTAAATACTTCTCATTTGCCTAATCTAATTGCTGGCCATAATTATAAAATTTCTGTGTTGCAATAGTTGATCTACTGCACTTAGACCACCACTAATCATGAGGCTTTGGTAACTGCTTGAAATTTTGTTTCAGAAGTCCTCAAAGATTTTAGTTGTGTTGTTTCTTGGTCCTTTTCTATTTCTACTCAGCTGTTTCATTGATGCTTGGTACCCCAGATGTCAGCCTCCTGGATGCCAAAATCCTTGCTATCCTTTAGCTACCAGAGGTGATAGAATAAATAATAAATATATTATTCAATGAATGCAGCAAAAATCAATAAAATATTTGGATAAAGCTTATTGCAAGGCTAATTGGTTTGCATATGGTTTATTGTTATAAATCAATATGAATGAATTGATTATTAAATATTTTTACAGAGGGGCCACAATTATATTGGGGATCTTTAACACCTCTCTTCAGGGAATTAAGTATGAAAACACGTAGGCCTGGTTACTTTGGAACCTTGAATTTATATTCTTAAAGGATATATTGCACAAAGATAATATGTATATTAAATACACAGTTGGGTGGCAGGGCTTTGTAACCAATCTTCCACGACAGAGAAAGGATAATAAGACCCACTTGTATATTATTAAATCCTTGGGGTACCTGTTTGGGACGTGCACTGATGGGTTAAACCTCTTTACTGGGGTTATAAGATTGTTCAGCAGTTTAAATTGATAAAAAGGGTTGGGGAGGGATATTATTAATCAGACTAAAGCCATAAATCACTTACTTATCTCTTAGAAGTATTTGATTAACTTGGCATGTTGTCTGGATGTAAATATAAATTGGTCCCTGGGTATCAATATCCTCACAAGAGCTCTTTATTTATAGCTTTTTGAGTCCCAATATTGTCTTTCTCAGTGTTACAGGTGCTCAAAGGGACAAACAATGATGCTAGAAGGATAATCAGTGGCAGCCTGTCACGTTTTTTTGGTTCTGTAGCACGTGTAGCATCTAATTCCACAGGGTATGGGAATTATTCTACTTTATAATTGATGTTTGGACGTGTGAATAACACTAATCTTTACTTCTTTATTTATTATTTGATTAATTATCCTTAGTAAATTTTCTCATTAAGTTAATAATTATCTCAATAGACATTCCTTTGAATATTCTGATGTCAGGTTAGGTCTCATTATGTATTAAATAATTGGAGTAAATTCATGATATTGATTTTAATCCTTATTTTGGAATTCATTTAATTTACTAAAATAATTTCTTAAAAATATAAGTCATGGGTATTCATGTAATATTTTAGCATCATGAGTTTTCTTAGTATTTCACGAAGATATTGATGTCTAGAAATTTTCATAATAGTATATTAAATTATTTTAATATATTTTTAGAAGTAGTCATTATCTTATTTTCGACATTTTTGGTACTTTGAATTATATTTAATAAAAAATACATATAAAATTTATTTAGGTATTTTTATATGGGTTTATTTATTTTTAGACTAGCTACTATCCAAAGGAACATTTATTAAATATTTAGAATGTTCCCGTGCAGGTTGTAGCATGTTTACGCGGTACCTAGAATTCTCAGGCCGCTTGTCACTTTGTCAACCTGTAGTCCCGCGCCTGCGTGCTTGTCAGAAGCCCGGGGCTGTGTACACAGCTTTGACAAAGTGACAGTGCTGTAGCTCAGCCACATGTGGGTGTATTGGCTGCTGGGGCTGCTTGCAGGAATTGTGACAGAACAAATTTTGATCTGCAACTCCTAAAATATACACAACACCTCCATTCTGACTTAATTTTAGGTGTGAAACCTATACATGACAATACATGTGAAATATTTAATTGGCCAAAAAGTTCAATAGTGGTGCTGTGGTATTTTGGTCTTTCTTTCCTTAATTATTTAAAAATATAAGGAGTTGGATTTCAAGGGTGGGGTCAGTGAGTGACCCTACCTCATTTTCGGTGGAGCATTCATTTTTGCAACAATATTTATGGTTTTCCTACTCCTTCTTAGTTTAATTATATTTTTATTATTTTTATGTTATTTCTTTTACTTTTGCAGCTTTCTCTGCAATGGTAGCAAGCTGAAAGCAGAGAACTCCAAAGACCTGGTTTCACATCATCTATTTTCTCATATCTCAACCTGTAAGCTCAGAACCTATTCATTTTTCTCCACAACAAATTATCATTGTTTTGCAAATCAGCCCTATCCACAATCAAGTGTTTCTCACTTTTTGTTCACTTTTCATAGGGTTTTTCAATTTCCCTGATCATTTGTGTGCTTCATTGTTGTTACTCATAACTTTCATAGTCTACAATTCCAACAGATTTACAGCCCAAGAAGCTCAAAACAACAGAAAGGTAGACCTCAAATACCTTGCAACATGACCAACAAAGACACATTCAAGGATATCTCCTTCATTCCCTTTCTTGATGGCACCAACTTCAGTGTATCTGTATCAAAATGGAGGATGAAAATCCATCTTCAATCCAAGGACTTGTTGGTTGTGTGCAAGAAACAAACTTCCAAAGATGCATCCGCCACCATTATTGATAAATGTAACAAGGCAAGCTATGAGGCAGTTGGGAGTATTACTAGTAGAATGAATGAAACTTTTTTTAATCAAAGTAATAGACAATAGCACTGAAGACAATTAATGTGATCTTTGGACAAATATCAACACTCAGTATGCCTTCACTACAGAATTGAATAGAGGACGTGTCTGGATGGAGTGGGAAGTGCTCTATTACAGAGGAGACCTGAATTCCTTCATTCAGAAGTGTTGAAAGACACTCCTAGACTTTTCTTCAGTCAATATCCAGATTCCCCATGACTTTCTATTGTATTCAACCCTTGGGAAGTTGTGCAAAGACACACATCTCTTCCATCTCATTGATGGTCTGGCAATGGACAAAGCTGCAGTTGATAATCCAAACAACACCCTCATGTGTCTAAAAAGTTTTTTTCATCATCTAAAATCAACAGATCATTCAAAAAACAATCTAATTCTGAGGCCAGAGCCCTACCCACTGCCTCAAGCAGCCGATATCCCACTAAAACAGCCTATTATTGTGCATATGGTAAACATAATCCAATGGTTACCACCCATAAAGCCTTCAAGTGCTGGATATAATTCCCTAAAGACTGTCACGCTTCAAGCTTAAGGGCTATTTTCTTCTCCACTTTAACATATCCTTTCCTCAGTACCATCTACCTCAGTCCATAAGGGTTACACAAATAAAGCACAAAATCAATGGTGCCTTCTGCTCAACAACTCTGGCTTGCGTAACAGCCTTCCAACCTTGGCAACTGACTCAGTATATACTTGCAAACCTTGCAGTTAAATCTACTCCAGTTGACAATCCATTTGAGCTCCGCTCCCTGGCTATCATCAGCCCTTGGAGTTCCATTCTTGGTCACACACTCACACTAGATTGCACCCATGCCTAGATGGCCCCACGTACTGTATATTTTGCAAATGGACTAGTCCCTTACCCTGCATAAACTACATCTTCACATTTGCATTGTCTCTGATGACATTCCTTCCGGTCTCATCTGTTTCATTCTTTTTCCCCCAGATTCTATTGTCTCGCACCTATGCTACAACCTTGGAAACAACTGTACTGTTATTTCATTTCTGATTCCTTTCATTTCATTGATTGCCTCACCGCCTTATAAATGTAGCAGGCCATCCATTGGGTTTTATCTAGTCACTTTAGATTACCTTATAAAGGCTGCATTGTCTGCCTGAAGATTGTATCCTCAGTTAGTTAATTTCATACGTTCTTGAATTTTGCTAAATCCAGTCATCACATCAGGCTTGGCTTTGGTTTCCCTTCCATGTAAAGATTTCCTCCCTCTTTCTTTTTGTTGAGTCAACCAATCATAAGTTTTCACTTTGCAGTTAGCCTTACTACCTTGCACTTGCCCTTGCACTCAGTCTCTTCCTTTGTTCTCACAATCATCTAAGATTGCCCTATAGTACGTGGGGTGGTTGTGTGAAATTAAATTAACTAACTCAACTCATCTATTTTAGTTTTCAAACCTAAAGTATATTTATCTTTTACAATGTCACCTACTAGCTAAAATGGGAACGCTTCCCTCACCCCTTACAATGATGATATCTATTGGGTAGGGAGATCTAGCACTTCTTGGGCCAGAAAACCTTTAGACCCTTTCCCTTCTTCTAAATCTCCTTTGGTTGAAACTCTAAATGATCCCCTCTCTCCTCAACAGGAAGCTCTGGTGGACCCTTTTGAAGAAATCAAAGACTCCAAACACTCTTCTGATGAAAACTTGACTTGTGGTAGATCAAGGGCTCACACTAATTCTCCCAAGACCAAAGCTTTGACCATGCTCTCAACCCAGATCCAGGCTCTTAACCCAACTTCCTTTTGATATGGTTCCAGTGGCCCTAGCTTTTGCATTCCAGGCATGGAGCAGCCTGATCATTTTACGGGGGAAAACTCCCATAAACTTAGATCCTACTTACAGTCTTGTAAAATCATCTTCTCAAACAATCTTCATAATTTCCCTACTGATAGACATAGAGTTATGTATTTTTCTTCCTTCCTTGGTGGAAGAGCCTTGCAGTGGCTCAAGCCATTCCTCAAACTATTACCTAATACCAGTCCCACTTGTATTCTCAACAATTTAGACAAGTTTGAGCAGCAATTATTCAACTTGTTTGGCAATCCTAATGAAGTCCAAAATGCAGAATACAATCTTAATAAATTAGTCATGGAGGGAAATAGTAGGGTTTCTGTTTATATCTCCAACTTCCCAATTTTGCAGTCTTGCATCCAATGGAATGAGGCAGCCCTTTTATTTAAATTTTGAAAAGGTTTACCAGCACTCCTAATCAAGCAAATGGCATTTAGGGGACATAAGACAACCTCCCTTCAGCATTTAATCAACCAGGTGATTGAGCTTGATAATGGCTATCACAACATTAACAGCTTTTGTGAAAATGACCATGGATCTTCAACCTTTGCTCCGAAGGCGGAGGAATCCTCAAAACAACACTCAAAGAATCCAAAACAATCAAAGACAAATCCAACCTTGAACTCCAACCCAAAAGGGAAGGCTGTTTCCAAAACTCCAAAGTTCTTGGAAAAAGAAACTGGGATGCTCTGTAATGAGGAAAAACTAAGGAGGGAAAAGAATGGGTTATGTATTTATTGCAGAGGAAAACGTGATGTCAATAGTTTTGCAAAGCGGCTAAGCAGTCAAAAGATTGGCTTGTATTTTTTCTAATACTTGCAAGGAACACTACATATTATCTAAATTACAGCAAGTCAATCTTTGCACTTGCAAGTAACTTGGTGCACCAAGTTTGAGATTTGTCCTTTTGCATTCCAACAACTCCCCTTATCTTGTTTTACTTGATTGCGGTGCTAATTTTTCTTTTAGAATTGAATTTTTTGCCACTTCCAAAAATCTTACCCATTCAAAGATAGATAAGTTTCCCATCTATTTAGTAAGTAGTGCAACCAATATGTCTCATTGGGTTTCCCAGAAAGCAAAATGGACCTTTGAATTTTCCACTTTCACCAGCTTCAAATGAGATTTATTTGTTTTGGATATCCTCAGAATGGACAGCACCATTGTAGGCCACAAAGTTCTAGTTCACTGCAATCTGGATGTGAATTGGCAAGAAGGAGTAATTAGCTGTTGAACCTTGCAACCCCAGGACGCTAAACTTTCTGTCAAACAGGAATTAAAAGCATACCTGACAGTTTCATTTAGTTGGATGACACTTTTGCGCCATGATATTTGCAATATCCTAACCTTCATTTTCAAGTTTTCTCTTTGTATTTGGGATTTATTGCTTATTTGGCCAACTGACCTCTTCCTTTTTTCTTTGAAGAGAAACAAGCACCAACCAAACGGTTTATTTTGAGCTCCCTAATCCTCTTTCATTGTGCAAGCACTTCAAACCTGGTGCTCAAAGATGACAATATCAAAGATTTAGAAATCATTTGAGATCCTTTACCTTCAGTTTATCATGACTTTTCTGATTCATTTTCAGCTGTAAAGTCAGATAAACTTCCTCCTTCCTGTTCTTATGATCACAGTATCAAACTTACTGGTCCACCTCCAGCACCCGGACCAGTCTAATCTCTCTCAAAGCAAGAATCAACTGAACTTTAAGAATACATTGAAGAAAATTTATCAAAAGGATTTCTTTGACCAAGCAATTCAAATGCTGGCTCACCCTTCCTATTTTCCACAAAGAAATACAGGAGACTTTTCCTTTGTGTTGACTACAGGAAACTGAAACAGGTAAACCCAAGGAATTCCCACCCAGTACTTCCTATGTTGCATCTCCTCTCTCTCTTCCATGAAGCTGCTTATTTCTTTAAGTTAGACCTTTGAGAGGCCTATAACCTAGTTTGCATTTCAAAAGGTCATGAGCATTTGATGGCAATGAGAACACAGTTTGGAAGTTATGAGTATACTGTCATGTCTTTCAGCCTCTGAAACACTGTGGAAATAGATTGTGTGTTCCGTTAAATTCACCACAAAAATCCCACTCCAAGTACTGGAAAGCACACTAGCCTATGGTTGACACTTCTGTGTCTCCGCAAACTGAATAAAATCTGCTTTTGAAAAGTTTCTCTGCAAAAGCCGGAACCTTCTAAAGCTAACATGCAATGAAATAATAGTAAATAAACAATGCAAAGTCTCCAACAAGCTCCGCACTTGAACTATTTCCCTACTAAGACTCCAAGTTACTCTAGCAAGATAACACTTCTCCGCAAAAGAACTTCCTTTATTGTACGCCTGATTTCTAAACAAGATACTCCAATAAGATAAGATAACATAACATACATAAGATAACATAAAGATCCCCCCTCTGGTAAAGGAAAAATGTCCTCATTATATATACAACTCACAAGAAATGACTCAAAAAAGAATGTAAAACAAACAAAAAGAACAACATTCCTGCTAACTCCATGCATTCCATGTTGATCCTCCTTGCCAATAGTCCAATCCCTCACCCAATCCGGCCGCTTGCAGTAGGTTTGGCAATTATGTCCCCAATCTACCTAACAGTTGAGTACCGCCAATCCATAACTAAAGACAGATCCCCATTGATCTTCCTTAGCGGACCTCTACCAATCCTGCATGTGGCATGACTAATGGATCCTCAATGACCTGCATGCAGTCTCCCCAACTTTAGCGTTGATTGTCCCATATTCCGGCAACCTCAATGCATCACCATAATTGGGTCTTGGTCCATACTATTCAGCCTTGATCACTTGCTTCCAAACTCTTAAATCAATAGTTTCCAATGGGTAGATACATTTGACCACGTTTATTTTCCGCAAAAGTCAAAACCTCCGGCCTATCCTGTCATTGTGCCCCAGAACGCACGCCCCACCTATACTGAGTCCTGAATTTCCTACTCCGGATTAGACAATCTTCCAACATGCTTTTCCAAGCCTATTTTGCTGCGGACCTTGAACCACTTCTGAGCCTCCTTGAGTTGAATGTCCAGTGCTAAGCCTACTTGCCTTTGTGTCTATAAATAACCACCACAACACTCCTTCCACTTTCCAACATTTTTTCAATAACATTTTTTCTTACATTGTAGGGAAATACCTTGTGGTATATCTTTATGATATACTTTTCTAATCAAAAACTCTTCAGGATCACATTGCACATGTGCAAGAGGTGCTGCAGCAACTTTGAAAGAATGACCTGTTTGCAAAAGCCTCTAAGTGTGAGTTTCATACTTCTTCTCTTCAGTGTCTAGGTGTCATAGTCTTGCAGCAAGGACTATAGATGGACCCAGCCAAGAGCCAGTGCATATTTGGCTGGCCCCCACCTTCTTCAGTAAAATACCTTCAAGTTTTCCTTGGTTTCAGTAACTTTTAAAGGAGGTTTATTGAGGATCATCCCAAGAAAAAAGTGAAACTTACTAACCTTCTCCAAAAAATACACTCATTTTGTTTTTACAGAACAATCTGCTTTAGATTTTGAAGCTCTGAAGAAAGCGTTCACCACTGCTCCAATACTTGCTCACTTTAATGAGCTAGCTTGCACTATTGTGGAAACAGACGCAAGCAGCTATGCAATTTCAGGAATAATCTGGCAGTTTTCTTCCTCTTCTTCCCTATTTCATCCCATAGATTTCAATTCTTGAAAAATGCTTGCTGCAGAGCTTTATTACAAGATTCATGAAAAGGAACTTCTTGCAATTGTTTACTGCTTGAAGAATGGTGTTGATAACTTTCCAGTCTTATGGAACCCTTTGAGGTCCTAACTTATCACAATTATTTGAAATATTTCATCAGCTCAAAAGTCCTTCCATGCAGACAGGAACAATGGACCAAATACCTCTCCAAGTTTAACTTTACAATCACATACTTTCCTGGGAAAAAAGCGGTAGTCCCAGATGCTTTATAAAATCAGGACAAAGGTTAACCAGGGGGGGAGAACCTTTGCCTATAACAACCCTGAAAACATTAGGACACTATTCTCAACCCAGTCTTTCCAGCTCATTTCAATAATCACTCAACTGCAACACACAGCTTCTGAAATTTGACAACCTCAACTCAACAACCCCAAGTGTATCAAACTTTGCAACAGTAAGAATCTATCAGATAGTGGTTACAGTATTGATGAAAATGGTTATTTATTTTATAAAGACCGTATAGTAGACCAGATGATCTTTTCATAAAGTTAGATATCTTTGAGTCTTGGCATGATTCTCTGCTTGCTGGTCATTGTGGGCAGTATAAAAACTACCAATTGATTTCACAATGTTATAATTATGGCCAGCAATTAGCTTATGAAAATGAGCATTATTTAAAGCAAAAGAAATTCTGGACACCTTGTCTCAATAATTGCTTGATGGGCTCTCACAATGGGGCAATATGTTGGATGATATTGTTGATAAATTTGATTGGATGATGAATGTATGATGAAAAACAGCAGGGAGAAGAGCTCCTTAAGTAAAATAAGATTGGCCTCTTGTGAGCCACTGATACAACAAGCCAAAAGGCAAACTTTCCGCCCCAAAATAGCTCCACAGGCTCTAGAGACCTGGTTACTTGGTTTGGGCTACATCAGCCCACATGGCATCAGTCCCTGTACCATTACAACCAGCCAATTCCAGTTATTTCTGGTGTTTCCACCTCAATGGGGCTGAACCAGCCCCTTAACTGTTCAAAACCCTGGCCAGTTGTCTATTAAAACTGGCCTGTTACCTCACATGCTGGCTGGTTGCCTCATGCAACCAGCCCCTGGCCATACACATGGCCAGGAGGGACCCAGGACACACCTGGGTCTTGTCTCAGACACACTTGGGGGGGGGTGACCAGCAGACATGCTGTCCCCCCCCCTCTTTCTCACAGGTTCCTGGAGGGGGCGGTCAAATACCCCTACCAGGGGCCCTGGGGGTTGATACCCCCAGGGCATTGCTACAGTAGGTGGGCTGGGGGGTGTTCAGGTCCCCTCCAGCCCATTGCTCCTCCCCCTTGGTAAAGGGGGGGGGAGAGCGCCCCTTTGTTGGTGGGGGGGTGGTTGATTCCCCCCCACTGCCGGTTGCATTGATGCGACCGGCCCATCCACACATTTAAGTTGGCGGGTGATCAAGTCCCCCCCACCATGACCGGTTGCTCCTTGCAACTTGTTGCTGGCTGGTTCAACCCAGCCAGCCTTCCCCCTCCCCCTCGTGATGGGGAGAAAGGGGAGGGGGAGGAGCCAGGGTGGTTGGCCCCAGCCCCGCGGCTCCAACAACCGGCCGCCACGCCGCGCAGCAGCTGCGCTTCCACCTACAAGGGCCCTGCGCAAGCCTTCGGGCCCTGCAAACAGGCCGTAGGCAAAAACAGCTGCCCCAAGCGGGCCGCGACATGGGTGGCGGCCCCAAGCCCAAAAACTAAGTAAAACATACTTTGGCGGGCCAGCCCATCTGGCCAAGTATGTCAAAAATAAACCTTGGGCCCAATTATGCCCATACAAGCCCATCTGGCTGTATTTTCCCATATACCTCACCAGGCCCATTAGGGCCTGTGTACCAATAGGCCTGTTTCACGTGTTTTGAGGCCAGTTTCCCCAAATCAGTGACATCCAATCAGGCCCCTATGGTCCATGTGAGTGTCCAATGACCTGGAGAGGCCCATATGTGCATCCCATTTGGATTACACTTATACGTAGCACACGCGTAAGTGCATAAGTATTTTAACACACAAAACTTCTATTGGCCTGGTATGACCAAGGAAATAAAAGACTATGTTAGCACATGCTATGATTGTGATTATAACAAGTCCTTGAAACACTGGAAGTATGGGCTGCTTCAGCCACTTCCAATTCTGCCTATTCCTTGGTACGCTCTGTCTATGTATATCATCTGGCAATTGACTATTTCTAGTGGTTATGATGTTATTTTAGTAGTAGTAGATTGCTTCTCAAAGATTGCTTTATCTCTTTGCAGTAATGTGACAGCCCCTTTGGAAGAATTAGCTATTTTATTCATAGAATACGTATTTTCAAAATATGGTCTCCCTGATAACATAATTAGTGATTGTGGATCTTTGTTTTTCTCTAGCTTCTGGACCTTGCTATGAAAAAATTTGAAGATCACTTGCAACTTATCAATTGCTTATTACCCAGAAACAGATGTGCAAACCAAGCAGGTTAATCAGATCCTTGAAAAGTATCTTTGAATTTACATTGCCTATCAACAGGACAACTGGTTGCATTGGCTTCCATTAGCCAAGTTTGCCTACAACAACTCCACTCATTCCTCCACCAAAAAGTAGCCCTTCCAGACTCATTATGGTAGAAAACCAACTTTCTCTTCTATTCATGTACCACCTTCTCAAATGGCTACCAATTACCTGAATCACATTCAATCTCTTCAATCACAAATTGGAATCAACCTCAAAGCATAAAACCAGCACTGCAAGGAGCACGCAGACCAACTTTGCACTACAGCTCCAACCTTTGTAGTAGGTGATCAGGTATGTGTCATACCTCGCACAACTGCAAACCAACAAAGAGGCAAGGCCTTACCAAAAGGCTATTAAACCAGCTGAAAGGCCAGTTCACTTTGCAGTTTTTATGGTGTCTTATACCACCGTGTGACAGTACTCCTGTGTTTAAGGGCACTTTGTCCCAAAGTGTGTATGGCTGGTGGCACTAACCCACTTCACAGTTGTGGAGCCATATTCAGACACACTCCCCAAAGCCATAAGGAGCCACCAAGACTTGGTAGTCTTGCTGTTAACAGGCGGAAAACCCAACAATTGTCACAGGAGCAAGCCACCTTGCAAAACTTGTCCTGATTGTGAATTGAACCTGTAAAATGGCCAGCCGTTTTTCTGTCATACCTTGCACCACTGAAAACCAACTGAGAGGAAAGGCCTTACCAAAAAGCTATGAAACCAGCTGAAAGGCCAGTTCACTTCACGGTTGTTATTGTGTCACATACCACTGTGTTAAAGTATGGCTCAATGCTTGCAACATTTTAAGTAATTTCCCCACCGGAAAAATTTCTGAAAGGATTCAAAGTTGAATCAGTCATCTCCCCTAAAGCTTTTAAACTTACTTTACCTGTGAAATGGAAATTTATCAACCTGGTCTTCCATTTGTCTCTCCTAGAGCAAGCTCAAGTCCTATACCCGTGAAGACTCATCCCCCTCCTGAACTCATCAATGTCTCAGATAATTTAGAGTGGGAAGTAAGCCAAATTCTGGATTCCAGGTTACGCAAAGGAAAAATTCAATACCTCTTTGAATGGACTGGCTTCCAGTCTGACAAAGAAGGCACCTTGTGGGAACCAGCCCATCACCTTTGCAACTCTCCCAATTTGTTTTGAGATTTCCATGCAAACTACCCTTTCAAACCTTGCCAATCATGATTCCATCCCTTCAAATCCCATTGTGCATTTCCATCCCATCAATCTCCTCACATTTTCTTATTATATCTTCTTTTCAGTTTCTTAACATTTTTTCTTTCCCAATCCTTTTGACCTTTCACGTTTCTATATTCCAAGCAAAATTTATTTATTAAAAATCAATATATACATATATATAATAATAATAAAATAACATAAAAAATCATAAAAAATTACAAATAAAATTACAAAATATTATAGATTTTCCTTTATTTCTTTTTCCCCCTCTTCCCAATCTTTGGCCAACTCCTCTACCATTGAAGTAAAATCATCCAAATCTTTGTCATTTATTAATGCGGATATTCCTTGCAGCACCAGTAATGTTGTAACTAAGTGTTTTTCAAATATCTCCTTGCACTTTTCAGTCCAAGAATTCTGTCCACCTTCCTCCAAGAGCTCCTCATATTCTTTCTTCCTTTGGCTTTGTGATGGACCTTCCCCAATCTTGCCAGTCAATTGCCTTGCATCAGTCTTAATTGGCACCTTGACTTTCCCTTGGTTCTCCTTGGACATATCCTTTCCTCAGTACCATCTACCTCAGTCCATAAGCATAACACAAATAAAGCACAACATCAATGGTGCCTTCCGCTTATGAGCTCTGGCTTGCGTAACCGCCTTCCAATCTTGGCGAATGACTCAGTATATAATTGCAAACGTTGCAGTTAACTCTACTCCTTTCAAACATCCATTTGAGCTCTGCTCTTCCATCCTGGGTATCATCAGCCCTTGGGCTTTCATTCTTGGTCACGCACTCACACTAGCTCGCACCCATGCCTAGATGGCCACAACTAATGTATAGTTTGAAAATGGACTAGTCCCTTACCCTGCATAAACTAGATCTTCACATTTGCGTTGTCTCTCATGTCATTCCTTCCTGTCTCATCTGTTACATTCTTGTTACCCCAGATTGCATTGTCTTGCACCTACGCTACAACCTTTGAAACAACTGTACTGTTATTTCATTTCCCATTCCTTTCATTTCATTGATTGCCTCACCGCCTCTTAACTGAATCTGGACATCTATCAGGTTGTATCTAGTAACTTTTGATTACCTTATAAAGGCTGTGCTGCCTGCCTGAAGATTTTCTCCTCAGTTATTTAATTTCATACATTCTTGCATTTTGCTAAATCCAGTCATCACATTGGGCTTAGCTTTGGTTTCCCTTCCATTGGAAGATTTCATCCCTCTTTCTGTTTTTTGAGTCAACCAATCATAAGTTTGCACTTTGCAGTTAGCCTTTCTACCTTGCACTTGCCCTTGCACTCAGTCTCTTTTTTTGCGCTCACAATTATCTCATATTTCTGTAGGAGACTTGGGGTGGTTGTGCAACAAAAACTAATTAACCTAAAGTGTCTGCACAAATCACGGCCGCTTCTGCTTATCAAACCAATGGGCTCAATAGAACAACCCTTTATCCTGATATTCCTGGCTCATCAGTTGCCATTGTGGACTGTGGAGAAAATCATCATATGTTTTTCAATTCATCCAACTTTTTCAACCTCAAGGGCTTTGAACCCTTGCAAATGACCACTGGCAAGAAAACAAGCAACTTGATGGCAGAAGGACAAGGGGACTTCATCACAGTTGGAAATTACACTCATTTTCTCTCCAATTGCCTGTTTGTTCCAATACTCAAGCAAAGTCTAATTGCACTTCTTCCCCTCATAAAAAACTCAAGTTCAATTTTCAGAGAAGGAGATAAATTTGA
This sequence comes from Puccinia polysora, assembly GCA_025617555.3. Classification (NCBI taxonomy): domain Eukaryota; kingdom Fungi; phylum Basidiomycota; class Pucciniomycetes; order Pucciniales; family Pucciniaceae; genus Puccinia; species Puccinia polysora. Next base: position 42,590,999 of record CM062625.1, on the reverse strand, counting down.
AATATTAGAGGGGGACAAGATTGTGCTAATAGGTGACATTATGGATAGGCTTATGATGGTGAGGTTTGAGGTTCCAAAGACCCTCATTGCCTTGTCTGATTTGTCTATCTGTAACTATTGTTTAGGAAATCCTGCCAACAAGGTTCTCAAATCCATTGTTTTCTTGGCAATGGAAATTTCTCCATGCAACATCTGTTGGACATCCAAGGTCATTTCTAAGCCCTACCTTGGCAAGTTTGAAGAGGTTGGTGCCCCTCTCAACAGTGTGCACTTGGATCTGGTAGGACCAATAAACCTTTGGAGTGTACTTGGCCTCAAATGCTTCCTTAAAGTTTTCAACCAGTACTTGTCCTTTAAATTTTTTCAATTACTAAAAGCAAAATCAGAAGCCCTTGAGCAGTTCATTATCCTCAAAAACCTCATTAAGAACTTTCATTATTGACAAATCAAGAAGGTAATCTCTGATTGTGGGGGGTAATTTTTCAATAATGGTTTTGAAAACTTGGCAAAGTACAGTGGATTTATTCACTTCCTGTTGTCACCAGAAACTCCCAAGAACAACGCTTATGCCAAAAGAGCAAACAGAACCATACTGGATAAAGCCAGATTTCTTCTGCAAGGCTCTAACCTACCAAAACAATACTGGGCCAAAGTGATCAACACTACGGTTTTTATGTCAAAATGAAGCCCAACTGCTTCAAGAAAAAATCAATTGCTGTACTATATGTTGACAAATAAGGCACCCAGAATCAAAAATCTGCAAAAATTTGGGTGCAAGGCCTACATCCTGGTACCCAAACAAAAGCAATCCTGGAAACTTGGTCCAAAGGGTGATGAGGGGATACTCTTGGGATACAAGAATGAATCATCCTCCTATTGAATCCTTTGACTTTGCAACAAAAAGGTTATTGTCACTAGGAACATTGATTTTTACAAAGGCATTTTTCCTTTCTTGCAAAAAGGAAATACTGACCATTCTGTTCCTTACAGATGGAATGACTTTGAGCTTGGTGGCAATGCTGTATTTTTTTACTCTTCAGAGCCCATCCCTGTGGTGGGGCCCATGCTTGGCAGTGGTACAACCAAGTCCATGCAAAACAAAAAAAATCCTCCAGCTCCTTTGGATGCAACACCATTGAGTGTGGCACCAACTGGCAACGAATCAGGCACACAGATGTTCACCTTTCCATCCACTGATCAATCTCCACCCATAACTTGCTGCATCAAATTCATAGATCCCAGAAACCCTACTTGAGTGGAAGGAGGCATTTCAACTTTGAATATTCTGCCATACTTCAGGTGCCAGGCAGTGCACATGACAATCAACAAAACAAATGATGCTCCCAGAAGCTACAAGGCAGCTATGGAGTTGCCAGAAAATAACACTGGTTGGTGGAAATTTAAAAATAAATCAAGGCAATGGAAAGACTGGGAGTATGGCAAAATTTGGTGCACACGGGGCAAGTCACTGTGGGCATGGTGTGGATATTCTGGAAGGAGGATGCGGTTGGAAATGTGGTGGAATATAAGGCCCAGCTCTGGCTGGGGGCTACACTCATATTTTTGAGAAAGACTACAAGAAGACCTTTGCACCAACTGTGAAACTGAACTCCCTGAGTGCTCTCATTGCACATGTGGCAGCCAATAATTTGGAATTTCACCAGATTGATGTAAAATCTGCCTTTTTTAAAGAACCACTGGAAGAGAAGGTCCACATTTCTATCCCACAAGGGGTAGACCTTGGGCAGGGACTCTGCTTATGTCTCACCAAGGCACGGTATGGTCTGAATCAGGTACCACTAGCGTGGTACAACCGGTTGTTTTCATGGATCCAACAAATCAGTTTTGTTTTTTTGGTTTCAGTGCTTGCGTCTTTCACCAAGGGGGGAAACTCCTGTGTGGCTAGTTATTCACATCAACAACATTGTGATTTTTGAAAAATATGTTGAAGTCTTCAAAAGCAAAATAAGAAAAGAATTTGTAATGAAGGATCTTGGTGAGGCGGAACTGCTACTAGGAATGAGGATCACTCAGGGAGAAAACAGAATTGGCCTCTTGCAAGCTCACTATGCCAAATAAGTACTCCATGATTAAGGCATTACTGAATGTAGAACCATGGCAACCCCCATGATCCCCAACTCACACCTAGAACCAGCATCAGACAAAAAGATGAAGAAGTTCTCTCAGCTTAACATCAACTAAAAAAGTGCAGTAGGACATTTTTTTTAGCTACCTCAGTATGGCTACTTGGCCCAACTTAGGGTTTGAAGTCAGCACACTCTTTCAACACCTTGAGGGGCCTGGAATCCAAAACTGGCATGCGTTCTTACACTTTCTGAAGTACATTTTAGGCACCCTTGATATCATGCTTAACTACAAAAAGAACATGTTGTCCACTGTGGTGGCATATTCCAATGTAGACTGGGGGAACTGTTGAATGACCCAAATATCTCTCTCAGGAAACTTTGCCCTCTTCCATGATTTCTTAATACTCTGGCCTTTGAGGAAAAAACCGTGTGTTTCATTATCCACAGCCAAAGCAGAGTATTGGGAACTCAACAACATGAACAGCAAATGATTGTGGCTTAGACAGTTCTTAATTGAAAATAAACTGGCAAATCAAGACATGTATCATATCAACGTACACAAAGATAATCAAGCCTGTATTAATACAGCAAAAAATGACTCCAATGCAAATTGCTGTGAAATGAGGCATGTAGAAATCCAACTCCACTTTATACAAGATGTAACCAAGAAGTCTATAATGAAATTAAGGTATGTTGAAAGCATTAACATGCCATGCAATTTTCTCACAAAGCCAATGTATCATCCTTCTCTCCAACAAACAAATTAATGTCTGGCACTTCTCAAACTCAAAGTCACTGGGGATGAGGAAGTATGACAAATTATTCATGATTAGAACCAGGTCTGTGTTGCAACAGTTGATCCGCTGCGCTTACACCACTGCTAATCATGATGCTTTGGGAACTGCTTGACATTTTATGTTTCAGAATTCCTCAAAGATTTTAGTTTTGTTGTTTCTCAATCCTTTTCTATTTATATCCAGCTGTTTGATTTATGCTTTTACCCCAGAGAAATCCAAATACCTGGTTTCACATCACCTATTTTCTCATATCTCAACCTCTCAGCTCAGCACCAACTCATTGTTCTTCCCAAAACATTATCATTGTTGTACAAATCAGTCCTATCCTTAATCAATGGTTGCTCACTTTTTGCTCACCTTTCATAGGTAATTTCAATGTCCGTGATCATTTGTGTGCTTGATTGTTGTTACTCATACCTTTCATAGTCTGAAATTCTACCAGTTTCAAGCGCATTTGGGTGCCAGGCCAAGTCCACTTGGTGCACAACAAGCGGCCATACTGACACCTAACTCAGTCTACCCTCATAAAACTCAGTCTAACCCTCATTCTAATCTACTTGCCAAGGAACATCAACCTAATGGCCTAAGGGGACTTACCTCAGAATATCATCAGGAACTACATAACTTCAGGATCTACATGCACTGGGTATATACATATATTCTAACCTCACACAATATACAGATAGAATACATAGGCTTGAACATCCACCACGGGTTCACTGTGGGCAGTTGAGAGCTGTGGGTTCAACAACAAGGGTGAATTCAATTTCCTGATCCTTGACCACCTGGAATTTTGAAAACAGGATTGGTCAATGTTCAATTGACCAAAAACTGTTGGTGATTTTGATCAATGCCTCAAATCACCATTCTCCTGTTTTTGATTCACAGTCAGGGTTGTTGCAACTTCACCTTGCCCCCACGTTCAAATCACCAGCGGGGTGGACTTGCTGGATACATGCCACTAGGATTCTGAGGCACTGTCCCGTGGTTCTATATTAAAGGTGGTGCCAAGACCTCTTACACCATTTATCAGTCTGCAATGGAATACTTTTACAGTAATTTGAAACTTAAAAATAATTTTAAAAAAAGAAAATCTTCATTGACAAAGTGTACTGCTTTGAAACCAATTTTTTTTTTAGGTTTATGTTCTTTGATTTTTCAACTCCAGTTATTTTTAATATTTCTTTGTTCATTTTTTTTGTCATTCTGCTTGTAAGGGATTTTATTATTCAATTACAAAACATTTAAAGCATACCTTTTGAAGTGATGGCCCCAAGAGTCAAGCAAAGTCATTGTCTTGGCTCACCCCACCTGGCTATGACTGAGGTCATACGCTCCACCCATTGGCCAGGTCAAATGGGTAGAGTGATCAACCTGGTTGCTTTCCTGTGCTTCTCAGCTGCATGTAATGCAGCTGAGTCAAGGATCAAATTATTGTAGTTTTAATGTACAACTTCCATTTTTCTCTGAGAGGTATCTTGACTCTCAACTTGGGAAATGTGGGTTTTTTGAAGCTGGCAACTCCCATCATGAAAACTGTGCTGCATCTTCAAGCATGATTCAAATGCCTGTATTCAATTCAAATAAATTTTTGATAAGAAAATATATTTTCAATCTGAAACAAAAATGAAGAAATTACTAACTTGAAAATTTAATTTGCATTCTGAGGTGGTTTCCACAAATTCCCTCATGTTGTAAAATGGATTGATTCCTATGTTTTCAAGTTTTTTTACTTGGGTAAAATATCTTGTGGTTCTAATTCCAGTATTCTGCAATAATAAAGTTCTCTTGCCAATATAAACCACTTATTTGGGAGATTCAATCTGATGCAAAAAAACAAAAAATGGATAAATTGGCTATTTTTCTGAGGTTATTGAATTCAAGCAAAGCAAAAAACTTGCCAAGATGTGATATTTTTTTTGGATGATCTGATGCTTGATTAATTTAATTTGTGAAATTTGATCAATATTAGAAGGGCAAATTTCTCTGAGTACCTGAGGAATTTGAACTCTTTCAACATTTGAAATAACTTTTATTTTAGCAAAGGTATTTTGGTTGAGAGGATTATAAATGTGGCTATTATAAATCATGGAATGTTGAATGACTAGAGTATCTTAAAATATGCTTGTAATTGTTTAACTGCTTTGAAAATTGGTTTGAGTCTGTTTATTTTATACCACACCAGCAGAGGGAAGAAAATGTAAGGACTTATCATTACTGAAACTGATCGCCAAATCATGTGCCAGACTGGTCTCATTTGAATGAATTGAAGCGTGGAATAAAATCCATTGTAAATGTCTAATTTTTCAGTTTAAAAGAGAATAGATGGACAAAAACACAAAATTGAGTCTGGGGGTGAAAAAGCATGTGAACCTTGGTTTTGTTGATCCATTTCCTTGAGATCCTTTTCAAATTGTATAAAAATTGTTTTACTATTGCCTTCAGTTGATTTTGGCATGCATTCCTTTCTTTGCTGTGGGTTTGAAATATGAAAGTGAAAAGTTGACAAAGTGAGGTCCACAGAATTCTTTGGTCAGCTTTCATATAGTGAAAAATTTGAAGAGTGCAGCTTGAATTAATACCTTGAAATCTTTTCCAACTAGCCTGAGTGAATTTTTGGTTAAATAGTTTGGCTGAAGGGAGGGGATGTTGAGTGAATTTGTTTTGAAAGACTGGATGTATCCACTCAGTCATTGTAATTCAGATTTGTTCAAGAATTGAATTAAATCTTGGACCAATTATTTGAAAATACCAAGCAGAACCACATGTAGAATTTAAACTGGTGTGTCAAGGCAGCCATCAAATCCTGTTCAATTTTGACAAAAAAATTAAAAAAAAATGAATGTCTGAATGTCATCAAGTCAATGAGAAAAACACCTTAAAGATTCAAAGGTGGATTGAATATTTTGGAGTAGTCTGTTTCTTATAGTTCTCTGATTTTTTGAAAGATTTATTTTTCACTCCTTTTTTCAAAAAATTTCTTGTTAATGGAATTCACAACACCATAGGATGAAGACATCATTCATAAATATTTTTGATTTATTCTGGAAATTCTATAGAGTTGATGGGTGTTTTAAATGGTTTCATTCAAACTTCTGATGGGATTAGGGGCCAAGAAATATATAAAAAATGTTGTTAATGATGAATTTTATCCAAAGGATTAAATAATTCACCTCAAAGCCATTCCTATCAATTTGAAGAAAACTTTGAAGATAAGCAACTGTTTCTTTAGTTTTCCCCTTGGGAACAGATAATTTGAAAATCCAACATGGGTTGAGTGATATTCCAAGAACTGGATTATTTGAGAATTCTGCATGCATTGGGGAATCTTCCAAAAAACATCAGACAGTGGTGATAAATAAAACTGGTTCAAAAATGGTAATATCAAAAGCTGAAAATCCTTGGGTGGCCATTTGACTTTTTTCCAATTAAAAATTTCAATTTCATTTCAATGGATGATTCATTTTGGAACTAACTTAATATCTTCAACTATTTGATCTTCCCTTAAAGTACTCCAGCTCTTTTGGATTTTGACAAGAAGTGACAATTATATGCTTGGTTAGAGTAGTGAGGGGGAAGACCAGATAGTGTCAAGTAGAATTTTGGGATTTTTTGAATTGCTTTGATATATTTCCTGAATTATCATCTGAATAAAGTTTGATAGGGACATGTCTAATAACCTTCCCCTGTGCCTTAACACACAATGGATTAGGGAGACTGATCACATTTTGAATTTTTTCATCAATTTCTATAGAATAAAATTTCAAAGTCAAAATTTTAGAATTCAATCCTCATGATCATATGAATTAAATCAATAAATTGACTCACAATAAAATTTTTTATCACATAAATCTGACAGGAAAACTCCATCTTGTTCTATTTTGGAGTACTCCTTCTAATATTGATCACTACAAATTTCCATTAAATTTGAATCCATGAAATTTTCTCCAGAAGGAAATGTGATCTTCACATGGAAAATTCCAGTGGGGCGCATTTGGCGCTTCTCTTTCTCATCTCCTACAGCAAAAGAAACCCATTTTTTCCACCACTTCTTCCTTATCAAGCTTGACCATATTGATCCTAGGTCTGAAAGATACTACTATAGTAGGAAATCTATCTGAAAATCAGCTACAAATTCATTTTATTTTATTGTTTTAAGACTTACTATAGTACTCAGAGGGACAGGCAATTTGATACCACCCTTAGTTTTCCCTATCATCCCAATATTTTTAGTACCCAATTCCCCCTCAAGTGACTGCCAAAAAGCAATTTTCTAAACTTATCACAATCCAAAAGGAGGACCTAAAATGCAATATGATTATGAATTAATTCCTGCTCCCTCAGGACCTCTTGTAGTGTTCCAATCCTCTCCTTAACCACCGCATCACCCTTCAAGTCCCCTCACCATCAAACACATCTCCACAACCAATCAACACCACTTCACACGCCACTCAACACTACTCAACACCACTAATCATCCCTCATCACACATCAACAAAAATTACTCAAATCTTGACTTCAACTATATTGATTCTTTTCAATTCAATTATTTCATTAGAAAAAAAAACACTCTCCTCATCAGAATTATTTTTCAACTTTTACCCCTATCTACTCATAAAATCAATACAAGCCAATCAAAGAAATACAACTAAATCAAATCAATAAAACCCAATAAAATCTATAAATCCCAAGAAAGAATCTATCCAAAATTGGGCTAAAAACCATGGATATGCCATTTTCACCAGAGTTTCAACTTCAAAGTAAAAAAGATACACTTACCAATGTGGGGAATTGGGGGAATATAAAACCATTTTGAATTCAAAAAAAAATTCTGCTGAAACAACATAAGCTTCAAAAAGGCTTTTCACTACCAGGAAATATATTTTCCTTTTTGAATGTCTGGTAATCATTATGAAGAATTGGAAGTTTATTGATCCAAAATTCAACTCCATGATCACAATAATCATCCATCACATGATCCATGAGCCGGTCCAGTTCATAGAAGTATTTAGTAACCTCCATAAGATATTTTAACTTCTTTAACTAAAGAAGGATTTCCACCTTTAAAAATATGAAATACTATCATTAGGAAGTATCAAAGTTAGGTAAACCCGCTATTTTTTAATGGCGGGTTTCAAACCAAATCTGCAATTTCAAAAATTCCATTAAAAATAAAAAAACCCACTTATTTGACATGAGAAGTGTCAAAGTTACCTGAAAATAAATGGGGTTTTTCAAATAAAGTATTTAAATGCTTTCACCACCTCAATCAATAATTCCACATAATCACCCCTGGTTTCAAACTCCTCCCTCATCAGAAAAATTCTACCTCCAACCTCATCTGAAAATTTCATTCATATCTCTTCATCTCTTCATTACTATCCTCATCACTTCAACACTCTCATTGCTTCATCACTCTAATCACTTTCTCACCTCATCACTTCATCACTCTCATTGCTTCATAAATCTCATCAATTCCTCACACATTATTGCTTTCATCACATCCATCCTCTCATTACTTCATTGCTTCATCCCCGGTTGCATCATATCCTAACTCTTATTGCTTCATTGCTTCTTCAATTCATCCCGGATTTCGAAAAATTCATTCATCAATTCATTGCTTCATTTCTTCATCCCTCTTACTCTTTTCAAATGGCCACTCAGCAAACCTCCCCCCTCAAGTCCACTAAACAATCTAATTTACCAAAGCAAACATTCCCCAGGAACTCCTCCATCCTCTAAGTTTAATTTTTATCTCCTGATGGCAAATGAAATGAAACTAAAACCAAAGTTAAGCTGTATCTTTCATCCAAAAAGATGTGTGAGCAATTCAAGAACTATCAATCCAAGCATTTACCCTTTGGCCAATGCTGACAAGCCCTATTCTTCCCATGTCTCTGTATTTTTGTCAAATTATCTCCTCCCAGCCACATACCACCATTGGGGTGAGGATCAAGAAGGAATTCAATTCATCTTATAACATTCACTTGAAATTATACCCCATGGCAATCAATTGCTTGATTGATTGCAAATTTATCCAGCAATCAATTTCCAATTGACTTTGCAATTGATTCATGATTGATTGAGATATTTATTGGAGATCAATTGAGAGATCAATTGTCAATGGATTGGCAATTCCATGTCTCTGTATGTATTTGAAATCATCTCCTCCCATCGTGTTCCCTCCCTGGCACCTACTGCGCTTGGGGTGAGGATCAGGCAGGGATTCAATTTTTTTTATAAAATTTTGAGGGCAGTGGCAGTTTTACAACCCAAAATTTTGAACACTATGGGATCTGAACCCATGAACTCAACATTGATGAGTGATGCATTAACCACTAAGCTAAGTGTGCCATTGCCAGATGGTCCAATGGTCCTTTCCAAACACTCAGCATCATCGTCTAATCACCCCGTGCTCACAATGATCATCCCATCTCACAACAATGATCATCCCAGCTCACCATCTGATCATTGCACACTTAAATCAATAGCCCATGGAAGTTGATTTCTCAATTGATTTCAAATCAATCAAGAAATAAATTTTGAATTGATTGCTCAATTGATTGGCAATTGATTTCTCAATTGATTGGAAATTGATTGCTCAATTGATTGGCAATTGATTTCTCAATTGATTGGCAATTGATTGCTCAATTGATTGGCAATTGATTGCTCAATTGATTGGCAATTGATTTCTCAATTGATTGGCAATTGATTGCTCAATTGATTGGCAATTGATTGCTCAATTGATTGGCAATTGATTGCTCAATTGATTGGCAATTGATTTCTCAATTGATTGGCAATTGATTGCTCAATTGATTGGCAATTGATTGCTCAATTGATTGGCAATTGATTGCTCAATTGATTGGCAATTGATTGCTCAATTGATTGGCAATTGATTGCTCAATTGATTGGCAATTGATTGCTCAATTGATTGGAAATTGATTGCTCAATTGATTGGCAATTGATTGCTCAATTGATTGGCAATTGATTGCTCAATTGATTCGCAATTGATTTCTCAATTGATTGGAAATTGATTGCTCAATTGATTGGAAATTGATTGCTCAATTGATTGGAAATTGATTGCTCAATTGATTGGCAATTGATTGCTCAATTGATTGGCAATTGATTGCTCAATCGATTGGCAATTGATTGCTCAATCGATTGGCAATTGATTGCTCAATTGATTGGCAATTGATTGCTCAATTGATTGGCAATTGATTGCTCAATTGATTGGCAATTGATTGCTCAATTGATTGGCAATTGATTGCTCAATTGATTGGCAATTGATTGCTCAATTGATTGGCAATTGATTGCTCAATTGATTGGCAATTGATTGCTCAATTGATTGGCAATTGATTGCTCAATTGATTGGCAATTGATTGCTCAATTGATTGGCAATTGATTGCTCAATTTATTGGCAATTGATTTCTCAATTTATTGCTCAATTGATTGGCAATTGATTGCTCAATTTATTGGCAATTGATTTCTCAATTGATTGGTAAATGATTGCTCAATTGATTGGCAATTGATTGCTCAATTGATTGGCAACTGATTGCTGAATTTATTGGCAATTGATTTCTCAATCAATTGGAAATCCATCTCTCAATTGATTGGCAATTGATTTCTCAATCAATTGGCAATTGATTTCTCAATCAATTGGCAATTGATTTCTCAATCAATTGGCAATTGATTTCTCAATCAATTGGCAATTGATTTCTCAATCAATTGGCAATTGATTTCTCAATCAATTGGCAATTGATTTCTCAATCAATTGGCAATTGATTTCTCAATCAATTGGCAATTGATTTCTCAATCAATTGGCAATTGATTTCTCAATCAATTGGCAATTGATTTCTCAATCAATTGGCAATTGATTTCTCAATCAATTGGCAATTGATTTCTCAATCAATTGGCAATTGATTTCTCAATCAATTGGCAATTGATTTCTCAATCAATTGGCAATTGATTTCTCAATCAATTGGCAATTGATTTCTCAATCAATTGGCAATCAATCTCTCAATTTATTGGAAATTGATTCCTCAATCAATTGGCAATCAATCTCCCAATGGATTGGCAATTGATTTCTCAATCACTTTGAAATCAATCACTCAAATGATTGGCAATGGATTACCCAATCAATTGGCAATCAATTACTTGATTGATTCACAATTAATACCTTGATTTATTCTCATTTGATTGAGCAATTTATTGCTTGATTTATTGGAAATCAATTGCTCACTCAATTGTAAATCAATTTTCAATCAATTGCTTGATCAATTGGCAATCAATTGCTCAATGATTTGCAATTGATTGGAGGGAGGGAGGGGAAGGGTGAGGAGGAGGAGGGTCGGGGAAGCTTACCTGGCAGATTGAGCAAGGAGGTTGGGGGGAACTAGATGTTGAATGATCAAAGGATCAGCAACCAATGAGTGGCAGGAAGAGGAGGAGGAGGGGGGGCTGCTTACCAGAGGTGCCAACCAGAGGAGGAGGGGAGGTGGTGGTTGAGGTGGAGGTGGATGTGAAGCCATATAGATGTGAAGTGATGGAGATGAGATGTGTGTGATGCAATTGAGATGGGATCAGTATGGATTTGCTGAGGTGGAGGCGTGGATTGGTTTTTTGCATGGGATGGATGGTGGATGGACGATGTTGCATAAATGGCGGGTTTGATGTTTGAAATCTGCCATATTCTTGAAAAATGCCATTTTGAAATACACCAGTCAGGGGGTATGTTTATTTCAGAAAACGACCATTTTTAATGGAGGGTTTGGTCAAATAAAATGGTGGTTTTCTAATGGCAGATTTGCTAACTTTGATATGCTCTATTCAATCAACTTCTGATCCTCTTCATACAAATATAAGAATCATTCACAGCAAGAAATAAAAAATAAAGATAGAGTTCCTTGGGGGAAAATCACCAATTGAATTCTTTATATTAGAACTGATAAAATCAAATATTTGTCATATAATCAAAAATATTCCTGGAAAGATTGAACCCTTCTTAATTTCTCATGCTGAATAAATCAAATCATTCAAACTCCTCCACAATATTTTGATGTTGGACCGCACACATAAAACCAAAAAAATTTCAATGCTGCTCCTTCATATTTTGAGTTTCAACAATTTTGAAAAGAATTATTCTGTTGGTTCCTATTTTCTCTAACAAGAAAGCAAAGAAAACTATCACTGGTCTCTTTTTCAAATTTCATATATCTTATATCATCAAGAACACAAATTGATAATAACCAACAAGGAGAAATCCCTGATTAATAGAATTGAATCAATTTTTGCTCCCTGTTATTATTTAATTTTTCTATGCAAAAAATCCAATGACATAAAAAATAATTTCCAAAAAAATTAAAAATCTTTGGAGAACTGCTAATCTTTTTCAAAACACTGGCAATTTTTGGTAAAATTCAAATTTTAAAATTCTTACCAGGGGAATTTAACTATAATATCTCTGGTATGAAATTGCCACACTGTTAATTACCTCTTGGGAAACTGTATTCCCCTCAATAAAAACATCTTCTTCCTATTTTACCAACAAAGACCTGCATTTTCTGAACACCAGCACCTCCATAATTGAAGAATTACATGTTTATGTTAAAAATTAATCAGTACATCCTCTTGGTTATTTTCAATTTTTTTTTCAAATTTATCATTCCACCTCAATCAAATTCCATGAATGGGACATTGGAAACTTCACAGAAAGATTGAAAGCAGTTTATTTGATTGAAATACTTTGTGAATAACTTAAGTGGAAAAAAACCCCACTATACCCTCAAATTCAGTCACATATTTCACAGTTCCTCTGAAAAATCAGCAAATTGTATAAATTGTGATTATCATTTATACATGAGAATGTTTTTCCTCCAAAAAGTCAATGTTGCAAGTATGAAAAATGAGTTATTTTAACCTGAAGACATTCATCCTCAATGGAACCTGAAAAAATCTATTTAATTAATTTATTTTTATTTTTTTCCTCAATGAGTAAAATTCAAGTTTTGCTGATATAAGAATTCATTCCTTTTCCAAAAAAAAAAAACAAAATCAACAAAAATCCAAAGGATAGGTGTTCAAGATGCACCTCAAGATTAAAAATTCAATCAAGAATAATCTCATTTCATGCATGCAAGTTTATATCTCAATGACATCTACGGAAAATTCCAGAGATTTGAATCTTGGTTTCAGCTTGCTACAATTTACAGAAAAACCTGTCAAAGTAACCAAACTAAAACAAATGAATGAAGCTATTAATATAACCAAAAAATGATCATTAAATACATAAATATTATTACAGAAATGGATTTCCCACCCAAAATTAGGTAGGGTGACTCACTGACCTTACCCTTGAATTATAACTACTTCATTTTCTAAACTATTAAATAAAAATTGACCAAAAATTCACCAAACCACTATGGCACTTTTTGCCTATTTAATATTCCACACACATTGTCACTTAAAGGTTTCACAACTAAAATTCAGTCAAAACTGAGGTGTTGTGTATATTTTAGGAGTTACACGTGGAAATGTGTTGTGTCACAATTCCCGCGCGTAGTGCCGCGTAGCTACACAACCTCTGCGCATCTGTAACACCCTGTAAAAACCAGATTCCTTCTTACAGAATTCCTGCGCGCAGCTGATCTTGCAACTCCCACAGCATATCCTACCTCTTGAATATTTGAATGGACTCATCCCCGCGTCAGGATCTGTTGTGACTAATCTGACAACAGGTACTGCTCACAAGAGCTACAACCTAGTAGGATCCACCTGGTGTATGTAGTAGCATTTGTTATAATTATGGCCAGCAATTAGCTTAGGCAAATGAGCAGTATTTAAAGCAAAAGAAATGCTGGACACTGTGTGTCAATAATGGCTAATGGGGCTCTCACAATGGGGCAATATGTTGGATGAATTTGATTGGATGATGAATGAATGATGGAAAACAGCAGGGAGAAGAGCTCCTTAAGTACAAAAGATTGGCCTCTTGTGAGCCCATGATACAACAAGCCAAAAGGCAAATTTTCCGCCCCAAAAGGGCTCTACAGGTTCTACTGGCCTTGTTACTTGGTTTGGACTAAATCAGCCCACATGGCATCAGTCCCTGTACCCTTACAACCAGCCTATTCTGGTTATTTCTGGTGTTTCCACCTTAATGGGGCTGAACCAGCCCCTTAACTGTTCAATCCCCTTGGCTGGTTGTCCTTTACAACCAGCCATGATGACCTTTATTGCCTTGTTTACGGGCTGGTTGCCTCATGCAGCCAGCCCCTGGCCCCTCAAATGGGCCAGGTGGGACCCAGGGCACACCTGGGTCCGGTCTCAGACTCACATGGGGGGGGGGGGGTGACCAGCGGACATGTTGTCCCCCCCCCTTTTTCTCTCAAATCCCTGGTGGGGGCGGTCAAATCCCCTCACCAGGGGCCCTGGGGGTCGATACCTCCAGGGCATCGTCAAGTACGTTGGCCTGGGAGGTGATCAGGTCCCCCCAGGCCCATCGCTCCTCCCCCTTGGTAAAGGGGGGGGGGAGAGAGCGTCCCTGCCCTGCTCAGTCGCCTCGAACAATCGATGGTGGGGGGGTGATGAATTCCCCCCCACCTGCCGGTCGCTACCCTTGCGGCCGGCGCCGCCACCTCCTTGGGCAAGGGGGTGGTCAGGTCCCCCCTGCCCTGGCCGACCGCGCTGTCGCGGTCGGTCGCTGGCTGGTTCAACCCAGCCAGCCTGCCCCCTCCCCCTCGCGACGGCGAGCGAGGGGAGGGGGAGCAAGCCGGGGCCGCGAGCCCCGGCTCCGCGGCGCTGGTCGCCGGTCGCGACCAGCCGGGCCCGCGCGGGATCCCACGGCCGCGCAACAGCCCCGCGCGGGCCGTCGGGCCCCGCGTGGGCCGTGCCAAGGAACACAGGCGGCCCCGAACGGGCCGCGACGCGAGCAGCGGCCCCGAGCGGGCCGCGACACGGGCGGCAACCCTAATGGGCCGCCCCAAGCCCAAATTGTGAGAAAAGACTACTTTTGCGGGCCAGCCCGTCTGGCCAAGTATGTCCAAAATAAACCTTGGGCCCAATTATGCCCATACAAGCCCATCTGGCCGTATTTGCCCATATACCCCATCGGGCCCGTTAGGGCCCGTGTACCAATGGGTCTGTTTCACGCGTTTTGAGGCCAGTTTCCCCAACTCTGTAACATCCACATGGGCCCGTATGGTCCGTGTGTGTGTCCAATGGGCCTCAGAGGCCCATTTTTGCATCCCATTTGGATTACACTTATACGTAGCACCCGCGTAAGTGCGTACGTATTTTAACACACCCCCTTAAACCAAAAGGGGTGACATCCGCATATTAGTCACAAAGCCTTGATGCTTGTTTCTGTCTAATGCCTTAGTCAAGATATCTGCAATCATTGCTCCAGTGGGCATGTACCTCAACACAATCTCATTGCAGTTAACTGCGTCGCGAATATAGTTATAGTGAACATCAATATGTTTTGTTCTTGAATGGAACACTTGGTTTTGTGCCAACGCAATGGCACTCTGGTTATTGGAATACAACAACGCAAACCCTTGTGGTTTATGTGTATCCTCTAAGACTTTTCTCAACCATTTTGCTTCCTGTGAAGCTGCTAAGTAAGCTCTATACTCAGCCTCTGTTGATGAAAGACTTATTGCCGACACCTTCTTGGACATCCATGACACCAGATTCTTACCTAAAAAGAATACAAAACCACTTGTTGATTCCCTAGTGTTACCATCTGCCCAACTTGCATTGGAATAACCAACCAAATCAAAGTTTGCTGACTTTGTAAACAACAGTCCCAGACTGTGTGTTCCTTTAAGATACCTCATAACTCTCTTAAACGCTGACCAATGCCTCATGCTTGGCTTCTCTAAGTGTTGCGACAAGACCCCAATTGCAAACGCAATATCGGGCCTTGTACACTGCCCCAAATAATTAAGCAATCCGACAGCTGACCTGTAGTCATTCCCTGATTGAACAAACTCCAGATACTCCTCATCTGTAGACTTCTCTAAACGAATGTTTGACTGCATGGGAGTACCAAACTCCTTTGCATCCTCTAAGCCATACTGCTTAAGAAGAGCTTCAACGTAATGGCTTTGGTCTAACTTAATACCATTCTTGCCCTTACTAACTTTCATTCCTAGCACCTGTTGTGCCAGACCAAGATCTTTTATCTTGAACTCCTTTTTGAGTGTCTCCATGACTCTCTCTTTACCATCACCAATAATGATAATGTCATCAACCCATACAAACAAAATTGCATCCTTTCTCACAAAAAGGCAAGGATCGGCCTCAGACGTCTTAAAACCAATCTCTATCAGTTTCTCACTCATGGTGTTATACCATGACCTAGCTGCTTGCTTCAATCAATACAGGGATCTACACAGCTTGAGGACATATTCCCCTTTATCTGCCGAAAGAAAAGTTCTAACACAGATTTTCTTCATGGTTTCTGGTTTAGTCTCTACTAACCATTCACGAAAACCATCAGGAATCGACATATAAACAGTCTCCTCCTCTCCAAGTTTTGCATTCAAGTATGCTGTTACAAAATCAGCTTGTCTGATTTCTTCACCCAACTCCACTGCCAGAGCAATGATGTACCTGAAGGTGGACAGCCTTCCAGTTGGTGAGAAAGTTTCTTGGTAATCAATACCCTCTCTCTGCTTGAAGCCCTGTGCAACACATCTAGCCTTGAACCTTTTCAAAACTCCATTTGTGTCAAACTTCTTGTTTAACACCAATCGAGACCCCACAATGGTCTTTCCTTTTGGAACAGAATCCCGCTTAACCACTTCAAAGACACTATTATTCTCTAGAGAATCAAATTCCTCAAAAATAGCACTCTTCCAGTTGGCTCTCTCATCAGAATTCATAGCTTGGCCAAAGCTATTTGGGTTAACCCTGTTACCCATTTCTGAACTCAACTCCAGGACTTCATTGAGCATACACTGTTCCTGAAATTTATCTTCCTCATATCCTGCGGCAGCATAATGGGATCTCCACTCCCCGTACCTGTCAACCGGTACTCTAACCCTACCACTCCTTCTAACCGGAGGTGGAGGCTCATCAGGTTCTGATTCCACAGAATCACCTGGAGCGGGTACTGAACCCTCTTGTGGCACGTCTGCCACCTCTTCATCTTCTGGAACCACATGTTCCACAGCTTTTGCTGGTGAAATAGGTGCTAATTCTATTTCTTGTTGTGGCTTAATCACAACGACATCTTCACTCCTTTTGAGTGGAAAGGTACTTTCGTCGAATTTTACATCCCTGCTACGGATAACCTTTCTTGTCCCTGGACAATAGATCCTATAAGATTTACTTATTAAATCATAGCCTACAAGTGCCCCTGTTCTGGCTCTAGGGTCTAATTTTCCGACCATTTCATTATGGTGGACACTATAATACACCAAGCAACCAATTGTTCTTAGGTGTGATGTTTTGGGGTACAACTTCCAAAACTGATAATGGGGGCACTTCCCATTAACACTTACAATGTTGTGCAACAGACACACCGTGCACATCAACTCAGCCCATAAGAACTTTGGCAGACCAGATTGAGACATAATAGTTCTGACTTTGTCCAGTAAAGTCCTATTCATTCTCTCAACTATTCCATTATTTTGTGAAGTACTTGCAGTAGTGACTATATGAATGATACCATAATCTTTCAACAGCCTCCCAAACTCTTTACTCACGAATTCACCCCCTCCATTGGTAATAACCCTCTTGATCTCCTTCATCAGACCATTCTGTTTCCAGACTTTGAAGATTACAGAAACCTCCTCTGTGGTCTGATCCTTAGATCGAATTGGTTTAAACCAAACATAATTAGTTGCAGTATCAACTAAATTGATGAAGTATCTTGCCCCACCAAGGGACTCTGGAGTGAATGGCCCTGCCAAATCTATGGAAAATTCCTCTCTAGGAACATCTGTGTGATCTCTACTCTTAGAGAACACATTTCTAGTCTTAGCCCCCAAGGTACAACTCTCACAGTTGCTGTCCTTTACCTTATGGCCACTTCTATTGTGAGAAACAGTGCTCAGAGCTGAGAATTTGAACAAGCTTGCACACAGAAGCTTATTCCGAACTTGTCCACTAAGAACAGTTCTCCCATTCATATCAATAACAAACATATCTCCTTTAAGATAACGAATTTGGAAACCTTTTTTCCATAACACCCCAAGAGACACAAGGTTGTAAGGCAACTCTGGTACATAGAACACTTTATCAAAAGTAATTTGGAAACCCAGTTGATTTGCAAGAATAACTTTTCCAATTCCTTTAATCTGAATTGTTCTGCCTTTCTGACCAATATTTACAACCCCATCATAATCACTAAGATTTGAAAATAAATTTGGTTCAAAAAACATGTGATCTGTACAACCAGAATCGATCAAAACAAGAACATCCTCCTTCAATCCTCCTAGTAGGAAAGAAGCTTTATCAGTCACTGATAAGTTCTTATCTTTGAGGTTAAGATTACTCACTTCATAATCAATCAAGTCCATTTCTTGATCCTCATCGATTTTGGCCTTCTTGTTGGGACCTTCTTCCACAACAGCCTCTTCAATTGGAGCATCCAACGCCACCATTGCAACGTTTTCAGTTGTGAGATTGACCTCCTTGTCATTCCCTTTGGACTTCTTCCTTTTCTTGGCCTCCTTGCAGTCCTTAGCATAGTGACCCTTATTCTGACAATTGTAACATAAGACCTTGGACAAATCCTTTTTCGCCTTCTTGCGAGATTTTCCAGTCTTTCCAACTAGGGCTGTTCCAGAACCCCCCTTCATCTTGAATTGAAGGTCATCCTTTTCAATCCTTTTAAGCACATCCTCCTCCCCAGGAAGAGGATCCAATTGAGAAATGATTCTGACTAAGGAATCAAACTCTTTTGGCAGCTTTTGAAGGATTAAGAGTGACAAACACTCTGGATCCATGTTAAGTCCAGATGACTTGAACTTGGCTATACTAGACCTAGCCTCTGCCACAAACTGTTTACAATTCAAATATTGTAACTTGAACAGTTTATTAAAGGCTATACCCTTCTGGTGAACAGAATCACCAGCATACTTGGACTTAAGCAGCTTCAAAAGGATGCTGCCCCTCCTCCTCTCATCTTCCCTAAGAGTATCAGCAACCCATGTCACATGATTCTCATCAAGATGCCTAAGGATCAGATGGTAAGACTTCTTCTCCACTTCTGAACTGATCAGAGTGTCATCTGCATCCATAATTTCCGCACAGCAGATGTTATCCAGCTCACTATCCATAAGGACAGCCCAAGCATTATAGTTCTGACTATTCAGAACTATTTTGGTAGAGCTAACATCAGGGATATAGGACATCTTCTTGGAAAACTTGAGGTCTTTGAGGTTCTCCAAAGTAAGGTACAAAGGTCTAGATGGCTTGGAAGTAATGATGATGTTGGTACTGATAATGTGTTATAATTATGGCCAGCAATTAGCTTATGCAAATGAGCAGTATTTAAAGCAAAAAAAATGCTGGACACTGTGTGTCAATAATGGCTAATGGGGCTCTCACAATGGGGCAATATGTTGGATGAATTCGATTGGATGATGAATGAATGATGGAAAACAGCAGGGAGAAGAGCTCCTTAAGTACAAAAGATTGGCCTCTTGTGAGCCCATGATACAACAAGCCAAAAGGCAAATTTTCCGCCCCAAAAGGGCTCTACAGGCTCTACTGGCCTTGTTACTTGGTTTGGACTAAATCAGCCCACATGGCATCAGTCCCTGTACCCTTACAACCAGCCTATTCTGGTTATTTCTGGTGTTTCCACCTTAATGGGGCTGAACCAGCCCCTTAACTGTTCAATCCCCTTGGCTGGTTGTCCTTTACAACCAGCCATGATGACCTTTATTGCCTTGTTTACGGGCTGGTTGCCTCATGCAGCCAGCCCCTGGCCCCTCAAGTGGGCCAGGTGGGACCCAGGGCACACCTGGGTCCGGTCTCAGACTCACATGGGGGGGGGGTGACCAGCGGACATGTTGTCCCCCCCCCCTTTTTCTCTCAAATCCCTGGTGGGGGCGGTCAAATCCCCTCACCAGGGGCCCTGGGGGTCGATACCTCCAGGGCGTCGTCAAGTACGTTGGCCTGGGAGGTGATCAGGTCCCCCCAGGCCCATCGCTCCTCCCCCTCGGTAAAGGGGGGGGGGGAGAGCGTCCCTGCCCTGCTCGGTCGCCTCAAACGATTGATGGTGGGGGGGTGATGAATTCCCCCCCACATGCCGGTCGCTACCCTTGCGGCCGGCGCCGCCACCTCCTTGGGCAAGGGGGTGGTCAGGTCCCCCCTGCCCTGGCCGACCGCGCTGTTGCGGTTGGTCGCTGGCTGGTTCAACCCAGCCAGCCTGCCCCCTCCCCCTCGCGACGGCGAGCGAGGGGAGGGGGAGCAAGCCGGGGCCGCGAGCCCCGGCTCCGCGGCGCTGGTCGCCGGTCGCGACCAGCCGGGCCCGCGCGGGATCCCTCGGCCGCGCAACAGCCCCGCGCAGGCCGTCGGGCCCCGCGTGGGCCGTGCCAAGGAACACAGGCGGCCCCGAACGGGCCGCGACGCGAGCAGCGGCCCCGAGCGGGCCGCGACACGGGGGGCAACCCTAATGGGCCGCCCCAAGCCCGAATTGTGAGAAAAGACTACTTTTGCGGGCCAGCCCGTCTGGCCAAGTATGTCCAAAATAAACCTTGGGCCCAATTATGCCCATACAAGCCCATCTGGCCGTATTTGCCCATATACCCCATCGGGCCCGTTAGGGCCCATGTACCAATGGGTCTGTTTCACGCGTTTTGAGGCCAGTTTCCCCAACTCTGTAACATCCACATGGGCCCGTATGGTCCGTGTGTGTGTCCAATGGGCCTCAGAGGCCCATTTTTGCATCCCATTTGGATTACACTTATACGTAGCACCCGCGTAAGTGCGTACGTATTTTAACAGCATTACATAAGCATGAGAAAATGCTTGAAAAACCTTAAAACTTAAATAAAAACTAGCTGATAACTAATTTTTAAATTATTTTCAATTAAAAATTAAATATTAAGAATTACCACAACAAAGACCAATCCTACTCCTTGAAGACCACCAAAAACAAGAAGGAGTGGCTGTAAAAATTATTAAAAACTACCTATGTGATCACCAGATGATGGAAAATCAATAAATATCCACATCTGACCACTTTAATTGAATATCAATAGTACAAATCAAGGATAATTCCAGAATGATCAATATACCATAATTATCATAATATCAGATCCTGTAGCTAAAATAGTACAGAAATCCAGCGGATCTGAGATCATCTGATTGAAAACACCAAGTGGATGTGAAAACTGTGCCCTGGCTGGCTTACTAGCTTTATCCCATGAGCATAAACCTCTCTATGTGTCCTGAGAAGCTCCTTAATAACTCAAAAAGGAATTTATACAGACCTTCTTTGGCTTATTGTTCCCCATCAGTTTTACCAGGAATTTATTATTATCAATCAGACACTGTCTCATTTTTAATCAATTGCTTATAAAGAGATAAGCAAGTGACTTATGACTTAGTCTTCAGTATTATCATTATTTCCCAAAATCAATCAACCTGATTCATCAAATTATAGTCAAGCAATCAACCCCATCTGCTCTGAAGCCCTTTATCTGAATATTTGCAGACTTTCTGTCAAATTATTGCTCAGAGTGAGTTTTTTCCTTCCTGCGTTGGCCTGTGTGCTGTTTTTCCCAGCCATATCAGTTGATAAGTCCTTATAAGGAACCCATTATCATTCCAAGTTCTTTACACTGCCTAAGGAGGCCCCTTGAAGAGAGTTTGTTTTTCTGTAAAGATCCCCAGTATTATAATGCTGTGGCCCTTCTTTTTATAACATATTGAAAACCTTTTTAACCAAACCAAGTAAAAATAGCACCAGCTCTTAACATATTTATTATTTGAGCTTTTTAATTGTTTATCTTTGGAATATTATTATTCCAGTATTTTTATCACTCTTTGTAGCTTAAGCACTGCAAGGTTCTTGGTATCAGAGAGCTGACCCTTGGGAACAACATTTTGACCTGGTTGAAATCAACAATATTTTGTGTGGGAGGTACCAAATTGTTCAAATTCAATAAACCAATTCCAATAAAGTGTCAGCTTGCTACTTGGACAGAGCAACCTGTCAAAGCAGATTAAAAAAAAAAAAAAGAAAAAAAAAGAAAAAAAAAAAAAAAAAAAAAAAAAAAAACAGAAAAAAAACAAAAAAAAAACAAAAAAAAAAAAAAAAAAAAAAACAGAAAATAAATAATAAAATTAGAAGGGGTGAGAAATCCCAAAATATTATTATAAATTTGGATTCCTCACCCAAAATAAGGCAGGGTCACTCACTCATCCCACCCGTGAATTCTAACTCCTTACATTTTTAAATAATTTTTTTAAAAAAAAAGCCCAACAGACTGCAGCACCACCATGGCACCTTTTTGGCCATTTTATTAGTTCAAATGTAATGTCATGTATAGGTTTCACACCTAAAATTCAGTCAGAATTAAGGTGTTTTGTATATTTCAGGAGTTACAGACAGATTTGTGTTGTGTCACAACTCCTGTGCGCAGCCCTGCATTCATACATCAAGGATACACACGCCTGACACTCAATATTTAGGCGTCTGTCAAAGAAACCCACATAAAAAATGACTGCTGGCCGCAGATGATGGATTCCCATACGCAGCTGCCAGGCCTGCGCGTGTCAACATCAACTGTACTAATTCTGACAGCCAGGTACCGCAAGAACATGATACAACCTGCATGCATACATCATGCATATGTAATAAGTTTACTGTTGGATAGAGGGATGTCTGAAATCTAATAGTATTGAATAAAAATTATGAAAATCAAAACATAAAGCAAATAATTTGTGAGAAACAATAATGAAGGTTGTCATGTAAATGGGATTGCCAAATCTTTATGAACCACAAAACACATCAAGAAGTCTACCAAAAAAATTATTAAAAACTACCAAAATGTGCATAAGATGACCAAGAATCTACAAATACCCAGTTCTACCCATTCCACTCAAAAGAAAGTAATACAAAATAAGGAAATATGTCTGAACTATGAAAATCACAAATTAACATTTAAATACCTTCTGACAATTTTTTCACATGGAAATATGACAGAAGCAAGGCTAGCCAGCCAAAAGCACCAAGGATATGTACCAAACTAGCCCTAGCTAGCCTGCCAGCCTCAGTACACAAGCAAAACCCTCTCTACGTGCCCTGAGAAGGTCTTATTACCCTAGAAAGGTCTTTAAACAGCCCCTTTTAGATGGTTTAAGCCCCAGTAATTTTTAATTAATGAATCCAGACCCCTTTTCATCCATTATCAAGTTTTTATTCAAGATAAAAAATTGATTTATGGCCTCAGTCTGATAGTATAACTGTTAATTCTAACCCCATCATTAATTCCTTGAAGAATAGCAGCAATAATCCCCAAAAATTATCCTGAGACCCTTTCAACCGTGAATTTCTTCAAGTTTCTTTGATTGCCTGCTTAAATTAGTAGGTTATCTCCTCCTTGCCTCCAGGCATAAGTTCTGTGAGTCAGCCAGTCCACCCAATCCCCTTGAGTAAACCCCTTTTTAGTAATCACTTAGGACCTCATTGTCCCAAGGTCTTTACACAGTTCAAAAGAGCCCCTTGAAGAGAGGTTGTTACCCAATAAAGATCCCCTGTTTGCATGAACTGTGGCCTCTCTTGAAAAATATATTTAAACCAATTTAATCCAACCAAACCAATCAAACTTTTCACTTGCTTTTAATCAATCATTTTGAGCATTTTACATAATTTCTTGGAATTATTATTATTGCAACACCACTATAACTTGCTGTAGCTAAAGGACGTCAAAGTTCCTGGTATCAGTAAGCTGACATAAAGAGTGGATAATTAGAGGAAGACCCAAACAATCCCTCCAAAAATCTAAGAAAATCCCTCAGGCTGCATTTGGCTGCTGCTTGTAACTGTAACTTTGGATGAGTCCCTGAGGCCCCACAGCCAAATATCCCACAGATTTGTAAGTGTAGCCTTCCGGAATGGGTGGAAAAGTAGATGGTTACAGCTAGTTACTAGGTCAAAACCTTGTAACTTGCTGTTACCTTTTTTTTTGGGATCAGTGTGGGAGTGTAACTTCCATGGAAGTTACACTTTATGAGTTACAATGCTTGCCAAACACCCAAAATTGTGCAGCTGTAACTTTCACCCCCTGTAACTCCCTGTAACTTTAATTTGGCTGGCAGGGGGATCACAGTTACAAATACACCTGGCATCCAAACACCACCTAAGTCTTCAACTAAAAGGGATCCTTCAGGCTTTGAATATACACAGCCACTAAAGAATAGAGGAAGGCCAAGGAAGAAAATTTTTCAAACTGAGAAGGCTAGTGTGAAAATTTTGAATGAAACAAGTTCTTCCTTCATATTTACATTATTTTTTGTATCTGTATCCAGGCTTTAAGGAAAAGGAAGGGGGAAAGGACAATTGAAAGGGGAAACTGAAGGAGGAATCAACACCCATAGCCAATATGCCAAAGACATACTGACACAAATCTTCTTTAAACAACCCAAAAGAGAAAAGAGCTCAGATCTCAGACAGAACAGGGAAGGGGATAAGACCTAATCCAGGGCTGGACAAGAGGTGAGAAAACCTCACCATCCTCACCAGACGCAAAAAAAGTTCAAAGAATTGATGAAATACCGCTGCCTCCATTCCCATGCCTCGATGACGTGAGTAGGCAAAAGAGGTAAGCTTAAAAAAAGCCACTAATTACCCAGGAAGCACTTTCTACTTATTCTGGCGCCTCTGCATCATTATTTTGTACCCTCCTCGATTTTTAGCTCCTTTTCCTCAACTGTTGCTTTTCATCACACTGTCATTTTTCACTTGTAAAGCTGCAAATTAGCGCCTTTTTGCTATCAGTCAAATAATAATAAACCACTCTTTGCTTTATCTGCTCGAAGAACTTTTTCAATACGTTAATTACATTGAGCCATCCTAGCCACCTGCCTTGATTCCTTCAATAGGGTGGGTAAATAGAATTTCAAAGAGGAAAAATATGAATCATTTCCTGGATTTTGGTTCATGAATCAAAACAAGTTTCACAACAGGTCAGAGTCCGCAATTTTTTGGATTCAACGTTCAAGCTTGAAGATGACGGGCCCGCGTCAGGCCTAGAGCCGTTTATCTCAAAAATTGGCGATAAATTCATGATGATTGTACGTGGTTCTCGTCCTGATCCCTTTATGTTGATAAAAGATGTCGTGTTCTGAATGCTTCAGTGTACTGACGAAGAACCGTTTAACCGCTGTCTACCAACGATCGCATAGTCCGATCAGAAGCCATGGGGATGCTCAAATACCCTGTTTGGATCCCAGAACGTCTTGAGCCTTTGCAATTTTCCCGTTATTGCTTCGCCAAAATATTCCCGATGTGCCCTGGCTGCTGAAAATTCGGCACTAAATTCATGCCGGACATTGTGAAGCCATTAGAATAGACGAAACGTTATAAAATTATGGAGGGAGTTGAAATAACGAAGCCGTAGGCAGAGCTCCCTCACTCGACATAACAATTGAATCCCGTGAGCTCTTTGCGACCACCTCCCAGAGCTTCATATACCTGGTTAGACAGAGCTTTCGTGGAAAGCATCAGGGAGCCTTTATCTAAACTGGCGCCTGTAGGACCGTACCCGCCCATTTGAAAAAGTAAGAGAGCATCACGAGGCCCGAAAGAGGAAGTATTGGTTCTTGATCCCAAAACACCTGTTGCTTGTCCCTGATAACGCCCGCCAATAAGATCTATTTCTAAAAACCAGTCCAACCTTTGGGAAGGCTTTAGATTTTCCGCCAGCGTGTATAACCGACTTGTGAAATGCATCCATTGAGAATACGTCAAGGGATCTGAGTCTCTGACAATCAAAGATTTGGCATAGTAGCTGGCGTTCTTCAGCAGGAGAAGTATTTAAAAACAATGCATCATCTACCCATCAACATATATTGAAAAGATTGTATTTGACATCGGCATGCCCCACATGAAAACGAAACTGCTGCGAAGACTCACATTATTGCCTGGACTGATTCCTTCTGAACTTAACGGATGATAACCCCCAAGGGCGCGGAGGCTTTCTAACCAATCCATCCGCTGGTAACTTTCGTCCGAGGCTTTTACCTCAAAATCCTGGGTGAGCCTCTTCATTGTCCGGTTAAAACGTGCATAGTGGCCAAAGTAACTTCCCTTGAGTTTCCAGATCATTTCAACCTTCTCTGAATTTCTTTTGGTATGGTTTATATTAAGAGACCAACGGATGCTCAGTTGAGACGGAGCTGATTTTAGACCCCAGCTTTGAAAATGATCAAACGTTGCAGCAGCTGCCGCTGGATTGTGGAAGTGGTAACTAATTTCAAACAGAATTACGCTTCTCGGTGCTTGGTGTGTTCTAACAGTCAGTGAGGTCACTATTCCAAACGAAGGTCCGGCCCCTCTCATAGCCTGCCGCAAAATGATTGGGGTTTTAGAGAAATCGAAACGGAATATTATATCATTTCATATGTGGTGATAGAAGCTCTTACAAAAAATAAATCCGGATTAATCTCTTTGGATGCCTTGAGTATCGCCCCGTTAGCAGAGACAATTTCCATCTCGGTGACATGATCACTGAAAAGTCCCCACATGCGGGATGTCTGTCCAAATCCCCCACATGTAGCATGACCTCCGACACCTGGTGGGATTTTGTAATATTGGAGAGGTGCATTCTTCGGTGAGGAATGTGCATCAGCGTTTGCGACAACAAAACCTTCTTACCAATATAGGGGAAGGAACCTTGTGGAACAGCCCTCTCATGCTCTTGCAGAGCGATCGCTAAGTCGCCCAATCTCAACCCCGAACCAAAAGTAACCAATTCATCAACTTCTCCAACATGGTCTGTCGCGAAAGAAAAGTTTTTGAGACTGGTGACATCGACTATCAAACCATTTGGTGATGAGCTAAAACTAGCATAAGAATGTCCACCGCTTCGAGCGACTACGGGTATTTTGAATTTGGCAGCGCACTTGACGGCCTCTGAAACATCAGTCGAACTAGAGGCGTAGACAATGGCAGACGCGTTGTGTTGAATCGCTAGGTTGTAAGTCAAGGTTGAGAGAGCATACAAAGGATCTCTTGGAAATACTAGTTTGGCCGACGATGAAATGCGATTGACCGTATCAATTTTTGAGATAAGGCAGGCACTAAATGAAGTCGGGCTTGGTGCACTGCCGGACAAGTTTGAGCTCGAACAACCATCTTTTCGACTGTTGATAGATGTGGCAGTGATAAGGATGGTAAACAAAAACCTGCATGCAATCATTGGGTTATTTTTTTGGGATTCCACTACAGTTCAAGAGGAGTTTTTCTGTTGTCCAGAATATTGAACGAATTTATGAAATGGAAGGGTCGATATTTTATGGGTGGTACTGGCTGTTTGAAAATCCAGGAAACAATCGGTTTCCCCGATCAGTATCCAAATGAGCGAAGAACAACCTAGAATAATTATCGACTCGGATGGCTTGCAAGAATAACCCTATCGATGAGGCCACTGAAAAGCGAGCCATCATCGATCGCGCTTTTGTTCCATCTCAACCTCAAACAAGATTCTAGGCGGCAAAGCAAAATGTTGCGTAGTGTGACGTCTTTGAACAGCAGCGTTCTTACATTTGAGATTATGGATACCATAAATGCTAGAACACTGGCGTCACTTGAAAACTCTTCACTGAGGCCCGAAACTATCGACATGTTGGTAAAGCAACAAGTCAGAATTCTTTGCTCTGAAGGTCAATTCACGCTCGAATCAGCGCATCAATCCACAACGTACTTGAGGGTCATGTGAAGAATATCATCGATGCCTAGCCAGTTGCACAAGTCACACAAAATTTCTCTCTGTTTACGTTACTGATCCTCGGCTTTCGATGTTCCGTCATCGAACACCTGATCGAGAAACCAAGGTCTTGCTTGATCTGTGGACGGTTGATACCAGTGCAGTCGAACGTAGCAGCAAAGCGGATGTCGCACCGCCGGGGCTTATGTGCAAGGCTGATCTCGCAATGGACATGTCAACTCGACTTCTATTCAAGATCTCAAAGCAAAGCTAACAGGGTCCCATCGCACTTGTACCGTTGCATACCGGACCCCAGCTCCTGGACCGTCGAGGAAAATCGACATACAGATCAAACGAGGGGTCAGCGATCGGAACATTTCTGAAAGCTTTCTATCAAAGCTTGGAAGACAGCGGGAATCAGATATCAGTGCGAAATGAACATTGGGTCCCATTCGATTTTCTGGAGACAAATAACTGTGACAGCTAGCGCTTGAAAATCAGACTCCCACGGTTATCAAAAAATATGATTCAGACTCTGGGTGATACGGTCGGCTTAGGTTGACGCGGAAGGCTGAAGCTTGAAGCAGCTGGTCGAATAAGTAGCATGTTCAATAATCACCGCGTGCATCGAATCCAAATAAGGGCTCGTTATCCGTGGAACAGAATATCAATCCGCCAGGGATTTTATAATCGCTCTTTGATTGTAAGTACCAATGGTAAATCAACTGTCATTTCCCGGTGAAAGCTTTGCACTCCCGCCAAGTGTTAGTTGCAAGCATAAAAAAGAATACCGTCATGACTGCCCGAACAAAGTTTTGCAAAAGTTTCGGTTGACAGATAGGAAGCAGTCTGCGGTAGGAGAGCCCATGATAGTATCACGGCCACTATTTACGGCTAGGTGGGGCGATTCACCTCCTTTATTCTCTTGCACGCAAACACGGTCATGATAACTCCGTTGGTATCAGACTTCGAAATGGGATGAGGGCATGCCATGCCACCCTCATTTCGCGAAAGGAAGGTGGTTATCATTGGTACCTGATGACTGGTTGTTCAACATCGTTAAGCAAGTAAAAAGAAGAATTGAGCGCTGTGAGACTTGAACCCACAACCTCAGCATTCATGATTGTTGCTCTGACGATTGAGTCATAGCTCAGGGTACCTATGGGAACGGGCCGGCCCGTACCCGTCGGCGCTGGGCTAACCCCTTGCAAGAAAAACAAAAATGGAGGAAGCCCGGAAGGCCTGGTAGGCTGGTATTGGTAAGGAGTGAGCAAATTCAGGCTGCTTTGCACGAGCCTAATTGGAGATGAATCAATTTGAGCAGATTTTGGAGGCATATGTTGATGATGAGAAGTCTGAGGAAATGTTTGTTAATACCTCCTGGGTTGCACTCAATAGGATGTGGCAAGTGGTGCAACTGCTACCAAGTGGGGGACAGGTGAGGGTTTGGATTTGTCACAGGTGGGGTCTTGTTGGAAATGAGAGGTATATGGCATGCTCCAAAACTGAAGGCCTATTTATGGGAGGACCAACATCAATATATAACTCCATTTCCATCTGGATCTACTTTTTGACCAAAAGTCTGACACCTGACCAAAAGCACACTGTAGTGACATTTATAGGCACAATCCTAACCTGATCCACATTAGACAAGTTGTGTGGGGACTAGCTCTCAAAACTGGAAACATACATTCTGAGCCATCAAAGGATTGCTTCAGACTTTACAGTATGATGCTCAAAGTAGAGGAAGATTACTCATCAAAAGCATTCTGCGCTTTTGGGCAAAAATAATTGTGTGCAATGGTGCATTCCACATCTTTGGAACAAAATCTTGCCATTTTTTGGGCTCAAATATAATAAGGCACAGAAAAAAGCTCACAGTAAAAGGAAATTTTTGGCATAATTTGGAAAGCACTAATGCATGCCATGGAAAAGTATGTAATGAGGAGGTGAACAGATTGAGAATGTCATTTTTGGGACAAAAGACATGTAAATTCAAGTATTCCATACACACCAGATATTTTGTGGGTATTAACTGTCACACACCCACCCCATGTTCTTATGAGGGGCCAAGAGATCTAGTTTGACATGAGAAGGTGACCAATGGTATGAGGAATCCAAAGGTTAGTAAGACTATCCTTTGAGATTCCAAGTTGAGGTTTGAAGCCTAGTGCAAGGTTCAAGATTGAATTTTTCAACAAGGGAACAGAGATAAATTTCAATGCAATAGCTTAATTTCTCACAAGAATCCAATAATCTATGAAATGAACTAACTGAGGGAGAAATCAACAGGCAGAAGGCATTTTCATTTGACATAATCCAAATTGTAGTAAGCATGAGGATATAAAACCTGGTAGATGCCCTCTCTATCTAGTATTAAAGCAAAAATGAAAGAAATGTGCATAAATGTGAAGTCATAAAAAAATTATTTAATTAAGTTACAGTAAAAAAGTAGAGAAAGCATGTGATTATGGTATTGCAAGTGCAAGGAAATGCAAAAATTGATGGGATTACAATGTGAGATGTTTCAAAGAATTTGATTGCTTTAGTTCAAGTGAAAAATACAGAAGTGAACTCTGACCATAAGAGGGCTGGTTATTAGGTATTTAAAAGAATGCTGGGGCAGGATGTGAAAGGTGAAAACCTATTTCTCTGGTGTTAGTGTTAAAGTAGTAAAGGTGGAAGATAGTTTTGAAGTCCAGAGCTAACTGTAATTGTAAGTTAAAAAAGGAACAAAACCCAAGCACAGAGTTAATTTCTACTAGTTTTGATGATACTGCAACTTTCAAGATTGATTGTAGGTACTTTCTGGTTTTAGGGAAATGAATATTACCTTTTTTAAAACAGAAATTAGTTAGCAGAATGAACTGAGTAATTAGTGTGCTTTTGGTATCATTCTATTTGATTGAGGTATATAATATTGAGAAGAGATGATATGTCTAGGTTGAAATCTAGAATTAAATCTTGAGTTGAAAGAATTAAATCAACCAGGGGATGAATGAAAAAGATAGATTCAAAATCATGATTTTGGAGATGGAAAAACATTGTGAGTTTTCCTCATTGAAATAATTTGGGTCTATCCTGCATCAATAGTTATTATGAAACCTTTTAACAATGAAATTGATAAAAGGGATTGGTTTTATTTTTTGCTGGTATAAGATAAATTTTAATCTAGTATTTAAGGAAGGAAAAATTAGATAGATATAAGAGTTCATGGATCATCAAGAAAGAAAAATATCCATCATACAATTGTACATAGATACAGAGTAACAAAATTCCTGATGGAAGTTTGCATACATCTCAGATTGGAAGGTTTTATCAGAGGAAGAAATTCCAACATGAGTTATTTTTGGAACAAAAAATAGCTAAATTTACCCAAGACTTTAATTTTCATTATTTGCAGAACACAAGGTAAAACCACCACAGAAGAAAACTTCTAGTGTGGGGAAGAAAGGGAGAAGGATTTAGCTTGAAATGTAGCAATATACAGGAAATACATTATAACATCAGTTTGATGCACCAAATATTTGGGGGCCTCATTTTTCAAGATTTTTTCCTTCTCTATGATTTTATAAGTTATTTTTTGATATTTTAATTACAAGCTGTCACAATGATTTACATGGGGGGACCATACAGCCAAACCTACTGACTGTTGGAACTGCCTCTGGGAAATGTGGCTTCACCTCCTTGTAGGGCCGGGAAATTCAATGAAGAAACTCTTCAAATTCCTCCCCAGGTGGTTAAAGACAAGATAAAACCCAGGGCTCACTCAGTGGTGAATTTTAGGTCCACCAAATTCAACAATTCAAAAATGCAGCAAACAGAAAGAGGGGAATGGAGGAGAGGAAGTTCTGCAAAATTTTAAATTTGGTTTTAGAAGAGCAATAATTTAATTATAACCATGATATTTATGGTTTCAAGACTGTAAAATCTGGAAGAATGTAATAAAAAATAATTTGAACATGGGGAAGTAAAACTAACATTCATTATTAGAAAGGTTGGTACACCTTCTAGAAGGTGTAGCAGTTCAATACTGTTTATATATTTTCTGGAATTCTTTTTCAGATTTCTATTCTTGCCTGAAAATTTCATTTATTTATTTAATTATTTTTTATAAATTGGAATATTTAGAATTTTCCAGAATTTTCAGGATTTTTTGTTACAGGGCAATTTTAAATTTGCAACCCCCGGCAACCTGTTCACAACCCAAAATGGGTTGCATGGCAAATTTTGCGGCCCATTTTAGTTTCAAATGGCCTTTTACGGCCCATTTAAGTTTCAAATAGCCATTCATGACTCATGTGGGTTGTGAATAGCAGTTTCAAAGCCATTTTGGGTTTCAAACTGGGATATGCAACCCTTTTTGGGTTGCAAACAGCAAAAGAAAAAAAGAACAATTTGTAGATTTTATTTATTTCATCTCATTTATTCATATTTATATTTTTGATTTAATTAATTAATTAATTATTTTTATTTTTATTTCTTTATTTATTTACTTATTTATTTAATTAATTAATTAATTAATTAATTTTTTATTTTTTATTATTTATTTATTTATTTTTCTATTTTTTCCATTTGTTTTATTTAAATAAAAAAATAAATAATAGATCAAAAAATGCCAAAAAAATTATATATATATATATATAAATATATATTATAGATATATATATATATATATATATATATATATATATATATATATATATCGATATATATAGTTATATATATATAGATATATATAATATATATATTTATAATATAACAAAAGGTTGCAAACAGCCATTTGCTACTCATATGGGTTGCAAATGTCCATTTGCTACTGATATGGGTTGCAAATGTCCATTTGCAACTCAGATTGGTTGCAAACAGTGTTTCATGCCTGTTTGTTTGTTTGAAGAATGAGAATAGCTTTAAATATAGATTGGAAAGAGCTTCAAACAGAGATTCCTTGATTGCAGTTGTTAGCAAGTAACATCAAATTTTTAATTGTGATACCTAGAAGTGTTTGTGACATTTTTTGAAATTCCTGATTTTCCTACTCAAATCAGGAAGATACAAGATGTATTTCCTCAAAATTATATATTTTTCAAATCAAAAAAAAAGTGGAAGGATTAATTAGTGAATTTTAACCTGAATTTTTTTGAATTGATATTTTCTTCCCAAATATTTACTTAATAAATTCAAACTTTCAATATAAAGTTCAAATTTTTTTTTTGATTTTTTGATTTTGATTTTTATTTATATTTGTATTTAAATTTCATTTGGGTATGATGGTTTTTTTTTCAAGAAACCACCAAGTCATTCAGGGAATACCTGTATGCACAATATGCACCATAAAAAACTCAAAAAAACTAAAGAATATCAAATTTTCCCATCTATGTAAAACTATTGAAACAAACCACAAAATATAAACAAAGGGTGTATCAGAGGTTGTGTCAGCTTGCTACTGTTCCAGAGCAATCTGCAAAAGTAACATAAAAACAACATAAAATACAAAAATAAAAAGTATGAAGGAAGAAATAATCTTAAAATATTATTTCAAATTCAGGTTTCTCCACTAAATTTAAGGTAGGTTCACTCACTGACACCTAACCCGAATTCCCACTCCTTGTATTTTTAAATAATTAACAAAAGATTAACAGAAGACATGGCCTTGAGGTTTTTGCCGCTTTAAAATTTCAAATGAAACCCCATGTATAGGTTTCACAGTGAAAATTGTGTCAGAATCCATGAATTCTGTGATTTAGAGGAGTTACCTGTGGAAAAGTGATTTGTCACAATTCCAGCATGCAGCCGCAGCAACTAAGACATCCGCATGCAGCTGAGCAGCAGCAAGGCCCTCCTTTCTAAATAACCTGACAAGCCAGGTACGCAGTCCCGGGCATCTGACAAGTACACAGCTGGGGGACTACGGGCTGACAGGCTGACAGACAGCATGAGAGCTGAGGTACTGCATAAAGGTGCTACTACCAATACAGGGACATGCTCCATATGTAACAAATTTCCCCCTGGATAGTACATAGTATAAAAATACATATAATTATATATAATCACTTGATATAAAAATTTTACATATTTTTACAAAATATAATAATTAAATACTCAAATGTCAAAAATAAGATAACCAAAGCTTGAGAAATCTTTTAAAATACCTTAAATTTACACTTTTCAGGACTTCAAGATATCAAAATGTCCATGAAATAACAATAAAATTGAATATGTAAAAATATTACATATATTCCCACATAATATAGTTTTACATAATTATCTTAAGTAAATCAACCAAATTTCAAAAATAAGGACCAAAATCATTATTAGGATTTTGTTCCCATCAGTGAAGAAAGGCCAATGTTAAATTCACTACCCCAGGATGCCCATTCACTACCTAAATGGGGTTGTTTGGCACAACTTGCAACCTGTTTTGAGTCGCAAACGGCCAGTTGCAACCCTCAGAGGTTGTGAACGGCCAGTTGCTGCCTGATTTGGTCGCAAACAGCCGTTCACAATGCTCCAGTGGGTAGTGAACGGCCATTTGCGACCAGATTGTGTTGCGAGAGGCCGTTCACTACCCGCTTGCGAAAAAAAAAACTAAAAATAAATAGAAACAAATAGATAAAAATAAATACAAGATGGACAAAAATGGATAAAAATGTACAAAAATAAATAAAAATATATAAAAATAAATAAAACAAATAAAAATAAATTTAAAATAAATGAAAATAAATAAATTGCCGGCCTAAATAAATATAAATAAATAAATATTTATTGATATAAATAAAAATACATAAAAAATAAGAATGAAAATAAACAAAAATAAATTGAAATAAATAAAATGAACAAAAATAGACAAAAAGAAATAAAAAGAAACAAAAAGAAACAAAAAGAAATTAATACCAGCAAAAGGCGGCCTTAAGGAAAAAATATGAGTGCCAAAAACGGAAAAAAAAAGAAAAAGGCTTGAAAAATTACAATTAAGTTCAACATTAAGTTCAATTTGACTTGCCCTAAAGTAAAAGTCCCAAAAAATACAAGTTCAACTTGACTAGCCCTAAAGTAAAAGGGCCAAAATAAATACAAGTCTTTTGACCAGCCTTAAAGTAAAAGTGCTGAAAAAATAAAAGTCTTTTGACCAGCCAAGAAAAACAAGAAGTCTTTTGACCGGCCCTCAAGTAAAAAAACCAAAAAAATACAAGTCTTTTGACTTGCCCTAAAGTAAAAACCCCCAAAAAAAAGACAATTCTTTTGACAAGCCCTAAAGTGAAAACACTAAAAAAACATTCAACTTGTGTTAAGCTGATCCCATCACAAGCTTAACTACAATTTAAGCTTTTTATGGGATCAGCCAAACACAAGTTGAACTGACTTACCATTAAAATCTCATTCAAAAAAATCATCATAATGATCTTACCTCAAAACAATCAACATAATGATGTTCAAAATGTGATAACCCTTCATATTGATAGAATTACAATATCAGCATGTTTGACCAAACCCAAATGATTAAATTAATCTATAATTCAGAATACAACTCAAGATGATCCTTGAGGTGATCAACCCAAAAAGCTGCTTTTTCAGAAACCAAGGAATGGGGTTCAAAACCTATGGGCGGGATTGGAATTACATCTCCATTAAGTACAAGCTGCGCCCAATTGTTATTGTTAACAAAACAAATGAACATAGGATCTGATTGTTCTTTTAAACCTACTTTCATAGGATTAAAAGTACAACATGAATCCAATTAAATGAAAAATATTAGTCCTTCATAAGTATCAGCTATTATTTGACCCATGTCAAGCTTTGAAAGCCATTTTGAAGAGGGAATCTTTTCATTGCTTTCATTTGTTGTAATAATCCCAGCCCTGGACTGACGCCAACCTATACTTTTCTCAGACTGTGAAGCGGAAAGCTAGCTACAGTGTCAATACTTCAAATATGAAGTTTGACTCCAAGCCAGCCTGTCTTCCTATGTTCCGGGAGAACTCTCCCGCCTCCAGCTTGCTGATCATCTGTACCATCTTCTCATCTTCATCTCCACCACTCTTCATTGCTCAAGATCTTCCTTTCATCATTCATCTCTCTTGCACGACTCCAAATACAATTCCCATGGCGCCAAGACATCACACAGCTGGTAAATCTAATTCAACACTCCTCAAGCTTTGAGACACTAACTCAATTACATTACAAGACATCACACAGCTGAACTACAGCGTGGATCCATCCAGCAGGTCAAGGACTGTCGTGACCATCCTTCAAGACCAACCTCATATGTATGCAGTTCAATTCAGAGTGCTCAGCTCATTGATTGAATGATCCAGTTCTGATTATTTCCATCAGTTATCATGTTATCCAGCTCGACTGTTTGTCTTCTGAATTGATTGTGGGCTGATTGATTGAAATCAGCCATTGCCTTTGTTGGTTTCATTTCTTTGATTCTTTTTGTTTACCTCATCTGAACTGTCTAACCAGCTTTGCATTTTTTTGTCATTCATGAAATGTAGTGGTCTTGGTTTAGCACCATAATTTCTTTCATCATTGACATCAAGTCTTTTTTCTATCTTTTCAACATCTTTAATTCCCCTTAGCATAGCACGTCTTATGTTTCCTCAATGATTCAAGAATTTCTTTCCAAACCTCAAACAATCCATAATCATCATACCCAAGTGATTTAGCAATGAATCTAAAACCACAATTTCCATCACCAACTTGATCCCAAACACCACCCAAGAACTTATTTAAGTTCTCATGTATTTGATTGTTGTAGTTCACTTCCTAAAAAAAAATTAGTTAGGCACACTGGTAATCTCATTAAATGAATCAAAACTCATCAAAGATGAGCTTCTGTTTGACTCCTCAATTTCTCCTTCTTCATCCTTTGAAAAGTAATTGGATTCCACAAGCACCAAACCCAATGAACTTTTGGTCTCTTCCACTGAACTATGAAATTCAGATGAAGAGCCCATCATTGCACTACAGAGATAAATAAACCATTAGTTCATTAAACCATAACAATGAACATTTCTCAAAATCAAAGACTTACTATCTTTGTTCCTTCTGATCCCCTTTTAAGTGTTTCTTCAGTCTCATCCTCTGACATATGAGATTCAGATGGAGAGCCATCCTTTCATGTCAGAAATCATTTTCCCATCAGTTCATTAAACCATAAATATGAACATTTCTCACTCAAAATAAAAGACCACTTACTGTCTTTGGTGTCTTGGGTTGCCTTTTAAACCTTTTTGCCTGCTTAATTGCTCTTTCAAAATGCTCAAATTTTCAAAGCTCACAACGGTTAGCTTTCAATTTTGGTCTACCGCAGCTTGACCTTAAAAACTTTGGCTCAAGCCTTGGCTTTGCAATTAAAAAGCTGTATTCTCAAGCTTTTAACTTATAATCTCCAACCTAAGTTCTTTAGGTTGTTTGCAATACATTGAATTCCACTTGTTCAACATTTGAGTTTCTTCACCAAGTTCTGTATCTGCTTCAGACTTTAAAGACCCAAAGAGTTATCAATTTTTCAATCCAATAATTAATCTGTCAATCAAATAATTAATCTTTCAATCCAATGATTGGTAAACTTCAAAAAATCTCACTTACTTCATTGGAAGGGTCATAGCCTTACTGCAATTGACAATGAAAATCCTCAGGCACAATTGATCCTCTTGATGCTAGTATTTCACCTAGAATGTGGGAACAGGGCAAGCCCATTGTCCTTGAATATGACTTGGAGCACAATTTGCCATCATGGTCACGCTTGAGTTTCTCAAATTGTTCCCTAATGATTTTAATTGCCTCAGTTGACAATTTGTAACCAAAAGGTAACAGTTCAGTTGGAAGACCTGTTCCCAACTTCATTTGATATTTTATAAGTGCTGCATGGACTGATTGGATCTGACTTTCAATAGTTCCTTCAAGGTGTTTCCACAAATCCAAAATGTTCCCCAAAGATCCCACTAGTAATTGTTTGAAAGTGGAATGGGCCCCTTCTACCCAAGACATATTTTTATTTCCAAAGTCTGAGTAGACCCAAGTCCAAGGCATTACAAGCCTCTCTTTCATGGGAAAGATATTCTTTTCCATATACTCAATTACGTCCTCATGGTCTTTGAAGAGAAACTGTATACAAGTTTCAACATAATCTCCCCCCAGAGAGATCAATAGAAGAAGTAATAAATTGGCTTACTCTGAGTGCCGCATCATTTGCTTCTGCCTCCCCCTTTGTTTTAGATTCCCCATACTTGCCCCAAAGAGTCAGAAAACCTTTTTAACCATCATTGTCATTCCTGAAGCGCAATTTACAGATTGCTTGTATATTTTTTGACAAGTTCCATGTACAAAAATTTCTGGATTACTCTGGAAAACTGTGTTTAATAGCACAAATAAGAGCCTTTTCAAAGTCCGTCACAAAGACTTTTTGAAGCCTCTTGGGATCATAAGCCAAATCCTCTAATGCTTTCAATGCCCAACTGTAGAAATCATACATTCATTTTGTTATAAAAACAAGAGCCTTTGTAAAAGTCTTTTTTTTGGCAGTCATTCCTACAACATGCAATAGAGGGATGTTATACCTATTTTTTTATAAGTGCAATCCAACAATTCAATATGATGGAATTTTTGGGAAAGTTTTATAGACTCCGGATGAGCCAAGAAGAATGCCTCTAAGTTACCATCTCCACCAAATTTGGACCTGGAAACCCACTGGGATTCCTGGAGCATCTCCAATAGAGCATCCATAACACCTTTCCCATCCAGTTCTTCAAGCTTTACCTTTTTCTTAGTGTTATAGATTGTTCTATTGTCAATGTATTCTCCACTATCATTCTTGCTCAATTTCCTTTTCATTTGAACTGTATTGAGCCCATCTTTCATGCCTTCCCTAAGTAAATCCAATGCTTGACCTGATATTCTCCTCAGTTGAGGATTCACTGAAGGACTTTCTGATGGTTGATGGTTGTGTAGTCCATTTCTGATGGAGAGAGTCCATGTGGGATCTTCTACTTCCTACTTGCACAGATCATGAATTGACACTCAACCTTCCTACTGTCAGTTTGCATTTGACATTCAGTAAGACATGGCCCTTTGTATACCCCATATCTG
Organism: Puccinia polysora; assembly: GCA_025617555.3. NCBI lineage: Eukaryota > Fungi > Basidiomycota > Pucciniomycetes > Pucciniales > Pucciniaceae > Puccinia > Puccinia polysora. Next base: position 42,552,128 of record CM062625.1, on the reverse strand, counting down.
TCACATGCTAAGTCAATGTATTTGTCTTTCCTTGATTTGAAAGTTGTCAATGCATAGCCATATATGACTGCCCGTTTCTGAAAATAAATCTTAGCATCTTTCCTAGTAGCAAAGGCTCTCACAGGAGGAGGGTCAAGAAGTTCTGGCACCCCTTAGTTTCATAGTTTCATAGTTACATTGGTATTGATCCAGCCAAATCCTATTCAGTCAAATTACATATGAAATGTGAACCCACCACCTTTAGTCAATTCAAGTTGTGACAGAATGTTGAAAATAAAGACAATAATTAACGTTGCGACCTTCTTCAATGTCACTTTGGAATAACTCAAGTATCACACATCACTCCTTGACTCAACGCTCACTCTCATCTCTTACGTCTTCTCCTAACCTTCTCTCACCTCACCTCATCCCCTTATTCTTCTTCCGCATTGCTCTCCATTACTTTCCCATCCTCGCTCATCATACCTTCCTATCCTCACTCCCATCTTTGCTCATCTCTCAATTTCCTTTTTACTTTTCATACTCACTTCCTTCCATCTCTCTCCTTTCCGACCAACCCCTCATATTAAACACCCAATTGTCCTGTCTCTTCATCTGGTGATAAGATCACCCTTTATCTTTTTCTTTATCTCCAATTCTATCTACCTCAAATTCTATCTCGACTCATTCAACGGTCTCCTTCCTCAGTTGTCAACTCTCATCTCAAGGCCAACTTTCAACCAACTACAGCCCACTCTAGTCTCCTCCATCAAACTCTAGCTCTCTCTGGTGTCAAAGGGTGGTACGGTTACATTTCAAGCTTTATCCTATTTGATGTTCATTTCCTGATGTGTTGTATCCAGTTGGTTTGTGATTGTCAGCAATCAAGCTCCTTTCCTCAAAATTCCTACACAATTAAAAGTCAAACCGCGCATACCAGCCATATATCTTCACAAACCAACACCAATATGGACGACATCAACCCAACCATTCTTAAAACTACAATTGAAGCTATTCCCTTACTTACCGATGATAACTTCACTATCTGCAAGACTAGAATGAACACTCTACTCAATTTGGCCAAACTCAAGGACATTATTTCCTCTGACAACGCTCAACTCAATTCCAAAGACAATAAGATACTGTCATCCATTATAATTTCGAAGCTATCCGCCTCTGTGCACACCTCGATCATCAATACGACTAATGAAGAGAATGCCAAGCTCATTTGAAACAACATTCTCAAACACTTTGTCTCATCTCAACCAGGAAATTGAGTGAGGGTGTACAGCTCCTTTGAAAATATAATCTTCAATGAAAATGACATTCAATCTTTTATACTGGAGATAAGATCTGCTATCAACCAAATGCAAGAGATTGGAATTCTTCTACCCCAAGATGTTCTGGCGTACATGATTCTGCAAAAGTTGCCCGATACGTTCAAGGTTATAAAACAACAGGTAACTAACTCTTGGAACGCTAATGAAGTCACTCCTGAAGCTGTGTTAGATCATCTTTGCATTCACCTTAACAAACAGAAACTCAATCCCTCCAACGAGGAAGGATCTTCCTCAGGACCTGTTGTTACTACTCTTTTCACTGACTCATCCGGGAAATGCAAACCAAGAAAGCACAACACTCTGGCCAATCACCCAGAACACCAATGCTGGATGCTGTACCCACACCTCCATCCTAAAATCAATCTGAGACCCATTGCACATGTTAGCACTCCTTTGTGCTTCCGCTCTGATTCTCTCCTTTTCATCCTTGACTCAGGCTTCTCAGACCATATGACATCTAATCAATCCCTCTTTGCTCATATCAAAGGATAAAAAGAAGGAGGGTTAATCAACACCAGTTGTGGATTGGGAACCTTGGAAATCAAGGGAGAAGGACCTGTTGTTTTACATCACGAGAACAGTGAACTGACCCTAAAAAGGGTGCTGTATGTTCCCGAATTGTCTGTCAATCTCCTATCTCTTTGCCAGCTCCTTCTCAATGGTTTCACTGTAGACTTTAATCTAAATTTCATTAATATAAATATCAATGATCAACTTGCAATAAAGGGTTATTACTATAACAACATTCCATGCATTTGATTCTCCTCACCGTCCGTAAATTCATTCTTATTGTCTTCTGAGCTTCTTCACAAATCACTAGGACACGTCAGTTACCATAGACTAAGACATAAACTCCAACTACCGGTGTAAGACTCCAAACGGTGCTAGGCCATGACAGTTCTGCGGAGGGGAAAGGTGCTGTTTAGGCTGCCCTCCTGAGTGTTACAAAAATATTTAAATGTAACCAAGATCAAGGTCCAGAACCTGGTAAATGAGGAATCAAGGAGTAGAGGATAAGGATGATAATAGTTTGGTAGCAACGGAACAGCACTATCTGAGACAAGATTATGCAGGGAAAACTTGAACAAAAGAAGTTAAAGTCTTCCTAGAGTTCAAAGAACAAAAGCTGTTGTGTGTAAACAACGCCCACAAGCTAATAACTCTGGTCTTCAGCAGAAGATTGGGGATGATCAACTCAAACCCAAGCAACCTCCAGGTTCTCAATGAACCTGCCCAACTCTCCGCAATCAAGCGCTTGAAGGGTACCAGATAACTGAGGGTGGCTGTACAAGACAAAGCACAATGTTTAAGAAGCTCTAAAACAAACAGTAACTGATTTGAAGCAAGGATAACCTCAACACTTCTCAAGGGACTCAAGAGTAGGCTGGCAGAATGCAATTCCAAAGAAGCTAAGGGGAGGTATAACACTCCAGGTCTTAAGCTTAATAAGACCTCTTCAATCAATCGTGATTGGCTCCAGAAAGGTGATCAGGGATCAGGACCAGTATGGTCAGAGAAAGGGATCAAGGAGTGGTATGACACACTCAAAAATTCCAACAGACAGAATTTTTCTTCAACCAGCAAGGCTATTGGTTGGTGATAAGGATCAGGGATCAAGGGTTGAGTATGGAGGCTCAAGGATCAAAGGTGTGCTGATTTCATGCTGGATCATTCCATGCTCCAATGGTTTCATGTTCCCCCCGGTGATTTCCAATGATGATCAAAAAGGCAGGGGAGAGCCGCTCCTTATATGGGCAGGAGGCCCTGTTAGACTATATACAACGGATACTACAAATAGAGCAGAAAAGGGGAGGCAACCATGTGGTCACTCGCGTCCGTCTGTGGATGGGCGCGCGTAACAATACCAGAGTCACCCACCCCTCATCCAAAGGCGGAAGCGGGTGGGAAAGAGAAATGAACCAAACCGCCGCGGATGTCTGCGGGCGGTCGTTGGCACTCTTCCAAAGGCGGAAGCGGGTGGGAGAGTCCCAGGAAAGGTGACGGATGAAGTCCATGAGAGCGCGGATGGGCGGATAGGAGATTGGTTTGAGAAAGTTGAGTAAATCCTGATGGCCTTGAGATCCACAACTGATAGATCAAGTGCAATGGGAGGTTTGACGGATCCAAGGATTTTCCAAATGCTTGGTGGTGTGGTCGGGATGGATTCAGTAAATCATGGATGAGCGCCGCGCAACGGTAGCAATGAGGAGATTGGGACACGCAACGACAAAGATGAAGACACGCAACAACAAAGATGAGGACGTGCTATGACAACGGCAGAGATGACAAGCAACACGGATGAAAGGAGCGCGGCGCGGCGCGGCGCGGCGCGCGACGCGGATAACGGAAGCGCAGCGCGCGCGGGTAAAGGACGGTTTGGATGAGCCTGAGGATAAGTTGTTCAGCCGGACGGTACGTTTGCGCAACAGTTTATGGATTGAGGTCTTAAGGCGGCCAGGGTGTCCAGGATGGGGCACCACACCGGTGAAAAAGGAAATCGACTTTCATGCTTGCGCCTTTTCTAAAATCACTCAAGCCTCCTTTAAAACGCGAACCTCTAGTGCTGATAAGCTGTTCTCTGAGATTCATTTAGATACCATTGGACCGCTACCACTTTCCAGAGGGGGGCATCGGTACATTCTAACTATTGTGGATGGCAACACCAAATTCTGCGCTGCAATTCCAATCATCAGCAAGGACAACATCCCAACTACACTTAGAAATTTGGTAGATGTCAAAGCAAAAAGATTTGGGTACTATCCAACCACCATTCACTCTGACCAGGGAAACAAATTCAAGAACACAAGTCTAAGCGAATTCTGCAAGAATAACCTTATTAATCAAACCTTCTCAGATCCTTACACTCCTCAACAGAATGGGCTGGCTGAAAGGTTTAACAGGACTATCCTCAAATCACTGCAAACCATTCTCTTCAACTCCAACTTACCTAAAAACTTGTGGAGCAAAATTCTGTCAGCAGTCACTCTTACACTAAATCAAATTCCCACTCATAAGAGCAAGAAGTCTCCTTATAAACTTTTCAAAAATCATTCTCTTCCACTATCTTATTTCAAGCCCATTGGAAATCCAGTATCCTTTCTCCTGTTACCAAAGCAATCCGGATCGAAATTATTACCTCCTGGAGGACTAGGCACCCTAATTGGATACACTCCTTCACTACTCTCCTACCAAATACTCACATTCTCCAACACAATTGTTGAGACAAAAAATGTCCAGTTCCTGTCATTCGAAACAAAGAAAAACAAAATTCTCTCCAATTCCGACAATTGGTTTCCAAAAGGGATTGAATTCAAGAAAAAGTCTGCCAAATCACAAGAGTCTGCTGAATCGACCGTGCCAGAAGAATCTCCGAACGAGAACAATAAGTCCTCTATTGGTACCAACGACGGCGTATCTGCCACAGAACCCTTGATCCTCCCAACCAAGGCGTCAACTCTGGCTGAATCCTTGATTTCCAATACTTGATCACTCAGACCTTGAAAACTGAAAGTCAAGCCTGACAAATATTCTTATCACTCCACTTCCCTAGATCCTTCTCTTGTCAAAGAAGCCAAAATTGTTGAACTTGATAATATAGAAGCTCATGAAGTTTGGGAAGATTGTCTTGAAACTCCCGATAACTTCTTGCATACAACCTGGGCCACAAGACTGAAACCAGCAACTCTGTCCTCAAACAAGAAGGTCAAGGCTCGTCTGTGTGTGCAAGGTTTTAACCAACTTCCTGGGCTCAAATATTCCGACACTTTTGCCCCCACGGGTAAATTCCCATCTCTTCTCCTACTTCTAATTCTTAGTCTAGACAAAGGACTATCTATCAGACAATTTGATGTAAAGAGTGCCTTCCTTTTTGCACCTTTGGAAAAAGAAATATATATCAAAACACCGAAGGAATCAAAACAAACGGCTCCATTTCTTAAGTTGACCAAATTGCTGTACGGACTCAAGCAAGCGCCAGCCAACTGGTATCACACACTTACCTCTTGGTTCAAAGATCTTGGTTATTATCAATCCACCGCTGATGCCTGTGTCTTCATTCATAAAGAGCACAATTCCTTCATTTTCTTTCATGTCAACAATTTGATAGTAGTCGGAAGAACAGAAGCCTTTGAAAAATACTTTCTTCTTAGATTCCCCAATTCTTCAGCACACGATCCGGACACTTTACTAGGTATGAGCGTAAAAATAACCGGAAGTACCGCCAGTCTAAATCAATGTGCCCTGATTGACAAGGGTCTCTAGCTACTCAATCTTGGAGACTGCAAAAGTGTTGCCACTCCTCCAACTCCTAATCGTCATTTAGAAATGGCCACCAACTCAGAACAAGAAGAGTTCAAAAAGCTGAATGTCAATTACAGAACGTTCACTGGAATCCTCAATTATTTGGCCTGCAGGACTAGACCTGATCTCTCTGCTGCAGTATCCTTACTATCTTGCTACAATCACAAACCCGGCATTAATCACTGGAGAGAATTAATCCACTGCTGGAAATACTTAAAGGGAACAAGATCCTATTCACTTTCTCTTGCTCCCACAAAAAACAACAATGAATCAATTAAATTCTACACTGATGCAACGTGGGCAGACAATCCAATAACCCAAATATTGCAAAGTGGAAACTTAGCCTTCTGGTTAAATTGTCCTGTATCCTGGAATAGCAAGAAACAACGTAACATTACAATGTCCTCAACTGAATCGGAATTGTCAGCATTATCAGATGGAGTTCAAGAGAATCTCTGGCTATTGCATTTGATCTCGGAACTCTGGGGTAAACCACTGCCACCCACTGTGTTTCACGTTGACAACAAGGGACTACTCGACAAGCTAAAAATTTTTGGCTCCAACTCCAAAATAAAACATCTGGACATCAAGATCAAATATCTTCAAACCATGTACTCCAATAATGAAATCAAGGTCAAACTGATCACTACTTCTGAAATGCTTGCCGACTCTCTCACCAAAGCAGCCCCGCAAAAATCTCTGGCCCTGTTGACATCTAAACTATTTGACGTCTAAACTATTCTGAAGTCTGTGTTCCTAAGTTCTCTTCTCATCAGATGACGGGGGGTGTTGAAAATAAAGACAATAATTAATGTCGCGACCTTCTTCAATGTCACTTTGGAATCACTCAAGTATCACACATCACTCCTTGACTCAACGCTCACTCTCATCTCTTACGTCTTCTCCTAACCTTCTCTCACCTCACCTCATCCCCTTATTCTTCTTCCGCATTGCTCTCCATTACTTTCCCATCCTCGCTCATCATACCTTCCTATCCTCACTCCCATCTTCGCTCATCTCTCAATTTCCTTTTTCCTTTTCATACTCACTTCCTTCCATCTCTCTCCTTTCCGACCAACCCCTCATATTAAACACCCAATTGTCCTGTCTCTTCATCTTGTGAGAAGATCACCCTTTATCTTTTTCTTTATCTCCAATTCTATCTACCTCGAATTCTATCTTGACTCATTCAACGGTCTCCTTCCTCAGTCGTCAACTCTCATCTCAAGGCCAACTTTCAACCAACTACAGCCCACTCTGGTCTCCTCCATCAAACTCTAGCTCTCTCTGGTGTCAAAGGGTGGTACGGTTACATTTCAAGATTTATCCTATTTGATGTTCATTTCCTGATGTGTTGTATCCAGTTGGTTTGTGATTGTGAGCAATCAAGCTCCTTTCCTCAAAATTCCTACACAGAATATCTTGTTCCTGTTGTGAAGAAGCATTTTGTTCCTCAATTGTAACTCTAGACAAGGATGCAATTGGGGCTTCCAATATTTTCTTTTCCAACTCCCTACCCAAGTCCTGAGATTCTTCCAAAACTTCATTAAGTAAACTTTCATTAATTCCTTTAACATATTCTTGTTTAATCCAGGAGGGCTTGGGCTTGCCACTGTTCCCATAAACAAAAAAATTCAACGGAAATTTAGTATTCCATGCATTTTTCAACCCAAAAACTCCATAGTGTGCTCACTTTTGGGTTCTCAAAAATTAATTTTGAAAAAAATTAATTTGTGACGGGCAAGTGGTGTGTGTGTATACAAAGATTTTTTGGAAATAGGCAGTGTTTGAATCAAATTTTGTTTGTGTGGTCCAATAATTGTCCCACATAGTATGTCAGATCCCAAAATTTGGGTTGAAAGGACTCAAATGTGGTCCAGGGGTGCCTAGGTACCCCTAATCCCCCCTCAAATGGCCCATTTGTGGGGGGGAGTAGCCCAAATGGGCCAGGAAAAGGCGCACGCCCCCCGCTTGCTACTTAAGCAACCCACGGGGGGTCGCAAAACCTTGTTTGCTACCCAAAATTGGATTGAAAACCATTGATTGCGACGCAAAATGGGTAGCAAACAAGGGTGTGAAACCCCTCAGGGGTTGCGCAAGTCACTAGAGACCAGGCTTGGGACTTTCTGGGCCGTGAGTGACCGTTTGCAACCTGGATGGGTTGTGAACGGTCACTCACGGCCTGTTTGCAACCCTGAGGTAGTGAATATAACATTGGCCATGAAGAAATAATGAGAAATTATCTTACATCAAATTATCCATTGGAATGTCTACTAAAAAGAAAAATTACTAACCTGGGAATATTTACTAAGGATGATTAATGGAATAAAGATCATGTGGATCAATAAGGTGTTATTCACATGCTAATAAATCAATCAAAGAGTAAAATAATTCCATTATCCTGTGGAACTAGATGCTACCCTTGTTATAGCACAAATAAAACATGATGGGCTACCACTTGTTACCCTTCAAGGCTTTGCACCTGTCCCTTTGAGCCTCTATAGCCCTCAGGACCACAGAATTGGGACCCAAAAAGCTATAAATAAACATATCTTTTGAGGTTATTGATACCCCAGACCCAGTTTTTTATACATCCAGACACTTTTCCAAAGTGATCAAGTACTTATAAGAGATAATTAAGTGATTTATGGCTTTAGTGTGATTAATGCTATCGGCCCAAACCAGTCTTTGTCAATTTTAACTGCTGAACAGCCTTTTAACCCCAGATACAGGTTTAAACCATCAGTCCATGTCCCAAAAAGGTACCTAAAGGATTAAATACTATACCAGTGAGTTTATCATCCTTTTTCTGTAGTGGAAGATTGGTCAAAAAGCCCTGCCACTCCATAATATATTATATATATATATATTATCTTTGGGAAATAACTCCTTTAAGAATATCAATTAAAGGTTCCAAATCAACCAGGCCTAAGGGTTTCAAAGTGAATTCCCTGAAGAAGAGGTGTTCAAGATCCCCAATATCATTTTGGCCCCTATTTTTCTTTATTTAATAATCAATTCATCAATATTGATTAATAATAACCATTAATATCCAAACCATATTTCCTTGAATTTGCTTTATCCAAATATTTTACAGATTATTGCTGCATTTTAATAATAATATATTTATTATTTATTTTATCACCTCTGTTAGCTTAAAGGTAGCAAGGAACTTGGTATCCAGGAGGCTTACAGGTCTAAATCTGCCATCAGAAACTCCCAATTTTCTTTTGAAAAATCCCCAAATTTTAACTGTGTTTTTCTGAAATATCCATAACCCTTCACTGGTCAATTTCAAAATGGGAGGTTTCCTGGAAATGGCAGATTTAACAAATTCAAACCACTAATCTATGCATCATCATCCATCAATTCAAGATCTTGGTCTACACCCCCATGTCACATCAACCACATATCCATCAATCCAATAAATTCAGTTAAGCAAAACTTGGTCATGAAGACTCACATAATCATCAACACTATCATCCTAGTCTCTTTCTCAAATATCAACTCAATATGAACATCACCCCTAAAAAAAACAACAAAAAGCTCACCCTATCATCCATCCAATCTACTCCAGATATCAATCAATAAAATCCATTACAACACAAGTATCAATATCATCTTGGATCTCATCAATCCCACCAGAATCTTGTATCTCACCCAAATCCTAACCAATGGTTATCTCCCTCATCAACTTTTCATCAATAGGAACTCATTCTCACAATTTGGTCTCTTTTCTGCTGATTGGTTGATGAAAGTATGCCAAAAAATCAGCCTCATCTGTCTATTCAATAATTATCCCAAAAGTCTACCTCTCAATCTGATCTGAAAGGATTGGAATCTTGGGGATGGTTTGAATATTTTATCATCAAGAGATTACAATGTGAGACTTACCAAGATCTCTTGACCTAAGAGATGATCCCCCCACCCCCAGTTCCATTTATCCCTCTTTTTGTGTATTGCTTTAAGTTTTTGTAATAAATAAGCATTCCAGATTCAGCTATATCTTGATCAGAGATTCATTCCAAGATTTTATGTATGTACATATAAAACTTTAAACTGGACTTATAAAATGGGATCCCTGTCATCATTGTACCATTTATTCATGGAAGACAGAGTGAAATATTGATGTTAAGATCAAGCATGAGATGTGAGAATCCAGGGATGGAAAACTAAATGGATTGAAAATCCAGAGGGGTCATATTCCCATTTCCATCACATTCTGAAATATATTTCAAAAGATTTCAGGCCCTCATCATGGTTCCAGAAGCTGGAGGATCCATATAGTCAAAATGGTTCAAATTGTATACCCCCAAATTGTTTAATTCTTAGACTAAACTGGCCAGATTTAATTTTAAGATCTCACGATATGTCTTCTCCTCCAGTTCCTTGAAAAAAAAGTTTTAATTATAAAACCTAAAGCATTTTCTGGGTCTGTTACAGCCTGCTTGACCCCCTATCTTCTGGGAGGATGCCTTTCTTATTGTATAGACCAATACAAATTAAACCCAAAGTTGGGGGCTATAAATTATTTGTTTTGAAAACCCAGGATTGATGGAATATATGATACCATCAACGGTAAATGATTTTTTGGAAATTTCAGAAGAGATTGGAAAACTTCCATATGGGAGGACCACCTGGGGTGATGGGAGGTGAAGCTGGTTTGAAAATAATTGGTTTTTATTGCAGGGCTAAAGAAGAATAGAGTGGGAAACATTCAAGGGGAGCCACAAGTGAAGCAGACAAGAAATATTTTCTGGCTTGTATTAATATTTTTTTGGCCCACATCCTTGATATTTTCTTCACCAGTTAAAAACACCAGTATATCACCCAGTTTCTCTGCCTTTTGGATCATCAAAACTGTTAAGATTGCATCCTCTATATAATAATTTCAGGTTAAGGTGTGTAAAAAGCTTCAACAGGGAATTTCAAACCTTTGAATTTGAGGAGTGTTGCAGAACTTGAGTACTTCTGAAACTTGGTTGTGTCAAAAGTGGTAGAATTCACAAAAATCTTGAAATTTATGGCACAATGCTTGGAAAAATTCTTCAATAATCTCATCAAAGCTTTGTTAGCTAGGGTGTGGTTCTTTTTTTCATCAAGAATAATGGTCAAATAAAATGAAAGGATATTTTCATGAAGGTATTCTCAAATCAAAAGACAATTAGGGCGTATCAGAGTTAAGCAAAACCGGCATTTTTTAACAGTGGGTTTCAAACCAAATCAATCATTTCAAACCCGCCATTAAAAATCAAAAACCCCACTTATTTCACATCAGAAGTGTCAGAGTTACCTGGAAATAAGTGGGTTTTTTCAAATAAATTATTTAAAGGCTTCCACCACCTGCCCATGTCATCCACCCATGGATTCCCACCTCCTTCTAACTCCAACCTCATCAGAGAAAAATTTGATTTATTGCTCTTCATCACTTCATTACTTCATCAATCTCATCACTTTATTGCTTTAATCACATCCAGATAACTCTCATTGAATCACTATCCTGATCAGTTCATCACTCTCATCCATTTATTGCTTTCAACACATCCAGCTAACTCTCATCAGATCACTATCCTTATCACTTCATTTCTCTCATCCATTTATTGCTCTCATCACATCCAGCTAACTCTCATTTGATCACAATCTTCATCACTTCATCACTCTCATCACTTTATTGCTTTCATCACATCCTAACTCTCATTGCTTTATCCCTCTTGTCACTTCATCATCCCCATCACTTCCTATTCTCTGTCAGCTGATGTCCCGGCTGTGAGTCTGGATGCTGCCGCAATAAATGCGCCTTCTCTGCGCAGAGAGCAGCCAAGTGTCCTGAGATCATAAGGAGGGAACATTGGACGCAAGAGGAGAAGTGGAGGACAACAAACAACTCAAGGATTCACCCCACCTCAAGCTCAAGGTTGATCACCAACATGTCACTTGCTCTTTGAACCAGCATCCTTTCAAGAAAAGCGGATCTAGGGGGAGCAACTTTGGTGCTCTCTCCCTTGACCCATATATGTCTCATCAGGAAGAGATCAAGCTAGTTGAGCAGCATCAGGAGGTAATCTTATCATGTTCTCATCCTTCTCCCATTCTTCCTCATGTCTCTCAGCAATTCCTCAAGTCCTTCTTTCTTCCAATCACCACTCAATCTTACTTATTCATTTTTTTCAAATTGTTGCTGTTCAGTTATCTTATTTCTATAAGAGCTACTTAAACTAAGACTGTGACTGCAATAAAGATTCTTTTTTTAAAACTCTCATGGTAGTGAGAGACAAATCTTGGTCACCAAGTATCTCTTAAGAAAAATAAACCCTGGCATTTAGTGGCATGCAAACAAGCAATGGCAAGCTCAACAGACAAGGGTCACAACATCCAGATTGAGGACTTTTCAAGCAATTGGTCCAATTACAACTACTCCACCAAGGTGAAGTTGGTTAAAATCAATCAACACAACTGGCATGATTGGAAGTCCCAATTTGAAAACTTGCTGATTGGAAAGGTTCATGAAGAACTTTGTGATAAGAACTGGATAGAAGATCATAAAGGTAACAAGACCTATTTCAAAAAGAACTCATACAACATCAGTATTCTGTGTGAGGCGGTAGAACACAATCTCCAGTTGGAAATCAAGTCATCTTGTAACAAATTCTCTGTGGACTATCAATCACTTGCCAAGGCATGCGTCAAAAAGTCTATTATTGTGGCTGGAGACATGTTGTTTTGTCTTATACATCTGGCCTACAAACCGGGCACTCCACTTTGGGATCACATTTCCCAATTCAAAAAACAGTAGATAGATCTCATCAAGACCATAGAAGGACAACCTCCTGTGCTTTTTTTCCTGGACGTCTCCCAAGGAATGGTGGCCATTCTCTTCCTCAATTCTCTTGGTCACAACTCCAAATTATCTCCTCTGGTCCAATCCTCCTACAACCTCACTCCTTTCATGCATGAAGTTGTGAGCAATTGAATCATGTTGGAAGACAGTTGACAAGAGTTGAATAACTCATAAACCTCCTACCTAGCCCATTCTTTTACAGGCACTTCAAAAGGATGGGTCAGAAATCCAAGATCAAATGAACCGGCAAAGAACCCTTCTGCCAAATTTGGCGCATCCCTGCCCAGGTTGGTTGCTCCACTAGGAAGCTTCCCTTTAACAAGGACTTGGAAGTTTGAACTAAGATCAAACAACTTGCCAAGGTGGTCAAGCAACTCAAATCCCAGCTCTCTCTCAATGCTTTTGACAAGGAAGAAGGAGTTGAAGAAGGGGAAATGGTTGAAGTTGTAAGAAAAAATGATTCTAACCCAGAATTTTCTTGATTTCAAATTCTTGAAGATGGATTGTATAGCACAACAACTTCCCAAAAGTCTTTTCCAGAGCTAATCTATTATTCAGGAACCTCTGGTTCCACGGTATGTGACTCTTCACTTCTCTGCAATCCACCTCCCCTTAAAAAAAGCCTCAACACCCATGGCGGCCAGGTTCAAATCACCCATGTGGGAAAGCTAGACATTGGAGGGACTCTCATCTACCCGGTGTACTATGCTCCCAAGGGTCCTAGGAACTTGGTTTTGGAAACTCAACTTGAAGATCACGGTATAAAGATTGTGCATCAACATCAAACCATACTGATTAAGCTATCAGAGAAGATTTTTTTTGTTTTCTTTGTTTTGGCAATCTATATGTGGCTTTTCTGAAATCCTCCCAAGCCCTCATTGCGTATTTTGTGACCCCTCCGCACTATGATGTTGACTGGCACCTGACATTAGGACACCCATTGGATGAGTACTTGAAGCTTTTTCTCTCCCTTCACTCAATCACAAACCACAATCCAAAGCACTCTTCAGCTAATTGTGAGGTATGTAGAACCTGCAAAATGAAGAAATCTTCTCACCTGAACCCATTGACAACTTCCCCCTCTCCTTCTCATTGACTGCATCTTGACGTACTTCAGATCTCCCCCCCCCCCATCTAAGCATTCCATGTGGTACATCCTGGTCATAATAGATGATTTGTCTTGATTCAATTGAATTTATGTCTTGAGAGAAAAATCAGACTCTGAAGCTTGGATCATCTTGTTCATCCATGAGCTCAGGAACCAACTTGGAATCACCCCAGCCTTTTTTCACTGCAATTGTGGGGTGAGTTTTCCTCCACCAAGCTACTCTTGTTTCTTCAATCACAATGGATAGCGCTTGAGAGGGGTCCTGCAAACTCACCACAAACCAATTGTCTAGCAGATCAATTCAACCAGACCCTTCTTACCAAGATGCAATGAATTTTGGCTCAGTCCTCAGTTCCAATCTCCTACTGTGATGAATTGTCTCATTATTCCTCCTTACTCATTAATCTTCTTCTTTCCAAAGCCATCAAGTGGTACTCCCCTGTTCAAGTCTTGCTTGCACACAACTGCACCATTGAGCCGGTGAGGGATGTGGCTAAACTAATTCTGTTTGGGCTTAAGGTACACATTCACCAACCATCACCCTCCAAGATACTCCCCCATTCATCCCCTCTCCTGTTTCTTGGCTATGAATCTTACTCTGATGAGGGTCAATTTCTCAATCCTATGAAAAAGAATGTAACAATCAGCACAGATTTCATCCACCCATGAGCAACTTTTGACTACGGAAATCCTCTTGCACTGAGAAAGTTGCCTGCGTCCCTGCCTGACATGGAGATCCCCTTGCCAGCTGCTTTTTCTGAGGTTATGGTAGTGCTACAGATTCCACGCCCATGATTAACCACTCCAACCTCAGCTGGAACCAAATCACCGCCACCAACTTTCCCCAATGACGGAGTAAACATAGCCTCTTCAACCTCCAGAAACCTTGAGCACCTCACACCTTCTTCCTCAAACCCGCCAGCACCTGCATCCAAGCACCATGTCTATGTTCCCTACTCCGCTACAGCACCAAAGGAAATCTCCAGCTCAATCAATCCGTCGGTCATCTTTCCCGCCAGAACCCAATCTGCTTCCAAATCCAGTAACCCCTCTGCCAATCTCATTGATGACAAAAACAATGATGTTGATTCTCTCCTGTCTGAAGTGATCTCGGTCAAAGAGGCTTTTTCCAATCCCAAGGAGCACCCTCTGTGGATGGAGTCCATGGCCAGGGAGAAAACCTCACTAATCAATTGCAACAATGGAACGCTTGTACCACCACCTGAAAACAACATTTTAATTGGAGGGATGTGGCATCTGGTCAGGAAGAAAAAAAAATTGGGGACCTTGTATGCCGCAAGTCTTGGTAGTTGTTTTTTGGCAACCATCAGGAGTTCCCCCAAAATTACCTGTACACTTACTTGTCCGTTGGCCATACCAAATCTCTCAAGTCACTCCTATCCATTGCCCTCCAGAATAACCTACATGTCTTTCAGTTTGATGTTAAAATTGCCTTTCTGTATGGCAACATTCACCAGGGCCAAATTGGGGTCTCTGGCTGACCAGTGACATGAAGTCACTTTTGTGGCCACTTTTGTACCCCATAAGTATCAAAACGTTCCCCATGAATTCACAATAATTGATTCAATTTTTCACAATGCTGTACACAATATTTCTTGTGGGTTTCACCTTTATGGAAAACAAAAGTCCAGAAGATTTCACTGCTGCTGAAAATGAGAATCACCTTGATTTCACCTTTTTGGAAATTGGAATTCATCTGTATTTCCCAAATCATGAACTTTTAATTCTGCCATTTCCACCAAGATAAAACAAGAACTATTTCTGGAAAAAATCAATTTTGTGAAACATGTTGATTTTTTTACAGGGAAATTGATTTGTAAAGGAAGTTTGTTTGTTGGAAAAATCAAAATGGTTATAAACCGTTTTCAGTTTTTGCAATTCTCAATTTTCACAGCTTGAAAATTATAATTTCAAAAAGCTCCGCATCTCCTACAAACAGTTGGCATTTTTTCCAAGGCCAAGATTGCAGGCCATCAAGAGTCTATGTAACAGATGTGAGTATCCATACATGAAAACATAAATGCCCTCCCCATGCCAAATGAAATTGTTGCTGAATTTATCCCAACAAAAAAATATATAAATGAACAGAGAAAAAAATAAAGCAAGTTATAGCAAAATCCAAAGGAATTTTCTGTTCAGAGATGAGTGTTACACTCTTCCCAGAATTTCACTAAAAATAAATGTAACAAAAAGTTTCCGCCAGTGTCACTATGAATTCACAAGGGAATCACTTCAAATCAGCTCACAGTTCACTTTCTTTTTGCTGGTGCACCTGGGGCACAGGCCCCACTTTACTTGTGGGTAAAAAAGTGCAATCACACATTGTCCGAGGATCCCATTTTCAAGCTAATCCTTGGAGTTAGCTAACCCATCTCAGAGCTGGCAACATGGGCTTTTTACCTTGAAAAAAACCCTTAATTTAGCACATGAATTCCATAGAACTCAAGGGATTTTGAATGACCCAGGAGTATTTTTCAATGCACAGATCTCCCTCATATAATTTCACAAGGGAAACACCTCAAATAAACTCACAGTTCACTCAAATATTTTAAAAGCTTTTATGGATAGGGTTTTACAGGAAAGCCTTTTGTTTCATTCTTCAAATATTTATTCCATGTAAAAAACATGGATATCTCTGCCAGGAAATGCAGAATTTGAATAGATATCTCCCTAAATGTCTCACATGGAGGGTTGAAACAAACCCAAGGTGGCACTTCTAAACAGTAATGGGAAGAAGAATCATACTAGGATAAAACAAGACAGCCAGGCAGAGACTTCCAGAAGAAAAGCAAGGCAAATCTCCGATTCATTTTAAAGCACCAACTCATTTCAACAAATTCCTCAACAACTGTCAAGGCATGTGGTGGTAAATCTTCCTTTCTAAGATAAATCTTATTCTTCCTCATTCTCCCATCCTAGATGGGGTTATTGTGTTCCATTTACTTCATATCAATCAATTTTCTTCATAAAAGGTGCTAATGTGTTTAAACCACAACAATCATTGATTTTAAATAGCTTTCTCTTTTCAGGGTTTATTGTATGCTTTCTCAATACTCACCTGAGGAGCTGCCTTAGTTGCCTTTATTTTGCATTCATTGTTTGATCCACATGTTTTATATAGTTGGATTTCTGCACTAAAATATGTATCATCCTGGTGGGGATATCTTTTTTCAGAAGATTCTCTTTACCCATAATCTCAAAAAAAACCCCTTCTATTTCTGTCACTACAACCAATCCAATTTGAACCTATGTTCAAAGGCTAAAAGCTTGGATTTTCAGTCAAATCCTCAAACAATCATTTGTACAAATTCAAAATGCCCCCCTGTAACATATTTATGCCATTTCCTGCCTGCATTAATGTTTGATTCAAGCCTATTTGACTTCAAATCAGATGTAGGAAGGAATGCCCATTGAGCATGGCGCGGTCACAGCCCAAAGAAACAATCACTATCAAAAACAAAAGCCCACACATTGCACAGTTTCCTTTATGGACTCATTTGCGCATGTGAACCAATGTCTCCAGCATGCAAAGGCCAATTAATATTGACCAGAGCAACTCCCCAACAATCTTTGTTTGACAATATCTTAGACTTACAAAGCAAAATTTATTTGATACAAGAAACTTGTTTCTTATAAAAAGAGTGAAGTTACTTTACAGACTCATCATAGCGTGTATTTCATCCACATGAGAGGGTGGGCAGAGGAGGGACTACACTCTTATGTGGTTGTAGTTTCACCGTTACCAGTGCAGTGATGTGCACTCCCATATAGTAGGCCAGGCATGAAAATTTGGGCTGACAGAACCCAAGTGTGGTCCAGGTGACTTGAGCCCCACCACCAAGGTTAAATTACACAACACTGGTATATGTAAATGATTAAACCACACTTCACTCAATTCTTCAAAAACCACACTCAATTTTGAACACACCTCACCAAATTTTGAACATTTCTCACTTGATTTTGAACACACCTCAACCTGCTACACCCTCACCCCAGTGGACTTCAACACTCCTCACCCTGCACACCCTCACCAAAGTGAATTTGAACAATTGTTACCCAATTTCTAACACTACTCACCATTCCAACCCTGAAAAAAGTGAATTTGAAGAATTTTTACCCAATTTTTGACACGCCTCACCCTGCTAAACTCTCATCAAAGTGGATATCAACACTCCTGACCTAATTTTGAACACACCTCACCCTTCTACACTCCCACTGAAGTGGATTTCAACACTCCTCACTGTGCTACATTCTCACCAAAGTGTATTTCAACACGTCTCACCATGCTACAATGCATGAATCCAAACAGGAGGATTTTGGTGTAACCTGGATTAAAGCATGGAATTTGCATGAAAATGTTAGTGTTTGGATGCATGAATCCAAACAGGAGGATTTTGGTGCAACTTGGATTAAAGCATGGAAGTTGCATGAAAATGTTAGTGTTTGGATGCATGAATCCAAACAGGAGGATTTTGGTGCAACTTGGATTAAAGCATGGAAGTTGCATGAAAATGTTAGTGTTTGGATGCATGCATCCAAACAGGAGGATTTTGGTGCAACTTGGATTAAAGCATGGAATTTGCATGAAAATGTTAGTGTTCGGATGCATGCATCCGAACAGGAGGATTTTGGTGCAACTTGGAGGTCTGACCACTGCTCACGCTGATGCTTTGCGTCTGAGTCCTTCCATCATTCCCACATAAGTAAATACATAGAATCCACTTGGGATGGGTAAGACAAGTTCAAGTCATCCAAAACGTCTTCCTTTGATTCAGATAGGTGTCAAGGCCCGCTTATTGTCTCTCTTAGTTTAGGTATTGACGCTCCTCATGTTTGCTTTGTGATCCATCATATGCTTCCAAAAAGTACTGAAGGTTATTATCAAGAATCAGGTCGTGCTGGACGTGATGGGCATGTTTTGGACTGTTTGCTCTTTTGGAAAACAAGTGATATTATCCCACTCTCTGGAATGGTTGCCTCCAAGACTGATGGGATCAAAAAACGTATAGGCCTTCATATTCTTTGACATCTTGGTCACAACCCAGCTTTTTGACGTGGTGTCTTGCCACCCCCTGCAGTTTACTCTATGGCCCAATACGCTGTTGAAGTGGAAGGCTGTCGTAGTACCCTCTTTGCCAACTATTTCAACACCTCCCACTCAACTTGCAGCTCTGGAAATCCTCTACCTTTCTCTCCTGAGCCCTGTAAAAATTGTGACAATTGCAAACAAGATCCTTCTCAAATCCTATACGATGACTTGACAATACAAGCTTGTCACATCTGCCACGTCGTTGGTTACATAACTAGAATGAACGGCCAAATAACAATGATCCAAATAGGGGATTTGATGCGTGGTTTTGGGCCTTCAATAATTCAAATCATTCAAACCTGCCAAGTTGACCAAGATTTGATGATTCGCCAACCCATCTAGCTCCCGAGGTAGTGGGACTAGACAAACTGAATTGCAATAAGATTGCACTCACTAAAGAGGTTGGCTGATCTTCTTAAAGACAGCATGCTAAAAATGAAGAATGAGAACGCTTAACTGCCCAATATTTCATCTTTTTTTTCTTCATTATTTCAATTGCCCTTGTTTTCATCCAAAGCAATTGGAAAACTTAATCCTTCACCTAATTTTGAAAGGTTACCTGGCGGAACAGTTTGTTGCTAGTAATTCAAATCGAGCCTTGTTTTTCCTTGATTTTGGCAAGATTTGTCTGAAGATTGAGAAATTGTGTCTACCACTCCCGCTTGACCAAAGCTGCTTACACGGTCAACAGCTATATCATGCTTGGAACCAAGCCTCGCGACTTGGAACGGTACCATGACAATATCATGACCGTGTACAAGCCTTGGTCCTCCAAAAATCAGATTCTAAACCACGTCAAAATCATTATTCCTTTGGTATCTGCTCCAAAAAGCAAGCAAGCGTCCAATTCAAACTCAAAGACTAATGTCAAAGAACCCAAGAAACAAAAGATGATCTACAGTGTTCAACAGGGCAAAACGACCACCAAGATTGCCGTAGCCCAAGCTTGTGGTCACTTGATCATATCTGATGATGATGATGATCATAATAACCATAATCACAATAGTAATAGTGACAAGGTGTGCAAAGATGAATCCTCTAAAAAGGCTGAGGAATGAACTGTTTTGACGAATGGTCTTGCCTTCAATTGCGGATTGAAACAGGTGGGTAAGGGTCCAAGCAGCCGTGAGGATCGAGGTAGAAGTGGTCAAAGACAAAAAGTTTTGTTGATCAAAATCAAATCCGAATGAAGACAATCAAGGACTCCACTGGTAGTGAGGTGAAGAAACTCAAGGGTTGAAGGAAGGGATTTCTAAGTGTACGTACGTACGTAAGGTGGCTAGATAAAAATAATGGGACCAATTGACCTTAAAACGGTCCATTTATTCTTGGGCTTCTGTTTCAAGGCTAAATTTGATTGTTCAAAAAAAATAAATAATAAAAGGCATGTATTATTCATTTTCTGTTCTTGGGATTTAGATTGTTTGAACTTCTGTACGTACTCTCTACTTAACAACACGATTGAAATTTTTGGAAAAAATATCAAATCAAGCATAAAACTCCAAAAAAAATATGCTGGAGGAAAAAAAAAATTGAAAAAAATTGAAAAAATTGAAAAATCCAGTACAATCAATATTTTTTTGTTCTTGTTGATGAGGGTGTGAGTGAGAGAGTGAGGATTGCAAAGGGGAATGATGTTGAAGAAAAGAAAGATGAAGTCTCTTGAAGAGATTCTTTTTTTTTAAAAAAAAAAAACGGGATTCAAAACCATTGGTTTGATGTTGATGTTGATGGTGGCTTGGTAAGAAGATGGTGATGAGAATTTTGAAAGTGATAGGTTGGGAGTTGTGGAAACTGCTACAAAAAAAAAACACACACATTGATTGATTGAAGGACTTTAAGCATCTGATATGTTTGTATTCTGAGGTTGAATTGGAGTTCAGGTCCATTGACATCATTCTAAAATCAATTCTGATCCTTGCACTTTTGACCCTCCTCCTCTGATGCGGTTTGACCATCACCCTTGATCTTCTGAATCAATAGATTTCTCAAAAGAAGACTATATATATCAAAAATGAGAACCCATAAATCAATAATAATAATCACTTACCATGTTTGTTTAATTGTTTAATTTTTTTTTTGAATCAATTGAGTAGTCAGACATTGAGATAAAAAAAAAAAAACACCAAGTTTGTGGTAATGTGGAAAGTGAGAGCATGCAAGAATTTCACAACTTTGTGCAGAGGCAGTCCTGAACATCCCATTACAACCTTGGGCAGTTCCCTTCAAAACCGTGTAGATATCAGTAGAAAGTATCCTGTAATCAGTTTTGGAAGATCTAAAAAGATCATTGATGCACAAGAGAGAAATACAATTGAGATAGGTTTCAAAACCCGGGAGGCTAAGACCCCAAATTGGTCACAAGCCTGATCCTAATTTGACTGATGATCAAAGAACCCTCCCAGTTTTTGAGCAACCGGGAGGATGGGAGTCATGGATGAAGGGGAAACAATCAAAGAGTGGAAGAACATCCAGTAGGAGCCGGATTGGGTGAATCTCTTGAGGTCAAATCAAGCAACCACATGTCATCAAGATTGTGAAGATCACTCAAGGCGTCTAACTCTCTCTCCAGCTTCACCTTGACACCCTCACTCACCTTCAGCATCAACCTTGAGGCAATCCTCTTCTTCATCCCATCAATTTGAATTAGGATCAATACTTGCTGGACAAGACCAATGGGCCATGGCAAGATGCCTGGGGGAAAAAATGAAAAAAAAAAACAAAGCTGAGTGACTTGACAACAAGGATGACGCTCCTATTGCTGATACGATTCAACCTTGATTCTGGGTTTAGGATACACCTTCTATTGTTTATCTTTGCAGATTGCCCTCCTTGGTTTGACTTTCCTTTCTTTTTTTTTTTTTCTTGGACAGTGGAACGTTGATGGTTTTACCGGGCTGGGGGAGTAGGGTCCAATTGGGAAGGATAAACTAAAATTTGTTTGGAGCTGATTTTTCAGTAATGCAACCAGATGTGAAACACAGCTGAAAGACTGGAAAAACACCAATGAAATTTGTACTATAGAAGTGGTAGTTTTACATAAAAGTGATATGAAATAAACTGTAAAATAATTTTTTTTTATGAATACTGGAATTAATCAGAATGAAGCTGTCATTGCATTGTGGAAAATATTGATCACTGAAATTGTAGCTGGGATATCAAAATATACAATATTTAATTGGAAATTTTTATTCCATAAGGAATTTCAAGTGATTCCCGGTTGAAGCAATTTGAACATTCAAGTGAATTCAGGTTTTTTCCTTGGGGAATTACAAGTGACATTCATTTTCCACCATGGTGAATACAATGTGAATCATATTTTCTTTTTGATGAAAACTGAGGTGAACTCAAGAATACTCATTGGTGAAGAGAAGTTTCCCATAAAGGGATTCAATTGGCCAGAAAATGGGACTGGATGGTGACATGAAGTCACTGGCCAGCCAGAGACCCCATTTTGGCCCTGGTGATTGATGCAACCATCTACATGGCCCAGGTGGCCAGATTTGAAGTTCCAGGTAAGGAGAAGTGGGTATGGAAGTTGAAAAAGTCACTATATGGGACAAAGCAGGCCAAGAGGTGCTGGAAGTCCAACTTCTCTGCAACTCTAGCTACACTGGGGCTTGCTCCATCCCAAGGCAATGATTCCCTCTTTGTCAACAAGGAAAAATCAGCCATGCTCCATATTCATGTTGACAACAGGCTCCTTGTGGGATAAATTGTTATCAACTACTGAAACTCCTCAACTGTCTTGCGGAAAGCTACACAATTTGCATTGAGGAACATCCATCACAGCATCTTGGTTACACTCTTGAATTGCAGTCAGATGGTTCCCTCATCCTTCACCAACATGACTTCTGCTTGAAGATGCTATGGGACCTCAAAATGGAAACCACCAACCCAGTAAAGGCTCCTGCCCCACTGAATCTCCACTACTTTCCTCCTGTGATTCTCCGCCCTTTGATGTGAAGACCATGCAGAAAGTTTTAGGCATGTTAATTCACCTGTCCATCCATACACAGCCCAACATCACCTTTGCAGTTAACATACTGTTGCACCACGCCAACTGTCCAACTGAGGCACATTGGAATGTGGCAAAAAATCTTCTGCAATACCTCAATGGAACCTCATCAGTAGGGTTGCACTTTCAGGGAGCTGCCAATACTGAAGCCGGACTTTGCGGTTGGGCCAATGCCAACTATGCCACCTCCGCCATCAGTTGCAAGTCAACCATGGGGTAAGTAATTACTCTATATGGGAACCCTGTTTGCTGGGCTACCAGGAAGCAGCCCATTGTTTCTCAGTCCACCACAGAGGCAGAATTTTTCTCCATGAATGCATGCGCCAAGCAGTTAAGGTGGTTGTTAAACCTACTCCTTGGTCTTGGCGTGTCAATCTCTTGCCCAGTCATCATCAACAACAATTGTGGTGCCAACTTTTTGAGTAAGGAAGCACAGTTGAACCCCAACTCCAGGAACATCAAGGTCTGGTATCAATATCTTGGAAAGCTAGTGGCCAACAAGCTACTCTCTGTCTTGCACTGCCCATCGGACAAGATGATTGCTGATGCTCTCACCAAGCCACTAGGGTACATCATGGCTGTTCAAGCTTGGAAGTTACTCCGCCCGATCCCATCCGGGTAAAGGAGGAGTGTCAGCTGATGTACCAGCTGTGAGTCTGGCTGCTGCAGCAATACACGCGCCTGCTCTGCGCAGAGAGCAGCCAAGTGTCCTGAGATCATAAGGAGGGAACATTGGAAGCAAGAGGAGAAGTGGAGAACAACAAACAACTCAAGGATTCACCCCATCTCAAGCTCAAGGCCAATTGCCAACACCTCACTTGCTCTTTGAACCAGCGTCTTGTCAAGACAAGCGGATCTAGGAGGAGCAACCTTGACGCTCTCTCCCTTCACCCATATATGTCTCATCAGGACAAGATCAAGCTAGTTGAGAAGCATCAGGAGGTAATCTTATCATTTTCTCATCCTTCTCCCATTCTTCCTCATGTCTCTCAGCAATTCCTCAAGTACTTCTTTCTTCAAATCACTACTCAATCTTACTTATTCATGTTTTTCAAATTGTTGCTGTTCAGTTTTCTTATTTATATAAGAGCTACTTCAACTAAGACTTTGACTGCAATAAAGATTCTTTGTTTAGAACTCTAATTCTCTTTGCTTCATCACTCTCATAATCTCATCAAATCATCACTCCCACCACTTAAACACTCTCATAGCCCTTCATCCCTTCATCCCTTCATCCCTCTTACTACTTTTAAATGGCGCCTCAGCAATCCTCCCCCCGCAAGTCCACTAAACAATCAAATGGACCAAAGCAAACATCCCCCAGAAACTCAACATCCAACAATCCTCCCCCATCAGCTTCCAAAGGCTCAAGTCAGCTCAAGAGAGCTGATCAAATCATCCTGGTAAACTGGCTCAAAATCCCTTCAAAATACAATGCTTGCTTTGGATCCAGCAATGAAACATGTGTAGGCCAACCTCCATCCTCTAAGGTCAATTTTTATCTCCTGGTGGCCAGTGAATTCAAGAATAAAACAAAAGGTAGGCTGGATCTGTTATCCAAACAGATGAGGGAGTGATTCAAGAATTATTGAGCCAAGTACAAAAAGGCCCACTCCATGTCAATCTCCACCGGCTTTGGTATCAAAAACTCTAACAAAGCCAAGGGAATCAACTCCATGGTTGATAATTTGGACTGCATTTTTCCTTTTTATATTCAAATGGATGAAATCTTTGGAAAGAAGGCCAAAATAACCCCCCTAGCTGCTTATGATGCCCAACAATCCAATTCAGTTGATGCTGAGGACTTGGCCCGGGATGCTCAGCCTAGCAATGGTGATCCCAAAGAAAGCTATGAGTGGCCCCCATCCAATGCTTAGGAGGATATTCAATTCCAATCAGCTCCAATCATGTCTACTTCCACGTTGATTGATGAGTCAAACCCAACCTTGGACTCCTCCCCTCCTTCTTTGGATTGCTCTCTTCCTGGGTTGGAAGAACTGGAGATCTTGGCTGATGAGGAGGATGTCATTCCCATATCACCATTGCCATCAACATCTGCTCAATTAAGGAACCAAGTTCTTTTCTCTTCTGTCTGGTTCATCCCAAATGATTTATGTGGTAAAATAACAGCCTCATACGTTCCTGATTTACCAAAAGCTCAATCCAATGGGGCCTCCCACATCCCCTTCAAATGAGAGTGACAACGCTCCCACACAAACCTCCTCCACAAAGGGAAAGCCAAAGGCCTTCAATTCCATTAACATCAACCCCAATAGCATTCAAAAGAGGAGAAACACTTCAAATTTTTCTGGCTTTGAGGAGATCATGGCAAAGCAAGATTCAAGTAATCCCATGGATTTATACTTGCTTTCAAAATCAAGCTCATTCTGATTCCTCTCTGAAAAACAGTGAAATCACAAATTTAATCCAAAAAACTTAAGTTTGAAAAGGAGAAGTGAGATTGTCAACCGGCTATTGATTTTCAAAAGCAGAAAGCCAAGAGTTTGGCTCATCAGCAAAAATGGGATGCTGGGTGGAAGTTGAAACAGACTGAGCTAGAATTTCAAAAGGAGGAAAAGGAGAAGGATTGGCGGCAAGCACAGCTGGAAATGGAGAGGGAAAAACTGGCAACAGAAAAAAAGGATAAGTGGTCAATGGCTGCAGCATACATTGGTAGAGGTAGAACAGTAGATGAATCAAAGAAGATTACCCAAATGCTGGGCTTGTAAATATATTTTCATTTATCAAAGAAAAACAAAAAAATTTTTTGATTAAAACAATGTTTGAGAGTATTCTTAACCCCACCAACATACAGATCTTTTTTGTTTTATTTACATTTTGTTTTCAAGAGTATATTTGGCCACTTTTCAAGTCCCTTCAAGTGTTTCAAATGGGTTTGTTGATTTGCATTGACATTGCCATTCTTGTATGAGTGGCAGTGTCCACAGCGGGAAAAGTACAGTCCTTGTACTTATTGGCTGCCCAAACCATTTTTACCAGCCCTTTTTTCTTGAAGTCAATTCCAAAGCCCAGGTCAGGAAAAACTAATTGGCCATTGGATACTTGATATTTGTCAGTGTTTTCATTGGCATGTGATCAGATTCATCAATGACAATCAATTTCCCAGAGCTGAAGAAATGGAATGGTTTGATCCTCTCTTTGGCTTGTTCAAACTCTTTGGGGAATGGCTTTTGTTTGGTGACCATGGAGGGATAGAAATCCAAGGGACGTGGTTTCCTTACAGACCACACAACCTTTTCATCAATTCCCTCCTCTGCCACCTCCAAAGAAATATCAGAATCTCTCTGTTGAGTCCTCTTTTTCTGAAAATCTTGATTCTTGCCACCTCTCTGTATGTTTGCAAAATCATCTCCTGTCACACAACCACCCCACGTACTATAGGGCAATTCTTAGATGATCGTGAGTGCAAAGGAATACCAAGTGCGAGGGCAAGTGCGAGATAGCAAGACTTAGTTGCGAATCGCAAACTTAGTTATGCCACTCAACAAACGGCAAGAGGGATGGAATTTGTTCCAAAGAGAAAACTCAACCTGAGTCCAATGTGATAACTAGGTTGTAGCAAATGCAAGAACGTATGAAATTGACTAACTGCAGAGACAATCATCAGGCAAGGGGATAGCCCTTATAAGGTAATCCAAAGTGACTAGATACAACCTGGTGATGAGCTAACCACAGTTGAAGCGGTGAGGCAATGAATGACAGGAACGGGATAGGAAATGAAGCAGTGGTATAGATCCAAGGTCTTAGCGTAAGTGCAAGACAATAGAATCTGAGCGTACAATTGCATGACGAATTGGGACAGGAGCAAGTGATGTTGAAAGTAATGTGAATGAGAGGTAATAGTGTATGCAGGGTAGGGACTAGTCCAATTGCAAACTGTACAGTAGTGATGGCTTAGTTAGACGTAGATGTGAACTAACAAACAATGCATGACCAAAGATGGAAGTCCAAGGCTGTTGATTGGCCAGGGAAGGATATTGGATCTCATAATGGATGGCCAACCGGTATGGAGTTAACCGCAAAGTTTGCAAGTATATGCTGAGTTGGTCGCCGAGATTGGAAGGTCAGCCCAAGCCAGAGGAAATAGCGGATTGCACCATTGATGTTGTGCTTTTATTTGTGTCAAGCTTTTAGACTGAGGTAGATGGTACTGAGGAGAGGACATGTCAAAGTGGTGAAGAAAATAATCCTTAAGTGCGAAGCGTGACATCTCCCCCCATCTTTTTCCCTCCCATCTGCATGCTTTGATTGGGGTGAGGATCAAGAAAGGGTCCAAGTCTTTGTTGAAGATTTTGAGTTTTTTGGATGAAGATTGGGAGGTCAAGAAACAAAACAAGGGGTTGAAAGGGGTTGAAAGGAGTTTCATTGCATGGATTAAAAAAAAGAAAGAAAAAAAAACATCATCAGCCATGTGATTATGAAGGCAGATGCTCAAAAAACATAGAAAAAAATACCAATCAATTATCCTACATAAGAAAAAAAAAGGTCAACAGGTTGATTTAAAGGAATTGAGAGGAGGTGGAGGGTACTGACCTGGGGGAGAGGGGGTTCAGAGGTGGGGAGAGGCAAGTAGGGGAGGGGGCTACATGGCTTATGCCATTGTCCCAATCAGCCAGGGCACAAGGGGGTGGGGGTGGGCCAGTTGTTTGGTTGGTTGCAGGTCAATTGGCCATTGATCAACCAAGGAGGAGGGGGGGGGGGGCTGGTTTCTGGTCAATTGGCGCAATTTTGCAGGGTAGGCATTGGTCAATTGGCCATTGTCATTGGCCCGGTTGGTTGGCAGAAGGGGGGGTCGGGTTGGTTGGTTGAGGGGGGGGGCATTGGTTGGCTGTCTTAGTCAGCCAGGGGGGGTGGCGCCAGCGTTGTTGGCCAAAGGGGGGGGTGGACTGGCCCAAGGGAGGGGCGGGCGTTGGTCAGCTGGTGTTGTTGGCAGGGTCAATCAGCCAAAGGGGGGGGGGGCAGTTTTTGGCCGCAGCATTGTCTGCAAGCAAGATGGGAGGGGGGGCAAGGCCTTCAAGCCAAGCAAGATAGGAGGGGGGGTTGAGGCCAGCAAGCTGAAAGGGCAAGCAAGGGAGGGGGCATTAGCTGGTTTCAAGGGAGAGGGGGTGAGAGGGCCATTGGCAAGTGATGAGGAGGAGGGGGGGCTTGCCTGGGGAATCAACCAAGGAGGTGAGGTGGGGGGGATGAAGGTGGATGGAGGGGGATGGATGTCTGCTTCTGATGATGGGGAGGATGAGGAGGAGGGGGGGAAGCTTACCAGGTGTGCTGGGTGAGGTGGAGGTGATGGGGGAGGTGGAGGTGGTTGGTGAGGTAGAGGTGGTTGGTGAGGAGGAGGAAGGAGTGGACCAACAGTTGGTTTGGTGGGGTGAGGTGGGGGGTTTGACTGGTGTTTTGGTTGGGTGAGGTGGGTGGTTTTGTCTAAGTCCACCAAGAAAAAAAAAACCAAGTGGTCAGCCTAGGAATCTTGGGTGAACAACCGAAACCAAAAAAATACAGTGAAGGGATTTTTTACCTATTTCAAAATCAAACATTACTCATCAACATCAAAGTAAGAAAGTGTGAGAGGAAGAATCAATTCTCTCATAGAAGAAGATGAGGGACAAAATGAGACAGGGATGACTTGAGGCGGATCAGGAATCTCATCTTCAAATATTTTGTCCCATTCATCTTTGATGTTTGCCAAAAGGTTGTGAAGGATTACACAAGTTAAAATCCAGTTGATGAGGATCTTCATGTCTTTTGGATTTTGAAGCTGGTTTTGCATTTCCCTTAATCTGGCCCATCTTCCTTTCAGTACTCCTATGGCATGCTCAATCCAAAATTGTGATTGGGCAAGATGATAGTTGAAATCAGTTTTTCCTTTATTGTTGGACAAAACATTCTGGTATGCTGGAACCACATATTTCCCACTAGCATAAGCTGAATCCTCCATAAGTTATTGATTTTGGTCAAAGTAGTTCTCCGGTTTTTGGGCAATCCGCATCCAATTGAAAACATATGAATCATGACAATAACCTTTAAGGCCAGCATGGAGGAATATGAACTTCTTGTTGTTATTGCAAACAGTTTTTATTGCCACAGAGTATCTAAACAAACAGCTAAAAAATCTTTGGTCAGTTTTTGATCAAATGTGTTATCAAAGTGATTGGAAAAGAAATTAATTGATTGCCTTTTTTCCAATCAAAATAGTGTTTGCCATCTAGCTTGGGTTTTTGACTCAGGGGTTATTATAATTATGGCCAGCAATTAGATTAGGCAAATGAGCATTATTTAAAGCAAAAGTAATTCTGGACACCTTGTTTCAATAATTGCTGATGGGCTCTCACAATGGGGCAATACGTTGGATGATATTGGTGATGAATTTGATTGGATGATGAATTGGATGATGGAAAACAGCAGGGAGAAGAGCTCCTTAAGTGCAAAAGATTGGCCTCTTGTGAGCCCATGATACAACAAGACAAAAGGCAAATTTTCCGCTCCAAAAGAGCTCTAAAGGCTCTACAGGCCTTGTTACTTGGTTTGGGGTACATCAGCCCGCATGACATCATTCCCGGTACCCTTACAACAAGCCTATTCTGGTTATTTCTGGTGTTTCCACCTCAATGGGGCTGAACCAGCCCCTTAACTGTTCAAAACCCTGGCTGTTTGTCTATTACAACTGGCCTGTTACCTCACATGCTGGCTGGTTTCCTCATGCAACCAGCCCCTGGCCATACAAATTGCCAGGAGGGACCCAGGACACACCTGGGTCTGGTCTCAGACACACATGGGGGGGGTTGTGACCAGTGGACATGCTGTCCCCCCCCCCCTCCTTCTCACAGATCCCTGCAGGGGGCGGTCAAATCCCCCTACCAGGGGCCCTGGGGGTTGATACCCCCAGGGAGTTGTCAAGGTAAGGTGGGCTGGGGGGTGGTCAGGTCCCCTCCAGCCCGTTGCTCCTCCCCCTTGGTAAAGGGGGGGGGGGGGGGGAGAGCACCCCTTTGATGGTGGGGGGGTGGTCAATTCCCCCCCACCGCTGGTCGCCTTGATGCAACTGGCCTAGCCACCACTTTTGGTGGGGGGGTGATCAAGTCCCCCCCACCATGAACGGTTGCCCTTTGCAACGGGTTTCTGGCTGGTTCCATCCAGCCAGCCCTCCCCCTCCTCCTAGCAATGGCAAGCGAGGGGAGGGGGAGGAGCTGGGGCCGTCAGCCCCACGGCAGCCGCAACAGGCTCAACAGCCGCGACCGGGGTGGGGGGGCTCCATTTTGAGTCCCCCTGCCCCCTAAAACGGCCGCGCGCGGGCCGTCGGGCCCCATAAACGGGCCTTAAGCCAAAACTGCGGCCCCAAGCGGGCTGCAAAATGGGTGGCAGCCCCAATGGGCCACCCCAAGCCCGAAAACTAAGTAAACCATACTTTGGAAGGCCAGCCCATCTGGCCAAGTATGTCCAAAATAAACCTTGGGCCCAATTACGCCCATACAAGCCCATATGGCTGTATTTGCCCATATACCTCACTGGGCCCGTTAGGGAATGTGAACCAATAGGCCTGTTTCACGCCTTTTGAGGCCAGTTTCCCCAAATACGTGACATCCACACAGGCCCGTATGGTCAGTGTGAGTGTCCAATGGGCCAAGAGGCCCATATGTGCATCCCATTTGGATTACACTTATATGTAGCACACATGTAAGTGCATACGTATTTTAACAGGGGGATGGTAGTTCCGTCAACAAAACCAATGAAACCAGGAAAGCCTTTGGTCTCCATTACTTGAGATATCTCCTTGTGTTCTTCTTTGGTTGGCCAAGAAAGGACTTAGAAATGGAAAGATAGGATAGCAATCATGAATCTTTTGGTGTATGAGTAAATGGTTCAATAACTGACTGATAATAGATTTTCTCATTGATGAATTGCTGCTCCATTTCCATTTGATCCCAATCTACAAAGAGCAAAGGCCAGTTGGATAGCTGGATTTCATTGAGGATTCCAAGAATTCTCTGGAAGATGTGGTTGTCTTCAATCATCCCCAAATTTTTTATGAATGAATGCAACAGAGCTCAGAACAGTTTCTGGAAGCTTAAGCTGGGGAGGAGATGAAGCTTTTGCCTTTCATACATAGGGCTGTGGAGGGTTTGTATTCTTGGAACCATGTATTGCTTTTGTAATAGAGCATTCAAAGACAGCCAAGTTGATTCCAAATTGGAGTCTGAATTGGTGTCTGAATGGCAGTCAAATACTAACAAAAGTTCAGTCATCTTTTTTGCATTTTCAACTTGCTGCAGGGAAGTTTGATTGGACATTTTAACAAAGATGGTTATTTGATGTGGGGTGATGAGATGATGATGGGATTTGTGTGAAGATGGAGATGTGAAGCAATAGAGATTTGAAGCAATAGAGATTTGAAGTGATATAGAGATTTTTTTGAAGTGATAGATATTTTGTAT